>CM053787.1:865116290-866607123 GCA_028749045.1 Cupressus sempervirens
AGTGCAAGCTCTTTCAAGACATGGAAGACTTATCTAGTAGCAACCAACAATTACACTACTCACACTCACACTACTATCTACAACCCTCAAAGTGCTTATATAATGCACCTTCCATTTTTAGGGCATCTTCCAAAGATAACTCTTACACGTCATAGGAATCTATCATAATTGTTTTGGTTATGATTTCATTACACACAATTAAATGTTCCAAAGATAGCTCTTACACATCATAGGAATCCATCACATGAATCCAACATAGGAATCTATCATAATTTAAGATGCTGACACATGCAAGTGGAGTGACACATCAACATACCAACTAGACATGTACACTCACACTTTATTACATTATTTGGAAAAAATACATTTACAAAACAAATAATAAGAACAAGAATTATCCAAGGTTGAGACACCATATTCCTAACATTGTTCCACTTGTCAAACACCTTGTAAGAGCAATAGTAACATAACAGGAACTAATCACTATAGGTCAAAAGGCCCATAGACATTGAACACCATATGAACTTCTTTATGCCCACTGGTTTCATCAATGCATCTGCAAAATTCTTTATAGTATCTACCTTCTTAAAATTTACCTTTTCATCTTCCACCATATCTCTCACAAAGTGAAACTGCACATCAATGTGTTTTGTTCTAGCATGGAAAGTTGAATTATTTGCAAGGAAAATAGCACTCTGACTATCATAACAAATAGTAATATGTCATGCATCAACATCAATATTAGAACACAATCTCCTAAGCCAAATGGCTTCCTTACAAGCATGAGTAGTAGCCATGTACTCAGCTTCTGTAGTGGACAAAGCAACCATAGGTTGTCACTTACTCATCAAACTGATGGTACCACCAAACATAGTGAACACGTAAGCACTGGTGGATCTCCTACTATCAATATCACCTGCCCAATCTAAATCCACAAACCCATGAATACAAACTGGATGTGGACCTCTAGACGAGTTACCATGATAAAAAATGGAGTGATCTAATGTACCCCTCAAATATCTAAATACTCGCTTAATTGCATCCCAATGTACCTATCTAGGATTAGCCATAAACTGGCTTAGAACTTCCACTGCTCAAGCAATGTCTAGTTTAGTACAGACCATAACATACATAAGACTACCAACTACACTAGCATAAGGTACTCTACTTATGTCCTCTACCTCACTAGGAGATTTTGGACAATCAACTATAGATAACTTTGTTCCCATAGAAATAGGAACACATAATGGTCTAAAATCTACCATGTTGAACCTTTCCAATACAAACTTCACATACTTACTCTCACTCAACCAAAGTTTTATTTTAGACCTATCTCTACTAATTTCCATAACCAAGATGTACCTTGCTGCCCCAAGATCTTTCATCTCAAACTATTCTGACAACTGAGATTTAAAATCATAAATCATACCCCTACCCTTCCCAAATAGCAACATATCATCAACATATAATGCAACAATAAGAAGGTGATCATTTCCAAATCTAAAATAAACACAATGATCTGATTTTGATCTTACAAATCCAATTAATAGCACTAAGGCATCAAACTTAAGTTACCACATCCTAGGAGATCATTTCAAACCATATAGAGACTTCTTTAATCTGCAAACCAAAGATTCTTTACCTTTAACAATGTAGTGCTCAGGCTATGACATATAAATCTCTTCCTCCAAATCACCATGAAGGAAAGGTGTCTTCACATCCATCTATTCTATCTCTAAATCATATGATGTAGCAAGAGATAATAGAAATCTAATGGATGTCAATTTTGCAATAGGAGAGAATATTTCACCATAATCTATTCCCTCTACCTGTGAATACCCCTTCACAACCAATCTAGCTTTGTACCTTTCAACACTACCATCTATACAGAATTTCTTCTTGAACACCCATTTGCTAGCAACAAGTTTTCATCCTTTAGGCAAAGGTACAAGGTCCCAATTTTTGTTTTTATCCAATGAAGACATCTTATCATCCATGGCCTCAATCTAGGAACCTACATCTTCCATATCCAAAGAATATGTCATAGATCTAGGCTCATCAATGTTAGTAATCAAAGCAAAAGCACAACTAGAATCTAACATAGAATAACCAAACCTTTCTAGTTGCTTTCTTACTCTTTTGGATCTCCTCAAGGGCTAAGGTTGAGGTTTTTCTTCCTCTTCTTCTGAAATATTAGAGCTACTAGAGATCTCCTCATCATTAGACCCAACATGGTCTTTTTGTTCAATCTTCTCAAGTGTAGGAGGCAACTGAACAATATCTTCCTTCTTTTCTTTTTCATCTAGTTGTAGCACAATAGGAGAAGATGTTAGTTCTCTAAAAATAAAAAAATTTCTATACAACACATTACTAGTCATAGGGTCCCAAAGCTTGTATCCTTTCATACCAACACCATATCCGATGAAGATACATTTGGCAGCTTTGTTTTCCAACTTAGATCTTTTCTCCTTTGGAACATGTGCATAAGCTTCACAACCAAAAACATGAAGATATCTTATTGAAGGCTTCTTACCAGACCACGCCTCTATGGGTGTCTTATCGACAAAAGCTAATGTAGGAGATCTGTTAACTAGATAGCAAGCACTGGCCACAACTTCAACCCAAAATTGTTGTTCAAGACTAGCTCCACTAAGCATACTCCTAGCCTTCTCCATCAGTGTCTTGTTCATTCTTTCTACAACTCTATTTTGCTATGGAGTATAAGGATTTTTCTTATGCCTCTTGATACCTCATTCTTTATAGAACTATTTGAACTTTGCTAAGCAAAACTCACCAACATTTTCAGTTCTCACACACTTAATCTTCTTACTAGTCTGATTCTCTACAAGGGCTTTAAATTCCTTGAATTGACTAAAGATTTGTGTCTTACTTTTCATGAAATAAATTCATGTCCTTCTACTATAATCATCTATGAAAGATGCAAAAAATATAGACTTGGAGATTGAAAGAACTTTTACAAGACCAAATACATCAGAATGAATAAGATCCAAAACATCAAAAGATTTGTGAGAACTAGATTAAAATTGAACACAATTTTGTTTACCATAGACACAATGTTCACAAAAGTTGAACTCAATATTAAAATCATTTAACCCCCTGAATAAGGTTTTTGTTCTTTAGGGTTTTGAGACCCTTCTCACCAATGTGGCCAAATCGCATATGCCACAACATTTTCTTTTCTACAGGAAGCTTTTATTCTAATGTTTTTGCACCCTTAAGTAGACATGTTGCATTTCCATCAAAACCAATAACCATAGTCTTTTTTACTACTCATTCAGATTGTGGGGATGAAGTGATATCTTCTCTCTTCTTTGAAATAGAAGATTTATTGCACTAAGAAATGCATGCATGAAGCTGAAACAAAGCACCTCTCCTAGTACCCTTAGCAAGCACCATAGCTCCTCTCATCATCTTACATCCATCTTTAGAAAAAACAACTTGCACCCCTACATCATTCAGCATACTTATAGATAATAGGTTTCATGCCAAACTAGGGATGTGCATTACCCTATTGATCCCCTTTACTCATCCATCAGGGAATCTGATAGTGACCCGTCCTCATCCAACTATCCTTAGGTGAAAATCATCACCCAAGTACATCTTTCCACCATCAAAAAATTCATACTTTGAGAGCCAACTTTGATGAGAGGTCATGTGGAAAGAAGCGCTCGATTCTATCAACCACACATCATCATATGCATGTGCTGCTAAGACTGTAATAAAAGAATCATCATCTTTTTGAGATTTTTCTAAACGTAAAAATGAGGCCTTCTTCTTATTCTTTGGCTATTTACAGTCTTTATGAAAGTTCCTAGTCTTATCACAGTTCCAACATTTTTCCTTGGACTTTTTAGGAGTCTTTGATTTTCCATGGGATTTGGATCTACCCTTTCTAGACTTGTAATCATTTTGCTTACCTCTGTCATTAGATGTATTGCAAATAACAAGAGCTTCCTTAGCTGAATCTAATGACTTTCTCCTCATCTCCTTAAATAACAAGGAAGACACCACATCATCCATTTTGAAAGTGACTAAAGTACTTCCAAGAGCCATCACAAGATGGTCCCATGAATTCGGCAAGGAAGATAACAAGGTCATACATTGATCCTTCTCCTCTATCTTGACACCAGATGATGTCAACTATGCAATCAGTAAATTAAAAGCATTTAGATGATCTATAATAGATCCTCCTTCCTCCATTCTTAGAGAATAAAACTTTTTCCTTAGGAACAACTTGTTCACTAGAGATTTGGCCTAATACACAGACCCAAGCCATGTCCACAAACTGTTTGTAGTCTTCTCATCAAGAACATTTAGGAGAATTGAATCAACTAGATAGAGTCTAATGATACCCTTAGCTTTTTTATCCTTGAGATCTCAATCTGCTTGAGATGTTGTTGTAGGTCTCACATCAAGTGAAGTTGCCTCCCATAGATCACGATCTTCAAGCAAGTCTTCCATCTTGAGTTTCCACAACTCAAAATTACTACCATTAAATTTCTTCACCTCCATTTTTCATGATGAACTATCCATCTCAATCTACAAATAAGATTCAGAATACTCTACACAAAACTCCCACTCAACTTGAGATTAACTCAAAAAACCCTACCCAACAACTAGAATCAAAAGTTGATGAAGCTCTGATACCACTTTTAAGGAAACTCGGGTGCAGAAACAACTTCCTACACTAATCTCTTAATGAAATTATTGTGCAAATTCTTTTTAAATCCTTACAATTTTAGATTCATTTTTAGTAAAACAATATTGCAATCAACCATGAATATAGAAAATAGATAGAGAAATAATAACACATAAACACAAAGATATGCCAGTGGAGAAAAACCTTTCGGTAAAATAACCCCACCCGTCCAAAACCTACACAATGTATTATCTTCAACTTAAAGATTACAACACACTTACACTACAAGCACTTTTAGGACATGGAAGACTGATCTAGTAGCAACCAATAATTACACTACTCACACTCACACTACTATCTACAACCCTCAAAGTGCTTATATAATGTGCTTTCCATTTTTAGGGCATCTTCCAAAGATAGCTCTTATGTGTCATATGAATCCATTATAATCATTTCGGTTATGATTTCCTATACACAATTAAATCTTCCAAAGATAGCTCTTATGCGTCATAGGAATCCGTCATAGGAATCCATCATAGTTCAAGATGTCGACACATATAAGTGGAGTGACACATCACCATGCCAACTAGACACGTACACTCACATTTAATTACATTATCTACAAAAAATACATTTACAAAACAAATAATAAGAATAGGAATTATCCAAGGTTGAGTCACCTTATTCCTAACATGATTATGGTACTAGCCCATCTGATAATGATGATAAACATGGTCTTGATATACCTATACTTGAAAAGGCATATGAGCCCCTATATCAAGGCTCCCAAATAGCTCTTCTCTCTACTATAGTGTTGTTGGTGAACTTGAAGGTTATGAATGGTTTATCCAATGTAGCAATGTCACGTATGTTAAGTTATGTCATTTTTTCATCTTCAATGTTAGCATAACATTACTATTCATTATATTAATAGTTCATATTTGTTGTTGTAGGTTGATAGGTGAGTTTTTTTTACCACCATCTAACATTTTTCCTCATTTGTACTAAGAACTATCTACCTTTATGAATCAAATTGGAATGAAGTATCAGAAAATGCATGCATGTCCCAATGATCACATTCTATATCATAAACAACATGAATTTGCAACATAATGAACTAATTTTAATATTATTATATATTGGTAAGATCAAATAATAAAAAAGGTGTCTCACAAGGTTCTTTGGTACATTATCATTATTTCACACCTTGCACGATTATTCAGGTGCACTAGCATGGCACAATTTATGGATTACCATGCACACAATAGAAGTCAAGATGATATTATGAAAATATTTTTGGATGGTTATACATTTAAAGAGATAGAAAAAATATGGTCACACTTTAAAGAAGAAACTCATAATCTCAAGCTTTCATTAACAATGGATGATGTCAATCAATTTGGAGATATGAGTTTTGTTTACTCATTGTGGCCTATTTTTGTTATTAACAATAACATTTCTCCTTAGATTTCCATAAAGAGGGAGCACATAATGTTTTCAATGATCATACCATGTAGTTTTTCATTTAATAGTTATCTAAATTAATTTATGAACAGTGCATCAAAATGGTCATAATGATTATGTAATGTTTATGTTCACTCAATTACTAGGTAAATATCAAGTTAAAAATATGAATGTGTATATTGAGCCCGTTATTGACGAGTTATTTAAGTTATGGAATGGGGTCACTATGTATGATATCTCTAGACCAATAGGTTAAAGACAATTTCAATTCCATGCAATGTTTGTATGAACAATTCATGAAGCCCCGAGGCTAACTCATTTTTTCGGTATGTTACATTGTTAAGGTCACATATTTTTGGTTTGTTATAGTCTTTAAACATTATTTTTGTATGTTTAATTTGTGCATCATAATTGTACATGATCTTTTAGGTCTTTAAACAAAGGGAAAATTTGCATGTCCAGATTGTGGTTCGAAGATGAAATCTCTTCATTCAAGAAGTTTAGAAAAGAAGTTGTTCGATGAGTTTATGCACTTTCTCCACAATAATCATAAGTATCAAATTACTCAAAAATATTTTTTTAATGAGAAAGAAAAGACAACATCAAGGCCACAAAGAATGACACCTCATCTATGGAAGTTATAATATGATCGACTAGATCGCCAAGGTAATGTCCAATTTATGGTCCAAAGTTTGAAATTTATATTTTGATATTGTCTTTTATTTAGTAATGATGTAATTGATTCTCATGAAGGCCATCAAAGAATCAAAGACCAACTTCTTAGAGGAATAAAAATTTATCCTACTCAATTTAGTAGGTTACCCTACTAGAAGGATCTCTCAATCATGCATTTGTTTGATGCTAAGCATACTAGAAAGAATGTAACAAAGACAATATGGAAAATATTAGATGGAAGGTGTGATAGAGAAAAAATTGTCAAAATTTGTAATGACATTCATGAATCCAATCATGCATTAAAAAATTTATTGAATCAAATAGCAATGGAGACTGCATAAATATGAGTGCCCTTCCTTGGTTATTAATGGAGCAGCAAAGTGATACATTAAAATAATTCATAAAAAAAAAATTCTCACAAAATTTGCTACAAATATAAGCAATCTTGTATCAAAGAAAGGTGATTTTGGGCCAGAGTTGAAAGCACATGATTGGCATACTTTCATCTAGTTAAGGCATGTTCTCTATTTATAATATATTTGTAAAATTGCATGTACTACCTATTGTATTATTTTATAATATATTGAAAAGATCATTTTTTAATGGTTGTAGTATGTCCTACCTCTATCCCTCCCACACTAGTTTGACAATAATATTAAACAAGTTATATATGATATTGGAAAATACATGAGGTTAGAAGTGTTATTTCTTAGATTTTTTACATATATTATATTTATAACTTGCTTTGCTTTTTATATAATTTATTGTATATTTTTATCTAAAATCTCATTTATATGTTCTTACATGTTGAATTATTTTTGGGTGGTTATCGTCTAGAGAAATTGATAAAAAAAAGATATAAAATATTGGAAGAGAAAAATTTCATAGATTATGTGTGAAATGAAAAAGTGTCTACCTTCAATTTTTTTCAATATTCAAGAACACTACCTCATACATCAGGTTGAGGAGATTGAATTGTGTGGACCTATACAAACTAGGTCAATGTGGATGGTTGAGAGACACTTGAAGTTTATGAAGAGCTTGGTTCGACAAAGAGCACATCCTGAGGGTTTTGTAGTAGAGGGGTATATGGTATACTAGACCATGGTGTACATTATTGAATATTGCATTTGGGATCCCAACTCCATTAAAAAATTCAAAGAGGAGTACTTGATGGAGAAAGGTAGATTGAGGAAAGTGAGAGGTAGTTATAAGATGTTATTATAGTTATTAATTCTTATCCATCATCAATATAAGTTGTTTCTAACTGGTCTAGCTATTTTCTTTATAGTTGATCATGAGTGGGATGCACTACATTTCTATATTGCAAACAATCTTGATTGTATGATGGTATGGATTCAACTATCTCAAGAAAATGGTCACTCATTAACATGGGATGGTGTTGCATCATTGGTTAAAGAAGCTCATCTTAATGGAGATCCCAATGTTATGCCAATGGTACTTGATCTAGCATATGACTTAACAGATAGAAAGGTACATAGAAGATTAGTAATCATGACCCATAAGTTTAATATCAACTCATAAATTGATGCAAATAATCCTGAAATGTTTGAATAATTATGGATCAAACATCACAAAGATATATACTACCATGGCTGTAAATTTGTATTAAAAAATTAGACGAAATGAAGAAAACTTGTGATTCTAGGATAGGTGTAGTCTTTGAAGTCACCAATATTTTATCTAGAAATGACATACATCCTCTATTGGAGTTACAATAGGAAAGGTAAACTTCTGGGGGGGTTAACACTTGAACCCATAAAACTTTCACCACACATCCATCTCATGCATTCAATAGATAAACTAAAATAACATGTAAAGCACATACAACTAAATCATCTAAACATGTAAGCAATCACACACATAACACCAGATATGATTATCTAGAAACCCTCCAACTACTAAGGTAAAATTGGGGTGGGGATGACACCCAAAAATCTTCACTACTACAGTAATAAAGTATATCCAATTAAGGTTACAATTTTTTGACCATATATCATGATCTACCCTATGAAATGTTTTCCGTATTAAAGGCTTACAAATATTGTTAGGTCTCACCTTGTTAGAGGATTTCAACACCCTGTTAGAAGTGTGCCTTGTTAGAGGACTTCAACTTACAACTAAGTAAGCACCCTATTAAAGGATTTCATATAGCCTACTAGAACTACTCTATTAAGAGATTTAACTAAAATCGCCTGTTAGAATGTCTTAGCATAGATTCTATGATTAGCACTTGCTTTCCTAATAATAGATCACCTCTAAAAAATGTCTAATTGATCCTTCATGATCAGATGTCTCAATGTTGTATCATTTTCTTTATCCTCTATTCTTCTCTAACTAATTCTACAATTCACTCTTTCTTCATAACTTCTAAGTTGCCTTGAATGCTATGCAAAACTATCTTGTTTGCTCCTATATTTGTTCTCCAACCATAGATAGATTTGGGTTTTGTCCTCCTTAAGAAGACTTAGGTGGCTTAGGCTTAGGTATGAATCTAAGGATGAGATTCATCCATTTTTCCACTTAAACCTTCCCATTTTCTAATTGGTTGCATGTAATTGCATAGGAAATCCACATAAAGATTTGTTCTTATCTCGAAAATATCAAAATCTATCTTTAAGTCAACTGAAAAATGGTTTATATAGTTGTTTGTGTCATTATATGTAAATATGTCAAAACTGTATTACTTGACATATGAAGTCCCTAATGCTTGGCATGTACTATATTTCTGTTGTGACTAAGCACCTGCACTACTCATCCACTATTTATTCCACTCCTAAATCACTCGCATGGTCTATCTATTTAGAAAATGAGTGACTTGGCACTCATTGTAACTTGGCATGGTCTAATATTTACATGTTGTGCTTGGCATGTATTACTAGTTTGGTATGAACAAAGTAAATAGTTTAAGCGTGTTGACACTCATTTGTCAAAACCAATCCAAGATTAACACTCTCCCCCTTTGACATGAGTTTCAAAAACACTTGAATATTCATGATCAACCTTAATCCTTCGAGCATAACATATCCATGGCTTAGCATATATACAAAACTTCAAAATTTCAACATTTTGCAATAACGTAGATATCTCAAAATTTGATAACTCCCCCTGAGTTAATAGATCTATCCTATATCCAAAATATGTGCTCCTCTCTAAGTAAATGTGTCTCTACTAATACACTTTGACTTCAATGTGCTAACACTCTTTCATGCTCTCCCTTAGCTAATATCTTTTCATAGTATTTCTCTGTAACGCCCTACCCAGAGATCCAAAAGAATTAACCTAAAATTTTACTAAGTTTGCTAAAAAAAAAATTTTTTTAAGTAAGAATGTATAACATACACATCAAACACATAGTAGTGAAAGCAATAACATGTATTCATCAACAATCATACATAACAGTTTACATTCCTTAAGGATCCCAAGGCGTTGAGTCACTTTTAAATTTAATTAATTCTAAGTCTAACAACTACCACATCCACATGAAAGAATAATAATAAAGTCCAATGTCCACAATATACATTTGTTCTGAATGCCTCTTGGAAAATTAATTCGAAATGCTCAATCATCCACTGTACATGTCACAGGGTATGAAAGGCTTAAAAGAATATACATATGTAAAAATAGAAATGCATCGGCCTCCACGAATCCATGATACAAAGTACAGTAATATATGAAACCATTCACCATACATGTTACATCCATACATCCATAATGATAAAACATCTATCATAAAATCTAACCATCCATCATAATAATCCAAGAACATAGTGAAGGTAAATGCCAACCAAGAAAGCTCCAGCCACGGCAACTACGGATGGATCTCAATGGTAAGAGTAAAAGCACTACCACCCGACCGCATAGAACCTAAATAGTCCACTCCCACCACGCTGAGGAGATAGTCTCAAGTCCCAAACAAGGTATCAAAACACAAAACACAAGTACTCTCTAAGTCTGGAAAATCCTAAAAGTACACTAACTCAAAGGTTCCAACATAGATAGACATCTAGACCCAGAGGCACACAAGACATGTAGGAAACCTGCTATGCAAGCGAGAAAGTGTCATCGCAAAAGTCACGTTGGAAGTTACCCGAGCAGTCCCTTAGAAATCTTGGGTCCCCTATGATCCTACAGCCACTAGTATCCTCTCATACTGATGAGGCATACTACAGAATGCAAGGTCGTAACCAAGCATTCTCTCTACCCCATCCTAGTCTGTACTAGCACTCAAGGCATGGGAGAGAACATACAGTTATCTTATTAGGTTCATTTAAGTCAGTATTTAGGTGAGATGTTTTCACTTATTAAAACAAACAACTTACAATGAGTCATGCCCAGAGCCACTTCAGGTCTCCTGTCCCTCATTGCAAGCCACTTCCCGACACTACACATAGATAACCTACCCTAGGTTCATGAAATCACAAAATCAAGAATCATAATAAAATCACCTCAGCCCTATACAAGCGACCGAAAACATCATAAATACTATCCATAATCATCACATCAGTTCTCCATGAGCAACTAAATAGCCTCAAATAATAATCATAATGATCACAACAAATCTCTATCAGCATCTGAAGGCATTAATGATAAATCACAATATCCCATGGTTCTCCAATGAGCAACCAGAAAGAACCCCAATAATAGAACACAAAACTAATCAAAGACTCCAAAATGGTCAAGTCAAACATGTCACAACATAACATCATCAAGAACATAGCAAAACACTTCACTCCCATCAATGCAACTGGAAAGCAACCCAAGTATAACTGATCGATGACTCAAAAATGGTTAAGTTAGGTAACTCAAATACATACACCTCAGTCTCACACAAGGAAACTAGAAAGCAATAACAACTAGTAAAAACATCCATATCATAGAGCACTCCATCACATTACTATGGTCGGGTTAAGAAAGATCGAGAACAAAAAAACATAGCATCACAATCACATAACCCCTGACCCTCAGGTAACAACCTATGACTAGTCAAAACTAAACAACCCCCAAAATCCCAAAGCATAGACAGTACACAGAAGACATCATAGTGTTACAGTTCGCAGTAAAGTTCCAATCTTCATTTTAGTGTGAGTTTTTGAGTATAAGAAGGTACATTTTAATCCATATAGATTGGTCCTTTTTCTCGAAAAAGTCCGATTACGCAGCTTGTTTTAAAGATCTAAAGGTAAGTTGTTTATTTAACTTATTTAAATAAATAAGTAATTTCAATCTAAGAAATATTATATATTAAAAAATGATAATATTACTATAGATCTACAATTTTCATTTTAACTAAATTCATCATTAATTAAATTCAATTAAAATTCAATATATATATATATATATATATATATATAATTATTTTTTTTTAATTAATAATTATCAAAAACCTAAATACTTATATTTCCAACTCAATAATTATCAATTATTAATAATTAATAAAATTACTCATAATTTTATTAATTGAAAATAAATTATATTTAAATGCATTATTTAAATAAATAATAAGAAAATGTATGAATAATTATTATTGAGCAATATTAAAATCTTATTATAATATTAATAATAATTTACAATAATATTAAAATGGTTAATTAATTAAATTAATAATTAAATGCAACTTATATTAAAATTATTAATTATTAATATTTAAAAAAAAAGGTTACAATACACATTACAATTTATAAAAAAGCGTTGGTTTAATATGGTCGTGCGGCTATTTAAAAGCCTGCCGGCACTTAATTATATCGACAGGACTACTGCGAATTCGCAGTACAGACCTGTGAATCAGTCCGTTGCCATACAAATGAGTACGTGGGGGGATGGGTCAGACCCCTCCTCACTTATATTATATATAATTTTTTTTAAATATATTAAACATTATTATATTATTGTTTTTATTTATTTAAAATTATAATTTTATTTATTTTCATAAAACCAAACTCTCATGCATGACATTATATATATGATTTAATTTTATTTTTTATTTTTTAATAAAATCTATTACAACCAATTTTTCATATTAAATTTCTCAATTCAATTTTAATTCAACTCAAAACCTGATTTAATCCAAGTTTCCTTTTTACTTATGAGTGAGATTTTCTAAATAGTTTTCCAATCTAGATTTACAGACAAAATCAAATAGCAACAGATCTAGAACGAATAATTCACACATTCGAGAAGACAAGTTCTTACAATCACGAAGTAGACAGAACATATTAAATTTCTTAAATCATTTAGGGGTCAAAATACCAGACCCTACTTGAACCTGATGCTAATAAGCAATCCCCAAAACTGTAAGAGGACTCGCTTCTCTTCAATAATTTTCTTCTGAAAGTCCTTCCTAGAATTCTCCTTCTCAAATTTGCTTACAAAAGTTCTTCCCCAAAAATCCTGTCTCCAAATTCCCGGTCCAAATTCGTGTCCCTCAAAAATGAACCCCCAAAGTTGTGATAAGGAGTTTTCTCCTCAAATCAGGGAACTAATTGAGCGTTCACCCAAGAGGACTCTTTGCTCAACTGTGTTAACTCCAAAATTAACTTTCTTTATCTTTGCTTTATCTTTTTAATGCACATTAAGTTAAATTATTAAATAACTTTATTTAATATTCCACTTGACTTCTATTTTAAATTAATTTATTACTTTAATCTCATGTGCACTTTATGAAATTAAAATAACATTATTATTTTCTATTATTTTATCTTTTAATTTATTTCTCATATTTAAACTCATGCTTAGATCATGCGATCTAGAAACCTTTAATAATTTAATAACTTTTAATTTATTTTAGAAACTTAATTGATAACATATTTAATCAATTTAAATAACAATAATATTTAGCATTTATTTAAAAATGAACTCTAAATATATTATTATTAAATTAAATAAATATTATCATGTTCTAAATTATCCTTAAACTTTTATCTCCAAATTTTAATTCTTTTATTTAATTAATTTCTCAATTAATTAAATATTTTAAAGATATAAAATTAATTCTCCATTAAATTAAATCATTAATTAATCTTTTTAATTAGACTTAATTAATAGAAAATACATCAAGGACTCATAAAGCAACATACGAAAACCCATCATAGAAAAATACATACTAAATAAAACAAAAGGGTTATAATCACGAAATAACATCATTTGATGCATTTAGAGGGTACTTAACTCAAATACTTGTCCTAATTATCAATTAGGACAATTGGCCAAAGGGTTTAGGATTTGGACTTAAGAGTTTATCTCCTCTCTCTTACCATTGAGATAATGCGATAGGGTACGCTCATCCTGGCAATTCAGAGAAGTCGATACCTGGTACCTGCAACCTGCATAAAATCCACGCATGTACAAACACAATATTCTAAGCTAAACAGACAATGGTAAAAAGTGGTGCATCGTGTAGATCCCGACTAGCAGGTGACTATTGTATATGAGCAATGTTAGTATGCTAATAGAAACCAAATTTAAATAAAGCTTCCACAAACTAAAAAAAAATCATAAACTTCAAGATAGACTAAGATGAGCTCTCAATTAAGAATATGAGCCATTAATGGGCTCTCTCAATAAGAAGCTCTCTTGTTGAGTGGCTTTGTCTAAATAGATAGGATGTATGCTCAAGCTTATGCTTCAAAAAGGGCTTCAAATGGAGTTGGAATTTGGGTGTGAGTGTATGGTTTTGATGTAAAATGGCTTCTTAAAATGGCATTATGACTTTACTTCATGGATTGTGTTATTTTGCAAAGGGGAAGGATCCAATTTATAGGCAAGAGGCTTGAGGGATTGAGGGCTAAGATGCAAGGATGGGAAAAAGCTCATGGAGGGCTCAGATTGCATGAGAGGAGAGCACATGGATTGTGCTTCCTTATAGCCAATCAGGGAGTGACACATGTCACAGGGTGAGAGGATAGACGAAAGAGGAAGGATGAGTCAACAAAGGAGGCTCAAAGGATAAAATCTTCATAAAGACCCTCATAATGGCTTGTAAGAACAATAAAAGGGCTTGGAAGAGTCATTTATAGCCTAGTGGGCTTTATAAAGTTTTATGGTTGGGATATTTTGAGGGAGATGAGAGGAATTTCGACTTGGGCTTGATTAGGAAGGTTTTAAGCTTGCTTAGGATTGTGCAAATGATTACAGGATGGATTAGGATGGTTTAGGATTAGCTTAGGGATAGGCAAGTGGATGGCATTTAATGAGGGTGGGTGAAGGAGGAGATATTTGTTAACTTTGGCTTGGGTTAGTAAGTTTTAACGCATGTTTAGGGAATGTGACAAGGTTAGGAGGGGATTAGGATTAGGTTTAAAGACATCTTCTAGAAGAGTCTAGACTTTGGATGAGGATAAAGACTTTCTAGAATAGTCTAGAATTTCCTAGGATGAGGATGAAGACTTTCTAGAAGAGTCTAGAACTTCTTAGGATGAGGATAAATTAGATTTTTAGAAAATAAATAAAGTTTTATTTATTTCAAGGGTTTGGGTTGAGGAGATATTTATTAAAACTTTTTTAATAAACATGAGGATTAATATTTAATCTTTATTAAATATTTTGAGTTGGGATTAGGGGTAGGAAATGATGGGATTAGCCTTTAATCAAAATTAAAGAAGGATTAGAAGATTTTGGAAGAAGTTAGTGGTCTTAAGGAAATTGGCCAAGTTTTGGGCAAAAAATAAATTTTTTATTTATTTTGGGTTTTTTTGTCAATTTATTAATTAAATAATTAATAAATAAGGAAATAATGTTTAAATAAGATTTAAACATTTTTGGGAGGGATTCCTTAATTAAATATTTTTAATTAAGATAAAGGGATTTAATGGCATAAAAATAAATTAATTAATTAATGATGATGTCATCAGAGACTTTTTTTAGAAAATAAAAATATTTTATTTTCTAAAAGATTTTTAGGTGTCTACATTTTGCCCCTCTTTGATGTGATGCCGCAAGTGGCATGGCATCAAAGATAAGAAAATAAGATGCCCAAGGCTAAAGCAGAAGAGGAGAGAATGGACTGCAACATGCCCCCTCAAGAAGGCGACGGGGAGAGAAAGCAAGGCTCGATGACTTCTTGAAAAGTACAAGAATATGAGATGAGCAAGAAGACTCAGATTGTCTTAAGAGAAGAGGTTTAGTTAGCTCAAACTCTCACTACGGGAGAATGATAAAGGGAGAATTAGAGGCACAAGAGGAAGTAAGCTTAAGATCTCAGGGATTGCAGAGGATGAAGGAGCGGAGCACTATAAAAGGAATCTAGGATGGAGAGATGGATGAGGGGATTAAAAAGCTGATGCAATAGGATTTCAAAGAGTCAGATTGGTGGAAGATGGGTTTCGAAGATCCCTAGGACTAGGATTGTGGATCTCGAAAGATGAGGCTTGGTGGATTGATTTGGATTGGTGTATCCCTAAGACTAGGATTGTGGATCCCTAAAGCTAAAGGTGAGGAGTGATTCAAAGAGATACTGATGCATAAGCTGGGGTAGGAGAGACGGATGTTGGATATGGATGGGAGATAATGGAGATGAAGGAAAACCATTGAAGCTTTTTGAGCGGGGGGATACTTCAAAGAGAAGTACCACCATGTAGTTGAGCACTAGATTTGCTATAGGACTGTTTGGTTAATTGCAAAGGTTACCAGGAACATCAAGGCTTTTTCACCAACCATCCAGAGGACTAACAAACTGACTCGAAACAAACACACAAGGATTGCCCCAGCATCACACATGAAACCCAGAGGAAACAGTGTGGAACTGACACTGGGTAACCCACAAGCAAAAAAGAAACAAACGAAAGACTTGATCAAAACCGTATGCTTAGAGTACCTCATTCGTAGCATACCATGATATGGAAGATCATGGCAACCTTGAGGAGAGAACACAAATATTTCTTGGAAAAGATACTTCAAGACCCAAAAGGGAAGATTCCAAATCAAAAGAAAGTGAAAATTCAAAAGAGAACTGTTTGCCAACAAGATGGGTAGGACGAGGTACTAACAGACCAAGATCAGACATGAGGAAAGCTATATCCTATAAGGATCTATCAAAGAGCACCTAAGCCGATGGATCTGCATGAGTGATGTGTCTGGCAAGCTAAACTAAGAAGGATAACAATTTGGTGACAGGAGATCTAGCTAAAGGATGCATTGGAATAGTTAACAAAGATGTGCGATGTGTGCAAGATGCTGATCAAGGAGGAACTGACACAAAAGCTGGATAGATACAATGGTACTAAGCTAAAGAGGATATACAAGCTGACCAAGATAGTTACAAGTAGGCAAAAGCTCAGGATGATAGGATAGCGGGATGGTTCGATGTTGTGCAAGATGCAAAAGCTAAGGGTGGGGTGATAGCGAAAGATATGGATTTGGCAGGATGCATCCAATGATGATGAGAGATTTTGTAACCAAGGATAGCTAGAGGAGTAGGATGAGATGGCTGGATAGGATGGTAGATAGCTAGGATTATGATGGATATAAAGAGATGACATTGGGTTTGCATGAGGATAGCTTAGAGCTAGATACCAATGACAAGGGAGGATGGACGAGAAAAGATCTCCAAGGAATATAGTGCCCCCAATCAGAAGATAACATGCGGAAGGAGCTCTTATGATGGATGTGATAGGATTGAAGCTAGGATGGAAAAAGTTGAAGGGGCTAGGGAGATGGATGATAGCTGGGATGGTTGGCTGAAGCTGCAGGAGATAAGTGGATGGTGTGAGATGGAAGATGGAGGGTGGAGGATAGGTGGATAGATTGGAAGATGGAGTTGGATGGCAAGATGTGACCAAAAGAATGAGGATGATAGGCTAAGCTGGGGATGGCTGGATTATGCATGACACTTGTTTACCAAGTTTTCATCATGGTACTTGTCCAAGGCGCTTGAATTGCCAAGTTTTCACCAGTGGACGCTTTCTTTTTCTTTTTATTTTTTGACTTTTTGACTTTGGACTTAGCTGGAAGATTTTGGCTTTCTTCAGCTATTTTTGCCTCATAGATGTTGGTAGGATGGATGAAAAAGGATTGGATTGAACAAGTGGAATGGTGGGTGGGAGTTTGACAGATAATGGATGCGAAGACATAAGGCTTGTGGGTAAATGGATGAGGAAAATGGAAAAATCATCATTGGCACACACCTTGAGAGGTGATAAAGTAGTGGGAAAGATGGTTTTGAGCGAGGTTGAGGAGAAAATGGAGGAAGAGAAATATAAGGACTAAAAGTAGAGTTGGAAGATGGAGGATGGGAAATTTAGGATAAGAAGCATATGGACTAAAAGTGGATTGGGGGTATGAAGGATGCTTATATGGGGATTTGGATGAAGGATGGATGGATGAGGCTTTTTGAGTAGAATGAATGGATGCCAATTGAGATTTTTCTTTGAGATGCATTTCTTTTATGAGCATCTTTGGTATCCACATGATTTTTGACTTTTTTAGCTGGGGCTTTTGTGGCCTCTTGACTTTTTCTTTGATTGGGATTAAATGTTTCTTGTTTTGAACATGTATTTTAGAAGGGACATGTTGAGACTTGGATTTGTTTGGATTTTTGGATTTATGCTTTTGTATTTTGGCATCCAATATGCTTCTATTAGCCATGGGATGGGAACAAGAGCATGGAGGAGATGGAGGGATAATTGATGGAGTGATAGGGTTTGAAGGTTGGAAGGGATTCAAGGGTGAGTGCCTTTGATGATCTAGCTGGTGGATTTGAGGGGATGGAAGGATAGATTGGAACATAGGATATGGATGGATATAATTTCCCAAAATGGATGGAGGGAAGGAAGGATATGGGCCCAAAATAGATGGAAACAGGGAAGGCGTAGGTCCCAAAATAGATGGAGGGGATAAAGGATTCATATTAGGTATGTAAGGACCCAAAATGGATGGAAGGGGTGTGGGATTTAGATAAGGGATATATGGACCCAAAATGGAGGGTTGGAGATAAGGAGTAGGATGAGGGCCCAAATAGATGCAGAATAAGATGGATGGGAACTTTGGGGTGGAGATGGAAGGACTTGGGACCATGCAGGAATAGCGGGGATACCAACATCTAGAAATACATTTTCATTTCTTTTTTCAATATGTTGTTCATTATTTGGAACACAAGATGTGAGTCCATTACTAGCTGAAGGAGTTGGAGCTTCGGATATGATAATTAGTTCTTTTTCGATGGATCTATCATCATGGATTATGGGAGATGTATGATCATGAAGCAAAGGAGATGGGAGGATAGGATCTTGAGTTGGGTGGGCTGAGGGAAAGGGATCTTGAGATGGAGTAAGTAAGATGGTAGGATTTAGATATGGAGGGGATGGTAAAAGTGGATCATGTAGGGGAATAAGTGGGATGGCAAGATCTGTTGTTCTGTCGGAGGATATTTCAACATGCTTTTGGACAAGATCTTGACAGGAATGGATGGGAGTGGATGCATGAGGTTCATTATATGGGATTTGGATAATGCTTGGAGGAGGAGATGTGGATGGGATTTGGAGTGATTCGATGGGTGGTGGGATTTTGATGCTTGTGGGAAGTGGAAGGATTTTAAGCGATTTGATGGATGGTATGGGGATGCTAGCTATGGGAGATGGAGGTGATATTATAGATGGGGAAGCTTCATAACTAACTAATTCACATGGTTGGATTAGATGACATGGCTTATCGACTATTGGAGGCAGCTTTTCTTGTATTTCCTCTAGGAGATTCCTTGGAGACTCGTATGTTGGAGGTGGAGGTGGTGGATTGATAGGAATAGCTGGTGTGATGAGGGTGGAAGATTGGAAGCTTGGTTGATTGGGTGATGGAGGAGAAGCTGGGATATCAGATGGCATGACTAGATAGTTTGAAATAACTCTTGGATTTTGGGGGATGGTTGGTGGAAGGCCTCTAAGGCTCTCAAGATACCCGTCATTGTCAACAAGATTTTCATCATCATTGGAATAGGATGTAGCGGGAGAAAGGACAATACGACCAAACACATCATGATAGGTTTGGGATTTCATGTTTTGATGATGAGTTGGAAGGGTATGGGGTCTTGCATATGGATGAACACGGAAGCTCATGGTTGGATTTGGATTAAGCCTAGATTTTGGATTGGCTAATGAAATATTTCCTAGGGAGAGTCAAAGCTGCATGACAGACCTAAGGAGGATTGGCTAGAGATTTTTGGCTTTCCTATGGATAGAAGACTTAAAGGATATGCTATCAAAAAGTGAGAGTTTTGCTTTCCTATGCGCTAGATTTGGTGGTGGCTGTGTCAACTTGAGGATAGACTAATGATCCTATGGGCATGACACGAGATTAACCACTTGTGGATCCCAACCTTTAGCTTCAGGTGATGAGGGATGACAAGTGACAAGGCTAGATTACCCTAGACAAAGCTCTGTCAGAGGGATAACCTTGGCGAGATGGGTTGATTGGTAGGATTGATTGGATAGCAAAGTCTGGCAGAGTGACAACAATTCCTTAAAGGCTTGGGTTATTTTTTATTAGGTTGCTAGCTGGCTAGGGGGATGATTTGAATGGACTTTGGATTTTGGGATTGTTCTAAAGCAAATAACCAGATTGATTCAGTTGCGGCGGGGGAGCTTGGATGATTTTTTGATGAGGCAGTGACTATGCTAAGTATGCCTTGAGCTGGGAGATTTTTTCTTTTTTTTGGATTTTGACCAAAGTTGGCAAACATTCATTCAAAAGCTATGAACAAACAAGAAGACAAAATTTTGGAGCAAGTACGTCAAACACACCAACATCCTAGGAAGCTTTCTACAATGATGAAATTTGTTATAGCTAGGGAGTCCTCGATATATGTAAGGTACGTGAGGCCCAAATCCGTAGATGAAACCAAAAAGATGTCACACAGTTGAGAAGAGCGGTAACCCACTTCTCCTCTTTTTCTTCTCAAGGGTATAAAGTTCCTTGAGGCTTAGCCCGAGTGACAAAATCTTGATTCCAAGAGAGGTGTCTTTGGATTCACCTCCCGATTTTTATACTCCGCCGGAATGCTGGATTTGAGGTTGTCCCAAGGGGTGATGAAATCCCCAAGCAGGCCTCCTAAAAAGTGTAAAACAAGACCACATACATGATCTTGGGCTTTAAAAGACACACGTTTATTCCAATTGATTATTTAGATTTTGTAAGCTATGATGGAAGACACTTGTGATTATGGCATACAATGTTCATTCCAATATGACAGCATCGTCAGCATAATGAAAGTCGAGAGATCGTCAACATAAGAAATGCGAGTGTCATTGAAAATGTGTCCAAACCATGCAATGTTCATTGATTGTTAGGCATTCAAGATTGAGTGTGAGTTTGTTTTAAGCCCAAAACAAAGATGTGTGAAACTCGATTGCTAAGCACGCGCCCAGAGGCCCTCCACGTCAAGATTTGTCCAATTTTTATGTCCAAATGAAGTGTGAGCGAGATTAATGCGCATTCAAGGAATTTTCTAACTTAGAAAAACCACTAAAGACCCAAGTGAGTGGAGTTTGATCTTTGTGGAGCACTTAACACCCTCTTAGGTAGACCCATCCCCATAGATGGCGCTGAGATTGTAACCAATGGTTAAATTGATGGGTGATTAAAGAGGGTGAGTCCAACTACAAACTTACTCAAAGCGTCTTTATTAGTTTTTATAACTTAGAAGATTTCAAAAATGTGAATTCTTTTTATGCCCCAAAAGATGATTATTCGATCTATGGCATTCAAGATTGGATTTGTTGTTTTAATCATGCATTCATAAAAAAAACAAACTTGATTTTAATCCATGGCACTCAAGAGTGATTTTAGCAACATGCATTCAAAGACAAGTGATTAAACATTCAAGTTTTTTCCTTTGAGCATTCAAGATTGAGATTTTGTGTGTTGTTTTAAGAACTTTGAAGTGATTTTTTTTAGCCTTAGATCATTCAAGATTGTTTTGGACTCAAAAGTGAAAATGACTCTTTGGACTTTGGTTTTCATTCAAGATTTTGTGTTCTAGTTTGCATATTTTAAGCCCAAAAATGATATTCCTAGATTGTTTTGATGCATGAAAAACCTAAGAAACATTCAAGATTTTGCAACAAGACATTTGCTTGGAACAAATAACAAATTTTTTAGGACAATTTTTGGCAACTATTTAGGACTCTTAGTTTTCATGAGATTTTTAAAAGAACTTTAAAATATTTGCAAATGAGATTCATTTTATCCTTGATTAATGCTTTGAGTTTGATTTAGATTTTAGTGTGCACTTAGTGTTGATTTTGAACCTTTTGTAATGGAAACTTGAAGTTCTTTTTAAATTCCCAAAAATGAAGTGTTCCTAACTTTGCATGAATGCATCTAAAACCTTGATGTTGCAAGGATGCAAATGATTGGATTGGTTTAGTTTCACTTGTTAAAAGATTTTTTCTTTTTTGCAAATTTTAAATTTTTGAATGGATTTAAGTATGATTTGGGGGTTCATTTTAAGCACTAAAAAGAAGTGTGTATGATTTTTCTTAGAAGAAGAAGTAGATGGAATAAGAAGAATATAGACAAGAAGAGGAAGAAGAATTTCAAGTGCTTTGTCCACCTATAAGATTGAAAAATCTACAAATAATATGAGATAGACTATGAGTTCCTTTGTCTTCTTCATGCTCATGTGGACCCACAAAACCAATTTATACAATCCTACCAATCACAAAAACAAGCAAAATTAGCCAAAATTAGCAAATGATATACAAAACTTGACTAAAAAAGCTAATGAAGATGACCCATGCGGGGTCCCACCGGGTGTGCCAAAATGTATATGAGCAATGTTAGTATGCTAATAGAAACCAAATTTAAATAAAGCTTCTACAAACTAAACAAAATTCATAAACTTCAAGATAGACTAAGATGAGCTCTCAATTAAGAATATGAGCCATTAATGGGCTCTCTCAATAAGAAGCTCTCTTGTTGAGTGGCTTTGTCTAAATAGATAGGATGTGTGCTCAAGCTTATGCTTCAAAAAGGGCTTCAAATGGAGTTGGAATTTGGGTGTGCGTGTATGGTTTTGATGTAAAATGGCTTCTTAAAATGGCATTATGACTTTACTTCATGGATTGTGTTATTTTGCAAAGGGGAAGGATCCAATTTATAGGCAAGAGGCTTGAGGGATAGAGGGCTAAGATGCAAGAATGGGAAAAAGCTCATGGAGGGCTCAGATTGCATGAGAGGAGAGCACATGGATTGTGCTTCCTTACAGCCAATCAGGGAGTGACACATGTCACAGGGTGAGAGGATGGAGGAAAGGGGAAGGATGAGTCAAAAAAGGAGGCTCAAAGGATAAAATATTCATAAAGACCCTCATAATGGCTTGTAAGAGCAATAAAAGGGCTTGGAAGAGTCATTTATAGCCTAGTGGGCTTCATAAACCATCTAACTAATCATCATCGATAACTGAAAACATTGAATAATCATCATACATGCATGAAATATAGAGTACCAAGTAATCTCATCATATAATAAACTGAGTGTAAAACAACATCTGATAATCTATAAAATAATAATACTAATCATCAAACAAAAAGTTGGCCTAAAAGAGTTTGGCAAGGATGACAGAAATGCGACTTAGGGGAAGGCACTACATTCTCCATATTTATCCTCTTTACTTTATCTCCCTCTTATTCTCTATCATATATTCTATCTCCCCCATATTTTTGTCTTCTCTATCTCCCCTAATAGGGATTTATGGACATCCATTATGATCCCAATGGCTGCATCCCAGTTATGACAAGCAACATCCAATGATTTGATTTGGATTGCAAGCTCAATAGTAAGGTGCACTAGACCATCTAAAGTAGAAATATTAGAATCTTTCTTCAGTAAAGTCTCTGCATAGCCTAGCTCTTTGTGCATTATCTCCATGTGTGGGGTGAGAGATGCTTGGATGCATGTCAATTTGGCTCTTATGCTAGCCTCATCTATTTTAAATATAGCTAATTGAATTTGTGTTTGAAGTAATTTCCTAAAGTGCTTCTTACTCTTAGCTAAATTTGTAGGTAGGCTAGCACCTAATGTAGTAATTATGCATTTCAGATTCAGAATGTGACTTTTGGTTTCTTGAGTGAAGAGTGTAGGATCACATAGTTTTGTGTACAAAGAGAATATATTCTCAATTACCTTCTTCACCTCTTCAACCTTAGTTGCTAATGCAACCTGAGTTAGTGCTATCTCACTAGATATTTTATCATTTACCTTATTTTAAAACTTCTTTTTTGACCATTCTAAAAGTTTTTCATTTGTATCAAGGTCTTCATTGGTGACCTTCTCCACTATATCTATTAGTTATTCTATTAGTGGATTTGTCTCTTCAGGAGTTAGTAGATTAAATGCATCTAGAAAGATGTCCTTAATATCTTGAGGTGCTTGCTTCTGCCTATGTTCTCTCCTAAGCATTTCTTGATGCTTTTTCCTTTCTAATGCTTGCTACAATATGCCTATTTGTTCCAATTTCATAGTGTCATAGTCTTACATTGGAATTACAATTTCTTCATCAAGGCTTATGTCTTCATAATGTATTACATTTTCTATCTTTTATGAGCTCGGGCTTGGCACTGAGATTTTCAATGGATTGGCTTCTATGACCATCTTCTGAAGATCTTGTATAGAAGGAGTGCCAAATCCTGGTAAGGCTACCAGTACTTGGATGGCCACTTGTTCCTTCACCTTTGGTTTTAGCTTACTCTCTTCAAGCTTGCACTAGTCTATCACTATGACTTGGCTAGCATCTTGTTTCTATGTTGTAAGTACAAATGAATATATCTATCCTATTTTCTATTATCCTATAATGGCATCTTTCTCTTCTACTTTCTTCTCAATAGTATCAATTTTAACACTTCTATCAACCTTAGTGGATGTGTCTATTGTTGTTTGAATCAATGGTTGTACATGAATAATTTAAGGGATGATTGAAGGTGGTTCTTGTGGATTCACCTTTTCCTTTGTGACATTAGTCACTGCCTTCTACAATTCCTCTATAGTAACCAAAATTGGATTACCACATAGTTTGGCTTGTAATGTAGATTAATCTAAGATCTTCTTGAAATCTTCTAAAGTGGATTGATGTTCTAACCTAATGGATTAGATACATCCTTTATAATTATGGTTTTAGTGGTTTTAATTGTGTCATGGGGAGGACTAACACTCGGCACTTGTGTGTCTTGCACACTCTGTTCATCTTGATGTTGCTCAATTATTACCTTTTCATCATCTTCCTTTTCATCACCTTTGTCATCATCTTTCTTTTCATAATTTGTCATTTTTTACCCTCTAAAGGGTCAACTTCTCCTTCCTTGATAATGGTCAACCCATAAATGAGTTTCCATATTTCAGTTGATTTCTTGACAACATCTTTAATATTATTTTGGAGAATGCTAAACACTCTGTATTTAGGTGTGAACCTAACTGCATATTTCTTGAATGCCTTAGCAATTTTTCCTTTTGTCAACTCTAGAATTACTTGGGCTAATGTTGTTTCCCTCATCTACCTTTCCAAATTTAGGCAATAATGCCATTTTTGCTTAGCTATGTCATATAGACTTTTTGGTACTGAGTTGGAAAATTCTAGTGGTGTATTCTTGAACTTTGACATCATGGCATATAATGCCTCTTCCACTTGTTTTTTCTCTTCTTTTCCAAATTTATCAAAATCAATATGACTAAAACCTAATAAATCAGCATTGCTCTTGAAATTTTCACATAAGTTCTCAAGATCTATAAGAGGATTGTGACATACCACCTTGAATTGGTTGTTGTCATGTGATTCTGTCTTCTCTTTATCAGAATCTAGTTGAGCCACATATTTCCTTCTCTATTTTTTTTCTCCTGTCCTCCTTGCTCTATTTTCTGGGTCTTTTCCTTGGCTTTTTGAGTAGTTTCTTGTGTGTTGGCTCTAGTGGTAGGTGCAGTGGGCTTGGCTTAGCTAGGTTTAACAATCTTCTTTGCCTTTTCCACTAGTTGTGCCTTTTCCTTCCTCTTCTTTGACTTAGTAGGAGTAGGTGATTCCTTGGCTTCTTCTCCCTCGATACCTTCAATCTCTTCCTCCTCTTTGTCTTCTCCCATGCCTTGAGTTAAAGCTAGAGGTGCTTAAGTTTAAGGTTCGTCTTCCTCTTCATCCTCTTCTTCTTCTTCCTTGGCACCCTCTCCAAATTTTTCTTTTAATTTCTTCACCAGCTTGTCCTTCTTCTTAATCATAGAGGCAATTTTCAATTCCAAGGCAATCTTTAATTTCACCATCTCATAGTTTCCAAAAACTTTTGCAATCTTATCTACTTCCTCTATGAGTAGAGTTGTCATGGTTGTAGAGGCTTCAACAACATTGACCTCATACCTTAAGCATCTCAACCATCTTACCCTTGGTGTGGTAGCTTGTAAAAATGTGTAGTTAGCATCAACAAGAAAATATACATCATTATAATGTTTCTCCACTAAGGAAACCGGCATCCTTATCCTTTCCTTCATTGACTTCTTGAAATCTTCAAAGTAACTTGTCATTAATGACTCAATATTTTCTCCTAGCTGCTAAATGTACTCATTGATTTGTACTACAATTGATCTATTTGTCTTCCATGCGACTATCCAAAATGAGGGAAATGTAATTTGTATATAAAAGAATATACAAACCAGCATGGAACCAAATTTTCACTATGTACTCTTAGATTTCCTAATTGCTCCTAGGTTCTCATCAATTGTTGCTATTGTAGCTCTGTCAGATCATATGCATGATCTTTTTTTACAATTTTGTAACCAACATCCATAGCTATACAAGGTACACTATTCAACCTACTAGATTGATAAAATTTATGTGAGATTACCCTTACACAAAAATTGATAAGAGGATATGTGATGGTATCTATAGTCATGCCTCTCTTATTCCATACTACTCTAGTATTTTTCTCAATCGTTTCCTTGGAGTCACTCTTCAGTGTCTTTGGCCGATCTAGGGTTGGGTAGCTAGTAACCCTATGGATTATTATCTTTATTTTGATTGCTCCTCCCTCTAGCCATAAAGAACCATCATGAATTTGGCTTAGCACAATACATATCCACTTAGTTTTGAATACATTAGGAAAATCTAGGGCTCGTGTTAAACACTTTTTTCTCAATAATTTTGTATTCTTCCTTCACATAACCATTTTAACACAATTTTTTGTATGCTTGCCTAATTTACATGTCTCTAATGCTTCCTATCTTGCAATTATAACATCTCCTCACATCTTGCACCATTATTACATTTGGCAAGATCATAGATAATGTGCCAGATGGATCTTGTTTATAAGTGATGTTAGGAATGGCCTTAAACATGGGTTGTTTAACTTCATTACTAATAAGATGAACATTTAAAACTTCCTCCCCTTTATTATTTTTTGAACTAGATGCCATCTTGTCAAACTAGGGTTTATGAAAACTGAAACAGCGTAGCTCATCTCTTGATAAATACCTTGTGAAATCTAATGAACTAGCATGAAATCACTACTAAAATCTCTATAAACACTTTGAATAGGTTTTTAAATCACCTTCTTCTCTGCTTGCTCTTTCTTGAATTTGAAATGATGAAGAATGAGAAAAAAATAATCACATACCCTTCAAAAATCTTGCATTTAATGTTGAGTGCTTATACAATTGTAAGCTTGCCATTAACTAATTTCAGGTTCACTTAGCATCCATTGATATTTTCATCACTTGATAGCTACTATGAGCTTGGAATCAACTAGCCAGACTTCTAGCTTGACATCTTCTTACATTCCACTCGGCATACATAGAAAATGTTTCATACTCAGCAACAACATGAAAAACTTAAAGATTTGTCTTGGATTTCTAACAACATCTTGCATCTTTATTCATGCTAATTTAGTATTTTCAATACTATATCTTTTGGAAATGATATATGATATAACCTTTAAATATCAGTCCTACATACCTCTTGATTGCCTAGTTTGAGGAGGTGTGATCACCTGACCCATTGGGTGGAGTGATCCCTTCTCCATTTGATGTGTTGCAATCATCTTTCTTTTTCCATGTCTTGTTTATCTCATCTCTGATGTGTTCAGCATTTTCCTTACCTTTACCTTTATCAAATTCACAACTTGGTGCCTTTGATATAGTGGGACAATGTTTATTAATGTGACTTGTCTTCAAATAGCTAAAGCATGTGATTTGACTCAACCACCTTTTGTAGTTACCACCGAAGTGTGTCCTAATACAATTCTCAGA
This sequence comes from Cupressus sempervirens, assembly GCA_028749045.1. Classification (NCBI taxonomy): domain Eukaryota; kingdom Viridiplantae; phylum Streptophyta; class Pinopsida; order Cupressales; family Cupressaceae; genus Cupressus; species Cupressus sempervirens. The sequence goes on from CM053787.1 coordinate 865,144,312, forward strand.
AACATGTCCATATTCTTAACAATAATTACAGCTATATCTTGTATTATAATCCTAATTATAAGAGTTTCTATTGTTCCTTACCTTTTTTTTTTTGTTTGATAACCACATGGATTTGGATCTACATTCAAAAGCTCTATGTCCATACTTTTGATAGTTGTAGCAATAACCTTCAAATATTTGTGTGTTCATGGTCCTAGTTCTACATTCATGTGCTTGATGACCTTGCTTGTTGCACTTGTAGTAGTGAACCATGCTCTTAGTTTTAGCATTTTGATTTGTAGTTTCACTTCTACACACATTAGCAATATGTCCTTTCTTACCACAATTATGACAAGTAGGTTTGGAGTTCTTACCTTTGATGTTCCTTTCTTCTACACTTTTGGATGATTCTCCTTCTTCAATGCTTATGTAGCCTAGTCTAGATGTATCATTGTTAGATCTACGGGATCTCAGTAATTGCTCAAAGTATTTGATGGCTTCATTTGGTTTGTTGAAACTTTCAAAAAATTCCTTTTCCCTCTTTAGGTCATTCTATAGGTGTTCATTCTACAACTTAAATGTAGTTATCTCAATGTCCTTGACATTCAACTCATAGTTGGAATTCATCATTTGACTTAGAGTATCTAATTGAATTTTGGAGACCTTGGTTAGTTCTATTGACTTCTCTTCCAGTCTATTAGCTAGAATTATTTTATCTTCATCAATCATGGCTTTGTCTTCCATAACTTTCACCTTTTGTTCAGTCACCTCACGTAGCAGTATAGCTTGTGATTCTTGTTGTATCTTGAGATTTCTAATTTCCTTAACTTGGACTCTATTCTTTTCCATTAGATATGTGATTTCTACATCAAATTCATTGGAGTCACCATCTACAAATAGCTTAGTAGTGTCTATCTCTTTGTATTGAGTGTCATTCTCCACAATAGAAATCTCTTTCCCTCTCTTCAAGGAACTCTTTAAAGCTTCTTTTACTTCATTCAGTTGATGCAGTATAAGATATATTTTGATCTCTTGGTTCTCAATTGTCTTTCCCAACTTGTAGACTTCCATTTCAAGATCTTTTCTGAAAGCTTCAAAGCTTCTCTTTCAAAGAACAAGGCTTTGATACCAATTGTTGGAGTTACAATAGGAAAGGTAAACTTCTACAGGAGGGTGAATCAATAGTTAATGCTTAAACCCATAAAACTTTCACCACACATCCATCTCATGCATTCAATAGATAAACTAAAATAACATGTAAAATGCATACAACTAAATCATGTAAGCATGTAAGCAATCATGCACATAACAAAAGATATGATTACCTAGAAACCCTCCAAGTGAGAAGGTAAAATTGGGGTGGGGATGACACCCATAAATCTTCACTAATACAATAATAAAGTGTATCCAATTAAGGTTACAATTTTTTGACCATATATCATTATCTACCATGTGAAAGGTCTACCTTGTTAAAGGCTTATGAAGACTATTAGGTCTCACTTTGTTAGAGGATTTCAACACCCTTTTATTATTGTGCCTTGTTAGAGGACATCAACTTAAAACTAATTAAGCACCCTATTAAATAATTTCATATAGCTTGATAGGACTACTCTATTAAGGGATTTAACTAAAATCACCTGTTAGAATGTCTCAGCATAGATCCTATGATTGGCACTTGCTTTTCTGATAATAGATCACCTCTAGACAATGTCTAATTGATCCTTCACAATCAGATGTCTCAATGTTGTATCCTTTTCTTTATCCTCTATTCTTCTCTAACCAATTCTACAATTCACTCTTTCTTCATAACTTCTAAGTCACCTTGAATGCTCTGCAAAACTATCTTGTTCACTCCCCTATCCATTCTCCAACCATAGATAGTTTTGAGTTTCATCCTACTTAAGAAGACTTAGGTCGCTTAGGGTTAGGTATGAATCTACAACTGAGATTCATCTATTTTGTTGCTTCAACCTTCCCATTTTTTTATTGGCTACATTTAATTGCATGGGGAATCCACATAGAGATTCATCCTTATCTCTAGAATATCAAAATCTATCTTTAAGTTGGCTCAAAAATAGTTTATATACTTGTTTGTGCCATTATAAAGAAATATGTCAAAACTATATTACTCATCATATGAAGTACCTAATTCTTGGCATGCACTATATTTCTACTATGACTTGTCACCTACACTACTTGACATCCATTGTTTACTCAACTCTTGAACCACTTAGCATGGTCTATCTATTTTTCATTTGAGTGACTCGACACATGAATGACTCAAAAATCATTGTAACTTGGCATGGTCTAATATTTACATGTTGTGCTCAACATGTATTAATAGTTTGGTATGAACTAAGTAAATGGTTTAAGTGTGTTAACACTCATTTGTCAAAACCAATCTAAGATTAACATTCTCAACAATCTAAAAATTGATACTATGGCATTTTGGATGATATACTTGAGTGCAACTTTAATTCATTCAAATTAGTTCTATTTTTCATCAAATGGTATAAGCTATAGTTGAATCGAAATGATCCTAATAGGACTATTATTGAACATGATAGTGGATTAAAAATGATTAGTACAAGGTCATTTGAGCTAGTTAGAGATGATCCCTATGTTCTTCCAAGCCAATGTGAGAAAGTATTTTACTTTTGCATTCCACATAAACTGGGTTGATCATTTGTTTTAGACATGATCTAAGAGTAAGATTGGTAAAGTATAATGTGATGGAAGAAAAAGATACTAAAGAATCAAAAGATGACACAAATGATGATCATGAAAGACTATTACACAATAATTTAAAAGAAGAATTATAATGATGACACTGGTGATGCTGACAATGATAGTGATGGTGATGATGATCATGATCATGATCATACTAATAAAGATAGTGATGATCAAGGTGATGATGGTCATGATAATGGTGATGAAGATGATGATGATGCTGATGAAGATGGCGGTGGTGATGACAATGATCAAACTGACAAGTACAAAGATGGTGATGATGATGATCAATGACATTATCAATGAAATGTATGTCGACATATGATCAATGTCAAGTATGATGGGGTCATGATTTATTTATAGAAATTTTTTTAACTTGTATGTTTTTATAATTAAATTATTATGTGATGAACTCTACTCTCATGGAGTATATACAATGATATTGCACAACTACCACACATAAAGTAGATGTAAGGAATTAAAAAATATACAATGATTTTGATAAATGCATCGCATTATTTTTTTCTTCTACATAATTTGTAGCATATATATCATGTAATTTTTGGCTAACTTAAGATAAACGATTTACATATGTAGGCTATTTAATGCCTTTGACTAAGATCTTGCACAGTCACATGGATCGACATGTATAAGTCAATAGACCCTATAAATACAATTTTTTATTTGCATATCTTCTCTTTATCGTCAACATAAAATCTAGTCCTAGTATATCTCTCATTTTATAGATTGTAGGTATCACCAAATAGGTATTTGTCTAATCTATCTTCCACAAGTGAGGAAAATACAAGAATAGAAGACAAAAATTAGTGATTTTTTTAATGGCGAATCTTCACCAATTGGCTATTATGTCTCTTTGAGAAATCACAATTTGGCTAATAAAACCTACATATGGGTTCAACCATGTCACCAAGATATTAAATAATTTGGGTTAAAATCCAAGGCTAATCACTCATTAGTTTACACATAATTGGTCCAAATCCTGGTCCAATCACCAATGTAATCTACATTTAGAACACAATTATTTTAAAAAAATTGCCAGCATTTCCCTAATGTTTTCTTATTGGACAATGTTATTTCACCCTTAAAATAAAATAATATTTTCCCTCAGGTTGAGCATTGCCTACCATTTTACTAACGTGTGTCTCCAACTATCCATGTTTAGCCAACTACTTTATGTTTTGGTCTTTGGAACATGTGTCCTAATTCTGGGAAGATTTAGACTTTATGGTATGTCTTTTAAAATTAGACCCGAAATAGAGTTGAAGCCATTGATCTATATTACATCAACAATCCAAATTAATTCTTTTCACCATAAAAATGATAACATTAAACGTGATGATGACCAAGTTGGCAATAAAAAAGGGCACATTATTAATTAAATCTTAATGGATTGGCATACTACAAGTACAGTGTATAGTGTACACTTGGCATGTGGGCCATGGACCACTTGCAACTCTATAAATTCACCAAAAATTTACATAATCTCTCTTTGGAAAATGACAAATTATCAAACTATATTAATATTTTGTGTTATATGAAATAATTAATTCATCTCTTACATTATGAAAATGTTTATGATTGATAAAATAAATCACCTACATTTTTTTGCATACCAAAAAAATAATTTTAATTTGCCACAATTATTATTAAATGTTGATACAAAAAGGAAAATTTTGCCAATAGAGAATAATTTTCTCCCTTGCCTCAAATGAAAAAATTGCCCTCGATTAGAATTTTTTCCTGCATATTTAATGATTTAATGTTTAATTCACTAGAATTTTACATATTTTTCTCAGGAGGGGTTTCTCAAATTTATCCCTAAAAGTAAGACATATAGTAGGTCTAAAATAGGGAGATCAACTAGAGGTCAAAATATTAGAAGAAAATTCAATAAACGAATGTGTTTTTTTCTTGCTTTGGTGGGGGGGGGGGGGGGGGTCATGTTCTTATGATAATGAGAGTGAAGGAGATAGGAAGGTTCCCTTAAGGTACACACATCTTTAGAAAGAATACGTACCCAAGGAACTACCTCTAGTTAACAATAATTTTTATGTTAATCAAAGGATATATCACATAGCTCCTTCTAGATTACATGGTTTGGGCCTATTTTCGATGGACCTATTTTCCATGGATGGCATAAAGGTTAGTTATAATAATGTTTTTGAATTGATGGAGTATGTAGCACCTTGTTACATTTACAACAATTAGATGTGGATTATGCAATATAAAAAAAGTATGTGTAGGTATGCATTATCACCAAATTATATACAATGCAAAGAAAATGATCAAAGTAAAAAGGATTTCTATGTATATTGATGGAAGGACAAAAGTAACAAGGAATATTACAAGATTTATAAATACTTTTTGACCTACGTCAACTAATATGTGGCTGAATTATATATTCGAGGCACGCAAGGGAAATCATATTTTTGTATGTGCGATGAAATCAATAAGTGTAGGGGCGGATCTTTTGATAGATTACAATTTGAATCATGTATATACAAAAAAAATTCCCTATCATGGGACTAGTAAGTAAAATATTTAAACCAATTGCCTCCAATTAATAATGACTCAGATATACAATATACTATTTTATTTTATTTTTTTTTTGGTAATTCTATTACTTTCATTTTTCTATTGATTGCTAAGAATTACTAATCTTTTATCATAGGGTAAATGGATATACCACAAGGCACAAGTGAGATTGTACCATCTCGCACACCTTCTTTAGTGAAGGTAAACCTTAATTAGTGTAATTGTACAAATTATATAGAAACAAATGTCATATTGTTATGTTATTTTCTTTATGGCTTTGGAGTTATTTTGATGTAATTTTACTGATATTGATGTCACAACTTGATACTTATTTATAGGGAAAAGTAAAAATGATAGCAGATCAAATACAATCTAAAACTTAGGCATCATTTGTAGATGACATTGTGTGTAGCGCTAACCCTATATTCATGGCATGTAATCTTATTAAAAAAAAATAGTGATGAAATTCTTAACCTTTTTCTCAACAAAACAATAACTGAGGAGACAAAGGCACTGAAAGAAGAATTGATACTTAGAGTCAATTCTTTGAAGGTAAGCCATAATTAATCTTAGGCACTAATAAAAGTTAAATAGATGTTTATATTTTATAATATCTTATGGATCATGATCTAAAATATTATGTGTTCTTACAAGATTTTGTGACACCTGTGAGACCATGTGGTCAATATGGTGAGGGTTGTAGCACATAACCTTCATGTAAATTACACTTTCTCTTTACAATATTATAATACTTAACTTTGATCTTTATCCATTGCAAATAAAAACAAACAATGTTACAAATGTCTTTGCTAACAATGTTGCTTGCTCCTTTGGACTTTCTTGAAAATCACAATTTGAATTATGTTCCAAAGTCCATAAAATAACTCCTATGAGAAGAAAGAGTGCAATAGTTGTGCACTACATTCCTGCATCAAATTTTTGCACTACTGCAATTATACAAAGATAAGCCTAGTATGCATATGCAAATTAACTCTAGTGCACTAAAGAATGAAATGTGAGAATTATATCTTTCCAGCCATAGAAACCAATCATGGCTACAACTATTATCATTCCATACATATCATTTGTATATGCAACCACAATAAGAAGCTATCCATTTCTCCCATAGAAACCAATCATTCCATACTAATATGATGAGAGAGTTGGATTTTTTGCTCCAAATGAAAGAATCGATAAATGAAGTTCACGGGCTACATGTGAAACAATATGAGTAATAATAGAAGATTGTGGCCTTACTAGAGAAACATTATTTTTTTTCATCAACATTTATAACACTTAACTTTGATTTTTGGATGCTTCTAGCTAGTATCACATTTGATCTTTATCCATTGCATATGTCTTTGCTAACAATTTATTCTTTAGCTCATGATGAAGTGTGGATGCCTCCTTCAGTCATCCCTCTGATATTGTTGACTGCATTGTTGGCAAAAAGGATCTTATATACATATTTGACTATACCAAGTACAACTAGTAAAACTTTGTTTTTCTATATTTTGAATGTGCTAATCATGCATTGTCTTTTTTGTTGGGTGGATTTTATACACATGGACCTATTTTATGCACTAATAGATACACCTACAATTGATAGAACAACAAAGACTAGTACTACTGAAGCTGAACCATTTCCTGGAGTAGCCCATGTAACTAGTACTAGTTCATTTATGGGGACATTTTTGCTAAACAAGAAAACTATGTTTCAAGTTAAAATTACCAAAGCTTCTAGGTGCTTTAAAAGTGTTGTTATTTGTAGTGCAATTGTAGTTTACTTATACATGACTCATTTAGGACTGATAATTCCATGATTTTTTGTAGGAAATGATGTTTTCTATGATCATCTTTTTGAAATGAAATTGAAGCTATTTGGACCCACAATGCATAAAAGGTACATAGTTTCATATCATTGCTACAATATTTTTCTGTTCTTCCATTTATTGTACCATATTAAAGTTATTGATCTAAAAAAATTATTTTACTTTAAAAGATGGAATGAAGAGGGTCCTAAATTAAAAAAATCAGCTCATTACATCTTTCGATGACCTTTATGGAAAAAAAAAATTTTGACAATGGCCTACTTCTCAAAAGAGCATCCAAACATATAAAGACTGTGAGGGACTAGTACAAAAGGGGTATAAAGGATAACCCAAAGTACGATCATCCTCCTATGATTCCACCAATGGAGTGAAATGAAATAATAGAAGATGCAAAAGATAAACGGCTACGTGATAAAGGAAATAGAACGAAAAAGGAAAAAAGAAGGTATGTCATGATAGTATTAAGTAGAATGTAATCATGCACTAATTAGTGATCTTTCTAAATATATCATCTAATATGTTTCAAACTTTTCATAGACTATGGGACACATCAAAAGCTAAAAAAGAGAGACTACAAAAGGTTGGCCAACACAAACTTTGCTCTAGTGACTATATGAATCTTCACTCTCAACTTGTAAGTAGCAGTGATCAAATTTCATATTAAAAAAATTATATAATGTTGTAAAAAAAATTGTTTAATCAAATCATACATACAAAACTAACGATATTAAGAAAAAAAAGTAGGGCACAAAATTCAATAGAGCCCATGGATGAATATAAAAAAAATCCTTAAAGGAAGGTTATAAAGTCATGGTTACATGCCTATGCCAAGAATCTGAAAGTCATACCCAAGAATCTAGTGCACCAAATGAGACATAGGTAAATTGGTCATATGAAAAGTAAATCAAATTGAACAATTGAGCAATTTCTTTTTTTGGTGTTAGTTTCCAACATAAATTGACTACATAACATTTCACTATAGCCTTCAAATCCTATCATAGAACCTACATGTAATGAAGGACATGATGTGCATCATAGAGGTGGAGGTATTAATTTTCTATTGGAAATTAATTATGTAATTATGAATACAATTTTAACATCTTCAAGTGTAATTTGACATGTAACCTTTTTTTGAATATTTTAGAGCATGTGAAACATCGTGGTGAACAAGTCAAGCATGTTCAAAGTGTTCTGCATGTTAAGGTGGCAACATATCAAAATGTTATTTTACATGATGTGGCATTATTAGGTAAGAAAAATGTATATTATGTTCTACTGGTTACAGTAAAAAAAAAACAAAAAGAGTATCCTAATTTAACCTATTTACTTGTTATTGCAATTGAGCCCACTTTGGTGCAACAGCCTCATGCTCCTCAAAATAGGAGGAGGCATCACAATTTGACATTACATGTGCCACAAGAGGAGGATAATGAGGAAGATATTGATGCTCCTATCAGCCTTTTCCTTAAGAAAGCTAAGAAAAACAAAAAGAAGAAATGATTTTTAAAAAATGCTCTTTGATAAACCTTGTTTGATAAACATTGTTGTATAATGAAAGAACGTTGCTTTAAGTAATTATCTATGAATGTTGCATATTAATATTAATTTTTATGTCATGTTAATTAATATTTTTTGTGTTAATGAAGTCTTGATTAACATTTTGTATTAATAAATTTTATATCATATTAATGAATGTCATGTGATTGTATTTATTCAATGTTATAGTTCATTAATAGATGAATGAATGAATGAAGTATGTAATTAGATGATAATGGGGAATTTAGATTGATGTTGGGGTAGGGGGGGTTGAGGCCAGATGATCTTCCACCTTCATATGGTTGTCCTTGTTAAGTAAAGATTATTAAATTATTCTCAAAACCAAGTGAAGCTCAAACTAACATACCTTTAATTAATCAATTTCATTTATTGTAGGTCTAGAATGGTCGGATGAAAATCTATGGTATAAGTATGAATCTCTAAAGGAGGATTAGGTACTTGATCTTCCAGCTTGAACAACTTTACCACTTGCCTCATTTTTGGGTCTTGTAGCTGGATCTAGATGGGAGCACCACAACCCTATCCCTACCAATTGTTCCATTCTAGCCTTCTCAAACTCCCCATTTAGCTTTATATCTACAACATCCAAAAACTTTGCCTTGACTATAGCGATATCATACCCACTCCACAAGTCTCATATGATGCTCTTGCAAGCTCACATCTTCTACTCTCTCTCTTGTAGTAGTTTCCAAGGCCATAGCCCCAAAACTATAAACATCTGATTTAGGGCTTGTTCTTCCTGTCATCATACACTTGACAGCTAGGTAACTGAGGGTTCCAGTTGCAATTGTAATCTAAGATAAATTATTGTGCTCCAACATCCAGGCTAAACCGACGTCCCCAACCTTAACATTAAAGTTGTAGTCAAGAATAACATTACTAGATTTTCTAGCCTCTTTAATTCAGAATATTTTCAATGAATCTTTGAAAATAATGAACTCTTTTTTATTTGAGCTATTCTTAGTTGATATCTTATGCTTAGTTTCTTGCTAAATGATGAATAACTTGAAGCATTATACCTATTTGAATGTGGTTAACATAAATGTTAAAGCATGTAGCTTCAATTTTTGAGTGTCATGCACCTAAAGTTTGATGTAGCATCTTCAAGGGACTCCAATTCAGTTTGTTGAAAGCTAAATTTTTCTACACCTATATCTCTTCAATTTGATAAGGTTGAATTGCCAATATTTCCTTAGAGGTGATACATCTTTTCCAATATACCAGCTTAATCAGAGTGTTGGGTAACATTTCCTTCACTATTCTTTTGGGAATTTACCCTGAGGATGTGATAAATATAAAGCCTGCTTGTTATTCTAAATAGGCTTCAATATATAAATGGTATCTTAGTTGTGAGGTGTATCTAACATATTATTTGTAAAATATTTTAACATGCATAAGGTCTATTTGGACAAAGTTTAGAGCAATGACAAATAAACATGAAAAGTGCCAAGCCCAACAAAGTCTAAGTAGCTAAGGAGGAAGATTCTTATCATTGACATTACTCCAAACACTTCTAGGGATAGAATTAACTATCCCCAATACAAATAATTTTGTAAAATTAATGATCTATCATTAGATAGTGCCCTTGTGCTCACCAAAAATAGATATAACATGTAAACTTGACAAGGAATTTTTGGAACACTTTTTCTAAACCTTAAGAAGATGATTTACTTGGTTCCGATAGTGTGTTCATGTACTTTCCTAAAAGCATAGGTATGCAATAGAGGCACATGTCTTGATATTGCATTTATTGTGACATTGAGCTTCAACCAAAGTTATAATTTATTGGTATTCTTGATTATTATTATGAAATTTGTTTGAGCATTAGGAATTATAAATATCCTAATGTGCAATAAGGTCCTAGTTTGGCAAATGTTATTAAACTTGCTACTAGAGCTGTGATAATTTTGACATTGTTAACTTGTTTGGAAATATTATCAAGCTTGTCACTTTAGCTACAATCTCGTTGGCATTCTTGATAGTTACCATGGGATTTACTTCAACAATGAAATATTTGATAAATGTAGCTACATTCAAGGTTAGACTTGTAATCAAGGCATTTACTTTGGTATTTGTTGTATTCCAAAATTCATGGTCTTAGACAAAGATTTTGTAATTAAATTATTTTCTAAGGTGTTTGTATGTTGATAATAAGTATTACTTATATTGTCTTTCATGATTAATCATAGCTAAAAGGATGCATGTGCATTCATTTTTCTAGTTTATTCTATGTACAAAGTACAAACCCCATATTTTGATGGTTGTGATTTTGCCTTCTTTTGATTGTTTTGGGATTAATTTCCATTTCCTCATGCAGATTTTGAAAATTTTTAATGTTGTGGCTACCAAGGTTGAAGGAGATGTTAATTCACCAATATCTGTATTGGAAGATGAGGTGAAGATTTTGCCCTCTTTATTTTATTTTTCTTATTTTAGAAGAATTATTGTAGTTGTCGTATACTAGTCTTCTAATTATATCATGGAAAAGTAAGGCTCAAATAAGAATGGTGATGAAAAAGTTCCCCAACCTAAGATAAGAGGTGTTGGTAGGGGTCACAAGAGAAGAGGGAGTGATAATGAGAAGAATGATACAAAAGATTGCAAGCTAGCAAATGGTGGTAGAGGCCAAAAGAAGGAAATGACGTCCAATACACTAAGTTCCTAAATGTTGTCTATTTATTAAAGTTTACAATAGTAAGTATATGATTCTTGATGTAGGCATATATGGTCTTGTAGAGAAAATAGGCAAGCAACTTGACACACCATTAATAAATTTACTTGTCTAATAGCAAGTTGTCTTGTCTCCATAGAATTTACAAGATCATCTTCCTCTATTGTGGAAGTTGTCTAAGGGCAGCGATACAACATATTGGTCTTTTTCAAGGTAATCTTTAAGAAACCCCCTCCAAAAAAAAGATAGAAAAATTGGTGAATCTTTAATTATTTTGAAAAAAAAAAAAAAAAAATCTATTCCTGAATCTTTCAATTTTTTATTTTAAATAATATTTATATTGGCGATTATTTTGGAATCATAATTTTTGTATAGAAAATATTGGTGAATCTTAATAATAATAGAAATATCATTAATCACCATAGAATGTTACAAATGAAAATTGAATATTTTTTAACTCATAGAATATTGTGAGGATCATTACATTATATTTTCAATCAATAGTGCAAACTAAATATTGGTGATATATCCCTAAAGTAACTAATAATTATGCTAATTATTGATGAATTAATTTTAATTTCTCCAATAATATATAATATTTAGCTGAATCAAAGCTAATCATATATCAAATATTATGGAAAATATTTGAATATAAATTAATTAATAAAATAAATTATTGAACGATTTTAAATATTTTAGAGCTAAATTTTTTTTAAATATGGCAATTTAGGTTGCATTAAATCTTAAATTATTAGCCAAATTACCAACCAAAAATTTCTAAAATTAGCCAATTCACGAATATTAGCCACTAAAAAATACCTTGGCCTTTTTATTTCTCAATGACCATGGAAGATCCATCTAGGACCAATTGTTATAACACCAAATTTTTCTATTATGGATTAAAACTATTTTGCATACACATCTTGAAGACAGTTAACACACTTGAAGCCAATTAGCTATTTTTCTTGGTCGTTGCAATGAAATTTCTTAGAGCAATATATATTCTTTTAGTTGTCTTTGTTTCTTGGGCATTATTACATATTTAAACTAATTCAATGTTTGATCTATTTAATACAAACTATTATGGTCTTCTTTGTTGCAAAATCATTAGTTTTTCTAGTTATATCTTTTAGGAAGTCTAGTTGTTCACTCTGTGTTTCAACTCTTATATCCTTGTGAGACTATTATATGGAAAAAATGGAGTGATGGTGAAGCTTCAATGGCATTGGGTTACTACTGCCTTTATGTTATGGTTCTGGCTATAAATGGTAAAGACATTTAATATATCTTTTTGTTTAGCTTTGATTTTGTTTGCAGGAAAAGATACTTGAAGAGGTCATTTCTTGTTATATAAAGTTACACCAAAATGCACTTTCCATTGATTCTATTATTCATTATTTTTTCTTTCTTAAGTGGAATATCATATTTCTTAAAAAAAAATTAGGTGATATTGAAAATAAAACTCCTTCAATATTTGCTAAAAGCTAGCCTTGAATTTTGCTTAAAAATATGCTATATATTTTCTCACAAGTCTGCTTTATACTTGTTCACAAATCTGCTATAAATATCTTCAAATTTGTAAATAAATCTTCTTTAGATCGCTACTATAAGTTTCTTTCAGATCTTTTTTAAATCCTTCACAAACTCTTCCTTAAATCTAAACAAAGTCTCCTCTTGGGTTTGCTATTAAAATCTAATTTTAATTGCTCCAGATCTACTCATGTACAAAAGGATAATTGAAAATTGCTTGCTTACAAAAATTTCCAAATTCCCTCATCTAATATCACCTTAAAGAGGGCAACTATTTAGAAGGACAAATGACTTTTCATGGGGTGGCATCATTTATTAATATGCACCTTTTCATACCAAAATTGAGCAATCCATTAGGGAGGTTGACAACAGAAAGGTGTTTTTTGTTGTTATTTTAGAAACCTCTTAACATGGACACCACATAAAGAGGGGTCTGCTCATTACATATAGAGGTTATTTACATTTCTAATCAACTCCAAAGAGGTCAACTAGTATCTAATTGTAGATCTTATTTTTAAATTATTCTCACCCAAGCTACACAATAACCAATGAAGGTCTACCTAGACAAGCATAAAAAAATTAATTGATTTTCAAAATTGTTTGACATTTTCATCTCCATCTTCGTAGATCTTGCTTGAGCTTTGATATTCTTTGACATCAACAACCACTTTTACACCAATGACAATTTATCCTACATATGTATTAATGCAACAGTGATGTGTATTAATTGTGGAGGCTTCATAATTTGTCGTGAAAGAATGAAAAAAAATTCAAAGCATAATTATATGTATATATTTACCTATTTGAAGCTTCATTAATGTGTTATTCTTGCAATGTTTTTTAGCATTCACCAAGGGTTTTAAAAATACTTCAATCATTACAACTTAATAAATTAATGCTCATTTTTTTATCAAATCTTAAATGCCCTTATAATTGTAATATCCCCAAATTATGAGTTACAATTTGATATGTTTTTTATTAAAACAAGTAGGTTTTGGAGATACCTATCACTTTGCAAGAAAGTTAACAATCATTATAAAATTCATAAGTAGATTTCTTCAGTTAGAAATAAGTGTATATTGGAAATGTAAATCAAATCGTGATATTGTTTAAATCAATTTTAAGACACCTCAACCGTATAAGAGATAAGATAGGGTGCCCTAAAGACCATTTACCCTAGGCCCAAGAGTGGATATACCATCCCTTGTGGCCTCATGTGGTCATTTCTATCCATATGAGGGGGGTATCCAATGAGGTATTATGTCACCATTCTCCTCATTCTTGCAACCTTTTTCTTACTTACAATGGTTGAACATCCTTATGCATTTATTTTCCATGATAGAGGTCATGAGGATTATTGACAACAAGGTGCCTAGGATGTCCATCCTTCCCTATCCCAAAGGCAATCCACTTTGTCCTCATTTGGTCCTTGGGGATGTCCAAGAGCACCTAGGATGTGCATCCTTCCTAAGCCCAAATGCAATCCCCTTTGTCCCCATTTTCCCCTTGGGACTCCTTGGTCATATACTGTGAGGTGGCATGCTTAGAAGGTGACCTCATCACCAGTCCTCTACATATAGTTTCTCATACATATCTCCTATACTAAACCATTCCTAAACCAATAATATATCAGTGATACTATGATAGATAATTATGAAATGCATATTAAATCAAAGTTGTGGAGATGCAAACAAAATTATCTATTGTTTATGTAAATCCATAGCTCAATATGTACTTAACATTGTAAGTCTAAAATACATATAGTCAATATTGTAAGTATGATTGCCTTTCTTATGATTTTATTATTTTCTCCTATTTCGGCTATCTTTCTTATGACTTTATTCTCTTGTCCTATTTGATGTTTGAATGATTTATACAATCTAATTGAATTGATGGAAGAGTTGATTACCGTCTATTTACTTGATTCCTAATTGAACTAATGTCATGCTTTCATCATCATTTTTAAGAACTTAAGAATTAGGTAAATGATTTATTTTCTCATGTTTCATGTTACATTGATCATCTATTTCTATTAGAACCCAACAATTTTTCCTGTAATTGTATTTGAAGGTACATTTCCTACCTAGCACCCTTGTACTTGGGCCAACTAGAGGCTTGGAAAAATAGAGGGCAATGGAAGAAGGTTTAATGACTATCAAGTACATAGAAAACTTGAAGGTTGCAGAGGCTATCATGAAGACTTGTTATGAGATATATTTTGTAACAACTACTAGCTGGTTTGGCACCAGAAGTTGTTCATTTTCATACATAGGTGAGCTACTTTGGAAGAATTAATAACCTGCATCAAATACATTTTATTATTTTTCTTACTACTCATTTTTTCTGTAGCTTTTTTTGAGGGTATAATTATGAATTTGAAACTTTTGAAACAAGAATTTTATGAAGATGGATTACAAGGAGGGAATAAAATTTCTAAGTTCCTGGATGACATAATAATTAAATATGCAAACTGCAATAACCTTCTATGACTTGAGACTTTGGAGTGATTGTTTATGTTGCACCACATAACTCAAGATCCCAAGTAAGATGTTTATCAATATTAATTTTATCCTACTACATGTTACAACATCTAATTTTTACATCTTTTTTGAATCATTATTTTCCAATTCATCAGTGTATTTGACCTTTCTATGCTTCTTGATTATTTTATCATGGCAAGAGTTTCTAAAAAATGATATCCTATATTACAATGCTAAATAATGGGTGTACTCATTTTATTTTACTATATAGGAAATTGGAGCCAACATGTTTGTCTTAGCACCAAACTCCATCATGTCACCATATATCCATTGTTTGGTTTAGCTTTAGAAGTAGTCAAATCTCTGAGGTAAAGGTTGGAGGTGCCAATACAAGTTAACTTAAATCTTTATTGCCAAAGAAAGGGAATTCATTATAGCTAGATGGTCTTTTAAAACCCATTACCATGCCAGGTCCTAAATTGATAACTTCCAAATGAGAGGTTTTTACAAAGAAGAGCATTCATTTGAATGATTTCTTCCCCCAAACAACCACAATATGTTTTGTTCGAGAGAACATGCCACACTATTTCGTATTGTGACATACAATACACATCTAGTAGTCATGATAGAAATAGTCTTTGAATTGATATTCCATTTCATTTAAAATAATGCATCTTATGTTAATACTTGTAAACTAGAGGGTAATATAGAAACATAAAAAGAAGGATATTGAGCATCTCTAATTTTGCGTGCATAGACAAAGAATCATCTTTCCTTGTTACAATTCTAGATTTAACACACTAAGCTAAATCTTTCCCATTAATTGTAACATGGGTCCTCTGTGTTCAACCTTGGACTGATCTAATTTATCTTTTCCATGTTATGTTTCCTTTCCTAAGAAAAGTGCCAGATTCTAAGCCAATGTAATACCCTGTAAGTTATATTAAATTGTCTCTATATAACTCTAGAACAAAATTGTAAAATGACCCAAACTACTAAACCTTAAAATGGAATGATGGAAATTACTTAAGTAGAAAGTTGAGTTTATCTCCATAGAAAGGGAACAAATGCAATTAGCCCAGAGAAACAAACAACCAAATGACTAAGGAAATGGAAAATTGTTCTATGAAGTAGATTGGTGTAACCAGTAATGTATGTTCACAGTACAACCCATGCACTGTAAACCATATAGATTTTTTATAGTTTCATCATTTTAATTATAAGGATTTAGTTTGGTAGAAAATACATCATTTTTCAGTATTACCTCACTTTTAATATACCTGTACATATTCTCATTTTTACAGCTCTTTCTCGTGATACAAATTTCTTGTTCTTTTGTTTCTTGAATCTCAGTCTTTTGGTAATTGTATTATCATAATATATATTTTACTTTATGGGAATCAAGATTGATTTTGTTATCTTACTCTCTTTCTATTTGGCATAGGTATCTGGAATGGGGTTGGAAAAAATTTCAAGCTTTTGAGTCTCACACTAAAGTTGATTCTGGTGTATATAGTTCACTAAATCATGTGACTATTTTTCCACCTCCAAGAAGAGATAAAATGGAGATTTTCTTCTCGGGTGAGACTCTTAAGTATCTTTACTTACTATTTGGAGATAGTAATGTTCTTCCTTTAGATAAGTTTTTCTTTAATCACTATAGAGAACTAAACCTTGAGGTTGGTGATTTCCTCCAATTCATCCATTATTAGCATCACCATCTTTGATAAAGGAGTGGTATCCACTGTATCCATATTTAATAAAACTTTACTTGAACTCTATAAGAAAAAATCTAACAAAAATGAATCTAAAGTTTTATGTTGAGTTGCATTTTTATTTGAAAGATTATTTGGTTATAGTGGCAATTTATCAACCTCAATGCATCCTTTAATACTCGACTTGATATACATTTTGTGATGAGATATTTAGGTAGATACAATGGGTTATTAATGGTCAAGGTAGATACAATGAGTTATTACAATTGAAGGGCACAATACATTTTGGTATGAGATATTATGGGAATGATGAATTGATGTTACAAGGGATTGTGGGTTTTAACTAGGCAAGACATGCAGGTGATAGGAAGAGGACTTTAGGATATTGCTTTAGAATACAACTTCTCTGACAATGATATGTCACTTAGTGTAAGTCTAGTTCAACTTTTATAAGTTTTGTTCTAGATAAAATAGTAAATACTAAATGCTAGCTAATTTTTTAGACATCGACACAAGGTAATGATTGATTTTCATTTTTCCCATGTAAGCTTGAAATAATAATAGTGCTTGATATGAAGTTTCAAATTTTCTTATTTAAGTTGTGTAATGGTAGGACCATGAGAATGATGATGCAATGAGGAGGTAGAAGATGTTGATGATGATATGGTAGACATTGAAACTCTTAATTATGATGATCTGGACAATATTTCAAAGCTATAGAAGGCACAACATTGTATTGATATCATGCAAGTATGTGCAGAACAAATACAGAATATATGAAAATAAAATAAACATATAATCATTGAAAACTAAATAACTTCTGCAATATTGTGAATTTGGCTTAACCATCTGAAATTGGAATTGGCATAATAATTTCCCAAGTGAGAAAATCATTTTGTGTAAGATTGGATTGAAGATGATCCTAGAAAAGTGAGATTTATCCTTGATATGGAGCCCCTTATGGATGTCATTGGACTTAACTCTTTCTTGGAAACATAAGATACTTCTAGAAGTTCATTAAGAACTTTGCATAAAAATCCTATTGGTTGGATAAGTTGACTTGAAATGACAAGCCATAACATGGGAGATTGCACAAGGAGAGGCCTTCAAGGAGCTCAAACAAGGCTAGTGTGTATGCCCATTTTGGTATATCTAAATTGGGACAAGGATTTCTATGTTTATGTGGATGCCTCTAATTATGCTATCAGTTTCACACTAATACTAGTAGGGGACCATGGGCTAGATTATCCAATCTACTTTGCAAAAAAATTATTATCAAAAGTGGAGAAAAACTATAGAACACTAGAGAGTGAAGTCCTTGGGATGGTGTACACAATGGAAAAGTTATGTCATTATCTATTTTCAATCTTGTTCACATTTTATGTGGACAACTGGCCATTCATGTGCTTGTTGAACAAAATTATTATTCAAGGAAGGGTCAATGGGTATCTCTTTCTACCTGAGAAGTCAACTATTATGATCATCCTATGAATAGGGAGAAGCCATGTGATTGCTAACCACTTGGAGCCATGTGATTATCGATTCACCAGATGTGATATGTGACAACTGATCCACAATTATATGGCATCTCCCTATTCATAGAATATCATAAAGGTTAACTCCTAGTGTAGAAAGAGCTACCCATTGACCCTTCCTTGAATAATAAGTTTATTCAATAGGTACATGGCTAGTAGTCCACATAAAATGTGAACAAGATTGAAAATAGATAATGAAAGAACTTTTTCATTGTGTACACCATCCCAAGGAATTCCCTCTCTAGTGTTCTATAGTTTTTCTCCACTTTTGATAATAATTTACTTGCAAAGTAGATTGGATGATCTAGCCCATCATCCCCTACCAGTATTAGTGTGATACTGATAGCATGATTAGAGGCATCCACATGAACATAGAAACCCTTGTTCTAATTTAGATATGCCAAAATGGGCATACACACTTGCCTAGCTTG
Source organism: Cupressus sempervirens (assembly GCA_028749045.1). NCBI lineage: Eukaryota > Viridiplantae > Streptophyta > Pinopsida > Cupressales > Cupressaceae > Cupressus > Cupressus sempervirens. Next base: position 865,163,328 of record CM053787.1, read on the forward strand.
AGCTCCTCAAAGCCTCTCCTTGTGCAATCTCCCATGTGTATGGCTTGTCATTTCGAGTCAACTTATCCAACCATTAGGAATTTTATGTAAAGTTATTTATGAACTTCTGTAAGTACCCAATGTGTCCAAGAAAGAGTTAATTCTAGTGACATCCATAGCGGGCTCCATATCATGGATAAATCTCACTTTTTTTCTGGAATCATCTTTAAACCATTTTTATTTTTTTTAAACAAAGCATGTTGGTCAAAATTTTAACCAATATTTGTATGCATTAGTCAAAATTTTGACCAAACTTGGTCAAATTTTTTACCAACATATTGACCAAGATGTCATCATAGGTTTGGCATCTTGGTCGATCAAGGATCAGAATTGGTCAAAATTTTGACCAAACTTGGTCAAATTTCTTGCCAATGTTCTCACTAACAAAGGAGGACATTTTTTACCAATTTTTTGTTGGAAGATTGGCAATATTGGAAGATTAGTTTGATGACAATATGTTACATTCATGACTGAGTTGTCATTGATGTGAACATAGCATGTTTGATGTCCTCTATGGTATTTGACAGAAGAACAACCGAAAGATTAAGTTGGTACTGTAGACACCTAAAAATCCTTTAGAAAATAAAGTATTTTTATTTTCTGAAAAAGTCCTAATGACATCATCATTTATTAATTAATTATTAATTAATTAATTAATTAATTTTTATGCCATTAAATCCCTTTATCTTAATTAAAAATATTTAATTAAGGAATCCCTCCCAAAAATGTTTAAATCTTATTTAAACATTATTTCCTTATTTATTAATTATTTAATTAATAAATTGACCAAAAATCCTTTAGAAAATAAAGTATTTTTATTTTCTGAAAAAAGTCCTGATGACATCATCATTTATTAATTAATTATTTATTTAATTAATTTATTTATTTTTATGCCATTAAATCCCTTTATCTTAATTAAAAATATTTAATTAAGGAATCCCTCCCAAAAATGTTTAAATCTTATTTAAACATTATTTCCTTATTTATTAATTATTTAATTAATAAATTGACCAAAAATCCCAAAATAAATAATTTATTTATTTTTTTCCCAAAAGTTGGCCAATTTCCTTAAGACCAATAACCTCTTCCAAAATCTTCTAATCCTTCTTTAATTTTGATTAAAGGCTAATCTCATCATTTCCTACCCCTAATCCCAACTCAAAATATTTAATCAAGATTAAATATTAATCCTCATGTTTATTAAAAATATTTTAATAAATATCTCCTCAACCCAAACCCTTGAAATAAATAAAACTTTATTTATTTCATAAAATCTTATCCTAGGAAGTTCTAGACTCTTCTAGAAAGTCTTCATCCTCATCCAAAGCCTAGACTCCTCTAGAAGATGTCTTTAACCCTAATCCTAATCCCCTCCTAACCTTGTCACATTCCCTAAACATGGGTTAAGACTTGCTAACTCAAACCAAAGTTAACAAATATCTCCTCCTTCACCCACCCTCATTAATTGCAATCCACTTGCCATCCACTTGCCTAGTCCTAAGCCATCTCTAACCCTTCCTCTAATCATTTTTACAACCCTAAGCAAGCTTAAAACCCCCCTAAACCCTCAAATTTGAATTTCATGGTATCTCTCACAAATATCTTCAACCACAAAACTTTATAAAGCCCACAAAGTCATAAATGTTCTTACAAAGCACTTATGAAGGGTCTTTATGAAGATTTTATCCCTTGAGCCTCCTTTGTTGACTCATCCTTCCCCTTTCCTCCATCCTCTCACCATGTGACATGTGTCACTCCTTGATTGGCTGTAAGGAAGCACAATCCATGTGCTCTCCTCTCATGCAATCTAAGCCCTCCATGAGCTTTTTCCCATCCTTGCATCTTAGCCCTCAATCCCTCAAGTCTCTTGCCTATAAATTGGATCCTTCCCCTTTGCAAAATAACACAATCCATGAAGTAAAGTTATAATGCTATTTTGAGAGCCAAATCCATACTAAAGCCTTCTATCCACACCAAAAATCCACAATCATCCATTGAAGCCTTTGGAAGCATATTGAGCATACATCCTATCCATTTAGATAAAGCCACTCAACAAGAGAGCTTCTCATTGAGAGAGCCCATTAATGGCTCATATTTTCAATTGAGAGCTCATCTTAGTCTATCTTGAAGTTTATGAATTTTGTTTAGTTTGTAGAAGCTTTATTTAAATTTGGTTTCTATTAGCATACTAACATTGCTCATATACAGGTACAAATGGCTAGTTAAGCATGATAACCACCCGAGGTTATGAGAGATACTTTCTAAGTATCTAGTATATGCAATTAATATCAAAATTAGAAAGGACAAATCTAGAAGAATTTATGTAAGTTTTGATAATGCATGTTCTGAGATAGAGTTTATAGAGGCATGTTCTGGTAAACTTGTTATATCTCCTAGCAGAGTTGATATCTTGACGATCAAGGTTGAGGATATGGAGAATACATGTTAAGGATGATGTGGCTAAGCTTTCTCATCATAATATTTCATGTACAAAAATTTATTCAAATTGCAAGACAAAAGATTAAGGTTATCGCTAAGTGTAATATATTCTTAGTGAGGTCCTATAATAATTAATTGAGAAGGACTAAAAACTAACTCAAGAATTATTTTATGGACTTGATATAAAGGAAAGACATTTTACTTTATCATGATATGGTGATATGTGAATTTTTAATGTTTGGAAAGTAGTAGAGAATGCAGAATGTGAAGTTGAGTTGATCAATGTAGAAGTGAAGGAAACTTCATTGTCGAGGTTTTGCTGAGTGATCCAAGGTTTGGTATTTGGATCTAAGGTTTGTGACCTGGTCTAAAAGGTCTAACAGTGATTTGTCTAGTTGAAAATATAGAGAAAAGGACAAAGAAAAGAAGAAAATACCAATAAATTACTTGTTTGAGCAGTGAGCTCTTCTTGTAGTTGAAATTGCATGTTTGGGCAGTGGGCTCTTCTTGCATGCATTATGCCACAACTCCTAACATGGTTGGAATCTCCTAATAGGGACTCATTGTACTAAATGTTGTAAAAGACTCCTAACATGGCCTATCCTCTAACAAGGAATATTTATATTAGTACATCATCTTGTGGGCATAATTCCCATTGGGGTTTTCTCTCTAATCAAGGGTTTACCTAGTCAACATATTTGGTGTAATTGTCTATGTGGATCTTTGTATGGTTTTTTTTTACTCTAGTTGAATGGTTAAGTTTGTTTAGTTAAGATAAGTGATTTAATTATTGGATACTTGATTCACACCTCCCTAGTTATCTAGGTGGACTATTGTTTCTAACAATTTTGTGTTGACATTTTGATGCTTAGAAGACTTAGTTGAAGTTTTGATGAGTAAAATAGTGAAAAAAATAATTTGTCAAAAATTTGACCAACATGAGTTGACAATTTGACCAGTTTTCATCAAAAAATGAGTCAAAATGTACAAGTGACAATATTCTTGAGTCTCATCATTTCTTGGCCCCAGATCTCATATTTCTATTTTCTCTCCACTCAATGAACATTACCACTTCACATGGGCAACACTGCTCTTAGTTAACACTAAGATTACTTAGTTAGAATTGAAATCCATCTTTACTTTTCCATGCATTTAGTTATTAATTTAATAACTTGGGCAATATTGTATTCCTAAATTTACCTTGTTCACTCAATGTGACTTGCAGTTTTTATATCTTTCCAATAATCAAACTACCATTATACTGTCAAGGTCCAGCCCATTCAAGTGCCCATTGAACACTAATACTTGTCAACTCTTTTATCATCATACTTTCTTACAATCCTTTTCATCGATCAAATGATATTGTACTCTACATAATTAACATAATGTCTAACCAAGGCTTGACATCAATAAAAACATGATAATTAATATGAATCTTTCATATACAATAAAAGAATTCTCAGTTACATTATCAATGGGGGCTAAAAAAATTGTCCCCAAATCTTGTAGTTTTGAATACTCCTCAATTGTATCTTAGTCTTGACCAACTCTTTCTCAAGATTTGTATCATTTCCTTTGACCTACAAGCTTCTTTCAATTTCATTAAGCTTCTTCTAGTAAATATTCTCTTTAAGCCTCCTATCCTAGGCCTCTTTAGTCCTAACATTCTCCAAGTCTCTACCATTTTCTCTCACTTATACCTAGCAAAGGTATTACTATTATAAAATTTGTTAAGAAGAGAAGCTAGCCTGATAGTACTAATAGATTGCTCATATGTAATGATGAGATAATCAATTTAAAAGACACATTCTAGTATTTGGTCTATAATCATCTTTCTCCTTAAACTAAAAAATGGGGTAGGAAAGGAGAATATTCTAACGTACTGGTTGGGTTGACCACAATAGGATATTTCCCAAGATGTTTCTTTAATCCAACAGATAAGAATTAAGATAAATTTTATCCAATATACAATAGATCATTTTTCTATTAGCCTAATTGTTACACCATGTACCATATCCCTTCGAGATGATTCTTACTCTTTTCCAAGGGATCTTTATTTTTCAATCTTCTTTTATATTTGGACCAAAAATATATTTCATTACCTTTCCATTCCTATCTTGAACCACCCAATTTTTCATGACCACCTTCAATCATATTAAACTCCCCTAAAAAAATCCAATTACCATCTAGTAGATTCTTATCCAACCAATCCCACATTGTCACTCTTTCCCTATTATCATTAAAAGTATAAATACCACATACAGTGAAGGTATTGTTCTTATCTTTAAAGGTAGCTTAAATTGATTTGTGGCAAGGGGAGGTATCATATGAAACTATTGTGCCAGTCCAATTTGGTGCTATCAATAAAGAAACACCCCCTTTACCTCTTGATTTCCATGAATAGACACATTTGAAAATATCCCAAAGGAATTTGAGGGTGTTAAAAGCATAATAGCCAGTCACTTTTCTCTTGCAGATAGACAAATTCTTTATGGTGTAGCTTGTTACACTAATTTCTCACAATATATTTCCTATCAAGTATTTCAAGTCCCCTAATATTACAACTGTGAATGTGACAATTAATGACTAAATTTTGGGAGGGTGAGAACTATTACACAATCTACTAAAACACTCTAGAAATTGACTATTCTCAAATTTTCTATTCCTCTCACAATTTTTTCCAGTATTTATTCTTTCATAGGTTTTTCTTTTCTTTTACTTATTCACCACTTCTTCAAATCCCTCCTCTAATGAAGTAAGGTCTCTAGTATTATCATTACTTGCATCTTTCAAGATCAGTTCCTCATTGTAGATAGACAAAGAGCCATGGAAAATATTAGGTTCCAAGATTTTTCTTAAAGACAAAATCCATTTTGGCATTGATTTTCTTGAAGGATAATTATTGATCATTACATTTTTAGGCATTATCCTCATTAACCTTCTCTCTGTTCACATGGATATATTGTGGTCAAGAATCAAAAGGGTTATGAATACCATTGTCTTGAAGAGTAGTAGGTAAAGTTACAACATAATCATCATCATCAAGAGGATTAGTCACAATAATAAATTTTCCTCCTCAATCATCTTGCATATTATCCATAGTGCTATAACTATTAACATGATTCACAAAATTATCCTTAACATGGTTATCAATGTCAATGTTTTTCTTTGGATTATCCATGTTTTTATGAGTTTAGGGTTGATTATTAGTTGTGGGAACAAACTTTTTGGATATTTTGAAGCAACATGAAATATCTATGATTATGGCCATTCAATTGTTAAGGAATGAGAATTTGATAGAGTACAAATATATATGATAATTTAGACTTGAATAGAATAATAGTTCTGATATGTTGATCTTTATTATGTGATTTTTCATCACTCTCATATTCTTCTAAAACAAAAATATCATACTAAACAATATCCTAGAAGGATATAGGTTATTTTATTTGTACATATATTGATTACATGGAAAGTGCAATATGCTAATATGTCTAATCATCTAAAATGTTGATCTTTATTATGTGGTTTTTCATCACTCTTATATTCTTGTGAAATAAATATATCACACTAAATAGTATCCTAGAAGGATATAGCTTATCTAATTTCTATCACATTCTAGGGAAAAACTTAGTATAGTCTATCATATAGTCACTCTTGATCTCAGATAACAAGAATCATGATCTCTAGCTCACTCTGGGACTAAAGTAGTCTATCATGATTTACATATTGTAATGGTTTCTGGTATAGTCCAAGACATAAAGTTAATTTTTTCTATCATGACAATGGATCAAGAACTCAAGAAATAAACAACACAAGTAGCATCATGATTTTCAGCTCATTTTAGGACAACAACTTAATCAAGTCAATCATGATGCTTTTGTTATCATTGTAGAGACCTAAATCTGATTACATCACTAGGTAATCTTATTTAGTCATCTCCTAAGACATTATTGATTAAATATTTATCATTTAATTAATTAATCATCATCCCCTAGTTTATTTATTTATTTAGTTAGCTATAGTCCAATTGATAAAATCAAATGATAACCCAAAGTTAATTTATCAATTAAATCCCTATTCCTCTATTAAATTAAATAAATTCTCAAAATATATTTAATTTAATCTCATATCCCCATTTTATTAAATAAATCATTTAATAAAATATATAAACCCCTAAAACATCACTAAAACCAATCTTTTGTCCTAATCCAATCCATTCACCCATACTAACCTCACTTAGCCACCTAACTAACCCATCCCATCAAAGTTAGACCACTTTCCCCCTAATCCTCTTTCTAAACTAAGCCTAATCCCCCTCCTAAACATGTGCACAACTTTAAGCAAGGGTTAAGACTTGCTAACCCAAGCTAAAGTCAAAAAACTCATCCTCACCCTCACCCTCCAATATTTATGACTCTTACATCCCCCTTTATGACTCTTACATCCCTCTTACATACTCAACCTCCCTCTTTACTCCTTTGACCAACCCTTATCCTATCCTCTCACACTCATCCTCCTTGTGACAAGTGTCACTTCTCTATTGGCTCTAAACAAGCACAATCCTTGTGCTCCCCTTTGAATGCATCTTAACTCTCCCTCACCATCCTTCCATCCTTACATCCTGACCATCCATTTTAATACCCCTTGGCCTATAAATGAAACCCTCTTCCTTCACCAAGATCATCCACTTTTTATGCAAAGTTATAATGTTATTTTGAGAGCCTAAAAACTACCAAAATACCATCATAATGCTAAAATCCCTCCATACCTCCATTGTTGGAACCCCCATTCATGCACACACTTGGTAAAGACCCCCATCCTTTGGACGCTTGAGCACATGAGCATACATCCCCTCCCATCAAGGACAAATTCACTTCATCATGGGTAATACCATAAAGAGCCTACTATTCTTGGTTTGCTTCCTTTTGTTGTGATAACCTTGGTCCTATCTTAAATGTTAACTATTTAGTTGTGTTAATGCTTTCGTTATTAGTTAGTATTGAATTTGCACTACTAGATTAGGTGATACATTTTGGCACACCTGGTGGGACCCTACATTTGGGTCACTATAATCATGTTTTTTATGTTTTTTATGCTAAACTAACCAAAATGATATTTTGTGCTTATGGATGTGTGTAGGTGGTTTGCTAATATTTTTGCAAGTACATAGGTCACTCATTGAAAATTGCACTCCCAAACATATAATTAATTTTCATTTTCAAACACTTCCAAACACATATTGTTTGTGATCCTTCCACCCTAGGAATGTGATCCCACAACCACAAGATTACAGCCATAAACTGATGGGAATACCAACCCGCAAAGGTGGGATTGTTGTTTATCTCTAGCAACCATCACCATGTGTCATACGCACATCCCCTACATCCCCACCAGCCCTATTCTTGCAAGAACGCCATTTTTCACCAGTGGGATTGCTGAAAAAGCATGTGGGAATGTTGTTACCCAATTGGTCAACCCTAAACCCCAATTTATCCTTCCTCAAGTGAACCCACTGACCCATCTGCCTGTGGGAGCACTCCCCCAAGAACCTATGGGATCGCTATTTTGTGGGATTTCTCTGTAACTTTTTAACCCACGGCCCTTTTTTTCTACACTTTTTCACCAGTTCTTTGTACTGCAATCTCATTGTCTCTCACCTGCATTCTCGCATCATGGGATAGTTATCCTATACCCACAGGATCACTATCACCTACCTACGAGATTGCTTTTTTACATGCAGGATCATTATCCTAAACCTGTAGGATCACTATTTTATTTTAATATTAGAGTATAAATCAAATTTTGACTTTTGGTGGTTATGTAGGATAGGGGTAATTCTAAGCATTTTTATGCCTATAAAAATGAACAAAAAAAGTTTTTAAAAAAATTCCATAGTTAAGCTTTGCTTTTGGGGATTTTTGGGTGACTAATCAAATTGGTTTTTTTGTTGCATTGCAGATTGGAGCATCTTAAAAACCTAACTATGTTTTTTTTTGTAGATTTTTCTTAGAATGAACTTGCATTCTTAAATATATCTCTCATTGAATGAATGTCACTCAAATCAATCTTGAATGCCATGGACTAAAATCAAGTTTTTCATTGGAATGCATGCTTAAAACAATAAACACAATCTTGAATGCCAAGGATCAAATAATCATTTCTATCCCCCACACTTCAACTTTAGGGCTTAAAAAGAAATCAGTCAATCTTAAATGCATAAATAAATTGACTCATTAACTTGCTCCTTATGAAATTTCTCATGCTGACAATGCTCAATTTTCTTATGTTGACAAACTCTCAATTTTCATTATGCTAATGATGATGTAAAGCTGGAAAGAACATTGTATGTCATAAACATGAGTGTCTTTAATCATAGCTTACAAAATCTAAACCATCAATTCGAAAAGAACAAGGTTTTTTTTAACCCCTAGGATCACTTATGTGATCTTGTTTTTACACTTTTTAAGAGGCCTGCTTGGGGATTTCATCACCCCTTGGGAGAACCTCAACTCTAGCATTCTGGTAGAGTATAAATATCAAGAGGTGAATCAAAAACACCTCTCTTGGAAGCATAATCTTGTCACTCTTGGCTAAGCCCCAAAGAACTTTATACCTTTGGAAAGTGAAGGTGGAGATTTGGGTTACCGTCTCATCCCAGCGGTGTGACATTATTTTCTTTCATCTACATATTTCAACCTCACATACCTTGCTTATATTGAGCACTCCCCTAGCTAAGCTTGTATATCCTCGTAAAACATATTATAGGGCTATTGGTGTGTTTGGCATGCTTGGGTGTTCAAAACCCTCCCCGTTTATATATATATATATTTATTTATTTATTTATTTTTTATTTTTTTTTTAAATTTTGCTAAAGAGATCACTTATCTATCCTTTGAAATAGTTGTTAGCAAGTCCATTCACAACAACCCAACAATTGGTCAATCATTCAACCCAAATGAAAGGCATACTTACCATAGTCACTACCTTGTCTAAGATTCATCCAAGCTTCCAAGCTTTCCTCTAGTACCATCATTCCTAAGGTCTTCCATAAAGTCTTCCTTTTCTCCCCATGTCTTAACTAGTAACATTTCATCCCTACCCAACTCATCATCAAAACATGATGTGACAATCCTATTACAATGAGTTTGTTCATCCCACCTTTTCTCCCACTCCATCCTATTCCAATGATGATGACGATCTTATCGACTACGATGGGTATATTGAAAGCCTTAGAGATATTGCTCCCAACATCCTCCAAAATGAAAACATTCCTCCAAACTACTCCATCATTCCTCTGTGCATACCCACTAGTACTCCTTACCATGCCTTTTGACAAGGAAAATCCATTATTATCATCATCCTTACCTCCTTCATATATGGTCCCACATATTCCTCTTATACATCTGTCATGTATCCATCTTCCTCCACCTTCCTTTCTTAGTCTCTGCCATTCCAAAATAATTCTAGTAGCTACATCCCTAGTCCAAATCCACCCTCCCAATATCCTCCACACCACTTTCCAAATCCTCCAACCAACCCTATTTACACAATGCATCACCTTAGTCCCCTTACTCTTCCCAATCCAACACACATGTCTCCAAGGAATTTTACAAGGAAACCCAAAGCAAATCTATCTCCTACACCCATCACTCCTATTACATCGTCTTATCACTATCATCCCTATCTCATCCACCCTACTTATCAAACCCCTTCCATCTCCTGCCTCCCATCCATCAAATCCCTCCAAATCCCATCTATATCTTATCCTCCTAGCATTACCCAAATCCAATATAATAAACCTAATGAGTCCCTCCCCCATTAGCTCATCCCCATTGAAGAAACTCCCACCCATCCATCTACCTCACTAAAAGAAACCATCGATGCATCTCCTATCGCATCATCCACTCCAATCCAATCCTATCAAGATCATGTCCAAAAGCATGTTGAAAAGTCCCCCAACATAAAAGGTGATCCCACCATCTCACTTATTCCCCTACATGATCCACTTTTACCATTCACCCCATCCGAAGAGAAGTCACTATACCCTCCATATCTAAATCCTACCATCTTACCTACTCTACCTCATGATCCCTTTCCATCAACCCATCCAGATCAAGATCCTATCCTTCCATCCCCTCTACTTCATGATCATACATACCCCATACTCTATGATGATAGATCCATAGAAGAAGAACTAACTATCATATCTAAAGCGTTGACTCCTTCAGCTAGTAATGGACTCACATCTTTTGTTCCAAATAATGAACATCATATTGAAGAATATATATATATATATATATATATATATATATATATATATATATATATATATATATATATATATATATAAGTGTATCTCTAGATGTTGGTGTCCCTTCTATCCCTGTATTATCCCAAGCCCTTCCATCTTCACCCTAAAGTTCCCATCCATCTTATTCCACATCTATTTTGGGCTGATGGGAACACAACCCAAGAACAAAATGGACACAACAGAAAGGGGAAATTGTATTAACTGAAAAAAAATAAGCTAGTACAATAGTACAGGAAAATAAACATCAAAACATGCCCTAAGGGCTTACAATAGCATAAATCTAGAGATAATTTCTCCTTTCAGTACCTCCTCTCAAACTCCACTCCGAACTGCCTTTTATAATGCCAAAAATCTCCTTAAATAGACCTCGGAGGGTTAAGGACTAGGAGTACATTCTAGAAAGTGCTAGTAGGCATCCATCGACCAAATAGAAGGTTCCAAAAGCTGCGTTAGAAGTCGGTGCAAATCTAGAAGAATCTAGAAACAGTACCCAAACTTTTGGGAGGCATAACTTTTGAACCATAGCTCCGATTGACGAACAGTTTACATTTTCGAAAAGCTCTCATAGCGCTCTATAACCCTATGGACAAGCTTCACTCATCCCCCACATTTTGGCCCTTTTTGAGGTCATTTAATGCCCCTAACCTAACTTTGAAGCATTCTTAGGAGGTCTCCAAAACCCAAAAAACTGTAATAACTTTCAAACCGTGGGGCCTTTTGACCTGATTCTTTTTTTGGAATGCTCTAAATCACATTTACATTCATCTGGCCAATTTACACCTTCTAGGTCACCAAAATGATGGCCAAATTGCATGCTCCTATTTTTTTTTAGATTTTCTAGCACACTGATAGTTGAACTGTGAGAGTTGGAACGTTTATTTGGCCCAAATGGGTATCCGAAAATGTAAAGACATGAAATAGAAACTAAGTCTAAGTACATTTTTTTTTGGGTGACACAGGATTTCCCTTATACCTCTGGATTCTCCTGCATCATGGGCCCTTATTCTATTACTTATTTTCAACCCTCCATTTTGGGTCCGTATATCCCTTATCTAAATCCCCCATCCTTTCCATCCATTTTGGGTCCTTATATACCTCATTCAAATCCTTTATCTCCTCCTTCTTTCTTGGGACCTACTCCTTCCTCATTTTCATCTTTTAGGCCCATATCCTTCATTCCTTCCATCCATTTTGGGAAATAATATTCCTCTATATCTTTTATTCCAATCCATCATTCCATCCCCTCAAATCCACCAACTAGATCATCAAAGGCACTCATCCTTGGATCCCTTCCAACCTTCAACCTCTATCACTCCATCCATAATCCCTCCATATCCTCCATGCTCTTGTTCCCATATCATGGCTAATAAAATCATATTGGATGCCAAAATTAGAAAAAATCACAAATCCAAAAATCCACAACAATCCAAGTCTTGACATGTCCCTTCTAAAATACATGTTCCCAAAGAGAAGCATTTGATCCAAATCAAAGAAAAAGTCAAGAGTCCACAAATGCCCAAGCTGAAAAAGTCAAAATTCATGTGGATACCTGGGATGCTCATAAAATAAATTCATCTAATCAAAAACTCTCAATTGGCATCCATTCTAGCTACTTAAAAAGCCTCATCCATTCATACTTTATCCAAATCTCCATATATACATTCTTCACCCCCCATTCCACTTTTGGTCCCTTTGCTTCTTGTCCTCAAATTCCAATCCTCCATCTTCCAACTTTACTATTAGTTCTTATATTTTTCTTCCTCCATTTTTTACTTAACCTCACTTAGCACCATCTTTCCTACTATTTCATCACCTTTCAAGGTGTGTGCCAATGATGATGATCTTTCCATTTTCCTCATTCATTTACCCACACGCCTCATGTCTTTCCCATCCCTTACTTGCCAACTCTCACCCATCATTCTACTTGTATAATCCAATCCTTTTCAACTTCCTCCCTTCCTACCAACATCTATGAGTAAAAATGCATCAAAAAAAAAATTTTAAAAATACTAATAAAAAAAAAAACATCCACTAGTGAAAACTTGGCAATTCAAGTGCCATGGATAAGTACCATGATGAAAACTTGGCAAACAAGTGTCATGCATAATCCCTCCATCCAAATACTCTGCACACTTGGGGGCATTTTTCATCACCCATCATACCCATCTCATCCCACCATACCAACCACATCTTATCTATTTCACCTACCATCTTCCTTCAAATCTTCATAACAATAATGTCCACCACTAGATACATGCTTTTGGTCATCCTTTTGACATCCATTCCCCATCACAGTTTGTGTCCACCTATCCTTTATCCACCCATAATTCCATCCATATAAGCCCTCCATCACCCTCATCTTCCAAATATTATTATTCCTTATCTTTCCTACTCATTCACCTTTCCTATCCTAGCTTCCCTCTACCTCATTATCCTCTTATCCTCCAAGCCTCTATCCTATCACACCCCTCATATAAAAATCCTCCTAGCTTCCATCTTTCTCCCTCATCCTCTTGTTGACCAAATTTTCCATCATATCCCACCCCTTATAAAACATCCTCTTGAATAAAATATAATTGGGGGCACTATATTCCTTGGACACCATGTTGTGTCCATCTTTCCATCCCCCCATTCTAGCCCTATTTTCATCTTATCATCCCCAACCCAGCCATACCCTTTTTTTCTATCCTTTCTCTTCCCACCATCTCTCCATATTTTAATCCCCTAGTCCATCCCTTGTCATTGATCTCTAGCTCTGGGCTCTCCCCATCTACCTAGTGTGATCCATTCATATCCGCATGCTCCTAAAAATCTACCATCAACTGCACCCTTCCATTGCACATCCAATCACATTCTTAATCTTCTACCCAACCTTGTTACAAGCCTTGGTCATACCCCACTCATCATAATTGGATCCTTCCTTCCCACTCCCTATCTTTAGGTATCTCTCCTCCTTCTGAGCTTTCATACACTATCTCCTCATCATGAGCTTTTTCAGCCCCATTATCTTCTCATCCTAATCTTCTTATCCACTATCTTCCCATCCCAAGGTTTTCATCCCCTCTATCTCCTTATCTTGAGCTTTCCCTCTATCTCCTTATCCAAATATTTTTATCCACTATCTTATCATCCCAAGATTTCCATCCCCTTTATCTTCTCATCCTATGCTTTCCCTTTATCTCCTCATCCCAATATTTTTTATCTGCAATCTTCTCATCTTTATCTTTCCTATTGCTATCCTATCATGCTGAGCTTTTTGTATAGTCATCCCTTGTAAATACTTTGGTTTGTTAGTTGTATCTTCCTTACATCTCAGACCTTCACTTGGTACCATTGTATATCTCTCATCTCTTCATGTCAGTTCATGCTTGATTGCAAATTACAATTCTCTTGGTTAGTTGCTTTAGTGAATCCTCATATGAGATTCCTTATCATCAAAATGTTGTCCTCAAAAGTTCTAATTGCCCGAATCCTTCTAGTCCTTGATATTATCAATAGATCCTTGTAGGATGCATCCTTCCTCTCATCTGATCTTGGTCCATCAGTATCCAGTCCTATCGATCTTTTTGGCAAAAGATTACTTTTTCCTAGATTTACATTTTCTTTCAATTTATTTTCTTTTTGGGATTTCAAGCTTCGTTCTTAATGTATCTTTTCCAAGTGATTTTCATTTTTCCCTCCTCAAGGTTGCCATGATCTTTTATATCATGGTGTGCTAAGAATGGGGCAATTTGAGAGCAAGGTTTTGATCAAGTCTCTTTCATCTTCTTTTTCTACTTGTGAGTCAATCTGATATGACCATTGCATATTAAAAACATGTGATCACTTGTGGTTACATGGTGCACTTGGGAAATATCATTCACTTGTGGGTGACCCAGTATCATTTTCACTCTGATTCTTTCAAGATTCATGTGTGATGCTAGGGCAATCCTTGTGTGTTTTTTTTGCATCAATCCTATGTAATATTGGTACAAAGACATTGATGTTCACAGTAACCTTGGCATATCTCCAATATTCCTATATCAAAATAAGTGCTCAACTATATGGTGGTGCTCTCCTTTGGAATATCCCCATGCTTAAGCTTCAATGAATTCCTCCAAACATCCCATCCTATCAACACATCCCATCCTAGCTATGTGTCTCATCCTATCCAAGAACCCCCTCCTATCCAAGCATCATATCCTATCCAAACATCCCATCCTATCAACACATCCCATCCTAGCTAAGCATCCCATCTTATCAAAATATCTCATCCTATCCAAGCATCCCAAATGTCCCATCCTATCCAAGAATCCCATCCTATCAAAGCATCTCATCCTATCCAAGAATCCCATCTAATTCAATCATCCCAAACATCCCATCCTATCTAAGAATCCCAAACATCCCATCCTATCCAAGAATCCCAAACATCCCATCTTATCCAAGAATTACATTCTCTCACAACATCCTATCCTATCAAAGCATCCCATACTATCAAAGCATCCTATCCAATTAATCCTGCCATCATGAGCCAGCCAATCTCTTAATCCCATAGTATCTAATCCTGCATAAATTCATAATCATAGCTCATGCATCAACCATAATCATAACTCCTACATCAATCATAATCATAGCTTCTACATCAATCATAATCTTTGTCATCCCCAACCCTAATCCTAGAATCATAATCTCCCCAACCCTATAATATCTCCAATCCTATAGCCAATCACCCTTCCCGCTCCCCCTATAACTAGTGTTCTTACCCATCACTTCTCCTTGTGCACAAGGTTTTCCTTTGTATCATTCTCCCATAGTGAGAGTATGCACTTCCTTAAAACCCCTCTCTTAGCCACTCTCAGTCCTCCTACTCACCCTTAATTTTTTTACTTTTTAAGAAGCTATCAAGCCTCACCTTCTCTCCCGACCACCTTCTTGAGGGGGCATCATGCAATCCATTCTCTCCTCTTCTACTCAAAACTAGGGCAATCATTTTTCTTTAAAAAGTCTTCTTCACATCATTTACATTCAAACTTCTTTGAAATAGTGTTGTTTCAACACTATGTCAAAGAGAGGCAAAATGTAGACACCTAAATTTGATTACATCACTAGGTAATCTTATTTAGTCATCTCCGAGGACATTATTGATTAAATATTTATCATTTAATTAATTAATCATCATCCCCTAGTTTATTTATTTATTTAATTAACTATAGTCCAATTCATAAAGTCAAATGATAACCCAAAATCAATTTATCAATTTCCCTATTCCTCTATTAAATTAAATAAATTCTCAAAATATATTTAATTTAATCCCATATCCCCATTTTATTAAATAAATCATTTAATAAAATATCTAAACCCCTAAAACATCACTAAAACCAACCTTTACTCCTAATCCAACCCATTCACCCATACTAACCTCACTTAGCCACCTAACTAACCCATCCCATCAAAGTTAGACCACTTGCCCCCTAATCCCCTTTCTAAACTAAGCCTAATCCCCCTCCTAAACATGTGCACAACTTTAAGCAAGGGTTCAGATTTGCTAACCCAAGCTAAAGTCAACAAACTCATCCTCACCCTCACCCTCCAACATTTAGGACTCTTACATCGCCCTTTATGACTCTTACATCCCTCTTACATACTCAACCTCCCTCTTTACTCTTTTGACCAACCCTTATCCTATCGTCTAACACTCATCCTCCTTGTGACAAGTGTCACTTTCCTATTGGCTCTAAACAAGCACAATCCTTCTCCTTTGAATGAATCTTAACCCTCCCTCACCATCCTTCCACCCTTACATCCTAACCATCCATATTAATACCCCTTAGCCTATAAATGAAACCCTCTCCCTTCACAAAGATCATCCACTTTTTATGCAAAGTTATAATGCTATTTTGAGAGCCTAGAAACTACCAAAATACCATCATAATGCTAAAATCCATCCATACCTCCATTGTTGGAACCCCCATTTATACACACACTTGGTAAAGACTCCCATCCTTTGGAAGCTTGAGCACATGAGCATACATCCCCTCCCATCAAGGGCACATCCACTTCATCACAGGTTTACCATAAGGAGCCTACTATTCTTGGTTTTCTTCCTTTTGTGGTGATAACCTTGGTCCTATCTTAAGTGTTAACTATTTAGTTGTGTTAATGCTTTCGTTATTAGTTAGTATTGATTTTTCACAACTAGATTAGGTGGTACAACCATAATTACTAGCACTTTTTTGGACAATAGCTTAATGAAGTCTTAGCTTAATGAAGTCTTATGATAACAAATCAATCTATTGTTAAGGTTTTCACCTTCAAATAGAGACCTTAAATCCAAATGAAAGATCATCACCTTTCATAAAATAATACACATGTGCACAATAGTAAATCTTAACAACAACAAGATATATATATATATATATATATATATATATATCAATACTGACACTTAATCTCAGGAGTTACATTTACATATTAGTCATACCAAGTTTACTTCTAAAATATTTCACTCTTAATTTTGCAAGAGGTTTGGTAAATATGTCAACAGTCTGCTCTTCAATGTTGATATAAACCAAATTGATAACATTTTGGTACACCATACCTATGATGTAGTGATAGGGAGTTTTAATATTATTGGACCTATTATAGAAGACTAGATTCACATAGAGTTTAATGTAGCTTTAATTATCACAACATATAATTGTTGGATTTAGAGGTTTCCCAAATAGTCCAACCAATAACTTTCATAACCACACTGCTTCTTGAGCTCCCATAGACGTTGCTATGTATTTGGCTTCAGTAGAACTCTGAGAAACTGCATATTGCTTCTTGCTAAACCAAGATACCCTACCATACCCAAGACTAGAACAACATCCTGAAGTGCTATTCTAATCAATAGAGCTATTGGCCAAATCATAATTTGAATAACCTTGAAGTTGTAACTCAACATGGTCATATTTTAGACCAAGTCCAATAGTGACTCATAAGTATCTCAAAATGAGTTTGGTTTCCATGAGATGGATCTTCTTAGGTTCACAAATAAATTAACTTAGTTTATTTATAGAATAAAAAATATTAAGGTGGGTATTTACTAAGTACATTACGGATCCAATTATCTCTATGTATAATGTAGGATTTGTGGCTTCATATTTGTCTGCTTCACTTTTGAGCTTATTAAGATTTGTCTCTATGGGTGTGGACAATGGTTTATAATCCATCATGTTAAATTTGTTTAATGTGTCAATAGTATACTTATCTTGGTTTTGGAAGATACAATCTTCTTTTTTCCATACTTATAATCCCAAGAAATAGGGTAAGAGACCTAAATCCTTCATTTCAAATTCAAATGTAAGATCTTGTTTACACTTTGCAATAAGGTGATCTTCCCGTATTATTACAAGATCATCAACCTAGAGAACAATTATTAGCATATCACCCTTAGATTCTTTGAAGTATATATTATTATCTACTTCATTTCTTGATTACCCCTGTTTGATAAGGTAACTATTCATTCCCTCATACCATGCCCCGAGGGCTTGGTTAAGGCCATAAAGAGATTTCTTTAGCTTATATACATGTGTGTGCTTATCATGGATTAAAAACCCTTCTGGTTGTTCCAAGTATACTTCTTCATCAATGACACCATTTAGGAATGTACATATTAAACAACATGAGAAAATATTTCTTCAAAATCAATTCTAGCCTTCTGGGAGAATCCTCTAGCCCCAAATTTGGCTTTGTGTTTTTCAATACTAGCATCAAGCATCTATTTAATTTTAAATACCCACTCTGAAGAGAAAGAAAATTTATCTTTGGGTCTTGGTATAATGTCCTAAACATTTTTCTTTAATATATATTGATATTCCTCAATCATGGCATCTCTCTAGGCTTGAGATTTCAGAGCTTCTTCAACATTTGAGGGTTTTGATTCTATGGACTCATTTATATGAGTTATATAACATGAACTTGTTGGCCTAAGTATTGAAGACTAACTAGTAAAGTAGTCTAGTAGACTTAGTCATTAAAGGTGTTATTAATACTGCCAACACTCATGAAGGAAACAAAACTAGTAGAAAGGCACAACCAGTAAAGCACTACAATTTGCAACTCTAACTTACACAAGAAAAGAAGATATGGGATCCAAAGTAAGGCAAAGAAAAAGGTGATCCACTTAGACAATGAATGTTAAGTGAAGTTTGCATGTGTAGTACATAGTTAAGTGATAGAAACAAATGAACATATCAGCAAGAAGATCCATCTTGGACATTTTATTTAATGATGATGGGAGTAGAGATTAAGGAATAGCTAGAAGAATTTGAATTTTAATTCTTCCTACCCAAAACAAACCATCAAAAGTGCATGTAACCCGTGACTCCTATACAAACATGTTGCATCTAGTAGGAGTGACATGTCACTATAATGGGAAGTGAAGCTAATAGTAGGGTGAGAATTCAAATTTTAAATTCATTCAAATTTTTAATTCATAGTCTGAGGCTTCTAAGTAAAGCTAAAAAGACATTGTAAAAAAATATAGAATAAAAGGAGAAAATGTAATATTTCCAAAATGATTAGCCATAGAGCTAGAGAGAGTCGAGCCTAGATAAATCTCAAAGACGAGAAGAAGAGTGACAAGAGAGTTCATCTTCAAAGAGCTATTATAAGAAGGATCTCAGGAGAAGCTTCCAAGATAGAACAACACAAGGGCATTGTGTGAAAGATCATGGAGAGCCAAGAACACCAGTGATCAAGGTCTAAGGATTGTAGAGCTAGTAAGAGGTAGAGCATAGTTGAAAATTAATCAAGAGAGCCAACCAAATATCTACACCAAGATAAGTCTAGTAGCTAAATTGGTAGATCATTTCCCTATTGTTTACTTTCCTTTGCAATATTAAATCCCAATGAGGGTGAACCATAGTAGGTTCTTTGTATAAATCCCCTAATAGGGTGACACATTAACTTATGTTCTAAGTCCTCTAGCAAGGCTTCTCCTAATAGGGAAAGATCCTAATAGGTCTTATATAAATCCACTAATAGGGCGGCACCTTATAGTGTTGTTGTAACTTCTTAACAAGGATGAGCTCTTGACAAGGTGCACTTTAGAAGAGTGCAAATTTGTGAGGATTGATTCACACACTATGGATTTTACCCTAGTCAAGTTTCCATAAGATAAATGTTGTCTTATGTGTTGCATTTTTCATGTGGTATATTTTTCTTGTCCCCTAACCCATTGACCTATAGTTAGGAGAAATAAGTGGTATCAAATCCTAGTTTATCAAGCGAAGAGAGTTTAATAGCTTAAAGAAAAAGATAAAAAATTTCAAAAGAGAGGCACAAAATTTTTCTAAAGATAACTACATCTCATGGTGCAGAAAGATATGTCTACACCTAAAGAATCTTGGAGATGTGTATTGGACCCAAATAGATGTCAAATATGTTGAACCAAAATGTTAGCTTACTCCAAAAGAGTTGAAGGAGAAGGAGATACATAAGGCCAAAATAGATGCCTTAGAAAGAAATCTATCATACTCTAACTACAAAGATGTAGAGGAACTAGAGATAGCATATGAAATATGGGAGAAACTAAAAGTTCTTCATAGAGGGGACAAACATGTTATGAGGGCTAAAGCTAAAAGCTTTCAAGGAAATTTTGATGACATGAGAATGCAAGAAGGTGAAGAAATTGAAGCTTATGGAAAAAGAGTAAATCCATTAGAGCATGTGGTGGAGTAATATTAGAAGATGAATACATGAGAAAGACGTTGAGAACTTTGTTGCCTAAAGACTACATAAGAGTGCCAACCATTCAAGAGTTGAGAACAATAGACAAAATGGATGTATCACTTGATGCATTAATAGAAAACTTCATTATATTTGAACTTAGAAACTTTGACAAAATTCAATCACCAAGGGTTGAGATAGCATTCAAAGCTTCAAGTTCTCTAGCTATTATATTATGGGAGCAAGGAGAACCAAGTACATATAGATAGAAGGATTTGGAAAGCTTATGTGCTAAAGAAGAAAAATAAGAAGAGCTAAAGGCTTTATTCACAAAAATAATGGTCAGAGGAAAAGGGATGTGAAAAGGTAAGCTTCCTTTCAAGTGCTTCAATTGCAAAAAGGTAGGACATTATGCTGCTAGATGTCTTGAACCTATTAGAAAGAAGGCAAGCAACCAGAGAGAAAGCAATAGAAAAGGCTCTAGTAAGAAGGGGTTAAAATAAAAAGAAAATAAATACTGTTATATAGCTAAAGAAGGTGTGATTGATGAAGATTTAACTAGTGATGAGGACGATGATGAGGATGAGGTATCTTTTGTCACCATTACAGAAGAAAGGGTAGAGAGATCCCTAATACCAAATACCAATATCCACTAGTTAATTTTGGTTTCTCCCACCACATGTTAGGTGACAAAAGCAAGTTCCACTATGTTAAATCTTATGATGGAGGAATTATGAAGTTCAGAAACAACTCAACATGCAAGGTGATAGGTAAGGGTACTATAGCCCTAAACAAATCCACTACTAGTGAAGATATATATCTAGTGGAAGGAATGAAATATAACCCATTGAGTGTGGCTCAACTAAAGGAAAAAAGTTGTAAGTTAAAATTCAACAAAGAGTCTTGCAAAATATTTGACAAGATGAAAAATCTACTAGCAACAAAAAAACAAAGTAGAGGTCAACTTTTCTACCTCAATATTTCTAAAAATACTTATATTTTAGCTAGAAATGATAATAGTTGGTTGTGGAATAGATGGTTGTGTCATGTAAATTTTGAAAGCATTGTCAAAGTAGGAAAGAACTATGTAAGGGGTCTACCCCCCACTACAAAACCTGACAATGTTATGTGCAAGGATTGTTAGCTAGGGAAGTTGGAAAGCTCAAGTTTCTCTAGTAAGTCATTTACTCCAAAACATGTACTAGATTTGGTTCATACTAAGTTGTGTGGTCCCATGAGGAAAATGAGTGTATCTATAAACATATAGTTTATGTTATTTATTGATGAATTTTCTAGAATGATGTGGTTGTCTAGTTAAAAGAGAAGTTAGAAGACTTCCACATGTTCAAGGTCTACAAGAAAAAAATAGAAAGAGATACCAGTAGAGCATCGAAGTTCGTATGACCAAACTAGGGAGGTAAGTTCACCTCACAACAATTTGAAAGCTACTATGAGGAGCATGGATTTAGGAGACAAATACTAGCCCCTAGGACACCTCAACAAAATGAGATTGTAGAGAGAAGAAATAGAACCATCCTAGACTATGTAAGAGCACTGATGATTCAAAACAATGGTCCACAAATCTACTAGAGATATGTTGTAAGTACATCTATGTACACCTTTAATAGTGTACAGATAAAGAAAGGGATAAAGAAGACTCCCTATGAATTGTGATTTGGTCACACACCATTTGTCATCTACTTCAAGGTATTTGGAAGCAAGTGCTATATCAAGAGGGATGGATACCAAGGGAAGTTTAAATCTAAGAGTGATGAGGGTATCTTCTCAAGATACTCCACCAAGAGAAAATCCTATCAATGTCAAAATCTTCAAAAAAATATGATTATGGAATCTACTAACATAAAGGTATATGAATTCTTAGAAAAGACTGAAGAAGACAATAAGAAACAACCAGAGGACTATAGATAGTTTGAATACATCCTACCAAGTAATATAACAGATACAACACTAGTAAAAGAGGAGCTTGTATGAGAGGTAATACCAACTCAAGAAGAAGAAGCTCAACAAGATGAACAGAGGGCTAAGGCACGTGGAGGAGAATCGATGCTAGAGAAATATGTAAGAAGACATCACTCAGTAGATCAAATTATTGGTGACAAGGATGCAAGAGTAATAACTTCAAGAGAGACAAAAGAGGTAGTGTACCTAATCTCACACATAGAGCCAAAGAAAACAAGTGAGGATATCAAGGATGAAGACTGGGAAAAGGCCATGGAGGAAGAAATAGATCAAATAGTAAAAAATGACACATGGACCTTGGTAGCTAGACCTGATGACAAGAATGTCATTAGAACAAAGTGGGTGTTCATAAACAAGATGAATGAAGAAGGAGAAGTGATTAGAAATAAGGCCAGACTTGTTTGCAAAGGATATGCACAAGAGGAATGCATAGAGTATGGTGAAACATTTGCACCAGTAGTCATACTAGAAGGAGATAGAATACTCCTAGCATTTGATTTTGATATTAGATTGGTTTTGACAATTGAGTGTCAACACACTTAAGAGATTTACTAAGTTCATGTCAAGCTAGTAACATATGTCAAGTATAATATGTATAGATGCTAAGTTGTAATGAGTGTCAAGTCACTCGTGTGCTAAGCAATTCAAGTGTCAAGTGAGCAGTTGATGCTGAGCAAGTTCAAGTGCCAAGCAAGATAGAATTATAGTAAGTGTCAAGTATCAATATTAGCAAGTGTCGAATAATGCAAAATGAACCTAGTTATTTGTGATGGCACAAACAACTATGTAAACCATTTTTTAGCTGACTTATAGATAGATATCAAAGCTTTGATGATAAGATCACATCTATTTGGATTCCCTATGCAATCAACATGCAACCAATCAAAAAAATGGAAGGAATTGAGCGTGAAAATGAATGAATCTCAGTTATAGATTCATACCTAACCCTAAGCCACCAAAGTATTTTTAAAAGGAAGATGAAGCCCCATAATTCAGTATGTATATGTATGCAAGGAAGTGATGCAAGTGAAGAATTGAAGGAAGTTAAAGGGGTAAATTGATCCAAAAACATTCAAGGTGACTTAGAAGTGTGAAAGAATTGCATAATCAGTTTGTAAAACAGAGGAGAAGCTATATAGCATTGTTATAATAGATCAAAAGGATCAAGATGAATAGAATTGCAATCTAAAATCAGCAAGGCAAAGTTGTAAGTGTATTAGATCAAATATTCTATTGTTAATTTCTAGCAATTGTATTAGTAGGGTGAAATACTTTGGACTAAGGTTGATTGAACAATCATTGTGAAATCCTTTAATAGGGTGACATTCCAAGTGAGTGTTTTAAAGTCCTTTAGCCAAGCACACTTCTAACAGGGTGTTAAAATCCTTTAACATGTTAGGATCTAACAATCCTTTGTAAGCCTTTAATAAGTCAAGCCTTTCAAAAGGTAGATCATGATAATGGTCAAACAAAGTAACTTTAATAGGTGACACTTTATTGTTGCAGTAGTGAAGAATTGTGGGTGTCATTCCCACCCTAGTTTTACCTTCTCATTGGAGGGTTTTTGGGTAATCATATTTGGTGTCAAGTGTTTATGTGGATGCATTTACTTTACACGTTATTTCAATATGTTCATGCATGTATTATTTTGAAGTTAAAAGTTTTATTGGTTAAAGATTAGAACTTCTAATTCACACCCCCACCCCTTAGAAGTATATGTTTTCCATTTGTAATTCAAAAAATTGGTATCATAGCTAAGTTCTCATCAGGAGAAGCCTTATAGCTTGGAGAAAAGATCTTGAAATAGAAGTTTACAAGTTTGGAAAGATCATTGAAAATCAAGATATTGAGATACATCTCTTACTACAACAACTAAATGAAGCCAGAGATGCCTTGAGAAGTTCACTTAAGAGAAGGAAAGAGATTGTTGTGCTAGAAAATGACACACAATACAAAGAGATTGACACCACAAAGTTATTTGCATATGGTAACTCCTATGAGTTTGATGGAGCAATTTTAGATTTCATGGAAAAGAATAGAGCACAAGCTAAAGAAATCAAAAATCTCAAGTTCGAACAAGAATCACAAGGTATATTACTATGTGAGGTAACTGAACAAAAAAAGAAAGCTATAGAAGACAAGGCCATAATTGAAGAAGAAAAATGGGCTTTGGCAAACAAATTGGACAAAAACATAGTAGAGCTATCGAGGATCTCAAACATGCAATTGGACACCCTAAGCCAAATGATGAATGCTCATCATGAGTTGAATGTCAAGGACATTGAAATAAATACATTGAAGTTGTAGAATGACCTAAAAAGAGAAAAGGAGTTTTTTGAAAGGTTCAACAAGCCAAATTAATCTATTAAGTACTTTGAGAAAATACTAAAATCTCCTAGATCTAATAAAGACACATCAAGATTGGGCTACATAAGCACTGAAGAAGGAGAATCATCCAAAGTTGTTGATGAAAGAAACAATAAAGGTAAGAACTCTAAACATACTTGTCATCATTGTGGTAAGAAAGGACATATAGCCAATGTTTGCAGGAGTAAGAATGATGGGCCCAAGAACATGACTCATTGTCACAAGTACAATAAACAAGGTCATCAGGCACATGAATGCTAAATCAAAACCATGCATGCACCAAACTTTGAAGGACACTACTACAATTGTCAAAAGTTTGGACACAGAGCCTTTGAATGCAAATCTAAGTCCACATGGTCATCAAACAAGTCAAAAAAGGGAAGAAGCTATGTAAAGTCCTATAATTAGGATGACAATACAAGACATAGTTTTCATTATTGTCAAGAGTATGGACACATCCCTGAGAATTGCATAAGAACACAATTTAGTGGTAACTACAATAGATGGTTGAGTTAGACTACATGCTTTAGTTGTTTGAAGGCTAGTCATATCAGTAAGCACTACCCAACAAGGACAAAGGCACCTAACTCAAAGTTCAGCAAAGGAAAAGGCAAACTAGATGTTGAACACATCATAGGAGAGATGAAAAAAACATGGAAGAAGAAATATGGATGTAGCACATCAAATGAAGGGATCACTTCACCTAATAGGTCAAGTGAACCCATCTCATCAAATTAAGGCAAAAGGAGGTATGTGGGACTGATATTTAAAATGTTTTATCATACATTAGTTCCAAAAGAAGTTAGTACTAAAAAAGATATATTAGCATGAAGAAAGATGAAAGATAATAGGAAAAATACAAGGTCAAATCTTCAAGTTTTCACATTACTGTTGAGTGTGAAAAGTCATCTTCAATAGCCGAGTAAAGCACCAGTATGTGCCAATCTATCAGCCAAAGTCAGTTGAAGCTAAGTTAGTAGTAGCTACTGAGTGAGGGAAATTTCTATAGGTGTCGAGTAAGGGTAATTCTTATAGCTTCTAAGTGATGGTAAAACCCATGAATGCTGAGTGAAACAGAAATTATATTAAAGCTGAGTTTATAGTTGTACATGTACCATGCAATAAATACTATATTTTGAAAGGGTATAAGGGAAAATTTTACATATTTTTCATCATTATGAACATAGAGCAAGAAAAAGCAAAGTGAAGAAGTAATTTACAGGAAAAGATCAAAGTATTTGCATGAATCATAGTGAAGATTGAGCATCAATTCATCGATTTCAAAAGGTATCCTTCACCTGTCGAGCTATACAGTTTCATATTTGTTAAACCCTAGCTTGCATAATGGCCTCAAGTTCTAAGAATATAAATGAGAAGGAACTGTTTGAAGTTCAATTAGTTAGCAACAATATTAAACAACCAAATTTTAGGGCCATACCAGAAGTTGCATATAAGAATGACCCAGCAGGTGCGTTATCTGTCATTCTGCCTAAAGTTGTGATGGTCCAAGATGTGAGGAAATGTTACAATTGCAAGGTAGGAGGCATTAGAGACATGGAAATAAGGAAATCATATGACAAATTATACAAAAGTAGAGTGTTGAAGGAGGAATTTGAAATTGTAGAGAGGAAGGGCTTAACCTGTGCCCTAGATTTTCCAATAATCTTCAAAACTGAATGGATCAAAATTGTTTTGAGAAAAATACATGACAAATGTCTATGGCTAGAAGGAGGTCCTATAAAAATCTTAAAGAGAATTGTACATAAAGTTACTGGATACTCAATCCTAGATCAGCCTAAAATATTGAGAAGTGATTCTAAAGAGGTAATTGAGTGAAATACAGGAGCTAAGTGGAACAAGCATGGAATGACTATTGACACTATTACAAATCCACTTCTTGACTTTTCAATTAGAGTTATATCACACAAATTCTATTAGTCAAGCAGATTAAATAGTTTTCCATGTATAGTAGCTGATGTAGGCTATAAGATAGTCAAGAAAGATCATACCTATGATCTTGCAAAACTCTAGTTGTAGCAAATAATGGGAAACCTAGGAGCAATAAGGAAGTCAAAGAGTGCTTAATGTAAGTTTGGTTCAATATTGATATGTATATTTTTCTATGTTAAAAATGAGTTCCCATCTTTTGGTCGAGTAGGATGGAAGACCAATAGGTCATTTGTTGTGCAAATCAATGAGTATATTGGGAAAATGGGAGAGAATTTTGAATCAGTAATGACTAGCTATTTTTAAGATGAAAGCAATCCATGAAACAAAGGTTGAGAATTCGTGTTTCCCTAGTATAGCAATATTACAATGATATTTTCTTTTTAGTAGACATTGACTACACTTTCATCCAGACTACAGTACCTAGAGTTAGATGGTTAAGGCCTCTAGGATATGAAATCAATATTGATGAAGCTTCAGCTACTACCACTGCACTTCTTGCTAAAGAAGTTGATAAGACTACCAAAAATTTTGGTAATTATGATGTTGTTAAGTCAAAGGTTGAGATGGAAAGAAAGACAACCTCAACTTTGAAGAAGAAAGATAAAATGGTGAGTAAATTAAAGGCCAAGTTTGGGGAAGGAGCAAAAGATAATGATGGAGAAGATGAAGAAGAAGAAGAAGAGGAAGAAGAGGTACAAGGTCAAGAACCTCTTGCTTTGACCCAAGGCATGGGTGAGGATCAGGAAGAAGAAGGTGTTGAGGGAGAAGATGTCAAGGAAGCACTAGCCAAACTAGAACAAAAGAAAAGAAAAGCCAAGATACAGCCTATTCCACAACCTAAGGCAAAGAAGACTGCAAAACCTAGTGCACAAAGCCTACAACTCCAGCAACAAGAGCCACTACAAGGGAAACTACTCACAAGGCCAAGGAGTAAGCAAAGAAGAAGAATAAGGCTACTAAGCAAATTGGTCCAATACAAAAGAAACCAAGAATAAAATATGTAGCACAACTAGAGATAGATGATGAGAAGACAAAGTCATAGGACACAAGCCAATTTAGAATGGTAAGTGATGCTCCCAAATCTAACCTAGAAAACATTTGTGATAATGTTAGAGATAATACAAATTTTATAGGTTTGAAAAACATTGAATTTGGTAAACTTAGTAGAGAAGATTAAAACATGATTGAAGAGTTAGTATATGCCATAATGGCAAAATTCAAGAACTCCTCTTGAATTTGATAACACAATGCCTAAAGATTTGTATACAATTGTTGAGAATAAATGGCACTATCACCTAAACATGGAGAAAGAAATAAGAGAGTCTACATTAGCACAAGTAATGCCAGAGTTATCAAAGGGAAAAATAACTAAGGAAAATAAGAAATATGGTAGTAGGTTTGCACCAAAGTATAGGGCATTCAATATTTTGCAGAATAAAATTGAGGATGTTGTTAATAAATGCACACAAATGTGGAGGTCAATATATGGATTAAAAACTATCAAAGAAGGAGAATTAGATCCCTTTAAGGGAAGAAACAATGAGGAAGAAGGTGAGAAAAAGGAGGAAGAAACAAAAAAAGAGAAACAAGACACCAACATGGAGGAGACAGTTAAAAAGAAGGATGATATGGCAACAGCTGATGAGTAGCAAGCAGAACAAAGTATGGAAGACTCACAATTTCCAGCCATGAGCCCTCCACATGACACAAACACATCTATAGAAACCATAATAGTGAAAGATGTTCTTGATAAATCACCTTAGAACATCAATCCATTGATTGTAGAGGATTTGAAAAAGATACTTGACCAATCCACATTACAAGCAAGGTTATGTGAAAATCTTGTATTGGTCAGTGTGGATGAACTTCAAAAAGTAGTAGTTGACATAACAAGGGAAAAGGTGAACACACAAGAACCACCTATTGTTATCCCTACAGCTATAAGTGCTCAACCATTAACACAAATAGAGGATAAATCTATGAAAGTTAACACTACTACAAAAGTTGATGAAGTTCAAACTATAAAAGAAAAGTAGCTAACAAAAGAACAAGTAGGATAGATAGATGTTTCTATACCTAATGCACAAACACAAGGTGCACCTCAATTGATCATAACTGATCAAGGTAGATCTTATGAAGAAAAGGACATACCCAAGGAGAAGGAACAAGAAGCAATATAGACATTGGTAAATTTACCAACAACTGGCACTCCTACTAAAGTCCTTTAGAGGCTGAGCACTAATGCAATACCACTGCAAATTTCAGCACTAGGCTTGAGCTAAACAAAGGTTGCAAAGGTATTTCAGTATGGTGATGCACTTTTAGATGAAGACATAGTGATACCCAAATATGATTATGCAACAATGACCTTAGAATAGATCAATATAATGCAAGAATCATTGGAGAGAGAAAATCAAGAGATACTAAGAAAAGAGTATAAATAAAGGCAAGCAATTTAGGAGATCAAAGACATCTTTTTAGATGCTTTCAGCTTGCAAACACCTAATGAATCTAAGCCTATATTAGAACAACTATTAGAAATTATTGAACAAGTGACTACTAAAGACTAGGATACTAATGTTAAACTCATGGAATGGTCTAAAAAGAAATTTCAAGGGAAAGTAAATGAGAAGATATCTGGTGGAATAGCACTATCACAAGTTGAGTTGGCTAACAAAATTGAGAAAATGAAGAAAGTACTTGAGAACATATTCTCATTGTACATGAAATCGTGTGACCCCACACTCTTCACACAAGAAATGAGCCATAGAATTTTGAGTTTGGAAAGAAATTTGAAGATTTTGGGTATGCAACTACCCCAAAATCTAGCTCAAAGTGAGAAGCACTTTCATTCAATGCTTCATATACAAAATCAACTAGCTACATTAACAATAGAAGAGGCTAACATAAGAGCCAAGTTGATTAATATGAAAGCCTCCATTACACCCCATATGGAAATACTCCAAAAAGAATTAGCTTATGCAGAAATAGTATTAAAGAAATATCCCAATCTTTCAACATTGAACAAACTAGTTCATCTTGCAGTAGAGACAATCATCTAGATAAAATCCTTAGATGTTGCATTAAACAACTGGGATGCTACTTTGAAGATTATAATGGAAGTCCACAAGAACTTTTTGCACAAATACATAATCAGTGTATAGACCCTTTAACATCAGTGTCAAAAAAGGGGAGAAATATATTAAAAGGAAAGACAAATATGAAAGGGGGAGATAATCAACAGGGAGGTAACCCAAAAAGGGGGAGAGAAAGCAAAGGGGAGAAACTAGTAAAATAATAGGCATAGTATATCAGACAAAAATTGTTGGTCCTTAGATGGTTTTGACATTTGAGCACTTTCTATATTGAAGTTGAGTACACTATGTATGCCAAGCCATAGTGTGTGTCGAGATAGATTTCCAATAGGTGCTAAGTGACATCAGGTCCCGAGCAGTTTATAAGTGCTGAGTGACATATAGGTGTTGAGTCATAGTTGATGTTGAGCAAGTCAGAATGCTTCATATGTTGAGTGAGCTAGAATCATATATGTGCCAAGTGAGATAGAGTGTAATAGGTGCTGAGCAATCTAGGATAGTATGTGTGTCGAGCACCATTAGTCCAGTATGTGTTGAGTAACACAAAATTAGCATATGAGTTTATGCCCTCATAAACCTAGATGAAAACCATTTTTAAAGTTGACATAAAAGGATTTTGAAGGAGAAAAAGGATATGGATGAATCTTTTACATTCCCTATACGATCTACATGCAGCCAATCAGAAAAATGGAAATGACATGCAACCAATGAGAAAAATACAAGGAATGAGTGGGAATTTGAGATTCAGTATGGATCGTAGATCCATACCTAACCCTAAGTCTTCATAATCTTTAAAAGGAGGTCAAAAACCCCATTTTCATGCGTGGATGAGAACAATGTATGGGGAGATTATAGCAAAATTTTATTGTGAAGAGAGTAAGACTTAGAGGAACAGAGCAGCAATTTCATATCCAGTTGATCAGAATAGCACAAGGAAGAAGGGACATGACCAGATATTAGATCTCAAAGGATCAAGGTCAAAAGGAGCAAAAAAAGTGCCTAAAATCAGCAATTGAAGATTGTATGCAATCAGGTCAAAGATTCCTAATACTTTCTTGCCATTGTATTAGAAGTTGAAAATCCTATTTTGATAAGTTAGCTTAATAGGTAGGTAGGAGAACCTTTGGAGAAGGTGATTAAAAATCCTATTGTATTAGGTGGGTTTAACAGCTTATTTTAAATTTTTTAACAGGGTGACACTTCATGTAAAGTGTTTGTAAATCCTCTAACCAGATCACTATTGACATAGTGTAAAGCATTTAGCAGGATAGGCCTTTCATAGGGTAGACCATCAAAAGTGGTTGAATATTGATTGCTGTAGTGATTTTTGTGGGTATTATCCCCACCCTAGTTTTACCTTCTTATTCCTGGAGGGTTTCTGGGTTACCAAATCTGGTGTTATGTGTTATTGCATGTGATTTACTCCATGTTCATTTATATGTTTACTTGCATGCAATTTGTTTTTCAATTATATGTTTAAATTGTTAAAAGTGTGATACTTCTTATTCAACACCCCCCCCCCCCTCTCAGAAGTACTCTTCCCATTTTGAACATTCCAACAATTGGTGTCAGAGCTTAGGTTCTCACAAGGAGAAGCCTAACATCTTAGAGCAAAGGTCTAAAGATGGAAGTCTTCAAACTTAGCAAGATCATAGATAATCAGGTGATTGATGTGCACCTAGCTCTAAAGAAAGTGGAAGAAGCCAAAGAAGAATTGAGAAAATCCTTAAAAATAAGGAAGAAGATAGCCATAGCTGAAAATGACATACACTACAAGGAAATTGATACCACACAAGTGTTTACCAATGGAGATTCCAAGGAATTTGATGCAGCAATAGCAAAACTGATGGAGGAAAATAGAGCACAAGTAGAAGAAATCAGATTACTCAAGCTTGAACAAGAATCACAAGCCATAATGCTTTGTGAAGTGACTAAACAAAAGAAGAGAGCAATTGAAGACAAGGACATAATAGAAGATGACAAGAGAAATCTTACCAATAGACTGGAGGAGAAGACAATTGAGTTTGAAAAGATCTCAAACATGCAGCTAGACACCTTAAGTCAAATGATGAATGCTTATCATGAGCTAAACATGAAGGATATTGAGATCCCCACTCTAAAGATGTAGAATGAAAAATTGTAGAATGAATCGAAGGGATAAAAGGAGATAGCAAAAAGCTACAAAAAACCAAATGAGGCTATCAAGTACTTTGAGCAACTACTAAAATCACCAAGGGCTAGTAATGACACTTCAGGACTTGGTTACACCAACACTGAACAAGGAGAATCATCCAAGACTACAGAAGAAAGGAGTAACAAACGTAAGAACACTAAACCTACTTGTCATTTCTATGGTAAAAAGGGACATACCTCTAATGTGTGCAGGAGAAAAAATAGTCATCAGCATGATAAGCCTACAAATGCAAGCTTTTGTCACAAGTGCAAAAAGAAAGGACATCAAACACATGAATGTAGAACCAAAACTATGAGGACACCAAGATTTGAAGAACACTGCTACAATTGCAAAAAGTATGGACATAGAGCATTTGAATTTAGATGAAAGCATATGTGGACACCTAATCAGCCTATAAGAGGAAATGACCATGGTCATCACTACAATTGGGATTACAATACCAGGTATAGCTATCACTATTGTCAAGAGTATGGACACATTCCTAAAAATTGCATAAGGACACATTTTAGAGGAAGTTAAAGTAGATGGCTAAGCCAAACTACATGTTTCAATTGCTTGAAGACTGGTCATATCAGCAAGAACTGCCCTACAAAGTCAAAAGCACCCAAGATAGAAGTCAACAAAGGAAAAGAGAAGGTTGATGTCGAAAAAATAAGAGGGAAAATTAATAAGACTTGGAAGAATAAAGGTGAGTGTAGCACATCAAATGGAGAGATCACTTCACCCAAAAGGTCAAGTTATCACACTTCATTCAATTAAACAAAAGAAGAGTGTATGGGACTAATATGCAAAGTGATGTCATACATCAATCCCAAAGAACAAAAGAGTACTATTGAGAAGAAATAAGCATTCAAAAAGATGCCAAGAAAAATTTTGAAGAAGTTGTCGAGTTACTCTTAGATGTTGAGTAAAGCTCCAATGGATGCCAAGTTTCTAATAGCTCCTAAGCTGATAGTTGAAGCCGAGTGAAGTAAAAGTCTAGTGTAGGCTATGTAAATGAATTACAATGGGAGCCAAGTCATGTTGAATCCTTCAAGTGCCAAGTTTACAGTTGTATGCATGAAGCATTTAATGCTAGGTGTTTGATAGGTATAAGGTCGATTATTGTTCATTTTCATGCCATTCAAACATAGAGAAAAGAAAAGAAGAGTGAAGAAGTGATCAAGCAGCAACCCAGTAGTCATTTGCACTAATTCCAATAGCAATTTCGAACAAGTTCATCGATTCAAAGGTATTTATCAAGTGCTAAGCTATGCAGAAGTTAAAGTTTTAATATGTTTAAAACCCAAGTTTGGTAAAATGGCCTCTAGTTCAAGGAACCCTAAAGCAAAGGAAGATCATGAGATCCTACTAGTTAGCAATGAAGTCAAATAGACCAAATTAGGCCAATCCCTAAAGTTGCCTATAAAAATGACCCAGCTAGTGCATTATCTATTATCTCGCCTAAGGTTGTCATGGTTCAAGATGTAAGAAAGTGCTACAACTACAAAATTGGTGCCATAGGTGATCTATAAATCTTCCATGCCTATGATAAGTTGTGTGACAATGGGATATTGAAGCACAAGTTCCAAATTGCTGAGAAGAAGGGTCTAACCAAAACCCTAGTTTTTCCTATGGTGTTTAAGATAGAATCGATTCGCATTGTTTTGAGTTGAATTCATGATGGATGTCTGTGGCTAGAGATAGAACCTATCAAGATTACAAAAGAGGATAGTGCATAGGGTTATAGGACTCCCAACCCTAGATTAGCCAAAGACCTTGAGAAGTGACAGGAAGAAGGTTATTGAGAAGAATACTAGAGAAAAATGGAATAATAGGGGAATGACTATTGATACTATAAGTAAACCCCTACTTGAATTTGTTGTGAGGATAATTTCACATAAATTCTACCAATCAGTAGACTGAACAGCATACCCTGCATAGTTGTTCATGTGGCTTATAAGTTGGTGAAGAAAGATCATACCTATGATTTGGCAGAACTCATGTTGCAACAAATTAATGAGAACCTAAGATCAATAAGGAGATCAAAAAGTGCTCAATGTAAATTTGGATCAGTATTAGTCTACATATTCTTTTATGTGATGGAAGAATTCCCTTCAATTGAGAAGGTAAACTAGAATTCCAACAAGTCTTTAGTCACCCAAATCAATGAGTTCATTTATCAGATGGGAGATAACTTTGAGGCTCAGATGACTAGTTATTTTGAATAATTTAAGAAGTCTATGAAGTAGAGAATGAGAATACTAGTCTCATTAGTTAAGCAACATGTCAATGACATATGTTTCTTGGTTGACATTGACTACACCTACATCCAAGCAGCAATACCAAGAGTAAGATGGCTAAGGCCATTAGGATATGAACTTGATGTAGATGAAGCCACTACAGCAATCACAGCACTGCTAGTAGAAGAGATAGACAAGAAGGATCCTCACTTTGGGACATATGATGTTGTTAAGTCCAAAGTTGAGACTAATTTGAAAATTGTTTCTATTATCAAAAAGAAAGATAAAATGGTAAGGAAGATAAAGAAGGTATTTGGAGAAAATGTTGAAGGAGAAGTAGGTGAAGAAGAAGAAGTAGAAGAAGTAGAAGGAGACAATGAGGAAGAAGGTGAGCAAGGGCAAGGCCTAGTTGAGCTGACACAAGGCTAAGGAGAAGACAAGGAGGAAGGTGTCGAGGGAGAAGAAGTCAAAGAAGAACTTACACCTACAGGAAAAAAGAAGAGAAAGGAAAAAACACAGCCTACAGATCAGCCCAAGCCCAGCTCAAACCAAACCAGCTCCAACAACAAGGGCCACTACAAGAGCATCTACTCAAAAGCCTAAAGAGGCATCAAAAGAGAAGAAGAAAGCCACTACATAGCTTGCTAAAGAGCCCAAGAAAAGAAGAAGGTATGTGGCACAGCCAGATACAGATGATGAAAGGACAGAATAAAAGGATATCAGCCAATTTAAAGTGGTAAGTCATCCTCCTAAATCTGCAATTGATAAACTATGTAATAAGATTAAAAATGCAGATTTGAATGATTTAAAGTCATTTAATTTCATTAAGCTCAGTAGGGAAGATCAAAATAAAGTAGAGGAATCTGTGTATGCCATGATGGTAGAATTTAAAAACACACCTCTAGAGCTTGGGAATATCATGCTAAAGGAACTATATGAAATAATAGAGAATAAGTGGCATTATTGTCTAAAGATGGAAAGGGAGATCATAGAATCTAGCCTAGCTCAAGTGAAGCCTGATATGACAAAGGCTCAAATAACCAAGGCAAATAAGAAGCATAGTGGCAAGTTTGCACCCAAGTATAGAGCCTTTTGCATCCTTCAGAATAAGATTGAGGATGTTGTAAATAAATCCACACAATTGTGGAAATAATTTATAAAAGTACTGATGATAAAGTAGAGGAAACCAATAAGGTAGAAACTAGTTCCAAAGAGAAGGAAGAGGAAAAGAAAGCAAAATAATAGAAAGGAGAGGTAGAAGCAAAGGAAACAAAGAAGAAAGAAGAAGAAAAGAAAGAGAGAAAAAAGAAAGGAGAGGAAAAAAGAGGAGAAGAAGAGAATAAGGAGAAAGAAGAAGAGGAATCAGCTAAAGGAGAAGAAATGGCAACAGTTGATCAGCAGCAAGAGTAGCAAGATGAATAGAGTGTGCAAGACACACAATTTCCACCTCCTAGCCCTCCTCTTACAACCATCACATCTACAAAGACAATAATCATCAAGGATGTTACTAACAAGTCAGCTTAGAACATTAATCCCCTTACTACAAAGGATCTCTCCAAGATCCTTCACCAATCTACTTTTTAGGCACAATTGTGCACAAGCCCTATATTGGTGAGTGTTGATGAATTACAAAAGGTAGTAGTAGTATCACAAAGGGAAAAGGTGAAACCAAAGGTACCACCTTTCACATACATAACTACTAGCACTAAGATTTTGATGCTTCCACCACCACCTCCACCATGTGCAACAAGTGTTACTGATCAGATGTCGATTGTAGAGAAAAAGAAGTCAGATGAGAAGGAGAATACAGTAAAAGAAAAGGAGTAGGCTGCCATTTAGACATTGGTAGAATTACCAAAGACTAGTACTCCTACAAAGACCATTTAGAAGCCAAGCACTGATGCTATCCCCTTGCAATTTTCAACTCCAGGCTCAAGTTCAACAAGAGTGGTTAGGGTACTTCACTATGGAGACCCTAAATTAGATGAAGATATTGTGATTCCTTCCTATGATTCCAAGACCATAACAATGGCACAAATGACTAAAATGCAAAATGCATTAGATAGAAGAATGAGGCAGGAAATACTGAGGAAAGAATTTAAACATAAGAAATCACTTCATGACATAAAGGACATCTTCATGGATGCCTTCAACTTGTAGTCACCAGATGAAGCCAAGCCAATAACTGAACAACTATCAGACATAGTTGACCAGGTGACAGATGAAGACCAGGATACCAGTGTGAAACTCATGGAATGGTTAGAGAGAAAGTTTCAAGGAAAAATGAATGAAAATATATCAAGTGGAATTGCACTTGAATAGGTAGAGTTGGCCAAGACAATAGATAAGGTCAAAACTGTCCTTGAAAACATTTTTTCATTGTATAGGAAATTGTGTGATTTTTTCCAATTTCACACAAGAAACTAATCAAAGAATAATGAGCTTGGAAAGAAACTTGAAATCTCTAGCATGCAATTACCTAGAGATCCAGCTCAAATTCAGAAGCATTTGTACAATCACTTCACACACAAAGGGAGTTAGCTATACTTACAGCAAAGGAGGCTAATATTAAGGCTAAACTAATACAAATGTATTCCTCCATAACCCCTCATTTAGAAGTCCTCCACAAGGAGAAAGTGTGTGCTGAAATAGTTTTGAAGAAAGATCCAAATCTTTCTACACTTGATGGATTAGTACACCTTGCTACAGAGACTACCATCTAGCACAAGTCACTGAACATAGCTTTAGAGAATTGGGATGCATCTCTGAAAACAATAATGGAGGTAAATAGTAATTTTTTAGCTAAGTATGATATTACTACTTAGAACCCTTTGACATAAATGTCAAAAAGGCGGAGATATAAAAAAGGAGAGATATATGTTTTGGGGGAGATACAAAAATTTTTCAATCATATGGAAAGTTGCTCTGATACAAAATGTAGATATTTCATAAGCTCTGATAGATTAGATATAGAGACATAGGTACAGGGCAGAAGGAAATAGAGTATCAAGCACATTCAACACAGAATTTTGGTTTCAAAAATGTCAAGGCACAATCAGCTCAAGGGGAGTTAAGGTATTTTGAACAAATTTTGTACAAATTTTGAAATTTTGTGGATAAGGTACTCATAAGGACAGATTAGTGATGCTTAGTTAAGTGTTTTTGCAACTTGTGTCAAAAAGGGAGATTGTTAGTCCTTAGATGGTTTTGACATTTGAGTGTCAACACACATAATCACTTTTTGTATTGAAGCAGAGTACACTATGTATGCCTAGCCACAATGTGTGCTGAGTCAGATTTCCAATAAGTGTTGAGTGACTTCAGGTGTCGAGTAGTATATAAGTGTCAAGTGACATATAGGTGTTGAGTCATAGTTGATGCCAAGCAAGTTAGAATGCTTCATATGTTGAGTGAGCTAGAATCATATATGTGCCGAGTGAGACAAAGTGTAATAGGTGTCGAGCAATCAAGGATAGTATGTGTGTCGAGCACCAGTAGTCCAATATGTGTCGAGTAACACAAAATCAGCATGTGAGTTTGTGCCCTCAAAAACTCAGATGTAAACCATTTTTGGAGCTGACATAGAAGGATTTTGAAGGAGAAAAAGGATAAGGATGAATCTTTTACATTCCCTATTCGATTTGCATGCAGCCAATCAGAAAAATGGAGAGAAGGCATGCAACCAATGAGAAAAATACAAGGAATGAGCAAAAATTTGAGATTCAATATGGATCTTAGATCCATACCTAACCCTAAGTCTTCACAATCTTTAAAAGGAGGTCAATAACCCCATTTTCATGCATGGATGAGAATAGTGTATGGAGAGATTATAGAAAAATTTCAGTGTGAAGAGAGTAAGACTTAGAGAAACAGAGCAGCAATTTCATATCCAGTTGATCAGAGCAACACAAGGAACAAGGGACACAACTAGATATCATATCTTAGAGGATCAAGGTCAGAAGGAGTAGAACAAGTGCCTAAAATCAGCAATTTAAGATTGTATGCAATCAGGTCAAAGATTCCTAATACTTTCTTGCCATTGTATTAGAAGTTGAAAATCCTATTTTGATAGGTTAGCTTAACAACTAGGTAGGAGAACCTTTGGAGAAGGTGACTGAAAATCCTATTGTATTAGGTGGGTTTAATAGCCTATTGTAAATCCTTTAACAGGGTGACACTTCATGTAAAGTGTTTATAAATCCTCTATCCAAGTCACTATTGACACAATGTAAAGCCTTTAATAGGGTTGGCCTTTCACAAGGCAAACCATTAGAAGTTGTTGAATATTGATTGATGTAGTGATTTTTGTGGGTATCATGCCCACCCAAGTTTTACCTTCTTATTCTTGGAGGGTTTATGGGTTACCAAATCCAGTGTTATGTGTTATTGCATGTGATTTACTTCATGTTCATTTATATGTTTACTTGCATGCAATTTGTTTTTTAGTTATATGTTTAAATTGTTAAAAGTGTGATACTTCTTATTCACCCCCACTCTCAGAAGTACTCTTCCCATTTTGAAAATTCCAATAGAAATAGAGTGTTAATATTTTGAAGACAAAGAGTATTAGCATGAAACAAATCTACTTAGCAAAGAGAAGAGATTTTGAACAATTAGGCACATTAACTCAAGGGGAGTTACACAAAAGTTTGAGAAAAGTTTTGAGGTATATAGTCTATTATAGAATTTTGAAAATTTTGAAGTTTTGTATATATTCCAAGTTTGAAATGTATTATACTCAAGGATATTAGATTCATTATGAACAGTTAAGTGTTTTTGACACTCATGTCAAAGGGGGAGATTGTTGTTCTCAGATTGGTTTTGACAATTGACTGTCAACACACTTAAGAGATTTACTAAGTTCATGTCAAGCTAGTAACATATGCAGAGTATAATATGTATAGATGTCAAGTTTAAATGAATGTTGAGTCACTCATGTGCCAAGCAATTCAAGTGCTGAGTGAACAGTTGATGCCAAGAAAGTTCAAGTGTTGAGCAAGACAGAATTATAGTAAGTGTCAAGCATCAGTATTAGCAAGTGTCGAGTAATGCAAAATGAACCTAGTTGTTTATGATGGCATAAACAACTATGTAAACCATTTTTGAGCTGACAAATGGATAGATCTCAAAGCTTTGATGATAAGATTGAATCTATTTGGATTCCCTATGTGATCAATATGCAACCAATCAAAAAAATGGAAGAAAGTGTGAAAATGAATGAATCTCAGTCATAGATTCATACCTAACCCTAAGCCACCAAAGTATTTTTAAAAGGAAGATGAAGCCTCATAATTTAAAATGTATATGTATGCAAGGAAGTGATGCAAGCAAAGAATTGAAGGAAGTGAAAGGGGTGAATTGATCAAAAAACATTCAAGGTGACTTAGAAGTGTGAAAGAATTGCAGAATCAGTTTGCAAAATAAAGGAGAAGCTATACAACATTATTATAATAGATCAAAAGGATCAAGATGGATAGAATTGCAATCTGAAATCAGCAAGGCAAAGTTGTAAGTGTATCAGATCAAATATTCTACTATTACTTTCTAACAACTGTATCAGCAGGGTGAAATCCTTTGGACTAAGGTTGATTTAATGGTTATTATGAAATCATTTAACAGAGTGACATTCCAAGTGACTATTTTAAAGTCCTTAGCCAGGCACACTTCTAACAAGGTGTTAAAATCCTTTAATATAGTAGGATCTAACAATATTTTGTAAGCCTTTAATATGGCAGGCCTTTCACAAGGTAGATCATGAAAATGATCAAAGAATGTAACTTTAACAGGTGACACTTTATTGTTGCAGTAGTGAACAATTGTGGGTGTCATCCCCACCTTTAGTTTTACCTTCTCATTGGAGGTTTTTTGGGTAATCATATCTGGTGTCAAGTTTTTATGTGGATGCATTTACTTTACATGTTATTTCAATATGTTCATGCATGTATTATTTTGAAGTTAAAATTTGTATTGGTTGAAGATTAGAACTTATGATTCAACCCCTCCCCCTCACCCCTTAGAAGTACATGTTTCCCATTTGTAATTCCAAACTTTGAAGCACACTAAAACTTCAAGATATATCATATAGATGTGAAGTCGACATTCTTAAATAGAATTCTAGAGGAAGAAGTCTACATAGAACAACCTGAGAATTTTGTAAATGAACAAGGAAAGAATCAAGTATGTAGACTGAGAAAATTCCTATATAGACTCAAATAGGTACCAAAAACATGGGATGAGAGACTACACTCATACTTTATAAATATTGGGGTCAAAAGAACTAGTGACAACTACAACTTTTACTTCAAACAAGAAAAGGAAATAGGTCTCTCGATTGTAAAAATCTTTTTCGATGACAATATCTTTGTAGGATATGATAAGTTGAGTGTTGATTTCATAGAAGCCATGATGGAGTTTGAGATGTTTATGATCAGGAAGATCAAAAAATCATTGGACTTCAAGTGTCTCAGTTAAAAGGAGGAAACTTCATTGGAAAGACTAAGCATGTGAAGGAGGTACTTAAAACATTTGACATGAAGGAAGAAAAACAAATGAGTGCCCCAATGGTGACCAGTTTCAAATTTTCAAAAGAAGATTAAATCCCTAAGATGAATGACACACTATATTGGTCCATCATTAGTAAACTACAATATGTGGTACACAACAAACCATACATTACACAAACAATTGAAATAGTGGCTATATTTTCAACCTACGTAAAGGAATCACACATGGTAGCTGTGAAGCATATCTTCAAATATATGAAGGGTACCAAAGAATATGGCCAATTTTATCCTTGTAAAGGTACTTTTAAACTTAAAATTTTGTAGTGATATTGATTGGGCAAGGAATATAGATGATAGAAAGAGCATAAATGGTAGTTCATTCAAATTGTTAGCATGGACTAGAAAGAAGAAGAATGACATATCGCAATCAATAGTTGAAGTAGAATATGTTTTTGTAGCAATGAATTTCACTCAAGTTGTTTGTATCAACACAACTACTTGAAAGAATTCAAGAGAAAATGGAGGAACCAATAGTTATCAACTATGATAACACTAGTACAATCAATATATCAAAAAACCTAGTTATGCACTCAAAAACTAAACATAGGGAAAGGGTGCAATCAAAAGAGGTCAAGTTAGAATATATACCAACCATGGAACAACTAGAAGATATCTTCACAAAGTCTCTTCAAAAGGATATGTTTGACTATCTAAGAGAAAGGTTAGAGGTCTTACCCCTATCTAGCCTAACTAAAGCCTTGCTCAAACAAACATCAATTCATAATGAAGAAATGAAGAAATATAAATGTGGATTGATGAAAACAAGGGACTACTCCATAGGGGGAGTAGTCAACCACAAGAAGAATGAGTAGGTAGTTACCTTTGCCATTGCTTTCATCAAAGGGGGAGAAATTGAGAAAATTTAAAGACAATCAAATGCATGGAAGTGTACTATCTCAGGGGGAGACAATGATAACAGGGAAGAAGAGCATCAGTATGTCCAATTGACTAAGTGTTACCATCGATGCCAAAGGGGTATATTTGTTGGAAATATAAGGTAGGCTAGGTTACTAAGAGGGGAGGGGTGAATCAGGAACCAATAAAACTTTATCTTATTTCACCAATTAATCCTTCATATATTATTCTGATCTAATTGTGTGAATGAAAGAATGAAAGCAATAAAACATTCATAACACTTTGACACAAGATATGGTGACCTAGAAACCTTCTAAGTAGAAATTAAAATTGGGGTGGGGATGATACCCACAAGCTTTTGTACTACAATATAAAGTTAGCCTGTTAAGGCTTACAATTGACCACTTCTAGTGATCTACCCTGTTAGGAGCAATAAGGATTGTGAGGTCCACCTTATTAAAGGATTTACAAACACACAATGAAGTATGCACTTTGTTTGGATATTTAGTAAAAGACTATTAAGTCCACATGTTTAATGAATTTAACAGATACACCTATTAGGATAAATCAATGGCTAATCTCTAATCTACAACTCTAATTTACTAAATGAGATTCCTTGTATTACAATAATTACCTGGTTGTGATAGATAAATCTCTAATGTCCCTTATACTACTTGTAGCTTTCTTTATTTTTTCTCATACACTCCTTATTCTTCTTCTCTTGCATATATGGATATGATACAATGCATTACATATATACCAATCCAATTCATTACCTTTTGGAGTTGTCTACAATACCAAATTCATCATTATTCAAAAATTTGGCAACTTTTGTAACTTGAGTTTTGAATACAAACTTGGTGATGTTTAGATACACAAAAAACATTATCAATGCTCAAAAAAATCTATCACTTAGTTGAATTTGAAGCTTATTCCATACTAATCACTTCCAAGTAG
Organism: Cupressus sempervirens; assembly: GCA_028749045.1. Classification (NCBI taxonomy): domain Eukaryota; kingdom Viridiplantae; phylum Streptophyta; class Pinopsida; order Cupressales; family Cupressaceae; genus Cupressus; species Cupressus sempervirens. The sequence continues at coordinate 865,205,996 of CM053787.1, forward strand.
CTCAATCTCAATTAGCAATGTCTGACTCGGTGAACACTGAGAAACTCGGTAGCCATTGAATCACTTGGTTGACACTACATGACTCGATCAACACTAGATTCGTTGAGTTAACATTACAAGCTTAGAAAACACTGTAGGACTTGGTTAACACTATAGATCTCAATTAACACCAGAATCTTCATCACTTCCACTGGATATCTTGGTAGACACTACTACACTCTGGCTATACTCAAAACTATCTCTGATGCTCGGTAGATACTATGTAGCTTAACATGAACTACAAATTGTTTTTTTATCTCAGTAGTAATTGAGACACTTGGTTAATACTACTAGATGAATGATAAGCTTGGTAGAAAGTGAAATGTAATGATTTGACTAAGTGTTGAATCACCAATAGACAAATTGATCTTAATGTCAATAATCTCCTCCTTTGCCATAAGTGATAAAAAAACTTATCAAATCAAAAATTTGAATACTCAAAATTACAAGTCAAAACCTTCTTTATCACCATTTTGTGTCTTCAACTCGGTTTTGGATTCCTGTAGCTATAGCTTGGTAACATACTCTATTTTTCAAATTTTTCTAATTTTCTTTTGTAGAGATATTTTTTGCTTATTTGTACATGTATCTACATAATACTACACTACTCCCCCATACATATATCTCTCCTATATACATACATCTAGAGTATAGTATACTTCTCCTCCTTTGCATATTAAACATATTTACTTCTCCCCCTTTTTGACATAAATGACCAAAATATGACAAGAAATCAAAATGTACCTTTAGAATTAGTACCATAGTCTTGTCCCCATTTTATTGTAATACCTTACTTGCATGTAAGGCTATCTAAACTTCTACTGATAATTCCATCATGTGGTCAACTATGGAGAAGTCATTATCATGGATGAGAGATTTTGCATGCTCAATGTGCTTCTGTAATGCATCCATGTTTGGAAGAATCATGTCCTAAATTTTTGCAAGTGTGGCCCTAATTCTAGCTTCTTCCCTTAATAATTATGCCTATAGATTTTTTAGACATTTGATCCTTTTGTAATGTGTAGAACTATAACTTGGATTAAATGATAGCTAGTGTTCACTTGCCTGCATATCCTCATCTATCTTCGATAATTTATCCTTGATCTCCTTTGTGAAGATAGATGTGTCACTCAGTTTAAAAAATAATGAAACAACATTACTAATAGATGTTTCCAATGTAGCAATAATGTTAGATAGATCTACTTGGTCTATTGCAATTTTTTTTGCAACTTGCTCCAACACTTTGTTTTCAAACTTTCTTTCAGCACTTTGCATCATTTTTTCTTGTCCATTCAAATATGTATTATATTTGTGGACAATTATAGCTAATCAATCCAAAATAGGTTGTTTTCTATCAACCTCAATACTTAGAGCATCAACCATTATGCTCTTTATGTCCTCAAGGACTTGATTTTTCTTCTTGTTTTCTTCTCTATGCTTTTGTTGTTTAGCTCTTTTCTCCAATAGTTTACCCAGGATATCCATTTGATAAGGAGTGAGGATAGAGGTATCCCAATTTGGAATAACAATATCCTCATATAGTTACATTTCTTCCTCTTCTTCTTTACCCTTAACCTTTAGAATGGTAGAAACAATTTCTTTACCTTTATTTAAAACTTCAATGCTCAGTTGAGACTAATTCTCAACTATCATTTCACTAGCTATAGATATACTCAGAATAGAAGCAATTGTAGAAACATATGGAATAGAAATAAATGTAGAAATAGCACTAACAACAGGAATACCTTATTGTTGCTCAATCAATCTTGATGATGAAGGAACTTTTGCTCAATGGATGAAGTGTTGGGCACTTTAGTTAGTGAAATACTTGGTAGTATAGATCCAGAGATTAGTTGGGTGCTTGATGTAGTAGTGGTAACCACAATAACCAACTTGGTAGGAGCCTTCTCTGAGCCTAATCATATGAAGGCTATGCTCAAAGAGTGAGAAAATGAGGTCATGACCACTAATGCAATCTTCTCTGCATCAGTTTCCTCAATGCTCTATATTACTAGAAGGCTTTCCTTAATGGCTTCCTATCCTTCCTCCTCATTGTCAAGATCAACATCATCTATTTCATTATCTCTTGTTTATACATCTTCTTTTGCATCCTCATCTTCACCATCTTTGTCATCAACATATATCAAAAAGTCATTGGGTTGGTGCAACCCATAGATGTTCTTCCATATGGTAGAAGTAGATTATACCACACATTCAATATCCTTAAGCAATATCATACAAGTATAGAATTTGAAAGTGAGCTTCCTCTCATTCTGCTTCAAGGATTTCTTTACCTCTTTCTCACTAAGACTAGGCATAAGTTGTCTCAAAGTTTTTTCATAGATGTTCTTTGCAGTCTTCATTATACTATCCCATCTAGGTTTAATTTCTTTCAAAATTTCATCAAATATTTTTAATGAAAGCTCATCATGTGAGTACTTCCATTTGGCAAATTTTTCCATGAGTGTATCTTCTATCTTCTTTTTCTCTTCTTCATTCCTGGTCTCATACTTAAGTGACTTAAAATATGCCATGCCAGATCCTTCTTCCATCTTCTTCAATTTTTCTCAGAGAGTAGGTGCAAACCTTTTGAAGATAAGTTGTTCTGCTTCATCTTTACCTAAATTTAGCTTTTTCTTGGATTTGGCTCCTCTTCTTGTAAATGTTTTAGGGGGGGACTTAGCAAGTTTGGTTATAATAACCTTTCCCTTCTTCCTCGGAGGCTCTTCCTTCTCAAATTTAGATTCCTCTACTTCATCCTCTTCATCTTCATCTTCAACATTATCACCTTTACCCTTGGTAAGCATAAGAGGAGAACTTTATGATTTTGTATTCTTTATTATCTTTTATATCCTCTTCCTTCCTCTACTTCTTTCTTGAGGTAGCTTGATCTCAAGCTCAATTCTTTCTTTGGCTTCACCATATGTTCCAAAATAGGTGGCTTTATGATCCACAAGCTTATTCAGTAGAGCTTCAATGATATCCTTAGTGTCATCGATGTTAACCTCATAATCCAGAGGCTTAACCCATGTCATTCTAGGTCTAACTGCTTGAATATATACTTTGTCATAATCAACCATAAAAATAGATATCTTTCTCATAGTATTCTACAAGCTTTCTTAGTATCCTAAATCTACTTTGCATCTTTTCCTTGAATTACTGAAAGTAATTATCCATGATACTGCTAAAATTATCACCCATTTCTACTATGTACTCATTGATTTGATATAAAATTGGAACAACTTTTCTCCATATAACAAATCCTTTGGAAGGGAAAAACTTTTGAATGTCAAAAAATAGACATGTCAAAAGAGAATCAAACTTACATGGGTTGTTCTTTAACACTCTTATGCTCTCCATATTTTTGCTGAATTATATCGACAGCATCTTGGCAAGGTTGAAAGACAAGTTGTTTTTCACCTTGTATGCTAGATCAACAACCTCACATGAGATGTTGTTTAACCAGATTGAGTTGTATATTTTGTGAGCAATCACATAGATTCCAAAATTCAACTCCATGTTTGTCACACCACTAAGCTTCATACCTCTTCTATCCCACTCGACAAGAGTCTACTTTATTATTTTTTCCTAACTAAGGGTTTTAGTGGTCTTAGCTTTGTTCAACATTGGAAATCCAGTGATTTGATGTATCATCTTCTTGTTGGCGATATTAGATAGGCAAGGTTGCTAAGAGGGGAGGGGTGAATCAAGAACCAATAAAACTTTAATTTATTTCACCAATGAATTCTTCATATAATATTCTAATCTAATTGCATGCATGAAAGAATGAAAGTAATAAAACATTCATAACACTTTGACACAAGATATGGTGACCCAAAAACCTTCCAAATAGAAAGTAAAACTAGGATGGGGATGATACCCACAATATTTAGTATTGCAATATAAAGTTGGCATGTTAGGCTTTTAATTGATCACTTCTAATGATTTGTACTATTAGGAGCAATACAGACTACTAGGTCCACCTTGTGAAAGGATTTACAAAACATAAAATGAAGTATGCACTTGATAAAGAGATTTTTCAAAGACTGTTAAGTCTACCCTATTAAAGGATTTAACTAATAAACCTATTAGGATGAACTAGTGGCTGATCTCTTATCTGCAACTCTAATTTGTTGATTAAGATTCCTTTAAAATGTAAAGATCACATTGTTGTGATAGATAAATATTTGTTGTCCCTTATACTACTTGTAGCCTTCTCAATTCACACTTTTTTTCTTCATATTCACTTCATACATACTTATTTGGATATGATATAATTCATTACATATATACCAATCCAAATCACAATCCATCAAAGTCAGATACAACATAGGTTTCCATCAAGATCACAAAGTTGACCTAACTATTGACATTTGGGTTTAGAACATAAAATCGATGATATTCTGATACTCAAAAACCATTTTCAACACTGAAAATTGTCATGCACATGGTAGTTGTAAAAGCTTGGTTCATACTAATCACTTCCAAGTAGCTTGAACTTGGTCGGCACTTGTGTGCCTTGGTGAAGACTGTGAAACTTGATATATAAATTGAATCACTTGGTTGACACTTCATGACCTGGTCAACACTAACACAGCGAGCTTAGTATAAACTAAATCACTTGGTTGACACTCCTTGGCTTGATCAATACTAGATTCTCATCACTAATACAACAAGCTCAATAGATATTGGAGAGCATGGTTGACACTATGCAACTTGGTTAATACTATGAAGCTCGGTTAGCACTATCACTAAACAACTTGGTAGATATTGATCATCATAAACTATATAAAAATTCTGGATCTTCGTAGTAATTGTACAACTTGGTAACAACTATATTACTCTATAGTAACTGCAGCACTTGGTTAACACTATAAACTGAAAGATAAGCTCATTCGTAGCTTAACCAATTGGCTAAGTGTGAGTCACTAATAAAAAAACTTTGACCTTAATGTCAACAATCTCCCCCTTTGGCATTAGTGACAAAAATACTTATCAAACCAAAACTAAATGCTCAAAATTTCAAGTCCAAAACATTCTTTTATCTCCTTTTTGTGTATACAACTTGGTAACATACTCTATTTTTGAGATTTTTCAAAATTACTTTTGTAAAAGATATTTTCTAATTATCTATACATGTATTTGTATAATACTATGCTACTCTCCCATACATATATCTCATCTATACACATATATCTCATATTATACATCTCCCCAATACTCTTCATATATATATTCATCTTATATTATACTTCTCCCCAATTTTGATATAAATGCCAAAGGTATACACTACATGTTAATGCCAAAATGTGACAAGAAGTCAAAATGTACCTTCAGAATAAATGCCATTGTCTTGTTCCAATTTTCTTGTAACACCTTGCTTGCATGTAATGCAATCTACACTTCTATTGAACTCCATCATGTGATCAGCTATGGAGAAGTTATTGTAGTGGATGAGTGTCTTGGAATGTGCAATGTGTTTATGCAATACATCCATGTTTGGAAGAATCATACCTTGGATGTCTACAAGTGTGGCCCTAATTCTGGCTTCTTCCCTTAATAATTTTGCTTGCAAATTTTTCAAATATCTAATCTTTGAATAGTGAGCAGGACTATAGCTTGGGTCAAGTGACAACTGGTGAGCACTTGCCTTCAAGTCTTCATCTATCTTAGATCATTTTTTCTTGATTCCTTGGGTGAATATAGATATATCACACAAATTACTAAATAATGAAGTTACATTATTCATAGATGTTTCTAATGAACTAAGAATAATAGAGAATTCTACTTGGTTTATTGCAATTTTTTGTGCCACTTGTTCCAATACTTTGTTTTCAAATTTTCTTTCTACTCTTTTTGGCAACTTATCTTATCCATTCAGATCTTCATTGAATTTCTAGACAACTTATACTAATTGATTCAAAATAGGTTGTGTACTATGAACCTCTATACTTAGTGCATTCATAAATATATCTTTTATATCTTCTAGAACTTGGGTTTCCTTCCTTTTCTATTCTCTAAGCATTTGTTGCTTAGCTATTTTCTGTAGTGATTTTCCTAGGATTTTCATCTTATCAGTAGTGAAGGTAGTGATATCCCAGTTTGGAATAACAATATTCTCATATAAATACATTTCCTCTTCTTCATCCTTTTCCACATCATCTCCTTTTTCCTCTATCAATAGGAGAATAGAACTTCCTTGTTTCATTTTTTCTATCCTCTTTCTTCCTTTGTTAACTACTTGAGGAAGCTTAATTTCAAGTTCTATCCTAACCTTGGCTTCTTCATAAGTTCCAAAGTATGGTTCCTTAGGATCCATAGGCTCATTTAGTAGAGCCTCGATGATATCTTTTTGTATCATCAATTTTAACCTCATATTCAAGAGGCTTAACACTTGCCACCCTCAGTTTGACTACATGAATGTACACTCTATCATAGTCTACCATGAAATAGATATCATCTTTGTAGTCCTCTACAAGTTTCTTTGGTATCCTATATCTATTATTCATCTTTTCTTTGAATGTATCAAAGTAGCTATCCATTATAATGTCAAATTTTTCACCCATCTCTACTATGCATTCATTAATCAGATATAGAACAGGTACATCTTTTCTCCATACAATTTTGCCTTTAGAAGGGAAGAATTTTTGTACAAAGAAAAATAAACAATTTATGAGTGAACCAAACTTACATAGATTGATCTTGGAACCTTTGATGATTTCCATGTTCTTATTGAATTGATTCAATAACAATTTGGCAAGGTCGAATGTCATATTGTTTTCCACCACCTTGAGAGCCAAATCTAATGCCTCACATGACACACTGTTGAGATGACTAGAGCTATAGATTTTGTCGAAAATCACATGAATTCAAAACTTAAATTCCATGTCTATGATTCCACTTATCTTCATTCCTCTGCTATCCCACTTGGCAAGAGTTTTCTTTGCCAATTCAACCTACCCTAGAGTTTTGGTTGCCTTGGCTTTGTTTAACATTGGAATGCCAATGATTTGATAAATCATCTTCCTTGTGACCAAAATGGGTTGATCCAACCATAACTTCCCATTGTGAACTTGGCTCAGTATGAATTTTATCCATTTTTCCTGACAAATCCCTTGGCATATCCAAGATATGTTTCAAGCCCTTTTCTCCCAAATGTCAATGCTCAGGTTTTAGAGTGTCATTCACACTTAATGCATACAATCCCTCATGCATTTCATGTTTTCCTAGCTCTTGAATAGAATAATGATAATACAAGTGTATATCATGCACAAGTAATACCTGGAAAGGAATTTTTGATTATGTACCTATGAGGTCGAGTGATTTAGCAATTGTTGGACTATTTTTGAATGTTTGAAGCTAGCATTTTGATAAGTAGGAGATAATTTCCACAGCAATTCAAATTGTGATAATACTATCAGGATTTAACTGTGTGATTTTGAGTCAAACTCATTGAGCCATGTTTCATGAGTAGTGATTCAATATGAATAAATCTCTCATGAGAATAAATGGAAACACTTAGCACTCATTAGATCTAGGTGATGCTCATAGGGGTGAAGCACTGGGACTTCCTAGGAGGTCACCCATCCTAGTACTACTCCATCCTGAGCATGCTTAACTACAGAGTTTTCTCCATGGTTAAACCCAAATCTTGCAACCCCATTGGAAAAACCTTCACCAAGTGATGTGCCTTATGAACCATTAATTAGAAAGTCCCTTAAGCTCATCAAGTGATAAGTAGGAGATAATTTCCACAGCAATTCAAATGAGTGCTAAGTGAGCATCACCTAGATCCAATGAGTGCTAAGTGTTCCATTTATTCTCATGAGAGATGGATTCATGTTGAATCACTACTTATGAAACATGGGTCAATGAGTTTGACTCAAAAATCACATAGTTAAATCCTGATAGCAGTATCACAAGCTAGCATTTTCCTCCTCAAATTAACATTTCTAATCCTTTCTTCACTTTGTTGCTAAAAGAAGCCATGCTTGGTAGGGTCTTGTAGGGTTACAAAAAACTTCAAGAATTCTTCTAACAAAAAACACAAAAATATCTTGGAAGCACAGAAATCACTCTTCACAAATAGCTCTCAAAAAGTCATGGTGAACAATGAATTCAGTTTTCTTCCTTTTAACAAATTTCCACTTTTCAATCACCATAAATGCTTTGGTACAATCACTTGATCAGTGATAGACTATCTTCCACTCAATTATGTCTTTCAATACTCAGTAAACATTCATAGCTCAATAGTCTCAACATTACTTAGTAGAGTCTTCAACAACTTAGTGTCTACACACAATACTTCAGTGTAACTTGACCTTGCTTGGCAGGGTCTTGCGACCCAACCTAGCTTGGTAAAGGTCTTTGAATTTTCACAACCACTTGGTGATCCTTGTGCATCTTGCATGTTGATATGGATCTTTTCTTCTTGCTTGCTAGAACTAATGTGAGATGTCTGCTTCATAATCTCAGTTCTAATTATCCCTGTGGGAGTTCAAGTTGAGATGTTTGAGTCACCCAACTCTTGAGTGACATTTACTTCATGACTCAAGCTTTCATTCTTAGTAGACTTTGGCACCCATTTCTATTTTATTTGTTTTTAGGTATTGTCAACTTTGGCTTTCTTTTCATCTTCAACTCTTCCAGTGTTCATATAGTTCTTGACAAGGTGTCCAAATTCAATACAAATGAAACATCTTCTAGTGGTGTCTCTTTTCCTCATGTAATGTATCACACAATTTTCTCCAATGTTCCCAAATTCTCCATAGTAGTGGCATCTACACCATATGTTGTAGTCCCATCTGAATATAGTTTTTATAATTTGTTCTTCTAGATTTAATATCTTGGTTTTGCATTCAGAAGATTTGTGTCCTTGTTTCTTGAAATTGTGACATTTACCTTCAAACTTAGGTTTCTCCTTGCATTCACTTGTTCTACGACCATGCTTATTGTAGCTATAACATTTTCCATTCAATTTTTGTTTACCACTACTCCAACATTTTTTTGATGTATGACCTTACTTACCACAATGATTGCAAGTAGGCTTTTGATTATTTTGAGCTCCTTGCTTGGATGGTTCACCTTCTACTGTGTATCATATTCCCTCTTTTCCTTTGTGTTTGTACTGACTTTTCTCATTTAACTAATTCATGCTTTTTTGAGATTTCAAAATTCTTTCATTGGTTTGATTTTCAGTGTTTGGATCATTCTACAGTCTTTCATTTTCTAATCTTAGATTCATGAGTTCTTCATTTGAATTAGTGAGTTGATCAATGATTTTTTTTTTCTAAAGGGATAGATGTTGAATTGCATTGTTATTTTCTTTTATCTCTTCTTTGGCTCTTTCTTTTTCTTCCATGACTTCACATAATCTGACTAATTGGATTTCTTGTGCTCTTTTTAGCTTTCTAACTTCTTCTTGAATATTGGAATTCTTTTCTAGTAGGTCTTTGATTGCTTCATCAACTTCATCTAAATTTCTTTCTAGACAAATATCTTCAATTCTCTCTTCAGTGTAGATATTGTCATTCATTTGTACTGCAAGATCTTTCCTTCTTTTCAATGATCGAGAGAGTTGCTCCTTTGCTTTCTTTAGTTTCCCAATAGCCAATTCAAGATCCAACTTTTCATTGTCAATAGCCTTATCTAGCCTATATACCTCCATTGCCTCAAATCTTTTCTCAAGTTGCTAAACTTCTTCTCTAAGAACCACAATGCTTTGACACCAATTGTTGGAAATATTAGCTAGGAAAGGTTATTGAGAGCGGAGGGTTGAATCAGGAACCAATAAAAATTTAACTTATTTCACCAATTAATCCTTTATATAATATTTTGATCTAATTGCATGCATGAAAGAATGAAAGCAATAAAACATTCATTACACTTTGACACAAGATATGATGACCCAGAAATCATCCAAATAGAAATTGAAATTGGGGTGGGGATAATATTTACAAGCTTTAGTATTGCAGTATAAAGTTGGCTTGGTAAGGCTTACAATTGATCACTTCTGATGAGCTACCCTATTAGGAGCAATAAGGACTACTAAGTCCACCTTGTGAAAGGATTTACAAAACATACGATGAAGTATGCACTCGATAAAGAGATTTTTTAAAGAGTATTAAGTTTACCCTATTAAAGGATTTAACTAATACACCTATTAGGATGAACCAATGGCTGATCTCTAATCTGCAACTCTAATTTTCTAGTTGAGATTCCTTTGAAATGTAAAGATCACCTTATTGTGATAGATAAATATTTCATGTTCCTTATACTACTTGTCACCTTCTCAATTCACACTTCTACTCTTCGTACCGGGGTAAGTCCAAGCTATCCTCCTTACTGTGCCACTCTTTCTACACTAGGCCCGGGTATGTATTCACTTCATACATACTTATTTGGATATGATATAATTCATTACATATATACCAATCCAAATCACAATTTGTAAAGTCAACTACAACATAGGTTTGCATCAAGATCACAAAGTCATCCCAACTGCTAACAGTTGGATTCAAAAGATGAACTCGATGATGTTTTGATACTCAGCAACCATTGTAAACACTCAGCGTCATCTTGCACTTAGTAGGCATAGAATTTTGGTTCATACTAATCACTTCCAAGTAGCTTGAACTCGGTCAGCACTTGTGTGACTTGATGAACACTACAAAACTCGGTATATAAAATGAATCACTTGGTTGACACTCCATGGCTCAGTCAACACTAATATTGTGAGCTCAGTATAAACTAAATCACTTGATTGATACTTCTTGGCTTGGTCAACACTAGATTATCATCACTAATACTACAAGCTTGATAGATACTGGAGAGTATGGTTGACACTGTGCAACTCAATTAATACTGTGAAGCTCAGTTATTACTATCACTAAACAACTCGATAGATATTGCTCATCATGAACTATATAAAGATTCTAGAACTCGATAGCAACTATAGAACTTTGTAACAACTATATTACTAGGTAGTAACTAGAGAACCTAGTTAACACTGTAAATTGAAAGATAAGCTCAGTAGCACCTTAACCAATTGACTAAGTGTGAGTCACTAATAAACAAACTTTGACCTTAATGTCAAAACTTCTTTATTGTCAAGATTGGGTGATCTAACCACAACTTCCCATTGTGAATTCTGCTTAGAATAAATTTGATCCACTTCCCTCGACATATGAGGAATATGTGTTAAGCCTTTTGTTTCCAAATGATTGTGCTTAGTTTTGAGAACATCGTCCACATATAACTCATTGAACACTTCATTCATTTCCAGGGTTCCAAGTTCTTGAATAGAATATTGATACAATAAATGGATATCGTAGACAAGAAGTAACTTGGGTGAAATTTGTGATTGTGGTCTAGCAAGGTCTAATATTTTTTGCAATTTTTGGACTCGACTTGAATGTGGGAGCCTTGCAATCCACTCCATGAATCAACATTTTTTATCCTTTCTTCACTTTGCTACTTAAAGATGTCATCACTTGGTAGGGTTTCAAAAATGGGAAAATCTCCAACAACAATTGCTCAGATCACTTGGAAACTCTGAATTCGTTCTTCACTCTGTGCTCTAAAAATTCATGATGAAATAATGCATTCAATTTCTTCCATTTTAAAATATTTCCTCTTTTCAATCACTATTAATGTTTCATACGTATATTCACTTAGTGATAGACTATCCTACACTTGGTTTGACCTTTACTTCTAAAAGGACACCTTCAACTCTATAAGGCCTCTTGACTTAGTAGGAACTACCAACTTAGAGAACTTCAAACTCTGTAACATTACCACCATTCAGTCTAACCTTGGTACTTGGTATAGTCACCAACTTGGCATTTGCAACCTAAAACAATATGTAACCTAACCTTGCTTGGTAAGGTCTTACAACCCAACGTTACTCGATGAGGTCTTGGAACTCAACCTTTCTCAATAAGGTCTTGAATTTCCATCATCACTCAGTGATCCTTGTGAATATTGAATGCTGATATAGATCTATCTGCTTGCTAGCTAGAACTAATGTTAGATGACTTCTTCTAAATCATAGTTCTAGTGATCTCCATAGGGAACTAAGCTGAGATGATTCTTCCACCTAATTCATTGACTTGGGTGTCATTCACTTCATGATTTTGGTTTGCATTATCTAGAAATTTTAGTACCCATTGATGCCTCATTTTTTTTTGACGTTTTCAACTTTGCCTTTATTTTCATCTTCAATTCTTCTTGTATTCATAGAGTTCTTGGAAACATGTCCAAGTTCTGTACAAATAAAACATCTCTTTTTAGTATTTATTTTCCTCATATGATGTTTCACACAGTTTGCTCCTATGTGCCCAAACTCACCATAGTAGTGACATCTACACCATGTATTGTAATCCCATCCAAATATTGCTTTCACAATTTGTTCTATTGGGTTCCACTTCATGGTTTTACACTTTGAAGATTTGTGTCCTTGTTTCTTGTAATTGTGATACTTTCCTTCAAAGTTAGATTTCTTTATGCATTCACTTGCTCTGTATCCATGCTTGTTGCAACTGTAACAATTTCTATTGAAATTTTTTTTACCATTCTCCAGTATTTGTTTGATGTATGATCTATCTTACCACAATGATTGCAAGTAGGCAATTTTTTTCTTTTAAGCTCCTTTTTGAGATGATTCACCTTCTTTTGTATATCCTAATCCATCTTTTCCTTTGTTTCTATATTGATTTTGGTCATTCAATTGATTCATGTTTTCCTAAGATTTCATCATTCTCTCATTGGTTTACTTTTCAATGTTGAGATCATTCTACAATCTTTCATTATCTATCCTTAGATTGATAAGCTCTTGATTTACATCATTCAGTTGATTAATAAAGTTTACTTGTTGAAGGGATAGTTATTGAATTTCATTATCTTTTTTCTTCTACCACTTCTTTGGCTTTGTCTTTTTCTCCCATTACTTCACATAATCTGACTGATTGGATTTCTTCCTCTCTTTTCAAATTTTTGACTTCTTCTTGAAGATTGGAATTATTTTCTAATATGTATTTGATTGTTGCATCAACTTCATCTGAATTTCTTTCCAGACATAAGTCTTTAATTCTTTCTTCAATGTAGAGATTTTCATCCTTTTGTACTACAAGATCTTTCCTTCTTTACAATGATTGAGATAGTTGCTCCTTTTCTTTCTTGATTTTTTGAATGGCTAATTCCAGATCCAACTTATCATTCTCAATAGTCTTATCTAGCTTGTATACCTCTATTGCCTCTCATGTTATCTCAAGCTACCAAACTTCTCCTATGAGAACCAAAAACTCTGATACCAATTGTTGGAAATATAAGGTAGGCTAGGTTACTGAGAGGAGAGGTGTGAATCAAGAACCAATAAAACTTTATCTTATTTCACCAATTAATCCTTCATATATTATTCTAATCTAATTTCATGCATGAAAGAATGAAAGAAATTAAACATTCATAACACTTTGACACAATATATGGTGACCTAGAAACCTTCCAAGTAGAAAATTAAATTGAGGTGGGGATGACACCCACAAGCTTTAGTATTACAATATTAATTTAACTTGTTAAGGCTTATAATTGACCACTTCTGGCAATCTACCCTGTTAGGAGTGTGTGCTGGAAAAATGTGCAAATTGCTGGAAGCCTAAGGAAACAAGCTAATCTAAAAGAAATTCACAAAAGCAACCAACAAACCAAAATTCCAACCACCTCTAATACTCAACAAGGGCAGCTATGTGTAGCCATTGTTGGTGTATCCTTGATGGAGGGTATGTTTGGTATGCTCTCACAAACACAACAATAAGTAAATCCCTTATGTGGAAGTGCAAATGTGAGTGAGAGTGCAAAGATGAATGTGCAATATGATCCTAGACTATATGAAAAGGAGAATACTTTCAAGATATGACTAGGGAGGAAGTCACACTCAAAGGTATTCTATGAAATTATGAAAACTATCTAGAGATGCAAGCTAAAATGAAAACTAAAACTAGAATGTAAACTGAATATGCAAGATGTAAGCTATAACTAGAATGAAAGCTAAACTAGAATGTAAAAACTAAATATGCATGCACCACAAAAACTAAAATGCAATACAAAATGTAAATCTTATCAACTATCAAATCACTAAAATGCAGCCTATGAACTCCACATGAAACATACCTATAATGCAAGCTCTCAATGTGGTGACTTTAGACTCAATGCGATGGTGTATCGATGCAATCCAATAATCCTCTCTATATGTCATGCTTGAGACAAGGCTTCTATTTAAAGACTCTTAGGAAACATCTAGAGGGTGTCTAGAAGATAAGGATAAGGATAAGGATAAGGATTAAGCACCTTATCTCCTTATCCCATACCCTTGGTTGGGAGGATAAAATGATGAGGTGGCACATGTGTGTAGAAAGTTATCAAGTTGTAGACACCATGTGCTTAAAAAGAAATGCAAACTCATGTGAATGCACATACTTCTAGGCGGTTCGAATAAAAAATTGGATAAAAATTAAATTAAATAAAATTTAATTTAATTTAGGTCTAGAAGAAATTAATAGGAAATGGAGGATTTAAATAAATAAAATTTATTTTAAAAAGGGAATAAATGGAGAATCATGTGTTAATTTAAAATTAACGCATTAAGGCTAGAAAGTATTTAAATTAAATTTAAATACTTAGGCAAAAATGAACTTATTTAATTAAAATAATTTAATTAAATAAGTAGAAGAATGGGACTATTATTAATTAAATTAATAAAGTCATTCGGGACAATTTTTAGTGTATACAAGGAGCAATAAGGACTATGAGATCCACCTTGTTAAAGGATTTACAAACATACAATGAAGTATGCATTCTATTAGGAGATTTATCAAAAGACTGTTAAGTCCACCTGGTAAAAGGATTTAACTAATACACCTATTAGGATGAATCAATAGCTGATCTCTGATCTATAACTCTAATTTGTTGAATGAGATTCCTTGTATTATAATGATCACCTGACTATGATAGATAAATCTCTATTGTCTCTTATATTGCTTGTAGCCTTCTTTAATTTGCACACATACACTCCTTATTCTTCTTCTCATACATATATGGATATAATACAATGCACTACATATATACCAATCCAATTCATTACCTTCTAGAGTCGACTACAATACTAAATTCATCATAATTCACAAAGTTAGCCCAACTGTTGTAACTTAGGTTCTAAAGACAAATTGGGTGATTTTTAGATACATGGCAAACACTGTCAACACTTGGCAAACTCTGGCACTTAGTTGAAGTCAAAGATCAGTAAATTGTAATCACTTCCAAGTAGCTCAAACTTGAATGGCACTCTGTGACTCAATGAACACTGAGAAACTCGGTAGCTATTGAATCACTTGGTTAACACTACATGACTTAGTCAACACTAGATCCATTGAGTTAACATTGTGAGCTTGGTAAACACTATAGGACTTGGTTAACACTATAGGGCTCAATTAATACTGGAGTCTTCATCACTTCCATTGGATAGCTCGGTAAACACTGATATGCTTAGGTTATACTACAAACTACCTCTGATGCTCTATAGATACTGTATAGCTCGACATGAGCTACAAACTATCTTTTTAACTCAGTAGAAACTAAGACACTTGGTTAACATTGTTGGATGAATGATAAGCTTAGTAGAAATTGTAGAGCTCAATGGCAATATCATTTGACTAAGTGTTGAGTCACTGATAAACAAATTTACTTTAATTTCAAGAGTATTATCATCCTAAGTGTTAAAGATTGGTTGATAAAGGAGATAAATAGACAGTCGTTATAGGTGTTATCATTGTTGGCAACACTCACAAAGGAAATAAAACTGGTAGAAAGGCACAATTGATAAAGAACTACAATGCACAACTCTAACTTACACAAGAAAAGAAGATATGAGTGCCTAAATAAGGAAAATACAAAGGTGATCCACTTAGACAATGGATGCTAAGTGATAGGAAAAAATGAATAGATTAGCAAGCAGATCTAGCTTGGACATCATGATGGACATAAAGAAAGAAACTTGTGACTACTTAAGCATGAAGAGGGTAGAGTTTAGTCTACATTGCATTTAATGGTGATGGGAGTAGAGATAAGGGAATAGCTAAAATAATTTGAATTTGAATTCTTCCTAGTTGGAGAAAACCATTGAAGGCATATGTCACTCGTGAATCTTGTACAAACACGCCACATTTGACAAGAGTGGTGCATCATTGTAATGGGAAGAAAAGCTAATAGTAGGTCAAGAATTCAAATTTTGAATTTATAATCCAAGGCTTCTAAGTTAAATTGAAAAGACAATAAAAAAGAATATAGAATAAAAGGAGAAAAGGAGAAAAGGTAAGATTTCCAAAGTGATTAGCCATAGAGCTAGGAAGAGTCAAGCTAAGAGAAATGTCAAAAAGAAGAAGAAGAGTGATAAGAGAGGTTTTCTTTGAAGAGTTATTGTAATGAGCTTGGGAGAAGTCTCCAAGATTTGAAAAAAAACACAAGGCCATTGTGTGTAAGACTGTGAAGAGCCAAGCACACCAATGACCAAAGTCTAAGGATTGTAGAGATAGGAAGAGGTTGAGGACAATTACAAATTGATAAAGAGAGCCAACTAGATATTTAAACTAAGATAAATTGATAGATCATTTCCCTATTGTTTAATCACCTTTGCAATAGTTATTCCTGATGAGGGTGAACCTTAGTAGGCTCTTTCTATAAATCCCCTAACAAGGTGACACATAAACTTATGTTTTAAGTCCTATAATCATGTGATTTCTAATAAGGAAAGATCCTAACATGTCTAATCTAAATCCCTTAATAGGGTGGAACCTTATAGTTTCATTTTAATATTTTAACACGGATAAGCTCTTGACTGGTTACACTTTAGAAGAGTGAAAATTTGTAAGGATTGACTCACACACCATACTTTTTTTACCCTAGTCAAGTTTCCACAAGATAATTTTTGAGTTATGTGTTGTTATTTTTCATGTGGCATGTTTTCTTGTCCCTTGACTATTTGAGCTATAACCTATGCTAACCTTTAAGTTGAAGTATGGTGGGATTCAGAAGAAAAAATTATAACCAGTGAGTATACTTATTCATCCCCCTGTCCCCCAAGTATACTGAATAGAAATTTCATCTAATTATAGGATGGGGTCATCATTTAGTTCTTCTATATTTTTAGAGTTCTTATATGCAACATCTTCTTCAAAATTAACATCTCTACTGAGCTCCATTGTCCTTAACCTTGGTATGTATACTTGATAAGCTTTAGAATATTCACTATAGCCAATGAATATGTATTTCTTTCCTAAGAGCTCTAGTTTAGTAATTTTTTGTTTAGGTATATGAATGTATATAGGGTACCCAAAGATTATTATGTGACTTAGATCAATTTTAATTCCTAAGAAGACATTTTAGGTCATGCATTTTCTATAAATAAATGAGGGCATCTATTTTCAATGTACACTCTGGTATTGGAGGCTTCAACCAAGAATGTTATATGGAGATTTTGATCATGCATCATGGCCTTAACTACTTCAATAATATATATGTTCTTCCTTTTAGCTACTCCATTTTGTTAAGGATGATATGATACTATATACTCCTTCTTAATCCCAACAGATATGTAGAACTCTTTAAAGTTTTCATAAGTGTATTCTCCTAGATTGTCAAATCTTGGAATTTTAATTTTCTTCCCAAAATAATTTTTTACTAAGGCTTTAAATTATTATAATTTATATATAACTTCATTTGACTCTTTTAGTTTCAAGAAATAGTTCTAGGTTTTCTTGGAATACTTATCAAGAAAGATGATATAATACAAGTATCCTCCTAGGGAAGGTATTGGCATTGGTCCACACAAGTTAGCATCAATGAGTTCAAGTAAAAAATTTGATTTATGTTCACTATGAGGAAAGGATGTTTTGGAGTTCTTTCTTATGCTCATCCTTTACATGTTCCATCATGTTTAGATTTTGGGTTAGCATGCCTTCCACAATCTTCTCTATGGAGGGTAGAGCCTGTAAATGCAGGTGACCTTGTCTTCTATGCCAAATTTCATTGTTCTTTATAACTTTATGATTTAAGGCTAGGTATTGAGAGTACATAGTTTATATAGAGTTTTGTCTCTAAATCTAATGGAGGTTACATTTTTTATATTTTAATTTCTGGACCAAGATATAACCTTATCTTCTTGGAAGGTGACATGATAGCCTTGATCTTCTAGGCTCGAAATAGAGATTAGGTTTCTCTTGATACCTGGTACAAATAAAACATCATTTAGTTGTAGAGTAACTCTAGTTTTCAATTCAACTGAACAGGTCCCAATTCCTTTCACAAGATAAGTGGAATTGTCTCCTATTATGACTTCTTTGGTTGAGTTCCCTTCAAAGGTTTCAAAGTGGCCTCTAGATCTAGTTATGTGTCTAGATGCTTTGTTATCAATTATCTAACTATTTTTGTTGGAGTTTAACTCACTTGCTAAGGAAAGGAAGAATAGTGAGTTTTTTTCTTCCTTGACTTTAGATATGTTTGCAAGGGCTTTCTTTCTAGACAATACATGTGAGTATGTCCAAATTTGTCACATTTAGAACATTAAAATTTTGACAAATCTCTTTTATTATAGTTTTTTATTTTTCTTTCCTCATTTCTTAATGTGTCTCTTCAATTAATTGTATGAGTTTGCATGTTAGGATTGAATTTTCTCTTCTCTATTAGGAATGATTCATCTTGTAATAAATCATGATTCTTCTTAAGTACAATCATTCTTGAGTTGATCAAATTTTGTTAGAGTAGACTAAGAACTTAGCCCTTGAATGAATGATTCCCATGTAGTGGATAACCCTTTAAGAGCTATCAATTATAATGCTTTATCATCTACAATATTTATGAGAGTAGAAAGATAGTCTCTTAGTTATGATATTATCATGAAATATGATGCGTCAGTTTCTTCTTTGTTCATCTTATTATGGAGGAGTTGTGTTTTTAGGGTAAGAAATATACTTGTATTATTGATTTCATATGAGTTTTGAATAGTCATGAACATATAATATGCATTTGTTTATTTTTCTATAATTGGAAGAATGTGATAATTTCCATAATAAATTATAATTTTCATAGCATTATTGTTGTATCTTTTTCCATATTGTTTTATCTAGCTCACTTTCAAGAATAGTTTTGTTTTCTTCCACAAATTTTTCTAATTTGAGTTCTCTAAGAATGGTCATGATTCAAATTCTCCAAGATACAAAGTTTGATGCTCCATTAAGTTTGTCTTCTAACTTGACTCTATTCACCGTGATTGTACTTTTGAATAGTTTAAATAAATAAGGGACTTTTGGAAATGTTTTCATAATTTTTCTTAAATTATATTTACCAACAAGGCTCTAATACCATGTTAAGGAATGAGATCTTTGATAGAGTAAAAATATATCTAATATTTTAGACCTGAATAGAATAGCAATTCTAATATAAATATAATTTTTTTATGTGATAGACTAGTGATATGTTATGATAGACTAAATAATATTAGTAATATTGTGTCCAAGGAAAATCCCTATATACTATAGATAGAGAAAAGGAGAAGACATGATAAATCAAAGGTAATAGCATGAGTTAATTTTATGCTTTTCCAACTATAAGTCTCATGAGATATATAAGTTATGAATAGTCACCCCACATGGGGGCATGAATATACATGGTTTATCCATCTAAGGTCGTGATTTTTGGAAAAATGTTTAGTGCTCCCTTTAGGATTCATGACAAGGGCTTAATCACCTCCTATGTGCTATAAGTTGAGTGGTTTTTGGTTATGTATCTTGGAGTTAAGCGTAACCAAAAACTTAACCATATAACCACTCAACTAGAGTAAGCAACTCGAATTCAACACATCGTGTCTACAACACTGGAGTTTGCATTATTAATTGAGTTTTCATGTAGACAACATAGTTATTCACACTCCTAATTTAGCACATGGTATCTACAACATTATTTTTCTTGCTACACCTTTGTAGGCTTATCCTCACATCATCGCACTTACTCCTATGCTGAATGGAGTATAACCATGTCTAGTAGACATGTGCCTAGTTGTATGACTTATCATGTTGTTGATTCATATGCATTCTAGAAGAATTCTAGAGGCCTTTATACACAGGCACTGCTA
This sequence comes from Cupressus sempervirens, assembly GCA_028749045.1. Taxonomy (NCBI): domain Eukaryota; kingdom Viridiplantae; phylum Streptophyta; class Pinopsida; order Cupressales; family Cupressaceae; genus Cupressus; species Cupressus sempervirens. The sequence continues at coordinate 865,226,211 of CM053787.1, forward strand.
GTGTACTTATATCCCTATTGAATGAATATTATATTATCATTCTGATCATACTCTCTTTGGTCTATTGTTATGCTTGTGCTTGAGTTCCTTAGTCTTGGGTGAATTTTTTCCTAAGGCAAATTATTACAAAGATGAAGAGGCAAAACATGGAATCATCTAGAAGACTTTTCATTGAAACCTTATGTAATGATGATCTTAACCTAGACCATGAGGATGTGAGAGATGAGAAAGTGGTTGTGTGCTTACATGAGAATATCAGAGAGGTGAAGATCAGAAGTCATTCAAGGGTTATGTTATCATCTAATAGAACAAGTGACCTATTCATAACAAGTAAAAGTGGAAGGGAAAGACAAGAGTATCATATCAGAGAAGAGAGGATCAATTAGCAAGGAGAAGACTCAAAATTAGCTTGCAAAGCAAACCAAGAGTCAGGTACTAAGTTAGTTTTAACAAACTTGAATTAGGGTAAATCTGTTAAAAGAGTGATCTTAACATATCTTTTTAAATCTCTTAACAAATTCCTTACTTTTTTGTAAGTTTCCTCTAACAAGTTGAAAGCTAATGGTTCCTTAAGTCTTTAATAAGATAGACTCTTTATAAAGTAGATCACTGCTATGATAAAACATTATAGCTTTAACTAGTTAACTTTATTACTGTAGTATTGAAGATTCTTGGGTGTCATCTATGCTCTAGTTTTACCTTCCCCTTAGAGGGTTTCTAGGTAACAAATATTGTGTTATGTGTTATTAATTTCATTTATGTGATTGATTTGATTTACACAAAAATTTTACATTTGTAGATTTACATGCATAAGTTATTATTGGATGTGCATGAAAGAAAAAGGTTTAAATTGTTATAGATTCACACCCCCCCCCCCCCCCCCCCCAATATCTAATATCTAGTTTGAAAGAAATTTAAAGACTTGGAGATTAGGACTTGGAAGATGGAGGCTTTCAAACTGGATAAGACTATTGACAATCAGGTGAACAACATCCAACTCATACTATAGAAATTAGAGTAAGCAAGATAAGATATAAAGGATTCCCTAAAAGGAGAAAGGAAATTGGTATTTAGATAAAAGAAATACTCTTATGAAGAAGCTAAAACTGAAGGACTATTTAAACCAAACAATCCTAATGACAAATAGTCTGTTGAACTACTTGAAAAGAAAAAACTCCTCAATGAAGAGATAAGGGCACTAAAAAGAGAACATGAGATCCAATCAATAAGATTGTGTCAAGTGATTGAACAAAGAAAGAAAGATGAAGAAGAAAAAACTATGGTAGAAGATGACAAGAGGGTAATGGCCACCAGACTAGAAGAAAAGATATCAGATGTGTAGAAATTCATGAATACACAAATGGATCTTATGAATAAACTAATGACTACAAATTTGGAACTGAATTACAAGGATGTAGATATTGCAAACCTGAAATCACACAATAAGATATTGAAGAAGTGACTAATAAATGAGAAGGAATCTATGGAAAAATACAACAAACCAAAGGATGAAATTATCAAATTATCAAATTGTTCTAATGGGTCAAGACATTCATGTACTAAGAAGGGAGAATCATCTAGGAATGGAGAAATGATCTATGCAAAGCCAAAGAAAAAACCCACATGTTATCACTATTGAAAATTTGGCCATACTGCAAATATCTGTTGAAGTAAACATGGTATGCAAAACTCTAAACCTAAGTTTATTGGTTACCATTTTTACTACAAGAAATAGGAACATCAAATACATGAGTGTAGGTCAAGACAATAGAATGCATCTACTAGACCTAGATTTGAAGGATATTGATACAACTATTAGAAATATGAACATAGCACATTTCAATGTCAATCAGAGACAAAACCCTACTAGTCAAATTAGAGAAAGAAGAACTATGCACCTAACAATGTATGTTCCAAATGTTCAAATTTGGACATCAAAGTAGGAGTTGCAAGACTCAACTATATCCAAAAAATAGGACAAAGGACAAAGCAAGAAGCAAAGTGGATATTGAGCAAGTAAGAAATGGAATGAATTAGAAGTGAAAAAAGAAGATGGAAATAGTGGATCAAATGGAGTTGAGGTCACCCAATCAAATAAAGAAGGTGATCATGTTATCTCTAACCAAGAAAGAGAGGTATGTATGGAACTAAATACCTAGATGATATATCATACATTAGTTCTTGAATAAATGCATGCCAAAAGTTCATATCTGCATATATAAGATGCATGAGAACAAAAAAATTAATAGCTTTTGAGTATCAGTAAAATGTTTGTGTTGACCAAGCAATTGCAACATAGACCAAGCACTCAAATATAGACTAAAGGTTTTGTAAGAGAGCAACCTATTATGCTAGTTGGCTTCCACTTAACAAAGTACACAAATATTAATTGTGAACCTAATTGATCAAAAGATGAGGTATATAACATATTTCATATACATTATTTCATACTTTGCATCTAGATTTTCAAAAAGCTCAGAGCAATCAAGAAATCAAGAGATCAATTTCAAGGAGCAATTTGATCAAGAAATTTGAATAAATAGTTTGATCAAGTGCCAAGTATTTAGAGAAGGAAAAATCATCAAACCCTAGTTACAATCATGGCACCTTCATCAACTACTAAAATGCGCCAAAGGTTAATAAAGTTCAATTGGTGAAGAGTGATGCCTTTCCTCCACCTAAATTTTGTGTTTCTCTAGGAATTTTTGTTAAAGGAGACTCAGTGGGTGTGCTATCCTCGATACCACCTAAAGTTATCATGATTCACAATGTCAAAATTTGCTACATGTTCAAAATTAGAGAAGTAGGATATTATGAAATCAGAGAAGCTTATGATAAGTTGTGTGATGGAGGAACTTTGAGGAAAAAAATTCATATTATTGAAAGAAATGGGTTAACTCGAGCCTTAGAATTTCCAAAAAAAATTAAAATGGGATGGATCAAATTTTTTTTAAGCATAATTCACAATATGAAGTATTGTCTATAGGATGGACTAGTTGAAATCATAGAGATGATGATGCATAGGGTTACTAGCTATCCAACCCTAGATAGGAAGAAAACCACGTGATGCTTGAGATGAGTAGAAGTTGAGGCTAATATAGGACCCAAGTGGAATGGATGAGGTCTGTCCATCACAAGCATTACTAATCCACTTATAGAATTTTCAATGAGAGTTATTTCTCACAAATTCTATCAATCAAGTAGATTGAATAGTGTGTTGTGTATGGCTATGGACCAAGCATGGAAGATTGTGATGAAATACCATGAGCATGATCTTGCTAAGCTGCAAATTTTACAACTGGCAAAAAACCTATCATTAATCAAAAAGGAAAAGAATTCAATGTGTAAGTTTGGCTCTCTAATTGTTTGTGCATTCTTTTATATTCAAAAGTATTTTCCTAGCATAGGAGATATTGTATGGGAACAAGATAAACCAATAACAAGAAAAATCAATAGTTTATTACTCAATTGGAAGACAATTTTGATGATGTAATGAATACATATTTTGATGAATTCAAGTTGAGAATGAAAAGAAGAATGAGAATTCTAATGGAATTGGTCACAAAATAATAGTGACATATGTTTTCTTGTTGATATGGACAACACATTTCTGCAAGTAGTAAAGCCAAGGAAGGCATGGCTGCAAAGCTTTGGATATGAAATAGAGAGCAATGATGTTAGTGAAAACATTGATGCATTATTAGTAGAAGAGACAGATACTAAGGCCAAATCATTTGGAAAATATGAAGAAGCAAAGGCAAGAATAATAGTAAACATAAAGATAGCTTCTAAAGAGAAAAAAAATAAGATGATCAAAGACCTAGAAGAAGAATTAGGCACCCTACAAAAGGGTAAGGAACCATTATAATTAACTCAAGGTCTTGGAGAAGATGAAGAATAAGATAGTGGTGATGAAAAAGAAGAAGTGGAAGAGGAAGAAACTAATAAGGGTAAAGCCCTAGTTGTTGTTATGACATCAAGCAAGAAGGCTCAAATATCAAAGAAGAAGAAGGAGCCAACACCTCCACCACCAAATAAGCCAAGGACAAAGATAGTTGCTATTGTTGAGAAGACTATGAAGTAGAAAGTAGAAGAGGCTACTAAGTCAAGTGAACCTTGAACCAAGAGAAGGAGATTGGTCAGAGGACCACCTCAAAGGAAACATAAATCCATTGATGAGGTATTTTCACATATAAAAAGTTCTCCAGTATTATCTAGCTTTAGATTTGTGAGATGTGATACACTAGATAATAATTATAAGAATAAATTTGAGGAAGCTATGGTAGAAATGATGTTAAATTTCAAGATAGCTCTAGATGAAATTAACACAAGGAGGGAAGGGAAACCAAGGCCAAAGGCACACCCAACAATCCAAGCCAACCTTGCAGAGTAAACATAATGAAATCAACACACAAAGAGAATAGCACCACACACACACACACACACACACACACACACACACAGAACAAATTTATTTATTGATTCATGAAATGATTAGCATACATGCCCAACTGTAAGGCCTTCTGGGTTACAACAAGATACAATATAGATTCAAGATCTAAGATCGAGCTTCAATTTGCACTTCCAATTTTGCTCCAAATTGATCTACCAAAATCTCTCCCAAAAAACTTGCAATCTCTACCAATCTTCCCTAACCCTAAGCCCAAATACTCTATTTATACTTGCCAAAACCACTTATAGAACATTCTAGATTATTACATAATAGGAAGGCTGACCCAAAAATGGTTTGGACACATCCCAAGAAAAGATCTTAACATAAATGACATGATCAAAATAAATCTCGCAAGTTGGCTCACACTAAAAAATGCAAAAAGCACATCCAAAATACTGATGCTCGGCATCAATAGGATAACTCAGCACATGAAGGGTCACTCGGCATACTCTAGGTAACTCGACACATGAAGAATAGCTTGGCACACACTATGGAACTCAGCACATACTACAAAGTGAGATGGGATAACATGCTGACCCATGTTATCATGATGTGGGATAACCTCAACTCAACTTAAACTACAAAATTACTAGCACTCGGCAATTGTTGCATCTCAGAAATGACTGAAACTCGGCAACAACTAGCATAATGAACACAAATGATTAGGTTAGCACATCAACCCAAGATGCTCCTACATCAGACAACCAGGGTAGAAAGAAATGATTCTCCTAAATCATGCAAGTGTCACAACCTAAGCTAAATCTAACTCATATTGAGAAATCCATGTAGCATCTTCAACTAGTATATTCTTCCACTTTACCAAATATTCATAGTAGTCCTTTCCCCTTGTCCTTTTACCAACTCTTTGATCCAATATTTTTTCAACCTCTTCAATCTACTTCTTAGGATAATCATCAAGTACAAAAATTTAATCATGTAACTCATGATACTTATATAGATCAGCAACATTGAATATAGGAGATATATCCATGTCATTAGGCAACTCAACTTTATAAGAATTTCCACTATCAAACTTCTTCAAGATCTTACAAGGTCCAAAATTCTTCATCTTTAGCTTACTGTATGTTCTAACTGGAAATCTTCCTTTCTTCAAATGAGCCATCACCTCATTACCAACATCAAAAATATTATGTCTTCTAGACTTATCAGCATTCTCCTTGTATTTTTTATTACTTTGCTCCAACTTCAGCTTCACTTCCTTATGCAGAGACTTCATAAAATTAGCAAATTCTTCTCCTACAACACTTCTCTTCTATTCACCAACAACATCCCTTAAATATGATACTCCTCTAGGCTTCATTCTAGTAACAATCTCAAAAGGTGTCTTCCCTATACTCCTATTAACAAAATTATTATATGCAAACTCAACTTGTGCTAATGTGATCTCCCAATTATGTGTTTCATCTCTAACTAAGCATCTCGGAAAATTACCCAAGCTTCTATTCACAACCTTTGTCTATCCATTAGTTTGTAGATAGAATGTAGAACTAAACTTCAACTCAGTACCCATCTTCTTCCACAAAGTTCTCCAAAAATAACCAAAAAACTTACTATCTTTGTCAGAAATAACACTTCTTGGTAATCCATGCAATCTAACAACCTCTTTGAAGAAAAGTTCAGCAACATGCTCAACATCTAGTGTCTTCTTACATGGTATAAAATGAGCCATTTTAGAAAATCTATCCACAATAACAAGTATAGAATCATACCCCTTTGCTATTTTAGGCAATCCAAGAACAAAATCCATACTAATATCACTCCAAGCTTTCTCAGGAATAAAAATAGGTGTATAGAATCTCGTATTTAACTTACTCCTTTTGTAACTTGAAAAACTCCACAACTCTTCACAAAATTTTAAACATTCTTATACATATGTGGGTAATAATACTTCTCCTTCAACAAACTCAATGTCTTATCAATGCCAAAATGTCCAACCAATCCACCACTATGTTTTTCCTTAATTAGATCCAACCTCATAGAACTTCTAGGGATACACAACCAAATACCTTTGAACAACATACCTTCTTGAATGAAATATTCATCATACTTACTCATGTGATCTATTAGATTTGGTGCTTTTCACTCTCTCCATGCCTCAGAAAAATTAGGATCAGCATCATACAACTCTTTCATTTCATCAAAACCAAGAACTTCAACCTTCATTTTAGTCAACAAAGAACATCTTCTACTCAATGCATCAACAACTATGTTAGTAACTCCACTCTTATGCTTAATCACAAATGTAAAACTTTTCAAATACTCAACGCGCTAGATATGTCTTTGATTCAATTTATGTTGACTTCCCAAGTATTGTAAAGCTTTATGATTAATATAGAACACAAACTTAGGAATCAAATAATGTCTCCACTTCTTCAAAGCTTGAACAATAGCATAAAACTCTTGATCATACATAGAATACTTTCTTTTAGCATCATTCAACTTCTCACTAAAAAGCAACAGGCTTACCTTCTTGACTTAATACAGCTCTTATGGCACTGCCACTTGCATCACATTCAACTTGAAAAACCTTATTGAAATCAGGAAAAGCCAATATGGGAAACTCAACAATCCTTTGTTTCAAAGTCTCAAAACTCTTATCAGCTCCATGTGTTCACTTGAATTCCTTTTTATCTCCTCTCATTGTCTTAGTCATAGTATTACAAACAGCACTAAAATCCTTTATAAACTTTCTATAAAAACTAGCCAAACCATGAAATGATCCTATCTCACCCACATTCTCAGGTGTGGACCATTTCAAAATTTCTTTAACCTTCTCTGGATCCATTCTCAAACCATCAGTTGAAATCACAAATCCCAAATACACAATCTCTTCTTGCATAAAATAACACTTTTTCAAATTAATCATCAATTTCTTCTCGTTCAATCACTGCAATACTTGTCTAACATGATCAAGATGTTCTTCCTTAGTCTTGTTGAATATCATAATATCATCCAAATAAAAAATCACAAACTTACCCAAGAATCTTTTTAGAACTTCATTCATCAACCTCATGAAAGTACCAGATGCATTAGTCAAACCAAAAGGAATAACCAACCATTCATGGAAACCATCTTTTGTCTTGAAAGCAATCTTCCATTCATCACCTTCTCTGATGATAGCCACTCTTCAAAACAATCTTGGTAAAATACTTTGCTCTACTCAAACAATCTATTATGACATCCATCCTCAGCATGGGAAACCTATATTTCACTGTGATCTTATTAATAGCTCTAGAATCAATACACATCCTCCATTCTCCATTCTTCTTTGGTGCTAATATAGTAGGTATAGCACATGGACTCAAACTTTCTCTAATTAAACCCTTCTACAACAATTTGTGCACTTGTTTGACAAGTTCTTCATTCTCTATAGGTGTCAATCTATATGGTATTTTGTTTGGAAAACTAGCTCCAGGAATTAAATCCATTCAATGACTTATGCTTCTCACTAGTGTAAACCATCAAGAATATTCTTAGCAACAATATCTTTATACTCATTCAAAAATTCTATAATTTCTTCTGGTACTCAGCTACCACTATCTGTTGTCACTCGGTCATTACCAACTTCTATTGTCACTCGATCATTACTACCCAAACACGGTCCTCTAGGAATTATGGCAAAATGGACTTGATTCTTCTTCACTTCTTTTTCAAATTGTTTCCCATTAATCATGCAAACTTTTATTGTAGTACAACTAACCTCATATGGGCTTTCAATCAAAGGAAGCAATATTTTCTTCTTCCCATTCACCTAAAGAGTATATTGATTCAATCTTCCATCATGTACATAATTTCTATCATATTACCAAGGTCTACCCAACAAAATATGACAACAATCCATAGGCATAATATCACACAACACTTCATAAAAATAATGTCCAATCTTGAACTTCACAACACATTGCTTACTTACCAATATATTATGCTCATCTTTGGCCAAGTCTTGATCTTCTCTTTTCCTCTCCTTTGTCTATCAGTTTGCAAATGCTCCCACCATAGTGAAGTGTGAACTTTCAACCTAGTAACTATAATCTTCACCTTCCTATTAGTAGGAGTATTTTCATACTCAAAGACCTTCTACATATCAGAGATCTAATCCAACACAACATTGGTGTCCAACTTCTCATCATAAGGAATGACTTCTATAGCAGGCTTTGAATGTGCCCTAGACAATACTCTCAGCAATCTTTCCTCATCTTGATCTTCTTTAGGTTTTAGATTAGGGTTTGGTTCTATCGCTTCATCATCACTCACATCCTCAAGATACTCTCCTCTCCTCTAGGTTGTCTCTACAGCATCTAATCTAGCTATAATTTATCTCAATCCATTTAACACAACATTTTTGGCATTTCCTCTGCCATAAACTATCTTTAGAAATTAGGTTCCTACAAGATCATAACCCTCTACAAGTTATAGTTCAAATCCATAGATCTACAACCCTACAAAAAAATCCAAATCAGGGTTCTACATGATCCAAGATTCCTAGTACAAACTACCTCAAGCTTCGATGATCTACTTGCACACTCAGGAACAACTGCACTTTGATACACCTAACATAAGTAGGGAATGGAAACCAAGGCCAAAGGCACACCCAACAATTCAAACCAACCTTGCAGAGTAAACACAATGGAAGCAATACACAAAGAGAACAACACCACACACACACACACACACACACACACAGAACAAATTTCTTTTTTGATTCATGAAATGATCAGCATAAATGCCCAACTATAAGGCCTTCTAGGTTATGGCTAGATACAATATAGATTGAAGATCTAGGATCCAACTTTAAATTTGTACTTTCAGTTGCTCCAAATCAATCTACCAAAATCTCTCCCAAAAAACTTGCAATCTCTACCAAGCTGCCCTAACTCTAAGCCCAAATATTCTATTTATACTTGCCAAAATGGCTTATAGAACATTATAGATTATTACATAATAGGAAGGCCAACCCAACAACAGTCTGGACACATCTGAAGAAAAGATCTTAACATAAATAATGAAAACAAAATAAATCCCGCAAGTTGGTTTGCATCAAAAATACAAAAATCATGTCCAAAATACTGACACTTGACATCAATAGGATAACTTGACACATGAAGGGTTACTTGACATACACTAGGTAACTCGACACATGAAGAATAGGTTGGCACAGACTGTGGAACTTGTCACATACTGCAAAGCGATATGGGATAACATGCTAACACGAGTGTTAACATGACATGGGATAACCTCAACTCAACTCAAACTACAAAATTACTGGCAGTCAACAATTGTTGTAACTCAACAATGACTGAAACTCAGCAACAACTAGTAGAATGAACACAAATGAGCAGGATAATACGTCAACCTAGGATGCTCTTCCATCAGAAATAGAGAATAAGATGCCTCAAGATTTTCTTGAAAGATTAAAGAGGAGGTAGTAGGTAGAGGAATTACAAATATAGATAAGAACTAACACATTAGTCAAAATCATGCCTAATTTGTCACATGATCAAGTTAATACATTTTTGAAGAAATATAGGAGCAAATTTGTTCATAAGTATAGAATGTTTCAAATACTAATAAATATAGAGGAAGTTGTATGATAGTAGAGTGAATTATTGTGGAAAAGTATTTTTGGATTAACTACAAAGAAGGTAGAGACTGTGAGCATCAATGATGAACATAGTAGTGGCGAAAGTTCAAGTGTGTCAAGTCCACAAGATAGCATGTCTCCTATACGTGTCAACTCCCCTGATACTCCAAAAGTCGAGCAATCAGGGCTTACCAATGAATGGTAAAGATAAAGAAGCTGATGAAAATGATAATATTATTTCAGCACCTCATGCTAAGGGAAATAAAGAATTAAATAAGGTTGATCCAAGTACTACTATTGTTGTCTTGAGCGAAGATGCACAAGCAAGACCAAGTAGTGATACCTCCTCACCTACTCCTAAGGAATTGTTGAGAAGTAGCACCCCTTCATTAAAAAGGAAGAGAAAAGAAATAAAGGGCATGTCACTAGATAGTGAAGTTAGTCTGGATGAACATATTGAGATGCCACAATTTAATCTGAAAATCTTACCTTGCAGCAAAACTTTTTGCTAAAAGAAATTTTAAAAAAGAAAAAGAGACAAGAAGATCTTAGGAGAGAGCTAAAGTAGCAATAGACATTACAAGATCTCAAACATATTTTTGTTGAAGAATTTGACATACAGATTGTAGATGAAGAATCACTAATCATTGATCAACTTTTACATATCATTGATCATGTTAGTGTAGAAAATTCTAAATCCAATGACAAGTTAATGGATTAGTTAGTAAGAAGAGTTGAAAGTAAGGTTATGGATAAAATTTTCATAACTATAGCTGAGAAGAAAGTGTTACTATAGGAGAAAGAACAAGTAATGATGAGTATTATATAGAAGGTACAATAGGTGTACACAATTTTGTCAGATGTGCCAAAATTCATAAATACAATTTAGGTATAGGTAGACAAGACTCAAGTTGAGATGAAGTCATCCAATAGTGCTATCTCAGATTTAGTAGGATCTAGCATAGATCATTACAAAATCCTACTAAATGATCAAAGTAAATTGGTTGAGCTTTAGGTAGCTAACAGCATAATGAGATCAAAGTTAATCTCAATTTGGGTAATATCAATACCTCATTTTGAGGTCATGTAGAGAGAACTAAAAAAAGCCTAGGATCTTAGTAGAAGATCACAACCTATCGGTGGTTGAGAGGGTGATAGATTTAGCTACAAGACTACAACTGTAGAATCAAATTCTAGAGTTAGCAAGAACCATATGGAATCATGCACTAGCCATGATTACCAAAGTACATAAGGAATTCATTGCAACATATGGATTACTTCAACTCTTTTAACCCTAGCGGCAATGACATCAAGTGTTCAAAAACAAGGGGGAAATGTATGAATAGAAAAATGAATAGGGAAATGTATGAGACATTCAAAATGTATATAGAAGGAATATCATGTACAAGTATTGAATAAAGGCTATAATGAATTTTTGTATTCATTTTTTACAAGTCATAATACTTAGGGGAGAGCTCAAATTTTTTTATTGTTATGAAAAAGTGTTTTTTTCACTAATGTTAAAGGGGGAGATTGTTGGTATCTCTAACCATTGTTGTCTATTAGTGTCAATCACTTAGTCATTTACAAGGCAAAGTTTGATAATCATCACTGTGACCGAGCTACTCCACATAGGTCAAGTCATGTACATAAGATAGTATGTATTGAATAATTATATAGAAGTTGAGTAAAGTATGGTCACAGAGCAATTTTTTATATTGAACGAGCTCATTCAACAGCTAAGAAAGTTATTAGCAACTGAGTGAAATCCCAAGTATAAATACCAAGTAGTATGTGTTGAGTACAATATATGTTGAGCATCAAGAAGTTAATAAAGGCTAAGTAATACCAATGTTGAGCACCACTAACAATAGAGGTTGAGCAATGAAGAGTGTACATAAAAGTCAGGAATGAAATAAAGTTTTAGGAAAAAACACTATCAAGCTGATTTGGAAGGATTATTTAAATTTTGAAGAGGTTTTTATAGAACATTTAATACTTGTTGAGGTTATAATAGAACATTTACATGGCATGGATCACATATCCCCATGTATTTGTTCAATGATCAGGATGAAGAGGAAAAACATGGAATCATCTAGAAGACTATTTATTGAATCCTTATATGATGATGATCTTAACCTAGACCACGAGGATGTGAGAGATGAGAAAGTGGTTATGTGAGTACATAAGAAGATCAGAGAGATGAAGATCAAAACTCATTCAAGGGTTCTTTTATCATCTAAAAAAATAAGTGACCTATTCATAAGTAGTAAAAATGGAAGGGAAAGATAAGAGTATCAGGATCAATTAGCAAGGAGAAGACTCAAAATCAGCTTGCAGAGCAAACTGAGAGTCAGTTATAATAGACTTAAATCAGGGTAAATCTTTGAATAGAGTGATCTTAATAAATCTTTGTAAATCTCCTAATAGATTCCTTACTTTTTTGTAAGTGTCAAATCCTCTAACAAGGTGAAACTAAACTATTTCTTAGGTCTTTAATAGGATAGACTCCTCACAAAGTAGATCATATGTTATGGTCAAACATTGTAACCTTAACTGGTTAACTTTATTACTATAGTAGTGAATATTTGTGGGTGGCATCCCCACCCCAATTTTACCTTCACCTCAGAGGGTTTTTCGATAACAAATATTGTGTTATGTCTTATTACTTTCATGCATGTGATTGATTTGATTAATATGTTACAACAAGTTTATATTTGTAGATTTACTTGCATAAGTTATTATTGGGTATGGATGAAAGGAAAAGGTATAAATTGTTATAGATTCACCCCCCCTCTCAGTATCTAGTTTACTCCTCCATAAATTGATAGTTGTATTGGGCACTAACAAATTAGTCTTTTGGTGTAATGGTGACCCCACTCTAGTGATATCAAAGCTTGGTCACATCTTTGAATCCTCAGACTCTTGGGTAACACTAAGGGGGAGATTGTTGGAAAAAAATTAGTGCTCCTGTTAGAATTTGTGACAAGGGATTAACTGCATGGACTATGTACTATAAGTTGAGTGCGTGTATTAGGCACTAATGTATTGGTCTTTTGGTGCAACGGTAACTTGATGTAGGAGCACTGATCTTGGATTTTTGTGGACCTTATGGTTTCAACGATTGGGGATGTTTTCAAGGAATATTGGGAAATCGTTCCTAAGTACACACAAAGTTTGGAGTCATTGTCTTGGAGTTAGAGCCATTTTCGTGGTTATTGGTAATATGTTCCTATTTACTGGTAGATCTTTGGAGATTATATTTGTGAACTTTGATCCAAGGGAGTTGGTGTGTGCACTCTTCAATTTGGATAGTTGGTTAGCACATTGACCTATGTCTAAGTATGTGTATTCTTATGTGGTCAAGTATGAGTTAGTTATGCATTGTAAACTTGGGGCATGTCCTAAGTATTTAATTTTATGTTATGTATTTAATGTTTGCAGCCAAGTTAACTTGTGGCTTGAAGGGTGTATTTAATGTAGGTGCTTTTAATTAATATTATTAGCTAGGTTAACCTATGGCTTGGTTTAGTATAAGTAAAGGGTCTTGTGGAGTCTAGATTCATTATTCAATTTAGCATGGGGTAGCTAAAAGGAGCGAAGTTGAGCAGAGCTAGTAGTTGTAGCTTGGGAAACAAGGAGATTTATTGGTGTTTTGTGAACACAAGTTTAGATCTTCCTTGGAGGTTTCTACCAGAGTGTGGATCTGGATTAGCTAGGTTTTGGGTTGGATATTGAGGATCTTATAGAATTATTACTTTCTTTGTGTTTGGTTGTAACTGTGAAGGCCTTACAACCTAGCACATTGCATGTAATTAGTTATTTTTATGAATAAAGAGTTATGTTTGGTATCAGATCTTATTTCTTGCATTGTGTTTCCATTGTGTGGTTATTTGTTGGGGACTAGGACATCTCTTTGGGGATTCTTTTTCCTTGTACTACATCATGTGGTATCAAAGTGAAGGTTGGATATCATTGATTTATTGCAAAAGGTTTGCAAAGATCTTGGAAGATACCTCTAAGATGATTGGACCCTAGCATTATTGCAAAGATGTGTAATGTGGTGGAGAAGAAGATTTCAAAGATGTATGCTCGATTGGAAGCTAGTTTGATTGGTTGAGTTAAGGAAGGGATAGTTGAGTTTTGTAGAGATTTGTGGAGCTAGAGTCTATCAATCTGGAAGTAATTTTTCTGGATGGTTAGAAGACTTGTTTGAGATAGAAGAGAGTGTGACAAGATTGAGGTTGGTTTTTTTGATCAGTTTGTAGAGTCTAATGCAAAACATGTAGAGGAACTTGTAGTTGTTATTGGAGAAATTCCCAATATTGTTGATGTTGGGAGGGAGATTGGTTTTCATGATCAGTTGGATGGATCTAACATGGAAATTGTAGAGCACTTCATTGTGGATTATTAGGTTACTGTTGGTGATGAGTTACATTTTACGGAGCATCTTGTTGTGAGCAATGAGATTGTTGAGGATTTACATATGGTTGTTGATATGAATTTGAATTCATATGTTAATGTTGACATGATTGAGGATATGGATGTTGCTATTGATGTGGAGTTTGATGTTATTGGTGTGGATTCACTAGTTGTTGATGTGGTTGAGGATCTATATGATATTGTGGATCTATATATTCTCAATTTTCCTGTAGTTGACATGGCTAAGCATTTACACGTTGCTCTTAGTGTGGATTTGGGCTTACATGTTGATGATTTGGTTCTAGAGTTACATAATATTGAAGACATGGATTTCATGCTGGAGGATGTTATTATTGTTGGTTGTGATTAGTTGCAGGAATTATTGGTGAAGCATTATGTTCAGTTTATTCCTAGGAGTGAGCATGTTGGTTGGGTTATTGTGATTCATTTAGTTCCTATGTTTGAGTGGATGAAGCATAAATGGTTTAGTTTTAGATTTTTTTCTCTTATCCTTGATGGATCGGAAGCCTTTGATGAAGACAAAGTCAGTTGCATAAATTTCTTTGGGCATCAAAGTATGGGACACACTTTTCTATCTACCTAGGGAGTCCGATGCAAGAGCATTGAGTTTACATTTATCTAGACCTTATGGTTTGCATGATTGGGGATGTGTCCGAGGCATATTTGGAAACCTTGTCCTAAGTGTGCATAGAGTTTGGAGTCATCATCTTGGAGTTAGAGCCATTTTAGTGGTTGTTGGTAATGTGTTCCTATTTATTGATAGAGATTTGGAGATTGTATTTGTGAGCTTCAATCTGAGGGGGTTGGTGTGTGTGCTCTTGGATATGGATACTTGGTTATCATATGGACCTATGTCTAAGTGTTCATATTCTTGTATGATCTTATGAGTTAGTTATGCATTATAAACTTGGGCCATGTCCTAAATATTTAATTTTATGCTATGTCTTTAATGTTTATAGCCAAGTCAATTTGTGGCTTGAAGGGTGTATTTAATGTAGATAAATTTAATTAATGTGATTGGATAGGCTGACCTATGGCTTGGTTTAGTATAAGTAAAGGGTCTTGTGGAGTCTAGATTCATTATTCAATTCAGCATGGAGTAGCTGAGAGCAGTGAAGTTGAGTAGAGCTAGTAGTTGCAGCTTGGGAAACAAGGAGATTTCTTGGTGGCTTGTGAGCATAAGTTTAGATTTTCCTTGGAGGTTTCTACTAGAGTGTGGATCTGGACTAGCGAGGGTTTGGATTGGATCTTGAGGATCTTATAGAACTATTACTTACTTTGTATTTGGTCATAATTAGGAAGGCCTTATAGCTTGGCACATTGTATGTAATCAGTTATTTTATGAATAAAGAGTTGTGTTTGGTATCAAATCTTATTTCTTGCATTGTGTTTTCATTATGTAGTTATTTTCTAAGAGTTGGGACATCTCCTTTGGGGATTCCCATGCCTTAAACTAAATCACAACCCCACTCTAACAATGACCCTACATGGTCTTTAGTTAACTTTTAAGTATAATACAATACATATTATAATTGGTTGTTTAACATCAATTTACAATGAAAACAAGCACCAAAATCACCCAATTTACAAATCTTCCAACATAAAACATCTTCCTCACTTTTGACCAAAATTTCATCATGAAAAACAATACTAGAGTTAAGAGAAATGAGAGCATGAGCATTGAGATGTGGTAGGGTGATCTAGGAATCTTCAGCTTTCAAAATTGAGCCTAGGGGTTTAGGCATATGAGGTAAAAAGGAACAAAATTTTAGTTTCACATCATGGATTTCCATCCAAAAGGAGGTCAAGGAAGAATAGACATGGTTGGGTTTATTCTTGGACAACCAGGGGAAGGTCCTAAATAAATTCTAGCCTACATTCTAGATCCTTTTTTGACACCTTCTCCTACATCGTATGGCTCTTTAGAAAAATAACAAACATGCCCTTCTAAATCATTCTACTAAAACTAACCAAAATTCTTGACTTTTTGCCCCATGCATTATTGAACTAGTCATCCAAGAATTTCCAAGCGAGAAGAAATTTCATGTCCATGCAAACAACTAAAATATCTTCATTTTTAAATCTTTTTTTCTCTAATTTAATAGCTTTTACAATTTCATCATTCGGCTAAAAACCAAGTGTCTATAGAACAAACCACAAGATCTTACCTTCTTAGTCCCCCCATCTTCATTTTCTCTATCAGTATCACCTCCATTTCATTTATTTCTATCGGTATTAGCTCCATCTCCTCCCATCTCTATATTTTTCCTTCAAATGTCCCATTGAAGGAAGCAGACTTGGCCAACACTAGAGAGACATTCTCTGAAAAAATGACACTATAAGAAGGCTTAGAAGTCACACTACTATTAATACCTTGTCGCACATTCCCTTCATTAATTATTTCCTTCATCTTACCCATTCCATCATTTCTCACCTCTAAGACCATAATCAACCAAATCTAAGACACAAAATAGATCACGCACAAGAAAGCAAGAAATCAAAGAAAATTAAGTCACACACATGAAAATGTGAGTAGACGGTTGAAGCCTAAAACCATCAAAAATACAAAGCACCAATCAATGATAGCGAAAAATGAGGGCATGCAAATAAATAACAATTAAAATTAACACAACTCAAAATATCCACACAAAGCATAGAACTAAAAACACCACTTTCTCCATATAAGCAGAAAACATGAGGGTGCTCCACCAAAGCAGCTTGTGGGTAGGGTATTGGGAGCTGGCAGGATGGATGCTATTAGTGCACCTCACTTTTAAATCTCCTTCCTTTCAACCTTTGGGTATATTAATGCCTATGATCTTAAAAAATATTCAAGTAAAGTCAAATAATGCATGACAACAACCCTCAGGGCCACTACAACCTCCAAAAAAGGTACACACAAAATGATACCAAGAAAACAACTTACAAAGGGGATTACAAGTTCTCATCATTCCTAATTAGCTTAACTAGTATCTCTATTTTTTTTGGAGGAAGAGCCTCCCAATTATCAACATCTCATCCCTCTAAGCTCTAAGAAGACCACTTAGCTAGATAATCAACCACTTTAATCCACTCCCTAGGAATATGACTAAAAGAAATGTAATCCAATGATCTAAAGAGATGGAAGATTTTCTTAGCCACTAAGGCTAACTACCAATAAACTCATAACTATTGGTCATTCAACATGTTAACTATAATTTGTGAATCATACTCACAAAGAATTATTCTTTAGTCAAGAGAGAATCCCCACACAAAGAACTATTCTTTAGTCAAGAGAGAATCCCCTCTCAACAACATGTAAAATAGATAAGGCAATTATTTGAATATTGTCCCTTTATAAACAAAGAAAAATGAAAATAACATTACCATCACTACCCCCACCAATGAAACCAATACCTACATGTCCAAGATTCCCTCTATATGACCCAACAACATTAACCTTCAAAACTCCCTTGTAATGAGAAAGTTGTCTCCCAAGTCTATGAATTTTCTATTTTGTTTGTCTTTATCTCCTTTTATTGAAGGAATCTATCACATTGCTAATTAAATTACGATTCCTTATCATAATTTATTTACAAGCTCAAACAAAGAATCTTCTCATTTCAAAACCATAAACATTTTGTAGTTCCTCTCTAACCATAAATTCTAAATAATAAAATTCAAACCAAACCAAGAACTCAATATATTTAGAAGAAAGTAGTCTTATCACGAGGGAAATCAAGAATTTATCAAAAGGTGAGTGTGATTCTATGCCTCCCATCAAAGATGTCGAATCTCTCTCACATAATGTTTCTCAAAGAAGATATGAGAAGTACTTTATTCAGTATTTCTACAAAGAGCACAAATCAATGGTTCTCAATAGCTTCTCTTCCTCATATTTTCCCAATGAAGAATTTGTTTCACTTAGGTCGAGAAAAATTGTTCCAAAACATGATTTTGTTAGGGCATGCCACCCTGACCATGAAAATTACCATCAAATATAAGTAACCAAAGAAATTTAAAATTTACCCTTTGGATCTAGGCCCCAAGTCAAAATATCCCCTCAATCCAAAATGTTATAAATATTATGAGCTAATTTTCTTACTAATTGATACTAATTATCTTCAATGCCCTCATCCAACCATTCAAGAGGATCCTTCCAACAAGTTACTTCCAATTGTCTCTTAATCATTGTAGCTTTAAAACCTACCACTTTATTTCAACCATAGTTATGTAAATAGTTACAAAGAGATTAAAGATGAGGAAATTGAGAAATGATCACAGGGTGGTCATCCCATGAGTCATGGAAGAAATCAGCCTTAATACCTCTATTGAAAATCCAAAAAAAGGATCTCTTTAATGATTTTTGTTCCTTTTATTAAGAGTGTCCTAAATCATGAAACCCTTCTCAACAAACTAAAATGGCACACATCAACACTAATAACTCCCCTCAAATTCTTCTAGGTGAGAATTTAGCTTAATCTTATTGCAAAAAAGTACACCATCTCTAATATAGCTTTACAATATGAAATTTTCCAATCATGCCTTACATGTCAAATCCTAAGACCCCCTTCTTATGTTGGCCTATAAGCTAAATCCCATCAATATAAACATCGTTTGAATTAAAGGGTTCCCAAACCAAAGGAATTGATTAAAGAGAGCATAAAAATTATTCACAAAGATAAGGGGGATAACTATTAGAAATAGGGAATATTGTGTGTGTGTGTGGGGGGGGGGGGGGGGGGGCGGGCACGGGGGGGGGTGGTTTGTGAATTAGTGTTCCACAAACCTTTTCTCAACTATGGATATTATTAACAATCTTTAAACTTGCATATATGATCAAATTAAAAAGTATATATAACCATAACACAATGCAATTCATAACACCATTATTTGTTAACTAGGTAAACCATGGCCAAGGGAAAACCTCAATGGGGATGGAACCCATAAAATGATCAACTAATCAAAAGTATCTTGTGAAATATATTGACCCTATTAGGAGTCTATTACATATGTATAGTGTATATGTCCTTGTTAGAGGACTAGGCCCTGTTAGAAGCCTCAACCCTGTTAGAAGTTGATAGTACAATACAAAGAGAAAGGTTATCCCACTACCCAAATGTGCATATACAACAATATAATATGTAAGAAAAGGTGTGTATACAAAAAACTTTATGACTGTATTGATATCTACAATATCTAATTTGTTCTTTGAGTTCCACTTCACAAAATTATACATACACTATCTTTGCTCTTCTCTAGCATAAAATTCTCATTTTGTACAATCATATAGTGTACCAAAAATAATAGTATAACATTACATTACAATACCATGATTTATTACAAATAAATGTTCTTCCTTTATAACAAACTCTTTCATCATGTCGGCCTTGCTGCTTTATAGTTTGTTATATCTTTTGAATTGTCTTTTTTCATGTGTGGGTTAACATCTAGGATGTCATCCCAACATTGTTAAGTCATTGTTTTGATAATTCAAAACAATCCCTTAACCAAAATGCCTCTATTATGCCTTTTACTAAGTTTTGTTTGTCTAATCTATACTTGGACAAATGGATATAACTTGAGTTGTATTGAAAATATTCTTAAGTTCTTTTAGACATGTGCTCTATACTATCTGTACTATCTCCATTTAAGAGCACACATGCTCAAGTGCCTCTAGTGAAGTGTGTCAAAATAATCTCTTTGATTATTCATTATTTCCCTTAACAACACATAGATAATCTTCTAAGTCTTAGTATGCAAAGCTTAATATTATCTTGTGCCCTCTTTTAAAAGGCTATATGTTTCCATAAATGACAACCCTAGCATATTACCTCAACCAAATTTCCAATAGTAACCTACACAAAACACCTATAAATAGGAAGAACTTGCACCACCAACTTCAAAAGAGCCAACCTACCAAGAGATGGCATCGACCTACACATGTCCAATGATTGACTCTCTTGCATAATTTATCCATATCTTCTACCAAAAATGATGCAAGGAGGGATTGAAAAGCTAAGGCCAACAACACACCTAACTATCCAATCACCTTGTTGAGTAAGCACAATGAAAGAAAATAATATAGAGAACAACACCAAGGAGAGAAGGAATATAAAATACTTTATTGATTCATCAAAATATATGCATACATGCCCAGCTATAAGGCCTCCATGGTTACATCCAACAAGATTTACAAAATTCTAGACTTTGAATTTTCACAAATCCTTCATTCAGACTTCCATCTCTTCTACTTTGCACTCTCCCTCTCTAAGCCTTAAGCCTTCCATAACCTAAACCTAAACACCCCTATTTATTCTATCCAAAAAGGCTTATGGAAGATACTATATCATTACATAATAGAAGGTTGACCTTAAAATGGTATGCACACATCCCAAGACAAGATCTTTTCATTAAATTCACAACCCAAATTAAATACATAAGTTGGCTCATACTAGGAACCAATCATAGACAAATTTAGTCAAAGAAGGAACCAAACATCAACAAATATCAGGCTCACTCAGCTCATGAAGGAACACTTGGCCACAAAAGCACTTAGTCAATATTGGGCTACTCATCTAACACTGAATAATTCGACCAACACTAGACAACTTGGCTAATACTGAACTTAGTAGCGATTGCAACTTGGAAACCACAAGAACTCAACACTAACATGCATAATGAATAAAGATAAGTAGGATAGAAAGGCAATCCAGGATGCTCCTGCATCAAAAAACTCTCTAACTAATTGAAATCTCATACCAAGGGGAATTCCTAGATAAACTAGATGTAGAGAACTAATTTGAAATCTTAGAATTTGATCAATTCTATGCTCAATATCCTAAATTTGAAGGAAAAATTAGAATTTTTTCCTCATTAATCATCCCTAAGGTGTCTAGACAAGTGTCCAAAATTCTCCTAAATTTAGAAATTTCATTAATTTGTGCTCAGCCCATCAAAGTAGCATCATCAAAAAACTAGAGATGAGAATAAGGAAGTAAATAATTTCCCCAACAGGAACCTTAAATCAATTCTTTTCTAACCCCATATTTGATGAATTCACCAATCACCTCAACCATGATGATGAACAAATAAAAAGAAATGATATCCCCTTGTCAAATACCCTAGAAGATTTGAAACAACTTAGAATGCTCCCCATTAACTAGAACTAAGAAGGAAATAGAGGAGACACAACTAAAGACACAATCCATCTATTCCTTATAATAGCCAATAGACAAAAAGCCAAAATTCAAAACATTTTCTTTTTGTAAAATGGCCTGGTTAGCTCTATCATTAGCTTTTTTTTGTGTCTAGTTTAATAAGCATTATCTTTTCTTTAAAAGTCACCATAGAGTGAATGGTTTCTACAATGATAACTATCCCATCAAGAATTTGTCTACCAAAGAAAAAAAACACCACCCTACTCATTACAGACCAAATCCTTGAGGTTCCTCTTGAGTCTTTCAACAATATATTTACTTATAATCTTATATACAACATTACAAAGTGTAGTAATTCTAAATTGTTCAAATTTATTTGCATTCTCTTTTTTAGGAATCAAAGCTATAAAAGGATCATTTATAGCTTGTGACTGTAGACACCTAAAAACCTTTAGAAAATAAAGTATTTTTATTTTCTGAAAAAGTCCTGATGACATCATCATTTATTAATTAATTAATTATTTAATTTATTTATTTATTTTTATGCCATTAAATCCTTTTATCTTAATTAAAAATATTTAATTAAGGAATCCCTCCCAAAAATGTTTAAATCTTATTTAAACATTATTTCCTTATTTATTAATTATTTAATTAATAAATTGACCAAAAAAACCAAAATAAATAAAAAAATTATTTTTTGCCCAAAACTTGGCCAATTTCCTTAAGACCACTAACCTCTTCCAAAATCTTCTAATCCTTCTTTAATTTTAATTAAAGGCTAATCCCATCATTTCCTACCCCTAATCCCAACTCAAAATATTTAATTAAGATTAAATATTAATCCTCATGTTTATTAAAAAAGTTTTAATAAATATCTCCTCAACCCAAACCCTTGAAATAAATAAAACTTTATTTATTTCCTAAAAATCTAATTTATCCTCATCCTAAGAAGTTCTAGACTCTTCTAGAAAGTCTTCATCCTCATCCTAGGAAATTTTAGACTATTCTAGAAAGTCTTTATCCTCATCCAAAGTCTAGACTCTTCTAGAAGATGTCTTTAAACCTAATCCTAATCCCCTCCTAACCTTGTCACATTCCCTAAACATGGGTTAAAAATTACTAACCCAAGCCAAAGTTAACAAATATCTCCTCCTTCACCCACCCTCATTAAATGCCATCCACTTGCCTATCCCTAAGCTAATCCTAAACCATCCTAATCCATCCTCTAATCATTTGCACAAGCCTAAGCAAGCTTAAAACCCTCCTACTCAAGTCCAAGTCGAAATTGCTCTCATCACCCTCAAAATATCTCAACCATAAAACTTTATGAAGCCCACTAGGCCATAAATGACTCTTCCAAGCCCTTTTATTGCTCTTACAAGTCATTATGAGGGTCTTTATGAAGATTTTATCCCTTGAGCCTCCTTTGTTGACTCATCCTTCCCCTTTACTCCATCCTCTCACCATGTGACATGTGTCACTCTTTGATTGGCTATAAGGAAGCACAATCCATGTGCTCTCTTCTCATGCAATCTGAACCCTCCATAAGCTTTTTCACATCCTTGCATCTTAGCCCTCAATCCCTCAAGCCTCTTGCCTATAAATTGGATCCTTCCCCTTTGCAAAATAACACAATCCATGAATTAAAGTCATAATGCCATTTTGAGAAGCCATTTTACATCAAAACCATACACTCACACCCAAATTCCAACTCCATTTGAAGCCCTTTTTGAAGCATAAAGCTTGAGCATACATCCTATCTATTTAGACAAAGCTACTCAACAAGAGAGCTTCTCATTGAGAGAGCCCATTAATGGCTCATATTCTCAATTGAGAGCTCATCTTAGTCTATCTTGAAGTTTATGAATTTTGTTTAGTTTGTAGAAGCTTTATTTAAATTTGGTTTCTATTAGCATACTAACATTGCTCATATACATTTTGGCACGCCCGATGGGACCCCACATGGGTCATCTTCATTAGCTTTTTTAGTCAAGTTTTGTATGTCATTTGCTAATTTTGGCTAATTTTTCTTGTTTTTGTGATTGGTAGGAATGTATAAATTGGTTTTGTAGGTCCACATGAGCATGAAAAAGACAAAGGAACTCATAATCTATCTCATAGTATTTGCAGATTTTTCAAGCTTATAGGTGGACAAAGAACTTGAAATTCTTCTTCCTCTTCTTGTCTATATTCTTCTTATTCCATCTACTTCTTCTTCTTCTTCTTGTGGGAGATCTTGGCCACTTTTTTTTTTTAAGGAAGAAAAATCATACACACTTCTTTTTAGTGCTTAAAATGAACCCCCAAATCATACTTAAATCCATTAAAAAATTAAAAAATTGCAAAAAAGAAAAAATCTTTTAACAAGTGAAACTAAACCAATCCAATCATTTGCATCCTTGCAACATCAAGGTTTTAGATGCATTCATGCAAAGTTAGGAACACTTCATTTTTGGGAATTTAAAAAGAACTTCAAGTTTCCATTTTAAAAGATTCAAAATCAACACTAAGTGCACACTAAAATCTAAATCAAACTCAAAGCATCGATCAAGGATAAAATGAACCTCATTTGCAAATATTTTAAAGTTCTTTTAAAAATCTCATGAAAACTAAGAGTCCTAAATGGTTGCCAGAAATTGTCCTAAAAGCTTTGTTATTTTTTTCAAACAAATGTCTTGTTGCAAAATCCTAAATGTTTCTTAGGTTTTTCATGCATCAAAACAATCTAGGAATATCATTTTTGGGCTTAAAATATGCAAACTAAAACACAAAATCTTGAATGAAAAGCAAAGTCCAAAGAGTCATTTTCACTTTTGAGTCCAAAAACAATCTTGAATGATCTAAGGTTAAAACAAAGCACTTCAAAGTTCTTAAAACAACACACAAAATCTCAATCTTGAATGCTCAAAGGAAAAAACTTGAATGTTTAATCACTTGTCTTTGAATGCATGTTGCTAAAATCACTCTTGAGTGCCATGGATTAAAATCAAAGGTTGTTTTTTTTATGAATGCATGATTAAAACAACAAATCCAATCTTGAATGCCATAGATCAAATAATCATCTTTTGGAGCATAAAAAGAATCTACATTTTTGTAATCTTTTAAGTTATAAAAACAAATAAAAATGCTTTGAGTGATTTTGTCGTTGGACTCACCCTCTTTAATCACCCATCAATTTAACCATTGGTTGCAATCTCAGCGCCATCTATGGGGATGGGTCCACCTAAGAGGGTGTTAAGTGCTCCACGCAAATCAAACTCCACTCACTTGAGTTTTTAGTGGTTTTTCTAAGTTAGAAAATTCCTTGAATGCGCATTAATCTCACTCACACTTCATTTGGGCATAAAAATTGGACAAATCTTGACGTGGAGGGCCTCCGGGCGCACGCTTGAAATCGAATCTCACACACCTTTGTTTTGGGCTTAAAATAAACTCACACTCAATCTTGAATGCCTTAAAGAAAAATCAATCGATACTTGACGTGGAGGGCCTTCGGGCGCACAGGTTTACCTTCTTGTTGACCCTAACTCTTCTTCTTGTTTGCATTCTTCGATCAATTTTATTTTTTTCGACGCTTCAAAGTTGGAATAAACATTGTATCTTAAACATGAGTGCTTGCAAACTTTAGATCAGAAAACTTAAGTGTCAGTTGGTAAAAGAACAAGCGTGTTTTTTAGCCCAAGATCATCCAAGTCTTCTCTCCCCTTGTCATCTTTCGAGGCCATCTTGGGTGCATAAGATTAGGATCCAAAATCTTGTCTTAGCTTTTTTTGAGGCCTGCTTGGGGATTTCATCACCCCTTGGGACGACCTCAACTCTAGCGTTCCGGCGGAGTATAAAGATCAGGAGGTGAATCCAAAGACACCTCTCTTGGGATCAAAATTTTGTCACTCAGGCTAAGCCTCAAGGAACTTTATACCCTTGAGAAGTGAAAGAGGAGAAGTGGGTTACCGCTCCTCTCGGCTGTGTGACATCTTTTTGGTTTCATCTACAGATTTGGGCCTCACGTACCTTGCATATATCGAGGACTCCCTAGCTAAACCAAATTTCATCCTTGTAGAAAGCTTCCTAGGATGTTGGTGTGTTTGACGTGCTTGCTGAAAACTTTTGTCTGCTTGTTTGTTCATAGCTTTTGAATGAATGTTTGCCAATTTTGGTCGAAATCCCAAAAAAGTAGAAATCTCCCATCTTAAGGCATACTTAGCGTAGTCACTGTCTTATCAGAAAATTATCCAAGCTCCCCTGCTGCAACCGAATCTATCTAGTTCTTTGCCTTAGAAAAATCCCAAATCCAAAGTCCATCCAAATCATCCCCCTAGCCAGCTAGCAACCCAATCCAAAATCACCCAAGCCTTTAAAGAGTTGTTGTCACTTTTCCAAAATTTGTTATCCAATCAATCTATCCTACCAATCAACCAATCTCACCAAGGTTATCCCTCTGACAGAGCATTGTCTAGGGTAATCTAGCTTTTTCACTTGCATCCCTCATCACCTTGAGCTAAAGGTTGGGATCCACAAGTGGTCAATCTTGTGTCATGCCCATAGGATCATTAGTCTATCCTCAAGTTGACACAGCCACCACCAAATATAGCGCATAGGAAAGCAAAACTCTCACCTTTTGACAACATGCCCTTGAAGTCTTCCATCCACATGAAAGCCAAAAATCTCCAGCCAATCCTCCTTAGGTCTGTCATGCAGCTTTGACTCTCCCTAGGAAATCTTTCATCAGCCAATCCAAAATCTGTGCTTAATCCAAATCCAATCATGAGCTTCCGTGTTCATCCATATGCAAGACCCCATCCCCATCAAACTCACCATCAAAGCATGAAGTACCAATCCTATCATGATGTGGTTAGTCGCATTGTCCTTGCTCTCGCCACCTCCTATTCCAATGATGATGAAAATCTTGTTGACTATGACGGGTATATTGAAAGCCTTAGAAACATTCCCCCAAGCATCCCCCAAAATCCAAGAGTTATTCCAAACTATTTAGTCATGCCATCTGATATTCCAGCTTCCCCTCCATCACCCCATCAACCAAGCTTCCAATCTTCCACCCCCATCACACTAGCTATTCCTGTCAATCCACCTCCACCTTCGACACATGAGTCTCCAAGGAATCTCCTAGAGGAAATACAAGAAAAGTTGCCTCCAACAGTCGATAAGCCATGTCATCTAATCCAACCATGTGAAGTAGTCAGTGATGAAGCTTCCCCATCTATAATAGCACCTCCATCTCCCATAGCTATCATCCCCATACCATCCATCAAATTGCTTAAAATCCTTCCACTTCTCGCAAGCATCAAAATCCCACCACCTATCAAATCCCTCCAAATCCTATCCACATCGCCTCCAAGCATTTCCCAAATCTCTCGTAATGACCCTTATGCATCCATCTTCTACTCACCCATCTCCACTACTGAATCTCCCATCTATCCATCTGCTGCCTTTGAAGAATCCATCCCTTCACCTCCTATCGCACCATCCACTCCAAACCAATCCTATCAAGATCCTACCCAAAAGCATGTTGACATCCCCCAAAGCATAAATGAAGATATCATCGTACCATGTCTTCCATCCATAGTGTAGTCACCATCTCCTCCATCTCCAAAACCTCAAGCCATATCTCCTCCACTACAAGATATCTTGTCATCCCACCAGCTACATCAAGATCCTATCCTTCCATCTCCCCCGCTCCATGCTTCCATCTTACCACCTATCCAAGCTATTCCACCATCTATAATCTACCCTCTTGGTTCACTTACATTCATCCACGGTGGCCCTCTCTCAGCAGAAGAATTAAGAACAGTATCTCCCCATTGCAATACACCTAATAAATCACTTCTACCATTTTCTGCAAGCAAAAAGTTTCCTCAGCTTGTTCAAATGCTCAATCGATGGCATTATCAAGGTCAAGGTTTAGGACCACAAGAGCAAGGAATCAGAGAGCCTATTATTGCACAAAAAAATCTAGGATTTCATGGTCTTGGATATGTATCCAAAGGCTCACCATCTAAAGGTGTTGGTACACCACACCCCCAAACCAAGCCTATCTCCAAGCCCACCATGCCAGCCTCCCATCACTCCTTCAAAAAATATTATGTCATCCCCCCTCCACCATCTTTGCAACCCAAAACAACCTACCATATCCCCCCTTCATCTGCTAAATCCATTTTGGGTCCCTATGTCCCAAAATCTACCATCCTCCATCCTCCTATTAGCCATCATAAAAATCCTATTCCATCCATTCCTATGCAAGATCAAAAAAGGCACATATCAGGGCACATCATCCATCATCATCCCCATACATGCTCTTTCATATCCTCTCCATCTCACAAAGCTTCTCCTAACCATCTTCCCAAAGCTTACCACAACAATGTAAATGCCAACTTCAAAATGCATAAAGCTAAAAATCCACATCCTAGGCAATCATATGTCTATTCTAAAAGACATACTCTAAAAAGGCAAAATCCAATCAAAGAATGCAAAACAATGCAAAAGCCTATGAAAAGAAAATCCAAAACCATGTGGATCCCCAAGAAAAAAGTTGAAACCCAATGCATAATGGCATCCACCATTGCTAGTCCCCCATCTAGTGACTCATGTCCCCCATCTCCTAACTCCATCTTGGGTGCCTATATCCCCAAGCACGCTTCCACAAATCCTCCATCACGCCCGCATCTACCATCTATCCCCCATATGCTCTCTTCAACCCGTCCCAACATGTGCCAATGTTGCTCTTGCAAGCATCCCCATATCATGCCCCTTTCCAACCTTTTCATCCCTCCATCTCCTACCATCAATCCCATCTAATCCAATCTATTGCATAAATCACACATCCGGTGTACCAACAACTAGCAACAAAATTGAACATTCCAACAGCCAGTGAAAAATCCCAAAATAGCCAAAATAGCTGAAGAAAGCCAAAATCATTCCAACTAAGTCCAAAAGTCAAAAAGTCAAACAAAATAAAAAAGCGTCCACTGGTGAAAACTTGGCAATTCAAGCGCCTTGGACAAGTACCATGATGAAAACTTGGCAAACAAGCATCATGCGTAATCTAGCCATCCCCAGCTTAGCCTATCATCCTCATGCTTTTGGTCACATCTTGCCATCCAGCTCCATCTTCCAATTTATCCACCTATCTTTCATCCTCCAGCTTTTATCTATCACTATCCACTTATCTTCTGCAACCTCACCCCATCATCCTAGTTATCATCCATCTCCCTAGCGCCTTCAGCTTTTCCATCCTAACTTCAATCCTATCACATCCATCGTAAGACCTCCTTCTGCATGTCATCTTCTAACTGGGGGCACTGTATTCCTTGGAGATCTTGTCTTGTCCATCCTCCCTTGTCATTGGTACCTTGCTCTAGGCTATCCTCATGCAAATCCAATGTCATCCTCTCATTAGCCATTCACTCTAGCACTATTTATCAGCTCAGCTACCACCAACCTTAGCATTGTCCCCATCCTTGGTCGCACATCTATCATCATCATTGGATGCATCCTTCCAAATCCATATCTTACGCTATCACCTCATCCTTAGTTTCTACATCTTACACAAAATCGAGCTATCCTGCTATCCTCTCATCCTGAGCTTTTATCCATCTATATCATACATATCATTGGTCGGTTAGCTTGTACCATATCTTGATTAGCCCGCTTGTAAATATCTTGATCTGTCAGCTTGTACATCCTCTTTAGCTTAGTACCATTGTATCTATCCAGTGTTCGTGTCAGTTTGTCCTTGATCAGCATCTTGCACCCATCACACATCTTGGTTAGCTATTCCAACGCATCCTTTAGCTAGATTTCCTATCACCAAAGTGTTATCCTTCTTAGTTCAGCTTGCCAGATGCATCACTCATCCAAATCCACCAGCTTAGGTGCTCTCCGATAGGTCCTTGCAGGATATAGCTTTCCTCATGTCTGATCTTGGTCCGTTAGTACCTCGTCCTACCCATCTCATTGGCAAACGGCTCTCTTTTGGATTTTCACTTTCTTTTGATTTGGAATCTCCCCTTTTGGGTCTTGAAGTATCTTTTCCAAGCAATCTCCTTGTTCCCTCCTCAAGGTTGCCACGATCTTCCATATCATGGTATACTGTGAATGGGGCAATCAGAGCGTAAGGTCTTGATCATGTCTTTTGCTTGTTTTCTTTTCTGCTTGTGGGTTACCCAGTGTCATTTCCACACTGCTTCCTCTGGGATTCATGTGTGATACTGGGGCAATCCTTGCATGTTTGTTTTGAGTCAGTTCGTCAATCCTCTGGATAGTTGGTGAAAAGGCCTTGATGTTCTTGGTAACCTTGGAAATTAACCAACAGTCCTATAGCAAATCTAGTGCTCAACTACATGGTGGTACTTCTCTTTGAAGTATCCCCCCGCTCAAAAAGCTTCAATGGTTTTCCTTCATCTCCATTGTCCCCCATCCATATCCAGCATCTATCTCTCCTACCCTAGCTTATGCATTAGTATCTCTTTGAATCACTCCTCACCTTTAGCTTTAGGGATCCACAATCCTAGTCTTAGGGATCCACCAATCCAAATCAATCCACCAAGCCTCATCTTTCGTGATCCACAATCCTAGTCCTAGGGATCTTCAAAACCCATCTTCCACCAATCTGACTCTTTGAAATCCTGTTGCATCAGCTTTATAATCCTCTCATCCATCTCCCTATCCTGGATTCCTTTTTATAGCACTCTGCTCCTTCATCCTCCACCTTCCCTAAAGTCTTAAGCTTGCTTCCTCTTGTGCATCTGATTCTCCTTTGTCATTCTCCCATAGTGAGAATTTGAGCTAATTCAGCCCCTTCTCTTTGCCAATCTGAGTCTTCTTGCTCATCTTGAATTCTTGTACTTTTCAAGAAGCCATCGAGCCTCGCTTTCTCTCCCCGCCTCCTTCTTGAGGGGGCATCTCACAGTCCATTCTCTCCTCTTCTGCTCTAGCCTTGGGCATCTTATTTTCTTATCTTTGATGCCATGCCACTTGCGGCATCACATCAAAGAGGGGCAAAATGTAGACACCTAAAAACCTTTAGAAAATAAAGTATTTTTATTTTCTGAAAAAGTCCTGATGACATCATCATTTATTAATTAATTAATTGTTTAATTAATTTATTTATTTTTATGCCATTAAATCCTTTTATCTTAATTAAAAATATTTAATTAAGGAATCCCTCCCAAAAATGTTTAAATCTTATTTAAACATTATTTCCTTATTTATTAATTATTTAATTAATAAATTGACCAAAAAAACCAAAATAAATATTAAAAAAAAAATTTGCCCAAAACTTGGCCAATTTCCTGAAGACCACTAACCTCTTCCAAAATCTTCTAATCCTTCTTTAATTTTAATTAAAAGCTAATCCCATCATTTCCTACCCCTAATCCCAACTCAAAATATTTAATTAAGATTAAATATTAATCCTCATGTTTATTAAAAAAGTTTTAATAAATATCTCCTCAACCCAAACCCTTGAAATAAATAAAACTTTATTTATTTCCTAAAAATCTAATTTATCCTCATCCTAAGAAGTTCTAGACTCTTCTAGAAAGTCTTCATCCTCATCCTAGGAAATTCTAGACTATTCTAGAAAGTCTTTATCCTCATCCAAAGTTTAGACTCTTCTAGAAGATGTCTTTAAACCTAATCCTAATCCCCTCCTAACCTTGTCACATTCCCTAAACATGGGTTAAGAATTACTAACCCAAGCCAAAGTTAACAAATATCTCCTCCTTCACCCACCCTCATTAAATGCCATCCACTTGCCTATCCCTAAGCTAATCCTAAACCATCCTAATACATCCTCTAATCATTTGCACAAGCCTAAGCAAGCTTAAAACCCTCCTAATCAAGTCCAAGTCGAAATTGCTCTCATCACCCTCAAAATATCTCAACCATAAAACTTTATGAAGCCCACTAGGCCATAAATGACTCTTCCAAGCCCTTTTATTGCTCTTACAAGTCATTATGAGGGTCTTTATGAAGATTTTATCCCTTGAGCCTCCTTTGTTGACTCATCCTTCCCCTTTCATCCATCCTCTCACCATGTGACATGTGTCACTCCTTGATTGGCTGTAAGGAAGCACAATCCATGTGCTCTCTTCTCATGCAATCTGAACCCTCCATAAGCTTTTTCACATCCTTGCATCTTAGCCCTCAATCCCTCAAGCCTCTTGCCTATAAATTGGATCCTTCCCCTTTGCAAAATAACACAATCCATGAAGTAAAGTCATAATGCCATTTTGAGAAGCCATTTTACATCAAAACCATACACTCACACCCAAATTCCAACTCCATTTGAAGCCCTTTTTGAAGCATAAAGCTTGAGCATACATCCTATCTATTTAGACAAAGCTACTCAACAAGAGAGCTTCTCATTGAGAGAGCCCATTAATGGCTCATATTCTCAATTGAGAGCTCATCTTAGTCTATCTTGAAGTTTATGAATTTTGTTTAGTTTGTAGAAGCTTTATTTAAATTTGGTTTCTATTAGCATACTAACATTGCTCATATACAGTGGCATCTTATTATTTCAATGTGAATGCTACACCACTTCTAAAAGGTCAAGCTTAATAATTTCTCAAAACTCTTGAAAAAATTCAACTAAGAAGCCATAAGGGCTTGGGGCCTTACCATTTTCATATAAGAAGAGTTACATCTTCCACTTCTTGTAGAGAGATAGGATGAATGAGAGACATATTCATTTTAACATAAAATTGTAAGGGAATGTAATTAAGAATAGAGGATTCAACTTCTCTAGTAGGATGGAAGTCATTTTTTACAAGGGTAGAGAAGTACAAAAAATATTCTTGAGATATTTCTCTTAGAGAGTAAAGTTTTACCCCCTCAAAAGAAATAAGAGAGTTAATGAGATTACTATTTATTTGAGCTCTTTCAAAGCTATAAAAAATGTAATATTCATGTTTTCTTCTCATATCGACTTTTTCTTCCAAAAGATTTCTCCTCAAAGCTCTCAAGGTCAAGCTTAATAATTTCTCAAAACTCTTGAAAAAATTCAACTAAGAAGCCATAAGGGCTTGGGGCCTTACCATTTTCATATAAGAAAAATATTTTCCACTTCTTGTAGAGAGATAGGACGAGTGAGAGACATATTCATTTTAACATAAAAATGTAAGGGAATGTAATTAAGAATATAGGATTCAACTTCTCTAGTAGGATGGAAGTCATTTGTGACAAGGGTAGAGAAGTACAGAAAATCTTCCTGAGATATTTCTCTTAGACAGTAAAATTTTACCCCTTCAAAAGAAATAAGAGAGTTAATGAGCTTGCTATTTCTTTGAGCTCTGTCAGAGCTATAAAAAAAAAAGTAATATTCATGTTTTCTTCTCATATCGACTTTTTCTTCCAGAAGATTTCTTCTCAAAGCTCTCATTCTTCAAGTTCCTTAACTATCATAGACTCCTCAACTCCTTCAAGTTCTTCAAGGGAAAGCCCTTGATTTCAAATTACACAGGTGATAGCATCAAGTTGAGCTTGGGATACCATTTTATTGAAGTGAAGGTTTCCAAAAATATTCCTATTCCATATGTTTAGCTTTACTTCAGATGTTGTAGTCTTTTAACAAAATGTATACATAGAAGTACCATGGGAAGGCCTCACTTCAAACCACCACCAGTCATTAAATTTTGGAGGGAAGAATCTCTTAATCATATAGGCTAAAATTTAAAGGAGGGACTCTTTGAGATATTAGGAGGAAGCATAGAGATTTTAATCAGCTAGTAGTCTGACCCTCGTGAGTCCAAGATCTCTGAACTAGTATTCCATTTGTCACATACCCAGAAGCAAGAGATAATAAGTATATCTAGTCTCTATAATGCCTACCCCTACTTGAATTTTTTGATTTGTTTTGACTGGACTCTTTTAGGCCAGTTTTATGCTTGATGATTAGTAGCATTATCTTTTAGATTATCAAATATTGTTTCATATTCAGTTGATTTTATGATGAGACTACTTGGTACTATTTACTTCATGTATGCATGATGATGACTATTATAGTGATTTTAGTTATTTGATGATGAGTAGTTAGATGGATTATTATACATGTTTTCTTATGGATACTTACCCCATACTACATGGGTATGGTGTGCGTGTATATTTTCTTTATGTATGACGTTTCTGATGTGGCTAAGGAAGGGAGTCGTAGTCACCTACTAGTCGGGATCTACATGATGCACCACTTCCTACCATTGCCTATTTAGTTTAGTATATATGTGTTTGTACATGTATGGATTTTATGCAGATTGCAAGTACTAAGTATCGACTTCCCCAAATTGCCAAGATGATCGTACCTTATCGTATCTCAATGGTAAGAGAGGGGAGATAAATTCTTGAGTCCAAATCCTAACCTTTAAATCCATTTGTCCTAGAACATTAGGACAAGTATTTGAGATGATTACCTTCAGAATGCGTCAAATAATGTAAATTCGTGAATATAATCCTTTAGTCTGATCTTGTATGTGGTATTTTATGATGGGTTTTTGTATTTCATCCTATAAGTCTTTGGTGATTTTTCTATTAATTAAGTCTAATTAAAAGATTTAATTAATGATTTAATTTAATAGAAAATTATTATAATATTTTTAATCTTTAATTATATTTAATTAATTGGGAAATTAATTAAATAAAAAGAAAAAAATTAAAGATAAAGTTATAGTTCTCATTTTGGCATATTTATAATTATTTAATTTAATAATAATTTATTTAGGAGTTTTATTTTAATTAATAAACTCTAAATAATATTATTAGCTAAATTAATAAATACAATATTAAAAATGTCTCATGATGAATTAAAGTGAGAAAGAAAATTAATTTAGTAAAGATATTTTAATTTAAACTGCATAAAGTTGTTGCATGAAAATTGTATATAGAAAATTCAATATTTAATTATATTTAATTAATTAAATAAAAGAATTAAATTTAAGAGATTAAATTAAAATTTTAATTTTAGCATATTTATATTTATTTAATTTAATTATTATTATTTAAGAGTTTTATTTTAATAATAAACTCTTAATAATATTATTAGTTGAGTAATAAATATTATTTGATTAAAAAGAAAATATTAAAATATGTGAATATTTAATTAATTAAAAATTAATTAAATTTATGCTTTAAATAAAAGGTCTAAAATTAGAAGTCTAAAAGTAGAGGTCTAAATTTAGAAAATTGGTTAAAGAAAGATAAGAATATGATGTTATTTAATTAATTAAATATGTACTTCAATTTAAAATATTTATTTTAAAAGTCTAATTTAAGAAGTTGGATAAAATTAGATTTAAAATATTAAAAGATTAAAGATTTAATATTGTTTTATTATCATTATTTAATTAATAATTATTAAATTAGAATTGCATTTAAATAATGAGCTTTAATTATTCTTATTAATTTAAATAATAAACTATGCTTTAAATAGTGCTTACACTAATTAATAAGTGGAGGAAAAGAAAATATAAAAGAATATTTTAATTAAAAAGTTCTTTAAATTTGCATGAAAGAATTAGATTTAAAAGATTTGATTAAAGTTCTAATTTAGGTGTATTTATATTTATTTAATTTAATAATAATTTATTTAGGAGTTTTATTTTTAATAAACTCTAAATAATATTTTTAGTTAAATTAATAAATATTATATTAAAAACGTCACATGATTTAATAAGGGAGAGAAAGCCTCAATTTAATAAAGTTTATTTTAATTAAATTGCGTAAAGTGTGTGCATGGAAATTAAAATATAGTAATTAAAGACAAAGGGTTTTCGCATGATCAAAGCCTTGATTTAGAGGAAAAACTCTTTATTAAGGAAATTAGAGCTCATTTCTAGATACAGAGGTTT
This sequence comes from Cupressus sempervirens, assembly GCA_028749045.1. Taxonomy (NCBI): domain Eukaryota; kingdom Viridiplantae; phylum Streptophyta; class Pinopsida; order Cupressales; family Cupressaceae; genus Cupressus; species Cupressus sempervirens. Next base: position 865,261,707 of record CM053787.1, read on the forward strand.
GGAGGAGTCGATTTCTAAAAAGAGGGTTTTCGAAGGAAAAAGAAGATTCTTACGTGTTTGTATGTTCATTGTTTTAGCATCAAATCTAGGTAGGATCTTGTGGGTTTGTGTAGTAGTTTTTCATTCTTAGAATTCTTGTCTTTTTCGTGTCTGTTGTGTTTTTGTTTTCAGAAGTTCTGTGGGTTGAAACCCTTGTTTGAGAAAATTGATTTCCATTATAGAATTGTCTGTGATTTAATCTGAAAACCTTTAGTAAATATTGAACTTTAGGGTTTTAAAAACCTAATGAATTATGAAATTCACTTTTGTATGCACTTTATGTGACATGTGATTTACTGGTGTTAGGGTTTTTGGGTTTGTCTTAGCTTTGGTCAGTTAAGATGTTTACCAGAGGCTCGGGAGTTCTATTTTGTGATGTCATGATGATGTTTTGATCTTGATCTACTCAACCATGGTAATGTGTCTGGTATGCCCTATGAGATGTTTTGGTGCATTAATTGTTATTTCTTTCCTATGTTCTTTTGTAAAATTGAGCTGAATGGTGTGACCTATCTGATATAACCTTTGAGTCTTCGATCAATTGTATTTGGATTGCTTTCTAGTCACTTTTATAGGACTGAGGTGTTTGTATGATTTGTTCTTGGTGATGTCATGTTATGACATGGATTGGTTTATGTATACTTGATTTTGGGATCAGTCCTATTAGGATGATCATATTGGTGGAATCCATGATTAGGTTCAGTGTTTTTTAATACTTGTCAATTGCTTGTTTAAGAATTGATGTATGGTATGTGATCTTTTGATTTTACTGAGCTTAGGGTAGGTTATCTGTATGTTAAGTTGGGAAGTGGCTTGCAATGGAGGTCGGGGCCCAAAGTGGCTACTAGGGTAACCCATTGTAGGTTATTTAATAAGTGATAACATTTCATTAAATGGGTTTTAAATGAATTAACAAGATATTGGTGCCACAAAAAGTCACTAAGGGGCTGGAGGATTAAAAGACTAGCTGGGTAACCTTAGAGTTGACTCATTAGTATGCCTTGTTAGTATGAAAGGATACTAGTGCCGCATACAGTCACTAGGGGGGCAGAGGATTAAAAGACTAGCCGGATAACCCTAGAGTTGGTTCGTGTGATGGCACTTTCCCACTTGCATAGTAGATTTCCTACATGTCTGTGTTGCCTCTGGGATTAGTTGATACTTGTGTCTTGGTACCCTTTGAGATAGTTTTCTTTTAGGTGATTCCTTGAACCTAGATGTTGGTTTTTGACTTTTGAGTTTGTTATCTTGTTTGGGACTTGAGACTATCTCCTCAACATGATGGGAGTGGGCCTTTTTGGGTTTCACGAGGTTAGGAGGAAGTGCTTTTTCTTATACCATTAAGATCTACCCATTGGATGTCGTTGTTGGATGCGTTTGTATTTCTATGATGGATGGTTATACTTAGTGTATTGTATTTGATTTCATAAATCTTACAAGATGATGTAATTTATTTTTATGATGTATATTCTTTCAGTCTTTCATACCCTATGACATGTACAGTGGATGATTGTGCATTCTGATTATTGCCAAGTGGCATTCAGAACAAATGTATATTATTTAATTGGATTTGAACTTGTAATTAATCTTTAATGTGGATGTGTTATTTATTGGATTTAGTATTAATTAAAATTAAATGTGATTCAATGTCATGGGACCCTTAAGAATTGTAATATGTTTTATGGTATATGTTTATGTGAATGTTGATTTCTTCTGCTATATTATAATTGTTGTTGTTAAGTTATTATCTTTAACCTTATTTTTTTTAGTGTTTGGAAAACTTGGTAAAACTTTAGGTTAATTCTTTTGGATCCCTTGGTAGGGTGTTACAGTCTCTTAGAAATTGCTTATGGCCCACTTCTACTATTATTTCGAGTATAGATACCATTATTCAACTTCACATTAGTAGTATTCAAAAACTCTATATTATCATAAATGAGGGTAGAAGAGGGATCAAGTCTATCCACACCCCTCTTTTTTCATCCAAGCTACTAAATATATTGAAGTCCTCAGCTATAACCCATGGAAGGAAGGGGACTAGAGAATGAACAAGACTGATATAAACCTAGAGCTATGATTTACCTTGATATCACTAGGAGATAAACATTAGCAAAGAGACAAATTTCACTTGAATCTAAACTAGTGACAACCACAAAGATAGAGGATCTACCAGACATTCACTACCCAAGGACAATATTTCTTGGACCCCAAAAGATATCCATAACTCCCTAACTGCCAAGAACACTAATTCATTGGCATGCACCTTGAGCCCAAGGTTAGGAGCTCTAGTTACCATACCTTCAACTATTAACTTTGTTTCCTAAACAAAGACAATATCAAGAAAATGAGGAGCAATCAAATCAGAAACACCCTTTTTTCTAAGTGTCTTATTCAAACCACTTACCTTCCATGAAAAAACAATTGTTTATGCGGTTGCTATAAATGGGAATCAACGAGTTTCACAAACCCCAACTCAAACAATGTATCCCAAAAATCGTAATCTTCTCCTAAATTGTCTTTTGTCCACTCCTTACAAATTTCTCTAAAGCCCCCTATTTTAGGGGTTTTTATTGCAGGCCTAAGGTAGGAGAAGATTTATTAATTTTACATATTATAAGGATGTCTTAGTAGGAGAAGAAGTTAAAACTAGTAAAACAACACCATCTAAAAAGACCTTAGTTCCACATAAATTTTTGACGTACAAATTGCTAGGAAGTACCCTATTAACCATTTTTTCATCCTGTTACACCTCTATAGATGTATTCTAATCCTACTTTCCTTTGTGTTCATCTCATGCAACTCTCAATGACTTAACATCATAAGAAAATTCAATTGTAATTCCCTCCTCCTAAACCAAGTATCCAAAACATTAAACCTATTGAAAGTTTCATCATTTTATTGGTCTATCCAAGTTCTTTTATGATCTTTTCCCATATCGTATGGCTTCACATGAATAAATCCCTCCTTGTAAGAATGCCCTTCATACATAGGGCCCTTCCCCTTATCCTTCTTAGATAAAGAGTGAGGAGGTCCTAAAGATGCAAAGGGGGTGACTTATTTATGGGTTGTATCCTCTATATATATATCCATATTCATGGCAAATTATGTTTCTGAATCAACGGGTCTCTGATGTAGAGGTAAAACACAACGGAAGCAAACACAATAGCAATAGGAACTAGCACTAGCAAGAGATAGATTATAAAATTCTTCTATTTAATTTATCAAATGAATAGTACATACATTAGCTCTTCCTGCAGATTTCTTATCTTCATAACTTTGTATCCAAAAACTTTGCTCTCAAGCTTTTCCTAAACCTAAACTTAAAACTCTATTTATACTTGCTAAGATAATCTACGAAACCTTCTAGATTATTACAATATAGAAAATTCTAGATCAATATAGATTATTACAAAATAGGAAAAACAACTTATAGAATACTCTAGATCAATATAGAATAGGGAAGAATGACCCCACAATGGTCTGAACAAATCTCAAGAAAATATCTTATCGTAATGACAAAATTGAGATAATTTCCTCAAGTTGACTCGTGCATAAATTATGTCCAAAATTCTTTATGTGGGTGCTCCTACACCATACTCCGGGGGACAATAGAATCCAAGTCCCTTGGATTTTCCTTCCTCTTTCTTGTCTTCCAATTCTGTGGCATTTGTTGTTTGTACTCTTGCCAAGTACCCAAGTCAACTTTCATATTTTCATAAACCTCTTCCACAGATGAACTTAGATAGAAATCCTACAAACCTACAATAAATGGATTAGAAAAAGCAAATGGGACCTCATCATATATGAATTCATCAATTTGGTTCACTTTAGGAACCTTTGCATCCTTTTTATCAATGTCCTTATGCTGCAATATCTCCATGCTTGGAGACAAATTCATCACTATTTGATCTTTCTCTATCCTCGTAGCTTCATCACAAGTCTTCTTCCTTGCTACAACTATTATCCTTTTGATAGGCCATACCACTTTCTTTCTTAACCTCAAATGCCATCTCTTGGTTCCATCAAGAACCAACACATCCACCTCTTTTTCATCTTTATGAACCTTTTCATCACAAGGCTCATCAACAATTACCACTTCAACCTCTTTCCTATCTTCAAGAACCTTTTTATCATCAAGTTCATCAACAACTATTTGCTACAAACTTTTTATATTAGCATCAATTTGTTCATTTTCTCCTTCCAATGGACAAATCTTCTCTTCAAAGGCAACCGAGTTCTCCATTCCATCTTTACAAGCTTCTATAATCTCAAAGGATTGTTTCTCTAGATCACTATTTTCTTTTTCCATATTTTTCTTCAACTCCTCTTTTAGTCTCGCTAAATTTTCTTTGTGCTTTCTTAGTTACTGCATTAGGAATTTCATTCATTCCTTTATCTCTTGATCTATTCTGGATTCCTCTTCTCTTTTCTTCCTTTTCTCTTCCACTCTTTTCCTTGCTTCTTTCTTTTTCTTGTTCTAAAAATCCCAATATGAAACCCATGCATCTAATAATATCTTCTAATCATGAGATAAATCTCCTCTTGTGACCATTGTCTCTTATCTAGGTTCTCTCAACTCAACTTAGTCATCTTATCTTAATCATGCAAGAAAATATTACCAAAAAATAATTATTGATTGCTAATAGCATATCCATGTCTCCTTATAGATTCTAAACCTAGCATGCATAGGATTCCAAGATTGGCAAAGAAAGTCACAAGCTCATAAATTTTCAAATAAGTGCATGGTTTCTCTAATATGAAACACCATCTAAAAAATTTTCACGTTAAATAACCAAAACTAGTCATTCTTAGTGCCTCTCTAGACAACCATTTACCTTCTTAATCTTAAGAGTCCCTTTCAAAGAGGGAACCCTTCCTCATTTTGAGAAACTAGTCATTCTTAGTGCCTCTCTAGACAACCATTTACCTTCTTAATCTTAAGAGTCCCTTTCAAAGAGGGAACCCTTCCTCATTTTGAGATCTTATTGAATGCTCCATGACACTTTCATATATAAAGACAAAAGATCTGCAATCTTCATATCTTCAAAGGCCCCCTAATTTGAAAGCATCCTAGCTCTCCATTACAAAGCCACTAAAGACCACCCACAACCAGCACACAAAAAACTCACAGCTGCCACCTCAAAAAACTTCCACACCTCCCATCTCAAAAAAACTTATAAAACCTAACCACGGAGGGATTGCAACTTGAAGTTGAAAAACAACACCAATCCTCCCCAAATGCCAACCTCCGCATGCAAAATCGCTAAAATAACCCTCATGTCTAAACTTCATCAAACATTGACCCTAAAATGCACCGGACTGCTTAAACATTAAGATAGCCACTATCTTATTCGTCGATGCTGGCAGGTGCATTTAGTCAAATTATCTTCACCTTATTAATAATATTAAGAATTTGTTTCACATTTAGTGAACGACAAATTTTGGAGATATCGTAGAAAAAATAATCAACATAATATTCTTTGCAAAACGTTCCTTTACTCGACTGCACAACTACCGATTAGCTGAGAAAAATAGAGTTCTGAATTGCAGTTGGATTACGCGATACATGTGGACCACCATTGCTAGAACAACTCAGGGCCTGGTCAAGGCTTATGATTTGGTGACATAGAAATAAGATGGTGACATAGGCAATACAAATAGATGTATCATTATCATTCATATTATCCTGCCTCAAATAGATAGGCTCGCTCTGGACGGCCAGGTTTCCAGTTTGGAAGATAATCAAATCAACCAATGGTCTAAAACATTGTGTCCAATGTATACTCACTTCTTATCCAGGGCTAACTATGAAGAAGTTGGGAGTATTTATAATTTCAATTTTATTTTATTTTTACTTTTTAATTTTTTTTCCACTTTTAAAGAATATTGATTGAATTACATACAATGGTATTTCTTAAAAGAATTCAAATAACCAAACAAGTCAGGTGCAAATAAACTGAGAGACCTTGGAGTGTATGTAGACTATATAATTCTTTTGGCAAACTCTTTTTCTAATTTCGGCTATATGCTTCACACAAAATTCACCATTAAAAAAATCATAAATATTATTTCTATTGATCATATTTCTTCATTTTTTTCGTTAGCTCTGTTCATTTTGTAAATGAAAACCATAAAATGTATGGAACGACTCTGTTGATACCATTTTTAACTAAAAATGTTCCAAAATTTATTCCAACTTGAAAGTAATTTAAAAATGTGCAAAAGGAATTGCATCAAATAGGATAAATTTGATAGGAGAATCTACTCACAAGGAAAAAAAATTAGATCTTAAAAAAGGTAATTGTCAAAAAAAACTCTCCACAATAGATGCAAATAGCCTAGAAATGGTTTTGGTTGGCCCAAAAAATAGCTAAGTAATGCCTATGAAGGCTCCAATTAGACTAAGACAAGAAAAAAGAGTAACCTAAAAAAGGTTTCATTAAAGCAAAATATAGGTATCCCAAATGCCTTGCTTAATGAGAGATTGTTGAAAGAAAATGCCATCAAATTCATTAATTAGGTGTTTTCTATGCATATCCCAAACATGCCACCAATTAACCTCTTAGGCATGCAGTTCAAAATGTAGAACCCATTCATATGTTTTAATAGTTTAAGCACTTCATTGTTATCAAAATTATACAAAAAGGTGTTGTTTGCAAAAAGTTGTGTATGCATTTAAATTGATAATCTAAGTAAACTGGAACAAGGGGAAATGTTATATTCATTGTAGTTGTGAAACATTTTATATTTGTTATTTTCATATGAATTTGTAGAAATAAAGCTTAATATGCTCACAAAATATAACTAATTGAAAATATCTATTTTTTTCTATAAAAAATTATTTTAATTCTATTTTATATGTGAAAATATAATCAGTTATAAATTAATAGCTTATATATGCATATATTCTCATTAAGGCATAGCTTAAGGCATAGATTGGAAAAGTTTCTATTAGAATTTGAAATACAACCTTAAAATCAATCTATTCAAAATAGAACTTCATTGACTTTCAAACCCACTTATATTAATAGATTTATAATCCATAAGAAAAAAATTGAACAAGATAATCGATGGATAAAATTTAAGAAAACATTTATGATTAAGTTCAAAGAATATTATTATCATTTTAAACTTTAAATAAAATTTATTATTACTAAATGTTTAGATAAATTACAATTTATGTTATTTTCTTAGTTTTATTATGATATTAATTAAACCTATTAAATTGTCACTGTTGAATGTTCTTTATATTTATAAAAATTCATGACATTTATAAATTTAAAATATCAAAACATTTTTGTGGTAATTTTATAATTTTAAATATAACTTTGAAGTTTGCAAGGATGGTCTCTAAATCTTTGAAACAATGAACCATTTTTCTCCTTGTCCTTTCTAATGCTCTCTTTATTGTGGGATAGTGATCTTGAACATTGATACAAAATTCAATGTAAAAGTTTTTTTTTATTTGCTTCTGACCATCTAGATTTGGCCGACTAAGACATTACATACTTCAACCACATAAATAATGTTTATTTCATTACATTTGTAATTGATCATTACACATGATTGACTTGTGCTCCCACTATAATTTCCTTACGATTGATTAGATCTTGCACATAATATTTGAGTTGCATGTGTAGACACCTAAAAATCCTTTAGAAAATAATATTTTTATTTTCTGAAAAAAATCCCTGATGACATCATCATTTATTAATTAATTAATTATTTAATTAATTAATTAATTTTTATGCCATTAAATCCCTTTATCTTAATGAAATTTATTTAATTAAGGAATCCCTCCCAAAAATGTTTAAATCTTATTTAAACATTATTTCCTTATTTATTAATTATTTAATTAATAAATTGACCAAAAATCCTAAAATAAATAAAAAAATTATTTTTTGCCCAAAACTTGGCCAATTTCCTTATGACCAATAACCTCTTCCAAAATCTTCTAATCCTTCTTTAATTTCGATTAAAGGCTAATCCCATCATTTCCTACCCCTAATCCCAACTCAAAATATTTAATTAAGATTAAATATTAATCCTCATGTTTATTAAAAAAAAATTAATAAATATCTCCTCAACCCAAACCCTTGAAATAAATAAAACTTTATTTATTTCCTAAAAATCTAATTTATCCTCATCCTAAGAAGTTCTAGAAAGTCTTCATCCTCATCCTAGGAAATTCTAGACTATTCTAGAAAGTCTTTATCCTCATCCAAAGTCTAGACTCTTCTAGAAGATGTCTTTAAACCTAATCCTAATCCCCTCCTAACCTTGTCACATTCCCTAAACATGGGTTAAGAGTTACTAACCCAAGCCAAAGTTAAAAAATATCTCCTCCTTCACCCACCCTCATTAAATACCATCCACTTGCCTATCCCTAAGCTAATCCTAAACCATCCTAATCCATCCTCTAATCATTTGCACAAGCCTAAACAAGCTTAAAACCTTCCTAATCAAGTCCAAGTCGAAATTGCTCTCATCACCCTCAAAATATCTCAACCATAAAACTTTATGAAGTCCACTAGGTCATAAATGACTCTTACAAGCCCTTTTATTGCTCTTACAAGTCATTATGAGGGTCTTTATGAAGATTTTATCCCTTGAGCCTCCTTTGTTGACTCATCCTTCCCCTTTCCTCCATCCTCTCACCATGTGACATGTGTCACTCCTTGATTGGCTATAAGGAAGCACAATCCATGTGCTCTCTTCTCATGCAATCTGAGCCCTCCATGAGCTTTTTCCCATCCTTGCATCTTAGCCCTCAATCCCTCAAGCCTCTTGCCTATAAATTGGATCCTTCCCCTTTGCAAAATAACACAATCCATGAAGTAAAGTCATAATGTCATTTTGAGAAGCCATTTTACATCAAAACCATACACTCACACCCAAATTCCAACTCCATTTGAAGCCCTTTTTGAAGCATAAGCTTGAGCATACATCCTATCTATTTAAACAAAGCTACTCAACAAGAGAGCTTCTCATTGAGAGAGACCATTAATGGCTCATATTCTCAATTGAGAGTTCATCTTAGTCTATCTTGAAGTTTATGAATTTTGTTTAGTTTGTAGAAGCTTTATTTAAATTTGGTTTCTATTAGCATACTAACATTGCTCATATACAGCATGCATCTAAGGGTGAGATGTCCTTTCACTAAAATTTGTAGAACTCATTCTCTCTATACCACGGTGATTTAGGTTGGTTTGGGTCTAGCAATTGTGTTTGTGGGTAGTGGATGAGATTGTCATGGGCCAATTTGTTGAAAATGACATCAAGCGGTTTCCCCAAGGAAGTGTATACACAAGGTAGTTTTTGGACCTTTGGTTTTTGTCCAATTGTGATGGTGATAGCATTGGTTTGATTTTCTCGTCCTTGATAAGTGGGTGCTAGTGTGTTGTGTTGATATTGATGTTGTGGAGATTGTTGGTACGTTTGTTGATAGTACGTGTTTGGTTGATATGGTGGTTGTTGTTGGAACGTATGTTGATGAGGGGTGTTTAATGTGTTGGGAGTGGTACTAACTACATGGACATATCAAGTATCAATGGGCACCATCTTTTACTATGTTCTTGTTCTTATTCCAATACTGTGGTTTATCATTAGAGTGTCCTCTGTCTTGGTTATTTTCTTTATGGAGCTTCATGATTCTATCATTAATAAGTCCTCACTCGAGGCCCATGCCTTTCTCCTTGATCTCTTTGTATTTTTGTAGGCAGTTCATGACCATGTGGTGAAAGAATCTAGGACATGCATTGTCAATGAACATTTTGACAAGGTAGCGCTCTAGTATTTTGCAAGAGATTCATATTGTGAAAGTTTTCCACCTTTGCAAGTAATCAGTGAGGCTTTTTCCCTCTTTTTGTTTTGTGTGTGTAAGAATTTTCCTAAGGAAAAAATTCACCCAAGAACTAAGAACTCAAACACAAGCACACAGTAAACCAGAAAGAGAGAGTATGATCAAAATGACAATATATTCAGTATGTCAGGATAAGAGTACACTAGGAGTGCCTGTATATAAAGGCATCTCAGGAAGCACCTAGAATGTCTCTAGAAACAACCAAGAGATAAGACAACTAAGCACCTTATCCAACATTCTAGATGAATGGATAAGAATGAAAAAGTGTCATATGTGTGTAAAAGATTCCTGTGTTGTAGACAACTTGTGCTTGAAAGAGGTGCAGACCATTATGATGTCATCATAAAAACTCACAAGAGTGCACATACTCCTAAGTGTCTCACAAATAAAAATAATGCAAAATAATTAAATAATGCATTAACCTAAGCAAACTTAAGTAAGTGTAATAAGTAAATACTTATTTACACCAACACCCCCCTTAAGTGCAACCTAGGGGAATTCCCTTAAGCTTATGAAACTAGGATGAAGATGCATAATGGGTTCCGGCTACTAGGCCATGTTAGGTACCCATGTACATAATGATATGCAATCTCTCATAAAGCCGAGAAAGAGGGAAAACCTCATGGGAAAAACCCTCCCCCCAAAAAGAGAGATAAATAAGGATGCATCAATGGATGGAGTAATAAAGACCCCCCCCATTATGACATACATCCAGCATATACATAAGAGAATGAGAGAAGGAAGAGAGACAAAATAGGCTCCCCCCACCCAAAAGAAGAATGCCAACAAGTGAAAGGTGCTCCAAGGAAGAAGCTGGTCCATGAATGTAGAATGGTGTTTCTCCCCTTAGGAAGAAACAATGTCAAAGGTACAATCTTGAAGATGTATGTTGGCCCTAAAACCTACTCAAGTATCCCTATGCTAATGCTGGTGTTCACCCCTTCCAACTATGCTGAAAAGAACGAATGCAAATCTGGCAAGGATGTCTGTTGAACCTGTTCCACTGAACCATCTGTCTCCTCAACTGACAAAGAGACCTCCACTAATTGTTGTTCATAAGGATCCACAATCACGCAAACTTGTTCAGATTGATTATGTAGAGAATGGACATGAGGGTCAGAGTGAGCCCTCACAACAACTGTAGAAGGATCACCTTCATCAATGAGAAGATGTATGTCCTTAAGTATGTCTCCCAAGTCAACTGAAGCTATAGGTGGAAGACAAGATGTACCATGCTCTGTTGAACCTTTCACTATGGCAATGTAAGCATGTGGACTGGACTGATGTGACCTCTCACTGTAATTGTTGATAGAACCCCACGTGTTTGCACCTATTGAAGCACTATCATTGGTGTCACTATCAGTTTCCACTATGTATGATGTGCAGAGAGGAGTAGAGGACAAGTTGGGTGAACTTTCCTCAAAGTGAACATCCTTCTCCACAAAAATCTCATGTGTCTCTGGATCCATCAGTTTATAAGCCTTCACATTGTCTTCATAATCGATGAAAGAACAAGGCCTAGGTGCCAGTGCCTTGCAACTCCTAGAAGAAAGGTTTGCCCATGTTGGAAAATTGAAGACTCTAAGGTGACTCACAACTGGTTTTTTTCTACACCATGCCTCAAAAGGAGTCTTCCCTTCTAAGGCTGGATGAGGAGATATGTCAAGTATGTGAGTAGCACTGCTAATGGCTTCAACTTCAAGTGTAGGATCAAGAGACTTGGTCTTTATCATGCAACTTGCCATGGTTTTGAGAGTCCTAATCCTCATAGCTACAACATCTGTCTTGTGTGGACTAAATTTTGGTGGGTTCTAAAGATCAATTCCCTCAATTCTAAAAAAGTTCTTAAGTCTTCTGTCTACATATTTGTTCTCATTGTCCACCCTTAGTACTTTGATGGATGTCCTTGACTTGTATTCAACATGAGTCTTAAAATATTGAAGCTTATGAACCACTTCATTCTTGTGATGAAGGAAGTAGACCCAAGTGAATCTCAAAAAGTCATCAACAAATGTGAGTATATAACGGCCTTGGCTGACTAAAGTCACTGCAAAGAGTCCTGCTAAAACCATGTGAACTAACTGAAGAACAATTGGAGCTCAAGAAGACTTCCCTTTATCATACTTCTCCTTCAGATTCATATTCATTGAACAAGATGAACATTCTCCCTTAGAAAAGTTGATGTTGGGTAGACCTTTGACCATATGTTTTGAGAAAAGTTGCTAAAGAGAGCAGAAGTCAAGGTGACCAAACCACTCATGCCATAGGTTGATGTTTGAAATAGAGTGAGTCAACAAGGCTTGAGAAGGACTCTTAGGCACAAAGTGGGAGAAGGAGTAAAGCCTCTTTTGTCATGATTGACTTTCCCCAGTGCAACTAATGAATCATCTCTTAGACTTCACACCATCACTGAATCTGGAAGGAACTCAACTTTATGACCATCTCCAAGGTGAGTGATTTGGTAAACTGATAGGAGATTGGAACTAAGGTTTGGAATGTAGAGAACATCTTTGAATTCCCCATTTTCCATTTCTACATGTCCTTTCCCTTCAACTTCCATTTTAGTATCATCTCCCATGAAGATGTGTGGTACCTTTGACTGCTTCAATAAAGAAAAGTCTTGCTTTGAAGAACCCATATGGTAAGAGGCACCTGAGTCAAGTATCCATTCCAAAGAAGAACTTGTGTTTGCCATAAGTGCTTGCCCTTTACCCTTTGAAGAGGTTGGAATTGAATCCTTGGAAGTAGCTAGCACTTGAATCTTGTTCTTCTTGAGTATATTTTCTAACTCATCGATTCTTTTTGTCTTGCAATGATGCTCATCATGATTTGGCTTTTTGCAGTATGCACAAAAGAGGTTGTCCTTCTTGTCATTACTTCCCTTCTTGTTGGAACAAGAGTTGCCTTGTTGAGAGGAGGATTGTTGTGTCTCAGATTGTTTTTTCTGCTTCCATTGCTTCTTCTTCTTGTTGCTTTTCCCTCCTTGACTCGATTTGTGCTCATCACTAGCCACCAAGGCTTTGGTCTTTGATGACTAGAGAAGTCCAAAATCCACCAAGTGAGATTGTTCAACAATCAACATCTCTGCAAATGCATCAAAAGAAGGCTTGTGGTAAGAAGATCCCATGGTCAACCTGTGAGTATTAAAACTTGAAAAAAAAATTAGTCTATTCAGAAGATAGCCTCTTCAAGATGTGATGAATCAACCTGTCATCCTTCATGGGATTTCCACAATCTTTAAGACGTGCCCTATACTCATTGAGTTTAATGATGTAATGTAATGCCCCGCCCGGAGATCTTTGGAAACAAGGATGAAATACAAGCCAAGAATTTTTTTTTTTTACAAGTATGAATGCACATGACAACATCATACAGGGATCACAACGATCACAACGGAAGACTTCACCACAATCTCGGCAACCAATGAATCTCCAAATGCTAATACCAAACTGACACACACAAACAAAGCCAACAACGACAACGCACATGATGAGGGCACAAGAAACGACCACTCATCAACAAAACACCAAGCTGGGTTAAAATGCAAAATCCTAAAATTTGGCTAAGCCTGAAATCCTGAAGCCCTGAAAATTGGCTAAGTCTGGATTTTTGAAGCCCTGAAATTTCCTAGAATCTATAACTTATCTCCGAGAGGTCTGAAACCTATCTCAAAAGATTCGTCGCATATATTAAAATATATCTTAAGTATAAGAAATTAAATATATGTCAACTTATACTTAACTGGATTTTAAGAGAAACTGAAAGAATTCAAAATGAAACAACATAGGGTCAAAGAACACCCAAAAGGGTATCCAGATCAACCCTCAAAAAGTGCCCGTTGGCTGCCTGCGTAGGTTTTTACAAAAAATTGTGTGACACTTCTTACTAAGGGAGGGCGACACTTCTCCTTAATGCGTGCGACACTCTTCCAATGTCGTACGACATTTCTCAAGAAGGCGTGCGATACTTTACAGGATTGTACGACACTTCTCAAGAAAGCATGCGACACTCATCCAGTGTCGTACGACATTTCTCAAGAAGGCGTGCAATACTTTACAATATCGTACGACACAATTTGTATGGGCATGCGATACATTATTATGTCACACAATGTTGACAAAATGTCGCCCATAGAAACATGAAAATACTTAAAGAACTCAAAAAAAGGGAAAAACACAGAGAAAAACCTCCACACTGAGGAGTACCGGATCCACGTCAATCAAGGAATGAACACTCAAAAGCACTAACAGCAAGGAAAGAGGAACATCTATCCATCTAAACCATAATAGTAAGGAACATACTGAAAACAACATTGCAGTAAACATAAATAATATCACAATTACAAAACAACCAAATTAAGTACACAGGTCCTCCCAACCGTCAATAGCATCATAAGACCATCATGGGTCCTAGCCATCCCCCACGCATAACATTCCAAGCCATCGACCAGATCGTTAGTATTGTCATAATAGGGACGTCACTACTAAAACATGCAACAATATAAGCATAAGGAAATCTAACATGCTAGTAGTAAAGCATAAGATAATCCTACAGTAGATAACATCACCTATCACATGCTAAACAGCAGTAAGCAACAGATATACTACTAAATCTAATAACATCATCTAATCATATGTTAAACATCATGATAAGGGAAGGCGTCAAGTAAACTAGCATCATCTAAACATGATATCCAAGCATTCCAATGAAAGCATAAATCACGAGAAAGCATACCCTAGAACTCGAAGTACCAAGTGAAAACATCCAACAACGGTCGTACTAGGACAAAAGACCGTCTATGTACACTGGTCCTCAGTAGTGGTGAAGGTAGCTATGCCTCCCAACCACATGGCACCCATAGGTCCACACCCGCCATGCTGATGGAGATAATGATCCAACCACAAACACACAAAAGAACATCCATGGCTAACACTCACACCAGACAGTATGATGGCTACAACCAAGAACCTAAGACAATGCAAGGAGTATAGGTCCTCGTCAGACACTCAAAAGGCTACTAAGTAGGGGTTGACATCATGGAGAGTTTCTTGGCATCCAAAAGCCCAAGCTTGGATCGTGTGTCCTCAAACTTAAACAGGTGCTCACACATTGTGTCCTCGAACTTAATCGGGTGCTCACACATTTTATTATCTTAAGTTTTATTAACACTCACACATTTAAATTTAGTTCTCACTTACTTAAAACTTCATATCCTCTATCAACCTCCGACGCCATAAATGTCGAGCTACGAGATAGGAGCCCCCTCCATATGCTACCCTACCCTACCTATGCTCAACCTACAACAAGTGCCCATGGGCATGCATACTCCCATCCCAACCCCAATGGTCATAACTTCTAGAAAAGACATGGAAGGTCGAGACCCACAAGTCCTTTGAAAAATGTATGTGCACGTACTCGTGTGTGGTGCACCACCATCACGAATATCATAACACAAGGACAGGAATGAGAACACAATGCAAAACAAAACACCTAACCGAAAGCAACTCAAGAGGATTGATTCTACACAAATCCCAAAGCCAATAAAACCATACATCATAAAATCACTCAACCGGCCTCAATCTGAGAGTATGGATTCTACACGAATCCTAGCATTCACGAAACGAAAGCAAAAGTGCAAGAAAAACCATAACAACAGGTAACAAATCACTCAACTGAACACAAAGTCAGGAGTACGGGTGTGACACGCATCCCAATGCAACAAAGAGTGCAATAGTAGTCTAACTGATATCCAAATGGATCATCCAAGTCCACGACCCACATTGTACCAATAAAACTCGAGAAAATAGGGCGGCACGTAAAACGAGGTAAAAACTCCAATTTTTAGAAAAATTCCAAAATTAAAACCCATTTGACCTTTGCGTTCAAAAACTCCAAAAATCTAAAAATAAATGGAATCGAACATCGTATGCAAAAACGGGCAACATAACGGTGCAAAACTCCAAACCCTCATCTCGAAAAACAAAGAAATGTTCATACACACCCAACCGGGTAGAACTAGCATACAAAAACGGAGGGGAACACTAGTTCTCAGCCTCCAAACAAACGGCTACCAAAAATAAGAGCAAAAATAATAAAACAGGAAAGCCCTACCTCACAACCAAAAGGGCAAAACGAGAATCTAAACCAGAAAATAAATATTTCGCAGAAGTAGCTAAAAATCGCGGCAATCCAAGGTTTCCCCGAGCTGGATCCAATGAGCCCAACCTCGCGACAATCCCACGCTCGTAGCTCCCACAACGAACAAAACAGTAAATCCTTGTGAAGAGGATTTTTGGGTTTTACTCTCCAACTTTTCAATTTGAAAGTGAGAAGTGAGGAATTAAATTCCTCTTTGGATACTTATTCACTTTTCGGGTGAATAATCGATTAAGGCATTTAACCATCCAATCTAGTTAAACCTCGAATCGACCCAAACGAAAACAAGCTATTCCTATAAATAAGAATTCATCTATGGAAAAGCTGCCAGAAATTAAAATAAATCAATTAAAAAGCTCGAAAACTCAAAAACACATAAATCTCCTAAACAACTTTTGCGACAAAGCGAAACTCTAAATACACATACACGCTCACTGGTCTAATCACAAATGCAAATGAGTTCAGATTTAATAATCACTGAAAGGTTTAATTTAAACATTTAATTAAAGATATGTCGACCATATAAGGACGACATTGGTACAATATGAAAGGTTGAATCACTAACTCCATGTGCCACTACCAGGGATATAAATCCTGCACACTAAACAACACAATCAAGTGCAATTGCATATAATAACATAGCCGAAGCAATAATGCATTAAATCACCTAATTTAACCATTTATTTAATTATATTAAAATAATCTATTTACATCACTCACGTTCGCATAAAACATAACAACCCAGGAATGAAGTAAATAACCATAGCATTAAATCCATCACATAACATATTCAGAGGTATGTCCAAAAATCAGATAACCAAATATCATCATAAAACACACTGTCATCTCAAAATGGCATCATCATGCAATATGATTAACTGAATAGCATAGTAGTCTAATATCTATGATACTGAAATCAAGGTGTAACATCTAACCTTCAGGTCCTCTCAAATGTAAACATAACATGAGTAACAAATATCTCTCTAATCAAAAATATAACAAGGTAAATGTCCGCAGCACATAACCAAATAATCCCACATGAACAATCCATTTCTAATCATTAATGCATTTAATAAATATTGATTACTCTACATTAAAAGGCATTTAAAACACATAAGCAAACACAGTCATAAACATGACTAAGCATTGCTATAGGAACCTAGTCCAGTGTAGCATGGTAATAGAACATAGTGTAATCTCTGCACACATCTCAAGGGAATCACGAAACAACCTCATGATACCACATTGATCCTGGTAACCACTGGCACAAACCTCAGTGAACCAAAAATCACATCATAATCTCAAAGATCAGTCAAAAGCATAATCAAAGCAACTAATACAGAAACATAAATCTGAACACCTCAACGGTGTAGACCACTCAGGGTCACAATCATGATCCCATCACAACAAAAGATCAGCAAGGTTGCATCCATCAGGATGACTTACAGAAGTCAAACGGGAGAGGCACTACATCATCCCCCCCAAAGACTAGGCTTGCTCCTAGAAGCTTGCAATCCAAAAATAGAAACCAAAACACACCAAGAACAAAATCAAAAGTGAGCAATAGGAATGACTCAACAACTCTCTACAAGTCAAACCCAAATCACTCCAACATTCTCCAACCCATCACGTTAACCCCCAAATAGGTTAACCATGAGAGAGTGGGTGTCACACAAACACAAGGTCCTCCAACAAGGAACCTTCTATGCACTAGGAAGAACCCATCTAACCATAGAGTCAACAATACAAGGTAAGCAAAAACCCTCTCTACGTCGTCAACAGGTGCCCAACTACAACATGCACCAACTACAATACCACAAACAAGGTCAAAACAAGACACACTTCCAACAAGAGTTGGAATCTCGGGGGAAAACCATCCCAAAATTCCCAAGAATACTATCATGTCACACATGATCATTCTGGAATCCACGTAAACTCACCCTTAGGACAAAGAGAATGGAATTTTACCAACAAAAGGACACACTCCAAAAGACTACTCACCCCAAGTGTAGGAGCACGACACCTCACCATGGCACAAAATCTCAACTACCACTGGAAACTAGGGTAACATAACCCAACCAAACAAGATATCACCTTTCCACAAGGTTGCACAGACTTTCGTTAGTGGACACAATCATGAAATGTCTGCATACCAACTCACAAGATGGTAACATGTGTCCAACAATACCATGTCCCTCTAGCACCATGCTAGGAAAACTACACCCAAACGATCGCTAAACTCAATCTCTAGCCTCAAGTCAATGGTTAATGAGAAAACTTGACTCTGATAATCCACATGAAGATATAAGCTTAGGGAGGAGGATACTACAAAGTATTAGGACTGAGAGGGAGTCTCTCTCTCAACCTCCACACTAACCAGTCCATGATGTGTTAGGAAACTCACAATTTCCCCAACCATCAACATACTCACAAGAGAACACTACTTAGCTAGTGGCATAACCACACTAGCCTACTCTCACAAGAGAGAAAAGGATATGGAGATACACCCAAGGTAACGTCCAAGAAGGAGAATCTAGACTCATCAAAGAACTGAGTCACTCCCAAATGACAAGGCAACATCATCCTCAAACAAGGAACACTCACAAACCACACTACACCTCCCAAGGGTGGGTCAATGTAATAGGAAACACAAAAACCCAAGCACGAACCCCAACAGGTACCTAGTAGATTATGAAGACAAGATAACTCTTCTATTATGAATAACATGAAGAGTTAAACTTCTCCAATGGCCATAAATATGATATGTCATGATTGAATTGGCCTCTACTTGAGAAGGTACTCAGAACATCGATCAGCAAATCCAAAAGCCAAAGCTTCACATTCGAACTCAGATTGGCTCCATCTGAAGAGCGCCAAAAAGACAACGAAAAAAACTACAACAAGATGGAGCTTCGAGAGTCCTAAGACCCAAGATCTGAGTCACCACTCAAGACAAAACAACAAAGACAAAATCAACAGTCTTGGCCACCAAGACAAGCGACGGACAAAACGTCCAAATCCACACAAGAGCACACATGCCCAAAACAACATAAGACATGGAATGAAAGGTAATCCACACATTGAAACCATCATTGCTACTCTTTCATAATTTCATTAATTAAACATAACATAAGCACTAATGCAAAATGAAATTGAAATATTTTCAAGCAAGGGTCCAAGAGTCACCATAAAACAAGTACATACATTTCAATTTCTTTCAAAAATAACATTTCATTTACTTATCTTTTAAACCATTCAATTACAATGACAACTTTAAATCTATCAAAGATACACTAGCATGTTCTCCATGATATTATCCCTTGTATGTACTACCAAAGGTTCGAGATGAACATGATAGAGTCAACACACAACTAGGCAGTAGTAAAACACATCCAGAATAGTCATCATGAAATATAATCAAAAATCCCAAATGGGAGAATTATCAATTCCAATAGTAAGTACCAAAATGAGCTCACTTCAACAATAAGTCAAATGTGACAACTGTCACAAAGAGAGCGATAGATAAAATTTGATGACTACTCCAAGAGAGGAAAATACTAAAAACCAATGCTAGCCCAACAACATGAGGAAAGTACCTCCAGCCAAATAAAATAAGGCATCAAACAAATCACATTACAGGTGATGACTGAGTACAGTCACACAAGAGGGATAAATCAGCACACAATGCTAAGGAATACATCATCCTAGCATCGTTAGAGAACACACTCACACACATCAAGCAGTATACCATTAGTAACCTCATGCATATGTAGACAACAATAATTTCCATGCAATGCAACATTTAGATATTCATCTATCTAATACAAATTTCCATAAGCTTAAGAAGTAATCAGATTGGGGACTTAAGTCATTAACCCAAGGATATAATGCAAAACTACTTTTTGCAATGATTCACAATAAACACTCATTTTCAATGAAAGGAACCATTTTATCACCCTAAAGATAAAACATAGAATCACAAATAAGATTCATTCATCTACTTACAATCTAGAGAAAATAGGGAAACAATGCACCTTACTCTACAAGGAGAAACAAAAAGCGGCACTCAAAGCCAACACATGGACACCAATCAGTGGTTCCATCCAAAAAGGGTCACACAAGCAACTGACCAACCAAGGCACATCAATTCCACTCACCAAACCAGGAAGACTCACTTCCTTCTCCACACACAAATCTAGTTGCATCTACTGGACAAGAAAGTCCATCAAGAGTAGGTACCAAAGCAACAAAGAGCATGAGTTCTCACCAAGACACTCACACTCAACCAACGCAGCAACAACTACATGGGCAACATAAACACAGAGATTCCAATGTTTGAACATGGGCTCTGATACCAGATGTAATGCCCCACCCGAAGATCCTTGGAAACAAGGATGAAATACAAGCCCAGAATTTATTTTTTACAAGTATGAATGCACATGACAACATCATACAGGGATCACAACGATCGCAACGAAAGACTTCACCACAATCTTAGCAACCAACGAATCTCCAAATGCCACTACCAAACTGACACACACAAACAAAGCCAACAATGACAACACACATGATGAGGGCACAAGAAACGACCACTCATCAACAAAACACCAAGTTGGGGTAAAATGCAAAATCTTGAAATTTGGCTAAGCCTGAAATCCTGAAGCCCTGAAAATTGGCTAAGTCTGGATTTTTGAAGCCCTAAAATTTTCTAGAATCCATAACTTATCTCCAAGAGTTCTGAAACCTATCTCAAAAGATTCGTCCCATTTATTAAAATATATCTTAAGTATAAGAAATTAAATATACGTCAACTTATACTTAACTAGATTTCAAGAGAAACCAACAAAATTCAAAATGCAACAACATAGGGTCAAAGAACACCCAAAAGGGTATCCAAATCAACCCTCAAAAAGTTTCGAACATGATAAAAAGTGCCCATTGTCTATTCGCACAGGTTTTACAAAAAATCGTGCGACACTTCTTACTAAGGGAGGGTGACACTTCTCCTTAAGGCGTGCAACACTCTTCCAGTATTGTACAACATTTCTCAAGAAGGCGTGCGATACTTTATAGGATCATACGACACTTCTCAAGAAGGCGTGCGACACTCTTCCAGTGTCGTACGACATTTCTCAAGAAGGCATGTGATACTTTACAGTATCGTACGACACAGTTTGTATGGGCATGCGATACATTATTATGTCGCACAATGATGACAAAATGTCACCCATAGAAACATGAAAACACTTAAAGAACTCAAAAAAAGGAAAAAACACAGAGAAAAACCTCCACATCGAGGAGTACTGGATCCACATAAATCGAGGAATGAACACTCAAAAGCACTAACAACAAGGAAAGAGGAACATCTATCCATCTAAACCATAATAGTAAGGAACATACTGAAAACAACATCGCAATAAACATAAATAATATCACAATTACAAAACAACCAAATTAAGTACGCGGTTCCTCCCAACCGTCAATAGCATCATAAGACCATCGTGGGTCCTAGCCATCCCCCGCGTGTAACATCCCAAGCCACCGACCAGATCATCAGTACTGTCGTAATAGAGACATCACTACTAAAACATGCAACAATATAAGCATAAGGAAATCTAACATGCTAGTAGTAAATCATAAGATAATCCTACAATAGATAACATCATCCATCACATGCTAAATCGCAGTAAGCAACAGATATACTACTAAATCAAATAACATCATCTAATCATATGGTAAACATCATGATAAGGGAAGGTGTCAAGTAAACTAGCATCATCTAAACATGATATCCAAGCATTCCAATGAAAGCATAAATCACGAGAAAGCATACTCCAGAACTTGAAGTACCAACTGAAAACATCCAACAACGATCGCACTAGGATAAAAGACCATCTTTGTACGTTGGTCCCTAGTAGTGGTAAAGGTAGCTATGCCTCCCAACCACATGGCACCCATAGGTCCACACCCGCCATGCTAATGGAGATAATGATCCAACCACAAACACACAAAAGAACATCCATGGCTAACACTCACGCCAGACAGAATGATGGCTGCAACCAAGAACCTAAGACAATGCAAGGAGTATAGGTCCTCGTCAGACACTCAAAAGGCTACTAAGTAGGGGTTGACATCATGGAGAGTCGCTTGGCACCCAAAAGCCCAAGCTTGGATCGTGTGTCCTCAAACTTAAACGGGTGCTCACACATTGTGTCCTCGAACTTAATCGGGTGCTCACACATTTTATTATCTTAAGTTTTATTAACACTCACACATTTAAATTTAGTTATCACTTACTTAAAACTTCATATCCTCCATCGACCTTCGGTGCCATAAACGTCGAGCTACGAGATAGAAGCCCCCTCCATATGCTACCCTACCCTACCTATGCTCAACCTACAACAAGTGCCCGTGGGCATGCATACTCCCATCCCAACCCCAATGATCATAACTTCCAGATAAGACATGGAAGGTCGAGACCCGCAAATCCTCTGACAAACGTACGCGCACATACTCGTGTGTGGCACACCACCATCACGAAGATCAAAACATAAGGACAAGAATGAGAACATAATGCAAAACAAAACACCCAACCGAAAGCAACTCAAGAGGATGGATTCTACACGAATTCCAAAGCCAATAAAACCATACATCATAAAATCACTCAACCGGCCTCAATCCAAGAGTATGGATTCTACACGAATCCTAGCGTTCATGAAACAAAAGAAAAGGTGCAAGAGAAACCATAACAACATGTAACAAATCACTCAACCGAACACAAAGTCGGGAGTACAGGTGCAACACGCATCCCAATGCAACAAAAAGTGCAATAGTGGTCTAACTGATATGCAAACGGATCATCCAAGTCCACGACCCACATTGTGCCAAGAAAACTCAAAAAAATAGGGCGACACACAAAATGAGGTAAAAACTCCAATTTTTAGAAAAATTCCAAAATTAAAACCCATTTGACCTTTGGTTTCAAAACCCCCAAAAATTCAAAAAAAAATGGAATTGGACATCGTATGCAAAAATGGCCAGAATAACGGTGCAAAACTCCAAACCCTCATCTCGAAAAATAGAGAAATGTTCATACCTGGCCAACCGGGTAGAACTAGCATACAAAAATAGAGGGGAACACTAGTTCTCAGCCTCCAAACAAACGGCTACCAAAAATAGAAGGAGAAACGGAGCAGAAACAATAAAACAAGAAAGCCCTACCTCACAGCCAAAAGGGCAAAATGGGAATTTGAACCAGAAAATAAATATCTTGCAGAAGTAGCTGAAAATCGTGGCAATCCAAGGTTTCCCCGAGCTAGATCCAACAAGCCCAACCTCGCGACGATCCCACGCCCATAGCTCCCACAACGAACACAACAGTAAATCCTCATGAAGAGGATTTTTGGGTTTTACTCTCCAACTTTCCAATTTGAAAGTGAGAAGTGAGGAATTAAATTCCTCTTTGGATACTTATTCACTTTTCGGGTGAATAATTGATTAGGGCATTTAACCATCCAATCTAGTTAAACCCCGAATCGACCCAAACGAAAACAGGCTATTCCTATAAATAGGAATTCATCTATGGCAAAGCTGCCAGAAATTAAAATAAATCAATTAAAAAGCTCGAAAACCCAAAAACACATAAATCTTCTAAACAACTTTCGCAACAAAGCAAAACTCTAAATGCACATACACGCTCACTTGTCTAATCACAAATGCAAATGAGTTCAGATTTAATAATCACCGAAAGGTTTAATTTAAACATTTAATTAAAGATACATCGACCATATAAGGACGACATTGGTACAATATGAAAGGTTGAATCACTAACTCCATGTGCCACTGCCAAGGATATAAATCTTGCACACTAAACAACACGATCAAGTGCAATTGCATATAATAACATAGCCGAAGCAATAATGCGTTAAATCGCCTAATTTAACCATTTATTTAATTATATTAAAATAATCTATTTACATCACTCACGTTCGCATAAAACATAACAACGCAGGAATGAAGTAAATAACCATAGCATTAAATCCATCGCATAACAAACTCAGAGGTATGTCCATAAACCAGATAACCAGATATCATCATAAAACACACTGTCATCTCAAAATGGCATCATCATGCAATATGATTAACTGAACAGCATAGTAGTCTAATATCTATGATACTGAAATCAAGGTGTAACATCTGACATTCAGGTCCTCTCAAATGTAAACATAACATGAGTAACAAATATCTCTCTAATCATAAATATAACAAGGTAAATGTTCGCAGCACATAACCAAATAATCCCACATGAACAATCCATTTCTAATCATTAATGCATTTAATAAAGATTGATTACTCTGCATTAAAATGCATTTAAAACACATAAGCAAACATAGTCATAAACATGACTAACCACTGCTACAGGAACCTAGTCCAGTGTAGCATGGTAATAGAACATAGTGCAATCTCTGCACACATCTCAAGGTAATCACGAAACAACCTCATGATACCACATCGATCCTGGTAACCACTAGCACAAACCTTAGTGAACCAAAAATCACATCATAATCTCAAAGATCAGTCAAAAGCATAATCAAAGCAACTGATACAAAAACATAAATCTGAACACCTCAACGGTGTAGACCACTCAGGGTCACAATCATGATCCCATCACAACAAAAGATCAGCAAGGTTGCATCCATCAGGATGACTTACAGAAGTCAAACGGGAGAGGCACTACATGTAATCCTAAATTGTGTCAAAATTCTTAGGATCCAAGAGAAGTAGATCGTCCTCAATCTGAAATCCCTTTTCTTTATCCACTTTACCATACAACTGTTCAAGTTTATCCCAAGCTTCTTTAGAGTTTGAACAACTTTTAATGTGAAAGAGAAGATTTCCATGTACACAACTCTTGATAACTCCTAAAGCCTGTTGGTCTTGATTTTGCTAATCAATGAGTTCTTTAGCATCAGTAGGTTTGGTAATTGTACCATCAACATAAAGACTATATCCTTTTTCCATTAATCTACCTCATGCAATATCTTTCCATGTAGAATAGTTGTGTGAAGTTAAAGGAGGACATTTAAAACCCATGATGCATAAATGAAAAGAGCACAATAAAGAGACACAAAAAACACAGTACACACCCCCCCTTTTCACTCAATCAAAAGACCCCCCCAAAAAAGATGCTTTGGGCACTTTATAAGTAGTGCGTTTACAATGGGCCACTTGTCAAAATGAACAAAGTGGACTTTCTAATTTTGCTTTTACAACTGTCTTATAAGGCTTAAATCTATCACTTAAGCACTGTAGCTCAGATTTACAACAATTTTGAAAAAGAATCAAAGCTTTACAATGCTGAAAAAGGCTTAATTCTAAAAGTGAGAAATTGGTCCACACAACTCTAGAATCTGACTTCAGATCTAGAAAGTAGACAAAAAAAATGCACTTTCAAAAAAAATGGAACCTGGAAAAGTGATCAGATGTGCCCGTACGGAGCTTATGAAGTTGCAAAATGCAGGATTATGCAGGTAAAGTTGCCAAAAAATGCAATTTCTACAAAATCTATGCACCAAAACTAAAAAACAACACACCACTAGAAAATTTAAGAAATTCTACCCAATTTCAAAAAAAATTACACCTGAATTGGAGTCTGGATGTCCAAGATATGGGCTTGCAAAGTTAGGCTGCCAAACTGAAAAGCAATCTGGAGAGGGGTCTGGAGCAAAAACTACAAGTCTAAATTTGACCATCAAATGGCCATCTCTATAGTTATAAATTCCTAATTTTGACAATCAAAGGGTCATCAATTTTAACCTCAGGAAAAGATGACGTCAACAAAAAATATGAGCCCCTTGGTGATGTGGCAGATGACAGGGTTGTTGAATGTATGTCCATACTATACGAAATGTATGGAATGCTTACATGGAAAAAATTATCAAGTTCCATGTGGTGATGTGGCAGTCTCAGCTCTGACATGGAAAATGGGCCAGCTATCATGTGAAGGTAGGTCCACGTGTCGTGCAAGCAATTAGTCCACAGTGTTCAATGGTTTGGCACCATATGGCATCTATTAGAAATGCCTAGACATTGTCGAAACATTTCAACATGCGGGCAGTTTAAAATAGGTGCTAGAATATATCAATCGGCCAAAAAAAAAAAAAATAGCGATCGCCTATTTTGTTGACGTTGCCAGAATATCATGATTCGCGCTGAAAAAAATAAAAAAATAAAAAATAGCCACCGTCTGCCAAGATCTGCAAGATGGTCAAAACTCCTTCACGTGTGTCAAAAAAGTAACTTGTGACATCGTATCTTAGTCGTGATCGTTGGGAACTCTTGCGTAAGTTGCGAGTAATAAATGCTACTTCGGATAATAAATGGTGCTAGCCAGAAGTCACAGTGTCAATGCTAGAAAAGATGCAACAGTGGTCGTCAGAAGGATTTTAATGCAACATCGGGAGTCAATGCCACAAACTAATCGTGAAAAAATGTTGAATGACTGTTGCTAGCGCCAAAAAATTTTGTGAGAAGCCAGAAAAAACAAAAACCGAATGAGATTTATAATGAAAAATCCCACATGCAACATGGGTTAATCTACAGACTGTTTAAATTGAAATGGTCACGGCTATAAGACAAATAAGCTTGGTCTACCAGTTGGAAGACTTTGCAGCCGGTTGTAATGTGGATGGCCACTAGTCGAATTTGTTGAATGAAGCTCGCTCCAAATTAATGGTATGACTGCTTCTAAATAAATAGAATAACCCCTGCGACAAAATAAATATACCTCCAAAAATGGCAGAGCCGAGGTGTCACTGCCCGATTCTGCTAAAAAATTTCTCTACAACCAGCCCGTAGGGCTAAAAAAAAATTGCAATTTTTGACAAAAAATTACAAAGAAAAATAACAGATCTGAATTAAAATTAAATTACAGATATGAAAATAATGACCATACCCGAAATGCAAATCGGGGCCTCAAGTTTCGATTTGCAAAAAAAATTTGCCTCACGCTCGACTTTAGGCCAAGGTAGCCAAGTTTATAGTCAGTTTTCACTGGTTCAACATTTTGGACGCAATGGCGAGGTCAAATCTAGCTCTAGATGCTTCCAATTTCTGCAGTACTCTGGATTCAGGCTGAGGTGTTGAAGCAAGCGTGGTCTCGAACAGCTATGTGATGAGAAAATCTCAAAGTTGCTCTGATACCATGTAAGAATTTGCCTAAGGGCAAAATTCACCTAAGAACTAAGAACTCAAAAATAAGCACACAGTAGACCAGAAAGAGAGAGTATGATCAGAATGACAATATATTCAATATGCCATGATAAGAGTACACTAGGAGTGCCTGTATATAAAGGCCTCTTAGGAAGCACCTAGAATGTCTCTAGAAACAACCAGGAGATAAGACAACTAAGCACCTTATCCAACATTCTAGATGAATGGATAAGAATGACAATGTGCCATATGTGTGTAGAAGATTCCTGTGTTGTAGACAATATGTGCTTGAAAGAGGTGCGGACCCTTATGATGTCATCATGACAACTCATAAGAGTGCACATACTCCTAAGTGTCTCACAAATAAAAATAATGAAAAATAATTAAATAATGCATTAACCTAAGTAAACTTAAGTAAGTGTAATAAGTAAATACTTGTTTACACCAACAGTGTGGACTAAATCGACCACGAATGACTCAATTTTAACAAGATGGACATATTGTGCCACAAAGGCTTTTGAAAGATTAAAAAAGGTAATAACTGTGCCCTAGGGTATTTGACTGAAACATTCGAGAGAGGGACCTTCCAGACTTCTAGGAAAGAGGTGCATTAGGAAGATGTCATTGTAGGCCACTTATTGGCAATGCATGTAAAATTCTTTGACATGTGTGATTGGATCTCCTTTTTGTCTGAATTTATCAAATTTGGGGATCTCAAAGTGCTTAAGGGAGGATGTCATTGTGATAGCTCTTTCGAAAGGGTATGGACAAACATCTTCAAATTTGAAGATCTTAGATTTAGTTCCATCTTTGAGTGCCTTCAGAGTGTTCTTCACTTCTTCCCACTTGGGGTTGATAGGTGTTATTGCTTGTGCCCCCATTCCTAGTGCCCCCAATGCAAGGTTTGTTTCAGATGGAGCAAGTGAATAGGGATGGTTTTAATGGGTGTATTATTTTGGGTGGAATGTGGATTGAACTGTTGCTTGGATGCGATTTATCAGTTGTTGGGGTGGTGGTTGGATGTACTACTGCACTTGTTGGCTGAATTGTTGATACTGTAGTTGTTGCTAGGGTGGATAGGTGTGGGATTGTTGTACAGATGGGTGATTTTGCATGGGTGCTTTCACATACTGCTACTATGGTGGTTTATGATGGAGGGTTGGTGGTGGATATGATGGTGCTATGCTTTGAGATTGCACATTCTACCCAATGTATGTTGGTTGTACTCTTGCGTGAGAGGGAAACTATGTGTTAAGGGAATAGTTTAAACAACACACACCAAGCTTAATTCCTAGAACAAAAGTGTTAAATAGTCAAAGTTGAATTTTCTTCCTTAAGCTTAATTCTTCCCTTAGTGTGTGATGTTTAAGGATGGTCGGTGTTGAGGGGTGCTAAATAGTTGATGAAGGGAACTATCCCTATTGCAATTTTTTGTCATTGTGGTATTGTTTGGATACTCCCTAAGGGTGGAATAGAAAAGCAATTAGTGATGGGTGGTAGTGGATTGATTGGTGGTGGTGGTGGTTGAGGTGCTTGGAAGGTTTTTATGAATCAATTACTAATTAAGAGGCATGTGGTCAGCCCCTGTGATTGTCCAAAACTCTGAGGACTAAGTGGGAATGAAGTGGTGGTGCTTAGCATAGATGCAAATGGACTAGGAGTGATGAGAGTTTGGTTTGTAGGCCCTGTTGGTGGCATCCCTGTAGTGAATTGTAATGTTTATTGGGCATTCTGCTAGAATGTGTTGGGTGCACTACTAGTGGGTATGTATGAGGTGGAAGCAACAATTTGGGAGGTGGAAGGTCCTATAATATTGCATGGCATGGATGTTGGAGGGGTGGTGGTGGATATGATGGTGTTATTCTTTGAGATTGCACATTCTGCCCAATGTATGTTGGTTGCACTCCTTCTTGAGAGGGAAACCAGGTGTTGAGGGGTGCTAAATAGTTGATGAAGGGAACTATCCCTATTACAGGTTGTTGTTGTTGTGGTATTGTTTGGATACTCCCTAAGGGTGGCATAGAAAAGCAATTAGTGATGGGTGGTAGTTTATTGATTGGTGGTGGTGGTGGTTGAGGTGCTTGGAAGGTTGTTATGAATCAATTACTATTTGGGAGGCTTGTGATCGGCCCCTGTGATTGTCCAAAACTCCAAGGACTAAGTGGGAATGAAGTTGTGGTGCTTAGCATAGATGCAAATAGACTAGGGATGATGAGAGTTTGGTTTATAGGCCTTGTTAGTGGCATCCCTATAGTGAATTGTAATGTTTATTGGGCTAGAATGTGTTGGGTGCAGTACTGGCGGGTATGTGTGAGGTGAAAGTAACAATTTTAGAGGTGGAAGGTCATGTAATATTGAATGACATGGATGTGAGTTTTGAAGTGGCAGTAGTAGTAGTGATGGAAGTGGTTGCAAGTGTGGGTTGTATGATGGTAGGTTATTGAGGTGTTGTGTAGACCAATGATTGTGCAATGGTGGGTTGGTTACTTTGTGGGATTGGAGCACTCAGTTGGGTGGATGGGATATTTTGATCCATGAGTTCTAGTTGTACTATTTGATATCCTCTTTTTGGTATGAAAAAGGGGTTATTAGGATCAAATGGACCAATAGGTGGCTATAGTTTGCCAAATAAAGGATGGGCAGGATCTGATATGTCCAAAGGTGATGGCCTCCCAAAGCCAAAGGAACCAACATTATCTCTTTGAAAATGTGCCATGATGGTTTCTCTATTTTTGTTTATGATAGCATTGACAAGGCTTTCATGCCTAGGTTGATTCATAAAGGCATCTATGGCAGTGAGGGACCCAAATCTTCTTGATTTTGTGGTGATGGGTAATGTGTGATCGCAGAGACCATCAAGTCTAGTTGTATGCTAGTCGAGTCACCACTAAGACTAGGGTCCATGTCTTTCTTCTTCCTTTTGTTCTTTCCAAAACATGTTGTAGGTGGCATGAAATGATAATGCTCCTAAGGGCAAGATGAAAGATGGTATGACAATGGGTGCAACTATGCAAGGGGATGTTTGCTAAGCTTTCGAAGGATGTGACAACTAGAATGCAAGGATTTTCTAGGATGTAGAGATGTATGATAGATGCAATAGAGAATGATGGAGGATCTTACTTCTAATGATATGATATCTAGGGTATCTAAAGGATTAATGATGTGATGTCAAAGTAAAAGAGATGTTTCCCTATGTGTAAGCTCAAGATATGATGATAATGCCAACTCTAGGATAGACTTGTGACCTTTCAAAAGATAAATGATTATTAGATGTGGAGCCCAACCTTTAGCTCAAGGTGATGAGGGACATAAGTGACAAAGATAGACTACCCTAGACAATGCTTAGTCAAAGGGATAATTGTGATACAACTCTAACAAAGTGACACCAAATTCTTCGTGATGATGAGGATGATGGAGGATTTTGATCTATGATAGGATTTGGATGGGGATGGGTTTCGAAAGCATGATCTAAGGATGATGGATCTAAAAATTCCTAAAGGGGATAATAACCTTTATGATAACCCTAATGGACAAATCTATGATGTAATAAGTGCAAAGTGTGTGTGGAGGAAAAATAACCTAATCAAAGTGGATGTAGCTAGTGTAGTTGATGAGGCTTCAAGATTGACTCCACATCTTAAGGTTATGTTTTGATATTTTGATCCCACTCAGTTTGTAGGGAAACCTCAATACCTTCTTTCTCAATTCTATCTAGTTTGGCAAGTCTTGGATCAGGTGTGTGTTTCTTGCATTCTTCTTCTATCTCTCTATATTGTTGGTTGCTTAAGTTTGACCATTTTAAACTTAGGTTTTGGTTGGTCTAACATGAGGTTTTCACTAATTGGCCCTAGGTTTATCTCAACTTTGGTTAAGGTAGTGACCATGCTAAGTATGCCTTTTACTTAGGTTGGAAAACATTAATCTTTGGAGAGAAAATGAGTCTAAGTGGGCAAGAAATAATTTTATCAAGGGATGATATAATAGTTTTAGGTTGGAAGTAAGAGGTAAAATAGAACAAACTAAAATTAGGGTTGTTGCGAATAGACTTGCTAAAAACCTTTTGAAAAATGATGGTAAGTCTCTTTGATAATAGATAGGATAAGTGAGAAAATAATCTTTTGAAGGACAAAGAAACTTTGAAAGAGACAAGTAGATGATCTCTTTAGCAAAAGGATTTTTATAGAACCAAATGTGTATGTTTTGACAAATATTTTTCATAAGGTCATTTCACAATGCAAACAATTTCAAGCACACATTATCCCTAAGGTCAAATTGGCTTCAATATGTTATTCAACAACCCACAACTTGATGTCTCCTTATTCTAGTGCAATATGTCCCTCTCAATCTAAGAGGTGAGTCAATAAAAGAGTCAATCGACAAATGATACAAATCAAAGAATCTTCAAGGCATGGAAAATAGAAGTCCCCCTTCTACAGGAACAACAACTCTTGGGGATGAAATCCAAGTAGCCTTATGCCTCTATCAGGGAAACATGATGGTGAGTAATCTTGGGTGATGGTGTTTCCCTTGCACCGTAGATAACATACAAAGGATAAAAAGGTAGCTACTAATTGGCTCATACTAAGGTCTATGGAGTCTAATCAAATGGTTTTTACGCATGGGACTCACTTAAGAGTCTATTATAACCATGCTAAAATCATGGGAAAATTTTCCCACCTCAAACTACCATCAGAAATGTATTGCCTGAACTTGCCTAGATGGATAAAAAAGATTACATTTCTTCTCATTTATATATTGGCCCGAGGAGTTTACTGACTTCTATCCAAAGGGGAGACACTTCCCAAAGGATGATGAACTCGCTAGAAGCACTCCTTGGTTGTTGTGAATGATCTTGCTAACAACTTTTGATACATGTGTCGCATAATTTTAAGGGTTCTATTTTGCAAGAAATGAAAGATAGCTTTAAGGCACACAAAACACTTGGTTAATTCTAATCTTTGAAGTTTTTAGGTTTTCTATCTATTTTGAAAACACTTGTGATTAGCATAAAATGTTTATTCCAACTTGACACTGATGGTCAACAAAGTAAAATGAGTCAACATAATGAATTGATCATGAAAGCTTTGGAAAAGGATGGGAATAAGAGCATTTTTCTTTAAAGCATTCAAGATTTTTTTATTTTCTTTTTTAGCCCAAAAATGAAATGTGTGGTTTTTGTAATGTTCTTTGATCCTTAAGCATTTGAGATTTGATGAGATTGTTTTAGGTCCAAATTGAAGTGTGATTTCATATCATTGTTCTTTGATCCTTATACATTTGAGAATTGATGAAATTGTTTTAGATCCAAATTGAAGGTGTGATTCATAGCATTGTTTTTTTATCCTTGTTGCATTTAAGAGAGTGTTTGATTTATATGGATTCATTCCAATGAAAATATTGGCAATCTATTAAGCATTCATGATGGAGTTTTACAGTTATTCAATTTTAGCACCTAAATTGAAATGTGATGAGTTTGTTCATTTTTATCCTTTTGCATTCAAGACTTGTTTAATGATTTAATAAGCCCAAATCGAAAGTGTGATTAAACCATGATTAAGCATGCAAGTTAATTCCAAAGAAAATGATTTTAAATGACAATCTGCAAGTAACAATTAGTAAAATAGCAAGTTCCTAAGCTCCTCCACCTGCACAAAAGATGAAGTCCACAATCAAATTTTTAAGATTTTGTAGTTTAACAAATGCACTATAGAAAACATCATATGTGCAACAACATTAAATAAATCCATTGCAAAATTAAATAGATGCATTGGAACATTATGCAATGCTATAAACGACATAACATATGAGCTACAAAATAGAACAAACATGCTAAAAGAAAAAACAAATGTGCTACAGGATAGAAAAAATGCATTAAAAGATAGAGCAAAAGTGTTGAACCATTTTTTAGGTCTTCCAATGTAGTAGTGAGTGAAAAAATCGCAGAATATGCAGATGCACTACAGAAGTTAATAGATGTGCTATAGGAATGCATGGATGCACTATAGAAGCATACAAATGTGCTAAAAGACTGTATAATAGCATTGAACAAAGTTTTAAATGTGTTATTTAAACTAATTAATGCGCTATTGAACTATTCACTAGGCGTTATAGAAATATGTAAATGCACCAAAGAAGATATAGATGTACTATAGGAAGTTGTATATGCATCAAAATGACCCAAAAGAAATCTGCTTGGGTTGTTTGAAGGGTTTTTAAGCACTTTTTAAAATCTGTGAAGCATGCATACGTCTTCTAAGCATGTTTCCAAGCCTTCACAAACAACAAAAATACTTGCAAAACACTAAAAACTGCCAAACAATAGATTGTAGTTTGCAAGCAAAAAGGGATAGAATAGATGAATGAATGACCCATTTGCAAGCTCCCACCGAGCATGCCAAAATGTGTGCTATGAAAACTAGTGTACTAAGAACATTAAGAAACTGAAAAAACATTCACAAACTAATCGCATACCAACATATAGATCAGACTGAGAAAAGCATGTAAAAGGGAATACAAACCACCAAGTAGCACTCCAAGCTTCCCTTGATGAATAGATGTGTCCAAGATGGAGATATGTATGCTCAAGCGTGCCTCTAGCCTTCAATGGATAAAACATGGTGTATGAGGTGAGTATGGATTCCTACATGGTAAGGGTATGGTTTACTGATTTTCTCTTCAAAGGGGCATTATAAGTTTGCATAAGAGTTGATGATAATTGTCAAGGGAGAGGGGTTCATTTATAGGCCAAGGATGTGAGGAGGGAGGGCCAAGATGCAAGGATGGATGAGGGATGAAGGAAGGTTGGGATTGTACTTTCTCAAATCCATAGCCTTCTGACAAGTGTCACAAGGAGATTGGATGTGAGAGGATGGTCAAAATGGATGGTCAAAGGATTTATGAGGGAGATGGAGTATGGAAGAGGGATCTAAGAGGCTTTAAATGTTTATGTAAGAGCCTTTAATGCATTTGGATAGGAATGTAAAAGGGATAAAATAGGAGTTTGACTTTGCTTTGGCTTAGAAATTCTTAACCCTTGCTTAAAATTGTGCACATGTTTAGGGAAAGGATTAGGCTTAGCTTAGGTGAGAATTTAGGAGGCAAGTGGCATGTTAGAGGGATACAACTGGGCTAGCTACTTAAGTGGGTTTAATTAGTTGGCTAAGTGAGGTTAGCATGGTTGAATGGGTTGGATTTGGTTAGTAATAATGATTAGGATTCAATTAGAGGTTGGGGATTTGATTTAAAATGATTTATTTAATCAAAGAGGAATTTAGAATTTAATTAAATATGCATAGTGCAATTATTTAATTATATAGGAGAATAGGGATTTAATTGATAATTTAGACTTTTGTTTGTCATTTAATTTTATCAATTAACTGAATTAATCAACTAGGGGATGACAATAAATTAATTATATATATTAAATACTTAATCAATGATGCCTTAGGAGATGACTAAACAGGATTGCTTAAATGATGTAATCAAATTTAGGTGTCTACACATACATACATATATACATATATGTCTGTGTGCGTAGATATATGTATATGTATACATACATATACATACATACATACATACATACATACATACATACATACATACATACATACATACATACATACATACATACATACATACATACATACATACATACATACATACATACATACATATATATATATATATATATATATATATATATATATATATATATATATATATATATATATATATATATATATATATATATATATATATATATATATATATATGTATGTATCTGTGTGTGTGTGTGTGTGTGTGTGTGTGTGTGTGTGTGTGTGTGTGTATTTATTTATTTATTTATTTATATTTGTGTGTGTGTGTGTGTGTGTGTATTCCTTAAAATTTAAACCTTTCCTTAAAAAATACTATTCTCCTTATGCCCTCTTACATCTAGATGAAGGAGATCATGTAGTGGGATCCAAAAGTGATGATAATAAAAGTCTTATACAATCAAATCCCTACATTATCTTGCTATCATTTGTGTGCGACATGCAATGTTCTTATTACCTTTCATTTTCCCTTGAGGTAAAAAGTATCCTTACATTGAGTCATGGGAATTATTAAGGAATGAAATGTTGAAATAAGTATTTTGTGAAGATTCATTTGTTAAGATGGGTGTTATTTTTTATTAGTTATCCTCTCAAATTTGGTTAGTACATTTTTGTGATGTTGAAAAGAAAAAATTTGACACCAACAAAATATTGATATTTCTATGAGAATAGATGTGTGCAATAAGTTGAATATAATTGAGATCAAGTTGTAAAAAGATATGAATATCAATGTTGTTATAGAGATAACAAATGTCGATTATTGGTGAGAAGAAATGAATAAAAAGAAAATCATTGTAATGGAAAAAATAAATAAATGAAAGAGATGCCAGTTTGCAAAGTCCAATGTGTTAAAGGCACAACCCACCCCTATAATTCTATGGTAGTTGTAGAGTCACGTATATTAATAACTTCCAAATTGTTGGATAAGGTGATGACAATTCTATCCATCACTTTGGTACATAGGTCATTAGATGTAGGGTACCATTAAGGTCCAACAACAATAAAAATTGGGGTACTAGTAACAAAAGCAGTTGATTATATACACCCTACCATTCTAGGGGCAAAGCAAATGATTTCCTCAGTTATAATTAATGCTCCTTTTGAACCTAACCCATCATATGCACTACCTTTATTCTTTAGAGTAGGGTATGGTATTCATAAGCATTTTGTGGCAATAAGGTCACAAAAATAGAAATCGAACATTGTAGAAACAAAATGTGTCAACGTTAATTTTTATTAGTAATTCATGGATCTAAGTACAAACTCTTTTTAGACATTGCTTTCCACAGAGTATGGAATCTCGTCAAAATTTTGGATGTGCCATAGAATATTTTGGAACAAAGCCAAGAGTTGGTTCTGATTTAACTATAAATGCAACCCATTTACTACTATTTCCTCACATCTCAACCTTCCAATCTAATCTAGCAACATCAAGAGAAATAGAAATTAACATGATAAAAGAAAGACATAACATTAAGCAAATAAAATGGATAAGTTCAAAAAAATTATGATTTTGAATAAAAGTCATCATATTGAGAGCATCAACATCAAGCTCATTTGAAAGAAAAGATAGAGACTTAGACACCAAGTATAATACCACAAAACCAATTAACAAAATTGTATTTCTATAAAAATTGTCTACTTTGAAATATATTGAGACATCAATGTTGCAAAGAAAATATCTAAATGCATATGGTAATGATCATAGATATATTATAGAAGCATAATTTATTTTCAAGACATATAGTTCATCCTACAAATTTGAGCTATGTTCTGATCAACAAAAGACTCATTTATGGTAGCTAGCATACACTTTTTCCAGATGTTTCACATCATGTAACCATCAATGATACCCTTCCACCCACTCTTGGTGCAAGCTAGATAGTGATATATAAGTGTCTTCTAATATAAAAATGAATTGATGTTTTTCCTCAACTACAACACCCTATCATACAAGTCAATGAATTTTCACTTAAGGCAGCTCATTACAACTAACTGGAAAGAGACAACAAGGGCCTATATTCAAATTCAAATTTTAAAAATTTGGCTTCATTTCAACAAATTTTGAAAGAGGGTAAGTTCACTTTGACACCTACAAATTCAACCGAGGTCCTTAAATGAATGAATTATGAATCAAGACTAATCTATAAATGTTTGCAAATAGAATTGGATAAGGAATAAGTTTATTTCTAACTTTTACACTAAACTATATCTCTTAAATAAAGTATTACATTAAAAATAATCCAAACAAAATAAAATGTAAATTGTTCCATGGTAATTATCAAACAATTAATATACAAATAAATAAATCTTAAACATATAAAAAATTTAATCATTCAAAAGAGGAGGTTGTTATAGAAGAAGGGTGGTCCCTCCTAGATGCTAACGTAGGATGTGTTTATGTATGGATTTGTAAGGACAATAAAGATTCGTTGTTGTCACCCTCTACTACTACTATAGCCATTTAATAGCTTCTTTACCACTTTTTTTTTTATCCAAACTCTTTTCTTTTATATTTTATTCTCCAAGCTCTAGCCATTTAACTTTGGAAAAATAAGTTATATCCCCTTTTGAATAATATAATTTAATATAAATCAATAAAAAATTAATAATAATCATTAGAATAATAAATCTATTTTAATAAATTTCTAATTTAATTTCACTTCAAAATGTGATTCAAAATTGATACCCCAAAATTAAGAAACCCATAGCTAGACAAGGAAAATACTTTGATTTTGTCATTACCTAAAATAAATCCATGTTTACAACCTCATACCCCATAATTAGCCAATAGGCTTTTCCTATGAGGTTGCTTGCAACCTGAAATTGTCTCACACCTGCAAACCATCTTCAGCAGCGAATTACTATCATGGTATACCATCTTTAGTCATTAGTTTTCTCAACCTTATTATTGCTCTTTCTTTATATCACTTGATGTTATTAACTGATGTCTAACAAATTGAGATGTACAAATAAGTTGTATCGTCCATCTCTGGCCTTCACTCATCTACTTTCATAATGAGAAAAAGAAAAATCTTACCAAATCAAAAAAAATCTTATCAAATCTTGTGCATTATGATCAGCGTCAATGTCTAGCCATAACTATCCACTACCGTCTGTGAAGTACGTTCTGTCCATCCATAACAATCCACTAGCTTCCATCTCATCAACATTAATGTCACCATCTTGTTTAGGGCTTTTAACACGACTACCAAAAAGGAAAGCCACTCAAAGTTATGTAAAATGAATTTTGAAACTTCTTTGCAAGCCCCAATTCATGCAGAGGCATATTTCTCATGTTTCCTCTCAAGCCACAAAATGAGAAATCAGAGAGAAGCACCTAGCACTATCCCAGACTACAAATCACTTGGTGAAGTCTACTTTTGTGGAAATTTAAGGAATTCAAATTTTGGTATCGAGATCACTGAAGCAATGTTAGTCTTCATAGGGTATAAAGAGGTGATGCTTTGGTACACACTTGTAGTCCATAAAGATGTGCATATGACTTTGGCCTCTCTTTGTAGTTTTTCTCCTTGGCAGATAGTTGGTGGTTGGGATATATAGCCTGATGTAAACGCCCTTTTTTCATCTAGTGATATGTCTTGTAACAACAGGGGCACTCCGTTGCTTTGAGGAGGCAGAGTCTTGGTGCCCATGAAGTGTTGGATGGTTCCATCATTTAGATGTTAAGTAAGTGTTAATACAAAGGGAGAAGATCTATTTGGTGGTTGCTAC
This sequence comes from Cupressus sempervirens, assembly GCA_028749045.1. Lineage (NCBI taxonomy): Eukaryota > Viridiplantae > Streptophyta > Pinopsida > Cupressales > Cupressaceae > Cupressus > Cupressus sempervirens. The sequence goes on from CM053787.1 coordinate 865,300,308, forward strand.
TTCAAGCAGATGGGGTTTGGTGAAAAGCAATCTATCCAGTAATAGGATATGGTGAAAATAAATCCATCTTGTAATGATTTTAGCAGACCAAGATGCTTAAAAAATACTTTCATTATAGGAGATGTTAATATGTTAGCTCAGTCTCCATAAAAAAGAGCACATATTCATTCACTAATGTTGTAAAATCTAACCAAGTTGGAGAGCAATCCCAGGAGAAATATGCCTCACTGTGGATGACTCATGCTTATAAATACCTACATATGCCTCACCATGGATGACTCATGCTGTAAATACCTGCCTGAAATTTCTCCTTGTTGGTGAGCATGGACATCTCATAATTTTGACCTATGGCAATCCAAAGAAAGTTTTTTAAAATATTTAAATACTTTATCTTGCTTTTAAATCTTGAATAAATTAATGAGTAAATAGTTACCTGACTCTATGTTGATGCATCTGTGGAAATTACTTTTATCCTTTTCTAAACAGTCCAAATAAGCAGAAACGGGTAATTATGTTGATCATGTATTATCATGTAGATTTCAAATGGGGAGTGGCAAGAAAAAATTTGATAGTTACAAAATATGATTTGAAAATAAATAAATTTAAAGATTATTTATTATAGTAATTTGAGATAATTAAAAGATAGATCAATTTTTTGGTTGAGTTTTTTAAATTTTTATAATACTATAATCAAATATATTGAGTTATGATTAATTAATACAAATCATCAATTATTTTCTTTGTACTAGAGATGTCGTAAATTTGAAATAATATATAATACATAAGTAAATGAATATAAACTAAATTATTGACAATTGAAGTATTAACATTTATTTAATAACATAAAAATTTGTAAATATCTTTTATCTTTTATTTTGGCTATTAAATTTATTTTAAAATATTAGTGATGTTAGAAGATATTACTTAATACATTTATATTTTTGAAAAAAATTACTTCTTCATTAGGATATTAAATTAGACATCTTTATTATTTCATTTAATCATTTTCTATTATCTAATCTATTATCCAATAAACACTTACTTAAATATATACATTTAAAAAGTTCATCAAAATTTAATTTTCTTCAATACTATTTTTTCCTATAGAAATTTGTTTAGTAATGAATGCATATATTTATTTTGTTTGAGTGACATTTTAGGAGAGGTTTTAATGGATATTTAAATAATCTCATATTGAAACACTATTAGATTACTAATATCTAAAATATATTTTTCATGGATACCTCTTTTTTTGTTAGAAAATATATTTTATTGATTCATAATATCTTTTTCATTTACTTCTCATGAGTTTGTTGTGATGGGGAAGATTATTGTAATTAATATTAAAAAACGACCATTCAGGTAAGTTGAAGTTAATTTATAAAATTCTATCTCATTAATTAATCTTTGTTATTCAAAAAAAATACTTTATTATAATTTATGTTAAAACTTGAAAGTTTGGGTAAGTTAAGGTTTTAATTATAGTGTAATCATATAATTTGACTAAAATTATAAAGTTCTCTCTTTCTCATTATTGTAAATATAACATTAGCTTGTAGGTAATGAAGTGATTTATCTTCTTGGGGGAGAGTGGGTGGGGCTACATATAGGGATCATAGAGAAATAACAAGACATACATGGAGATATAGGGAGAGATGGAAGAAATACAAGATTAGGAAAATATTGTATATGCTTTTTGAAAGGAATAGAATCCAATAGTATGTATTTTCAATGTCTACAAATTTCATATATTTTATGTGTTTGATTCATTAAAAAAATATCTCTATTTTAGACAATAACATATATAACACACTAGGTGACACGTGATGATTTATTGTCCTTACCTTTATTTTTATGTCTATTTTACATGTAGGGTCATTGAATAATTTTGTTAACTCTTGCATCCTCCCATAAACACCAAAAAATATTAAAAGGATATATATGGATGTCAACATGATTTTTCAATGTCTTAATAAAATCAAAATTTATTTTCTAAATATATTAAACTTTTTATACAAAGCAGATATACATTATGTGAATAGAATGTATATACATACTTTATAATTCTACATAGGTTTAATAACTCATTAATCATTTAACAAGTAAAGTAAAAAAATATCATATGCTAAATTTTTTGTGGGCAAATAATATTTATATATTACATCACTAAAGGGTCTTCCACTAGATCCATCATTCTTATTTGTACACTTGAATCAAGATCATGAGAGTCTATTTTACAATTAAAGGTTTCATGCATAAATCTCTTCCCTTGCTTTCATATTTGTCGTTCAAACATAATACATCAATTTTAATACTTTTGATGGATCGTGCAAATTTCAATCTAAAAACTAAGCATGTCCCATTAGACAAAAAAAAATTGTAAGTGGGAAGTGTCATATTGATCCTTGAAATCATGTCTGCCTCCAAAAACAACATGTGTTTTTCAATGCCACTCGAATAGTGTTTCTCAACACTGATATGGGATATCAATATTTTTTAACATTTACTGGATAAACTACCTCAAACAAATAGTAGTGATGATTATCCAACGAGAGACACTATCTTTCTCCACTAAATTAGAGTACTATTAAATTATTGACTATGTAGAGATAAGATATATGATTATCCTCAATCTTCAATTCATTAATTTTTTTTTTTGCTTATTAATTCATGAAACATTGTACAAGAATGGCTTATATATTGATACTTGTTCAGAGATTGAGCTTTTTTTTGTTATGTAAATCTTTATTTAGGGTCCGTTTGGTGAGCGGAATAGGAATATGTATTCTAGAATAGAACGTATTCCTATTCTTCGTTTGGTTCAGCCAATATTTGATGGGAATTCGCGGACTCGAAAATTTATGTTTTCTAAAAAAAATTTTAAAATGGAATAGGAATACGTATTCCAATAACACCTATTTGGGTGGAATTGCAAAACTCCATTTTTGGGCCAAAATTGGAATACATATTCCTATTTTACTTCGTATTTTAATACCATTTTGGTGCATCCAAACAAGGAATTCAAATTTTTTGGAATACGTAATACGTATTCCCATTCCGCTCACCAAACGGGCCCTTCTGGTTTTGAATCTAACACCTCTCGGAGTATCCCTTGTACCTCCTTTTGATGCAAGTGCTAGTATATGTTTTTTTTGTACTACAAAGGAGAAGGATTTGCCTTACGTTTGTAAAACTTCCATGGCCGCTATTTTAATGGTGGATGGAAACGTGCACATGTACATGCAAGATTCTTTGCTTCGAGAGATAGACAAGATAAAATAGCTTTGGGCAGGGGAGATTAATTATTTTAAACCACATGAGAACATGGTCGCTTAATCTTAAAATAAATATAGGATCCAAATTTCAAAATAGTACTAAAACATTTTAATAAAATAAAATGATAAAGCCAAAGCAAGCATTTCGGGGGAGATGCACTTTTCTATCATATCGAAGCATGGAGATTTTCAATAACTCTAACCAATCCCACTAAGCATGTCTCTTCCTTTTGTCAAGATATGATCGAGACAAAATATTCAACCTTTTTTTATTATTATTCTCTTTGGCGAAGAACAACGTTACTAGAAAACAAGCTTCATTTGTGCTAAATGTAGCAAAACAAAAGATTTTTAATTTCTTTTAACTAGAAGGGAATATACTATTTGTAAAGCTTCAATTTGAAGGTATTACAATGGATGTATCGGAGTTTCAACTAAGCTAAAATGTTGCTCTAATTTTATTTTTATTTTTTAAAATATTTTTTCCTCAGTTCTTACTCTTAGTATAATATTCAATACTAACATGCTATAAGAATTTAATCTTGGATTATAATATTTAACCTAATATGACAATCTCAATTCAACCATATAATAGTTAACTTGTTTTATATGTTATTTACTTATATGTAAGTATTATTAAAAGGTTATTTAAAATTTATTTATTTCGTTGGATAAAAGCATTCACTTTCACTCAAAACTAAATTAGTTTCTACCAATCACAAGTTGTTATTTTTTTCTACATGACACATTTTTATAGTTTTTACATTTATTTATGCAATTGATATGTTATAAAAATATTTATTCAAACATGATTGGTTGAATTTGTTTAGTGTTATAGGACTTGTTGGTAAACAGATTTGTCAATTACAAAATAGGTGATTTAGCCCAATGAAGTGTGTGGCAAATCAATTTCTCCAACAGTTGGATATGCCCTTGATATCTGACCTTCCTCTTCATTTAAAGGGGCAACTCCCTCATAAGATAAAATTTTGATTTTTCAATAAAGATGATTACAACTTAGAATATATAAAGGAAACTATTGATGACGAATGCACCACATGACTTCAATGTTTCCATAAAATTGATGTAGATTGTTAATGAAAACAAACAAGAACTATGCTTGAGAGCTATCATCAACACAATGCTAATTCAATGATTCATGAATATTTATACCATACTATGAAAATACTCATATTGATGAATCAACACTTCAACAATTCAGATTCAGTAGGAAAGAGAACGCAAAATGTACTTTTCTTTTATTTCTTAGCACCAAGAACACAAGAAATGATTTATTACAAGAACAACAATTGTACACACTTTCCAAAAATTGCCTTATTATCAAAAGATAAGTGTTCCCTCTCTTCAAGTCCATCAAGTCCCCTATTATAATGAGATTCAACAATTTATAGTCGTTCTAACTTAACTAACTTTTTGAGTTCGTAACCACTCAAAAAGTTAGATTTTGGAGGATATTAATCTCTTTTCCAACCAACTCCAATTTTCAAAAAATAAAAGTGAAAATCCTAAATTATGAGTTACAATAAGCTACACAAGTCACTTTTACAAGAAGAAAAGTAGTAATTAGTAATTGTGAACTAGATTGAGTTGCCTTATCCAAATTCATCAATTTCTTCTATACTTGTGACTCACAAAATATATCTTCTTGTAAAGTGAATGAAGATAGCATCAAAGCAGATAGGATTTTAATACTATTTGAAGTACAGATATATCTTCTTGTGATCACATTTGATGACAATTTATCTTTGAATGCATGTACTTTAACCAAATGTGTTGACCATCTTCTCTTTTTCATGAACCACATCTAAGGTTGAATATACTTACTTTAGAAATTCTGGACTCTCGAGCCTCATAACCATAGACTCTGTCATGTGTTCGACCTGGGTGTATTGTCAAACAACTCACTGATCTTGTATTAAGTCAAATTGAGGTATCAAAGATTGTTGCAAGGTAATGGACTACCATGCCATTCCTATCTTCTCACCAGCACAAATCTCTATTTAATTTCCCAAGGATTTATAAGCATCATCATATATCAAACTCTCAGTACTTATCTCCAATGGTGAAATCAAACATTGGTATGCATTATCTTTTCAAGTATCACCAAAATTGATATTCTATCAAGCATTTAACATCGTTTCTCTATTCTTTGACATCACGCCAATCTAATGAGGTCGTTGCATTCCATGAAGCACTCTCTTTAAACCCGATCTTTATGTTTCTCATTATCTGTCATCATAAACTCACACAGTTTGGGTATATCTATTTTGATATACTTATGAGACATTTAACCCAACAAATTAGGAGTCACCCTTTTATGTATTGTCTTCACACACCAAAATTTCCAACTCTATCTCGCTGCATATAGATAAATCCACATCTAAGGTGGTGGATATTTTTAGAGGTTATGGCATGGAATACTATGTTGCACTCACATCCTCATAATTCACATCATTTCATTGAGAAAAATAATAATTAACACTCATTTTTCAATTATCAAGATACTCAATCGAGCATTCTGTCAAGTGGTTTGTGTGTTGACTGGAAATGATTTCTTGAAAGTTTGTGCTTGTACATGGAGGATTTGGCATCTCATAGTCTCGTGAGGACCTTAGAGGCCTTTGGTCAAAGTAGTATGGCTCCCAAGTTCCATCGTGAATACGAGTTTAATGACTTGTTACTAGCAATTGGTTAGATCAAGATTCAATGTTTTTATGTATATCTAGTCAACTCCTCCCTCCATGCATCAACTTTTGCTCAAGAGATTTCATCAAATACTTCGTAGCTAGCAGATCTACATATCTGTATCATACAATCGTACCCACATATGTTACTTGGTGATTCCTATGGTCTATTCACAACAACATACAATGCATATCAACTAGTTGATGATCTCATACCGGCAAAATGATTTTTCACTTGACAATCATCTACTATTTTGGGTGATCACTTACTTTACACATGCCTTGTACACTCTTGAACTCTTCCCTCCATACATACAGCCATTATGAAGCGTGAGTTTCATCGAATTGTCTCCTTCTTTCATAGGCTCTTATCTCCTATGCCATGGCTCAACATGGATCCTATCATTTCAAAATATGCCATTGGAGGAGTATGTTGGTTGGAGAGAGGATGAAGGGGTTGAACCAAGAATATCACATGCATTGGGAAGGCATTCTATCAAACATATAATGTGTATCATTCCCATATGTCGTGGAAGTGATGGTCATGGTGCGATGAGATTATTCACCTTCACCCAAACATCTTATGCACTATTTGCATCAACGATTCCTTGACTCGGGAAATACGTGGGAGGGCATCATTCACAACTTCAAGATGTCCCCAACACTCTTTTTGGCATTTCATCTTGCATTGATCATTATGCAAAACCATGATTGAGATATGGAGTATTCTGTCAAACAATTATCTTGCAATATTACCTCTGCTATCCCAATGGTCTAGGGAAAGTTCCAAATGCTTTTAGACACCAAACAAGGTGCAAATACGAGAGATCAATCTAGAATTAAGATATCATTGTCATATATATATATAACTCATCTAGATAATCACATAACTCGGAACATAAGCTTTCAATTAATTAATTGTTTATCTCTTTTCTGCTCATATACTTAACCACTAAAATTGCATAATCAGAGTGTTAATCATAGTCCTAATTCTACATTCACTTTCTATACATCATTAGCATACATGTTTATAAAACATCAAATAGCATAATCAAACATCTGAAAGTAAAACATCACACAACATAAAATAACATAATAATGTTTAGTATATCCGACAGTGTCTCGACATCTCGAGTCATGAGTATCAAAATAATAATGTATCAACTATGCTATGATGGGTCAGGGTGAGGCCTCACATCCTCCCCCACCAGGCATGAACTTCCTCCTAGAGTTCATAAAAAAGATATGGGTACTGAGATCGCATCTATGTTGCATCCTCCCATGAAGTTGTGACCTAATCATAACAATCCCACTAGACCCTAACTTGGTCCAGCTCTCAGCCTTGAAGAGCTAGGGTCCGTCGGGCAATAATACAGATAGGCTCCAGTGCTAGCTGCCCATCTGACTCCACCTACAAGGCATTCCAATCTATAATGTGAGAATCATCATAAATGTATCCTCTAAGTACTGAAATGTGAAACATATCGTGGATGTGTGACAGGTTAAGTGGCAAAGCTAGACGGTATGCAATTGGTCCTATCCTCTCTAAGATCTCAAATGGTCCAACGAACTGAGGTGCCAACTTAGAGCCCTTTCTGAATCGAATCGGACTCTTGTGTAGTCGTACCCTCAAGAAGACTCTATCTCCAACCTGATACTCTTGATCTATCCTCTTCGCATCAGTATACTTCTTCTGCCTATCTTGTGCCTCTCTCAGGCCTTGTCTAATCAGGGTCACCTGCTGAGCCCATCTCCTTGACTAACTGAGGGCCAATAGATACTCGATCCTCAATCCTATCCCAACTCAAGGGTGTTCTGCAAGGTCTTCCATACAAGGCTTCATAAGGTGGCATACCTATGGAGGAAAGGTGCCCATTGTTATAAGCAAACTCAACAAGATGTAAGTATTCCTCCCATTTGACATGATGGTCCATCACATACATACGTAACATGTCCTCCAAAACCTAATTCACTCGCTCAGTCTGACCGTTGGTCTGAAATAAATTAAGCAATGAACGATTATCCCTACATGTGGATTATAAAATGAAATGAAGCAATAATGTGTTAGATCTTTTAATTAATTGAAATTGGATTGTTTAATTTAATTAATCGATTTAATAATGAAAGTTTGATTTAACGATTTATTCTTGGATGATGATTATAAACTTAAATGGAATGTCAGGACATTGTTAGGAGAACCCATGTCTGTCTTACATTATACCTATACTTTAACTTGTGAAAACAAACATATCAAACTTAGTGGTATTATTAATCTTTAAAAAAAAAAATACGTGTGTTTTTGCCCTGTATTTTGGGCATAACAGTCATTATTGCTGAAGCTGGAAGTCTTGAAGAAGACTTTATGATAACCCACACAATACTTTGGAGATTTTGTGTTGCCTTAAAGGTTTTGAATATTTCCATCACATGTTTAGAAACATCATCTATTGAGTGAATTGTAATGAGTAAGTGAACAGACTTCTTCTGATTAATTATCAAAATACCCCAGCTTCTCATCCTCAAACCGGTAATTGCATCTCTTCATGCCTTTGAAACTACTCATCAACCATTTGCTTGCCCTACATTATGACTACCATTTTATTTTCTTAAAAATATAGGAGTTTGGGTTCTTGCAATCTCGAGGTTAGGATTAGGACAAAAAGTGAGTGCGTAGTGAGAGATGATTTTAGTACATAGAGGGAGGTAGTTTTGAAAAGTTGTATGTAGAGAGAGCAATCTAAACTCGAACTTCTTCCTAGAAATTTTTAGTACGTAGAGAGAGAAGTACAAGAGAGAGATGATTTTTAGTATGTGGAGAGAAAAAAGTACGAGGAGAGAGAGGATTTTTAGTATAGGTGGGAATTGACCTCTCTCCCTCTGAAATTAATTTAACTAACTCTCCCACTAAAATATTCGAGTAACAGGACCCCTTTTGGGACTTTTAAAAGAAATAGTTTTTAACTTGCCCTTTCACAAGTCCAAATGTGAAATATTCTTATATTTAAATTGCAGTTAATAGTATTTTGAATATTATAATTTTTAATTATCACTTTGTAAATTTTGAATGTTTAAATTTCAAAAATATTTTTTTCGTTGTCGATGACTCGAGTAAATAGATTAAAGGGTTAATAATTTCATTGTCTAACCATTGTGACATTTTACAATTCTATTAAGATGTTATATTTTAAATCAATTCAAATGTATATATTAAGATTTCTAATTTAATTAAATCAAATTATTATTATTATTATTAACAATATGAATAAAATTAATTGTAATTACTCTAATATTCTTAACAATGCTTATTTCTAATTTTACAAATTTTATTAGATCAAACAAAACTACATTATATTTTTAAACTATGACGAAAAATACACACTTGCTTTATATCTACTTTTTTGACTTATAAGGATTATTCACAATCAAAGAGGTTGTAACAAAGTTTATATTTTTCTATTGATTGGTAATTTGGTAGCTTTTAATGAGCTTTTATTTCGACAAGAAATCTCAACTCTTTTTTACTTTAAACCTAACTAATGGGAAACATCTCTTGACAAGAACATTATTCTACATTTATCTAAATAATAAGATAAGTAAATTGACAACTTACCAACAATTCTTTAACTAATCAAGTAATGCGGGATTCATTGAAAGAATTATTTATGTGAATTATCATACAAGGATGAAATTGATTATTCAATCTCTAAAGAGATAAAGAACATGATGTTGACATTAAACATAAGAGAATTGATACTAAAAAAATAGATAAAATGTATAAGCACATGTAAAATTTAAACACATAGAAGATTGCCTAACCTATTCATAAAAGCAATCATTTAGTTTCTCAAAGACCCTCTCTTTCAATAGATCTACAATATTTCATTTTTTAAGAATTAGTGGTTCAATCAAATTAATTAGTAAAAAATAAATTTTAGTAATATAGTTTGGGACTTATAGTTTTGCTTTCATGGGGTTCTTAAAGCCCGAGGAAATCTCGTAGGCCTAACCCCTACCATCTCAACAAGATCCATCAAAGGACATAAAACATATGTCTTGTTATTGTAGTATTTATATATTAATGGTAAAAAATAAATAAAAATAATTGTGTTTACAAATATTTATACCTTATATAAAGATCTATTCTATAAAAAAAATACCTAGGTCTAATTTTAATTAAATCCAACACACACACACACACACACACACACACACACAATGAAGTTAGCTTAATTAAGAAGTTGAAATGCAAGAGTTTAAACTAAGATTTGCTATTAGACTAACTACTGATTTTTTAGTCACCTTTATCAAAACATTGTATAGTGTTATCAATTTACATGTAGAAGATATCTTGGACATTTGTAATTGGAGTGTGAGTTTTATTGTAAGATTGTCCCTTTGAAGTGGTGTTGCAATGACTATGACTTCATTATTTGTTTCTCATTATAATGACCCGAGAACTTTGATATCTTATTGTTTGATATTATCCTTTATATACTTACTCTCAATATTTATTTTTCTACACTAGCACCTACTTTTGAAATTTGACAATATCGAAAAATCAAAAAATGTCTTTCAACACCTAATTGTTAACATAAAAGACCAACGAAATATTTTGATCCTATTTGTAACGTTAATACTTGTACTTTAACATAAATACTTCTTCATCAACTTTATAATATATCCAATAAAATATTTAATATTATAACTACTACTAATGCATTATCTATATAGACTGCCTACAATCCTAAGACAACTTTTACTCAACATACATTTTAAAACCTTCATCTCCAATATTTAAAATTAAAAAACCCAACCGCTTCACCAAATCTTTTACCAATAACAATAAATTTAAAATCCCTTAAATTAATTTACTTATTAGAATACTACATTAAATCATTCTCCAATTATATGAGGCGAAGATTAAAGGCATTGAAGGCCAAGCCACAAATACAAAGGTGACGAGACCACCGCAAAAATAAAATAAAATAACTGAAATAAAATATTCAAACCTTAGAGAGCGAACAAATTCAAAACTAAATACGTAAACCGTTAAAATGTACCCTATTTATTCCAACTCACCGTATCACTAACCCCATACTTTGGAAAGATAATAATAATTCAAAATATTAGGTAGGGTGAAAACGGCAACCGGTCAAGACGTCAAATCAGCGAATCTTGGAAATCCCCAGCCGGTCAGAATATCAAAATGACCGACTGAACAGGGAACTAATTCAAGTCCCCCACGAGGGAAGTATAAAACTACATTACTTCCCTCCTTGATAACTCAAATTTATTGTTTTTAAAATATCTTAAGAAATTAAAAAAAACTTTTTAAAATCTCGGAAAAAAAATATCTCTTCTGTAATGATAATTTTAATTGTTTTATTTATTTATCTCAAATTCGCCTCTGCTTTATCTTCGCTTTAACTTTTTCTTTATTTTTCTTTGCATTACCTACTCTGTATTTTACACTTTCAACTTGTTCTGTAGTTTTAGTTAACGAGATATGCGTATAAATGCCGCAGGGGTTTATCGGGAAATACTCTGCGAGTATTGCGGAACACTCTTTAACGGCCATTTTCAAACAGTAGTCTAAAGCTTTCAACTCAGGTTCTCTGTTACATTTCGTGAGTTGTTTTCTTGCATTTTTCCAGTTTAAATACGTTTTTACCAGAAAATCTGCTGTAGTTTTCATTCAAAGCGTTTTTGAGAAAATTTGCTGTGTTTTTCATTCAAAGCTTTTTTGAGAAAATTTGCCGTAATTTACATTCAAAGCTGGTTTGAGAAAATTTGCTGTATTTTTCATTCAATGCTTTTTAGAGAAAATTTGCTTTATTTTTCATTCAAAGCTCTTTTGGGAAAAATGCTGTATTTTTCATCCCAAGCTGTATTTTAAAAGTCTATCGAGTTAAATCTCTGTTAAAATTTCAGATGGATGCATGTGGTTATTCGCATTTTGCGAGAATACTTGCTTTCTGGCTTTAAAAATTTTCCTTCGTGAGAATATTTGCTTTCTGGCTTTAAATTTTTACCTTTGGTTTATATACTGAGCTTCTCTGGTGTTAATTTGTTATGTCTTGGGCCTTTTCTGGGATATTATTGTATGGTTGTACGTTTCTTTGATAGAGTCGTCGTGTATCGCCTGTAGAATGTTTTTTCTTCCTTTACATTGTGCTTTTCTCGTGAAAACTTTAGTTTTTTTGTTTTTACACAGACGTTGGGAAATAGCTTCCTACTCATAAAAAGTTATACAGTTTACGTTATTCTGTTGCTTTTTAGTTTTCGGACTTGAAATTGTCATTTCACTGCAGTTGTTTGCTAGAACGTGTCAAGTTTGACAGCAGTTTTCGTTTGAGGGTGCATTTGTGTCAACATTTCTTCAGCTCTTCATAGATTTCCGCAATTTCGGGTCGAACACTCGTACTCGGATCGTGGCATTCCTTTCCATTTCGTCATTTGTGTCATGTATTACTGTTTTCCTTGTTTAATTCCGTGCGTTGTGGTACGAGAGCGCCTTTCTGCAATACAGGCCTGTATACTATAGAAAATAGTTAAAAACCTTTGTCAACTATAGAAATACCCCGAATTAAAGCTGATTTTAGGCTTCCGTTCTTCAGTCAACTCAACAATGAAGACTTGAGCTTGCTGGAACGAAGGGAGAGAAGGAAGACTCGCATATTTGGTGGTGAGACTTGACACTAGTGCAGAATGGCAATGAACCCTTCTAGGTTTATAAAATGTGTTACAGTGGGGGATGGAGCTGTTGGGAAAACTTGCATGCTTATTTGCTACACCAGTAACAAGTTCCCTACTGTGAGTTCACTGAATTGCCACTTACTCTTTGTTGCAGCGGTTTTACTTAGTTTAAGTTTGGAGCCATGCTTGGGGGTTCTTTCTGTTACTTAGCATGTTGTAATTTTAAGTCCTATTATTTCGGGAATCTGTAGATGTTATATAATTTCATCTTTTCTTTCTTTCAATACTTACAGCATTAAACTTGGATTTTTATTTGTTTTTACATCCCTGCAGGACTATATACCAACAGTATTTGATAACTTCAGTGCAAATGTAATTATTGATGGAAGCACTGTAAATTTGGGTTTATGGGACACGGCAGGTATTTTTTCCAAATGAGTATTTAACACTATAAACTGTTTAGTTGGCTTATGAAGTTCTTGTAGATATTTTTCAATGGTTTGAGATGCATCTGTTAAATTGACAGAAACCTGCAGAAGCTCCCCGCCTTCACTTACATATATTAGTATATTCAAACTAGGCATGCTTGAGAATCTATTTTTTGGGAGGCTAGTAAAAATTTGATGCACATTCCAGAGATCTGTGGACATAGATCTTAGCTAACTATTTCCCAGGGTCTTTACACCGCAAAATCATGACGTGTAACGTGGGTTAGTGGGCACCTGATTGTCATGGGATAATCTATCCCTGGGTCTTACACTTATGCACGGCCTTCTGTTACGATTACATCAGAATCCTCTTTCACTGTGTATAAGAATGTTTTGGCTAATTTTGTTTTTGGCCTTTGCGGGGATGCATTTAATTTTCCTGAGGAGATTTCTGGCTTTATCTCTCTAGGTCAGGAAGACTACAACAGGCTGAGGCCGCTCAGTTACAGAGGAGCAGATGTTTTTGTCCTGGCATTTTCTTTAGTAAGCAGGGCTAGCTATGAAAATGTTTCTAAAAAGGTATAGCTATTTATTTCTGTGTCAGGGTGTACTTCCTGGTTACGAAGGCATTAAATGACTTTTAGTTTACTCTTAAATTCAACTGTAAAGCAATAATTTAATAGAAAAGTGTCTGATTTCATTTTTCTTGCAGTGGGTAACTGAGTTGCGGCATTATGCTCCTGGTGTGCCAGTTGTTTTGGTTGGAACAAAATTAGGTTAAAAACTTTGATGCTCTTTTGGCTATAAGGATGCTAATATCAGTGATTACGATTTCCTCAAGCAGTGTATGTCTGTTTGTCAGTGTTTTATTCAGTTCCAAAATTATTCGTTTAATATCTTGATTGATTTGATATGCAGATCTCCGTGAGGATAAGCATTACTTATCGGACCATCCTGGTTCAGTACCTGTAACAACTGCGGAAGTATGTTTCTTACTTTGAAGAATTATTGTCTTGTTTTTAGCTTGCACGATGCGTCACGTTTTTAGCACCGTGTGCTGTGTAGTTACTAGAAGTTTTAGGGATGATGTTTAAGCTGGTCTATTTTCTATTAGGGAGAGGAACTAAGGAAACAGATTGGAGCTGCTTCATATATAGAGTGCAGCTCGAAGACCCAGCAGGTAATGAGGTCGAGACATATATATCATCACTAGTCTTCCCATATTTGTTTGTGTTCACTGCGTAAGATGTTAAGGGCTGGCTATTAGCCACTATATTCCAAAAAGTGTAGTGTGTGTTTAGTATCGATGCTGTTCTATTAATGGACCATTTCTAAATCAATAATTTTCTTTTATGTTCAGAATATTAAAGCTGTCTTTGATGCGGCAATCAAGGTTGTAATTCAACCGCCAAAGCAGAAGGAAAAGAAAAGGAAAAAGTCCCGTGGAGGCTGTTCAATTTTGTAAGTGCATAGCTGCCTGATTAAGCTTTATCCTTTAAGAGTGTACCTGCTGCAAGATATAATGTTGCATCATTTTCAGAATTTGGGAGGTTGTATCGTTTGAATTGCCTGGTCGGATTGATTTCCTTGAAGTTGCCTTTGTCTGTTTTGGTTAAGAAAGTTATCATCACCCAATCTTGCGAACATTCATTTTGGCATACGTTGTTATATTACTACTCCAGATGTTGCTTAAATTTCTCGCTTGGGACATTGTATTGTTTCAATTGCATAGCTAGAACATTCAACTTAAGCATACACATGTTCTAGTTATGATAATTAGAACACCCGAATTTGCAAGCATTCATTGAGTAACTGTTAATATTATTGATTAAGTCTATAGAGCACTTGCAAATTTAATATTGTCTGGAATCATCTATTGTGTTCTATCCAAAACGCATTCATTAATCTACTATTATTGTCATCATTTCTGAGCACAAAATCTTCATTTGAAAATGGTTGCATTTTATTATGTGATTTTGTGGTTAATCTTGTTTATTCGTGTGTATGTTATGGTTAAATAACTATATTATACAGGGATGCATCCCCTATTTTTGGCCCTTTAGGAAACGTCCCAGAAACACGTCACCTGATGTCCCCTCATTTCCATTCTGAAATGCCGTGGGACATTTTAAAACCAACACAAGTCAATGCTTTTCATAAAAAAGCAAGGTAGAAACAAATCCAAATGGGCTTTGGCATTAACTAATGGTTCTAGGGTGGCACTAAGTTGAATTTATGTTTCATGCAGCATGAAAGTGTTGTAGTTGCAGGCTTAAATTTGTGTCTCAGGCAAGACAGTTTCTGATTTCACCATAAATGTTGTCATTAGAAGTTATATATTCTAAGTTGCCGATTCGGGTTCGGGGACGAGTTCGGGTTCGGGGTTCGGTTTGTGGGTTTGGGCAATTTTTTTTTTCCCCATTTGGGTTCGTGGGTGGGTTCGTTAGTATATATATATATATATATATATATATATATATGCAAAAAAAATATAAACTCATATAGTTGTAAAAGTAAAACTAAGTCATTCCATAGTATGAATATATCAATGTTACTTGATTATTGATCAATATCAAATGTCAAAGATAAACATTAAATACTCACTCATTAATCTATGCTAATGTTGTAAATAAAATCATACATTGAATTACTAAAATGCAAAATGGAATTTCAAAACATAGACTACTTCATCAGATTGATAGATAATAAATTATGACTTAATAAAGTTTGAAACTGTGAAACATAGTGATAAATCATAAATGACTCAATGAGTCAATGACAAATGTTTAAACATAGTTTATCAAAGATGCAAATGCCCTTCAAGGGTCAAATGGGTCATCAAAATATGAGGGATCAATGGCTTCATCCTCATCTATATCATTGACATTTTCCACATCATTGGAACCCAAACCGGTTCCACTAGCCCTAGATGCAGCCACATCCTCCTCCTCGTCCTCCTCAACATCTAGCAAGGCAATTTTAGATATATCTTGGACAGTCATATCCAAGTTAGAAGTCTCAGGTAGTACATCCCACAACTTCTCTGGTCCCTTCTTATATCCTAGATCCTTGTGTGATAAGAGGCGCCAGTTGTTGTGAATAAATACCAAGTCCTCTGCTTTCTTTGAACCCAACCGGTTACGCTTCACTGAGTGGATAAAGGAGTATGTACTCCAATTCCGCTCAGCAGCAAAAGAGCTTGCAACTTAGAGAGACAACCAACAAATTTTTAAAAATTAGCTAAGTAATTTTACAATACAATAGGAATTTAAGAGTGCTAATTCGACAAGCTAAGTGGCCATAAGAAAAGGAAAAAAAACTTAAATACATACTTGTGACAAGATCTTAATGGCAAGAGGTTGGAGGTACATGTAACTTTTCCCATGTAAGTACCACCATCCAATGGCATCCAATTTACTTTGGTCATTGATTGCATCAGGCTCTGCATTTTTGCTTGAGACAAAATCAACAAACTCTCTCCTAACATTTGATGCCACATCAGGATCACCAAAGAGCCTGTTAAGTGCCCTCTTATACCCAGCAGCAACTTCAGGATCTCTATATGGTGCCACTCTACCAGGAATAGCAAGTATCTCATTGCTATAATATCTAGGAGAAAGTGCATATGCCAAGAGGTGTAAAGGTGTAGTCATCTTGTTCCAACGATGTAGAACAATTTTCTCCACCTTAGTGTACAAGGTATCAGGATCTTGCTCTCTCCTCTGAATGACCTGGGATGTCAAATGATGTACATGTAAGTTGTCTTGATGTAGTGTTAATAACTTAATTAAAATCAAAAATCAAAATCTCTCAATAAACAAGGATAAAGTATTGTATAAAAATTTAAACTTATTGATTTCATTCTTTCTAGCATAGAGTCTATGGCATCATATATGTTCCCCAAACAAGGCTCATCCGTGTTGGCATACCGAAGCATAGACATGATGGGCTCGGTGAGTTCTAATGCATATTCCACCCTATTTCAAAAATTATCACTCAAGATCAAATCCTTTACAGTTTTGGCCTTTTCTGTATTAGCTTGCTTCCATCCACCCCATTTGTTGCTAATAACCATTTGACCCAATGCCTCTTTCACCCTCACAAGTCGTCTAAGGACGATTGTGTGTGAAGCAAACCTTGTTTCAGCAACCTATTACCATGTTAATTCAAATTGTGAGTTAATATGATAAGTTGATAACACAAAAATTTAAGAATATGTATTAAATTTTGTAAAGTATGACACAAAAATTAATATGATAAATGAAGCTAAATAAAGTTTAAAATTTACCTTCAATAATTCCAAGCGGGAGAAAGTTCTGAAAATTGCTTGTGACATATGGTGGTTTGTCACAAACATTTGGATTTGCTCACCCTCCTCATACACATTTTTCATCCATTCAATTTGGCTGCCCATTGTTTTCATCACCAAGTTCAAGGTGTGGACAGTGCATGGTGTCCAAAAGATATGCTCAAATCGTGCTTCTACCAAAGCACCTGCAACCTTACAAACTTTAGCATTGTCCGTTACTACTTGGACAACATTGTCAACTCCCACGGACTCTATGGATTCAATGAGAAGTTGGGCAATATTTGAATCCTTTACTTGCCCTTCACAATCAACCGCCTTCAAAAACATTGCCCCCTTGGGGCAAACAGCAATCACATTTATTAATGGACGGTTTTTGCAATCTTTCCATCCATCAGAGACAATGCGCACCCCCGTTTGGATCCAAGAATCTCTTATTGGTTTGAGGAGGGTTTCTACATTCTTTCTCTCCTTAGGCAGTATGGTGGTTCTCAACTTTTCATATCCAGGGGATTGGTAACCATGAGGTGCATCATTTATTGCTTTCACCATCTCTCTCCAATAAGGGGATCTCACTAGATTGAATGAAACACCATTTGTAATGAGGCAACGCCCAACCTTTATGTCAGCAATTTCTCTCTTGTCATTTTCAAATGCCGTATCTAATGGGCCTCTCTTGCGGGATGCGGGTGTTTCTATTTCATCTTCATCCATAGATTGGGTAGGTAGGAAGGGATGTGGTTTACTAATTGTTTGAGAGGGTGGTGTTGGTGGTATTTGCTTTGACTTATCTTTTTTTGCCTTTGACACTAACCTATCAGCCTCTTCTTGTTCTTTTAACATGCCTGCTATTTGAGGAGCCGACAACCCTTTTTTACCTCCCTCTGGGGGCCCCTCACACATGGAAATCCCTTGACCTGGTGGACCTATCAAATGATGTTTAACCCGGAAATAGGAGCTTCTATATTGGTTTTGGCAAAAATTGCATTTCCATATATACTCTCCCCCACCAGCACATTGCTCAATTCTTGTTGTATACTTCCACAAAGGAGAGCCTTTATCAATTTTAAATCTTTGGGATCCCACCCCACCCACTGAACCCTGACTACTCATTCTTGGATTCTTGCAATCTATAAAAACAAATTTAAAAAAATATTTCAAAACTTATACAAAACTTGATAAAAATTTAGAACAATAAATATAAAAAATTTAAAAAACTAAAAACAAACTATGAAAGAAGCAAAAGGAAAGATCAAATGCGTACTTGGAACACTCAACACTGATTATTTGAAGGATTTGAGACTCCACAAACAATTTCTACAACCTTCTCTTCAAACTTGCAAAATGGCCACACCAAAATGAGAGAGCAAAATGACAAAGCAAATGAGAGATTAGATGAATGAAATGCATCTAATAGGCCTTACTTTAGGGTTTGGCAAAAAAAATAATGAAAAAAACATAATTTTATTGCTTTTTAGGGCCACTTTTTGGCCCCACCTGCCGCGGGTCCGCCCGGGCTCGGATCAGGACCCGAATGAATCCAGACCCGGACCTAAGCTCCAGGGTGCGAATCCAGTAACTTAGTATATATTACTATATTTAAAAACAAAATGTGTTTTAATATACTGTCATCCCCTATTGTCCACCTGTCCCTGTCCCCATCCCCAGAATGGTGTGGAATGTAGTTAAATATTTTTACTTAAAAAGAATATTCTTGTTTTATATATTTTTTGTACAGTCAAACCCAAGCTGTACAGAACCTAGGTTGAGAAAAACAGCGAGCAGCTGTAGCTGATCTGGCATCTATCTCAACTTCTAAACAGTAGTTTTGAGGGATAATTTTATGTTAAATATCATAATTGTTCTCCTCAAATTAACATATATAAACACCTCCATACGGTTTAATTTCTGCAAAAAAACAGAATGTGTCCATTATATGTCCATGTTTTAATGGTGTTAACAAACATCATTCAGAGGACTCATACTTATGAAAATTGTGTCCTCTGTCAAATATGGGACATGTTTGACTTAGAATTATAGCACATTCTTGCATTGTCTGTTATTTTCAACCATTGATATTTAATGTCTACTCTATTTGTTTGTAATGACTATTTATACAAGTTCGTGTTTGGCTCATGAAATCACATTTTTGTTTCAACTCAATGCCAGCAAACTTCCATAGGATAATTCTCACAATCAACATTCTTGATCCCCGATGTGTACAATCTATTTAAAATCCATGTTGAGCAGATATATTGCAGATTGGAATACCGACAAAGAGTTTGGGAAGATACAAGCAATATACCTTAAAATATGATTGTGTTTCTGGAGATATTGTTAGTGGTTTTTCCATCCCTTACAGATTTTCCTATATAAATTGTAAGATTTAACAATAGTCCAAGATTATTAAGTACACTCCAGGAATGTGTAATGTTTATGTAAGTACCCCTTTGTCAAAAAACAAGAAGCACGAAAATAGATGAAAAGATATTCTGGGCCTTAATACTGAAATACAAACTACATGCCTTGAATTTGCTGTCTTGAAAATTAATAAGCTTGTGATATTGCTATCAGGATTTAACTGTGTGATTTTAAGTCAAACTCATTGACCCATGTTTCTTGAGCTATGTCAAATTCATGAAAAATGGGTCAATGAGTTTGACTCAAAATCACACAGTTAAATCCTGATAGCAATATCACAATTTGACTTGTTGTGGAAATTATCTCCTACTTATCAATTAATAAGCTGTTTACAGAAAATATGCTAAGCCGTTAAACTTCAAGATATAGATCAAGAATTTCAGTCATCAAAGCATAGTGCAAGACTTGAATGAACAAGATATGACTTCTAACCTTAGCTACCTCACTGCTAAGCTAGGGAATTTGTAAGAGTTTATACCTGTCAACAACCACAAATCACAAATTTTACCCTGTTTTAAGTAAATCATATACAGGCAATAATGTCTGCGCTGATTTGTTCACGCTTCTTTGGAAGATGCTGTAGTAGAATCTGTAGTAATCTGCTTTCCCTTGGCATAACCCAAATTTTAGAGATAAATAACATTATCATTCAAACCCTGCTAATGCTTTCTTATCTCTCCTCCTATGTGGTTCAGAGACCGTACTGAAGGAAGGATATTGTGACCATAGTTGCAGAAAGTGTGTTATAATCAGTGTAACCCCAGTACTGGGGTACGTCAGGATGGGGGGACACCGGGACGAGTTTCTGGGACAGGGGGAAAATGGGCTTCATTTTCGTGAAGGAGGCAAGTGGTGGATGGGGTAGGCAGGGTGTTGTATAGTATACGTATAGAACTTGAAATGCTAGTTATGAAACTATGTTTTAGCAGGACATAACAAATTAAATACTCAAATATAGCAAAATTGCAACATGAACTAGAACAATTGAACATTCAACGTAGGAACTTATTACATATACCCAATAGTAACATTCAAAAATCAAAATTCAAATAGAAATTTAAGTACTCGTCCCAGCAGCGGCATGGTTGCAGAATGGTGGAGCTGGGGGTACTTGGGTACTCAAGTACCCGGTGTTGGGACGTCTTGGGGACGGGTACTCCGAGATTTGGGAGGGGGGTGCGAGTCCCCATGTTACACTGGTTTCAATTGCAACAAATGGCTGCTGCTGCAAGTTCCCAACATTTTCAAAACTGGGTCAACACTTGTTGACTTCGAAAAAGTGTAACCAAATAATAAATCTGGAAAAGCCACCAATTCTGAATAAATTGGGAACCTTCAAATTTTTTTTCTATTTTCTTATATTTTTTTCCAAAACTGAAATTTCTGGTTTTTTCATTTTGTATTACTCTGGCAATCGTTTTTCTGAATTTTCCCTAAACACTAACTTGAACTTTTTTCAGTTAATAGAAAAATCTTAATCTCTTAAGATGTTTGGTACTATGATTATGACATTCTTACACTGCTTGATTGTCATAAAACAGTACTCCATATTCTAATGTATAAGTAGAGGTTATTGACTCTTCCATAACCAACACTCATAATTCCTCATCTTAGATATACCCAGCCTTAATATTTATAGGAATACTACTGGTAGCTACTAAAATTCCTTGCAATTTTACCAATTTAGGTAACCTTGATAGCAGTGTTCCATAGGGATACATGATCCCTAAATCTCGTGATTTCTAAGAGGGGATCCTCAGAAGGCCAATATGCCAAGGAAATGCCATCTCCTCTCCTGAGATGCGTTCCTCAAAGAGGGGATATTTCTGAGGCGCCCTCCCCTAATGATAATATTCAGAAATAAATCTGTAATCAATATGATAATACAGTTGCTTTTGCAAGTGTGTAATACTGGTGCATGTAGCTAGATATGATGAGGAACAGCAGAGAGCAAAGAATACTTAGGAAAGACTAGTGGAATGCTCAAAATACAGACAAACGAATACTTAGTGCACAAACTTCTTTACATATAAGGTGCAGAAAAAAATCCAGATAGCTTAGAGTGCTCCATAGACCCATAGAGCTTTGGGTGCATGCACATCATCTTTTACAGTGTTTTTGGTAGGAAATTTATATAATAGTAATACATATTTATTATTTTTACTAACTATTATTATATATTGCAGATTATAATTTCTTTATATTATTATCATCATTACCATTATGTGTGTGTGTGTATATAGTGTGTGTGCCACTGTCCCAGTTTACGTCTTTGATTCCCCTTCCAACCATGTCCTCATTGAGTGGAGCTCTGCTTTGCAGTTTACCCCTTCTTATAGTTAATGGAGAAGTCATATTAAATGTTGTTTTTACAAACCCATCCTGGAGAAATGTCATATTCAAATTTTCATGATATATCACTGTAAACTTAGGACCAAGTAAGTATATCAATGCATGCATGATTAGTGATTACCAAATTTCTTGATCATGCATCATCATAAATTTTATTTATCTGACTTCCCGACTCTCATATTCTCTTAGTCTCTCTTACTACATTAGGACAACTTAAAGCCTAACACCTGATGCGTCACAAATTAGCAAAAATTGTTTAGAAGATTAGAAAGGGCAAAAGCTAGGGTTGCCATTTTGAGATCAATAATACTTTATCTGCTTTTGTTAATTTGAACCTCTCTTGCTTCTGCAAATCATTTAAGGGTGCCGTTATTTTTAGAAAAACCATTCATAAAACTGCAATAATGCATGCATAAGCCAAGAAAAACCCATAGTTAAGTACCCAACGCTAATATGCATTTTATTTACCTGAAGTACTGCCTTTTTAAAATTAGCTTGTTTTCATTTTACAATTTGGTACATTTAGAAGAATGTATGTCACTGATTCTATCAAAGTCCACTAACATGTAACACCCTGCATTCTCCACATGGTCCACTTTGTGTCCTTTGTTGATAATATGCCCCAAGTATTCTAGATTTGTAGTGCGAAAAGTGCACTTGGAGAATTTGGCATGCAATTTATAATGGTTAAGCAGCTATAATGTGATCTTACTGCAGTGCCTAAAATGAATACCTAAGTCTGAACTTATTATTAAAATATTATCGAAGGATAGCTGTATAATTTTATGGAGGCTAAGTCAAAATTTTCTATTCATTATTTCCTGGACTGTGCTGGGTGTATTGAATAAGGCTAAAGGCATAACAAGAAACCCAGATGTCCAATTTTGTTTGGTAGGTTAAAAGTATCAAGAAAGGGTTGGTCTTCTACCCTCTCTCTTCTTTAAGTTGTTTATTAAATTGGTGGAGTTCTTGATTAAAAATAAATGTGTCAACTTTCCTATAAAAGTTACCAATTTTTTTGAAAGATAAATCATACACATTAGAGTCAGTTGTGTCAGATACCATAGGTTCAATAGATTCTTGCATTCACCTTTAGTGTAATCTCTTTATGATGGTGAATTTATAATTATAACAATTACTTGTGTAACCTTATTGAGAGAATTCCACCTCAATCATTTGCAGTCATAAATTTCTAGTTGGGGTGTATTTAACGGTTAACCATTATCATGTTTTTATAACAAATTTAAGCATACATCCTTGTCTTTATGAAAGGAGGGTGTATGATTATGTACATTACTTATATGCAAGAATTGGCATACATTACTTACATAATGCTGAAATGGAAAGAGAACAACGATGCAATTAATTTATGCAGTCCTTATGTCTCATGATGGAGCGTATCTGCAAGTATCCTATCAATCCAAGCCATCTGACCGATAAGAGATAGGATGCAAGCCATAACGGAAAATAATAGAGCAATTAATAGCAATTTTTAAAGGAGGGCAATATATAAGGGGATGACTACACAAAAGTTTTCTCTGAAGAAGCAAATTTCAAGAAAACTTGTGA
This sequence comes from Cupressus sempervirens, assembly GCA_028749045.1. Lineage (NCBI taxonomy): Eukaryota > Viridiplantae > Streptophyta > Pinopsida > Cupressales > Cupressaceae > Cupressus > Cupressus sempervirens. The sequence continues at coordinate 865,324,060 of CM053787.1, forward strand.
TGTATTGTGAGATCTTGAATCTTGGATTCCTGCCCAGATTTTTTTGTTGAAAAACACAAATTATGTGAATGTTTTGGCAAGTGACATTTTCATGAGTTCTATTTTCAGAAAATCTTGACCTGTATATCCTGGCAATTCCATTGTAGTTTCCTGAGCTTTTCTCAGCAATTTGTCTTTCTTAGTGTGATTTTCTCAGCATTTCCTGATCACGGTTTGTTGGGTTTTCCTGACCATGAACTTTTGCCAAGAGAGATGTTTTATTTATTAGGCTTTAGGCGTTATTTTCAGTTTTAGTTATTTTAATATTAGTGTATTGAAATTAGGTTTCTATTGGGGTTCTCTATTTTTTATATTTATTGTCATAATATATGATGAGTATATAAATTAATAAAAACTATTTTTCTTAGGATGCTTTAAACATATTTTTAGGGAAGTTGTCAAGTACTCCAAAAAATTCTCCGGCCAAGTTTTTGGAATATCTACTTTTGGTTTTGAAGGCAGTTTTAGTGATTTTTGGCACCAAACTTGAATGGGTACTCAACGAGTACAATGCTAAAACTAGCAAAAAGAATAATGGACACATTTGAAGTAGATGCTTGCCACTCACCCAAAAAGGCGTTTTGGATACATTTCCACTAATAATATACTGCCTGAAATGAAAATCGCATCGTGATTGGTAGCTGCCAGTTGTTGATAGGCATTAGATCAAAGAATCAGTTGTGTTACAAGGGCATCGAAAGAACAAGACCAGTATTTTTGCTAGCAATTTTGTTTCAAAGCCTAATTTGCGTGCAATTTCAGGGCTCTTGTATTTGCCACATAAACCCAACTCTGAAAATAAAAAGGCAATGCGCAGGGGATAGAACCCTAATCTGAGTATCTCATTATATCCAAAACTGTCAGTGATTTTTTTGCTGCATCTCAACTATTTCCTGGCAAAGTCAAGTATGTAGACTATCCCTTATAATATAAAAATATCATTTATTCCTTCTCTTGTTAAAAAAGTTCTGTATTATTTACTTTCCTAATACTATTCCAAGAAATTGGAAACAAAATTACTTTTGGTTTGCCAAAATAGTTCTTTGCTTCTACGAAGAACACTCCCCCATGAACTTGTCTTCAAAAAATCAATGAAAAAATCTCACATTTGTTCTCAATTTACATTCTCCATTCACATGCTACTAAGTGAGACTACAAAAAATGGCCTAGTGCAATGCAAATTAGATGAAGATGGCCTGTAAGTGAACTACATAAGAAATATGCAAATCATGGAATGTTATGTTACATCCTCATCAGCATTGCTCTTGTAGTTTATTTACAGTGCAGTGTCGTGCAATTTGCATTTAAGCTTTGAGTGTGCATATTTAATGCAAATAAATAATAGAGCGACATAAAAATGAGATAAATTATAAATAAGAAGTTTCTGAGTAGTTGTCTGAGAAAACGAGAAAAAGTAAGCCATGATATTCACAACAGCCAAAATCTGTTGGAATGAGTCCTTCAGTGTTGTTAGGTTTCAAGGCTTAACACCACTATATTGTGCCGAGTACAAGGATTTGTTCAACATTGTCCCATCAAATGTTTTACTCGATCAGTTGTTTCTAAATAGTCGGGAAAGATATATCTCGAGCCTATTTCTGTATTGTGACTCACTTCATTTGATGGATGCTTTATGTATGCAATAGTTTTTGTGAAACTATACATACAGTTCTTGAAATGCAATCAATTGTTGAACAATGAACACCTTCTCTTTCAAGGCGCATTCAGCACAGTTTGAGAATCATATCAAATGAAATCAGTACAGAATCCATGACAATACTCTTCTGATACCCTTCTCGCAAGCATTTGATTTCTTGTGCAAGAGAACTATTCTTTACCAGTTTTGGTGTTTAGCTAGTTTTCATCAGATAACTGCAATAATGGTTGATGGAATGTTGATTCAAACAAAATGTTTATAATCTAATTTTCCAATGACGAGTACATGTCGGAACATAAATATTGCTTTTGCACGAGTATCTCTAGTTTTACTTAATGCTTAAGTTGGGCTAAACATGTAAAAAAAAACTTCAACCCGATGGTTAGCATGTTTTCTGTATTGTGCTTTTTGATATTTCACGCTTGCCTCGAAACATGTTAATTGGATGTTGTTTCTAACCTTCAATCTTGATTTTTTTTCTTGTCTTGCAGGAGGATCCTTTGTGGAAGGAATATTTTGTGTGTTGAGTAGACAGCAGTTCAATGTGACAAAGTTTTACTTTACCTGTAGATTTTCAGTCTTTAATCAAGTGCTATGCTTGATCAAGTCTTTGGATATATCTTGTGTGAGATTTACTGGGGCGGAAAAGTGTTCTATCCATTCCCTTTTCCGAATGTTCAATTGTAACGGGCGTTAGTTTTGAATTCAGATATTTTATTGGGCAGACCCATTACCGAGATATATTTGACTGGTGATGATTTATCCCTGGATAAATGCTACGCTGTATTTTGATGTTACATGTCTAGATATGACAATAAAAATTGCTTACACTGACGGGTAGAATTTTGTATTGATTGATTTTTTCCACAGCAGTTGATTGTTGAGACCATGAAATGCATACTTATAATTGCATATTCGAAATATTCGACTCTAAAGAGGTGTTGCCGCCGAGCTCAGATATTTTATTGGGCAGTTCCATAATTGAGATTTATTTTAGTGATAATTTGTCTATGGATAAATGCTATGTATGCTGTGTGTCAATGTTACGCCAACAACTCTAGATATGACAAAAGAACTGCTTAGCATATGATTGCTATAATTTTGTATTTTTCTGAGTAATGATTGATTTATTTCCCATAACCAACAGTTGATTATTCAGATCCTGAAATGTTCAATTATCATTATAAATTTGAGCTAAGTTAATTTTATGTGGTTGGAAATCACACACAAATTGATATTGCAATAATATAAAGTAGCAACAATTCTTTCATCTAAGCGAAAAGGATAACTAAATCCTCTATCCAATCTCTTCTCGAGATATTCGACTCTTAACAGGCGTTTATGTTTAGTTCAGATAGTTTATTGGGTAGTTCCATAACTGAGATATATTAGACTGGAGAGCATTTGTCCACGTATAAATGCTACACTATATGTTTATGTTATTGAGTCACAATAGATCATGAAATGCCCAATTATTATTATTATCGAATGATGTTGTTACAGCTGCTCGATGTTTTTAAAGCTATGTTAATTCTTATTTTTTATTGTTAATTCAATAAAAAAATTATTATTATCATTTTATCATAAGTTGAAGCTAAATTAATTTTATGCAAATATAGCTGACTAGTGATGATTTATCCATATATAAATGTATGTTGCGACAATTTCCAAATGCAGGACTCTTACAGGCACTGGTGTTGAATTCAGATATTTCCGTAACTGAGATATAGCCGACTGGTGATGATTCATCCATATATTAATGTATATATAAATGTATGTTGCGACAATTTCCAAATGCAGGACTCTTACAGGCACTGGTGTTGAATTCAGATATTTACGTAACTGAGATATAGCCGACTGGTGATGATTCATCCATATATTAATGTATATATGTTGTTGTGACATGAACAGCTTTTTTTCTCTTTTTTGGCTTACAATGACATTGATTTTTTCCCACAACCAGAACAAGAAATGCTCCATTATAATAATTTTATCATTATAAATTGTACATAAATTAATATAATGTGGTAATTTAATGTGATTGTAATAATAATTAGCAGGATTTTTTTTAATCTTGTTGGAAAGGACACCTAAATCCTCCCTCTATCCATTCCCTTATCCAAATGTTCGATTGATTGTACTGATATATTTGAGTGGTGATTTATAAATGCTTGATTGACTGTACTGATATATTTGAGTCAAAGCTGTATGTTGATGTTACATGAACAACTCCAGACTTCACCCAAAAAAATAAATTGCTTACAATATGATGGGCAAATTTATTGAAATTTACAAAAAAAAAAAAAAAAAAATTCATTATAAATTGAAGCTAAGAAATCAAATGATATTTCATTATGAATTGAAGTTAAGAAATCACACAACATTTGATATTGAAATAATATAAAACAGCAATAATTCTTTTATCTTATCGAAAATATAGATTTAATATTTCGTTATATATTGAAGCTAAGAAATCACCGACCTCTGAATCCTCCTATTTTTGGGTAGATTTTGAGGTGGAACATTTTCTAAAAGCTGTTGTTTGTTTGGACAAAAAGTTGTTAACACAATATGCTATTTAAAGAAGCAACAAGTTAGAAGAGATTCCAAATCTTAAAGTTCACAGTTGGTGCTCACCATTTTTTATTATTACTTCAATGAACATACTTCATATAGAGTATGAGTGAAAGTCAAACCTAAGGAGGCATGATCCTGAAAACTAAATATCGAGAAAAAAAAAAATTACAAATAGCAAAATTAGTAGTGATTTCAAAAATTAAATTTATAATCTTATTGAATTATTTTACATTGGACTCGGTTACAACTTTCTAGTGAGCCCTGATTATTTGTCATTAGTAGTTCTGCAAATTCCTAAAAAAAAATTAAAGAATTTGAACTACTAATAGTGTACCATGGTTACCTTCTAAGGTAAAATTTTAATAGAAACAATGTGCAATGGAACATATATTGGATGAATTAACCATATGACGATAACCATCTCAAAGATTAGAGTTCAGAAAATGGTTAACAAATATTTAAATTAGCCAAATGTAAAATATTAATCTTGTGGGGTGAAGTTTGCGTACAAATAACGTAAAATGGAGCAACTACCAGCTGAATGGTTCCTACCCTGTGGCCATAACGATTACAAATACAATTCCCAACTTAAATTGGCAGCAGCTGAATGTTTCATAACATGACCATAGCGATGTCAAAACAAGGTTAAAAAAATTACAAATAACAAAATTAGTAGTGATTTCAAAAATTAAATTTATAATCTTACTGAATTATTTTACATTGGACTCGGTTACGACTTTCTAGTGAGCCCTGATTATTTGTCATTAGTAGTTCTGCAAATTGCTAAAAAATTTAAAGAATTTGAACTACTAATAGTGTACCATGGTTACGAAATTTTAATAGAAACAATGTGCAATGGAACATATATTGAATGAATTAACCATATGACGATAACCATCTCAAAGATTAGAGTTCAGAAAATGGTTAACATATTTTTAAATTAGCCAAATGTAAAATATTAATCTTGTGGGGTGAAGTTTGTGTACAAATAACGTACAATGGAGCAACTCCCAGCTGAATGGTTCCTACCCTGTGGCCATAACGATTACAAATACAATTCCCAACTTAAATTGGCAGCAGCTGAAATGTTTCATAACATGACCATAGCGATGTCAAAACAAGGTTCCAACTGAGATTTACTGCCAATACATGTCACCTGTTAACATCTATGCATTGATTTATGCTGTACATCGTGTACCAAATATTATACCATTTAAGCACCTTATATTTACATTATACATGGGTCATTTATTCTATAACTAGAATTGCATGCCACTAGTTTCTATAACTAAAGCTGCATACCACTAGTCCATGCTGGTGGGAGATCATTTTTACTTTAAACAGGCACATTATGATGAGCAAAGTTTTTTTTTATTTCATTAGTTGCTGACGAGAAAATACATCAAGGTGGCGAATGCCATTACTATGCAGGCACAAACTGAGATTAACATGGTAAGTTCAGCTGATTCTAGAAATCAAAATCAGCACTACTTTTTTACAACCAAATTGTGTTTCAATTAGACCATTTTACAGCACATTGTAACTGGCGATACATGCTTAAGTGCACCCTTAATTTTAATATAAAACGCTTCAGATCTATAATGGCAACATTACAAACATATAAACTAAAACCATTTAACTCTTAAACATCCTGCCACAACAGCTTGCTCTCCAAGTGAATGTTACTTGGGAGTACCACTTTGGGTGGAACTGGGGGGCAATGCATTTCCCTGAGATACTTCAACTGCGATTTCTTTGGTAAGTTCCCCAATGCTTCTCTCCAACTCGTCAATGCGAGATCCCATTTCATCAAGTAAAAAGTAGTCAAGGAAACACAATTTTCAGTCTTTCCGCTTCAAATTTGTTAATAAAGAATTACAACAGCACAAAAAATGTTAGTAGTTAATGAAGTTTTCCAAAAAAAGGATATTTTTTGTGATTATGGATTCTGACATAGTCTGGAACCTTGTATGCTGTAAAATGAGAAGGCAAGAGAAATATTACAGCTTATCAAAACAAGCACAGAAACTCTCAAACATTGTACTTCCTTGAGCTACGGAGTTCCAATTTATGCATGATATCAAACATAAATAATCAAGGCTGTTAGAGGGTAAAGTTTAGCTCACCATTTGCTGGAGTAGGTTCTGAACCTGTACACGAATTAAATGGTACTCAGTATACAATCTCATTTCTTAGTTTATTAATTATTTAGTAAAATTAAAATATGCAGTTAAAAAAATGCGATGGCAAGAAAAGCACAGAAAAAACCTAAGGGTTAGCCCATGATTGGCAACTAGCAACTCAACTCTCAGTTTAGTAAAATAAGGGAAAAAATTGAATCAAAGTGTAGTTAACCTCAATAGGACAAATGATGGGTGAATAGGACATAATGTTACTCATTAGAAAGAGAATATAGTGATCAACATAATCATAAAACATTGTGATTCATTTTGTGGGAAAATATATTATGCACTTTTGCTTCCTAATATTGAACTTTGGCAGTTCAATATTTGTTAAGATCGATGAATGACAACAGTTTTCCGATTTAAGGCAATCTCCATCTAGTCATGACCAACAATACAACGTGTAATGACTTAATTACATTATTATGCATTCCTTTAATCACAACCTTGAGATCCATACAAGGGGCATTTGTCATCTCCCCATTGGTTATTTTTTTTTAAGTGCCATGGACATTAATGCTAATCCATTTATTTATATACTAAATAATGCTAGAATGCCTGTAAAATCAACTTACAAATGCAGTCATATCGGCAGTGCTTTGAGTTCCTTCCCCTGGCTCATGAGCTTGATTTTGTCCATGCCTACCTTCCTGTTTACAAAAATTAGAGGATATATCTCTTAGCAAAACCTAAATAGAATGGTGAATAAAGAAATGTCAACAAAATTTTTTCATTAAAAATCTAAAATAGCACACATTACAAGAGACAATAATAACCATAGTTACACCACCCTGGGGGACAGGAATGCGCAGGGGGGACAAAGGGGCCTCAATTTGGGAAGGTGGGGGAGGGGGTGTATATACTATACATATGGTACTTAAAAATGTTAGTTATAAAAAGATGTATAACAATCCAAGACATATAGATGTAAAATACTAATTTACTAAAATTTAAATGCTTGAAGATTGCATTGAACATGAAAGTGGAACATCAAACATCGAACAATAAATATTAAAAATTTAAATACTTGAATCAGCAAATGAAAGATTTTTTAACGTCTATTATATATATATATATATATATATATATATTTTGATACTGAAAGTATGAATTCAGAATATCTCATCATAAAGAGGATTACACTGAGCAGCATGATATGATATTCAATATGACCAAATAGAATATTAAATAAATGTTTTTTTTTGGTAGGATGGGGGGCACCTGGCCGTTCCTTGGAGGGTTGAGGGACCCATTCCCTCCCCCTGTTCCTTCATGGGATGCTGAGATATCCCCCGTAATTGGTGGTGCCGATGGAGACATTGAAACGGCATCCCCATTTTGGAGACATTGGATTTTTTTTCGGAGACATTGTCCCTGTGTTACACTGATAAAAACTGATGCTATATATAACTGTAGTTTATTGGAGTTCCTTAATGAAGGAATGGAGGGTCCAAGGGCCTAAAATTGAGGACCACAAAGGAATGACGAATATACAAATTGATGTGAGTTAAAATCAGTGTAATCAGTATATAATGGCATGTGCCATGTACACAGCAACACAATGCATCTCCAGCAGAGATGGTAAACTAGGTTTCACCCAAGTCCCAATTCCTGGAAACATCCCCCTCTTGGGAGATGTTAGATTTTTTAGAGAGGGCACATCCACATGAACAATATAAATAAAATAAAAGACTGGAAGTAGTAAAGGCATATAATAAAGTGATTGTACATTTGGCCAGAATGGCATTCTCCAATTATTCCAAGCAATTAAGGGCTACTAAAAGAAAAACAATTATTTCTCATTATACTTACTAATTTGATAGATGTCATAATCCAAATTTCATACTTCGAAACCATGGTGAATTGAGTACTGCACTCATGATCTCAAAGAAAGTTGCCTCTGGATTCCTTAATATAATATAAGTAAAATGCGTACATGATTTGTAATATACATAGCTTAGTTCATGGGTTTAATCATTCATACAACTTCTACTTTCATCCGAGCATTTGTCCAGAAACATTATTTCCTCCTATCAGTTCAATTAGGTTCAATAAACAGGTTAACATCTCCAGTTACAAGCAATACCAATCAGTGAGCTCAAAACCAAACTATGGGCCTTCCCTTGCCATGGACCACACTCAAATATACCACTCTGATCAATGCTCCTAAACTCACCCATAACCACCTATAGATGAAACCAATGAAACACATAGTAGCTAGTAAGAAGGTGAGAAGCATTTGCAAGACTGAAAATTTCATCCTCGTATCTAAAAGGGTCATCTCTCCCAACCACCTCCATTGCTTCTTGTTGAGAATCTCCAACATGAACATCAAAGTTGGCCTAGTGTTGGAGAACTTGGACTCTTGGAAAGGAGGTCATAATTACAAATCCCACAGGAATAGGGTATGTATGCCTTGTTTGTAGCGCAGTTAGGTACCTCCTGAAAAGGAGTGTGAGGTAGTCCCATATCACTATCACCATATTTCAACCCAAAAGCTATGGTGGTGTCATGGACTATATAGGACACCTAACTTTAAACAAGATTGATCCCTAATGGTCAACTCATCACTTAAAGAAACCCTATTACCAAGTGACATGATGTGCCCTGTGCATTCTAGGTCTTGTTGGCAAGTGTGTTGTATGAGAGCCTCAAATGTTGTCATTAATGGCAACATATCTCATTGGCATCTTGACATGGATTGACGATTAATTTTGTTAAGATAGAACATGAAAAATGCCCTAGTACAGAACAGGGAATCAGGATATAGTTGGACAATTTTGGTCAGTGACAACAAGACAGCTATCTGATGTGGCTATAACTTTGGGATCATGGTATATACAGCATATATATACTTCTGGTATGGTCGCTTGTGTTTATATAATGATTAGCGAATGTTTTGGTCATGCGAAGTATAACTGGCACAGTATAACAGTGGTACAGGACAGTTTGTGTGATCAAACAATTCAGCCTAGCAAATTGAATTTGTTTGGAGAACTCAATTGCTCGGCAACTCTTCAAACCCATGCACTGGTTCTTGCCTAAAAACTCATAAAATGACAACTGCTGCATGTAAACAAGTGCCCAGATTCTAAGGATGTGTTGTGCGGCTGGATCTTCCTCTCTTGACCGCCTATAGCAAGCTGATAAACATACAGGGTTTTCCCTGTCCAAACACTTATAAGAGAAGCCAAAATCTGCTATTTACTTTACCCAGGTTTGAACTGGGACTACGATGAAGCTTCTTGGCATGGAATAACTTCTGTAAGTTCTCAAGCTCTGCCCATAAGTTGTCTCATGCCAAGCAACAACTTAATAATATTGGCCTGTAGAATGTGATACGGCTAAGCCACAGCTGTTGGTGTTTACATTTGCAAGTTTTGTATATTTCTAAATTCTGCAACTTAACCTTCTTACCCTGTCAATGATAGAAAACTACAAAATTACTTCTTCCAATTCAGTCTGGCCGAAAACCTCCGTGTAATTCACCCTTGGATGATATTGACATCTGCAGACAAATGTCTAAATGAGGATTTTTGTTCTCAACTAAGCAGATCTGATGAAAAAACTCTGCAACAAGGCTCTCTCCTCAAGCTGATATCAAAATATGACTTCTGGATGCCAAAACAACCCCCAAAACTTTTATTTTATGGTTTTCCAGTTTTCTCTCTGAGAGAAATTTTGGAGTAGGTTTTCTTTTTGCTCCTTTTTAACACCAAAATAGTGTTTTATTATATTTTAATCCCTCCTAGACTTAAACTTCATCATAAAGGGTCATTGTTCATTTAAACTTGGCCCCTTTTAAGTTTTAACTTAATTCATGCCTAGGGACTAGGGCCAAATATAATAAAACTTATTAAAATAATCACTTTTATTGTTATTTTTAAAACTATCTTAGAAAAATATTTAAATTATCGATCAGACCCCATTTTTAATTTTGCCTAAAACTCCCTATCCATTGTGTTGTCTAACCATAGTGAGCCATCTAGCTGATCCACCCTAAAATTTAAGAACGCTTCTAAAAAATAGTAACTTTATCAAAAATGTCTAGGATGATCGCAGAGGTTCTCTGGTATGTCCCTACTAACTCCCAATTTATCCCTAAAAAGGGATTCTAGGAGACTTGCCAGAAGTGTCCAAGATGATCCTAAAGGCCCTTTGGTGTGTCCCTGCTAATTCATCCCTCAAAAAATAAGGATTTTCCTAAAATCTAGGAGACTGCCCAAGACAAGTCAAACTCGCTCTCCAAGCCTGATATTTCATCACAAGCCCCTTGAAAAGTTGCCTATCCATCTTAATTGGAAAATTGAAGAAAAATAGTGAGCTAGCAATGAATATCTTTTGTCTTTCAAAATCAACATCTTATCTAAGAGACTCATTATTATTTCCACTTTTATGTGTTTTAAGAACAAATAGGACTCAACATAACAAGGGATGTGGGTTACTAATATTGCCACTCAAATTAATAACTCTTGCTCTACCAAAATTGACCTCAATGCTCTACATTCTAGAAAAATTCACATCATCTTATGTAGCAATGATTCGCTTGCTACTGCTTGTTAATGAGTTGTTGAGGGTTAATCCTCCTTCAGTAAGGGTGGTGTGATGAATTCCACCGGACAGACAATGGTTAAAAGTAAACTTTGATGGAGTTTCTAAGGGTAACCCAATCCCCTTCAGTGTGAGATTTGTTGTATGGGATTGAACTGGTATCATTTTGATGGTGGGGGTGAGGAAATTATTGGATGGCACTATTTATGAGGTAGAGGTAGAGGTACAGGCTGCTCTTGTAGCAATCAAAATGGCAAAGCTCTTGCAAGTTCCCAAATTGTTACATCCCGATTTTGGCTCAATTTTAAAATGTTCATATAGCCATTGAGGGTTCATGTGAAGTCAATTGATAGGTAAAATTAATTATGATCATGTGAAATGGTAAGATGGTTAATCGTTACAATTTCATATGCATATGGCATGTTAGTTAACCATTATGATGTTATTTTAATCTTACCTTGAAAAGTTGGTTATTTACCATGAATTCATGGGAAGTGAAATGATGGTTACCCGTTATGGTGGATATGAATAATAACTTGTTATAGTAATTGTCATTATATTGAGGAATATGATATTATCATGGAGAATGTCTTCCTTGCAAGAGCACGTTGAAGAAGGGGAAGCATTGCCAGAAAGGAATTGGGCACAGAAGCACCACCTACCATTGAACCAACAGATATGAGCCTTAACCACCGTGGCTAAGGGAAAATGGCTAGCCAAGAAAGGGTATAACAAGGGACTACCATAAGCTAACCAGTTGAATTATAACATTATAAAAGAAAACTCAAATAAGAAAGATCACCTTCATAATGTGGATGATCTTTGTAAACCTTGCAAATTCCTTCATGTCTTAATATATTAATATCGAGTCTATACTCATAATTGGGTGGGTGTAAAATATGTGCGTATGTATGTACACACACACATATATATATGCATGTGAACCTATAATTTAACACATACATACATACATACATATATATATAAGAATACTCAAACAAGCATGAATATAAAGTGGCGACACTAATATGTTAAGGCATGAATGAAGACATTTGTTGCCACCCTTTACTTTATGTCAGGGTTTGGCAATAGTCATTTATCATGCCTTGAGCAGCCACCATTTCCGTATCTCTTTTATGTCATGAAATTCCATTTTTAAATTTCAATTTGATTAGAAGGTTCGTATGACCGCCTTGCCACCATAGTAATTCTTGCGTAACTGAGCATACATGCGGATGCATATATATATTGCCTCTCACCTTCTCAGGCGGTTCTCCCAAGCATCCTTGCCTTTACCATAATTCATTTATTTGCCATGCTTTTCTGCTTTTTCCAAGCGAGAGTATGATCATATAAAGTGATTGTTTCTGAATTAGCCGAGCTTGTTTCTAAATTAGACGAGATTGTAGGATTAATAGCGAAAGAGGGTGGCATACTTTTTCTTGAAATCCAGAATCAAGATGATTTCAACTTGAGTATTCTTTTTCTATTAAAATTTGTTATAAGAAAAGAACCATTTGTTATCGAAAGACCTTGTCTGTGGTAACTTTTGAATGTGAATGCACTTTTGTTATTCTTTTGCTAGAGAGATATGGTCAATATATCTCTGAGATGGGGTGTTGTTCCATATGATAAAGAATTAATCAAAATGAAAGCATAACTCATTTATGATGCCATAGGCCAGATTTGGCATGAAAGATGTCAATGTATATACTCTACAAATTAGAAACCCAAAATTCATCCATGAAGATGATTTTTTTGAGTGGAGGCTAGCGATGGTTTGCAACTTAGTACGACTTTCATCCATTTTTTTTGCAGATTGCTTCACTAGCGTTGTATCTATTTGCTTTGGAATTTGTACCCTAGCGTGTATGTGGTGGCATTTACCTTGGGTTTGCATGGTGTTTTGTGTCTTTTTTTTAATTGCTACTTGGTCCTTTTTTCTTTTTTTCTCTTGTTGTGTTGCCAGTTAGGGTTTGGGTTGTTCGACTCCCTCGATGGCTCACGCATGTGAGCCAAAGGTGATGAATGATGTTAATATTGGCTTTGGAGATCCGCAGAAGGGAGATTCAATTATTGTTAATGATATTATGCAAGAAGATGTTGGCTTATCGGTTAATGATAGCCTTGAGGTGTTGGGAAATCATGAGGAGGAATGCTCTACGAAGGCTTTTGATGGCTCTACGGAGAATGGTAAGATTGTTGAGAAGCCTTCATATAAGGCAATTCTCGCTGATGATTTGTTACCAAACTGCCCATAATCTGCCAAGTTTGAAGGTAAACTTGATAAAGTGTATTGTTCTAAGACTTTTAACGGAGCCAAAAGGTCCACAGCCAATGGAGGTGGATGAAGGCCCAGCACCAAAGGAGGTAGTGATACAAGAGCAAGACTAGGTAAGGCGTCTTCTGGAGGTTTGAAAACCCTTTGTCTCCTAATGATGAAATGGTTAAGGCTATTAGAGCAGAGCAAACTCGGCTTAAGAATGTTGCTATCTTTTTTGTTTGTTTAGATTTTAATACTCTACCATCTCGAAAATTTCTGGATGATTGGTTAAATTTTGTTTGGGGTAAGATTTGGATTACATGTTAACTTTTGCAGGACGATTCAAAAAGGACTCTTTGTAATTTTTCTTAAAAGTCATAAATGCAAGAAAGAATTTTGGAGTGTGGGTCATTCTTTAATTAGGGCTTTCACTTGGTCTCCTAAAGGTAATTTTGATAGTGTTTTAAGTTGAATTTTGGCCTTTCATTTTGCATAATTTGAAACCACTGGGTAATGTGCTACAAATTGAGGAATCTAGGGTAACTTTGCCACATTTAAATGCTCGTATTCTTGTTGCTCTTTCTCTTGACATTGTTTTCCCAAATATTATTTCTCGACTTGGAAAGTGAAAAATTTTCATGGGAAATTTCATTGCTTGGCAATTTGCATGCTTGTTTTAATTGCAAAATTAATGGGCATTTTAAAAAAAATTGTCCAACCTTGAAAACGCATTTTGATAAGGTTAGGGTTAACATTAATGATGGTGCTAAAGATAAGGTTTTTCCCGACAATTTGGGAGGTGATGCTCAAGATGTTCTTGATAATGTTAATTCTAACCCAACGGTGATGGGTTTATTTCTTTGGATAATCCACTGTATGATAACAATTTTGTAGTTATTCCGGCTTGCAAGGACCCTCAACCTTGCTGCGAGAGTCATCCCATGGCCCTGGCTTTGGTATCTTCTAATGGTGATAATAAGGATGTGCAAAGTAGGATCCCTTCCCATTTAAATGCTCAACAATTGGCTATTAAATCTATAAATGAAAAGGCCCGTGCACATAAAAAGTTTGTTGGCATTCCTAGAGGAGGTAGTACGGCCACACCTGTGATCCAAGGAGACTTGGATGAGGATTCGGGGGGGCAATTCACGAAAGTTGTGAGGAAAAAGAGGAAAACTTACGAAAAAAGGTGGGCTCTGTAAGTGATGCTAGTAAAAATGCCATCCCGAATTGTTTTAATAGATTGTATAAGGCACAGAAGCCGCCCTCTAAATAAGAAATTTATGATGATTAATCTCCACAACTGGAATGTAACAGGCTTAGAAATGGTTGATAGAAAACATTTGGTTAGAAAATGGTGCAATAAAATCCCAGAGAAGAATATTCTATGTCTCCAAGAAATCAAAGTTGTTAGCTTTCAGGCATCATGTATGACCAAACTTATGTGGGATAAAGCCACGAGCTTCCACTCAGAGCATGATAAGGGTAAAGGTGGTGTCCCTATCTTAGTTGGTCCCAAGTGGATCGAGGCTATTTTGCAGCATGTTTGTTCTCCTTGTCAGAGGGCGATATGGGTTATACATTTACTTGTGGGGATGAAATCATTGATATATGTAATGTATATGCTTCCAATGACTATAGGGAGAGAGCCAAGTTCTAGGAATGGTGCTCCTCTGTTCTACCTAAAGCTAACTAGATATTTATTGGCGATTTTAATATGGTAGAGCATAAATGTGACAAGCAAGGGGGTTTGAAACATTCTTCGAAAGGTAATGAGTAGTACTTTTGGTTGAAATTCAAAAGATATTTCAATTTGATGGATCCCATTGAGAATGGAAAGGACTACTATAGAGATATTTGGTTTACGTGGAACAATAATCAAGAAGGCTGCAATAGGGTGTACTGCAGATTGGATAGAGTGTATTTTGAAAGCTCTTTTTTTACATGTCATAGTGAGGAAGCGCATTCTCTGGTTATAGTCTCACTTGCTTCTATTTCAGATCATTGTCCAATATATGTAAAGATCCTCGTTAATCAATGCAGGAATATTAGTAATGATAGGCCGAGAAGTAAATTGTTTAAGTTGAATACCTCACTTCTTAAGGTCACTAATAATAAAAATGCTATTAGAATGATGACTGGTTTACCTAAGATGTGTAATCAGTCCTTAAGACCAGTTAAGCAATGGAACCTGCTAGTGGAAAATTGGAGGAAATTGTTCCAAATTATTGGAAAGAAAATGGCAAAAGATAGAAGTGAGGAGGAGACCATGCTTCAAATGGAATTGAATAACTCTAAATATTTTTTGCATAATGATTAGGAAAATCCCGATCTCCTTAAAAAATTGAATGCCACGAAACATCAACTGAGAATTGTGCAAAGGTATAAGACGCAGGGTCAGAGGATTAGGGCTAAAATGAACTAGATTAAGGATGGAAATGCTGGTTCAAAATATTTTTTCAATATTATTAGGGCCAAGCATAAGGCAAAATGTATTGATGAAATCCAAATTGACAGTTAAAGATCAAAGGATCCCAGTGTGATTTGTAATGTCTTTTTTAGTTTCTACTCTAAGTTATTTACTTCAGAAGTTGGGCCGAGCCAAGAGGAATCTCTGAAGAAGTGCTTGAAAATGATTCCCAGGAAAGTCTCTAAGTTGAAATGGGAGAAACATAATAGATGTATTTCCCTGCAAGAAATTCAAGAGGCCATCAGAGATATGGCCAATGATAAATCTCCACTTTTGGATGGGCTCCTAGTAAAATTTTATAAAGAGAACTTGGACTGGATTGGTGAGGAATTGTTGAGATTTTATAATGATGCTTTTGAAGTTGGTTCTCTCTGGAGCAATGTCAACAAAGGGGTTATCAAGCTACTTCTAAAAATTGGGGATAGAACTCTTGTTAAAAACTAGAGGCCTATCACACTTCTTAACCTTTCATATAAAATTATTGCAAAGGCTCTTACTAGAAGGATTTCAAATGTCACAAAGAATATTGTGTCTGTCACACAAACCAGATTCATAAAAGGTAGATACATATTGGAGAACCTTGTCACTAGTTGGAACTGGGCTAAAGTTGGTGGTCATAATGTTGCTATGATCCTCTTAAACTTTGAGAAAGCTTATGATAGAGTAGAATGGCCTTTCATCTATGGAATGTTAGAAGCTTTTGGATTCCCCCCATACTTCTGTAAGTGGATAAAGATTTTGTTTCAAGATTCTTCCACGGTTATTAATGTTAATGGTGTACTACCAGACCCTATTGTCCTGTAGAGATCTATCAAGCAGGGTTGCCCTATTGCACCTTCTCTTTTTGTGATTGTAATTGATGCTCTCTTTTATATTCTTAGGGATTCTTCTTTGGGGCCACTTGTGAAAGGCATTACTCTTCCTAATTCTGAAGAATTGATCAATGCACAATTTGCTGATGACACTGCCCTCTTTTTGGAACTTTCTGAGGTCAATTTTTCCTTGGCACTTGATAGACTTAACTTGTTTTGCCTTGCTTCTAGGACCAAGGTAGCTCCCCACAAATCTACTTTTTGGGTTGGGTTGAGGATCCTCCTAGATGGTTAAGTGAAATGGGGTGGAGGTGGAATGGACCTAAGGCTATTATCAAATATCTGGGTATCCTGTTTTCCTTGGAGCCTTCCTTTCTTGATATGTGGGACTGGTTTTTTAGTAAAATGAACAGCAAGCATACTAGGTGGCAAACACAATCCCTCTCCTTGGCTGGGAGAGTGTAGGTTGTGCAGAACATCTTATCTTCTCATCATTTGTATCTTGCTTCTACATGGTTGTTTGCTAAGTATTAGTTTAAGTTACTTGAGAAAAGTCTTCGTGATTTCTTGTGGTCAGATGGGCTAGGCTCAAGGAAAGGCATTGTATTAAATGGGAATGGTGTTGCTTGCCCAAACACCTGGGAGGGCTTGGTTTAAAAGATATTAGAGCCCATGGGATTGCTCTGACTACTAAAGGGATCTACAAAGCTTTGTGGGGAAATGAGCCCTGGAAAATTTTGGTGAGAAACAACATTTAACAATCGGTGATTAGGAAAAGTAAGCAATGGGGTAAAATTCCGTTATTGGATATCATCTTGGGGGACTTTAAGATGAAGATCTTTGGTTCGAAGGTGTTTAGCTCTCTTTGGTCTGCTTGGACTCAGGTGCGGGAGCTCATCTCCTGTAGGAATGTTGCAGGGAGACCTCCTAGATATGTGCTTATTGACAAGTCTATTTGGTGGGGGTTGTACTTGAATAATAAACCTCTTGCACTTACTCGATGTTGTTTTGCTAGGAAGTGGAATAAGAAAGGCATATCATTGATTGGTGATCTTTTGGTTAGTAAGAAGCTTGGGCTATGGGATGAGATCTACATGAAATTTGAGATCCCTAGAGCTCAAAAGAAAACATATACTTTGCTGACTTAAGTGATTTGCAAGGAGAGGATGGGTATTATGATGAACAGTGAAACATTTCTAAAAAATGCAAAATGGATTGATGGTAGTAGTATTGATAAATCTTCCACTAAATAGATATATGCTATGCTTAACACTGATAACTCTGTGCTACTACAGGTGGCTACTTGTTGGGGGTTCAAATGTCCATTCTCTAACTGGCAATTCTTTTTTGAGTATTTTTGGAAAGGACCCTGTGAGTTATTCATTTTAGATGGTTGTTGTTATTAAAAAAGCTTGCTATTGGGCCTGTGTTGTTTGTCATTAATGTTAATCTAGTCATTTGTAGTCTCTGTAATAAACCTGAAAGCTTTGAGCATGTTTTTTTTTAATGTTTGTATGCCAAGAAGATTTGGTCTATTTTCTTTGGCCTTCCTTTTGTTTGGAATTGTAATGTTGGTTTTTCTTGGTATGAAATCCTTGTTGGGTATGTTAAGTCTTTTGATACCTTTGTTAACAAGTTTTGGTATGCTCTAACTGGTGAAGTGCTATGGCTTCTTTAGAAAGACAAGAACAAGGTGATTTTTCAAAACATCAGAAGATGCCCTACTGAGTTTAATCTTAAACTCACCGATTTTTACATAATGTCACAGGGTTCATTGTGCTTGGATATTTCAAGATCCAAATTTATGAAGCTGATGCACGATGGTGTAATCCAAGTATTTCAAGATGAAGTCAAAGCCGCACAATACATAAAGAAATTTCAAAGCCTCCTCACTAAAGAAGAGGTAGAAGATTTGAGCAATCTTTTGAATAAGTGTCATTTGGATGACTCCCAGACTCAAAATGTTCAATGCAACTATCAGCCTAATGGATGGGTGTTGAACTCAGGTGTGGGTGCAGTCATGAATCAGGGGGATTTATCCTAATAGGGTAAGCATAAAGCGTACACTGCTTTTTTGGGTTGGTTCTTTGTTTTTGAGGGTTGTAGCTCATATGTTTTAAAAGGCAAATGATGTAAAAAACTTAGTCTAGTTCTTCCCTCGATTCTGTTTTGTGAGGGTTGGTGCGGTATTTATATGTTGGACTCTATGTTGTTTAAACTCTTTTAATACAAAAAAAAAAAAAAAATCATCCATGAAGACCAACAAGGTCGAGATGAAGGGCATGTATTAATATACAGTGAACTATGGGTATATCCCTGCATGATAAGAGAAAGAACAATCAATAACAAGTAAGCAAGTAATAAAAAAGTTCTCAACTAAGTGAGCTCATGGTAGTCCAATGTATAGATCTTGTTGTCAAATGAGTGGTGGGTTGATACTTGACGCCAAAATGCTTAGTGGCTAGACAATGGTGTCCTAGGCCTAATCCCAAGGTAGGGAGGGCTTTTCTCGATTGAGATTGTGTGGGGATACTTAAGGGTCCACGATTGGGAGGTTAAGCCCTAGCTATGCTTCTCCTCTGACTTGCACTAGAAACAGATACAATCTGCATTCAAATATCTTCTAGTAACAAGTATTTTACTTTACTAATATTTGTAATTACAAGTTGAAGATATGTTAGATGGTTAATATTGTTTAATAAGTTATTGCCTTCAATGCTTAAAAATCAGTTTCCTCTTCAATGTATTAGGAAATCAATCAAATCAATTGATTTTTCAACTCAACATGAAATGTAACTACATGCATGAGATAGGCTTACCTGATGGTTGTTATAACAATCCTTCATTCATGTGAATATAAATATGGACGTATCTTTTATTTACATTTAATTGCCACAATTAGCAATGGAAAAAAAGGGGATGTTACAGTGAAAGGGGATGTTATAGTGATTTTGTTGCCCTAAATGGTATTGATCATTACAATACAATTATATTTTTTTTTGGTGCCCTAGGTGGTGTATGTGGACTAACCTAAGTTTTGTAGATGTTGCCCTAGGCAGATTTCAATTTCAGAATTTAGGATATTGCAAACCTAAAACCCTCAATTTAGTTTTATTTGATTAAGCCTTAATTGTAATCAAGACTATTAATTAGTTATATGGATCGAACTAAATTTTAAACAACAATTTGTTCATGGACATGAAAATATCTTGTTTACTTAAATTGATTTTCAATGTTTAACCACTTGTACCGATTGAATACTCCTTCAATGATTAGTTATGATATTTCAGTTAAAACTAATTGTAACCATTAATCTCTTTCATATGAACATGTAACCGTTGATCTCTTCCATATGAACATGTATTTCGATGATATGCTAGTTGTTAGGTAAGGCCCAGAAAAAGAGGATGTTACACAAACTCCATTTGGAAAGTGACTCTTTAGCTATTGTTAATGAAATTATCAAATGTGAATGTGAAGTTCGATATCTCAATTACTATATACTATGTTCAACAAATCAAATCTATTTTGGAATACTTTTTAAGGAATTTAGGATGTCTCATATGCTAAGGAAAGGGAATGATGTAGTTGACAACATGTCAAAACTTGGTATCACATTGAGAGATCAAGGTAGAGAAGAATTAGTCAAGATTTTCAAGATATTGATATGTCATATTTATTACATCCAATAAGGCTAATCAGATGTGTATTGGGTTTTCAAGGATGTGGTCTCAGCTAGATTTGTTTGCAAGTGAAGCCCATAAGGGGTCATTAGATTATATTTCCTTTTTCTAAACTTAAATTTCTTGCACCCTCTCATTCTTTGCCCGTGCAACCGAAAGCAATCATGAAAGGTAATGTATAGGAAAGGTGGTAAGTACACAAATAATTATGACCCATTAGTTGTCACTTAAGCCATTAAATTCACACATGTGAAGACCCAAGTGGATGAATGGTGGTGTGCTTTAGTAATTGCATTACAAGTGTTTGGTGGAAGTTTTTTAAGACCCAAAGGAAGATTTTAGAATCATATTTGCCCTTAGTTTTTATCAGTTCATCTAGCTTGTATCTAGCGCTTAGGAGATTTAAGTTGCCAAGTGTTGAACAAGGAGTTATGGAAGCCAATTTTGCATCACACACTCTCAACCAGATACAAGTTTTTACAGGCAAAGTGAGAGAGATGAGATTGAAGGGGATCTTCTTAATTGATGATCCCAAGTTTTGGCAATGTGTTGATGTGATTCTAGGCAAAAAAATCATGAAGATTGACTATTGTTTCAGGCCTAAAATTGATATTTCCTCGATTTTCTTCACATGGGCACTCCAATTGGGTTCCAACAAGGAGGCATTGAGAGTTATGCGAGGTTGTGTTAAGCTCCAATTGTCAAGGTGAATGATTCCAAACTTAGCAATGGCAGATACGGGGGTGAGTTTAAGGGCAGGCAACAGTTTCTGGAGAGCAGCGGAGGGATATTCTCCAAGCCTCAAGCATTTTCTGGTTTTGGGCTTGTCAACAAGGAAGAATGTAGAGCAGAGCAAAGGGAGTATGGAATATGCTGCTTAGTTTTTCGCCTGTTCATCCCTGAAAACTCCAAGGGCCCAATCTACAAGGCTAAGGTCAGCAAATAGGAGGATCTGGTTATCTCTGTTAAAGGTCTAGAATAGGTTCTGTTTCTGTTTTTCTTAATAGTTCTAGTCTGGTTATGCCCTTTTTTGTTAATGTAAAGGTTTGCTTATCAGTTCTCAAAAGTTGATTAACAGACTTAGAAGTAGGTCTGCCCATTTTTGTATACGCATGGGCTTGAATAGATATATCAGGTAGTTGTTGAAGCCCGTCTTGGATAGGCCTGGGCAGTATATGATAAGGTTTTGTTTAATATTAGTAGCAGATGGCAGTAGAAGCAGGGAGGACTTGACAGCTATATTGGTATCAGTTTCATAACGAACAGCACTGTAGTATTTTATATGTTTCAATTTAATAAAAAACCAAAAAAAATCACTGATAAAAAAAGATTCAATTGGTGGTAAAAATGAATTCAGAATTTAGACAAATGATGAGAACAATTTAAAAAGAAATTGTTGAAAACCCTCATAAAGTAATTGTATTGGCTAGCCAATAAGGAGCCCGACCAAGATACAATTAATAAAGAAAATTAAAATTAATTCCAATAGAGTAATGAAAAGTAATCTAGATACTCCATAAAAATTTAAATTTTTTTAAAGCAAAAGACATAATATACGAAGGATTGGCTCCCTCATAAGGAGCTTGACCAAAATTAGATAAGCAGTAATGTTTCTCTAATCTTTGAAGACAGAGTACAGGTTAGAAAAAACAAATATAAAAAAGTTGGAACTTATCAACTATAGAAACAATATAAGTAAAGAATGTGCAATTTATATAAAATTGTAATTAAAACTGTCAATGTCACACAGACTTCACAGCACATGCACCTCTTTTATATTTTATTTTATATTAAATGATCATTTTACTTCATTTTCCAAGGTACGACCTCTTCCTCTTTTAATAATTGCAAAATAGAATGGACCAGGGCATTTACAAATGTTCTAATTGTTTGAAATTTTAAATTCAAGGGGTCTTTTTCTTTTTGATGCCTCTGTGGGCCCTGCTGTCCACCATAGGAATGGTTCCAATGCCTACCCAATAGGTAAACATCCCAAGAGGCATCCATGCATGTGCAAGGCTGTCCAGGGATGGGTTCCTATGCGGGTTCCCGCCAGCAAGACAGCAGAAGGATGTTTCATCTGGTGTCCCACTGCCCCTGGCCCAACTTTGTGTTTTACAAAAAAGAATAGGAAAGAATTCTAGCATTGTAATATCCCAAATATTTTTATGAAGTTGAAGTGACTTAATTAAATTAATTTTTAAGGCTGTCCAAAAATTAATTTTATTTCTTAAGGATGAATTTAATTCTGGATTACCAGGTCCTCCCACTGCAACCCCCTGGGCCTGGTGCCCTACAAACCAGGTTCCATTCCAGGTCCGATCTTCTGTGAGTTCAGCCAGTTCCCACAGCCCATCGATTCCATACAGACGAACTCAGGCAAACGCAAGCCAAATTTCACCTCCAAATTTGAATATTTTGGCAGACGCTCTGATTTTCCTCTCAGTGGGCTTCTGAGATAAAAACTTCATTTCTTATGTGGAATTACCATATTGCAGCATGTTATCATTCTGCTTTGATCAACATTTTTTTTCAATCTCTACAACTGCCATTAGAGTTACAAGTGGCACAAAGCATAAACTTATAATCATTGAATTCTGTTAGTTTCTGAATTTGTAGATCCATAGGACATTTTTTACAACCTTGAAAGTTGAGACTGAAATGAATCCAGTATGAGAACCTCAAAAATACATCACTGGGCATTGTACGGCAATTTAGACAAGATCTAAATACAAGCAGCTTGGATTCAACATTACAATGTACAACTCGCCTTCCCATACAACATTCTGCACATACAGATTGAGATGAGCGATTATGAATACTCAAATGTTAAAACCTTCGTTATCACATTCGCTCCGCAAACCCCAAACTCACAATTTGGTTAGCACTGAAATTGGATGCAGTTCATATTCGCAGGAAATTCATTTTTAACTGATGAATTTGCTCCAAATCCACCAATGTCGAACCCTCAACGAATTTTGGAAGAATGTGAATCACTTTGCTTTCCAACACGGAAGCCTGGGACAAATTCCACCAAATTTGGGGCGAGTTTGTATCCATGTCAGCTTTTTGTTGACTTTTAATAAACTTTATTTTTGCTGTTTTAGGTCTATTCGACCTTCAATACCTAAAACGACTTGTCTATAAAGTTTTTTACCATTTTTAATGTCATTTGTGGAAAGCAATGGAAGTCCATCCATCTAGGTGTGGCCTTCTAACTGTGCTGCAAGAAATTATCTATTCTAGGTGTGGCTGTGAGATATAGCAGTGTGGCTTTCTAACTGTGCTGCAAGAAATTATCTATTCTAGGTGCAGCAGTGAGATATAGCAGTGTTGAAAACTCATCGCAAGTTGATCTTGATTCCAACTTCCACTCTTGGTCAAGTAACTGCGAGTTTATTGTGAGCTGAAGCCTTTATCAAGGAAATAATAGAGATAACAGAGATATGTTTGTGCGCTATGTTGATCTAATATTAGCATAGTGGTGTATGAAGTTATTTGTTGCTGCATATATAGACAAACCCAAAACGAATTCAAACCCAATTCAAAATAAAGTTGGACAAATCTCAAACCCACGTCTTTACCAGAATCCAAAACGACAACTTATGATCAAAGTACAACATTTTCTCTACATTCTCCAGAGAGCCTCTGAAAGTATCTCCTTGTAAATTGCTGGATTAGCTACAGGCTGAATGTACTGTTATTAGCTATTTTGGAGGAATATCATACTTGGGCGTTTCATTTCTGTTCTAATTATTCCTGATATACTTTGACAAACAATTTGCAAAGTGGAACTACACATTAAACTTTTAAAGAACAAGAGAAGTAAAAATAAATAAATCACAGCAGTCCAAATTCCTGTAGCCAGCACAATGGTCCTAAAGTTGAGTATTAGAACAAAATAAATCAGACATTATCCCTAAGGGTCCGTTTGGTTCCTGGAAGATGACAGGAATTGGCTTTTCCAAAACCCGGATTTGAAAATTTGTGCGTTTGTTTCAAAATTTGCAAAATGGAATTAGCATACGGGACTTCCAATTTTGCCTCAAAATCAGGTTTTCCAACTTCCTAAAACAAGTAGGAATTGAAAATCAAAACCTGGTTTTGTTTTTTAAAGAGTGTAAAAACAATAGATTGGACTACTTTTTGAAATTTGCCTTCAACTCCAAGCTTATGCATAAAAATGTGTCTTCACATGCATCTTCCAAGTGAAACAAACGCTTTCAGTAAAATCTCAAAAATCGAAATGAAGATATACAAAACCTTGATTTGGCTAAACCAAGGTTTGTAGAAATCCGGGTTTTTTAAATTCCACGAACCAAACGGACCCTAAGGATTTTTACAAGTATATGCATACAATATTATAAGGTTTAACTTAGCCATGAAGAGAACTGAACAAATCTGACTATCAACGGTGATTCAAAAGCTATTGCAGATATGATTAAAAATATTACTACTGCAAATTGTGAACTGGAATAAATCAGCGTAAGGTATAACCATTCTGCACCAACTTGGTGTCTCTCCATCCCATGTGTGTAGCAAAGACAACAGGCTATCAAATCTCTAGCAAACAAAGCGGTCACAGGATGGCCTGACCATGCAATCAGACTTTCAAGTAGGTATATACAGATACTGCTCGATATCATAATAGTTTGAACATTTGAATCACTTTCCCTACATAAATTCAAGAGGGGTTTAACACTCCATTATATGCAGGTGTAATGTCACACTAACTACTCAGAACTAAAATTTAGCAGAAAGGGCAGCCTACATACAAATCATACCAAAAAATAACAAATAAAAAGGACTTACAAAAAGATTTATTGGCCTAGCAATTGATTGCATCCTTAGTTATTAACAGTAACACGGTATTGAGCTCCAAACAAAGAACTAAAAATTAAGGAAGTGCATACAGAGCCATTTTTGCAGTAGAGTCTATTATATCTTACAATGAGAAAGGCATGACAATAAAGGGGGGCCAAACAATTGAGGAGTGGACAACATTCTCATGGATAATATATGATTTTGGTGACTCCCAAGTTAAAAATCTAAGTGCTAGTCCACATCTCTATATAGCAAACCACTATCATCCATGTTTGACTATAATGGTATTGGGAAGCCATACTGATCTCTGCATGCATGGTTTTGCTCGAAACAGTGCCTATCTAACATGGTTGGGTACACATTGTTGATTTGCAGTTTTGGGTACCCATTGTTAATTTGTAGTTTCCTTAGGTCAGTGATCTTAATAGACTTTCCAATTAGCATACCTACTGACAATTTTCCGGTATCAGTTACTTGAAATCTAACAATAAAGATTCCAAAGATGGCCCACCAACTAAAATTTAATTGCATATTATAAACTGAATGCAATTACATGAGACTTATGTTGCAAGACGGGGATTCGCTAATACTATACAGTTGGACATGTGGTTGGCATTACTGATCACTGTTACCAGTAGCATTGGCCCTTTACAGATCGAAGCTTTGCAAGTGTCTGAAAACTCTACATTGTGTCCATAAAATCCGGTAATGCCGATGCCATAACAACAGAAATTGATGAACTAGATTGACTTAACTAGCGTGTATATGATCAAATTAGCTGTCTTGTTGTAAAAATTAGACCCAAACTATGGCGACATTGCAATACTAATATCCATTAAATTATATTGATCTGCCAGAATATTCCTTTGACACATATAATTAAAAAACAATCATCCCTCATGTTATAAAACACAAGTGTTTAATTAAAATGGTTCCAAAGTATTGAGATTTGTAATTTATTATTAGTTAGTTTTTTTCGTATTTCTTTTCGAGATACAGATGGCACAGTTTCCTCATTGCTCGCACAAGAAATTAAGTTGACCGTTTGACAAGCTACATTGCTGACAGAAGTTTGTAAGGCTCTACCCTGAAATGTAAAGACGAGACTACTAAAACATTTTTGCGGGCTGCAGCAATCTCCCCTAAAATAAGAATCAATTTCGAATTATTCAGGATCAGCGGAAATTGTGTATTCCATTCTAGAGAAATTCTCCGCAACTGACCTTTCAAATCGGCCGTTAGACAGCGTCGTTCTTCACGCCTGAGAGTCTCAGATAAAAATGAACAATACTTTACACAAGTAATTTTAGTGCAATGGCAATAAGGTGCTTTCGAAAGAAGCTGACCCAGCTTCAGATTCCCAGGGGAAAATATCGGTGTAACATATGGCAAAAGTCCAGAGTAACGATTACAGGGTACATTTTGCCTTAAAGAAAAGTTCAGCCCGTGACCTCGTTCAAGATTAACCAAGAATTTAAGTCTAAGTTCCTTTGTGGGCAACGGTTTTTAGTGCAATGGCAATAAGGCGCTTTCGAAAAAGCTAACCAGTTTCAGAATCCTCCGAAAAATATCGGTGAAACGTACAGCAAGATTGCACCCTAATGATTACAGGGTACATTTTGAGTTAAACCAAACTTCGGCTCGTAATCTTGCTCAAGATTTACCAAGACTTAAGTCTAAGTTCCTTTGTGCACCCTAGAAACCATATGCGTGAGCAGTGATCCAGATCCTAAACAAACCAATTCCCTGAGACTTTTAATACTAAACCCTCGTGAAAAGAAACAAAAAGTATAATGCGCCATCCAAAACGGTCTGAAAGCAGGCTAAACCTATTCATAAATAGGTAAATTATTAAACTTCGCAACAACTAGATCAAATAACAGACGAAATTGCCCTCAGCCGAATATATTCGTGTCAATAACATCAATTTCATATAAAAATTTGGATTAAAAAAACACTAATTCATCAAATTCTATATATATTTATCAATCTTCTGCCAACGGCTTTCAATCGTGCTTTCCGATTTGGCATAGCGTTAAAAGCCCTAACCAGCCTCCGTCTGAAATTATTTGAAAAATAATACCAGATATGTAATGCAGTATTCTCATAGAATGCTAGGGTGGATAATTCGTACCATAATTTCAGGTGAACTCGCCAGAATCCAAAAGTAAGTATTGCAGCTGGTAAGAACCTGGCCCGTGGAGACCTCTATCGCTAAAATGAGAATTTTACTCCGAGATTTATGGTGGACGCGGACTTCAAATTCGGAATTCAACACAATTTGAAATATGTGGACCATAGTGAGAATAGCCTTCCTTGGGAAATGGCTTTGAGCAAACTAAAGCATAAACTAGCACTCGCACCTTACTAAAGTTATGGAAGATCAATTAAATTTTTTTTTTTTTTTTCTCCTTCCCTTTCTCTCTCTTTCAACACACTTCCTACTTACTTATTTCTCTCTTCCTCTCATCCCTTCTATTTATAGACATATCTCTCGCTTATTTCTATCTTCCTCTCATCACTCTTTCTATAGACACATCCTCCACTCTCCATCCATCTCCCTCTGTCAATCCCATCATATACCTTTAAATTATTGCATCCCATATTCCTTCTCCTATCCCTCCTCCCTCTATCTTACAGCTTCCTCCGTATGCTCTTTACATATATCCTAATACCATTACATTCTATGAAAACGCATTTTGTCAAACAATCGACATGCATCTAAGACATCTACGCAACATGAATAATTATAAATTGTGGTTGTCCAAGAAGTATATCTCCTCCAAACATTTTCTTGAAAACTCATTGAGCATCATATAAACACCAGCATTTGGCATACATGTCAACAAGAGAACTCTCTACAAAAGTATTCGACTTGAGTCTAATTTTAATAACAAAAGCATGGATTTGCTTTTGCTATTCCAAATCAGTCAAGCTTTCAAAACCACTAGTCACACTAGAAATCAAGTACTTATCATACTCATAACCCAATCTTGACCTTTCCCAGTAGAGTGTTAAGTCTTTGATTTGCCCATCATTTTCTAGCATATCATGCAATCATGATATTCTAAGAGATTGTGTCCCCTCCAATCATTTTGTCAAAAAATCATGTGCAACTCCCAAAGCACCACATTTCACATAATGTGCAATCATCATGCTCGATGAGAAGATATATTGTTGAGGCATTTCGTCAAAAAGGTTGTGTGCATCCTCTAAATTTTGACATTTGATATATCCATCTATCATGGCATTCTAAGAAAACATATTTTTAGCCAACACTTCATTAAAAATAAAATATGGAGTCTAATATTATGACATTAAACATTGTTTGGCCTAATTAATCAGATTGAAAACTAAAGTGATTTACCCTTACTTGTGGATTGGACATCCTTAAGTAGTAACCAATTGACTGTCTAAGCTCATTGTTATGTCAAATCAAGGACGTAAACTTGAAATGGCATCCACAAAGTATATGCTCTAAACCAGGGTAATTGACATCATTTATGTTATGGAAATGGAATACTTGAAAACTAAATGTTGAATTTTAGTTCTATTCTAAAACTCAGAATTGGAACTGTTGGAAATATAACAGGAGTAACTGAGAGGGGAGGAGTGAATTAGTTACTACAAAAATAAATCCAAGATCCCTTAGATGTCAGAACAAAACAATAAATTCTGAAAACTAAACTATGTTGATGCTCAGCAAACAAAGAAATGTTGTAACTCGACAAACACTATATATGCTCGGTAATTACTTAACATGCAAATCTTAAAATGCTATCTGTGATTACTTATTATTTTAACTTAGTTGTAAACGTAGAAAAGAAATAGCATGAACACATTTGACACCAAAATTTAATGTGGAAACCCAATTTGGAAAAAACCACCAATTGCAACTAGTTATTATTTTCACTCTTCTAAAGTGAGTTCTGTTAGGAGCCAACCCAATTAAAAGTTACAAAACACATTGTTAAGTGTGACCTATTAGAAGATTTAATCACCTTGTTAGGAGTGGTCTTGTTAGATGTCTTTAGACAATTCAATAGAACTGCCACCTTGTTAAAGGATTTACAAATAGTTGTTAAGCAAAAGTTGTAACTCGACAAACATTGTATATGCTCGGTAATTACTTAACATGCAAATCTTAAAATGTTATCTGTGATTACTTATTACTTTAACTTAGTTGCGAACACAAAAAATAAATAGCATTCAAACACATTTGACATCAAGATTTAACATGGAAACCCAATTTGGGAAAAAACACCAATTGCAACTAGTTATTGTTTTCACTCTTCTAAAGTGAGCCCTATTAGGAGCCAACCCAATTAAAGGTTACAAAACACACTGTTAAGTGTGACCTATTAGAGGTTTTAATCACCCTGTTAGGAGTGGTCTTGTTAGAGGTCTTTAGACAATTCAATAGAACTGCCACCTTGTTAAAGGATTTACAAATAGTTGTTAAGCCAACTTTGTTAAGAGATTTAAATCACTACTACAATGGTTAGAGAGTAACAATGACATGACCTATTTTGGATGCAACTAAATTGTTGATTACAGATCTCAATTTTGGCTTGTACTTGATCCTTCTTGATGAAATGTATCATTTTAGCTTCACGAGGATATTTTGCTTATCCGTCTAATTCTCTTCATCATTAGATCTTCAAAATCTTTCATGCACACACACACACACATAGATGCAGGAGCATCAAGCTTCGATTTTGGTGGAGTTATGCTTTAATGAAACTTAGGGATGTGTTGGAGACACATTGGGGAACCTTGCCTCATGATTGCATAGAGATTGGATGGATTGAGTTTGAAGTTTGAGCCATTTTACCTTGTCGTTGGAACTATTTTTTTAGTTTTTGGGTGCCTGTTGCAAGCTGTGTAACTAATTTTTCACAATGAGTTAGAGGTTACGAAGTTCAGGGATTGAAGAGGGCCTAGAGAAGTATCTCTGGTTAAGGTCACTAGTCCTAATTCATTATAAGTTGGGAGATATCACAATTCTCCTAGAGTATTGATTTTTGGCAGTTTGTGCGACAGGTTTTTGTGCATGACTTTCGAGATTAATCCAAAGATATCCTTAATGAATCAGCCTTAGCAAGCTTAAGGAGTTGTAGAGGACCTAAAGTACTACCTTTTGTTCAAAGCACAAGTTCTAATTCAATCGGAACTAGGAAATATCACAATTTTGCTCTAGCATTAATTTTTGGACATTTAATTTTTGTTGGAAGCCGACTTGTGGCTATTCAAGTATTTAATGTTAGTTTTTGGCATTCTGAGCTAACTTGTGGCTTAGATTGGTATAAGTAAGGGGTCTTGTGGAGTCTTTTAGTAATTTATTAATGGAATGATTATTCATTCAGAGGAGGAGTGAGTGTGGGAGCAGTTGAAGGGTGAGTTTTCCTGAGTCTAGAGAGAGAGATTATTGATCAAGAGAGATAATTGTTGATCAAGCCAATATAATTAGTGAGGGAGAGATTTACTAATCAGAGGGAGAAATATAAAATTGTGATCAAAGGGAGAAATATAAAATGGTTCTTAGAGGGAGATAATTGTTGATCAAGGGAATGATAATTGGAGAGATTTACTAATCTTAGAGGGAGATTAGAGACAGTTATTGATCAGGAGAACAAATAAAGAGAAATTCTAACTAGAGATAGTGATTGATTAGGAGAACAAAGAAAGAGAAATTCTAACATCTACCTAGCAAGAGGGAGATATAGCAAGAAGAAATTCAGAGGGAGTTATAAGAAAAAAAATTGTAACCTATTCAGAAGATGTAAGTTGCTAATAGAGGGAGAGATTTCAATACAATGAATTATTTTCTTTTTGGTATTGTCTTACTGTTTTAACCTAGTTAGTTTGGTTGAACAAGGTGTTTGCGATTTGGTTGATCAGTTTGGTTTTCCATCAATACCAAATAGGGAAATTTTTGAGATCAGATTGAAGAAGACTATCAAAGAGGGAGATTATTGAGAATAGATTGAAAACAATAAAAGAGGGAGATTATTGAGAACATACAAGTATGATCAATATGTTTCAATCATTGTTTTGTCACTGATGTCAAACCTGCTACTTTCTGGTAAGACAACTGCTTATATGATTTAAGTACTATCACTTATTTGATTGATGAAGATGATTTGATCAAAAGATGTAACAATAGCACCTAGAGGAAAGGTTGAGTTATGCTTGTATAAAGAAGTGCAAGAATCAATTAAGACAGTGATAACATGATGTATTGATAGTCTACTTAAGGTTACAAAGGTTTGTTACACTAAAAAAATCTAGAAGAACAAGTTACACAATTTTTTTCTACAAAGCTTGACCAAATGGATAGTAGGTTTCAAGAAAAGTTAGTGCAAGCTAAGAAAAAAAATCAGTTGGAGTCAAGTAAAAGTTTATTCTAGTGTATGCCGAGCAGAACAGTGGATGCCGAGTAAATTTTAGTTGATGTTGAGCACTAGTAAATTTTAGTTTGTGCTGAGTGATTTTACAGAGGATGTTGAGCAACAAAGTATGTGCCGAGCATCAGAAGCTAGATAATGTCGAGTGGCTACATTATTTAAAAGATCATGGATTTGATGGATCTGAGTTGACAAGTTTGTTTTGTTGGAATTTGTGAACCAAGTGGAAGATAAGATTGATGAGCTAGTGGAACAAAATTCAACGTAAACCATTTTTAGGAAAATTCAAAGAGGATTCAAGGAGAAGTATCTAGAAGAGATATGGAATATGGGATAGATTCATTGTATCCTACCTAATCCATCCTAACCCTAAATTGGATGATGAAAAATGAGCAGAAAAATATCTTAATTTTCTATTTATAGGAATGATTAGTCAGAAGAAAAGGGAGTAATGTGCAAAAACCTAAGGAAGATAGGGAGTCAAGGGTTCTGCTTCATCAAGTGACTTAAGAGAAGAGACTACATTGGCATGATAAGCAAGAAGGCTTAAGGGTATGAATGCTTGACGGGTGAACAAGCTATCAAAGCTACAATGTATGAAGGCCAAGCAGAATGGAAGACTAAACAATGATCTATAATCTACAAATGAAGTTGTAAGTTGTTATCAGATCAAGCCTTGTTGTTACTCTCTAACAATTGTATCAGCCTAGGGTAAATCTTTTGAATTAAGGTTGACCTAATAGTCATTTTTAAATCCTTTAATCGAGTAACATTCTAAGTGAATGGTCTAAAGTCCTCTAACAAGGCTCACTCTTAACAGGGTGATTGAAATCCTTTAACAGGGTCACATTTAACAGTGTGTATTGTAACCTTTAATATGGCATCACTTCAGAAGAGTGAAAAAGAGTAGTATGTTACTGGTGGCTTTTCCCAAATTGGGTTTCCATGTAAATCATTGTGACAAGTGTGTTGATGAATCTATTATGTTTTATGTTTACATTTTTGCAAGTTGATTTGACAATAACCTACAAGTTTTAGTGATTACATAATCTTATGGATGCATGCATAACGAATGTTTTATGGGTTCACTAAGTTGTGAAAAGTTTTATTTATACATCTGGATCTTGAATAACTAATTACCCTCCTCCCCTCTCAGTTATTCTAAAAGAATTCCAACACACAAGATATACCCTAGGAAACCCTCATTGAGGAAAAAATCCCAGCCTCTAAAAGCATCCATCAACAATATTATTTAGTAATAATACCATTGCAATACAACCATGGAATCCTTCAAAGCCATAGCCACAACCAAGAAATCCATGTGAACAAGCATGAATCTACACATCCCATGCCATGCTTCCAACCTTTACAAATGCTCCCTTTGCTAACCTATCAAGCCTTGTCCTGCTCGACTCTTTCCCTTTTTTGTCTTTTTTCTCTCCACTCCAATAACTACCCTTGTGGCTGCTTATATAGTAGCAAGTCCCACAAAACCACCAAGTAGTATTACATAAACCATGTGTTACCTAACCCATTGATCCCATATTTAATATTGGAAATTTAATTATTTTCCCCCAATATTAAATAATTACATGAATTATTATCACAATGCTACAATACAACTCATCAAGTATATCCCATGGGAATCTTTCCATATTGCGTGTCCATCTAGGTGCAACATTACATAATAAAATAATATAATATAATATAACAATATTATTCAATGTGTGTGACACCCAATATCTCAATAATATGAACTTAGATAGGTTGAGCGTAAGTTTTTTAGAAAGCGAGGAAGTAACTGGTAGGTTAATTGTAAGTTATTTTGGGAAGTGGGGAAGTAACAAACACTAAGGTGTACATAATGTCATGACATGGGATATGCATATAAACAATAATGACTAGAGTGTAACATAAAAGATAATAACATTTTTAAATATAAAAGATAAATTAAAATAACATTTTTAATTTGATAATATTAGTTGTGAACAAATAAAATAACTCTAATAAAAATATAGATAATAGTGAAATAAGTAAATTAATATTTAAATATCTAATGTATCATTAAAAAATAAATAATAATATAATTATTATATATTTATATTATAAATTATAATTATATTGCTATAAATATGTATTATTTATTAATAATATTTATATATAATGATTAAGTTATTATACAAATTGTGTAATACTTTAAATAAAAATGAATTGAGGAAAACAGTAAAAATAAAACATAATAGTCCTTCATTAATTCATTAAGAAAATTAAAATAATTTTAAATTATGAATCAAATAAAAGAGGACTATTTTTTTTGGGGGCTTTGGAACTTGGTGGCATGCCACCCAACAAGCGTATGAGCCTTGAATCATTTAATGCAAAAGGTGGTGGAAAGTATTCACAATGCATTCGAAGTTTCCAGGTCTTCATCATTCATCCTTCGTTGTTAAGCAATTCCTTTCTACATCTATGGAGAAACCCATCACCAACACTGGAATGGGTCAAATATTCTTGCAAGCACTAAAGAATGACCCAACTATACTAGATGGAGCCAAGTTCGAGTAGAGGAAAGGAGAAATCAATGGAGGAAACTATTTGTGAGATTTAGGTAAGAACCATTGTCCTCTTCTTGTATCCTTGTTCTAAATTTGCAAATGCAATATGCAATTAAAGAGGAGATCTTTAAACTACATAATACTACTATTTTCTTGGCCACTCAAGACCCTGACAAACTACCCTCAAGAGCCTTTTTGAATGAATGTCTTCACAATGTTTCGAGTAAGAAAATTGGCTTCCACTTCTCCTTCCTTTGAATGATCCAACAAGGTCTTTTCATTGTGTTCTTCAACAACCCAGAATCCCAAAAGTAAGTGGTCAAAAAATAATTCTAGAGAATTAGATACTCTACCTTTAGATTCATTCCTTGGTCATCGAAAGTGGTTACAATTGAAGTATTAGCACTCTCTACCCATAGATGGATCTCTATAGGAAATTTCCCACCTTTCCTTTGGAACTTGATTCCTCGAGCACTGGAACCCCTTGGCAAGGTCATCAAATTTAACAAATCTTCCTCTCTGATACCACACTTTGATGCTAGAATATTGATTGCTATCGACCCCGATAAAGAATTCCCTAATGAAATGGTCTTTGATATCCAAGAACACATATACACCTATCCTATGACCTTCTTGGGAGGTATAAATGTATGCTTCCTTTGCAGGAAAGAAGGGCATTAGAGGAAAAACTTCCATATTATGAAGATTCATGGTCATGACTCTAAATCTTCTCAAAAATCTGATTTGCATAGAAAACCTTGGGGTCATTCATTTCCATCACTCGCTGTTAAACCCACTGCCCTTTTTGAGAAACTTTCTACAAAACTTGACTCCCTTTGTGAAGCCTTTAAATCCCTACTTGATACTCCTCTAACACTCTCCAATGATAAACAATTTGAATTTGAGCTTCCTATTCCAAACAACATTGCACTAGGTCTTACAAAATGTGGCTCGAAACATCAAACCATGAATACACAACAAATTATGCTTGAAAAGATCAAGAAGAGATCAGGACACAATTTTAGAAACAATGTTACCTTTTCCACTATCCTCCCCCCTTTGGATGAAGTCAAAGTAATTCTCTTTGGTAACATTCACTCTCTCCCTACTTCAAATGAAACCATTAACAATAGTATGGAGGTTGATAAAGATTCTCAACCCCCCATAATAATAAATG
Source organism: Cupressus sempervirens (assembly GCA_028749045.1). NCBI lineage: Eukaryota > Viridiplantae > Streptophyta > Pinopsida > Cupressales > Cupressaceae > Cupressus > Cupressus sempervirens. The sequence continues at coordinate 865,359,258 of CM053787.1, forward strand.
AAGGATCCTTTGGGAGTCTTGAGGCTCTAAGTAACTCTGATAATATAGAAGACAACCTTAATAACTTTCAGGTGGTTATTATCCAGGCTTCATATGGTAATCTCTTTCCCAACCAAGATGTTAGTCAGACTCCAAGAAAAATTGCCGACACTATTTATATTCTAGGTAGAGAAGAAGACCAAACAATTGATATAGTAGATGGAAATATGTGTGAATCCCATAACAAGAAAGAAAAAGAAGATGGTGATACCCAATAAATTTTCAAAGCTAAAAAGAAATCTAGGAAACCTAGGAGAGGATCTATAGAAGGTGGTGAAATTATTGGGGTGGATGCTTCCCCTAAAGGTGAAGCAGACTAATGTGTATCTAAGAAAATAGGAAGACCTTCTAATTCTATTCCTACATCCAAACCAAGCAAGATCCAAAAATGTAAGCTACCTAGCTTCTTTAAGCATGTTGATCCCATAGTTGAATCTGACCCAAAATCATCTCCTAATGAGTGCTAAATGTATTACTTGGAATTTCAAAGGATTAGAATCTCCCAATAGAAAATATATTATCAAAAGACTCCTTAGATCGTGCACTTTGATATTGATCAATTGGATGTTGCTTTGAAATGTATATGGTGTTGGATTAATAAAGTATTTCCTTATTAATTAAATCATATTAATTTTTTTATTAAGTCACTTATTATCGCTAGTTTACTTAAGCTAAACTTTGGGCATATAACAATCAATTCTTTTATTAACTATTATCATACAACCTAGTTTAGTTCTTGTTAGGGTTTTGATATCATTTTATAAGGATTGATCTCTTTGTAACATTCATTCACTTTTGATTATAGCAATTTCTGTTTTTGCTCATCAAGAACGTCTCATCTGTGGATTTGAGAATTCCTCTACTCCTCCATATAATTATGCATCCTCTAAGAAAGATCTTGATATTGATCCCCTTCACCACCTCCACCAATTGTTCAATGAGTGCCCAAGTGGGCTTGTGATACCGTTGTTGTCAGGACCCAAGTTTGCTTTCAACATTGTAGTTTCCTTTCTTTTTTATGCATTGTTTGTAGCTCCATTTTTGCTCATCTTAATGAGGGGTGTTAGAGTAAAACTTTAATTTAATTTAATTTATTATATTACCTTTACTCCCTTCTTAAGATTTCTCATTATGCACTTTCATTTCCATATTATTAAATAGTAATTATTAAATGTCATTTACCTCTTTGGGTTTCCCTTTAGGTTTTTACTATCTCCTTCTATGAGGATTGTTCAATTGTAAATTTCATTCATTCTTTTAGTCTAATAATATAATTTTCATATTCTCAAAGAAAAACCTTTGCCTCTTCTTTTTCTTTTCTTCTTTGTGACATGTTCTTACATGCATGTGTTCTTTGGGTTTTGTGGATTTGTATTGTTCAAATCCTTCATGGTATCAAAGCCTTTTCTAGTGATATTAGTTCTTTTTCTAAATTCTGCTCCAAGTGCATTCTATTTAGTGTTTTACATTTTTGCATTATAGTGGATATCTTGATTGTTTCAAGTCTGAGGATTAATATTTTTGCTTCAGATGATTTATCATGGTTTGTACTATTTATTTTATTAACCCTATATCTCTTCTAGTCTATTTAGACATTATTTGTATGCATTCTTACAAACACACTGAGATAAAGTGCCATATTCTACTTATATTTTCATTTAAGTTATTTTGCCTTGTTTTGCCTTCTGATTCAAGAAGTGTCATTTGAGGGAACTTGTACATATTATTGTATTATTGGGATTCACCATATCTTGTGCCTTATTGTACATGTACTACTCATGATTAAAGTGTCATGGGGGGTTGACATTTTGCCTTTGTTTGCCATCTTCCTTTCTCTAGTGAGTGGAAATCATCCACATAACATGTCTAAGATTGATCACCTCCACACATATGTACTATTTTTTGCATCTTGATCATGGTTCCTTGACATGAAATTCTTTCAGCCCACTTTTCTAGTTGCCTGTCACCTTACCCTTCTCTGCATTTGGGCAAGGGGGGGTGGGGGGGCGGTGGGTTTCTTCTATTGTTTCTCATGCTTCCTTTGTTTGATGGAGTGAGTTATGTATTCAATATTTGTTCCTATGTACTAGGCAGATGTAGTGGTTGGGTACCTATGCATTTCAGTGGGATGGAACATTTACCATATAGACACTTTTCTTTTCATTACTACTTCTATTGCAACCTTCCATATTTGATCGATCATCTCTTCAAGCTTTGGTGTTTTATGCCATTTGTATCTTCAAGTTCAGTTGTTTGCCTTTGTATGCCTCCTAATTCGATGTAGATTATAGTCTTCTCTACCTGATCAAGTTCTATTTTAGTGGAGGTTCTTCAAATCAGCAATTGCTTTTCGATAGAGCTTTGCAACTTCTTGATGCTTCAGTGATGTTCTTAATGATCATTCTTTTGTTCCTATATTTTGGGACATTCCCTAGTTTGGAAGCTTCTTCAGTCCTTCAATAGTTTATTTTAAGCATTATTTCCATCTCTTTTTGGAGCAAGATTTTTCCCATGTGGTTTTCTCTATTTCTCCTCTTTTTAGAGACTTGGTTGGGTACCTCATTAGGCCTTGTTGTCAGGACCCAAATTCACTTTTAGTAGTAGTTTCCAGATTTTTAGCTACTCCCTAAGTTTTTCTTAATGGGGGTGTTAGAGAAATAAAGTATTTTCTTAAATTAATTAAATCATGCCACTTACTATCTCTAGATTACTTAAGCTAAACTTTTGGTATATAATAATTAATTCTTTTATTAATTATTATCATACAACCCAGGTTAGTTCCTGTTAGGGTTTTGATATCCTTTTATAAGGATTGGTCTATTTGTAACATTCATTCACTTTTGATTATAGAAATTTTTCTTTTTTCTCATCAAGAACGTCTCATCCATGGATCTAGGAATTAAATCCTCCATAGCTTTTGCTTCTCTCTTTCTATGACAGGTGTTTGCATGCAAATGATTCTTGGGAGTTGTGGGGTTGATCTTTCATCAACTTTAACATATGGAAGGATGCAAAATAATTCTTCACTAAGAATCCAAAAGGGAAAGGGGGATTGCCTATTCTAGTTATCCCTAAATGGTCAAAACATGTACTAGATTGGGGGATTTCTCCTTGCAACATTATGGTTTGGATATCAATCTTGTTCCATGGAAAATAGATTGGAATTTTCTCTATATATGCCCCAAGTGAATCAAGCAATAGAACAAACATTTGGAGCTGGTGTTTCCAACTTAAAAAAATATTGCACGTAGATCATGGATGGAGATTTCAACATGATAGAAAATCAATAAGACAAGGTTGGAGGGAAAAAAGTATAATGAAAAATGGAGAGGTCTCATGGAATAGATTCATCAATAAATACAAACTTTTTGACCCCCTAGCAAGGAATAAGAATGACCATAAAGATATATGATTCACATGGACCAACTTTAAAAAGGGATTGAAGAGAATATATTCAAGATTAGATAGGTTTTATGTTAGCAACGATACCTTCTCCTTCCACTAGAACCCTAATGGTGATTCCACAAGTGTACCTATTCACCCTCTCAAACCATCACCTTGTCATTTCATCTATATTTCTAATCAAGAATCCTCAATAGCCTATCAAGAGGAACTCTATTTTTTCCCTTTACACCTCTCTTCTCAACATTAGTGAGTGTTGAATTGTCATTTTGCATGATGCTTAACAGTAAGAATCCTTTTGAACACCTCCCTTGAAAAGCTAATCTGGGATCAACTTCAAGGTTCTAGGCGATCTTGTGACCTACTAGAATTTGTTTAGTTGAAGATAAATGTGATTTTTCATGAGAAGGCCTTTGATAGTTTATTAAAAACTTCAAATAAGATTTTGAATCTGCTTGCTATCTCAAAATAACAACCACACAAAAAGAAATATATTTTTGTATTTTTCTATTTTATGATGAATGCAATCTAACTATGCAACTATATGAATTCCTAAATTAACCAAGTGTTTGTAAAAAACAAAAACAAAGATAGGGTAACAAGAAATTTAAGAAAATAACATGAAAAGTAAAATTCTAACAAACATAAACCACAGAAACTATGCGTTTGTGAGTTAAGCCTTTGAAAGATCGTGGGTAACCAATGAAAATAGGAGCAACACTTCCTTAATTCCACTGATGTAATCATCAATGGGAATTTAGTAATCGTAAGATGTTTCACTTTTCATCAAATTTCAAGGCCATGGAAAGTGTGCTCATGCGAGACGACAAGCTATGGAAGAACACTATGGTGATCTCTTCTCAAACTAAGTATGTTAAGGAAATTTGTAGAACTGTAGCAAACACCAGAATTAAAAGATTGCACAACTAGAACAATGCAATAAAACTATTGGCTCAATTACATTCCATGAACATAAGTCCACAAAATATAACACACTTAGGCAAGAATCACTACACTCTAAATACAAGCACCAATAACATATATTATTGTATCAAAATAATGGCGGCCTGGAATACATATTGCATTCCTGAATTTATAAGAAATCTTCTCCTTAATTTGTGTTGAGAGTGAGAGATATATTTATGCAAACATATGCTTCTAAACTAATAAAACAAATCTATTTATATGCAAACTAACTATCTAACTAGTGCTAAGTAAGACTTCATCCATATTTACATCATTTAATGGATGCAAGAACCTTTACATGTCTTAAAACAAAGAAAGCATGAGAAAATAAGAGAGAGAAAGCCTTTAGATGATGTAAGAGTGTCTAGAAGTTCCAAACATAGAAGCTCCATCTTTACTAGGCATCTGTAGGAGTTAAACTATCATCATAAGGAATTTTTGATGCATGAAAAGCCCTAAATTTAGAACTAGCAATTAACTATCGACGCACCTCTGAATTCTTTGAAATCTTCCAGCACATCACTAGAAAAGAACACCTCGAAAGTTGTGCACCTATGAAACTGGTGCACCTGTGAACCTAGCACACCTATGCCCCTGGCGCACTTGCACACCTCGAAAGAAAGTTCAAAAAATGCAAAATTTCACCAAGTGTCAAAACTAAAATTATGTCTTCTAGGTTTTGTTCCTCCTTATACCAGAGCTATGTTTGGGTATTTTCCCTTAAATTTCTCAATAATCTCAATGAATTGAGTTGCATCTAAAAATCTAAGGCTTTATACTTGTCCTTCACTTTTGCCTATAATTGCCCACCTTGATGCGAGTCTTTGCAAAATCTTAGAGTTTTACATCCAACTCTAATAATGCTTCCTCTATTTTGATTGCTTGTCTAATTTCATCATCATTGGCAGCTTCCTCAACAATCTTCTAAAATTGCTCAATTACTACCTCTATAGCTATTAACTTATCCCTAGAATCATCTTCAAAAATGTCTAAACACACATCACTATAATGTTTCTCTGCCTCCAAAATTTGCTCTTGGGTTTGATCCTTGAGCTTGTGAATCTCTACGTGTAATGTTTCCATTATTTTATTATCATTCACAATCTTTTCTACCTAATCATCAATCTTATCTAAGTCTTCCGCTATATACACCTCCATTAACATCTGATACCTTTGGCCTTTGATTGCCTATAGTGCTTGTAAGTCCTTGCCCCTGGTATGTACTTTGTCCATCAAACCAAAATCCCAATTCAAAATGGCCACAAGCCTATCTAAATTATCATGTATATGGTGTAGCAACTTAAGATTTCCCTATATAATTTGTACACCTTTCTCTTCAAAACTTTCTTGCCATTGTTGACAAGCTCTCAAAAATGGGTCTAGTTGTATCGTCTCCTTGTCCCTTCTCTCTAGTGTTGTGTTCAAAGTTTCTTTAGGATTTGTAGGATCTAAGGGACCAACAACTTTTCTTAGATATCTTTTAGGATTTCATTCTATCTCCGACGTGTTATCAATTTTGCCCCATCTTGTTCTAAGTGCCTAAACACTTCTTTAATTCCCATTGTCACCATCAACTTAGCTATATCCAATGTAGGTTTCCCAAGCATGAGCTCCTTGATATGATATTCTCTTGGAGTTAATTCTTTAACATCTGCATGTGGAGGAGGGATAGCCACGTGAGAAAATAAGTCCTAGTTCTAATCACTCATGATAAAGGCTAATGCCCATGCATCCTTTGGTGGTGAGAACTTCAATCAATTCCATCATATCCTCTTCCTTGGTAGTGAATTGTTGCCTCTTGTTTCTTATGATTTCTTTCCTCAACCATCTTGGTACATGCTTTATTAGGATTTACCATTCAAAGATGAAGGAGTTTGCTCTGCTATGCTCTTCCCTTTATCCCTCCTCTATGGAGTCTTCTCCTTCCATAAGGGATCCACACTGGGAGCCTCTATATTTATGGAGTCCATAGTTCTCACCTCTTTGTCTTGGGAAGTTTGTTGAGGTTGATCACTCATCTACCCTTCCTCTAAAAATTCATTGGCAAATGCTTTTTGTGGCTCTTCCTCTTGTTCTTCTTGAACTTATTCTTCTTTAGTATTTGGAGGAAGAGGGGTAGTTGATCCTTTATATACACAAAATGTGACTTGAACAAGAAATGGTGGAGCTGCTTTGGGTCCTTGTGGCTTAGGTGGCAACTAACTCCAATCCTCTTGTTGAGGTTGATTAGTTGGAGTATCTCTTATTTTTTATGCTACCAACTTAGTGTCGATAGGCATGAAATCAAAATCTGACATTTGAAAGACATCAGTGCCCTCAGCCTCCTACTCATTGATCAATTATTGCAGTTCATCTTTTGATGTAGTAGAGTGAATAGGCTACTCAGGAATAGATGGCAATGTAACTGTAGAGCTTCTTCTCTATTCTAACTCTTTAGCTCTTGCAAGACAAGTCCTCTGGTTCAAAGGAAGGTTATCCTCTTCATCCTCTTCTTCTTCTCCCTTGGGGATAACTTTCATGATTGATGAGAAAGGAATCACTCTCCTAATCACCTTTTTCCTCCTCTTGATCAAAGTCTTAATCTTTCTTCTCTTAATAGCATATGGGGAGGCATGTACCTCTTGTTGAGGTGAAGACACCTCTTGTACTTCCATTTCAACTCCTCCTTGCTCTTCCTCCATTTTTGGTACTTGAAAATTATATTGGGTCTATGTAACTTGAATGTTTTTTGACCCTTGTACATTTTCTTCCCCTAGCTATGGAGGTGCTTGAGTTTATCCCTCTTCTAGATTGGCTTGTTGAGGAGAAGCCCTCTTCCTCTTGCCTTTATCCTTTTGAGCCCAATAATATCCAACTTCTCTATCAAGTTGGTGTACTTTTTCTAGCCTTACTGGTGACTAAGTTATAAATGTAGGCACTGTGACCTTAGCTCCTTGACCTTTAGTTGGGTAACCTTGAGCATGAACAACCACCACTTGAGGAATTGGATCCAACTTGAAAGTTCTTTTGATCTAATCCTTTGTCAATTTGATGACATGCCTAACACTATGATTGATGTTTGAGATTTTTTCTTTGTCAATCTTGACATTCATGATAGGTCAATCACCAATCTTGTCCCTATTGAATGATGGATTGAGAACATCCTTTGTATCATGTTTCATGATCTTCAAAGGGATATTTAGTTTCAAGGCACTGCTTGCTAGATAGAGAGTCATCCTACAATAATCCCTTATATGGATATCGTAGTTGTCTATTGCATTCATCCAGTGATCCTTGATTGCATCTTCATGCTGAAATGTCTTGCTAGCCAAATATTGTACCCTTCCAATATTATCAAAATAAGGGTGAGGAGAGTTATATTCCTCTAAGGGATACTAATCCCATTTAGGCTCGAAAGATGGAATGTCTTGTCTTCAAACCACACTAAATGGTCCTATCATAATAGGCCATACCTATGTTATTTTATGTTGCTTCCAAAATCTGTCATATGTAGACAAGAGTTGTTGAGTGATATCTAGTAAAATGAGTTTGTCACTGGGATACCTAGGCAGCTTCTTTGGGTTGATAGTGGTATCAACTACCCTTAAATAGGTGAATTTTTGAAACTAGATTAGTAGGCTCCAACCTCTAAAATCTTAGCCACTACCTCCTTTGACATCCTCTTCACATAATCCCCTTCAATGAACTAGATTATTGTGAATATAAATGTATCATTCACTATTTTGTATTCCTTGTTGTGCTATGGAAGTTTCTTTTTCAATAGTTGAGGATATACTATATAGGGCCATGCATTTGCATCTTGCATGCTACCCTTTTTGTAGAGTCCTAGATAATATGTTGCCCTTGTAGCTAACAAGTACACCAAATATGATGTCATGTAAAACTTACAGTTATTCTTAATCGCCACCAACTACTTGCCCAAGTTCTCACTAAGAATCGAAGCCCAATCAATTGGCATCTTCAATGTCTTGATAGTCTCAATAAAGTGTACCATCCAAATATTTAGGTGCCTCGATGCTGGAAACCCCATGACTCTACTCAAGAGTATGATAGAATATCCAATATCTTCCTTTATGTATCCTCTAATCATGTCCACTTTTCCTGCTTTACTCCCTAGAGGAGTATTCTCAATGAGGTGCGAGGACTGGATGATTTCAAAGGCTTCCTCCACATGTTCATTGTACCATCTCTCTACTTGGTGATAGGTCAATCTGATGAACTGATCTTCCCTTAGAAGATGGAACACCTTCTCTATGTTATTTAGTCAAAGATCCGAGATGATCTCTCCAGTTATGCTCTTCACAACTCTTTCTTCTGAAACATAATTCTTAGCAAGTGTCGTGATCAATTCTAAAGATTGCACTGGTACTAGATGTGAGGCTGTGTTAACAAGTCTTTGATTGGATCAAAGTAGATATCATTGGGGATCTTTTGGTGTGTTTTTTGTATAGTGTCAAGAATGTGATCAAGTTTGGTGTCCCAGATCTCTGAATCATCTTGAAAACATGATTTGGCCAAAACACCTTGAAACTTGAACACCACGAGTTTTGGGACCATCTTTGTAGCAAGGGAGGATGATGAAGAAGCCATTGAATTTACACAAAACAATGTCTATTAGTCTAGAGTCGAAGAAAAATTGATTAATTCAAACCCTAATATAGACACAAATGAAACCTAGAAAACTTAATTTCTTGAAAACATCTAAAAAACCTAATTTTATCCCTTATATGCAAAAAAAGGCACACCTCATAGGTGCACTAGGTGCACCTTTTTCCTTGCTAAACCTTTATATATGGGGGTGCACACCAACACATCTCATGGGGTGCCCTTAGTGTGCACCTTATAATACTTGGGTGCAAAAAAGGATGCATATTTGGTGCCCCTCATGGGGTGCGCTAAATGCACACACATTTTTCTTTCTAAGGGATACAAGGTGCGAAGTAGCACACCTAAGTAGGTGCACTACTGCACACCTTGTATAGGTGTGAGTTTCTCTTAATGTTTTCTAAGTTTTAAGTTTTTGTGAAGAAAAAAAAAGGTGCACAACTGCACACCTTATTAGTGTCTTAGAGTTGTTTATTCCTTAGTGTGTGGAGGTGAAAGGGGGTGAGGTGGCATAGTAACACACCTAATACAGCTATGCAAGTGTGATATGGAAGCTTAGAGTGAAGATAATGATGGAGTGAGGGGGGCTCCCTGGGTTTTATAGACATGGGACTCAATGCACCCCTTGGTGTTGCACACTTGCATTGGTGCGCATCACCAAGGGTGATGCCTTTCTCTATGGATTTTGGTGCACTAGCGCACTTGATGAGGTGTGCTAGTGCACTATTTTTTGCAAAAAAATATGACTTAGCTTCTCAGATGATTTTTGGAATTTTATTTTCGAACAAGGACCCAAATTGGGTCAAAAAACACTAGATAAAATGCTAAAAAACCTAGACCCCGGACTAGGGATCTAGAAAGCTAAAAAATGAAGTGGAGGTCCCCATTTCTAGCCAAAATGGGGCATGCATTGTGAAACCATGATAGTGAGGTAACAAAGCTACATTCTTCATTAGATGGTACAATTCTCATGTAGTCAGACATAGAGATGATATTCAAAGATGGAACACGATGGTTACAAGTTGGAGAAACCTTTTTCAAATAGTGGGCAAGAAAAGGGCTAAATGTTATAAGAAAACTAAAAATGCATTGCATGAAGAACTAGTAGAGGTGGAGAGCAAGGTGCAACAAGATCCCCATGAATCAAATACCCTAAACAAACTTGTTATAACTAGAGACTCTCTAAGGAGCTTCCAAAATTACAAAATTCAAGGAGCCAAAGTGAGAGCTAGAATGGAGTGGGTGGAACATGGAGACAAGGGATCTAAATACTTTTTGCAATTATTAAAATATAAGGAAGCAAGAGAGAGAATTGAAATAATTGTGGAAGGAGAATCTACCATATCAACCTAGGAACAGATCCTCCAAGCATCTGCTAACTTTTATAAGGTATTATTTACTACGAAAGAGGAAGGAAACAACATGGAGGAGGAAAGGGATAAAAACACATATGTATTCTCCTAGGGAGGACCAAATTTAATTGCTAGATATTTGGGTATACCCTTCTTTGTATCTTCTAACCTTAATAATATGTGGAGTTGGGTCAAAATTAAGATTGAGAAAAAGCTTGGAAAATGGAATAAATACTATTTATCATTGGCAAGAAGGGTGCAAGTTTGTCAAAAAATCCTAGCTACTTATACCATTTACTACTCATCTGCATGGTTATTCAATATAGCACACATCAATTTTGTGCTCTTGCAGTGAAATGGGTGGCCAAATCTCTCCAAGGCAATTAGCCCTGGAAGGTCCTCATCAGAAACAATATTTCTAGAGGAGTCCCCCAGCTAGGGAGAACATGGAAAAACCTACATATCAATGGCCTCCTATCTAGAAAATGGAAAATAAGAGTGGGGAGATTTGATGTATTCAAGGCAATCTAGAAAGGATGGTAACAACCTAGACAGTGGATAGGTAGTAATAAGACAATGTTAGAGTAATTAGATATTTCCTAATTAACTCTAGTTTTCTTAAGCTAAACTTTAGGCATCTAATGATTAATTCTTTTATTAATTATTATGATGCAACCTAGGTTATACCTTTGTATAGTTTTAATCTCCTTCATAAGTAAAATCTCTCTTTGTAATTATAAACCAATTCATTATTGATAATATCAATTTATCTTTTTTTCTAATAAAAAATGTCTCATCTATGGATCTGGCAATTTCAGCCTCCATAGTTTTTTCTTCTCTCTTTCTTTGACATGTGTTTGTATGCAGATAATTCTTGGGAGTTATGGGGTTGATCTTTCATCAACTTCAACATGGTATTAGAGCTCTAGATCTTCATGCCCCTATTCTATTTATGAGAGATTTGGCATTGGTTTTTAGATTTGTGACTTTCAAAGTATTTTGTTTTGGATTTTGGGGGGGGGGGGGGGGGGGGGGGGGGGGGGGGACAATTTTTTTGAGCACTTTGAACCCAAACAGACATCACTGTTGAGCTTAGAGCACTCGTAAACCCCCATTTCCATATAAAATATGTCTAGTTTGGAAGTTGTTGAAATCTAAGGCAATTTTTTTTTACCCAAACCATATTGGCATGGGAACACATGGCAAGGAAACTTTATTTGGTAAGAGGATTTGAGGTCACATCACCAATTTGTGGCCTTCCTTTCTATGTTTCTTGTTGGACTACTTTTTCTTGGGCCATTGGTCTTTGCCTTAGACCCCAAGCCACATCAATCGATGTTTTTGGGTTGGATATTTGTTTTGAAGAGCTTTGGTGGACCATTTGAATTTTGTTTGGCATAAATGTGTGATTGAAGGAAAAAATTTCTTGGGCCCTTAATTGTGCCCAATTTTGATTTAGTTTTTTTCTCACATCCAATTATCCTGTGCGCCACTATTTGGGCGTGTGCTTTGACTTGGTACTTTCTTCCATGCACTGCCATGTTACCTAGGACCATGCATTGGAAGCTCAACTCATGGATTGCCCCAAGTTTTTTGAGGACCTGCAACTTGTTTGGAACAAATTTGGAGGAGCCCTTTTTCAATGCAGGTCAAATCTTGAGTCCCACACATAGCATGTCTTGACCCTCGTACTAGTCTTGTTGAGGAGGCATATCAACAACCTGAGGAGGTGTATCAACAACCTTGGAGCATGCCTCTTCCAATGAAGTACATGGGAACCACAAGGTTCTCCATGCTCAACATGCATATAGTCTCTTTTTTGACCCATGGGATGATCTACCTATCATTGGATTGTGCCTTAAAGGCCATAGTATTTTGGTAACTAGTGGTTGTTTGGCATGAATTTCATTTTGTCTTGGCATTAATTGAGCATAATTTTCATCCCTCATTTTCGAGCATGATTATTGGAATTATTAGCAATTTGGTGGTCTTTTGTGTGATTTCTAAATTCTTTGATTGGGAGGCAGTAAAGGAGAAACAAGCATCAAATGCTCAAACCCAACCTCCTCCTTGTGTTGGGGTGAGAAATTTGTTAAGGTGCAGTAATTTATGGGAGCATTGACTCATGCACCTTCTATCTAGCCTTCGCCCACCCATGTCTTGACCTCCACCTTGATTTTCCAAGATGTTGTCATGGGTGAAGATGACGGACTTAGTTTGGTGAGCTTAGTAGAGGGACAAACATAGGCGCATTGCACAAAAGTTTTGTGAGCCAATGTTTTTCTAGTATTGCTCCTTGATTGGCTATTTTTGCTTGGTCTTTTGCACTCCATTTCCCATGGTTTACCATGATCATTTTATTTTTTGGTTGCATGCTAGTGGTTTTTGAATTTTTCTATTGTCTCTAGCAATTTTCATTTTTTTTGCAAGCATTTATTTGCCTTGCATGGTGTTATGCCAGTAGTATTTTAGGTGTCCAAAGTGTTTTGGTCAATGTATAGTGATTGGGAAACTTTGCAAGGACATTTTTTCTTTGGGAAGTGCACAGGTCATTGGCTCATTGGCAAATCCCATAGGCTTTAAGGAAAAGCCAATTAGGCAACTTTCATGTGCTCTCCACTATCAAACTTCAACATGTGTCCCGTCCATGCACTAGTTTGAAACCAACCATGAGAGTCTAGGCATGCTAATGATAGACATGTTAATGAACACATTTTATTGAGTTTTGATATGTTCATAAACCTTCCATTATGGCCCCCTATGGCATGCATCATTTCTTTTTTCTCCCAAATGGATTTATGGTGACCAGAATATTTTGGCTCTGACATTTTTTTTATGGCAAAAATGATTTTCTAGTAAACTAATTTTTTTAGTCAACTGGGTCATTTTCAAGCATTTTTTTGCCTTGATGACTATTTGACCATCAAATTTGAGCTCGTCACTTACTAACATCAGTGCCATGTCAGCATTGTATCAGCACTAATGTCACCCCTTCAAGCTCTATTTGGACCCACCTTACATTTTTTATCATATCTCGGGCATATAGACTCCATTTTTTGTAAACAAGATATCACCAAAAAGATGGTTCCAACCCTATCACAGTGGTATAGGTTGTTTTAAGTTTTGATGCTTTTTTGATGACTTTTTTTACTATCAAAGTTAGTGGTACAGATTTGTACTCTAGAAAACATATCTTGAGCATCTGATCTTTGATTTGGGAATTCTTTATATCGTTGGAAAGGTTTTTCCAACCTCTTTTCAGTGATGCTAGTAATTTTTATAGATTTTGCTCCAAGAACATTCGATTCAATCTTTTGTATTTTTGCATTCTAGTGGATATCTTGGTTGTTTTAGGTCTAAGAATCAATTTTGTTGCTTAAGATGATTCATCATGACTTGTACTATCTATTATATTAGCCTTATGTCTCTTCTAGTCTTTTAGACATCATTTGTATGCATTTTTACAAATGCACTGAGATAAAGTGTCATATTGCTTTTGTATTTTTGTTTCAATTGTTTTGCCTTCTGATTCAAGTAGTGTTATTTGAGGACACTCATGCAGATTGATATATTCTTGGAATTCACTGTATTTTGTACTTTATTTTACATGCACTACTCATGATTAAAGTGCCATGGGGTGTTGATGTTTTTCCTTTATTTGTCATCTTTCTTTATCCAACGAGTGTTCCTTCCATGACATCAGCCTCATGATGTGTCTGAGATTGATCACCTCAGTACACACATATGTACTATTTTGTGCATCTTGATTGTGGTTCCTTAATATGTAGTTCTTTTGGCCCACTTTCCCAATTTCCTATCACCTCACCCTTGTCTGCATTATGGGGGTTCTTCTATTGTTTTTTGTGCTTCCTTAGTTTAATTGATGAGTGCTTTAGGCTTTTGTGTTTCATGCCATCTATATCTCTGAGTTCAGTTATTTGTCTTTGTGTACCTCCTCATTTGATGTAGATTACAGTCTTCTCTACCTAGTCAAGTTCTATTCCAATGTGGGTTCTTTAGATTAGCTTAGTTACGTTTGACAGAGATTTGCAGCTTCTACATGCCTTAGTAGTGTTCTTCATGATCATCTTTTGTTCCTATTTTTTGGGACATTCCCTAGTTTGGAGGCTTTTTAAGTCCTTCACTAGTTTCTTTTCAGTTTTACTTCCATCTCTTTTTGGATTAGGATTTTTCCCATGTGGTTTTCTCTATTTCTCATCTTTTTAGAGATTTGGTTGTGCTTGGGTACCTCATCAGGCTTTGTTGTTGGAACCCAAATCTACTTTTAGTAGTAGTTTCTAGGTTTTTAGCTACTCCCTAAGTTTATCTTAAGGGGGGTGTTAGAGTAATTAGATATTTCCTAATTAACTCTAGTTTACTTAAGCTAAAATTTAGGCATCTAATGATTAATTGTTTTATTAATTATTATTATGCAACCTAGGTTAGACCTTTTTAGGGTTTTTATCTCCTTTATAAGGATGATCTCTCTTTGTAATTATAAACCAATTCATTATTGACAATAGCAATTTATCTTTTTTACTCATCAAGAATGCCTCATCTATGGATTTGGTAATTTCAACCTCTATAGCTTTTGCCTCTCTCTTTCTATGATAGGTGTTTGTATGCAGATGATTATTGGGAGCTGTGGGGTTGATCTTTCATCAACTTCAACAAAAAACTAAGACTACCTCCAAAATTTGTGGTGAGAAATCCCCATGGTGTGGAATCTAGAAAGGAATGGAAAGCCACTAGCTCTACTATAAGGATGTTCAACCAAATATTGGAGTAAATGTGGTAAATCAAAGTTTAGTGATTTGGTTAAGGATGGTTGTTTGATCAAATGGGAAGACCTAATATCTAATCATGCCCTTCCCCCCCTCTCATCTTAGAACCTATAATATCATCAAGGATGCCTGGTCACAAGCCAATCTTCCCCTCTAATGTGGAACTTTCATCTATAGACTCCCCAAATTAAGATGGTCAATGGTTCCCTAGTAATAGATACTAAAGTCAAATTAGTATACATGTTGTTATTTGATTTCTTAGAAATTATCAACCACCTCAACATTCTTTAGCATATCAACCTTGATAAATATAATTTGAATAAGATGTTTTTATTATCTTTGACATAGAATAGTTGAACCAAAGATCACTTGTTTCTTGTGGCAAGCTATGCTACACAAAATCCCTGTCAAAATGGTTGATGGGAACCCCTTC
This sequence comes from Cupressus sempervirens, assembly GCA_028749045.1. Classification (NCBI taxonomy): domain Eukaryota; kingdom Viridiplantae; phylum Streptophyta; class Pinopsida; order Cupressales; family Cupressaceae; genus Cupressus; species Cupressus sempervirens. The sequence continues at coordinate 865,374,839 of CM053787.1, forward strand.
ATGCGCGCTGCCTGTCATCAACCTGAATCAATTAACCACATCCTGGCTCATTACACCTTTGCCAAGGGGGTATGAATTATATTTGGTATTAAGTTAGATTACCATATATCTCTCCTTCATGTCATGTTCTAGATTTACCTAAAAAACTTAATGTTTTTTGGTCAGCTTTCTCTTCTTTATAAGTTTGGCAATTGTGGATAATGACAAATGAGGATATATTTAAGAGTAGACTTAGGGTTCTTGCCAAGTCTATTGGAAATGTAAGAGGAGTAACTGAGAGGGGAGGGGTGAATCAGTTACTACTAAAATAAATCTCAGATCCCTTAGATGTCAGTACAGAAATGCAAACTGAAAATTGAATACTGTTGAAGCTCAGTAAACACACATAAAATGTTGTAACTTAGAAATAACTGAATTATCTTGGTAAATGGTTAACATATAAACTTTTAGATGTTGTATATGATTATCATTACTTTAATTGACTTGAAAATATATAAAAGAAAATAACATGAACACATTTGACACCAGGATTTAACATGGAAACCCAATTTGGGAAAAACCACCAATTGTAACTAGTTACTATTTTCGCTCTTCTAAAGTGAGCCCTGTTAGGATGCAACCCTATTAAAGGTTATAAAACACACTATTAGGTGTGACCCTATTAGAGGATTTAATCACCCTATTAGGAGTGGCCTTGTTAGAGGTCTTGAAACAATTTAATAGAATTGCCACCTTGTTAGAGGATTTGCAAATAGTTGTTAAGCCAACTTTGTTAAGAGATTTAGATCATTGCTACAATGGTTAGAGAGAAACAATGAGATGACCTAATTTGAGTGCAACTGATTTGTTGATTATAGATCTCTATTATGGCTTGTACTTGATCCTTCTTGATCAAATATATCTTTGCTACTCCACAAGGATATTCTGCTTATCCTTCAAATTTTCTTCCTCTTCTCATCAGTAAATCTTCAATAACATCTTCATGTATTACACACACTTTAAAATCACAACTTGACCTTATAATTATATCTTCCATTTTGTCAAGTTAGCTCAAATACAACTTAGAATAATTAATATTCATCACCTTATTTAGCTAGAATCAATAGATAAATTAATTAAGCTTAATATGTCAAAATAAGAAAATCCTTTGTTAGCTGACCTAGCTCGATAGAAACTAACTAAAAAATGATTTCCTTTGTTAACCAACAAAAGCTCAGTTAACATTGCAAACTTGTGAAAATCCTTTGGCAACCGAGTGAGGTTAGTTAGAACCAGTTCCATCAACTTTCCTTCATTAACTGAGTGAGCTTAGTTAACACTCACTTTCTGCATCTTTTCCTTTGATGCCTAAGTGAACTTGGTAGACACTACCTTTTGAACTAGGAAAACACATGAGTGCTCAGTAGACATAGAAAACTGTCTTCATTGCTCGAGTGAATTTGACATATACTAATTGATAATGATTATGACATTTGTATAATATCAAAGACAATACACAATTAATCAATTGTATCCAACAATCTCCCTCTTTGGTATTGATGGAAACACAACACGTCATAGCACAATGAAATTTTGGATTTAGACTTGAGAACTCCCTTTGTCAGTATGAGCTCTTCCTTTCACTAGATTCTTTCTTCTATCTGCAACAACTTCTACCAAGTTCATTCGAAAGTTTCTCCCTCTTTCAACAAACTTCTTCTTTGGAAAACTTCTCCATCTTTGGTTCCTTTGTTTTGGTTCCAAAAATTTCTTAGAGATATGACAGTCAACTTTTCTCTCTTTGATAACACATGCCAAAGATAATAATTTTTTAAATACCAATGTACCTTAAGTATTGATTCATTTGCAATATTCCCTTTGCTAATCCTGCACCAACTGATTGATCTTCAACAAGTTCTGGTTAATGCATCACTAGACTTCATTTAGTGAATTTTAGATAGGGGAATAACCCCTAGCTTACCTCTTCGATACATAAATGCACCCTTAAGTAATGACTTGGTGAATATGTCTATAATTTGTTCCTTTGTATTAACGTATTCCAATTTGACTTCTTTTTCTTGCACCAACTCTCTTAATAAGTGATATTTTATTGCAGTGTGCTTTGCTTTGGAATGCATTATTGGATTCTTTGATATATTTATTGCACTAGAGTTATCACAATATATGACTACTAGATCTTTGATCTCTATCTTTATTATTTTCAACAATTGTTTGAACCAAACAATGTTAGAGCAATTAACTACTGCTGGTACATATTCTGCCTCTACTGTGGATTGAAATGTATAATTTGGCTTCTTGCTTTTCCAAGATACTAGTCTTTTACAAAGAAAGAATACTCCAACACTAGTGCTTTTTTTGTCATCAATACTTCCTACCTAATCATCATCAATAAATACTTTCAAGTCTAAATTGTCTCCAAGTTTATACCATAAACCATAGTCTTCAGTACCTTTCAGATATCTCATGATTTTCTTGATTGCCATCATGTGATTTTCCTTAGGCTTTGTTGAAAATCTTGCCACTATTCCAACTACTAGAGCAATATCAAACCTTGTGTGTACTACATGCTACAATTTTCCAATCATTAATCTATATGTGGTCTGATCTACTTCATTGAAATCATCAGGGTTCTTACACAATCCATGATAGATCTGTTTCTTCTTTCAGCTATCCCATTTTGTTGTGGTGTACTAGGGCTGATACTTGTCTTTTGATTCCTCTTTCAATGCAAAAATTATTGAATTCATTGGAGATGAATTCACCACCTCTATCTGATCTTAAGCATTTCAACCTCTTTCCAGTTTCCTTTTCTACTCTTGCTAAATACCACTTGAATTTTTGAAAGGCTTTTGATTTTTCTTTTAGATACATTAATGTCATCATTCTAGAATAGTCATCAACAAAAAGAATGAAAAAATATTCTCCACTATAACTTTCTATTCCAATAGGTCCACATAAATTTGTATGAACAATTTCCAAGGCTTCTTCTAACTGATAATTTTTGCTTTTGAAGCTAGTCTTTTGGAAATTCTTGCATAGACCCATGTTAGGCTTCTTCAAACTAGGAATACCTCTTACTCTTCTATGTTTGCTTATCTTAACCAAATTATCAAAGTTCACATGACATAGCCTTTTGTACCATAACCAGCTTTCTTCTACTTGAGCAATAAAACATGAACAATCATTGAGATCAAGATAAAATAGATTACCTCTTGTTTGCTTGCTAGATCCAACAATATTTCCTTTTCCATCCAGTAGTTTGGCTTGTCCATTCATGAATTCTACCTTGAATCCAATGTTATTCAATTGTGCCACACTTAGTAGATTATGCTTTAGTCCTTCAATCCAATGAGCATTATCACATATAAGTTCTTTAGTCAATGAAATACATCCTTTTCCTTTTATGTTACAAGGTTCATTGTTTCCAAATCTCACACTAGCTCCATCATAATATTCCATGTGCTCAAATTTTATTTTGTCTGTAGTCATATGATATGAACAACCACTATCAATAATCCATATATCATTTTCACTAACATGAGAGATAAGTGCCATCTTATCTCCTTCATCATCAGATTCATCTTTCACAACAATATATACCATTTCATCTTCACTGTTATCAGAATCTTTAGCTATAAAACAAGATTTCTTACCTTTGTCCTTGAAGTTCTTGTAGTTCTTGGAGTCTTTCTTGCCTTTATGCTTATTGCTTTTCTTTTCATCTTTTATTTCCTTATCTGGACACCTAGTAGCAATGTGACCAACTTCTTCACAAGAAAAGTAGATCAGAGGAACTTTACCTTTGTACTTTCCTCTTCCTTTGGAGTACTTCATTGCAAGTAGGGCTTCAACAACTTCAAGATCACTGTCTAAACTTTCTTCCAATGTTCCTTCTTCTTCACTTCCTTATTGACTAGACCTTGATTTCTTACTCTTTTCTTTGAGTGAGATTTTAGCTTTAAAAGCATATTCAATAAATTTTGAAGTAGGAACATAGTTATCAAAGTTATCTAACTCAAAAGCTGTCAATCTTCCAACTAGAGCATCCAAAGATATTTTATTATTTGAATCACATCTCATTTCTTGAATAGTAGATACTCTAATTGCATAAATAGGAAGAAGAGTTCTAAGTACCTTGATTACAATTATTTTCTCTTCAATGTCTCCTCCAGATGATTTCATTGCACTTACACTTGCTTTGATCCTTTCCACATAGTTTGTAATGTTTTCATCTTCTCTCATTCTCATTTGGTCAAATTTTCATCTAAGGCTTTTTTCTTTGGCTCTTCTTACATTTTCATCTCCTCCATAGATATCTTTTAGTTTGGTCCACATTGCATGAGCAGTTTTGCAATCCTTTACCTCATTAAAATCAACATAACTGAGAGCAGATGCAATATTAGTCATCATGATATTATGATTCTTCTTTTCAACAATATCTTCAACTGATAATGTTCCAGTGGGAGTTTTGTATTCAACATCAATATATTTGCAACCTAAATCACTGATGGTAGCCAAATATAACCTCATAAGTCCTTTCCATTTTGCAAAATTGTCTCTGTTCAGTTTGGGAATTTCTCTTTTGTAAGATATCCTGATCTTTAGCTTAGGTCCTTGAAACCTTCTTTGCAAGCACCAAAAGCTCTAATACCAATTGTTGGAAATGTAAGAGGAGTAACTAAGAGGGGAGGGGTGAATCAATTACTACTAAAATAAATCCCAGATCCCTTAGATGTTAGTACAGAAATGCAAATTGAAAACTGAATACTATGGAAGCTCGGTAAACACACATAAAATGTTGTAACTCAGTAATAATTGAATTAGCCCGATAAATGTTTAACATATCAAATTTTAGATGTTGTTTGTGATTATCATTACTTTAATTGAGTTGCAAACATATTAAAAAAAAAAATGAACACATTTGACACCATGATTTAATGTGGAAACTCAATTTGGGAAAAACCACCAATTGCAACTAGTTACTATTTTCACTCTTTTGAAGTGATAGTTGTTAGGCACCAACCCTATTAAAGGTTAAAAACACACTATTAGGTGTGACCCTATTAGAGGATTTAATCAACCTGCTAGGAGTGGCCTTGTTAGAGGTCTTGAAACAATTCAATAGAGCTGCCACCTTGTTAGAGGATTTGCAAATAACTGTTAAGCCAACTCTGTTAAGAGATTTAGATCACTACTACAATGGTTATGTCAGTGAATAGATTGTCTTTTATGATCAAACAATAATTTACTCTATGCCCAGGGAATGGAAAATCCAAAAATATTCACAATAGTTGGGAAAACTTCATATTATTTGCTTTCCCTCTGCATTTATAGGTACAACTCACTTTTGTAAAATTTATCAATGGACTAAAAGGAGTTAAAAATAATGAAATGTACACTTTTTACTAGAAAGCGTAAAGGAACTCTCACATACTCTTGGATACTGAGGTAAAAATCCACATGCTTGTTTACAAAAATGACATGAAAAGCCCAAAGTCTCTTCATCAACAATGATCTAACTAAAAACTAAATACCATTATAATTCGAAGTAATCATACAAGAAAATAAATGAACATAAATTATGGAGAAACATAAATAGATTGTTGAGATAATGGGTGTTGCACACATTGCATAATATTGTTATATTGTATTATTTTAGTTTATTATGTAATGTTGCACCTAGATGGATGTGCAACATGTAAAGATTTCCATGGGATATACTTGATAAGTTGTATTGTAACATTGTGAAAATATTTCATGTAATTATTTAATACTGGGGAAAAGAATTAAATGCCCAATATTAAATGTGGGGTCAGTGGGTTAGGTAGCACATGGTTTATGTAATACCACTTAGTGGTTTTGTGGGACTTGCTACTATATAAGCAACCATAAGGGTAGTTGTTGTAGTGTGAGAAAGGGAAAGAGTCGAGTGGGACAAGGCTTGAGAGGTTAGCCAAGGGAGCATTTATGAAGGTTGGAAGCATGGCATGGGATGTGTGGATTCATGCTTGTTCACATGGATTGCTCGGTAGTGGCTATGGCTTTGAAGGCTTCCATGGTTGTATTGCAATAGTGTTTTTGCTGAATAATACATGGTGATGGATGCTTTTGGAGGCTAGGTTTTTCCCTCAGTGAGGGTTTCCTAGGGTATATCTTGTGTCACATTTTTTAGGTATGTTGCCTATTCTCTTGCATGTGGATTTTAATTCTGTGTTTATTCCATATCTATTATGGGTTATGTGGAAATGACTATATTCTTTGTTGCAAGTTTCCTTACATAGATATCACACACACCAGATTATCAATGTTCACAAAGTAACAATGATTGAATTGCTTCAAACACCAAGTTTAAAGCACGATCTATATATATATATATATATACTCAAAACTTTTTCCAGCCCATAGTCTTTCAAAGAGTTCTTATATATATACTATTTGTCTATTGCTATTTCAATTAAAAAAAACTAACTTTATCAAAGTATGCTCTAACTTTCTAATTTCTAACCCATAACTAGTTAAATGCTCCAACATTTATAGATTCTTACATATCCGAAAAGGCCTCCATTAAAGCCCATCTTTTCGGTTAAAATAGTTACAATCGATAAAGACAATTTTTAAAATAGTTTCAAAAGAAACAAATGAAAAGTACTTGATCAAACTAAACTTCATCGCCATTTTTCTTCTCCTCGTCCACGATTTGCTTCACTAGCATCCAACTCCTGAAGGTACTTGTGAACTCTTGCATCACATGAGAGTATGGATTCTTCAAACTTGGCAACTTGGATCTGCAAACATCCTTTTTCCATTTGAACTCTTTAATCTTTAGACTTTGCTGTGGCATGAGGTTCCTATTCAAATACAACATGAATTCAATATTTTCCAGTGTAGTGAAATCACTAGCAATGGGTGTGTCATTGTTTTTGATTTTCATAATTTCATCATTAAAACTTTTTGTTAGCACCTTAGAGTCCATATTGACATCTTCAATTGTGGAATCCCTATAGGATTTACCACATTAATATCTTTTAAAAGCTCTTTGTGCATCCCAAAAATTTCATTTTCAATTGATTGCATTTCTTCGATGGCTTCTCTATAGATGGATTCTTTCTAGCCTATGTTATTTTTCAATGTTACTTTTCAGGACAAATAGCATACATGAATCCATGGTTTTCATATGATTTTTGCCCAAAATTTTTAGTACTCCATATTTTTTGACTTCACTAACCTAAAACATGATGGCTTGACATCAATTTCAATTGGCCTCCCATCCTGGTGCAAGAGTCTGAATCTCATCTAATAATGTTTCCCCCTCAACACACATAGTAGTGAGATATAGAATAAATTTGTTGTCCTCTTCAATTATGGAGGTTATCCAGTCCTGCATCACATCCAAGAGTAGCTTTCCTTTCTAAATTTGTTTAACTAATTGCTAGTTGTCTACAAAATTAGGATCAAAGGACTGTGGGGTTTGAACCACTGGAAGAGCACCAAGATTCACCAATGAATTTATATAGGTAGCCATGGTCACTACCAGTGCCTTAAGTTCCTTCTTTTCTTTATTGTCCTTTTCTAATTGGGTTAGCATGTGATCCACAGAGAACTTGAAAAAGTGATTACTTGTATCCCTGTTAATGGTTCCTAATTCCATAGAAGTAACCATAAGACTTTTGGTATTAATTTCCCCAGATTCAGTCTTCTGTTTATACGTGGCTACTTTTGTTGTTATCTTCCTAGTCATTGGATCTTTGATCAAATGAGCATTAATTTTTAAGTTCTTAACTTTGGAGCCACGAGCTATGTATTTGGTGACAATGTCTTTTACTGGTGTAGACATAGGTTTTAGGTTCCTTTTCTTGTTGACTAAATGGGATAGCCAAGATGGAATTATGGGATTAATGGAGATTCCTTGGGTTTCTCTGGTAGGAGTCATGAACTTGTGTTGGTCTATCCTAGGGGTTTCAATTAAGTGCACATCACCATTAGGATTATCTAAAAAACTAAGTCCATCACTTAGTTCCTATCCTTGAGCCATCACCTTTTCCTTCTAAATTTCTTGTTGCATGAGTGCCTCTAACTTGGTTTTGGACCTTGTCCTAGGAGTTGTATTTTGTGCAAGAGATGGAATTCTTTTCTATCTACTAGGATTCAATACACTACCTGCAACTGGAGATGAAACCAAAAATTTAGAAGTTAGTGGTTCAAAAAAATAAACTATTTTTTGGAGATTTTCTAGATTGTTGCTCATTGACCGTCTTCATGCTTCTTCTCCTTAGCCAATTGTCTGTGTGAGTAAGGATGGATCTAGTTCTAAAATTTATGTCATCTTCTTCCTCTTGATTGTAATCCATTTCTAGTTGTTTTGACTCATTAGCTTCTTCCCATCCTAGTTCAACAATGTTCAAACCAGCTTCAACTACTCCTTCTAATTGAAACTTCAGCTTGAGGGAACTAATTTGTTGAAGTGTTAACCTTGAATGATCTCTCTTTAAGACTTCTTCTTCATTTTTGCAATCCTACCACAAGTCTTCCAAATATGGTATTGTAGATGATTGGCCTTTTAAATCAAGAATTTGGGCCGCAAACCCTTTGCTATCAAAATCCCTCCTTCCTTGATAGGATCCAAAACTAAAATCGAGCAAATTAATTCCAATGATTGGGGCTTTAATCATGCTGCTATAGGTTAAAGGACTAAGTTTAATAGGGAAAATTGATTCCCAACTTTCTTGGGGTAAATTATCTTTAATCACTTAAAATAATTGTCTGCAAACTTTGGCCAAGACAAAACAATCAAGTGCATAGTGAGGCAACTTCATTGAGTCTTATTCAAACCCACCCACTCTTAAATAAGTGAATTTAGGAAACTGGATGAAATAGCTTCCATAGTTCTAAATCAATTTTTGGGCTTCTAAGGATAACCTTGGCATGGGTGCCTTTTTCAAACTCAAATGCACACTTTCTATTAACACATTGTGCATTTTCCTAAAATATTCTAACACCCTGTCCCTTTGGAGTAGAGGGCAGCATTGGTAAATGATTATTTCTTCACTCCAAGTTTCATGTGGAAGGGAAGTGGTGTTACTGACACAAGAAATGCAATATGTGAGATAAGAAGCCATGTAGAAATTTTCTTTAGATTCCTTAGCATGTTTTAGCTAGCTCCTAAATGAACTAGCAATTACTTCAGCCCAATCCAACAACTTTTATCCTTTTAAAATAATCTCCACATAATGATACATCCACTCTTCAAAAATAAAAACATCAGCTGAACCCTTAATCCAATGTAACAAAACCATGAGGTCATGAAAATGGGGTTTCATATGGTCTTTAGTGACTACTTTGGGCAGCCTTGAACCACCTCCATAATTGGTCACTATCCACTTCTTGGCTAGGATGTTACGGTATTTACTAGGGCTTTCCTGATACTCAGCTAGGGACTGGATAGGAGTAAATGCAGTAAAAGTACATTTAGGTAAGTGTAAAACATGTGCACTTTCCTAAAATCTTCTAACACCCTATCCCTTTGGAGTAGAGGGCAGTATTGGTAAATGATTATTTCTTCACTCCAAGTTTCATGTGGAAGGGAAGTGATGTTACTGACACAAGCAATACAATATGTGAGATAAGAAGCCATGTAGAAATTTTCTTTAGATTCCTTAGCATGTTTGAGATGGATCCTAAATGAAGTAGCAAATACTTCAGCCCAATCCAACAACTTTTGTCCTTTTAAAATAATCTCCACATAATGATACATCCACTCTTCAAAAAGGAAAACATTAATTGAACCCTTAACCCAATGTAACAGAACCATGAGGTCATGAAAATGGGGTTTCATGTGGTCTTTATTGACTACTTTGGGCAGCCTTGAACCACCTCCATAATTAGTCACTATCCACTTCCTAGCTAGGATGTTACGATATTTACTAGGGCTTTCCTGATACTTAGCTAGGGACTGGATAGGAGTAAATACAGTAAAGGTACATTTAGGTAAGCATAAAACTGGGGAAATGTTTTCCCTAGAAATTGATAACACAAGTTTTCCATCCTTGTTCAAGATTCTCTTACTTCTCACATCATAGTGATCAATAGAAAGTTGGAACAATTCAGGACTCGATAGGATAGGAGGAAAAGTTGTGGCTTCAATCAGACTGTTGGTTAAGATTCCCATACAACCATTCACTTTGTCGACCTGTTCAAGGAAATTAGCTTGAAATTTCTCTACTTTAACACCCTCCAAATTAGTGTCACTAATGATGGGTCTTTTACATTCCAAACTTGAAACATTCCTGAAGAAATGCAATACAAACTTCATCTCAAATAAAGAAATTAAAGCCCAAAATTGATCTTTTCTTTGAAATGAACACAAATGATAGAACAAAGGGAGGGATTTTCTATGTTCTAACCTATAGCTTGTTGAGAAAAACTAGGCCCTTTTCCTTGTCTCTCTATCGCTTCTCCTTCAAATTATTCTTTGGCATAATAAACAAACGAGGAAACTTATGTTCTTTTAAAGGAAGAAGATAACATATAGGTGAAAATACAACCTCATAATGACACATTCATGAAAAATTAGTTGCGACTAGATCTGCACGTTTGAAACTTGATGACAAGACCCCTTATTAAATAACTTCCATTATGGTTGTCCTTGCAATGATTACTTTCATCTGACAAACAATCTTTTCTCAAGTGAAATATTTCCCATCCCAGGTCATGATGATGACTTCTCTCATGCTCAAAATTAAGGTGCACTTCACATTATTACCTCCTGACATATCAATCAATGCCTCAAGAACTAGGAATATTTTGAAAATCATAACCAATTCCCCTCAAAGACTTTAGTTATAGAACCATTTTGAACTGCTTCGAACCGAGATTCAAAGAAGTTCGAAGTACTTCAAAAGAGCACTTTTATAATTCTAGGAATGTATCACCTATAGGAAAATGGTTAGTATAAAATGCTTTGGTTGAACTCCTTTGAACTAATTTAAATTAAGGTTCAAAGGGGTTCAAAGAGGTTCAGAGTATAAAATATGTGACAGACAGTGCAGGTGACTTCATACAATGTTTGACGGCAACCAGGAAACATGAAATCAAAGCAGGCAGTTTCAATAACTAAACTAAGCATGCATTGGGGAAGCATAGAAAAATTAAATAATGGTGACTTTGAATGGGCTAATAGGGGCTCTGAATAGGGACTGGGTACGCGAAGTACACAGAGAACTCATAATACTGGAGACAAAACTAGCACAAGAAAACACTTAAGTGGAAAACAATGAAAAAAGAAAGGGAAAAACATGACAAAAAGCTAAAAGTGGAGTATGTACATGACTAGGAATTTTTAAGGAATTACATCTTCATTAACTTCAGATCTTGCCCATTATAGGTAAAGGGCAGAACTATGCCATCTGGGTAACTCAGGCAAAAAGTATTTGAACCAACAGTTTCTTAAATGACAAATAGACCTTTCCAAAGAGAATCAAATTTTCCATGCACTCCTCTAGGTTCACTCGTTTTATCCCATAAAAGAACTTCATCCCCCTTTAGGAAATTATGAGGTCTAGCTTTCATATCAAAAATTTGTTTTACCTTCATGTGATGTTTAGTAATATGATCAACAAGCTTATCTCTTTCTTCTTCCATTTTGTCAAATACATTACCTTTTTTTCCAGGGAGTCTTGGAAAAAACCATCCTCCATTATAGACTGCAATTTTGTGGCAGACAACTCTAGAGGTAGGGCACTTGACCACCTACTCCATACACCAATTCAAATGGGGCCATGCTAATAGCCCTTTTAGGGGTAATCCGGTTAGCACATAATGCTTCATACAAATTTTAATGCCAATTTTGGGGGTTATCAGCTACCAATTTCTTCATTATAGCAATCAGGATTTTGTTACTAGATTCTGCCTGTCTATTCCCTTGAGGAAAATAGTCTAAGGAATGACCTAATGATATGCCATGTTCATATTAGAAAAAGGAGATTTCTTCAGATGAGAAATATATTTCATTGTCTGTTACTAGTTTTTGAGGAACCCTAAACCTGACAAATATGTATTCAACTAAGAACTCACACACCACCTGAGAGTTGGCCTTCTTAGTTGGTATAGCTTCCACCCACTTGGTGAAATAATCAGTAGTTGTTAATATGTACACATGCCTAGCACTAGATGGAGGATTTAGTGGCCCAATAAAATTGACACCCCATTGATGGAAAGGTTCATCAATCACTACTGGTCTAAGGGGTAAAGCTGCTAACTGAGGATGACCAGTAAAAAGTTGGCATTTTTTACAATTTTTACAAAAGAATAAGCATCCTTAAACATACCTGGCCAATAGAAGCAATTTCTGAGGATTTTAGGAGCAATTACAGTAGATGAACAGTGTCTACCACAAACATCTAAATGATATAATTACAACAACTTTTTCTGTTGCTCTTTGTCTACACATCTCAGAAAGGTCTTGTTGGAGCTCAAAATTGTAGCCCAAATTTTGAGCATTGTTAGAAAAAATTGAGCCCTATAAACACTTTTAAATTCCTATGTACCCAGCTGTACCGGTGAGCCCCATGAGGTGTTTAACATTTCTAACACCCTGCATTCAGCCTGTCTACACGTTCCATGATGATAGGTTGTCATTCCGAGCCATCCCATGAAGTCCCATTTCAAGCATTTGTCAAATTTGCATTTTCACCTAAGTGTCAAACAGTGACAGGAGGACGTGTTTGCAAGTGAATATTCGCATCTAGAAATGCTTCATAACTCACCACTTTGGAAGTGTTTAGTGTCCATACCCGAGAACCTATGTTTCAAATTTTGAGTCATCTTGAGTCCATTTGTCTAGGTTTTGAATCCCTCAAAGTTGGTAGTTTATTGTTTTCACACATTTGCAAATTACATACATTTTTGGGAAGCCCTATTTGACTTGTAATAAATTTTGACCAGTTGATCGAAATGCTAAAATTCTTTTTGCGCTGTATTGTAGAGGTTAGAGACTTGTTGTGTTTCAAGTTTCAGCCTGTGACGAATCTGTTTGATTAGTTTTCAAACGTGATTCCAAATGAAATTTCTATCTTTTCACTGTTATCATTATTTGCAGATTGATTGGAACCCCTGTTTGAGATGTCATATCTTTGTACCTGTGATTGGTAGGACTAAATGGTTTGTTCCCCTATATTGTCCACTGAAAATACTACAAGTGTGCTAGTTTTTAGAACTTGATGAATCCATCTTCACACTTTACCAGGGTCATTCCATTCACAAAAAATGATATTTTAATGATGTTCTCTATCCTGCAAATCCAGGTAGCCAACTTTGCGCCCTCGCCAAATTTTCTCTGTGATTCATCATAAGCCCAAATCACATGTTCATACTCACCTCATGACAAAGATTTAATGCCCCAATTTTCTTTTCCCATGTGCCTGTTTACCCAATTTTCCAGGCCAAATCTAAACCCATTTAATTGTTTTCTGTCATGTTTATCTGCAAGTGTTTTTAAGTGGTCAACTTTGACAACGAATATCTTTTGACTAAGAATTCTTCATGAGACAAGATTTGACGGGGTGAAAGTATGTGGAATAGAGAATCAATGTGTCTGATTTCAAAGCTTGGTCAGGTGTTTGGGTCAGTTTTCAAAGTCAGTCAAAGGACCTCCTGGCACCAGTTTGCAGTTTGCAGATAAGTGATAAAATGAGGTTTTAGTGATCACTCAGCGGTCAAATTTTGATTCTAGCCAGTTTGAAAAAGTTAATAGGCCACTTTACTATATTAGTTGTTCGAAAATGAATTTTTTTTAGCCAGACCCACTTTGGGTCCGGCTGATTCCATCTGATGAGCCTGTTGTTACGACATTAATGAGATGCCCTAGGTTTCCAAGTTTTTCTAATAGGTTTCCACAGTGATTTCATTATTATTATGATGATAATATGTGGTATGTTTTTCGAACATAATATATCTGTGGTTATCCCCACTTGGCATTTGAAGACGCAAAGCTTACAATAAGAAGGATATTGTTTTAACACAAGGCATCTACATGGCAATAGAATTTTTAACACACGTCATATGGTATTGGTTAATACGAGTGCACATGTTTTTATGTTGAAAGTTACCTCCTTTGTTTCTTTACAAACGTCTCTTAGTGATGGTCAAACAAATTCACTCAGTGAGTTTCAAGCTGGGACTGCTCAGGCTATAAACAATGTCAAATCAGAAGCTGTTTTAAGGACAGTTCTAGAGCCAGAAAATTGGCCATTTAAGACCAAAGGTGCGCAATAACATAGAGAGTCCACACTAGGGCAGTTCATGTGAGAACAATGAAAGAAGTGAGGGATAATGCATCTGTTGTTTCCATATGACAGGGGAAGACGTTTTGCAATTTAAGCCATCTAAGGAATACCTTGCGCCACTTTGTAAGAAGAAATTGGCCTTCATCATCCATGAGATGTACTTCAATTTTTGTTGTTGTTGTTGTTGTTACATTGGATACATAGAGCAAGAAAGCACCCCCACACTGAAGTAAGATAGGGGAGTTGGCATAAAAAAGAAGGGGGAAATAGAGCTCATGTGATGAGACCAAGCTGCTGATGAAAAGAAGCTGAACCCATATCACAAAGGCAAGCCTCGCATTACAAAGAGAAACCACCAGTTTGAAAGAAAGACATGAGCCTCATGCAGAAATAAAAGCAGTCCATGCATAGTAAATAGAAAGATGCATTAAAAGGGCAGAGGCCTGCGCTAACACTAAAGCTGCCAAACATGAGATGGAAACAACAGATATAAAGAGGATACGCACCCCAATATGCAAGAGACCGCAAGTAAAGAGGAATAAGAGCACAAAATGCTTGCAATGTGAATGAAGAGCAATCTAGCATTAACCCATGCCAATGTGCAGAGAACCTGCAACTTCAAGATAGAGGGGCATTGAAATTAGTAGCATGTGTTGATAGAGAACAGGGCACCGTTGGTGAAGAAGAACTCACGCATGGAGGAAGCCGCAAGAGGCTTAGAAAGAACTGATGGGGACACAACCCAAGAACATAATGGACACAACAGAAAAGGGAAATTATATTAACTGAGAAAATAAGCTAGCACAAATAGTACAGAGAAAATAAACTTCAAAACATGCCCTAAGGGCTTACAATAGCATAAATCTGGAGAATATTTCTCCTTTTTGCACCTCCTCTCAAACTCCACTCCGAACTGCCTTTTACAATGCCAGAAATCTCCTTAAATAGACCCCGGAGGGTTAAGGACTAGGAGTACATTCTAGAAAGTGCTAGTAGGCATCCACCGACGAAATAGAAGGTTTTGGAAGCTGTGTTAGAAGTCGGTGCAAATCTAGAAGAATCCAGAAACGGTAACCGAACTTCCGGGAGGCATAACTTTTGAACCGTAGCTCCGATTGACGAACCGTTTTCATTTTCAGAAAGCTCTCGAAGCGCTCTATAGCCTTATGGACCAGCTTTTCTCGTCCCCCATTTTTTGACCCTTTTCGAGGTCATTTAATGCCCCAAACCTGACTTTGAAGCATTCTTAGGAGGTCTCCAAAACCCGAAAAACTGCAATAACTTTCAAACCGTGGGGCTTATTGACCTGATTCTTTTTCTGGAATGCTCTAAATCATGATTACATTCATTTGGCCAATTCACACCTTCTAGTTTATCAAAATGATGCCCCAAATACATGCTCCTATTTTTTTGAGATTTTTAAACGCACTGATAGTTGAACTATGAGAGTTGGAACCTTTATTTGAGCCAAATGGGTATCCAAAAATGTAAAGACATGAAACAGAAACTAAGTCTAAGTACATTTTTTTGGGTGACACAGGATTGCCCTTATACCTCTGGATGCTCCTGCATCAAGAACCCATGGCACTAGGGAGGCTCCAGATGTTTTAAGGAACATAGTCCATGCCTTTTATAAAAGAGCAGGCTCCACCCGCATTGAAGAATGGAGTCAATTTTAAACACAGTGAAAAGGGAACATGTCATGAGGTTTATCCCATATTGCTCACAGGACAGATGTTATATGTCCTTAAATACAAGAACAAGTAATATGATTTGTGTCCTAAGAGACAAACCTTTTAAAGGTAGCAGAGAAAGAGGTGCCCCCCCTGTGCACTGGATGTTGAAGCCTATTGTATGATGATGCCAACACGATTTTAGACAAAGATGCGAAAACACTGACGTGGCGGGAAGTGCCCGGATCATGCCACACATCTCAATCAAATGGTGCCCACTTCCCCACAATAATAAGGTGCGCCCAAGTTAAATAATGTAGGAATGCGGGCTTGTGCCATGTGGTGGTGGGTCTCGGGTGCAATGACGTGGCAATCCTAGTCGATGATGAGGTGGCAATAACGAGCAGTTCATGGCGGATGCGTAGGATGCTGCCACATGGCATATCCGACCGTTAGTGCATTCCTGCAAAAGAAAGTTGCCTGAACATTAAAAAATGGGAGAATGTGGGCTTGCACCATGTGGAAGCATGCCCGCTAGTGATGATGTGGCAAATGGGTGACCAATGGTAGCGTGCCACATGGCACATGTTAGGGTCCAGGTGGATTAAAAATAAAATAGTTTAAATTGTCTTCTTAAAATATTTTTCAAGAGGGTTTGTATGTGCAAGATTTTTTTAAAAATAAAAAGGCATTAATTGTAAAGTTCAAACATTAGAGAAATTTACAATTTTTGAAAATTTAAAAAATGCAGACCAAAGTTTTACAGCAGGGGAGTTGTTTTCAAACAGACTTTCAGGGGGTTTCTGAGATGTGAAATAAGCAATGTTATATATCGCCGGAATCATGAGAATCTAAATTTTTCAATTTTGGAATCAGTTTTTGCACAAGAAGTAGTCCTTTCAAGTTACATGAGGTTTTCTCCCAGGTTTCCAACTTGCAACCGATTTCAGGTATCAAAGTTCAGAATTGTTTTATAAAATGGTAATGACCTGAATAAGCATAAAATATGGTGAAAATGCAGTTGGGGTAAATTGTAACTACTTTCAAGTCATCTAAAACTCAAATTTCACCAAAATTTCATAAGCTTTCAGATATTTTGATGACTCAACAAGGGATTTCATCATTTAGTAGAGGATATTTTCAAATCAGTTAGAATATGATGATGAAAACAAATCAGATCAGATGGGTAGAGGGAGGAAAGAGGTTTTGCAACTGAACAAAATGAAATTCTAAGTGGACACTTGTCATTTTGAAATCAGATCTGGGAATTCTATCTTGTCTATATCTTTCTTTCTCTAATCCATTGTAAGGGTTCTAGTCTTTGGAGAAAAACCAATCACTCCTGAGATACCAAGTTTTGGATCCAGTTTTGGTGAGTTCCCATACTGTGATACCACATATTTTTTAGTAGAATTCTCTTGTATGAACATCATTAAGGAGGTTAATATAGATAGTCCAGATCTGTTAAGTGTTTTCCATGTTTTCATTTTCATGCATATGACTGTATAAGTTTCAAGGAAATTAATACAAAGAGCAGCAAAATTTCATTAGTTTCATCTTGAATCTTGTCTCCTTTATCAGTGAGTTTCAGTATTTTATGACCTTTGAACAAAGAGCCTAGGTCATAGTTGCAGTCCCTTAAGGCTGTATGTTATTTCATTGTTGCTTATGACTCAAGAAGTTATGTAAATGCTTCAAGGAACTAACAGGGTTGCAAGTTTACTGATGGGGATATCATGTAAGAATGAGGTTTAGATTGAGCATTGATGTCTATTTACAAGTTGAATAGATAGATCGTATATCTGAATATATGTATAAGTATCAGATATCCATATGTATGTTTTTAATTCATGGATTTGCCCAATGCTTAAGGCACTGATCAGCTACAGGATCATTAAGTCTTACTACTGCATATCTGAGGGTTTGTTGGAATCAACATTATTAATCAAACGTTCTTTCATTTCATGTTGAAGGACCTAAATAGAATGCCCTCATTCAGCTTGTGAATATTCTAGATTTGCATTTAGCTACTGCAGATCTGTGTCATTTCATGAGTTATTAGGAGATATAAGGGTTTCATTTGCTTAATAGATTCAGGGATATGTTTTTTGCATTGGTACGGTATCATTTGAATCTGAGGTCTACCCGCCTAGGTTTAGCAGAGCCTGAAGTAGAAGAAGGGTCATGCCTTATAGTTGGCCTGTTGTCAGAAATGACATGTTGAAAATGGGAGTTAGCTGCCCCTAGATATGTCAGTTTCTCAGTGGGATAATTGAAAACCCTCCAACATTTTCAAACACCAACAGGTCCCATCCACCCCTCTTTTATACAACATGCCATTAGAAATTACATATTTTGTTGTAATGGGCACCCCTGGATGTCCCAAAAACTAAACCAAATCGCTGAAAGGAATTATGTCAAACAGTTTGCATTCAACTTCTTAAAACCCCTTATAACTCCGAAAATCAAACGTTTATTTGTTTGTTGTGTTTCATGCATGTAATTGGTATCATACAACATAAACAAGAAAGGAACTACAATAATATGCAAAGTGGAAATGAACTGCTGCTAATAGAATGTTATTTTTAGAATTCATAAAACCAAATACATGGCAGATTTATCAACTCACTAATTACTTCAGCAATATTGTCATAATACTCCAGCCCATGCTTACGAACTTGCTGCTGCAATACTTTGTCCTTCAATCAGTCCACTACCTTCGTAATACCATTCCCTCAAAGCAGCATAAGCGTCGGACAAGTAGTGAAGAAGATATGAGCAAAATACCAAATCTGCCTGTAGCCGAAAATGCAACTAAACTGCCTGATAATGAAGCCAAAAACAGAGAATTCCAAAGGCCAAACCCCAAGGGAATGACGTCTAGAATGTTATAAGAGAGGATAGACGTCCTCAAATGCCAAGAACTGAGCTGCAACTCACATACCAATTTCTTCTCATATTCAACCTGTCTAATGAAGCCACAAATGCTTCCTTTTATTCTATTCCCACGGGTCCCCTCAACTCATATGGGCAATGTGGGATAAAAGATGTGTAATATAAAACATATATTAAAATACCCCTTATGTCTCCCTTGGGTACACATCACCATAAAATATATATTAAAGTAACAGTTTAATATTTTACAATTAAATTAGACGTTACTTTAATAAAACTTCAGGCATTAAAATGTATTAGCAATCGGACTCCGAATAATGCGAGTGATAGCTCATCGGAAAGCTCTCATCGAGGAGTATCAAGTCCAATCACCAAAATTGACCTGCACTGTGTCCTGCCGACTTACTAAAAATAGTAAGTATGCCTGAAACTAAGTAAATCAACTTCATTTTGGCCCAAACTGGAAATGACTAGGCCAAAACACTCCGAGATCCCATTAAACCCTTCGTTAGCCCTCGGGACCATGTAGAACAAGGCTAACGCGCACACACTTGGTCAACTGCTAAAATGGGGACATTACAGTCCGCCCCCCTTGAAATTGCTTGTCCTCAAGCAACCTCAGTCCAGCCTGCTGAATAACCTGCTCACTCTCCCATGTAGAATCTTCCTCCGGCAGGTCTTTCCATTTGACCAAATACTCCTTCACTATCCTGTTTCTAAGCTTCCTCTCTCTGGTATCCACAATAGCCTCAGGTACTAACACAAGCTTCCCCTCCTCATCCAAAGGGGGTAAATATAAAGAAGGCACTACACTCTGACCAATGGATTTCTTAAGCCTAGACACATGAAACACACTGTGCACTCGATTGCCCTTTGGAAGCTCAAGCTCATAGGCGACTTTGCCCACTTTGCGAATCACCCTGTAGGGACCATAAAATCTAGGTTTCAACTTTTCAGCTCCGCTCTTCTTGAGCGATGACTGTCTATATGGTTGTAGCCTCAAGTAAACCATATCCCCTACCTCGAAGCTACGCTCTATTCGGTGCTGATCAGCATACAATTTCTGTTGATTCTGGGCCTGTTGTATATTCTCTTTGAGCACTTTCAGGATGTCCTGACTATCTTGCAATAAGTTTTTGGCTTTGGGCACTCTACTGTCCCCCAAAACTAAATCCATGAAGCTAGGTGCTTCATAACCATAGAGTGCCATGAAAGGAGTCATCTTGATGGACATATGATAAGTGGTGTTATAACAATACTCTCCCATATGCAACCATCTGATCCAAGCCTTTTTTTGTGTAGTTACATAGTTCCTCAAATATCCTTTCGCCCATTTATTCATAATCTCTGTTTGCCCATCTGTTTGCGGATGATAACTAGTGCTAGGTGTAAGATCTGTACCACACAACCTAAACAACTCTTGCCAAAAAACACTCATAAACTTACTATCCCGATCGCTGACAATGAATCTGGGCAGCCCATGTAACCTGAATATCTCTTTAAAGAAAAGATCTGCCACCTGTGCTGCTGTGTAAGTGGACGGAATAGCAAAGAAGTGAGCAAACTTCGTCAAGCGGTCCACCACCACATAGATGCAATCCCTTCCCTGCACTCGTGGTAAGCCAGTGATGAAGTCCATCGAAATACTTTCCCATTTCCTATCAGGAATGGGCAAGGGCTGTAATAAACCTGCAGGAAATGTGTGTTCTCCCTTATTCTGTTGACAAACCATACACTCCCTGACATACCTCTGAACATCATCCTTGAGCCCTTTCCATGAAAATCGCTCTCAGATCTGCCTATAGGTCTTGAAGACCCCCGGATGTCCTACTGTGGGTGCATCATGAAATGCCTTCAATATTGCCTCTCTCAAATGTGATGACGGAATCAAATAAACCCTGTCCTGAACTCTGATCAATCCATCTATCACCTCATAGCGATCATCCTGTATGGTACCTGAAATCAATCCAGAAGCCCAAGCATCTCCGACATACTCTGCTATAATCCGATCTCTCCAATCTCCTGAAATCTCTGCCAGAGCACATAAGTGAGGTCTCCGAGATAAGGCATCAGCCACCACATTTTTCTTACCTTTGACAAACTCTATGTCAAATTCATAAGCCTGCAATTTAGTTACCCATTTTTGTTGCCGGTCATTAAGATCACACTGGCTCATGAAGTATTTAATACTGTTGTGATCAGTCTTGATCACAAAACGTCCACCTACCAAATATGATCGAAATTTGGCCAATGCATGCATTATGGCCAACATCTCCCGGTCATAGACAGAATAACTTTTCTCAACTCCTCGGAGCTTCTACTCTCGAATGCAATGGGATGCTTCTCCTGCATGAATACTACTCCAATCCCATCACCTGATGCATCACAATGAAGCTCAAAAGGCTTTGTGAAATCCGGTAGAGCTAGAACTGGACATGAAGACATTACCTGCTTGAAATGCTCAAAACACCTCTGTGCTGCCCCTGTTCACACGAAGGCTCCTTTCCTGGTAAGATCTGTCAAGGGTGTAGCAATCTGTGAGAATCCCTTAACAAACCTTC
The DNA here is from genome assembly GCA_028749045.1 of Cupressus sempervirens. Classification (NCBI taxonomy): domain Eukaryota; kingdom Viridiplantae; phylum Streptophyta; class Pinopsida; order Cupressales; family Cupressaceae; genus Cupressus; species Cupressus sempervirens. The sequence goes on from CM053787.1 coordinate 865,396,247, forward strand.
TATAAAAACCACATAAACCAAAGAATCCCTTAAGCTGTGTAAGGTTTGTGGGAGTAGGCCACTCTACAATAGCTCTAATCTTTTCGAGATCAACCTGAACGCCATCTGCACTAATGATATGCCCCAGGTAAAGGAGCTCATTCATGCCAAACTCACATTTAGATTCCTTGGCATACAATGACTCTCTCTCCAGAATAGATAACACCTCCTCCAGATGATGTAAGTGCTCCTCCCAGGTCTTACTGAAGACCAAGATGTCATCAAAGAAGATCAAGACAAATCTCCTCAGCTGCTTCCTGAATACCTGGTTCATACAACTTTGAAATGTAGCAGGTGCATTGGTTAGACCAAATGGCATAACCATGAACTCAAAGTGGCCATAGTGACATCGGAAGGCTGTTTTCTCAATGTCCTTTGCTCTCATCCTGATCTGATGGTATCCAGATCGCAAATCAATTTTGGTGAAGAAGCATGCCCCATGCAACTCATCAATCAGCTCATCAATCCTAGGAATGGGATACCTGTTTTTAATTGTTTTCTTATTTAGTGCCCTGTAATCGATGCACATGCGCATTGTCCCATCCTTCTTCTTTACCAATACTACTGCTGAAGCAAAAGGGCTCTTACTGGGCCTGATATGCCCCATCTCCAACAAATCCTTAATCGCCTTCTCTATCTCATCCTTGTGTTTCTTAGGATGACGATAGGGGGTAATCATAACTCGTTTGGCTCCCTCCTCGAGCTCAATAACATGTTCCATCCCTCTGTCAGGAGGAACCCCATGAGGAATATCGCTAAATACTTTAGCGTGTCTATCAAGTATCTTCTGGACATCTAGTGGATGACTCTTTTCTTGTGGCTCTGGTGAAGTTGGCATAATGTGGCACTCTGCCGCCCACTCTATGTCATCATGACGAAAAAGTCTCTGCATTCTCCTCAAGGACACTATTATGCAACCTCCATCTGAAAGCCCTCTAAGTACCACAGTTCTCCCCTTATGCTGGAATCTCATCTCCAATTTCGCTAGATTGAGTGTGAACTCAACTAGTGAAGCCATCCATGTCATGCCGAGGATGACATCATAATCTCCCATGTCCACAACATAGAACTCATCTTCCAACTCGTAGCCATCTCCAAACCTGATGCGAAGATTAGATATCTTCCGAGTGCATAATAACTTATCACCGTTAGCCACCATGACTCTAAACCCATCATGCTCCTCTGTCTGTAACCCTCTCCTGGCTACCAACTGTGCATCTATGAAGTTATGTGTAGCCCCAGTGTCAATAAGAGATATCACTTTCTGCCCCTGGATAATACCCCTGACCTTAAATGTGATTGCCTTTTGGGCCCCTGTCAAGCGTGCCAACGATCTATCATCCTTAGGAATGTTGCTCTTCTCTATAGTGTTACCCTCATCTGAATCGGAGTGCTGATCCTCCCCTTCTGACTCTGACTCTTCTGCTGAAAAATACTCCATTTGATTTGCCTTAGCCTTGAGAGAACATTTATGAGATAAGTCCCAAGGCTCTCTACAATGGAAGCACAGCTTCTTCTTTCGAAGTTCATTCAAGGTTTCATTGTCTAGTCCTTTTGATCCTTCTTTGGGTTTGCTATACTCTTTCTGAAATGATTTTTTGTCTTTGTCCTTGCAGTAGGAAGAATCTATTGAATGGTTTTTTCCTTTGTATACCGAAGGGGCTAAATCTCGTGCCTTTTTAGTTGCTTCAGCTAACGCGAGTGGATCATGTCCCTTCACCCAACCTCGTAATGGATCAGCAAGACCATCACAAAATAACACCACCAATCTCCTAGGAGAGATATCAGTAACAAGTACAGACAAGCGCTGAAACTCGGCAATGTAAGCATCCACAGAACCTGACTGTTTTAACTGTGCTAGCTCCTTGAAATGTAACTTAGGATCCTTAGTGTCAAATCTCCCAATCAATGTTTCGGTGAATTCCTCATAGGATGTAATCTGATTATGCCCCAAAGTCACCATGCCATGATGCCACCATTCATGTGCAACGCCATCCAAGTGCATAGCCACATACTTGATAGCCTCCTCCTCAGGCATAGGATTAAGCTGCAAGTATGTATCTACCTTCTGCACCCAAGCTCGTGCAGTCATCTTCCCTGAAGCATCATAATAAGGTAAAGAAAGTTTTCCAACTTTCTTCCTCAGCTCAAAGTTTTGATTCCTCCCTCCTGCTTTAGGCATGTGTCTCATCCTCAAGTCCATATAATCTCTAAGAGAAATATCCGCCTGAAACTCTGGTCCAATAGCCTCCCAGTCCCTCCTGAACTGATCCTGTAACTCGGTAATCTGCGGTTCGTTTACTGGATGAATCGGATCTCTAGGTGGAAAAGTGGGTAGAAGAGGTCTCGAGCTCACAGTCCGTGCTGGGCGTGCAACGTGTCTAAAGTTATCAGCCTCATTCCCATTGTTGCCATGTCCATTATTACCATTAATGTTATTCTCAGGACCATTGTTGTTGCCTTGGCCTTCATGGTTATTGTTTCCCCCGTTGTTATTGTTTCCCTCGTTGTTATTGTTTCTGTTGTTGGCATCACCTGGATTAATATTGACACCCATTTGTCTAGCCATGAGCTGCAACATCATGTCCATTCGCCTATTCTGCTCCTGCTGCATACGCTGCCCCTGCTCTAATGTATCCAGTAACTGTCGGAACAGTACCTCCCCTTGATCTGGACCACCTAATCCTGTATTCCTATCATCTCGATCACCCATATTATTGTCCTGATCACAGAATATCTCCTCTGTGTCTATATGGTTGAATTCAATGTCCCCCTGCACGGATGTACTAGACTGTTTGCTTTGCAAGTCTGAAATCCTATTTTGTCTTGCTCTGGTATCGCGGAAATTATAAGACCCCTGTCGCATGCTCAAACATAAATGCTTAGCCTGTGTTTTTTTTACTTACTTTTTCCCTCTATCCGGCTGTTCCAAATTCCCTATAAGACCTCCACAGGATGGCAGGACTTATAGCTCTGATACCACTGTAATGGGCACCCCTGGATGTCCCAAAAACTAAACCAAATTGCTGAAAGGAATTATGTCAAACAGTTTGCATTCAACTTCTTAAAACCCCTTATAACTCTGGAAATCAAACGTTTATTTGTTTGTTGTGTTTCATGCATGTAATTGGTATCATACAACATAAACAAGAAAGGATCTGCAATAATATGCAAAGTGGAAATGAACTGCTGCTAATAGAATGTTATTTTTAGAATTCATAAAACCAAATACATGGCAGATTTATCAACTCACTAATTACTTCAGCAATATTGTCATAATACTCCAGCCCATGCTTACGAACTTGCTGCTGCAATACTTTGTCCTTCAATCAGTCCACTACCTTCGTAATACCATTCCCTCAAAGCAGCATAAGCGTCAGACAAGTAGTGAAGAAGATATGAGCAAAATACCAAATCTGCCTGTAGCCGGAAATGCAACTAAACTGCCTGATAATGAAGCCAAAAACAGAGAATTCCAAAGGCCAAACCCCAAGGGAATGACGTCTAGAATGTTACAAGAGAGGATAGACGTCCTCAAATGCCAAGAACTGAGCTGCAACTCACATACCAATTTCTTCTCATATTCAACCTGTCTAATGAAGCCACAAATGCTTCCTTTTATTCTATTCCCACGGGTCCCCTCAACTCATATGGGCAATGTGGGATAAAAGATGTGTAATATAAAACATATATTAAAATACCCCTTATGTCTCCCTTGGGTACACACCACCATAAAATATATATTAAAGTAATAGTTTAATATTTTACAATTAAATTAGACGTTACTTTAATAAAACTTCAGGCATTAAAATGTATTAGCAATCGGACTCCGAATAATGCGAGTGATAGCTCATCGGAAAGCTCTCATCGAGGAGTATCGAGTCCAATCACCAAAATTGACCTGCACTGTGTCCTGCCGACTTACTAAAAATAGTAAGTATGCCTGAAACTAAGTAAATCAACTTCGTTTTGGCCCAAACTGGAAATGACTAGGCCAAAACACTCCAAGATCCCATTAAACCCTTCGTTAGCCCTCGGGACCATGTAGAACAAGGCTAACGCGCACACACTTGGTCAACTACTAAAATGGGGACATTACATTTGTTGCCTTTAATCTGAGATTATGTTTTTCTTTATAGTTCATATTCAGAGGGCATTCACCATATGTCAAAAAGTATGCTACATTAAAGAACTAGGGGTCTGTTGAGCTTACTAACAAAACAAAAGGCGTTGCTTCAATGCTATCAGGGAGTGATTCTTTATTTTTAGCTATCAGCATGCATAAACCTCGTCCTCTCACCAAAGAAGTAGATTTGATGGTTAAATCATATTCTTGAACCTTTACCACCCACATAGCTCTTTTATTCACCCCAATTTCCTATTGAGTCAATATGCTTTTTACTACTCTCTCTAGTACATAAATGATTGAATGGGAATGCATAATGTAGTACCTGAACTGCTTTAATGCTTTCACCATAGCAAATGCATGTTTCTTCATTTGAGTGTAATTTAATTCATGCTTCTTTAGGGGAATGCTCATGAAAGTAATTGGGGCTTCATTTCCCTTATCATCCCTTTGAGTCAAAATGCTCGACAGAGTGTGTTCCGAAGCATAGCAATACTTAATAAAATATTTTTCAAAATTTGGACTCATTAGCATGGAAGCATTCAAAATGGTTGTTTTAATATCTTCAAAATCTTTCTTACTTTCCTCTTGCCACCTAAAAGGGTGCTTTTCACTCATCATATTCAACAGATGCCTCACTTTTTCCAAAAATTTTGGAACTAAATTCTCAAAAAATTAATTTGACTAAAGAAGGATTTTAAATCATTCCTATTGGTTGGTAGAGCCAACTTTTGTATTGCTTTCACCCTGTCTGGGTCAATTCTTATACCTCTTTTTGAAATGATATGCCAGAGCAATTTGCCTTCTTCCATGAAGAATATAGACTTCTTGGGATTGAGGGATATATTGTGTTGTCTGCATTAACTTAGCATTGCCTCTAAATCTCTCAAGTGATATTTTCTTCTTTTAGAGTATATGGTCAGCTCATCAAGGTATATTAAAATTATTTTGTCTCTTAAATCTTTAAAGGAAGAATCCATTGATCTCTGGAAAGTTACTCCTACATTGATCAGGCCAAATGGCATCTGATTGTAAGAAAAAGTGCCATAGGGAGTAACAAAGGTTGTCTTGTGTTGATCTTTGGGTGCAACACTAATTTGATTGCATCCTAAATATCCATCGAGCATTGACATAACTTCAGATCCAACAACTATTTGTAGAACATGATCCATAGTGGGGAGGGTGTAATTGTCTTTGAGACGGCTTGGTTCAAATTTCTAAAGTCCATACAAATTCTTATTTCACCATTTTTTTGTCTCACAGGGACAATATTAGCTATCCAAGTTGAGTGATGGATTGGATAAATTATGCAAGCTTTCAACATCTTCTCTACTTCTTTGAAAATAACCTCGAATACCTTAGGGTTATAGTTTTTAAGTTTTTGCCTGAAAGTGGAAAATCCCAATTTTAAGGGTATATGATGCATAAATTCCCCATTCCTGAAGTTCTTTAAGTCTTTGTATCCCCAAACAAAAACATCTTGATAATTAGCCAAAATTTTTGATAGTCTATCCCTTTACTTTTCGAAGCAGGTTCAACCAATGGAAATCCATTTAGGGTTTTCTTCATTCCCAATGTTTATTTTTTCATGTTCCTTTAGGTCTTTATTGGGATCATTTTTCCTCTTCATGGCGCTGTCATCCTTTCTACCAAAGAGATGTTCAAAAGATACTAACCTTTTTGGGTTTCTATTACCTTTTAATTGAATAACTTCTCCTAATTTGGTCAATTCCTCTCTGACTAATTTGTCATCATTGTTTGACCCTTTGAAGAAAGTATCAACAAAATTTTCAACACATTCGATAAAATCCCTTAATTGTGCATCATTATCAAAAACCTGCCAATGATTCATGTTATCTGGGACCCTGGGTCTGTAAATCATTTCAATCTTATAAGTATCACTCTTGAATTCTAGATGTGGTAGCAACAAGGAGGCTGAAATAGCTAAGGAATCAACTTTAATGTTTGGAGAACGAGGCACAAATTCAATAGAGAAAGCTTCAAAGGATACAATTTCATCCCAAACTAGATTTCTATAATGTCTCAACTTATCATTTTTCACAAAAAATTGCTTCCTTACCTATTTTACAATGAGTTTAGCATTGCCTCTCACCTTCAATTACTTTATCTTCTTTACTTTGGGTTCCTGCAAGCCCAGGAGCAATGTTTCATACTTTGTAGTGTTATTTATGTTATGAAAATCCAATTTAAAAGAGAATGGAAACATTTCTCCCAAAGGTGAAATCAAAACAACTCCTGCTTCTGAACCTAAATTAGACTAGCTACCATTGAATTCAAAAATCCACAGTGTCCTTATAGTTTCCCATACTATCCTCCTTGGGTTTATCATTAGGCAAGATTACATAATTTCCAAATTGGCACTCTTGATACAATATTTGGGTCTTTGGATTGTCTGAGGTCACCACCGTGTATTTATTCTTAGGTTTTGGTTCTAGTTTTATTTTTTTCTTTCCTACCAGGATGTAAGCTTCAGACCAATCCATCTTGATTTCTCCACCCTTATCTTTATAGAAGGTTTTACTGAGAAACATTTCATAACTAGTTGGTATATTAGCTACCAAGATGGTAAGTTTCAGCCTTTTATCCGGGCAAGCATAAAGAACAACTTGTACATCTTTCACCTAGCCAACTAAGGGTACTTGCTTTCCATCCATGGAATAGTAATGTCTGTAGGTTTTAGTGAGGTCTAGGCCAAGGGCTTTAGCAACAAGGGCTAGCATAATGTTTTCAGAGGCTCCCTAATCTATAATAAAATTACTAAGCTTTTGTCCATTTAGTAGCAAGGATACATTAAAATGATTTGGTTTTCTTTCTTCTATTTCCCCTTCTACAGTGTTGACCACTGGCCTCGTATGGGAGGCATTCGTTGTATGTCTTTCAAATACAAAGACTGGTCTCTCCAGGGATTCTCAATTTTCAATCGTATGCTCAACAAATTGGGCATTAATGACAGGTGTCCCTCTTACATATTGAACTAACTTATCCAAATCTTTAGGGTTCATTCTTAAATATGTTGTTGGAGAAATGGATATAGAGGAAGATTTACAAAAATCTACAATGTCAAAAGAAGATGTACTGGAGGTTCTTTCTGTCTTAGATAAAATCTTGAAATATGTGTTCTTTGCTGGATCACTGTGTACATGTTCCTTTCCTTTAGAACTTGAAGCACTTGCGTTAGTTCCAAAATAAGGCTTATGATTTCTTTGGTTTTTGGTCCTAATAGTGCAAGTCAGATCTTGGAGAGTCACAAAGGCATCTCCCCCTCTTTATGAGTCAGATTCATATTGAAGAAAATAAGTATTCACGTCTACACTTTCAGTTCTTTCATTTACAATCGACGATTCAGCACCAAGGGCATCCTTCACTAGTTGAACACATCTCAACTAATCTGTGCAAGTTTTCCCATCATGGTCTATGGTCAAATGGAAAGAACACATAGTCTCTTTAGGTGCTCCCTTAATTTGCAACCTTGGCTGAAAAGCTATCAAGAGTGGGGTTTTACTATGAACCTGATGCTGTTGGTAGCTATTAATTTCTTTATAGGGGGATCGGTAAGGACCATGAGGTCTATTCTGTTTCCTTTCCAGCATGGCTATATCATTCATCAACCTTTGCATGAAAGGGTATGTGGGGGGAGAAGTAGAAGTAGGCCTGGAAGTTTGAACATTTCTCTTCCATTTGCCAATAGTAATGAGTGCATCTTCTAATTGGATAGCCAATCTTTGAGCGGCCACTAAATCAACAACTACATCTTTAATGAGGTGAAAACTCACATCAAGGGGAATTGTGTTGACAAAGTATATTTTTTTGTTTTCCCCATTTGGTCTGGAGGCAATTGGAATTCTCTCGGTCAACCTATTGAATTTCACTACAAACTCCCTCATGGGCTCATGCATTTCCTTCTTCAATTGACTTAGTTGAAGTAATAGTGAGCATTCATAGTCAAGGGTCTTGAATCTGGTTTCAAACATTGTTTTCATGTCATCCCACCTAGTTATAGAATGATGCAATAGATGGTTAAACCAATCCATGATAACATCAGTTAGCATTTGAACAAACAACCTGACAACAATTTCTTGGGTTAGGACACTTATAACTCCACAGGCCATGTGGAAGGCACTCAAGTGATCATCTATAGAAATTTTGCCATCCCCTCTAAACTTAGGTAAAATTTTGGTTGCACCCTTGGGTAATGCGGCGAGATTGACCCCAAGATTCAATGGGCCTATATTTTTCCCCCATGATTGGTTGACAATCATGGTTGTTACAATGGCCAAATGTTCAAATGAGAAGGGACCAGAGCTTTTAATGGAAGTAAAGATTGTACCAAAGGTGAGAGAGGGGAAGGTTTTGAGGGAGAACTAGGCCTGCTACAAGATTTAGTTTTCTTCTTCTTTGGGTCGTTAAAATCAGGTAGAAAACTCAATTTTTTCAAAGGCTCAAAATTTTCATCTAGAATGCCCCTTTCTCTTTCTCCTCTCGTATACCTCCTTTCAGCCAAGTCTATTTTTTTCATTTAAGGTCTCATAGGGGTTTGAATGAGTCCTTTTACCATCGCTTCTTCTTGGACTTCTAGCATGCCTCTCAAAAGTTCAGTATGCTCTTCTTCCCTTTCAAGCAAAATAAATGCTTGTTGAAATTGCTAATTATTCTGGTGTTACATCTAGGCAGCAGATGTGAAATCAGAGATTATGTCTTCCTGTGTGTGTTCAAATATGAGATTAAGCTGCAAAAAAGGAAATACATTATCACTCGGGAGTACTATTGTGATTCATTATTAGTTCATAGGGCTTAGTCTTTTTTCAAGGGACTCTTCCCCAGTAGAGTCACTAGAAATCTATTAGTGAACAAATTATCTTTTTCGATCAAACAATAATATACTCTATACCCAAGGAATGGAAAATCCAAAAATATTCACAACAGTTAGGAAAAATTCATATTATTTTCTTTCCTTTTGCATTTATAGGTACATCTCCCTTTTGTAAAATTTATCAATGGACTCAAAGGAGTTAACAATAATGAAATGCACACTTTTTACCAAAAAACGTATAAGGAAATCTCATGTACTCTTGGGTACTGAGGTAAAAATTCACATGCTTGTTTATAGAAATGACATGAAAAGCCCAAAGTCTCTTCATCAACAATAATCTAACTGAAAACTAAATACCATTATAGTTCGAAGTAATCATACAAGAAAATAAATGAACATAAATTGGGGAGAAACAACAACATACATCACATACACCAGATTATCAATGTTCACAAAGTAACAATGATTGAATTGCTTCAAACACCAATTTTTAAAGCATGGTAAAATTATATATATATATATATATATATATATATTCTGTCTATTGCTATTTCAATTCGAAAAAACTAACTTTATCAAAGTATACTCTAGCTTTCTAATTTCTAACCCCTAACTAGTTAAATGCTCCAGCATTTGTAGTTTCTTACATATCTGAAAAGGCCTCCATTAAAGCCTAACCTTTTGGTTAAAATAGTTACAATCGGTAAAGATAGTTTTTAAAATAGTTTCAAAAGAAACAAATGGAAAGTAATTGATCAAACTAAACTTCATCACTAGTTTTCTCCTCCTCACCCATGGTTTGCTTCACCAGCTTCCAGCTCTTGAAGGTATTTGTGAACTCTTGCATTGCATGAGAGTATGGGTTCTTTAAACTCAACAACTTGGATTTGCAAGCATTCTTTTTTCATTTGAACTCTTTAATCTTAAAAAAATTTCACGACATGAGGTTTCTGTTCAAATATAGCATGGATTCAATGTTTGCCAATGTAGTGAAATCACTAGTAGTGGGTGTGTCATTGTTCTTGATCTTCATTATTGCATCATTGGAATTTTTTCTCAATGCCTCATAATCCATATTGCCATCTTCAAATTGTGGAATCCCTATAGGATTTATCACATTCATATCTTTTAAAAGCTCTTTGTGCATCCCAACAATTTCATTTTCAATTGATTGCATTTCTTTGATGGCTTCTCTGTAGATCGATTCTTTCCAACCCATGTTACATTTTAGGACAAATAACATACAAGAATCCACAGTTTTCATAGGATTTTCACCCAAACATTTTAGTAATCCATATATTTCAACTTCACTAACTTGAAACACGATAGCCTGACATCGATTTCAATTGGCCTCCCATCCTGGTGTAAGAATCTGAATCTCACCTAATAGTGTTTCCCCCTCATTACACATAGTAGTGAGATCTAGAATAAATTTGTTACCCTCTTTAATTATGGAGGTTATCCAGTATTACAATGCATCTGAGAGTAGCTTTCCTTTCTGAATTTGTTTAACTAATTGTTGTTTGTTTGCAGAATTAGGATCAAAGGACTATGGGGTCTAAACCACTGGAAGAGCACCGAGATTCATCAATGAATCTATGTAGGCAGCCATAGTCACTACTAGTGCCTTGAGTTCCTTCTTTTCTTTACTGTCCTTTTCTAACAAGGTTAGCATGTAATCCACAAAGAACTTGAAAAAGTGGTTACCTATATCCCTGTTAATGGTTCCTAATTCCACAGAAGTAACCTTAAGACCTTCTATATTAATCTCCCTAGATTCAGTCTTCTATTTATATGTGGTTACTTCTACTATTATCTTCCCAGTCACTAGATCTTTGAAAAATGAGCATCACTTTTTAACTTCTTAACTTTGAAGCCATAGGCTACATATTTGGTAACAATGTCTTTTGCTAGTGTAGACACAGGTTGCAGGCTCCTTTTTTTGTTGACTGAATGGGATAGCCAGGATGGAATAATGGGATTAGTGGAGATTCCTTGGGTTTCTCTGGTAGGAGTCATGAACTTGGGCTGGTCTATCCTGGGGGCTTCAATTAACTGCACATCACCATTGGGATTATTTAAAAAACTAAGTCCATCACTTAGATCTTGTCCTTGAGCCATCACCTTCTCCTTCTAAATTTCTTGTTGCATGAGTGCTTCAGACTTGGTTTTGGACCTTGTCCTAGGAGTCATATTTTGTGTAGGAGACGATGTTCTTTTCTATCTACTAGGATTCGATACACTACTTACAATAGGAGATGAAACTAAAAAGTTAGAAGTTAGTGGTCCAGAAAAAGAAACTATTTTTGGAGATTTTCTAGATTTTTTCTCATTGACCATCTTCATGCTTCTTCTCCTTAGCCAATTTTCTATGTGAGTAAGGATGGATCTAGTTCTAAAATTTATGTCATCTTCTTCCTCTTGATTCCAATCCAGTTCTAGTTGTTTTGATTCAATAGCTTCTTCCCATCCTAGTTCAACAATGTTTGATCCATCTTCAACTACTCCTTCTAATTGAAACTTCAGCTTGAGGGAATTGATTTGTTGAAGTGTTAAGCTCAAATGATCTCTCTGTAACACTTCATTTTTGCAATCCTACCACAAGTCTTCCAAATGTTCCAACTGTAGATGATTAGCTTTTTAAATCAAGAATTTGGGCTACAAACTCTTTGCTATCAAAATCCCTCCTTCCTTGATAGGATCCAAAACTAAAACTAAGCAAATTACTTCCAATGACCGAGGCATTAATAATGCTGCTATAGGGTAAAGGGTTGAGTTTGATAGGGAAAATTGATTCCCAACTTTCATGGGGTAAATTATCTTAATTCACTTAAAACAATTGTTTGCAAACTTTGGCCAATACAAAACAATCAAGTGCATAGCGAGGCAACTTCATTGGTTCTTCTTTGAACCCACCCGCTCATAAATAAGTAAATTTAAGAAACTAGATGAAATAGCTTACATAGTTCTAAATCAATTTTTGGGCTTCTAAGGATAACCTTGGCATGGGCGCCTCTTTCAAACTCAAATGCACACTTTTTATTAACACATCTTGCACTTTCCTAAAATCTTCTAACACCCTATCCCTTTGGAGTAGAGGGCAGTATTGGTAAATGATTATTTATTCACTCCAAGTTTCATGTGGAAGGGAAGTGATGTTACTGACACAAGCAATGCAATATGTGAGATAAGAAGCCATGTAGAAATTTTCTTTAGATTCCTTAGTATGTTTGAGCTAGCTCCTTAATGAACTAGCAATTACTTTAGCCCAATCCAACAATTGTTGTCCTTTTAAAATAATCTCCACATAGTGATACATCCACTCTTCAAAAAGGAAAACATCAATTGAACCCTTAGCCTGATGTAATAGAACCATAAGGTCATGAATATTGGGATTCATGTGGTCTTTAGTGACTACTTTGGGTAGCCTTGAACCACCTCTGTAATTGGTCACTGTCCACTTCCTGGCTAGGATGTTACGGTATTTACTAGGACTTTCCTGATACTCAACCAGGGACTAAATAGGAGTAAATGCAACAAAGGTACATTCAGGTCAGCATAAAACTAAGGAAATGGTTTCCCTAGAAATTGACAACATAGGTTCTCCATCCTTGTTCAAGATTCTCTTACTTCTCACATCATAGTGATCAATACAAAGTTGGAGCAATTCAGGGCTTGGCAGGGTAGGAGGAAAAGTTGTGGCTTCAATCAGACCACTGGTTAAGATTTCCATACAACCATTCACATTGTCGGCCTATTCAAGGAAATTAGCTTTCAATTTCTCTACTTTAACACCCTCAAAATTAGTATCACTAATGATGGGTCTTTTACATTCCAAACTTGAAACATTCCCAAATAAATGCAATACAGACTTCATCTCAAATAAAGAAAGTAAATCCCAAAACTAATATTTTCTTTGAAATGAACATAGATGATAGAACAAAGGGAGGGATTTTCTATGTTCTCACCTATAGCTTGCTGAGAAATATTGGGCCCTTTTCCTTGTCTCTCTGTCACTTCTCCTTCAAATTATTCTTTTGCATAATAAAAAAAAAAGGAAACTTATGTTCTTTTAAAGGAAGAAGAGAACATACAGGCAAAAGTACGGCCTCATAATGAATCATTCACGGAAAATTAGTTGTGGCTATATTCACACATTTGAAAGTCCATGACAAGACCCCTTATTAAATAACTTCCCTTTGCAGCTATCCTTGTAATGATTACTTTCATTTGACAAACAATCTATTTATTGGACAAAATATTTCCCATCCTAAGTCATGATGATGACTTCTCTCATGCTCAAAATTAAGGCGCACTTCACATTATTACCTCTTGACATATCAATCAATGCCTTAGGAAATGGTAACCTTTTGAAAATCATAACCACTTCCCCTCAAAGACTTTAGTTATAGAACCACTTTGATTTTCTTTGAACCAAGATTCAAAGAGGTTCAAAGTACTTTAAAAGAACACTTTTATAATTCTGGGCGTGTATCATCGACAGGAAAATGGTCAATATAAAATCCTTTGGTTGAACTCCTTTGAACTACTTTGAACCAAAGTTCAAAGGGGTTCAGAGTATAAAAGATGCGATGGACAATGCGGGTGACTTCATATAATGTTTGACGATAATTAGGAAACATGAAATCAAAGCAGGTGGTTTCAATAACTAAACTGAGCATCCTTTGGGGAAGTGTAGAAAAATTAAATAATGGCAACTCAAAATAGGGCTAACAAGTTAGAGAGTAACAATGAGATGACCTAATTTGAATGCAACTGATTTGCTAATTATAGATCTTTGTTCTAGCTTGTACTTGATCCTTCCTGATCAAACATCACTTTGTTGCTCCATAAGGATATTCTACTTATCCTTCAAATTCGCTTCCTCTTCTCATCGCTAAATCTTCAATAGTATCGTCATGTATTACAACACTTTGAAATCTCAACTTGACCTTATATCTTCCATTTTATCAAGTCGACTCAAATACAACTTTGAATAATAATATTCATCACCTTAGTTGGTTGGAATCAATAGATAAATCAATTAAGCTTAATATATCAAAATAAGAAAATCCTTTATTAGCCAACCCAACTCAGTAGAAACTAACTCAGAAATGATTTCTTTTGTTAACCAACAGAAGCTCGGTTAACACTGCAAACTTGGAAAAATCCTTTGGCAACCAAGTGAGCTTGGTTAGTACTAGTTCCATCCAACTTTCCTTTTTTAACTAAGTGAGCTTGATTAACACTCACTTTCTGCATCTTTTTCTTTGATGCCCAAGTGAACTCAGTAGACACTACTTTTTGAACTAGGGAAACATAGGAGTGCTCAGTAGACACATAAAGCTGTCTTTACTACCCAAGTGAGCTCGACATATACTGACTGATAATGATTATGACATTTGTGTAATATCAAAGATAATACACAATTAATCAATTGTATCCAACATACTCTTTATGGAGACTCATTATCAAAAAAATTTGTGTGCAAGTTTACATCATCTTCAAGGTCAAAGGGAAAAAGTTCCAATAGGTTAGTGAAGAATGCATAAGGATTATTGAAAGGGAGGACATAACATTTAACATTCAAATGGAATGAGATGATACACTGGAAGAGGATTACACATTTTGTGAAATGCTGAACTAGATTAAGATAAGGAAGAGAGTTGGAAACTCAAAAAAAGGACATGAGACACTACACATTCCTGAAGGTCAAGAGTGGGATGCATCGGTGAACAAACCCCTACACTTAGAATCATTGCAAATCTATATAGAAGGTAGTGGCTGGAGGCAAGAACCCACTACAACAGGTGAAATTTTGAACAGAATAATCCCAAACAACATATTGGAGTAACCATTGATCATTCTTAATCATGCATCCAAAATTAGGGCTAGAAGGAAGCCAATCATCATAGTTACTCCTATTCCAAGACCTCCTGACATCCCCCCCACATCCATACTCAATAACCCCTTCAACATCATCAAAGAAGGGAACATGCACTTCAAATGGGTTGAGGGATTCTCTACTTAGACTACCTAGATAGAAGAATGACAGTCTCTAAAATCTAGTTATTTGCATATATTTCTTTTGTTTTTTTGTTGACTAGGTGTTATGATGGGATAGATCTGAACTGGTCCAGACCTTTAACTTTATGCTCGTACTTGGTGTGATTTTAGTCTTGGTGAACCTTTTCGTATGATGTTGCTCTTTATTTTGGCTTGCTATAATACTTAATAATTTTTTTTATAAAAAATTAAAATTATTCTAAAATTTAACAAAAGATATTTTTCAAAATCATGTAATGTAGTCTAGATTTAGTTTTTAGTATTGTATTGCAATTCTAATTTTGACAAACCCAAATAATTAATTAAATAACTTATTTTTTGCAAAACTCATCTTTGCCTATGCTTCTATATATTTTTGTTTATACTAATGTTTATATTCATTTCACAAGTCAAAGAAATAGTTGGATTTCACTTTTTTTTATTTTAGGCAAGAAGGGGAAAATTATTTTTCTAATTATACGTTTTTGTAGGATTGTGGTATGATTCATTGTATATATGAAGTTGTAGGTTGAACTACATATTGTGTTGCTCAACATGAATAAGTTTAATTCAAGGTTTGTTATATGTATTTTTCTAGAAATTTGAAAGAGCACCACAAAAAGAGTATTCTTAACTGTATCTTGTTTTAGGGTTGTGATAATATTTTATTCAAATTATATGGGGTTATAATTTGAATTTATACATTATATTTTCAACTTTCACAAGTTTAGTTCATGGTTCATAAGATGCATTTTTAAACAAAAATATTATGTCAAAGGAATGATTTGAGTTCACAAAATTTTTCTTCAAGTATTTGTGTCCACGTGCACCCCAACTAAAATGCATTTGTCATTTTTGTTGTTATAGGGTTATGATAGGATTTTATTTTATTTTAAATAATTCATTTCTAGAAAAATTACACCTTGTGTTTTGAAACTTATAAAAGGTAGTTCATGGTTTGTAAGATGTTTTTAATGTTAATTTGATGTTATCTCAATCGCATGGTTGCATATCACAACATTCCTCTTTGCACCCACAAAAAATTGTATTACTCATTTTATGTTGTTGTGGGATTGTTAAATGTGTTTGGGTTGAACAAGAAAAAATAAAAGTAACAACAAGAGCATGAAGCATAACATGAGTAATGAAAAGAAAATTAAAAATATATAAGTTGAACAACTCAAGAGGAATAGTTATGAGATGTAAACTAGAATTATGGGCATACAAAACACCTTAATACCACCAAAAGACATGACAAAAAGTGACATTTAATCACCCCCATCCCCTCTCACACACACACACACACACACACACACATTGTTCCTTCCTTCCATCACTTAGGATTATGATTAGAACTATGGTAACCCTAAGCCAAAAACTCTATAAACATAATTCCTAAACACTAAAACCAGTCTGTCTTTCATTTTTTCTCTTCCACTCTCTCCCTCCTTCCCTTATCTTCTTCTTCCCACCTCTCTCCCCCTCTATTAATATTTCCCTTTCTTCCCCATCATCCTAATCTAGGGTGAGTTATAAGGGGTCTTAAGGGGTTCTAGAATATTGTAATGTGTTTAAGGACCCCTCTATACCCCTAAGGACCCCTTACCATACACTATCATATGGTAAGGGGTCTAAAGGGGTCCTAATTGATATTAAGTCATCCTAAGATACATTAATTTATCTAGGACTCCTCTTGTTCCTCCAAGATCTTTTTTCCATCTCTCTTACCCTCCTCTTACTCTCTCCCCAATCTCCTTGCTACCTTATTTTATATTTCCACCAAATATACCATCAATATTAGCATATAGATATATTAATAAGTGGGGAAGAAACCTAGATATAGAAGGGAGGGAGAAGAGAAGAGAAAAAATGAAACAATAGATATAGAAGTAAGAACAAAGAATAGAGAACGAAGAACATAGAATAGAAAAAAGAGAACAAAGATTAAAGAAAAATACTAAAAAATAATGATTAGAAAAAAATAAAAATTTAAGAATACTTTTTGCTCCATCTCCTTAACACTATCTCTCTTTCCCTCTCTCACTCTCTCCTCAATATCCTACCAATTTATTTACTCTCACTATCAATTGTAAGGGGGGGGGAGAGAGAGAGAGAGAGAGAGAGAGAGAGAGAGAGAGAGAGAGAGAGAGAATGGAGGAGAGGTAAAAATGTAGGGAGTGAGACACCTAGGAAGAGACAAGATAAAATGAAAGAGGTGACATACTTAGAGAGTAAGAGATGCTTGAGATGGATTTTAAAGGAGGAAGGAAAAGACAAACAATGGTAAGAGAAGAATGAGAAGGATAAACCTATTAAAATAAAAATATGATTAAGGGAGAGAGAAGTGTCAACATAGGAAAAACACTCAACCATATCTCTCTTTCTCTCTCTCTCTCTCCCTCGCTCCCATTCACATCTCTCGATCACTTTATTTTGTTTATATAAATTGTACCACCAATCTCGGCCTTAACAAAAGGGAGAAGATCATATAAGAAAATGTTTTCCCTAGCTTGACACCTAGGTATGAAATACTTAGGGGATTAAAAAATGTTGCATGGACTACAATCAACTACGGACACCAATGAATTGAATTATGAAATGAATGATAAAATATTTGACATGGTAATACAGATCCAATGAAACATAGTAAATCTCTTACTGAAAAATATATTATACTCACACCTCTTCACTTAATATTTGATACAACATGCACACATATTATCATACATCCTCTCTTTCATCCATACTCATACCTTGTACTACAAAAATGATTTAATATTTATACATAATTCATTGGTGAGAGGGGGAGAGGTGTGAAAGAGGGAGATAAGGGTCCATAAAAATGGTGGAGAGGGAGAGAAGGGAAAGAGTAAGATATGGATAAAAGGAATTATAGAGAGGGAGAAATAAAAAATCTATTTATATTTTAGAAGTTATGGTTATAGGGTTTAGAGATTATGTCTATAGATTTTTGGGTTTTTAGGTTAGGATTTAAGGTTTATGATTTGGAGAGAGAGAGAGAGAGAGAGAGAGAGAGAGAGAGAGAGAGAGAGAGAGAGAGAGAGAGAGAGAGAGAGAGAGAGCTATATTTCTCTAAACCCTAAACCTTGAGACTATAACCCTAGACCCTATAACCATAATCTCTAAAACCTATGTTATTTCTCCCTTATCCCATCATTCTTGTTACCTCTCTCATTCTCTTCCTCTTCCTCATCTCACTCCCCCTTTCTCATTTTCTCCTTCTCTTCCTCATCTTCATACCTCCCTCCCTCTCTCTTCACAATATGGTATTATTGAAAGGGATGGGACTACTCTCACATATCTAAGCTAAAATTGTCTTCAATTTGACAATCTCCAATCCATGACCAACTACAACCATTTATTGGCACCATTCAATAATCTGGTCATATTCTTTCTTTCTCTAATTTTCTTACATCTATCTCTCTTTATATATATCCACGTTCCTTTCCCTTCCCGTATATCTCTATGTCCCTTTCTTTCTCCTCATATTTATTATCTCTCCATTTATCTCTCTCTCTCTCTCTCTCTCTCTCTCTCTCTCTCTCTCTCTCTCTCTCTCTCTCTCTCTTCATATTCTTTAATATCTACCTTATGATTCTCTATCCCTCTTCCTAGCTCTCCACTTCACTTATCTTTGTGCCTCCTTGTAACGTCCCACTTGAGAACCCAAAAGAAATAAATAAAATATGTTACAAAGTTTATGAAACTATTTAAAAAAAAAGTTTAAACAACATCAAAGTAACAATGTGGAAGAAATATACACATACACAACATTTACAAAAATGCAATTATAATATGGATTTCATTCCTAAAGGGTTCCTTCACATCAAGTCATGTTTAAGAAAGTTCTTTTTAATAAGTTTTGTTAGAAATTATTTAGAATAACTAAGGGGGGCGAAGGGGGGAGAGGGGGGGGGGGGGGGGGTGGGGGGGGGGGTGGGCGGGGCAGTGAATCAGTTATTCAAGGTCCAAATGTCCTATTCAAACTTTTCACTAAGTATAGTGAGCCCATTCAACTATTCATTCATCAAGCTTTAACTATACTAATCAACAAGTTACTGTAAATCAACATGCAAGCATAACACATAAGAGATCAACACATAACACAGTGATTTACATAAAAACCCAATTTGAAAAAAACCACCAGTAACATGCTACTCAATTCTCACTCTTCTGAAGTGATGCCCTGTGAAAGGCTTGTCCTATTAAAGGCTTGCAACACATTGTCAAATGTGACCTTGTTAGAGGACTTTAGAACATTCACTTGGAATGCCACCCTGTTAAAGGATTTACAAATGGCTATTAAACCAATCTAAGTCCATAGGATTTTCAAATCTAATACAATTTCTAGAGAGTATTAGAAAATCTTGACTTGACTACAACATACAACTTATCTTGTAGATCTTAGATCACTTCTCAACTCATACTCTTGCCTAGCCTTCAATCTCTACAATTCTGACAGCTTGCTTTCCTTTCAAGTTTAGTCTCCTTTAGTCTCCATACTCAATGTACCAGTGCAATCATCTCTTCATGACCGCTCGTAGAAGCAGAGCCTCTGTGCTCTTCCTTCTCCTAGATGTCTTCTCCTTGACACCCTTCTAAACACTTTGTAGATTTGGCTCTTTAGTAAAAACAATATTAGTAGCTCTTTGCTTCTTGGTCTATGACTCCTTAAATAGAAGTCTTGGAGTTTCTTTTCCCACTCGATTCTTCCATTCTTTAATTTCAATTCATATGGATTAGGTAGGATTCATTGCATCTAACCCATATTTTATTTCCTTTAGAAACTTCTTGAATAATCCTTTAGAATTCGCACAAAAATAGATTACATAGGATTCTATGCCACCAGCTCATCATCCTTATCTTCCAACTCATTCACAAAATTCAATGTAACCATTATGTCGGCTCAAATTTGGTGAATCTTCATCATTTGAAATAATGCAATCGCTTGGCACTATTGAAATACTGGTGCTCGACACATATTGTGTTACTTGGCATCAACTGTGTTTTTCCTAATGCTTGGCACCTAAAGATCACTCCACATCAACTAAGAATTTTCTGATGCTCGGCACTTGAAGATTACTCAGTACACACACTAGAATTTTTTGTTACTCGGCTCTTACTGAGAATTTGCTTGACTTCAACTAACTTGCTTGGCACCCACTAATGATCTTAGTTTAAGCTTTACAATCAACCTTGTTACAATTTCTTCCTCCAATGTGTTTAAGTGTGACCAACCTTTTTATTTTTGAGTATGCTATCAATACATCATTTAACCATTGTCTTAACTGATCCTTGCACTTCATTACAACATCATAACTCAACCTTTCCCTTAGGTACTCTTGTTACATCTTGTTGATTGAATCCTCTTCATCAATCAACTAAGTGATAGTGCTTTGATCTTATAAGCAAATGTCATTCCTACAAGTAGCAGGTTTGACATCAATGACAAAACAACGATTGAAAACATTCTCTTAACAACAATCTTCCTTCTTTCCAACAATTTCCCTCTTTGATCTTTGCAATGAGCTTTCCAATCAAATTTTCAACAATCTCTCTCTTTGGCATTGATGGAAAACCAAACTAATCAACCATCAGACTAAACTTATTCAACCACAAATTAACTAGGTTAGAATAGTAAGTCAAATGCCAAAAAGTAATTGTAGCTTCACATCTCCTTCTACTATTCTGATTGCTTCATTTCAGCTTCTCCCTTTTTGCTACTGTATCCTTGTTCTTTATCTTTCTCCCTCTATATTACTCAGCTACTATTGTTCTGATCAACTTTTGATTACTTCAGTCAACTTCTCCTATTGATCAATTTTTTGCTATTTCTCCCTCTTTGACAACAATTCCAAAGACATATTAGCATCTTAATATGCAAGTGTAGCTTTTACAGGTTCATTCAATTTCTCCCTCTGTCACCTTACTTGTGACTAATTTGGAACTTCAACACTTCAATTACTTTAGGCATGAATCCAAAAGTAAACATCCTCTGCATCAATGTGTACGGTCTTCAATAATTAGCTTATTTGATGTACGGCAGTCTTGCTTTTGCTTCAAGTAGCCTTGGTTGGGGATATCACCCCTAATTTCCCTCTAAGATACTCAAAAGCATCCTTAGGTAGTGCCTTTGTGAAGATGTCAACAATTTGTTCCTTTGAGCTAACATATTCCATCTTCACTTGTTCGTCTTCCACCAACTCTCTTACATAGTGATATTTGATTACAATGTGCTTGGTTTTAGCATGCATTACAAAGTTCTTTGATATGTTGATAGCACTTGTATTATCACAATAAAGTATTACAGGCTCAATTACCTTTTCCTTCATACCTTGCAACAAATGTTTGATCCATACAATATTGGTGCAATTTATAGCAGCTGCAACATATTCAACTTCAGTAGTGGACTGTGAGGTGCAACTTTGCTTTTTGCTAGTCCATGTAATCAACCTTTTTCCTAAGAAAAGTGCTCCTCCACTGGTGGTTTTTCTATCATCAATGTTACCTCCCCAATCTACATCAGTGTAGGCTCTCAGTTCAAACTTTTCACTCCTCTTATAGTACAAACCAAAGTCATCAGTTCCTTTTAGATACCTTAGTATTCTCTTCACTGCCATTACGTGATTTTCTCTTGGATTTGCAAAAAATCTTGCCACTATTCCAATAGCTAATACAATGTCTAGTCTACTATGTACAACATATTGCAGCTTTCCAATCATTGACCTATACAATGTGATAAAGTATCGCTCTAATACCACTTGATGAAGGTACACACTGATACCACTGACAAAGGGCCACACCACCCTTACCAACTCACAACCAAGAATGCAACAATATGAAGACAACGAGATAAAATGCTTCCCAAGAAATTTTATTAAACTTAAAAATCCTTAGCAATTACAATAACCTTTCTGCAAGATCTCTCAAGATCCAATCCAAGCCCAAGCTAGTCCAGATCCACACTCTAGTAGAAACCTCCAAGATCTCAACTTGTGCTCGCAAGCCACCAAGCAATCTCCTTGTTTCTAAACCGTAGTCACTAGCTCTTCTCCAACTTTATCCAAGATCCAAGTATAAACTGCCTCACATTCGGCGCTCTGTCTACACACTCACAACTCCATCACAATCCTGCTGTAAACTGCCTCACATTCGGTGCTCTATCCACAGACTCAGGAAAACTCACTCTTCACTTCCTCCTTCTCTTTCACACCTTGAAGCCTTCTAAGCTTTCCAAGCTTCACCTTCCACAACTTTCACCTTCTCAAGCTACTCCTTGAGCTTCTCCTTGAGCTTCCACTTCTCAAGCTACTTCTTGAGCTTCTACTCCTCAAGCTTCTCCTTGAGCTTCCACTCCTCAAGCTTCTCCTTGAGCTTGATTAGAAATGCTCATATGCCTTTCTGAAATAGGCACTTACCACCCCATGCATGACTTATCCACAAGCTTCTAGAATTCCTCCACAACTTTCTACAACTTCCACAACTTTCTACAATATTCATAACTTTTTAAAATTCTACCCACACACCTTGATAAATGAAATAACAACCATTAATTTTTTTAATTTTTTCTATTATGCCACCTATGCACCTCGAAAATAGAAATCCTCTTTTCCTTTCTTTTCTCCTTTTTCCCTTTTTTTATTTTATTATTATTTCTCCTCTAATTTTTGTCACTTTCTCTCTCCTCCAATTTTTTTTTTTTTTTTTTTTAATAATTTTTTTTTTAAAAATAAAATTTCCATGCAAGATGCTCCTGCATCACAATGTCTGATTCACTTCAGTTGACTCATCATTCTTAGATAGCTTATGGCCTATTGCCATTGGCATGCTAATTGGTTTTGAGTCTTCTAACCCAAATGTTTTGAGTACCTGCTTGATGTATTTGGATTGGGTCACAAATATGCCATGCTTCAGTTGATGTACGTGTAATCCAACAAAGAATTTTATTTCTCCAAGCAATGATATCTCAAATTCATGTTTCATTTGATCAACAAAATCTTTGCATAGAACATATTTTCCTCCAAAATTATATCATCAACAAAGATTTATAATATCAAAATGTCTTTACTTTTTTGAGCTTTAATGCACAAGTTGTTGTTGTCATCTATTCTCTCAAATCCTATCTTCACAAGATATTTTTGCAGTCTCTCATACCATGCTTTAGGTGCTTGCTTTAATCCATAAAGTGCCTTGTGTAGTTTGCATACCATGTCCTTGTTTTTCTCATCAACAAATCCCTTTGGTTGTTCTATGTAGACTTCCTCTTCCAATGTACCATTCAGAAAAGCAGACTTTACATCCATTTGGTACACTTTGAAACCTTCATATACAACATATGCAAGTAATGTTCTTACTCCTTCCATTCTTGCAATAGGGACAAATGTTTCTCCATAATCTAGTCATTCTTCTTGTGCATAGCCTTTGCAAACTAGTCTAGCTTTGTTTCTTGTTATTTCTCCATTCTCATCAAGTTTATTTCTAAACACCCATTTGGTACCAATCACATTCTTATCAGCTGGTCTTGGAATTAGAGACCATGTTTTGTTATTCTCAATCTGATCTATCTCTTCTTCCATGGCTCTATACTAGTCATCATATTGTAGTACTTCTTTCACTATTTTAGGTTCAACCTTTCTTAGCAGACATGATTCATTCCTGAGCCTATTCCTTGTCATTGATTTGACATCCTTGTCACCAATGATTTGATCGTAGGGTGATGTCTTCTTGTATACTTGGCTAATCTTGGTTCAGTCCTTCTTTCCATGTTTGATCCTTTAGCTTCAAAATCATTTTGTTCTTCTTCATCTGGCATTCTGTCATTCCTCTCATGTGTACTATTTTCAGAATCAGAATGAGCATTTTCTACATTCTGCAGCTCAGCTTCTGAATGTAACTCAACATTCACAGGTTGAGACTCAGTAGATACTGAAATTTATTGCTGATTCCCAATTTGATTTGCAACATTATCTTCAACAGTCATTCCTTTATAGAAGTACACAAAGGATCTATAATCCTCTGATTGCTTGGACTCATCAAAATTTACATTTTTACTCTCCACAATCTTGTTAGTGTTAGTATTCAAACACTTATATGCTTTACTTCTAATGGAGTATCCAAGGAATATGCCTTCATCACTTTTTGCATAAAACTTGCCATTTCTAGTATATTTAAGAATATAGCATAAATACAACCAAATAATTTGAAATGTTTTACATTAGGTGAGTGACCATACCACAATTCAAAAGGTGTCGCATTTGTACCTTTCTTGACTTGGACTCTATTAAGTGTGTAGACTGTAGTACTTACAGCTTCTCTCCAGTACTTTAGTGCAACATTTTTCTCCATCATCAAGGTCCTAGTACAGTCAATCATTGACCTATTTCTTCTTTCATTAATACCATTCTGTGGTGGAGTTCTTGGTGCTGATTTTTTCCTTTTGATACCTTTGTCATTGCAAAATATTTCAAATTCTCTTGATGTGAACTCACCTCCTCTATCCGACCTTAGGCATTTCAATTTCTTTCCTGTTTCCTTCTCAACTCTAGCCAAGTACCACTTAAACATTTGAAATGCATCATATTTTTGCTTTAAAAACATATTAGTCATCATCCTGGAATAGTCATCTACAAATAGCATTATGTATCTATCTCCTATGTAACTTTGCACTTCTATTGGACCACATAAGTCTGTACGGACTAACTCTAGTACTTCCTTGGAAGTGTATGTTTTGCTTTTGAAACTAGACTTAGTCATCTTCCCTAGTTGAAATTGTTTGTACATTGTGTTTTTAGGTTTCTTCAACTTGGGCAACCCTCTGACTTTGTTCTTTTTGCTAATGCTGAACAGATTATCAAAGTTAACATGACACAACCTTTTATTCCACAACCACACATTATCAAGTCTAACAACAAGACATGTTGCATCTTCCATATCTAGGTAAAATATATTACTCCTAGTTTGTTCATATTTTCCTATCAAAATTCTATTAGTGCCATAGATTTTGGCAGTTTTGTTTTGAAATTCAATTTTGCAAGTTGTAGTTCAATCCTTCAACATAGTATGCATTATCACATGAGATTTTCTTTGTGAGCTTAATAAAACCTTTTCTTTTGATTTGACATGGAGCATCATTACCAAATCTAACACTATTTCCATCATATTGAGTAAAGGTAATGAACTTACTTTTATCTCATGTCATGTGATGTGAGCATCCACTGTCTATGATCCACTTGTCATTCTTGTTCACACAGGTAACCAATGATGTTGCTTCATCTTTTTCTTTATCTGATTCATCATTCATGGCTACATAGACTACTTCATCATCATTCTCGTCAGAATCTTCTTCAACAATGTAGCATCTTTTGCCTTTCTCCTTGTAGTCTTTGCTATCATCTTCTCTTTTGTTCCTGTACTTGTTTCCTTCTTTGTAATTCTTCTTCTGTGTACATCTAGCAGCAATATGATGTACTCCATTACAATTGAAACATATGATAGGGAGCTTACCTTTGAATTCACCTACGCCTCTATGGAATCTCCTAGCCAATAGTGTTTCTAACTGTTCCACATCTTCCTCATCTGTGCTGCTATCACTAGATGCATGTTTTTATTTTCTTCTCTTCTTGCTTGATGTTTCCTCCTCAGTGTCTTTTATTATCATCTTGGCCTTGAAAGAAGATTCAAGGTTTTTAGGTTTGTAGTTATCAAAATTGGATAATTCAAATGTAGTAAATCTTCCCACTATTCCTTCAAAGGTTAGTGTGTTTCCTTATACACACCTTAACTCTTGGATGGTTGAAACTCTAATAGCATAGATAGGGAGCGAAGTTCTTAAGTATTTGCTGATTGTAGTTGCTTCTTCCAATTGACCACCTAGACTTCTTATTGCACTTACCACTTCTTTCATTCTTGCAGCATACTGGGCAACATTTTCACCTTCCTCCATTTTCATGTCATCAAACTTTCCTCTTAGGCTTTCTCTCTTTGCTCTATGGACATTCTGATCTTCTCCATAGATTTCTGATAAGGTTTTCCAAATTTTGAATGTAGTGTCACAATTTCTGATGTCATCATATTCTGCATAATTAAGTGTGGAGGCAATCTCCAACATTGCTTGATTGTGCTCCTTTTTGTTCAAATCATTTGCAGTAAGAGGTCCTGCTGGATTCACATGCTCTATTCCAATTGAGGTTTGTGCATAGTCACCTATTGATCCAAGGTGCAATTTCATCAGACTCTGCCATGCAGAAAAGTTGTCTTTGTTGAGCTTGGGAACTTCTCTTTTGGACATCTTGATCTTCTTGCTTCTATTACCTTGAAACTAAATCAGCAGATGACTCTGATACCAATTGTTAGAAATGCTTTAGAATAACTAAGATGGGGGAGGGTAGGGGGGTGAATGAGTTATTCAAGGTCCAAATGTCCTATTCAAACTTTTCACTAAGTATAGTGAGCCCGTTCAACTATTCATTCATCAAGCTTTAACTTTACTAATTAACAAGTTACTATAAATCAACATGCAAGCATAACACATAAAAGATCAACACATAACACAATGATTTATGTGGAAATCCAATTTGAGAAAAATCGCCAGTAACATGCTACTCAATTCTCACTCTTTTGAAGTGATGCCCTGTGAAAGGCCTGCCCTATCAAAAGCTTACAACACACTGTCAAATGTGACCTTGTTAGAGGATTTAACCACCCTGTTTGAAGTGGGCCTAGTTAGAGGACTTTAGAACATTCACTTGGAATGCCACCCTGTTAAAGGATTTACAAATGGCTATTAAAGCAACCTAAGTCCACAGAATTTTTAGATCTAATAAAATTGCTCAAGAGTATTAGAAAATATTGACCTGACTACAACATACAACTTATCTTGTAGATCTCAGATCACTTCTCAGCTCATACTCTTGCGTGGCCTTCAATCTCTACAATTTTGACAGCTTGTTTTCCTTTCAAGCTTAGTCTCCTTGACTCTCCATGCTCAATGTACTAGTGCAATCATCTCTTCATGACCACTCATAGAAGTAGAGCCTCTGTTCTCTTCCTTCTCCTAGATGTCTTCTCCTTGACACCCTTCTAACCACTTTGCAGATTTGGCTCTTTAGCAGCAACAATATCAACAACTATTTGCTTCTTGGTCTATGACTCCTTAAATAAAAGTCTTGGAGTTCCTTTTCCCACTTGATTCTTCCATTATTTAATTTCAATTCGTATGGATTAGGTAGGATTCATTACATCTAGCCCATATTTTATTTCTTCTAGAAACTTCTTGAATAATCTTTTAGAATTTGCACAAAAACTATTTACATAAGATTCTATGCCACTAGCTCATCATCCTTATCTTCCAACTCATTCACAAAATTCAATATAACCATTATGTCAACTCAGATTTGATGAATCTTCATCATTTGAAATAATGCAGTAGCTTGGCACTACTGAAATATTGGTGCTCGACACATATTGTGTTACTCAGCATCAACTATGTTTTTCTTGATGCTCGGCACCTGAAGATCACTCCACATCAACTAAGAATTTTTTGATGCTCGGTACCTAATCTTCACTCAAAACTTGAAGATTACTCGATACATACACTAGAATTTTCTATTACTTGGCTCCTACTAAGAATTTGCTCGGCTTCAACTAACTTGCTTGACAACCACTAATGATCTTAGTTTAAGCTTTGCAATCAACCTTGTTACAATTTCTTCCTCCAATGTGTCTAAGTGTGACCAACCTCTTTATTTTTGAGTATGCTTAACTAATCCTTGCACTTCATTACAACATCATAACTCAACATTTCTCTTAGGTACTCTTGTTACTTCTTGTTGATCAAATCCTCTTCATCAATCAACTAAGTGATAGTACTTAGATCTTATAAGAAAATGTCATTCCTAAAAGTAGTAGGTTTGACATCAATGACAAAACAATGATTGAAAACATTCTCTTAACAACAATCTTCCTTCTTTCCAACAATCTCCCTCTTTGATCTTCAACAATGAGCTTTTCAATTAGATTTCCAATAGTTTAAGTATCAATTACAATGTCCATAATCATAAAATGAATAAACACATACATAATTTCATATACACATACATAAAACAATTGATATGATAGAGTACATTCATATAACATCATCCACTATTTATGTTGTAGGGTATGCAATAATAAATATAAGTACATCAATACAGAATACAATATCTCATAGGATCTCAAAACATATGATACATAGATACATCAAATGTATAGAAGTCTCCAAGTTAAGAATAAGAACTATAATGGTACAATTGTATCAATGAGTATCCAACATTTGTTGATCTGAGGGGGACCCAAATGGTAAGAAGACACTACCTCCCAATTGCGTGGTCACCTAATTAGGCTCTCACTCCCACTGTGCATGAGAGATAATGTACAATCCACACATAGATAATCAAATCATAAAACAATCCTAAGTAAGGAATCCTAATAGTTAAATCTACCTCAAGGGTTACACAAACTATTGATAAAGAAAAGATAACCAAAGTTGAAAAGACACTCATCCAAACCGACATCACATACCAAAATCAACAACAAATACCAAGTACAAATCAAATATCAAAACAAAAAATATACAACCACCTTCAAATCAATGTCAAGTGTCATAAGTACAATAATCAACAGATAACAACTATCATCAGTAAAAGTAAACCACCAATCACTAACTCCAACAATAAAAACACCACCAATAAATAAATAACGTTCATTAATAAAAAATTAACTATCAAAGATAACTAACATTCAATCAATAAATAATAACTCACAATAAATACACCATCAAAAGTAATATCCAACAAGTACACCACCAATAAATACACCACTAGAGAAAAATATAAATTAATCATGAAGGAGACTTGGGCTACATACTATGGAGTGTCATCACATGAGCCAACTCTAAGGTTACCTCGATAGTCTCTCATGACCCTAGCCCCCTAGTAACTCTATGTGGAACCATAATACCCTCTCATGATAGACAAGGAAACTAGTCATACCTCTCAAGGTATCATCCCATTTTCATCCTTACCTTATACAAGCACTCAAGGCATGGATGAGGAAAGTTCTCAAAGTTATATTTTTAATTTATCTCAAGGCATGGGGGAGGAAAGCATTTTAATTACTATGTTATCATTTGTTGTACAACTTACAATGAGTTACTTTGACAGCCGCTTTGGGTCCTAGCCCCCATTGCAAACCACTTCCATAGACATGCACCTAGACTATCTTCCCAAAAATCATAAACCATAATTGTGTCACATACCACAAAATTAATATTTATTGACTTTGGTTCTTTAATACGCAACCCGAAAATAATATTGGTTTTCAAAACCCAAGTCTTCATAAATGCTCATAAAAAAAAATTTCAATTTAAATCATAAAGTACGTCATGATATCTAGTCAATAATCATAAAAAAATCTCAAAAATGCCTCTAGTGCACATCCTAACTTGGCCAACTAAACAATCCACAAAGAAAAACCATCACGAAAATAAACATCACAAGACTATAAATAGAATATTTAAGAAAACACATAGTTTTCAGCCATATGGTTTAATTCCATAGTTTTATCTTGTTTAGTTTGAGTCAAAAAGACATGTTTAAAAATAAAGTAAGAATATACATGTTAATATAAATTGTTATGCTAATATACTTATTTAAAGCAATAAGTATTTGAATGTCAAATCTCTTTGTGTATATAAAATATCATGCAATACTATCATGTTATAAATCTAAATAATATTAAATCATGAATGATTTAATTAATAACATAAATGTATATTATTAGATCAAAATTTAATATCAATTTCATTTCTAAAATATTAATTTGATTTCTATTTAAGTCCCATATAATAATATTTACTTTTCCTTTAATTCATGATGCAACTAGAGATAACTCAAACTTCTCTCATAATATTAAATATTCATACCTAGATGATTATATAGTGAACTCCACTATAACTTCTCTTAAAATATAATTAAATCACAATTATATATTTATAAATTGTAACTCCACTTGTATTAATAAATAATAATAAGTTATATCCAACTCAGAGTTTTAGAAGTAATTGATATTAAAAACTCACTTATAAGAAAATAAATAGTATATATTTATTTAATTTCTAAATAAATAAATAAAAAATAATTTTTATTTTTGAAATTAATGATTAATCATTAAAAAAAATTTATTTTTTATTTTTTAATAAATAATTTTGAAAATTAAATTATAATTTTATAAAATAAAAATAAACATAAAATTAGTATTTTCACATGCCTTTGATCTCTTAAATCATGTAACTATACTATATTTAGTTTTCTATTTTTAGTATATTTGTTTCTACATACATAAGTTTAGTTACAACATGCTTTCCTCTCAATTAGTCTTTTGCTTTTCAATAAATTCTGCAACCAAATTATTTTAGATATAAGAAGAATATTTATCTTTATTTAGAAAATTTACGATGATCACATGATTCTAATGACAATTTAAAGTTGAAACCTTAAGCTGTTTAATTTGTTGTTTTCTTTCAATTTTTTATAATCATTTTTTTCTTATATTAGAAAGGATTTTAAAATAATACAATCATAATAATTTTTTAGATTTTTTTATAATTTTTCTTAGCCAAGATTTTTTGATTAATAAATTTTACTTTTTCAAAATCTACAACATAATTCTTTATACAAAAATCAATACAATAAATTAATAAGCATTATGCAAACACTCAAGAAGACACAAAGTAGACAAATCTTTCAATAAAATTCTACAATGAGTTTTCAAACCCTATCTCTAAAATTTGAGACAATCTCTGAATACAAACAAATCTAAACTCTCCAAAACTTTTAATAATTCTTTTGATCCAATTTTGTATTTTGCCCCCCAAACCCTGTGTGTAGAAATAAGCTTGAATCTCTTAGTAAAGAGTTTAACTCTACCTAGAGTTTCCAATTTTTCAACATGCAAAGGCCTCTCCTAAAAATAAACTTTTATTATTTAATCCTTTCATACACACCTAAAGAACTTTTTAATTAAAATATTCTTTTATTTTCTTTTCCTATAGTTTATTAATTAGTGCAAGCACTATTTACAACATAATTTATTATTTAAATTAATAATAACAATTGAAGAACATTATTTAAATGCGACTCTAATTTAATTATTAATAAATAAAATATTTATAATAAAGTAATATTAAATCTTTAATCTTTTAATCTTTTAATTCTCTTTTTATCCAACTTCTTAAATTAGACTTTTAAATTAAATCTTTTAAATCGAAGCACATATTTAATTAATTTCTATTTAATTAAATATAATCATATTCTAATTTCTCTTTAACCAATTTTCTAAATTAGACTTCTAAATTAAATCTTTTAAATTAAAGAACATATTTAGTTAGTTTTTAATTAATCAAATATTCTCATATTTTACTATTTTCTTTTTAATCAAATAATATTTAATAATTCTCAATATTATATGATTAACCCAAATATTATAATTAAATTATTTACCAAATAAATCACATAGTCGAATCCACAAAAAAATAACATTTTCGAAATTGACCAAAACTCAAAAGTAAATAACACGGCCAAAGATAAACTCATGGGTTTAAAGAAGATGGAAAGTTAGATACATGTCCTCCCTCTCAGGACAAGTAATTAGGCTATGGTTGGGATTGGGCCTGAACATTACCTCCCTATTCTTACCATTGAGTTATTGCAATAGGGCACACTCATCCTGACAATTCAGGGAAATCAATGCTGGTACTTGCAAATCTGTATAAAGTATGAGCATGTACATGTGCATATATATCTAAGCTAAACAAACAATGATGAGGAGTGGTACATCATGTAGATCACGACTAGCAAGTGATTATGACTCCCTCCCTCAACCATATTAGGCACATAAAATATAAATGTAAAGCAAACACACACCATACACATGCAAGTATGGGGTAAGTCTAATAGTAAATCCTAAATATAAATAACATCATATTCTAACATGAATATATCATCATCGTAAGGACATACTAAATATCTTTCAAAGGAACACCATATGACATCATATTAAAAGTAATTTCATTAACTAACTAAGAGAAATTAAAACATCATCACTACAAGTAGGAAATTGTTACAATCTCGCGTAATCAATTACTCAACATATCAAAGTATTGCATTTCAAATATCAAATAAGGGCTAACACATATATAGAAGAGTCATATATAACTTTAATAATTAAGTCTACAATGATAGAAAATGAGGGATATTATGTCTCCTTATATCTCTATATCTATATGTCACTATATATCTTACAATGTAAATACGTGAATGATCATGCATGGTTGATGAATATATTGTTCCTTGATGGACAACTCTACTAATGAAGAAATAATATAGATCATGAGAAGAGAATGCATGAATGAAATATGGGTTCTAGCTACTAAGCCATGTTAGGCATCCACATACAATATTAAATGAAATACATGAAGTTTAATCTCTCATAATGTGTGTGATGCAAGCTAAGGTACCTTTATCATGAGTCTTGTGATACTTGTGTTGCTTCTTCCTTTTCCTTTGGAAGCCTTTTCAATGGAGTCATTTTCAAGAAGTTCACATTATTCTTTTAAGACTTCAATTAAGCACCAACTTGTATTTCTTAATTATGAGTTGGGCTCCAAATTCATCAAGAGAACACATTTAGTATCTCTCTATCTATTTCTCCCCCTCTTAATATATCTATCTCTATTTGTTTAATTCATAGAGATATGAGGAAAAGGGTAGGGGAGACAAATAGAGATGCTATAAAAAAATGTGGATACTACATTCATCTTTATTCCTACTTATGATTAATTTCAAGTTATAATCTTGGTTTTTCTTGGTTCTCTTCCATGCAATTGATAGCTTCTTTCATGAGCCTAAGGGAGTGAAGGGATTATGGAGGAAAGAGCAATTGTAGGGTAGGATGATGGGGGAGAGAGGAAGAGAGTGAGATATGGGTAAAGAAAGACAAGAAAGGAATCATGGAGAAAAGAGAGAGTGTATGGTAGGATGATGGGAGAGAGAGAGGGGGTGGGAGGAAGAGATGGATAGACCCATGTAGAACTCCATGTCTATATATATACGCCCTCTTTGTTTATCTTCCTCTCTAGACCTCGCTACTCAAAACCCCTACTCCTATCCTTCCCTTCTTTCTCCCATCATCTCTTTATATCTCCCTTGCCTTCCTTGACATGATTTAGGGTTCAATATTGATTTCAGAAGATTTAGGGCATATAAATAATTCTCTAATATTCTAAGGAGACTCCAAAATTCTTGATGAACTGTAATCAATTGTGGACAAAAATCTATTGAATTAAGAATTAAATAAGGGAATATTTGATATACCAATATATCCCTAATGAAGCACAATAAATATTTGACTCAATAATATGTTCAACTCATACCTATTCACTTTATACATTATGCTTGCACATTGCCATACATCTTCTCTTTCATCCATACTCACACTTTTCACTACACAAATACTTTCACATTTGTATACAATTCATTAGCCTTAATCATTCATGAGGCCACCCTCAACCATAGTGTCAATTACATACTTTCACTTTTCATTGTCACATTTATTTAACTCCCCAAAAGCTACTATAAAAGAAGGCTTGGCGGCTTTGTTTCCATATTATGCATTCTCAAGACATTCACAACCAAGAAAGAAATCAAAGTGTCATTCTTCTTCAAACAAGCATTTTCAAGCCTTCAAGTCTAAGAATCTCCTTCTTTCATCAAGCTTCTTCCCTCAAGGTATTATAGACCCCTCCATATCGAAGGGATTAGGAATATTAAAATTATTAGGAGAGGATTCTAGATGAAACCTTAAGAGGTAATTATAGAGATGAGATTTACTCCAAGAATAAAATAAATGTAGAAGTCAATATAATACATCATCATAAAACTAAATTTGTGTATCTTGAAACACATGCAATGTATTTTACCCTACTACTTCACACTTACAACCAAACCCTATGGTTTTGATGATTTCACTAAGGTTAGGATATTTTATATTTTAGGTTTAGAAAAGTAGAAAAGATTTAAGGTTTAGAGATTATGGTTATAGGGTTATCTACTAATATATAGTTTAGACCTTAGGGGAGAGAGGTAAGAGAGAAGAGATAGAGGGAGAGAAGGTAAAGAGGAAGAGAGGGATAAAGGGAGAAATTATTTAGATTTTAGGACTTATGGTTATAGGGTTGAGAGCTTATGGTTATAGGTTTTTGGGTTTTGTTTTTAGGATTTTAGGATTTCAAAGGTTTTTTTTTGTGTGTGTGTGTGTGTGTGTGTGTGTGTGTGTGTGTGTGTGTGTGTGTGAGAGAGAGAGAGAGAGAGAGAGAGAGAGAGAGAGAGAGAGAGAGAGAGAGAGAGAGAGAGAGAGAGAGTTCAATTTGGTTTAGGTTTTCAAATTTTTAAATTTTTTTTCAAGGTTATCATATAATTTAGTTTATTTTTAGGGTTAATTTTTTATTAGGTTTATATCTAACTAATATTTAATTTGGTACAGTGTTACGGTTATGGTATTATTTAAATTAGATTTATAGATTAGCATGTTCAATATCTCAATATATTTAGTTGGATTTGGTATGTTCCTATCCCTTCTTATCTTTATCTCTCCCACTACCTCTCTTTATCTATTTCCCCGCTATCCTTATAGTTTTATCTCTATTCTTATATTCCACACCTTTCCCCATCTCTCACTCTCCCCCACATCTCTCCCCCTCTCTCTCTCCCATTACCCTTCTAGACACATTCTTTTTCATCCATTTCGTAGGCTACCATTTTGACCCTATGCAAAATAACGAGATGGCATAACATTAAGGTTACCAAAGATAACTTGATGCATTAGCCCATTGTGAGATATTTGAACCCATTGGAAACATCTTGGATCAGTTATTAGATGGTTGGCAATTTTTGCCTCTCTATATTTCATGCAAGTTGTAGCTTCTCCTATTCACAAATGTATTAAGCTTATGTTGGTTATTTTTGCCTCCATTACGTCCATCATATATAATTGATTTGAAAAATATTCAATGGGTTGGAATATGTTGCAATGGGTTAACATGTCACATTTATGGGTAACCATCATGTTACTCGTGTTTCACTATTTTGCAAGGGTTCATTTCTACCCCTTGCAAAATGGCAAGTTTTTCTATTTTTCAAGGGTTCCTTTCTACCCCTTATGAAATGGAGAAAACATTTTAAAGGATTTCAATCACAGATAACTAATCTAATAAATTTTAAATAGGCTAAAATATGTCATAGTGGGTTAAAGTGTTAGTTTAGCTTTGGTAACCTCCATGTTATCTTGTTTCACTATTTCATAGAGGGTCAAAATGTTAGCCTGTGAAATGGTGAAAAATTTCTCTATTTCACTAGGTTCTCTTTTTTCCCCTAGTGAAATGGTGAAACTAGTTAGGCTCTTCCATGAGGAAGGGTTAACATTGTATGTTATTCTATCTAACAATTTCTTTTGTTGATTGTGTAACTACCTCTAATTAGTAGAAGAAATGTCGGGATGGGATATCATGCAATGTTAACCCTACCACGTGGAGTAGCCTAAATAGTTTCTCCATTTCTCCAAGGGAAAAAAAGGGAACCTAGGGAAATAGAGAAAGGTTTTGCCATTTTTCAAGCTACCATTTTGACTCTCTGCAGAATAGCGAGATGGGATAACATGAAGGTTATCAAAGATAACCTGATGTATTAGCCCACTACGAGAGATGTTAGCCCATTGAAAAATTCTTAGATCTGTTATTAGATGGTTGGTTGTTTTTTCCCTCTCTATCTTCCATTCAATTTAGATAAGATCTTCAAAAAAAAAATCCATGGGTTGTTGTTTGTACCTTGAACATGAATGTATCATACATTTTGGCATTTCTTTCCCCACATTTGTTTCTTCTTGTCTTGCAAATTTGCAATGAAGTACTAGTAGTTATTATATATCATAAACACCAAGAATTTGCAACATAATGCCCTAAATGTCATACAAATAGATATCGAACATATCAAATAACAAAAAATTTACCTTGTAAGGTGAATTTTAAACTAGAGAGGGGGCATATAGAGAGGAGATAGAATTTTTTTTTGGATATTGCATTCACTTTTGTCCCTACTTTTGATCAATTTCAAGTTAAGTTTGGTTTTCCTTAGCTCTCTTCCATTCAAGTCATAGCTTCTCCTATTCACAAATTTCTTAAGTTTATGTTGGTTATTTTTGCCCCTATTCAACCCATCATAGATAACCAATCTATGAAATTCTTAATTGGATGAAATCTCTCGTAGTGGGTTAATTTGTCAAGTTATTCGTGGTAACTTTCATGTTATCTCATTTCACTATTTCGTAGAGGGTCAAAATGGTAGCTTAGTTAAATAGGGAAACATTTTGTTATTTCTTTGGGTTCCATTTGTTCCCCTAATGAAATGGTGAAACCAGTTAGACTCTTCCATGTCGAAGGGTTGACATTACATGTTATCCCATCTCATAATTTTTTTCTATTGATTATGTAACTACATTCAATAAGTAGAAGAAATTGTGGGATGGAATAACAATACACAATGTTAACCTTACCACTTAGAGAATCCTATCTAGTTTCAATTTTTCACTAGGGGCAAAAAGGGGACCCAACGAAATAGAAATATATTTTTCCATTTCAGAGGATGCCAAATTGAAGTACTTTTTAGAATCTAATTTTAAAAACTTCCCAAAATCTAATTGAAAAACAATGTACTTTTGTATTTAAAATACCAAAAAAAGTAAATCAAAAACTAGTTAATGATGTAATTATTTGTATTTAACTTATTGACTACTGAAATTATAAGAAGGAAGATGATTGAATCACTTTGATTTGTGATTGAGTATATCTGGAGGGTATCTATTTATTGTATGGAGTTCACCCCTCCATATTGTGTGGATTTCACACTAGTACTAGAGATGAAAGAAGGAAATACAAAATGGTAAAATCTTCTCTATTTCTCAAACATGTCTTTGACCCTTGAAAAATGTGAAATTGAGAAAACATGACGTATTGGCGAGTTGAGGAGATATCAAGATGTGTTGGTGGATGATAAGACTCTTACACATTTGGTTATTAGAAATATTGACATTAAAAGTCTTATTCTTTTGTATATCTAATTCAATTTAGTCTTATTTATATTCCTTACTATTTTTAATGTGATTTCATGCTCCATTTGATTGTTTACCATTTTTACATATCATCTCTACCCTTTCTCTACACAGGCATTCCCATTAGACAAGAACATCTTCCTATTTTTTAAGGATATATTAGTATAAGGTTTGTTAAATATTTCAAATAAAATATGGAAATGTTTCTAATTTTTTGGTGTAACCTGTGTATTTTTGGTAAATATTCCCTTTTTTCTAGATTATATATATTATAAGATTAGAACATTTTAGTTTTCATTTATTTTGGTCAAAATATTGATACGAGTAGAATGTCAAAAAAAAAAAAAAAAAAAAAAAAATATATATATATATATATATATATATATAGTTGTAGAATGAATATTATTATATATGTAAAAAATTGAAAGAATATAAGATTTGCTTATAAAATATTATTATTTAACAGAATAATATAAGTTTTAGTTTATGTTTGAATTATTTGAAAATGTAATTTGTAATTATTTTGAATATATATTTAGAAATAATCTTTTATAATTGTTGCCCAGTTATAAAATTTGTTTCAATTTTATAAGCCATGATTAATTTTTGAAACTTGCCTAGTTTTAAGCTTTACATTAGCCATTTTATTTTTGAATTCTTGTGAGTTTCTAAATCTTCATGTCACTAGCTCGTTCCCAGCTCTGCACAACACTTGACATTTTTAAAATCTGACTTCTGAGCCTCAAGTTATTGCAGGTTAATGATAGCCTCAAAAAACATGTTTTTCTTAACCTCTCAAAAGGTTAATGATAGCCACCAAAAACATGTTTTTCTTAACCTCTCAAAAGGTTAATGATAGCCACTAAAAACATGTTTTTCTTAACCTCTCAAAAGGTTAATGAAAGCCTCAAAAAACATATTTTCATTAACCTCTCAAAAGGTTAATGATAGCATTCAAAAACACATTTTCATTAACCTCTCAAAAGGTTAATATAAGTCTCCAAAATTAACTTCTTAAAAGAGGTTAAGATGAGCTCAAGATCTTAACCATTAACCTACCAAACACAAAAAAGGTTAAGATATGTTCAAAAAAAAAAATTTCAGAACGTTAAGAATGAAGCTTATTTTGATGCAAACCATTGTCATAGTCAACATCAACATTGGAGGAAGTTGAAAGTAGAGCAATGAAGTTGATATATCAAGATGATATTAGGTTTATGGAGGAGCCATTAAATTGTAGGCTTTCAGAATTGAGAGAAATAGTGAGAGGGAAGTACCCTAATCCTAGGGCCGTTCTAATCAAATACAAGGATTCAAAGGGTGATCTTATCACTATTACAAGTACCTAAGAACTTATATTGGCTAAAGAAGTGGGAGAAAGATTGGAATATTGTGCCAACAAAAATTTGTGATGTTTGGGAATATCATGAGGGTAAAGAAGCATCCGAAAATTATATCCTTTGTTTGTCCCAGGCTCTGTTCCGAATGAATATGCGAAGGTACAAAAATTTGTATATTCATGAGAGTTCGAATGAACAGACGAGAAAATTCTTCTTTAGTGAAAAATCTCATTTATCTCCAGAGCAGATATTTATAGTGATAGAGGTGGAATTGAAGTCCATGTACGATGCTTTGTTCTCCAAGTCAAGCCGCACAACCTTCAACAAATGGGGCACTATAATGCGTGTCATCAATATCTATCTCTTGGCAGTTGGCAGGTTTCTTCTTTATAGAGAATTGGTCCCTCATGGAGATGAGGAAGTGAGCGGCATTGAAATTCAGAGAAGGGTGATGTATACAGTTATTTCTGTTGCGCTGTTGGTGGAGCCGCTTCAATTGTTGAGAGTTATAGCATCTAACTAGACCTTGGTGTGGCTAATTTGCTCAGCTATCAAACAGAAGCACCAAACCAAGATTTGGAGAGAGCATTGTGTTGTAATCTTGCTCCGCCTGCTTGGAAAGATTCAGAGGCTGCATGGACGTCACTACTGGAAGAAGTCGATTCAAAAGTATTCTCTGATAGAGACTTACACATTAGTTTCCCCTTTCATGTGGAAGCTGGTTCAATCTATGGACCTGACAGACATCCTTATGTCATGGTACATCAAATCGGAGCCTGTCAAAGAAGAATTCAAACAATTCATCATAAAGAAATTAGAAGCTATGTTAGATAGTCAAAATTCTACAAATAAATTTATGTCAGATGGTCTAAATTCTACGAAAAAATGGAGAGTAAAAATCAGGTCCTACAATGACATCCTCAGGGCAGATCTGAAATGGGCTTCTGGATCAGACCACGAACATTTGATTCTGCAATGGCATATCGCTACTACAATTTGTGAAATGGATTAATGAAAGAATCATTGAAGGTTTTCAAGCTAATGCTATTCGCAGGTGTAATACCCAACTTGGCAATTTTTGCCAGCATGCTCCCAGTGTGTGCCAAATTGGGAGCCTTGGAACAGGGCATAGATATTCATAAAAAAAAATGAAAGTGGATTGCTATCATATGTTACTGTAATGACTTGCCCAATAGACATGTATGCCAAGTGTGATCAGATAGCTAAGGCGTGTGAATTGTTTGACACAATGCATAATGTAAACATTGTTGCGTGGAATGCTATGATTACTAGATATTCACAAAATGGTGTTTCTGATGAGGCTTTAAGGATTTTAGAACAAATGCCTCAGTCAAATGTGGTGTCTTGGACTGTAGTCATATCTGGATATGCAGAAGAAGCTTTGAACCTTTTTCATGAAATGCATTGATAAGACATAAAAAATGAACCATTTCATTATAGCCAATGCTTTGAGTGCATGTGCAAGCCTATTAGCTATGGAACAAGGGGAGCAGGTCTATGCTCATGTCATAAAACTTGGATTTGACTCAGAAACTTCTGTGGGAAATGCAATCATCACAATGTTCACAAAATATAGAATCTTGGAGAAAGGCAAACAAGTTTACGCAGAAGCCATTAAAACTGGTTACTTCAAAGATGTACTTGTTGCAAGATACACTCGGCGTGGAAATTGGGAGGAATGCTTTAGATTCTTTCGCCACATGCAGTTGGCGGGAATGAAGCTTAATCAATTCTCCATAACCAGTTTCTTAAGAATGTGTTGAACAGGGTTATGCTCAACATGAGCATGGTCAAGAGGCCCTTGAACTTTTCAGACTATGCAAACGAAAGGCTTGACGCTGGACTATTTAACTTTTGCTAGTGTCGTTAGTGCTTGTACCAGTCTAGAAACATTGGAAAATGGATATGCCCAGAGTGGGCTTGGTGAGGAGGCATTGCGACTCTTTAATCAAATGCAATGGTCTTGGTTGAAAGTAGATCTATTTACATTTCCTTCTATAGTCAGTGCATGAGCAATTGATGTTGTGAAAGATTATTTCTTTGTCCATACTCGATATGTCCAACTTGGCAATGATCATGAAGAAGAGTCTTATCAAGCAACACAACAAGTCAATGATTCGACCATCTGAAGACATGTTCCAAGCTATACATTTCAATTAGTGGTCATTGTTATTTGAGGTTAATTTTGTTGAGGTTAATTAACCTCACCCAAATCACGTATTTGGGAGGTGGTTATTAACCACGAAGAGGTAGTTATTAACCTCTATGTCTATATAAGGGCTCTTTTGGGCTTTGTAAAAGGACTTTTTGGTTTTAAAAATAAGGGAACACTATGCTGAAATTTTTATTGAGGGATAAATTTTGGAAAGTATGTACACTTTTTATCTCTGAAATTGAAAAATCTCTATTGCTTTCTTGGTGCAAGGAAATGAAATGAGATGTGTTTTGGGTTTCTTATTTTAAAATCAAAACTGTTATATGCAATAGTAGACATTCTCATGGTGCTATGCGAGTGTTTACGAATGATAATGAATGTACTTGGTAATACTAGTTGCTTTCAAGCGTAGTTCTTGATCACCTTTGTTATCAATTTTGATTATTGAAGAAAGTTGTGAGGGCGTGTGGTGCATTCATCTTGAACGACTTTCTCTTGACTTTTAAAGTTTTAGATTCTTTATTTGAAAAACCTTCTAAAAATCATATCATACGAGGGAGCTGCCCCTCTAAATGTAGAGGAAGGTCGCATACCAAGGACCTATCCAACTGTTTTGAATGGTTTGCCACACACTCCGTTGGGCAAATTCTACTGTGACTCTGTTTACCAACAATAATTTATTTAGTTTCATTCATTTATCAATTGTCAACATTATCCTTTACTATTATGAATTAAATATTTAGTTCAATATGGCCCACAAATTAAATTTTGTCGCAATATTATCTTATTAAATCTAATATTTTAAATTTATTTTTTCTTAAAATTATTTCGATTTCAATATTTGATATAAAATACAAATTTTAAGATAAAAAGACTTATACAATTCTTAAATATTTTTTCATTCCAAAATTTACTATTCTAAATTCAACAAAAAAAATCTTGGAAATCATTTATTATGATATTGAAAACAAACACCTTGTAAAAAAGTATTACTCAAGTTAATATTGAATTAAATAAAATATTTTATATTAAATTTGTAAATGAAAATAACAATTTTTTCATAGATTTTTTTTTGAAAAAATGCTTACATTGGCTGTCACATTCACATTCAATCTGTGTTTTCGTTATATGAATAAGATTTGCAATGGGTAGAGTAGAATGTCAACAATTTCTCATTTGCATTATTTCTATTAAAGGAAAAACAGTACAAACTTTCTGAAAGCATAATGCATTTGAATATTGTTAAGAATAAAATTTTAAAATAGAAAGATTAGATCAGAGGTAAAACTTATATAGCATACGGTTGACTAAAAAATTTCAATATAACACTATTCTGAACTATGCAAACATTATAGTTGGAAAAAAAAAACAAACAAGACTTATTGAATCATTGAATTATATGTCAAATTAAAGAAACCATTACAATTATTTCTCTGTTACATACAAACTCTTTTTAACTTCCCAACTCCATTACACAATTTTGTTTGAATCATGTATCATTCTTTACACTGTTAAAAAATACATATTAGAATGGTCTCACAATGAATGCTCATATCTGGAAAAGAAGAACGCAAGGCATGTAAATGAATGATCACCATACCTCATCTCAACCAAAGCCCAATTCTTCTCTATTTATTATGAACTACAATGAATTTAAAAGGTGTATTTGTGATTTACTATTGATTCGTTCTGCATTCCAAATTTCTCGTTGGAATGCACGGTCAAATATTTTCTATGTTGTTAGTTGGTTATCACGTCAGTCTAACACACTGAAGGTCTCCAGTTCAAGTCTGGGCGGCGCCAATCATGTTGTGGCTTTGCAAATAATTGAGCTTCGGTGGAGCTCTTCGCAGTTTTAGTAATTTGAAATAAATAAATAACAAATAAAGTTTCAGAAACTCTTCACTTAAAAACTGGGAGGAACAAGTTTTCAAAGGGACTTCAGTTAGTTAAGTCTGGCAATGTCCAACAGCATTGATCCATTCTGCATCTTACAAGCAATTTCAGTTTCGGTATAGGCATTTAAACACCAATAATATAAAACTGCAACGCAGTTTTCCTCGAGTTATATATACCACCGTACTATTGAAATAGGTTCTAAGCACAGACTTCAATTTTATATACCAATTAGTGGGGTGTTAGTAGAAAGAGAGGAGGGACTTAAACCTCACATACAGCTTAATTATTATGTTAAAAGTGTTAAATAGTCAAAGTTGACTTATTTTTTCAAACTTAATTTCTTCTTTAGCGTGTGATGTTTAAGGGTGGCTGAAAAGAGGTCTCAATTTTGCTATCTCATTTCTCCTTATGGCATGACAATGAGCTGGTTACACTCATATTTATTGCAAGGATTTTTTTCATCAACCTTGATGAGATTTGAATAGTTGTATGTACACTTTTTATGAGTGTAGGAGATGTGTCTCCTCCTCTTCGAGATGTGTCCCACAGATGAAACATGTTTCCAACCAAAAATAAATTAAAAAAGGTGAGTCTTTAATGCATTTCTGCCTTTAAAACAAATTTAAAGCATAGTTTATCATCGTACTAGATAGATTCTTATTTTTGTTTACCGTTCAGTTTTTTATTTGCATATCAATGGTTTAGCATCAAATTATATATTTTGGAATGAATCTAATGATAATCTCAGTCGTTATTAATCTGATACGACAATCATCATATGTAATATTTATAGATTAGATATGACTATAGGATATGAAATGTATTTTTTGTAATGTGCAATCTTCTAATGTTATATTTATAACTTTTGAATGTTCATTATTCTTGTTTTCAAAGCACTATGCTATATGATTCTATGATATTTCTTAGGAATTTTAAAATTACATTTAAAAAAATTGACATCTCCAAAAGTACCCCTATCTCCTATTTGAAAAATGATCGTACCAGTACCAATACTGGAGACCTCCAAGTCTCTCCATCTCCCAATAACCTTGCTTTTTTTCATTTAGGGCCAGTTTGGTTGTGGAATACAACCAAAAGTGGAAGTTAAAAAAAAAATGTTTTGTATGCTCAGTTTGGTACGCCAAATCAGAATTGAGAATATGAATACATATTCCCATTTTGCCCCTAAAATGAGCATATGTCCATGCCAAAGAAAACTTCTTGTTGGAATAGCTATTCCTATTCCCAATCATTCCAAATTATATAGTTTTTTGGGTCCATGGTTCATATTGTTTTACTTCATCATAAAGACGCTTGGACTCTCCTAAAATCACAGAGATGATTGCTGCATAACTCTTTTTCAAGTTCAATTTAAATTTTTATTATTAATCCTACACCAATAAAATTTCAAGCTTCATAAGGTTTTCTACTCACTTGAACTGGTATAGATTTTATCTATTTAATACAAGGTTGGGTAAGTATAGGTTGAAATTGTGTAGATTGTTCTTTCAATTAAATCAACTGTTCCTATGCCTCAAATTTTGAATTTTTTTTCCTAAAGATTCTATGTAACGATCTGGTTATTTATTTTGGCAGGGAAATTCTTTTGTAGGGGAAGTAGTTGCTAAGGTAGATCAATCAGAAGATCCTTTGGTTCCAACAAAACCTTCCTCGGAAGAAAATAATTCAGAATCTTTGTCCAAGACTAAAGAGGCGGTGGTTCTTTTGTTTTAATCAAGCTTATCACTCATAGTAGCAATGTTAGAGGGCTCAATAATCAAGGAATGGCTATTCTGGGTAACACCATTTTCTTCAACATATCTTTCTTCTTGGATTGCTTGGCTTTGGTAGCTTCATTGATAGTGGTTATGATTAATCTTGCTTTCAATATGCAAATGCCAAAAAATGACACCCAACTAATGGAAATGATTG
The DNA here is from genome assembly GCA_028749045.1 of Cupressus sempervirens. Lineage (NCBI taxonomy): Eukaryota > Viridiplantae > Streptophyta > Pinopsida > Cupressales > Cupressaceae > Cupressus > Cupressus sempervirens. The sequence goes on from CM053787.1 coordinate 865,440,850, forward strand.
TGAGGTTTGCAGGAACGTTATTCTATTTCACTCTCTTCATCATTGGCTTTGTCGACATGATCCTTGCCATCATATCAATAACCATTGCGTTTGTGCATATTGTTCTAGTGGTTGTGAATTTGTGTCAATTGTTTCGATTTACTTTTTAGTAGAACTTCACTAAAGTTGTGTAAGTTAAATCACTCTAAAAATTTAAGAGCTTTTGGCAAGTATTTGTTGATTTAGAGTATTTAAAATCAATAAACTTTACCTTATTTCAATACCAATTTGGTACAACCAAACAAATGATTAACATATTCTCAATCGAATTCCAGGTGAACCAAGTAGGTCTAGAATTGTCATTTTCTATTCCTATTCTCTATTTCCATTCCCATTCCAATTTTCTATTCTAATTTTCAATTCCTATGCCAGCATCCAAACGGGCCCTTAGCATTAATCATGTCAGATTTGTTAGGATTAAACCACAAATAGAAATGACAATTATATGCAACTATAAACAATATTAGAAAATAATAGATCACATAGAAGAGAACACAAGACACCAATATTTAACGAGGTTCACCCAAACCCTGGGTTACATCCACCAAAAAAGTCCAGTATTATTATGATCTAGTGATTACAACCTGATTATAATCTGTAATCCCTTATAGCTCAATACTGTCACAAGAAGCAATTTTCGCATCACGCCTTATAAAAAACCCTAACACTAAGCCCTTTTATACAAGTATTTTCACCGCTTTAGGGTTATAATTAATAATTACATGTTAGCCCAAATCTCAATAAAATAAGACCCAATTTTTTTTCCAGGGCGATACCCTGAGCCTCAAAGAATTATGAAGTATGTACAGTAATTCCCTAATCAGTCACCACAAACTAACAAGATTTAGAGGAGGTACTCATATGACTGTTACGCCTAGCTTAGCTAGAACTCATTGCTCCATATTTTAAGGAATATTTTATGGAGTAGGTGTTCCCAAGAAATTACTAATTATACTTATAATTTTCAGACATGGCGGGAGAAGATTGGATGAAAATAGAAAAACTGAGGGAAGAAAAATTGTGGAGATACACTTCAGCCCCTCCTTTTTTCAACAACTTGTTTTTAATAGCTAAGTAGTAGTTGTACCATGAAAACAAGAGGATATTTTGAACTATCCTTTTGTGCTAAATAAAAAATTGCATGGGGACATTTTTATGCCTATTTGTAGACACAAAATTGGGTTAAGCATTGCACAAGGACATGGGGTTAATCCATTAATTTGGTTCTATCTTGCATATTGTAAGGGATGTATATGTTTTAATACTCAATTTTTTGCTTTACTAAAAAATTTAGTCGCTTTTGTCAATTGGTTGAAATTTTGAATATGTAAGCACTAGCTCTTGCATGATTTCTTTGTGTAATAAAAGTCGATGAGTTTTTTTTTGGGATATATATGTTTTAATTACATAAGTTTTTGCTTTACTAAAAAATTCAACCACTTTTGTTAATTGATCAATATTTTGAATATACAAGTATTATCTATTGCATGATTTCTTTGTGTAATGAAAGTCGATGAATTTTGTTTGGTGCAGAAAGACCTTTTTTGTATAGATTCTCGAGTCACAAGGAAAACATTTAGGTGAAATAATTCATGGCCCTTGCTCGATGGTGAACTTTGATTTTAATAGTTTGTTTGATACTTAAAATTGAGTCAATTGTTGCAAAGAAACCTCTTGTAGCGTACATCCGCATTATACTCGGTTCAAGTTATTTTTTACAAAATTGAGTTCCAAGACATTTAAAATGGATAAGGATATGCGTAGGATCATGGTGTGCTACAAAGTGGTGATATGAATGTTAATCTCAGATTGGTTTTGACAAGTAAGTGTCTATATACTTAAGTCATTTATTCAGTTCATGTCGAACAAGTAACATATGCCAACACAATATGTAAATTTAGTGCATGCCAAGTAAATAGTGAGTGTCGAGTCACTCATGTGCCAAGTAGACAATATATGCCAAGTGATTCAAGAGCTGAGAAAATAGTGCATGCTAAGTCATTTAGATGTTGAGTGATAGCATTGAAGTCAGCATGTGTCGAGCACCAAGGATTTCAAATGTCGAGTAACACAGTTTTGTCATAGTTGTTTGTATTGGCACAAACTACTATGTAAACCATTTTTTAGCCAACTTAAGAATTGAATTATGATATTTTGGTGATAAGGATTAATCATAATTGGGAATTCCTATGTATTACATGCACCCAATCAAGTAAAGGGGAGGTTTAAGTGGCAATATGGATGAATCACAGTCGTTGATTCATACCTAACCCTAAGTCGCCTAGGTCTTCTAAAGGAGGACAAACCCTAAACTTCTTATGAGTGATTAAGGGAATGAATGATCAAGGAGAGTTTTGCATGCACAAACCAGGACATTCATGGTGACCAAGGCATTGTGATCTGAATTGAATTGTAGAATCAGTTAAAGGAGAACAAGGGATGAAAATAGTGAATAGCAGAGAGACATCTGATCAAGAAGGATCAAGTACATAGCAAAATAGAGGTGATCTATCATCAAGCATAAGAGTGCTAATTGTAGGATCATTGCTGAGACATTCTAATAGGTGAATTAATTAAATCTCTTAATAGAATAGTCGTAATAGGCCGTATTGAAATCCTCTAACAAGGAGCTTAATTAATTGTGAGCTGAAGTCCTTTAATCAGGCACACTTCTAACAGAGTGAGACCTAATAGTCTTTTCAAGCCTTCAATAGGGCACACCTTTTATAGGATAGATCATGTTTTGTGTTCAAACATTGTAACCTTTATTGGATACACTTTATTACTACAGTAGTGAAGATTTGTGAATGTCATCCCCACCCTAGTTTTACCTTCTCATTGGAGGGTTTCTAGGTGATCATATCGTGTGTCATATATAAGTGAATTCTTACTTGTTTACATGCTTTACATGGTATTTTAGTTTACTTATTGAGTATGTGAGATGGATGTGTGGTGAATATTTTTATGGATCAAAGTTTGAAGCATTGATTCACCTCCCCCCGCTCTCAAAATGTTATCTTTCCTATTGTGATTCCAACAATTGGTATCAGAGCCTAGTTCTCTGAAAGTGAAACCTAACAATCTTCAGGAAAGATCTTGGAAATGGAAGTCTACAAGTTGAGAAAATCATTAAGAACCAAGGGATTGAAATACAACTCATTCCACATCAATTGAATGAAGCAAGAGATGATCTAAAGAAATCATTGAGAAGAAGGAAGGAAATTGCTATCGAGGAGAATGACACACAATACCAAGATATGGACACTACTGAGCTATTTGCAAATGAAAACTCCAATGAATTTGGTGCAAAAATTGTAGATAAAATGGGAAAGAAAAGAACCCTAGCTGAAGAGATTAGAAATCTTAAGATAGAGCAAAAATCAAAAGCTATATTACTATGTGAGGTGACCAAATAGAAAAAGAAATCTATGGAAGACAAAGTCATGATTGAAGATGAAAAAAGAGTTTTGACTAACAAACTGGAGGAGAAATCATCAGAAGTAAATAGGATTGCTCACATGCAATTGGAAACAATGAATCAAGTCATGATTGCTAATCATGAAATAAATAGTAAATACATTGAGATAACACCACTAAAGTTGCAAAATGAACAATTGAGAAATGATCTAAAAAGGGAAAAGGAGTTTGCTGAAAGTTTCAATAAACCAAATGAAGCTATCAAGTACTTTGAACAATTTATAAGATCTCCTAGTTCTAATAATGATACATCTAGATTGGGATACACAAGTACTGAAGAAGGAGAATCATCCAAAAGTGCTGAAGAAAGAAGTAACAAAGGTAAGAACTCAAAACTTACTTGTCATAATTGTGGTAAGAAAGGGCGTGCTACTAATGTGTGTAGGAGCAAGTCTATAAATCAGAATGTTAAGCAGAAGAGCATGGGTCACTGCCACAAGTATTCTTTGAGATTTCTGCTCATTTAACATCATTTGAAATGAAGAAAGAAGATGAAGAGATAAAGGTGATCTAGAGAACTTCATTTAAGCATTTGCAAGAGATTTGAATGATTATTCAACACTATTCCGTCAAGATTTGTAAGGTATTTACCGTGTGTCAAGCTATGCAGTTTCATATTTTGCAAACCTTGGATTTATGTGATGGCATCTAGTTCTTCAAAAGTGAAAGGTGTAGAGGAAAAAGAGGTTTTAAATATTCAATTAATTAGCAACGAGATTAAACAACCATTTTCAAGGCTATTCTAGATATAGCGTATAAACAAGATCCCTCCAGTGCATTCTCTATGATACCACCACAAGTCTTAATGATACAAGATGTCAAGAATTGTTATAATTGCAAGATTAGAAGAATAGGTAACATGGAAATTAAAGAAGAATATTGAAGACTATGTGAAAATTGAGTATTGAAGGAAGAATACAATATTTTCGAGAAGAAAGGGTTAACTCATGCCCTAGATTTTCCAAATGTCTTCAAAACTGAGTGGATTAGGATTGTCTTGAGCATAATACATGACAACTCAGTATGGTTAGAGGATGGGCCAATTAAAATTACAAATAAAATTGTTCATAGGGTAACAGGGTATCCAACCCTAGATCGGCCAAAGACTATGAGAAGTGAGTCAAAGGAGGTCATTGAAAAGAACACAAGAGTTGTATGGAACAAAAGGGCAATGTCAACTGATACAATCATAGATCCCCTAATAGCTTTTGTAGTGAGGTTAATAGCACAAAAATTTTATTAGTCAAGTAGATTAAACAGTGTGCCTTGCATTATAATGGACACGGGCTACAAAACTGTGAAGAAATATCATACTTATGAGCTTGCCAAGTTGCAGTTGTAACAATTGATTAAAAATCTGGAAGCAATAAGGAAAAAAAAGAGTGCTCAGTGTAAATTTGGATCTATTTTGGCCTGTATTTTCTTCTATGTACAAAATAGATTTCCTACTTTTGGTAAGGTTGCATGGAAGACAAATAGATCAATTGCAGTATAGATAGGAGAATTCATTGAACAATTAGGTGATAAATTTGAGTTAGTAATGACTAGTTATTTTGAAGATTTCAAACAATCTATGAAGAAGAGATTAAGGATTCTAGTCTCACTAGTGGAGAAACATTATGATGATGTTTTCTTTCTAGTCAATATTGATCACACATATGTACAAGAAACAATTCCTAGAGTGAGATGGCTAAATCTATTAGGATATGAGATAAATTTAGATGAGGCCTCTACAACAATCACAACATTACTTGCAAAAGAAGTGGACAAATAAGCCAAAGCATTTGGTAACTATGAACTGGCCAAATCTAAAATCACTATGAAGTTGAAGATTGCCTCTATAATTAGGAAGAAGAACAAATTGATAAAGAAACTGAAAGAAAAATTTGGTGAAGGACCTAAGGAAGAGGAAGAAGAGGAAGAAGAAGAAGAAGAAGATGCATAGGCTCAAGTACCACTAGCACTAACAAAAGATCAGGGAGAGGATTGGCAAGAAGAGGAAACAAAAACTACAGAAGGTGCTAAGGGAGAAGAAGCCGAGGAAGCACCCATTCCTAATGATAAGAAGAAACAAAAAGCTAAGACACAAGCAATGACAAGACCAAAGAAGGTTGTAAAACCTAGCTAGCTCAAACCAATAGAACCTACCACAAGAGCTAGTACAAGAGTCACTGCACAGAAGGATAAAGATGTAGCCAAGCCCAAAGAGCAAGAGGGTGGACTATAGAAAAGACCAAGAAGAAAGTATGTTGCTCAAGCTGAATTTGATGAGCAGAAGTTTGAATCTGATGACATTAGCCAATTCCAAATAGTGAGTCACAGTCCCTCCTCAGACCTAGATAATTTATGTGAGAACATTAGAAACAATGCTAATTTATCAGGTTTCTCTCACATTGAATTTGATAATCTTGGAAAGATTGAGAAGAATCAAGTAGAGGAGGCAATATATGCCATGATGGCTAGTTTTAAGAAAAATCCTCTAGAAATCACCAACTTCGTACCTAAGAGTTTATAAGATAGAGTTGGGCAGAAATAGCACTATTTTTTTAGACATAGAGGAGCAAATTAGGGAGATAACCCTCACTCAAGTTATGCCAAAACTTAGCAAGGAACAAATGTCTAAAGCCATAAAGAAATATGTTGTGAGATTTGTACCTAAGTATAGGGCATTAACATATTATAGAACAACATAGAGGATGTTGTAAAGAAGTCCAAACAGATGTGGGAACTAACATATGGACTAGCCATAGCCAAAGAAGGAGAACAAGAACCTATTGAGATAGAAGATGATGAAGAGGATAACAATGAAGAAGGCATAGTTAAAGGAGGCACTGATTTGAATATTGATGATCAAGTAATAGATGAGGAAGAGTAGCAAGCAAATCAAAATGTACAAGATATAAAAATGTTGAGTGTCAACCCTCCACCGGTGATAAATGCAAGTACTAAAACTATCACGTTAAAGGATGTTTTTGATTCTATTGATCAAAACATCAATCCCCTAACAAAGGAAGACTTGAAAAGGATACTTATCCAATCTACACTATAGGAAAATTTATGTGACAACCTTATATTGGTTAGTGTAGATGAAATTTGGTAGTCAGAGACTATGACTGTAGGGGAGGAAGTGAAACCATATGAAACACTACAATCATTCCTCAAGTCACAAGTGTACAACCTTCACAACCCTTAGTTGTATATCAAAGGAAGGAGATAATAGGATGCACTATCAGTACACTCATAGAAGGAACTCAAGTCTCAAAAAATGCACAAGAACTTGAAAAATACAAGGTTGAGATAATTGGAGAAGATAAGGTGGACACACTAGTCAATGATGGGACACAAAGTCAAACAGGTAAGGTAGATGTACGTGCACCTCCAACACAAGATTAAGGTGTAGCTGAAATCAAAGAGGCAAAAAAGGACAAGTCTGGAGAGACAACTTTGACACCCAAGCCGAAGGAGCTAAAAGCAATTCAAGCACTAGTGACATTACCAGAATTAGGAACTCCTTCCAATCAAACTCTTCAGAGGCTAGGCACAGATGCAACACCTTTGCAAATCTCAATGTCGAGTCCTTGCTCATCTAAGATAGAAGAAGTAATTACATATGGAGATGTTAGCCTAGATGAAGAAATTGTATTACCCAAGTTTGATTATGCAACAATCACAATTGAGTAGATGGGTATACAACAAGAAGCCCTAGTAAGAAAGGAACATCAAGAACTTGTCAGAAGGAAGAATAGGCAGAAGCAAGCTTTGATTGAGATCAAAGACATCTTCTTAGATGCATTCAGTCTACTTAATCCAAATGAAACAAAGCCAATCATTGAACAATTAACCAACATAGTGGAAATAGTAATACAGACTTGGATACTAATTTCAAATTGTTAGAATGGTCTGAGAAGTTTCAACAGAAAGTGAATGAGAAGATATCTAGTGATATAGCACTAACGCAGGTTGCATTGGAAACTAAGATAGATAGTGTGAAGAAGGTACTATAGAAAATTATCTCTCTATACACCAAATTGTGTAATCCTATACTCTTCACATAGGAGATAAGGAATTACATCCTAAGCTTAGAGAGTCAAATGTAGTCATCAAGTGCAAAATTGCCCATGACTCTAGCTCAAAGTGAGAAACACTTTTGGACCCTTTTGCAAACCCAAATTCAATTAGAAACACTACAAGAAGATGAAGACAACATAAGGGCTAAACTGATTAGCATCTAGTCTACATTGACTCCTCGCATGGAGATTCTACACAAGGAGCTAGGCTATGCAGAAACACTTATGAAGAAAGACCCCAATCTTTCTACATTAGATGGCTTAGTATACCTTGCTACCGAGCTAGCCATCCAAATTAAGTCTTTGGAGATAGCATGTGATAATTGGGATGCAACTCTTAAAAAATACTTGAGGTCCACAAATCCTTTTTGGACAAATACATTATTAGTGTATAACCCATTGACATCAATGTTAAAAGAGGGGAGTAAGAACTAAGGGGGGACCAAGAATGGGGGAGTTAGAGAAAGAGTAAGAGTAAGAGCAAGTGGAAGAGCAGAAAATAGAGAAAGAGTATCAGTTGAGGCAAACCTACTCAGCAGGAGAAAGATTTAAAGATTTTGATACAAAGTATAGTATAGAATAGATCACACAACTTAGGGAGAGTTATGAGATTTTGAGGTAAAAGTCATGTTGCGAAATTTTGAAATTTTGTATAGAAGTCGAATAGTCATTTATGTTATGCTCATAAGACTAAGAGTATTAATGTATGACCAAGTGTTTTTGACACTCATGTCAAAGGGGGAGATTGTTAATCTTATATTGGTTTTGACAAGTGAGTGTCTGTACACTTAAGTTATTTATTCAGTTCATGTGGAACAAGTAACATATGTCGAGCACAACATGTAAATTTAGTGCATGTCAAATAAATAGTGAGTGCCAAGTCACTCATGTGCTGAATCACTCAAGTGCCGAGTAGATAGTATATGCCAAGTGATTCAGGAGTCGAACAAATAGTGCATGTCAATTCATTCAGATGCTAAGTGATAGCACTGAAGTTAGCATGTGCTAAGCACTAGGGACTTTAGATGCCGAGTAACACAATTTTTTCATAGTTATTTTTATTAGCACAAACTACTATGTAAACCATTTTTTGCTAACTTAAGAATTGAATTATGATATTTTGGTGATAAGGACGAATCTTAATTGGGAATCCCTATGTATTATATGCACCCAATCATGTAAAGGGAAGGTTTAAGCGGCAACATAGATGAATCACAATTGTTGATTCATATCGATACCTAAGTGACCTAGGTCTTCTTAAGGAGGACAAACCTTAAACTTCTTATGAGTGAGTAAGGGAATGAATGATCAAGGAGAGTTTTGCATGTGCAAAATAGGACATTAATGGTGACCAAGACATTATGATCTGAATTGAATTGTAGAATTAATTAAAGAAGAACATAGGAAGGAAACTGTGAACAACAGAGAGACATCTAATCAAGAAGGATCAAGTACATGGCAGAATAGAGGTGATCTGTCATCAAGCATAAGAGTGCTTATCGCAGGATCATTGCTGAGACATTCTAATAGGTAGATCAGTTAAATCTCTTAACAGAGTATTCCTAACAGGCTATATTGAAATCCTATAACAAGTTGCTTACTTAATTGTGAGTTGAAGTCCTTTAATCAGGCACACTTCTAATAGGGTGTTAAAATCCATTAACAAGGTGAGACCTAACAGTCTTTTTAAGCCTTTAATAGGGAAGACCTTTCATAAGGTAGATCATGTTTCATGATCAAACATTGTAACCTTTATTAGATACACTTTATTACTATAGTAGTGAAGATTTGTGGGTGTCATCTCCACTCCAATCTTACCTTCTCATTGGAGGGTTTCTGGGTAATCATATCTTGTGTCATATATGTGTGAATTCTTACTTGTTTACATTCTTTAGATGTATATGCTTTACATGTTATTTCAATTTACTTATTGAATATGTGAGATGGATGTGTGGTGAATAATTTTATGGGTCAAAATTTAAAGCATTGATTCACACCCTTCCCTTCTCTCAGAATTTTACCTTTCTTATTATGATTCCAACGATGAAAAAAGTGGAGTTTGAAAATGTCTAAAAGAATTTTAAAATTCGCTCAGACTTTTTTCCACCCATCCTAATACCAAGGCTAAAATTTTTGGGCTAAGCCTTTTCAAGTATCTGATTCATTATCAGGTACCCAATATGATATTGGGTATCCAATATGAAATTAGATGCCCGAAACCTATGACATATTTTTTAAAAAAAATTGGAGAGCGATTTTTGCATTGTAGTTTTTGGTTTGTTTGGTTATGCTCTATTTTGAGTATTGGATTTCAGAACAGGTATCAGATACAAGTAATTTGTTTTTGTATTTGTTTATGATTTCAATGAATATTAATATAAATTAGTTATTTTAAATATAATTTGTTAAAAATTAGGTTTTTAATAGAAATTGTTGAAATTTGGGTTTTTTTAATAGAAATTAAATGTTTTATAAATTAATAGGTATTGCTGACCCAAATGATGATACTAAGCCAGGAAATAATGTTCCTCGTATCCCTCCACCAAATGATCTAGTACCCCCTCAAAAAAATTGTCCATCAAACAATCCCCTACCCCCTCAAAACCCTCCTTGAATTGAAGATTTGATAATTGAAAATATTGCCAAACTGAGGGTTTTGCAAATCACATATAACAATATACCTGCATTGGCTCCCATGTTATCCACGTTAAACACTATTGTGGATAATATTGAAACACTTACCAATAAACAAAATGTTTCTCTTCACTGGCATGAGCAAATGCATGCCATGTTTGATGATGAGTTAGACTATGATGACGTTGCAACCCTAAATATAACTAAAGATAATATAGTTAGCCTTTTTGTAGACCCAAAAATTGGTAAACCAGTAGAACGAACAAAGCCAAAATTATCAACTAAATGGTGCAAAAATAAGGCTATGCATGTGAACTTTTGGGATCATTGGTGGATGGTTTTTGACAACCATCCACACAATAATTTAGAGGTGTCATTTTGTTTCATTAAAAATTTATATACTAAATTTGTGTTGCACCTCAATGTGAACTATTGGAGCATGAGGCCCAACATGGGTGTAGGAGGAGGAGCTCCTTAGAATAGACCCTTTTTCCAGTGGAAGAAAGCTAGCACTTTTGTATCCCCTACTGATGTCTCCCCCCTCTTCTAGTGCAACATCATGATATAATTGCAGAGGTTAGCTCTCAGACTATTAAAGCCATCCATAGATTGAGTAGCCTATGGATATCCCAGGCTAGGTTAGTGTTGCCTCCCTGTGTTGATGATGCTGGTGTGAGTTCATCATCAACAAGCTCATCACATGTTTGTATGCCCCATACTTGCATAATGTACAAGAATTATTTTTCCTGTCCCGTAAGTGATCTTTATGAGTATCAATTTGTATTTAAGGAGGAGGATACAACAAATGCATGTATAGAGGCTACACACCCTAACATGAGAGAGGAGGGGTATGCAGAGGCATGGAATCCTTCTGTGTTGGTATGTGTATACATTTTTTTTATGACATATGTGATTTAAAGTTAATCTTTATAATAGAGTGATTTTAACCCATACTGACTTATACATGTATGTAATCTTCATTCATGTTTATTTGATGACTGAGGAGGAGCTAAGACAGATTGATAATGTCACACTCTTAGTTATTTCATTTATCCTGGAGATGTCTATGTACATTATGTTGTATTATCATTATTTTTCTATTTGATATTGGAGCATATATGGTTTCTAATCTTTCTTTTCTCTTATAGTTATCACCTGTCAGTGGGGGGCAGAGTGTGGGGGTGAGGCACAACCCATTGACAAGAGATAGGTAATTTGGTGCTTTTGAAGTGATTAAATATCGATGCATTCTTGTAAAATGTTTGTGGTACTTAAATATAATTACATTCTTTATTGTAGAGGATGTGGCTATTTGTGATGAGTCTAGGTCGATTCGACATCGCAAACCCTCTAGCGTTTCCATTCGCAGCAAGAGCCCCATCATATGTATAAGTATCATTTATTTGTTATTTTCCTTATTTTCATAACCAAATTCAAAACTAATTTCTGTTATACTAACAACTAGTCTTTTGTATCTAATAGGAAACACCTATGCCATAGGAGGTTGGATGCCAGAGTTTTGTATCTTTGCCCACGCAACCATTATATCTAGAGGAGGAGTTGATAGAGGTAAGTTGTAGTTTGAATTCTTGATTATATGTTATAAATTTAATATGCTATGAATTATAATGTTATAGTTTAAGTTGTAGATTCATTTGACAAACATACTTGAACACATACATGCCATAATTGATGAGGTTCAAGCATTGTCAAGGACATATGAGAGGACTCTTGACCAAGGCAGGAGGTCAATGAGAGAGGTATTTATGATGAAATTTTAATACTTTAAATCTTCATTAAAAAAAGGATCATTATGAATTTGATTAATTCAATGGTTTTTCTTTTTTGTTTATGTAGGAGGCATCTAATCCACCTAGTGCAGCAAAGAGGCTTCATTTTGATCATCCAACAGTAGCATAGGATAGTATAGTTGTTATAAGATGCATCATGAGACATTTTGATATGGCATATGCCAAATTTTATACAAAAACATTGATATTATGCACATTCTAATGGCATGATCAGCCACATTTTGTATATGGATCTATGTATTTTGATATATATATTTGTGTAATTTGTCTATGGATACATGAACTTTGATATATATTTGTGTAATTTATCTATGGATACATGTATTTTGACATATATTTTTTCCATTTATGTGCACAATGATATACATATTAATTTAGCATAGTATTGTTCAATTTATCGTGGATCATGTGTATTGTTCATGTTTATGGAATATCATTCATTTTTATTATGTTTGTTATATTTGATTCAAATGCAATAATTTGTGAAGAACATTTTAACAAACTTTGTTATCAAATGCAATTTTTAATTTGAAATGATATCATATATGTTTAATTTGAAATGATCTATGTAATCCCTTACGATATCATTATGGTTCACCCACCCAAACACACTTAGAGCACCTTGGAGACTCTTTGGTACAGGGTGGCCACGAGCGATGAAGGTTCTCCATGGATGGAACAAGGGTGTCACTAGGGTTCCCTTTCCCATCTAGAGCTAATGACATTGATGATTTGATACCAAGATCAGTGCTTTCAAAGTTACGTAGTGATGCACCTATGAATTGAGGTACACTGCTAGTTTTGACATTGAGCAAGATCATTGTGTCGAATCCAAATAGAATGTGATCTCTCATAAATGAGATAGATTATTGTAGGCCTTTGCATGAATGTCTTGTATCATTTTTTGTTTCACCAATAGCACCACAAGCTCAAAGCTACAACCCTCAGAAGATTGACCTCTAAAAGCACTTAGAGCACCTCAAAGACTCTTTGGTATGGGGTGGTTGTGTATGTTGGAAGCTCTCCACAGCTAAAACAAGGATGTTACTAGGCTTCACCCACCCATCCAAAGCTAATGGCATTGACAATTTGATGCCAAGATTAGCGGTTTCAAAGTTATGTAATGATGCACCTATGAACTGAGGTATGCTGTAATTTTTGCCATCAAGCGAGATTGTTGTGTTGAATCCAAATAGAATGTGATCTCTTGAAAATGAGATAGGTTATTGTAGGCCTTGACATGACCTTCTTGTAGCATTCAATATTTCATTGATAGCCCCCACAAACTTTGAGTTATGACCCTCAAAAGATCGACTTTGAAATGCACTTTGACCACCTTGGAGAATCTTTAGTATGAGGTTGCCACAAATAATAGAAGCTCTCTGCGGCTAGAACAAGGGTGTTACTAGGTTTCACCTGCCCATCCAAAGTTGATGGCACTGATGATTTGATGCCAAGATTAGGGGTTTCAAAGTTACATAATGATGCACCTATGAACTGAAGCACACTGCAAGTTTTGGAATCGAGTGAGATTGTTGTGCCGAATCCAAATGGAATGTGATCTCTCAAAGTTAGATAGGTTATTTTAGGCCTTGACATGACCTTCTTATATAATTTTAAATTTCATGGATAGCCCCCACAAGCTCCAAGTTATGACCCTCATAAGATCAACCTCAAAATGCACTTAGAGCACCTTGGAGACTCTTCGATACGGGGTGGCCACAAACATTGGAGGCTCTTCACAGCTAGAACAAGGGTGTTACTAGGATTCACCCACCCATCTAGAGCTAATGGTGCTGAAAATTTGATGCCAAGATCAATAGTTTCAAAGTTACGTAGTGATGCACCTATGAGCTGAGGCACACTATGAGTTTTGGCATCGAGTGAGATTATTGTGCTAAATCCAAATGGAATGTGATCTTTAGGACATGAAATAGTTATTTTAGGCCTCAATGTGACCTTCTTATAGCACTCAATATTTCACTAATAGCCCCCATGAGCTCTAAGTTACGATCCTTGAAAGATCAACCTCGAAATGCACTTAGAGCACCGTGGAGACTCTTCAGTACAAGGTGGTTGCAAATGATGGAGGATCTCTATAGCTCAAAAAAGGGTGTTACTAGGGTTCACCTACCCATTCAAATCTAATAGTACTAATGACTCGATGTGAAGATTAGTGGTTTCAAAGTTACAGAGTGGTGCACTTATGAACTAAGGCACACTATGAGTTTTGACATCGAGTGAGATTGTTGTGTCAAATCCAAATAGAATGTGATCTCTTGGAAATGAGATAGGTTATTTTAGGCCTTAGTATGACCTTCCTATAGCATTCAAACTTTCACCAATAAGCCCCATGAGCTTTGAGTTACGATTCTTAGAAGATCGACCTCAAAATGCACTTAGAGCACCTTGGAGACTCTTTAGTATGGGGTGGCCGCGAATGATGAAATTTCTCTATGGCTAGAACAAGGGTGTTATTAGGATCTACCCATTCATTTGGAGCTAATGGCGATGACAATTTGATGCCAAGATCAACGGTTTCAAAGTTACGTAGTGATGCACCTATGAATTGAGGTACATTGCGAGTTTTGGCATCGAGCGAGATCGTTGTACCAAATCCAAATGGAATGTGATCTCTCAAAAATGAGATAAGTTATTATAGATATCATCATGAACTTCTTATATCATTTTATGTTTCACTAATAGCCCCCACACACTTTGAGTTATGACCCTTAGAAGATCAACCTGGAAATACACTTAAAGCACCTTGGAAACTCTTTAGTACAGGTTGGCCACAAACATTGGAGGCTCTTCATGGATGGAAAAAGGGAATTACTAGGGTTCACCTTCCCATCTAGAGCTAATGGTGTTGATGATTCAATGCCAAGATCAATATTTTCAAAGTTATGCAGTGATGCACCTATGAACTGAGGCACACTGCGAGTTTTGGCATCGAGCAAGATCATTGTGCCAAATCCAAATGGAATTTGATCTATTAGAAATGAAATAGGTTATTGTATTCCTTGGTGTGACCCTTTTGTAGCATTTTAAATTTCACAGATAGCCTCCACGAGCTCTAAGTTACAACCCTTTGAAGATAGACCTCAAAATGCACTTAGAGAACCTTGGAGACTATTTGGTATGGGGTGGTATGGGGTGGCTGCAAATGATGGAGGCTTTTTGTGGCTAGAATAAGGGTGTCACTAGGGTTATTACTAAGTTTAAAAAAAATTACCTTCCTCAAGTTTTTGGCATTGGGCACAACGCAAGTTTGGTGTTAGTATGTATTAAAATAATCATTTTTTAGGTCCCTCCACATAAATTACATTAAGTAAAAACATATTTGTTTCTTACATTAAATCAACAAGTTTACATTTACAATATCTTAAGTTTTTCATTATTATTACATCAATACACAACTATCAAAAATTGCAGTGTCAAAAATAGTCGCGTCAAAAATCATAGTGTCAAAAATAGAATACATTTTTCTTCATTCTACTCCTTGTTTAGTTTTTTTATCTTCATGCATGGCTACTCTTCATGATGTACCTACATTCCAATACCATAAAAAATATTATTAAATAATTGTATTAAATAAGATAATTATTGGTTCATTGAATTATTATGAACAAAAGAACATAAGAAGTAAATATACCTAGTCCAGTGTTCCTGTAGGGTCTTCTCTCTATTTTAGGCTCTCCAATAGGCCTTCATGATCAACATTAATAATAGTAAAAAGTTCTTTTACTTTTGGTCTTTCTTGATGCTTCAACAACTTCACATTTTTTGCTATAGTAAGATGTGAATAGATGAGAATTGTTTTGTGCTTCTGATAGTCTTTGAATGAAGGAATTCCATTCCTTTTGAGCATGTATGTCTGCAGCCATGTTCTAGTAGAGACAACTAAACCACTAGGATATGTGAATCCATTATCATTTTTGATTGGTTGTGCAAGATTTTGTTTACCTCTTACATAATGTGCTAACCAATAATATAATTTCTCATCATTCTCTGTGGTACAACCAATGCAAAGAATGTCCTAGTTGAAGAAGATCTAATAGATGGTTATGCTCAAGTGAACTTTTCATGTCATCATTTATGATAGAGGGTATGATAGAAAATGAAGTAAGCTAATGTGGAGCCCATGTGTCCACCCAATCACTTGAATCATAGTGATCACAATCACACTAAAAACAACTAGGATGAAAGCAAGCTAGCTATTGTGTCCAAATGGTCCATGCACTAGGATCAGAGCTCTAGAATGAATGCATTTTTTACGAGTCTCTAATAATAGCACAATCTATTCTATCACCTATGGACCCTTCCTCAACCAACCAAAAGAACTTTCATACTACTGAATCAAGAGTCCCCTCTATGATAATGTTGAACTACACCAATCAACAATGCTATGAGCATCAAGAAGCTATGCTCCTAAAATCTTCAATTGCTCCTTAACTAGAGCTTTTTTCACACATGCCCCTATTCCATCATGTTCCCCTTTCCCATAGCTGGACTCAAATAAACTTCAAATATGAGGCACCCCCTCTCTACGTGTATCCTACACAACCAATAAAACATGTGAGCATTCTTTAATTGACTCGTGTAATTATCTAACCAAATGATATTCTATCCATAGCAATGCCATGCTCCTGTAAGAAATCAAAATAATTCATGAAACAATGTTGCACAAACTCGTGAGAGTGAGATCTATCATCACTAATGTAAAAATGGTACTCTCTAATAATCTTCTGATTCTCTTCCGCACTATCAAGGGCATGTCTATATGTTATATGGATAAAATAGCAATCTAAATGGAGTTGTAATACTAAGAGTGTGTCTCATTTTGGGGCTGCAATGTGTTGTTCTCTACAAAGTCAACAACTGATATAATAATTTCAATGGGAAAAGTATCCTTACACATTCTAAATTGTTGATGCAACCACTGAAACCTGTGACTATGCCTTGCGTACTTGTAGAAAAGATTTGTCTTGAAATTTGAAATAAAACTAGCCACACTAATTTCATTTGCAACTAATTCACATCTAGAGCCCCAACCTCCACTCTTCAATGTGTATTTCACCATTTCATATACCATTTTTTTACTATTGTCCTCCCAAGATCTTGTTCATACCCCTCATGGAAACATGTGTCAAACTTGGATAAGCCACCACATTCTGAACACTTCTCATTTAAGAAAACATTTCTATAAAAGAAACAACCATAACCTCTGTGACATAAAAATTGATCTAGCAAGTGTCTTGATGATTTTGAAAGCCCACTAGCACCACAATTATCCAACATTTATTTACTATGCAAAGTAGAACAGATGGAGCATAATAGTTCATGGTGCATAGAAAACTCTACACAATATTTGCAACAACATGTATTTCTAATTTTAAGTGGCATGCAATAAAATGGCTTCAAAGATTCAAAAGCCCTTTGTGATATATGAAATCTTGGATGACTCTCTCTAAATTCTTTGAACAACATAGTTTGACTTACCTCCAAATAATGTTTAGGATGTGGTGTGTCGTCTCTGATGCCAATTCTCAACTTCAACATGTCTTTAGCATTGGGTGATACTCTTGAGCTACAGTGCCAAAACTATGTAATTTTTTGCTTCACATCATCAAATAGCTTCTTATCAAAACATGAAAGTCTCCCACCAAAAGCCCATGTTTCATTTTGAGGAGCATCATTAATTCTCTCTCATCTACTAAGTGCTTTTCTCAAAGTAGTAAGATTTAGGTTCGAGTTAATACAAGTTTGTATCATATATCTACCCCTTCTCAAATGATGATTACCAAAGAGCTTGTAATAAACATTCAAGCAACTCTCTTATCTGTCTCCCTACTATTTTTCCCAATGCTATTGAGAGCACTAAAAAGATTCTTTACAATAATGGAATTTCTTTCCGATTTTTTATTGATATGAATATTCAATTTGGAAAGCATAGGACTCATCTTTTGCATCTTTAATAAGTGCATAAAAAGTTGATATTGCTCCACCACTATCTTGTTGCTGAAAAACATCTTATATAGTCTTGAAGCCCATAACCGAATGGTTCTTTGTGATTTTTTCCCTTCCAAATTGGTAATAATCATTTCATCAATTTCAATTATCCATTTTGGTGTTCTAGGACCTTCATGTCCATTATAATTAGGAGATATGTAACGTTCCTATGAATTTTCATTTTTGACATGGTCAATCATGGAATTTACATTATGAAGTAGTAAATTTTCATCCTCCAAATTTTCAATCCTGACATTATCATTATCAATTGGTACATTTTCATTCTCCAATTGTACATATTCATTATCTAACTCTATGATTTCACCTCCAATCAATACATCGTCAACTTGATTCACATTTAACATACCTTATCTCTTCCTTCAATGATTTACCTTGTCCCTTTCCCTATATGATGCAATGTCTTCATTAGATACCTTCCTTTTGTGTTTAGGCTTTCGATAAATACTGCTCCCCATTCAAACAACAATAGTAGACACCTAATAATACATTATAACAACTTTTTTGATCCTATAGGCCCCAAGCAATCAATTTTCTCCAAACCCGTGAAAATGGCCCCAAAAAAACGTGATTGTTGAGCCTACAATGACATAATATTTTTGGAAAAGTATGTTAGTATTTCGGGTACCTGAAATGGTCGCCTAAATTTTGGAGGGAAGTCAAAATTTGGAAAGTGTGGACAATGTGAACAAATTTGTATATTATTATATATTAGTATTTTGTAGGAAAGTCAAAATTTTGCAAGTGTGGGAAATGTGAACAAAATCGTATATTATTATATATTAGTATTTTATTAAATATAATATAGTAATATATAATTATTAGTATGATTATTATTAATAAATATAATATATTAATATATATGATTATTATTTTTTAATTTTTTGGCAAAAGTGGATGAGCCATAGATATATATATATATATATATATATATATATATTATAGAACTGCTTCAAGAGCTCAATTGGGAAAGAACTAGTAAAGAAAACCCAACATCATCGCAGTATATACAAATTACAAGCATCGATATTGAAAATCATAGTTTATCGATGGAAAAAACATAATTTCACCAAAATTCAAACTTTATCAAATTTTGCATTTTCAAGCATATCAAAACAATAGGCATAAGGGACTCAATACAACCAAAATTTTTAAATGTTTTACAAATCATGCCTAAAGTTTAGAAGAAAAGTCTAGAAAATAGAAGAATTCCAATAAACTATTTATCTTCCATGTCCTCGGCACCCTCTACAAAAATGGACGTCAAACCAATTTGTACCGAGTGACCCCAGCCAAAATCAAAGCATGGTAGTGGAGCCACCTCCCATCCCAAGGTTGAGCCTTCAATAGAAACATGAGAAATACCCCCCTAGACTGATGGTATGGGATGATCCAGATGGGGTTTTTGGACAAGGTGTCCCAAGCCAAGAGCACTTATAGCAGGAACTGACCAGTCACCAGGTTCATGAACCAACTGAATTGAGGGAGCCAGAGGCATCATCTTATGAGTAGATACTACATGTGCATCAGAAACCGGAAGACCCAAGATATCAAGAAATGCAAAACCAATTTTCTTCACACCCTTAGACATTTGAAAACCCAAAGATTTTTCCATGAGATGCAAGGTCTTGGTCAAGAGCCATGAGTTGTGCTTTTCACATGACTTATGTAATGCCTCAAAAGTCACCAAAACTTCATGTTTTTGCATAAGCATGGTCTTTGAGAATAGTCCTCCCACCAAGGCATTTTTGGACAACAAATCATAACTCTGCATAGCCTGCTTCAATTTATTTTGAGCCTGAAACTTTGGTGCAACCACCTTGTAAGAAATGATTTCTAGTCTCGATGTTGACTGAAGAAGATCCATAGCATTAGATAGAAAAATGGAGACCAAATTAGAAGGATATAACACATGTCTAGAAGTTTCAGAGAAGAAGTCCTCCCCAATGACATTTTGAATCGCATGACAGGTGGAAGAAGAGAGCAGAATGAACATAATATCCAACATCTCAACATCCAAGGGATGAGAGAGTGCATCTTCATCTACCGCTGGTTGAAGAAAACTTCTGTAATTTTTGGGTAGGATGCTACTATGATACTGATGACAAGACTCACATTTCACACAAGCATCCAATGAGAACGACATCTTGGAAATTAAGAAGGCAAGCAAAGGGAGCAGGGAAGATAGTCATATATTATAATAATTATTATATTTCATAGTCATGTATTATGATTATTACTATATTTATATAATCTATTATAATTATAATAAAAATATAGTAATATATTATTATTATTCTTGTTATTATTATTATATAATTATGGGGTTGTATGCTAGGGTAATCCATCTATAATTCAAAAAGTTGTCATTAAAAATATAGAGCAATGAATGATCTTGTTTAGAACAAAAATGTTGTTTATTAAGCCCATAAGGGTTAGGTACGGTGACACGTCCACCAAAATTCTTAGATTTTCCAGTGCTTCTCTTATGTGGCAAAATAAAGGCAATGATGAATGACAATAAAGTTTTTTGATGGGTTGAAAAGGGTCATAGGATAAACTATGACCCATTTTGACACATTCTATGACAACATATGTCCCTAGGGGTCCTTTGGTTTGTTCGAATGGGTCAAAAAGGGTCATAGGTTATCCTATGACCGGTTTTGATGCATTTCATAACAACATATGTCCGTAAGGGTCCTAGGACCCCTAGGGACCTATTTGATTTTCTCGAATGGGTCACAAGGGGTCATTGGATAACCTATGACCCTTTTTGACGCATTTCATCACAACATATGTCCCTATGGGTCCTAGTTCCCCTATGGACCTATTTGGTTTGTTCAAATGGGTCAAAAGGGCTCATAGGATAACCTATGACCCCTTTCGACGCATTTCATGACAACATATGTCTCTAGGGGTCCTAGGACCCCTAGGAACCTATTCAAAAGCCTATGACCCCTTACGACACATTTCATGACAATATATGTCCCTAGGAGTCCTAAGACCCCTAGGGACCTATTTGGTTTCTTCAAAAGGGTTGAAAGGAATCATAGGATAACCTATAACCCCTTTCGATGCATTTCATGACAACATATGTCCCTTGGGGTCCTAGGACCCCTATGGACCTATTTGGTTTGTTCAAATGGGTCGAAAGTGGTCATAGGATAGCCTATGACCCCTTTTGACACATTTCATGAAACAACATATGTCCCTAGGGGCCTATTTGGTTTTTGTTGAATGGATTGAAAAGAGTCATAGGATAACCTATGACCCCTTTCAATGCATTTCATGACAACATATGTCCCTTGGGGTCCTAGGACCCCTAGGGACCTATTTAGTTTGTTTGAATGGGTCAAAAGGGGTAATAGGATAACCTATGACCCCTTTCAATGCATTTCATGACAACATATGTTCCTAGGGGTCCTACGACCCCTATGGACCTATTTCATTCGTTCAAATGGATTGAAAGGAGTCATAGGATAACCTATGACCCCTTTCGATGCATTTCATGACAACCTTTGTCCCTAGGGGTCCTAGGATCCTTAGTGACCTATTTTCTTTATTCGAATGGGTCGAAAGGGGTCATAGGATAACCTAAGACCCCTTTCGACATATTTCATGACAACATATGTCCCTTGGGGTCCTAGGACCCTGAGGGACCTATTTGGTTTGTTTGAATGGGTTAAAAGGGGTCATAGGATAACTTATGACCCCTTTTGACACATTTCATGACAACATATGTCCCTTGGAGTCCTAGGACACCTAAGGACCTATTTGGTTTGTTTGAATGGGTCAAAAGGGGTCATAGGTTATCTTATGACCCCTTTTGATGTATTTCACAATAATATATGTCCCTAGGGATCATAGGACTCCTAAGGACCTATTTAGTTTGTTTGAATGGTTCGAAAGGAGTCATAGGATAACCTATGACCCCTTTTCACGTATTTCATGACAACATATGTCCTTGAGAATCTTAGGATCCCTAAGAATCTCTTTGGTTTGCTTGAATAGGTCCACAGAGGTCATAGGACAACCTATGACCCCTTTCAACGTATTTCATGACAACATATGTCCCTAAGACCCCTAGGGACCTATTTGATTTTCTCGAATGGGTCAAAAGGGGTCATAGGATAACCTATGACACCCTTTCAACACATTTCTTGACAACATATGTCCCAAGGGGTCCTAGAACTTATAGGGAGCTATTTGGTCTGTTCAAATGGGGCAAAAGAGGTCATAGGATAACCTATGACCCCTTTCGACACATTTCATGACAACATATGCCCCTTGGGGTCCTAGGACCCCTAGTGACCTATTTGGTTTGTTTGAATGGGTTGAAAGGGATCATAGGATAACCTATGACCCCTTTGGGTCCTAGGACCCCTAGGGACCTATTTGATTTTCTCAAATTGATCGAAAGGGGTCATAGAATAACCTATGACCCCTTTCAACACATTTCATGATAACATATGTCCCTAGGGGTCCTAGAACCCCTAGGGACCTATTTGGTTCATTTGAATGGGTCAAAAGGGGTCATAAGATAACCTATGACCCCTTTCGATGCATTTCATAACAACATATATTCCTAGGGGTCCCTATTTGATTTTCTCGAATGGGACAAAAGTGGTCACAAGATAACCTATGACCCCTTTTGACACATTTCATGACGACATATGTTCCTAAGGGTCCCTAGGGACTTATTTTCTTTGAATGAATGCATCAAAAGGGGTCATAGATTTTGACACTTTTCATGACAACATATGTCCCTAGTGGTTCAGACCTATTTGGTTTGTTCGAATGGGTCGAAAGGGGTGTTAGGATAACCTATGACCCCTTTCGACACATTTCATGACAACATATGTCCCTAGGGGTCCTAGGAGCCTTAGGGACCTATTTGATTTTTTTGAATGGGTCAAAAGAGGTCATAGGATAACCTATGACCTCTTTTGACACATTTAATGACAACATTTGTCACGAGGACTCTTGAAAGGGTCAAAAGGGATCGTAGGATAACCTATGACCCCTTTCGAAGCATTTCATGACAACATATCTCCCTAGGGGTCCTAGGAATCCTAGGTACCTATTTGCTTTATTCGAATGGGTCAAAAGGGGTCATAGAATAACCTATGACCCCTTTCAAAAAATTTATTGACAACATATGTCCCTAGGGGTCCTAGGACCCCTAGGGACCTACTTGATTTGCTCAAATGGGTCAAAAGGGGTCATAGGATGACCTATGATCCCTTTTGATGCATTTCATGACAATATATTTCCCTACGGGTCCTAGGACCCCTAGAGACCTATTTGGTTTGTTTGAATGGGTTGATAGGGGTCTTAGGTTAACCTATGATCCCTTACCTAATACCCTTTTCTATGTATTTCATGACACCATATGTCCATAGGGGTCCTAGGACACCTAGGGACCTATTTGATTTTTTTGAATGGGTCAAAAGGGGTCATAGGACAACCTATGACCCCTTTCAACACATTTCATGACAACATATGTCCCTTGGGGTCCTAGTACCCCTAGGGACCTATTTTATTTTCTTGAATGTCATTTCATGACAACATATGTCCCTAGGGGTTCGAGGACCCTAGGGACCTATTTGGTTTGTTCAAATGGGTTGAAAGGGGCCATAAGATAACTTATGACCCCTTTCGATGTATTTCATGACAACATATGTCCCTAGAGGGACCTATTTGATTTGCTCGAATGGGTCGAAAGTGATCATAGGATAACTTATGAGCCCTTTGACGCATTTTATGACAACATATGTCCCTTAGGGATCTATTTAATTTGTTTGAATGGGTCAAAAGGGGTCATAAGATAGCCTATGACCTCTTTTGATGCAATTCATGATAACATATGTTTCTAGGGGTCCTAAGACCCCTTGGGAACTATTTGGTTTGTTCAAATGGGTCGAAAGGGGCATTAGGATAACCTATGACCCCTTTCGAATCGTTTCATGACAACATATGTCCCTAGGGGTCCAAGGACCCCTAGGGACCTATTTAGTTTTCTCGAATGGGTTAAAAGGGGTCATAGGTTATCCTATGACCCCTTTCGACGCATTTCATGATGACATAGGGCCCCTAGGGGCCTATTTGGTTTGTTCAAATGGGTCGAAAATGGTCATAGGATAACCTATGATCCCTTTTGATGTATTTCATGACAACATATGTCCCTAGGTGTCCTAAGACCCCTAGGGCCCTATTTGGTTTGCTCAAATGTGTCGAAAGGGGTCATAGGTTTGACGTATTTCATGATAACATATGTCCCTAGGGGTCCTAGGACCCCTAGGGACCTATTTGGTTTATTTTTATGGGTTGAAAGGGGTTATAGGATAGCCTATGGCCCCTTTCGATGCATTTCATTACACCATATGTCCCTAGGGGTCCTAGGACCTGTAGTGTAATGCCCTGCCCATAGATCCTTGGAATAAGGATGAAATACAAGCCGAGATTACTTTTTTAACAAGTATTAGTGAACATGAAAACATCATACACGTATCACATATATTGCAACAGAAGACTTAACCACCATCCTGACAACAACAAATCTCCAAATGCCACTACCTGAACTGACACACACACAACAAAAAATGGAAACCCAAAATGACAATGGCACAAAGAATCTAAGATCTGTCAAGGCATGGAAAATTAAGTAAACCAAAAGGGTACTAGAATCACCAAAAAAATGATCCCAAAAAACTAGTAGAGATGATCCTTGTTTTTCACACGAGGACCACATACTAACAGATTTTCACATGAAGATGTGCAACATGCCACATAAGGAAGTACCTTCTGAAGGAGGATGTGTACCATATGGTGTGAGAAAGTACTAGGTCAAATAGCCAAGATACCCAAAATTGGTGTTAGGTTTCACGTGAGAAAGTACCAAGGCCATGCAAGGAAACCCAACACACCACGTGATATCTTGCATTCTTGCATGAGATCCCAAGATAGCAAGCCAAAGAAAAAAAAGGTAAAAAGCTAAGGAATGAAGTTCCTCCACACTAGGGAGTATCGAATCCACATTTCAAGCCATAAACACTCAAACACAATACTGAAAGATGGAAACATCTAACCATCTAACAAGTAGTGAAGAGAAAGTACATAAGGAAACATCGCAATGTACTAAAACAATATCGCAATGAACAGTTAACCAAACTAAGTATGTGGTTTCTCCCAACCATAATAGTATCATAAGACCATCATGGACACTATCCATCCCTCACATGTAACATTCCAAGCTATTGATCAGATCGTTGGTACTATTATATAAGGACACCACTACTAAAACATGCTACAACATAAGCATAAGGAAATCTAACATGCTAGAAGTAAAGCATAAGATAATCCTACAAAACTAGATAACATAATCTATCATATGCTAAACAAAATAATAAGGAAGTGTGTCAATAACTAACATCATCTAAACATGATATACAAGAATTCTAATGAAAGTTTAAATCACAAGAAAGCATACTCCAGAACCCGATGCACCAAGTGAAAACATCCAACAATGGTCACATGAGGATAATAGACTATCTCTATACACTGGTCCCTAGTAGTGGTATAGGTAGCTACGCCTCCCAACTACATGGAACCTACAGGCCCACTCCCGTCATGTTGATGGAGATAATGGTCCAACCACAAACACACAGAAAGCAAACGTCCATAGCTAACACACACACCAGACAATATGATGACTGAAACTAAAAACATATACAATGCATAAACTACAAGTCCTCGTTAGACACTCAATGGGCTACTAAGTAGAGGCTGAAATCATGGAGAGTCGATTGGCATCCAAAAGCCCAAGCTTGGACCATGCAGATTTAACTCCTCGATAGAAGGCTCTAGCACACCACATCTTTTTATTATCTTAAGTTTCATCACCACCCAATATTTTTTTTAGTTATCACTTAATTAAAACTTCCTTCGCCAACCCTTTGGGCACAATGATCACCAGGCTATGAGATAGAAGCCCCCTCCATATGCTACCCTACCCTACCTATGCTTATCCAATAATGAGTTCCCATAGGCATGCAAATTCCCAACCCAACCCCAATGATCATAACTTTCAAAAGTACCACAGAAGATCGGGACTCACAAGTCACTCGACAAATGTATGTGCATGTACTCATGTGTGGCGCACCACCATCACGAAGATCATAACACAAGGATTGGATGAGAAAAAATAGAAAGTCACTAAATCAAAAATAGACTTGGGATGATAGATGTGGCACACATCCCAATGCAACACAAAAGTGCAATAAAGGTTCAATTGATATCCAAATAGATGATCCAAGTCCAAGACCAAACTCATGCCAAGAAGACTCGAGAAAATAAGGTGGCACACAAAATGAGGTAAAAACCCTAAAAACCCTAAAAACCCTAAAAACTAGAAAACTTCAAAATTTAAACCCATTTGGTCCTTGGGTACAAAAACCCCAAAAATCCAATAATATTTGGGTTCGAACACAGTATGTGAAAATGGCTCGCATAACAGTGTGAAACCCCAAATCCCCATCCCAAAAATAGGGAAAATGTTTATACCCAATCAACCGGGCAAAACTAGCAAACAAAAATAGAGGGGAACACTAGTTCTCAGCCTTCTAACAAACTGCTACTAGAAATATAAGTTGAAATGAAGCAGAAACAAGAAAATGAGAAAGCCCTACCTAACACCAAAAGGGGTTGAAACTAGAAACAACACAATAAAATAATCCACCTACTAAAACTACTAGAAATCACAACAAAGCAAGGTCTTCCCAAGCAAGATCCAACAAGACTAATCTCATGAAAATCCCACACTCATAGCTCTCAAAACAAGCATAAAACCAATCCTTCAAGAAGAGGATTTCAAAAAAGCTCTCCAATTTTCTATTTTGCAAAATAGAAAAGTGAGAAAACAAATCCCTTTTCAAATACTTATTCACTTTTCGAGTGAATAGTCGATTAGGGAAAATAGCGAGTTAGACTAGCTAGACTCCAAATCAACCCAAACAAAAATAGGTTATTCCTCATAACAGGAATTCACCTAAGAAAAAGTTGCTAGAAATTAAATTCGAGAAGATTTTAAGCCTGAAAAAATGAAATAACATAAATCACTTAACAACTTTCATGACAATGCGAACCTCTAAATGCACTAACACGTTCACTAGTCTAATCACATAATGCATATGAGTTCAAATTTAATAATCATCGAAAGGTTTAATTTAAACAATTAAATAAGGATATGTTGACCATATAGGGATGACATTGGTAAAATATGAATAACTGAATCACTAACTCCATGTGCCACTACCAAGGATATAATTCTTGCACGCTAAAACACACAATCAAGTGCAATTGCACATTATATCATAGTCGAAGCAATAATGCAATAAAATACTTAATTAATCCATTTACATCACTCAAGTTTGCATAAAGCATAAAGAGACAAGAATGAATTAAATCACCATAGAATAATGTCCATAACATAACATAATCAAAAAGTATGTCCAAATACTAGATAATCAAATATCATCATAGATCACCTTCATCTCAAAATGGCATCAACATGCAAATATGATAAACTGAACAACATAGAAGTCTAACATCTATGATACTAAATCAAAGTATAACATTTGATCCTTAGGTCATCTCAAGGTACAAATAATAAGAGTATCAAGTATCTCTTGAATCAAAATAGACAAGGTATAGACTGCAAACACGAGAGGCACTACACCTAAGGACCTTTTTTATTTACTCGAATGGGTCGAAAGGGGTCATAGGATAACCTATGATCCCTTTTGATGCATTTCATGATAATATATGTCCCTAGGGGACCTATTTGGTTTGTTTGAATGGGTTGAAAAGTGTCATAGGATAACCTGTGACCCCTTTCGACATATTTCATGACAACATATGTCCCTAGGGGTCCTTTAGGACCCCTAGGGACCTATTTGGTATGTTCAAATGAATCGAAAGATGTCATAGAATAACCAATGATTCCTTTCAATGCATTTCATGACAACATATGTCCCTAGGGGTCCTAGGACCCCTAGGGACCTATTTGATTTGCTCGAATGGGTTGAAAAGGGTCATAGGATAACCTATGACTGATGTCGATGCATTTCATGACAACATATGTCCCTAGTAGTCTTAGGATCCCTAGGGACCTATTTGATTTGCTCGAATGGGTCGAAAGGGGTCATAGGATAACCTATGACCGCTTTCAATGCATATCATGACAACATATGTCCCTAGGGGTCCCAGGACCCTTATGGCCCTATTTGGGTTGTTCAAATGGGTTGAAAGTGGTCGTAGGATAACCTATGACCCCTTCTGATGCATTCGACTATATTATATTTAATAATAATAATACATTACTATAAATTATATAATAATAATATATTACTCGATTATATAATAATAATAATCATATATTTACTATATTATATTTAGTAATAATAATAATAATCATCTTATATATATTACTATATTATATTTAATAATAATAATCAAATATATTACTATATATAATAATAGTCAATAATAGTAGTGATTATTGATTGCCGCACTTTCCAAATTTTGATTTCCCTCCAAAATTTGGGCAATCAATTTTTTAAAAACAAAATTGCTGCCAATTTTCAGTTAGCCGATCTAGTATCGGGTACCAGATTAGACTTGGTATTTACCAAACCTCTTTGGTCAACTAAAAAAAAATGTTTGAGATAGGTTTCACTAACATTCAGACTACGAGTAGCCATTTGACAATTTTTTTTCATCAAAATTCAATGAAACAAAAAGGGGTTTTTTATAACACTTAAGATTTCATCGATATAATTGCTGTCAAATTCTGAGTTTGATAAGTATTTATTAGTTAATTTTTAATGAAGATCTTTGTAAACTATTGGTTGACATATTGATTGAAAAAAAATAGCTATAAATTTCAAATGATATAACATTTTGAAATCCAAAAGTTGTGTCACATTC
Organism: Cupressus sempervirens; assembly: GCA_028749045.1. Lineage (NCBI taxonomy): Eukaryota > Viridiplantae > Streptophyta > Pinopsida > Cupressales > Cupressaceae > Cupressus > Cupressus sempervirens. The sequence continues at coordinate 865,469,894 of CM053787.1, forward strand.
TATGTTTTGCCTAGTATAAGAAAAAATAAATAAATTAATTTTGTAAAGTTTTCAATTAGTTAAGGTGGTTAGACACATGAGTTTTTTTATTCTAGAAAAGTTATAGTAGAAAATTCATATTTAATTACTTTTTTTGAATAAAATACCCAAAAATGTGCATCACATCTAGGCATGAGTCTTCTTTTTGTATCTATAAGTATATTAAAATAAATTATCATTTGATTTTGATTAAGGTGGTCAGAATAACACCTACTTTTTATTTTCGCCTTGAAATTTTTGTAGTACTACATTAAAATCCAAAACTTTGACAAATCAAATAATTTTTTCTCTAGATAAGGCCTAGTAATTTAGAATGTACATTCAATTTCCTACATATTCTTTTGTTACAACTATTTGATATAAAGCCAATATCTATTTTAAAATTATGTGTCAAGTTAACATAACCCTGATTTGTTGGTTTTTCACAACCACTTAAGGCCATAGTTTGGTTGACCATGATCCTACACATACCCCTCTATAAATCTCTTTTTGATAACTATTTCTCAATCTTGTCAACCTTTGTATTCCTCTATATCTTCATTTCTATTTAGCAGTTTCATTTTTCTTTTGATCTCCTTTCTTAAGTGATGACCTATTTTTGGTTGACTCTACAATCCAATGGCTCATATTTTCTTCCAAACTATTTTTGGGCGATCACATTCCTACAACTCAGACTTTATGTGATATCTTTAGTGTCATTTAAAAGTTAGTTATAGTTTTTACTACATGAGATTCACTAGGGAAGGCGATAACAAAGGACTTGTAGGAGAGAATTAGGATAAAATAAAGCAATGTAGGGGCTTTGACTGACATATTCTCTTGTCAAGCAAAATGTCGACCGATTATGCAACACTTTGAATTCCATTTTATCAAGCATGGCCCTTCAACTTGATCAAAATTTGAAAGGTTCATATTTTCTCAACAAAATGGCCTTTTGGTAGGAGTCTATGGAAGTGCTAGCAATAGGTGTCAATGTGGTCTTGATTGGAGAGTACTCTTGCAAGACATGAGGTCATGAAAGGTTATGTCCACTATGTTAGACATTGAAAGACTAGTATTTAAAAGAATTGCATGGTGTGGGTTCTCTCAAGTTGATTATCTTTCTTCTTGCATCACAAGGCTCCAGGTACAACTCTTATGTTATTTGGAGCTAGACTTTTGTTGGTAGATTATTTTGAGTAACTATATCTACTTGTTAGTTATGACATTTTATGATACTTAAAAAAATAAGATTTTACTTTGGTATGCCTAAAAGATGTTATTTGGGTTGCCCAAAATTGAAAGGTTTATAATATGCAAGGCTCAATAGAAATGTTATAGGCATAGAATGACTCAAGATATGGATAAATAGGCATATCTTCTTGTGAGAAAATCATTATAAATCAATGCTATTGGAAAGTTTAAATCCTAGTTATACTATCATTGTTTGAGTCCCACTATTGCAACTTATGTTATTCTTTTGGTTAGTTACATTGGTAGATGTAAGAGCAAGAAACTATCTAGAATGGGAAGGTTTTATGTGCTATTACTGTGAGAACTTGCATTGTTTTGCTTTCATATATTCTAGTGGATCTTGTTTATAACAATATTGATTTTTATGTGCATTTATCAACTCTTAAAGATGTTAGAGTTTATTAGATGAACTTTTTTTAAGAGTTTCATAGACTAGCATGGTTTAATAAATGAATGCACTTATATGGTTCTTATGCCTTTACACACCATGGATACTATGGCACAAATAACACTCTCACATGCTTATGTAAAGTTGTATGAAAGAGGGGGTTTAGGTGAATTTTTTTTTGTTGATATAAATTATTGTATTGTCATCACTAATAAATTCATGATAACTATATTATGAGTATCTTAAGTTCAAATGCCTACTACATTTAAGTATTGAATGTGATAGAATATAGATCTCTACATGTTAATCAAGAAATATTTGATTATTCTATTTACATATGTTTGATGTAAGCATCTAGATATCCATGATATTAGTTTATGGTTTTAGATCATGATTACCTTTTCTACACCAATTCCATCACTCCTCTCATTTTTTCTTGTTTAGACTTACTTATTGTCATGTTAGGTATCTTTCATGTTAGGAAATATTTTGGGGAAGCTTCACAACTTCAGATAGGGTGGTAAAGCACCCCTACAATATTCTCACCCTTTTGTGTTACTTGAGCAGGTTTTGAAGCCTCTGTCAGCTTGGTTGACATACTTAGGACCTCCTGGTATTCTGGTAATGGTAATTATAATTATCGACTTGTCGATAATCTTGACTCATGCATACTTTCCACATTTTATGAGATTGTTGATGTGGCACTTATTTTTTGGGTGAAGTCTTTACATATGCTATCAAAGCTTTTGGTTCAACTCTAGGCCTTTGAGTTCACTATGCTTAGTTATGACCCTAGGTCACACAATTCTAAGTCAACTAGCTTAATCTATGTTCATATGTGTTGGATGATTTTTGAGTCTCTTGGATATTAATACTTATGATATGAAAGGATGGGATGTTCCTTGTGTATTTCATACTTTTTGATTGACCTTGCCTTCTTTTAAAATTGTCAAAATGGGAATATTCTGAAATTGAGTACCTCATATTGATATGATTGCATATTGAGTGAAATTCTATGATTGCATCATATGCATATTAACTGTATTACATTTAAAAATTAGATACTCGTTTCTTTTCATGTGTGAACCAAGAAAGATGTGTATTTATATTATCTATTCAGGTAGTTAACAGAAGTTGACTATTGTACTACGTTATGAGTACCAAAACAATTCTAGACTTGGATTGTGATAACAATGAAAAAAAAAGTGTAAGTGAAACAATGAAAAAAAAAGTGTAAGTGACACATGATGCATATGTGGTACAAGAATTATCATACTAGATTCCATGAGATTCTTGGAATAACCTAGCATGATATGTAGGAAGAGCATTGATATTTTTTGCAAAAGTATTGCATGTTGCATTTTACATTTAGGAATGTGCGAGATCGCAAAATGAAAAAATATAATTATCTAGATGTATTGCATGTGATTCATGTTTCTTGAAGTTTGATCATGCTCTTTAGCACTCTTGGGGTGCAAGGTGTCATGAAGCATATACTCCCTCTTGGTGACTAGTGAGAGTCATTCTATTTTATATGAATTGGATTTCACTCGATTATGTTATTTTTTAGTTTTCATGAACTTTGAAGTGTTGAAAGGCTAGCTTTCAAAAAAAAAATGTTCCATGTGACCCTTAGCCACTAAATTATTTTGTGATCTATCTAGTGTGATTCAAATCACTTTTATTTTTATTGATTTTGTTCTCCATTTTGGAATTTGAATTAAAAATTGTGAACCTTGATTTTGAGATCTATTTTGATCTTGAGGTGGCTAGGGTGTGTTTTAATGTTTCTAGTCCAATGATGTGAAGTGATTTTCTCTAGCATGTTCAATGTGGAACATTGATATGATGTATAAGGGAGTTGATTGTGAAGAACATGTCATTCTTCCTCTTGCATTGAAATTTTAATCATTTTACTTGTATGGGATTTGGGAAGCTTACCTTCCAGTGTGGGTGTCGAATGTGGAAAATAGGGAAGGGTAGAATTGATGCTTTCTTTTTCACTTTACTTGCCAATATAAATTTGGTACTAAAATTCTTAGCTCAAGCTATGTCCATATGTTACTTCGATATTCTTGTCCATGTGTCATCTCCTTGCCACATCCATGATTAGATCTACTTAGACATGTGTAGAAAGTAGTATGTTTCAGCATTGCACTAGTTACCTCATGCCTTTTTGGATTGTGTGCATTGTAGGGTTGGGAATTCTATGCTTCAGGTAGGACTCCAAGGAAGTGTAAGGCTTCATGGTTGGATAGGAAAGAACCTCAACCATGTGTTTATATTTTGTGATTTCTTATCAATGATGATTAAATGGTGAGAAGGTCATATATCACATCTTGTTATTCTATGTGGATTAAGCACACTTGCATAGATGAAATTATGAATTCTTATTAATGGTAAGATGTAACATTTGTTTGACTTAAACTTATTTTGAAATATTGGTGATGATGAGATGGGCGTGAGGGTTTAGGTCACATAAATGGAAAAAATGGACCCACTAATATTTTGCAGGTGGTTGATGAGCACACTTGGATGAATTACTCACTTAGCGAACACCATGTGTTAGGTGGTACATATGACTGATCAAGATGTGATTAAAGATGAGTTAAGAAATCATAAATTTAAAGGAAAGAATTTAATTTTGAAAATTAAATTGAAATGTTATTTCCTTGATCTATTAACAATGTGGATGAACTAGAAGAATTATGAATGTATGTATAAGAATGACAGGAAGTAGATATGAAGTATCTACTAATGGGGTCAAATCCATGTGATGCCAAAGTATGGTGAGTAAGCATAGGTATGTGTATGCTATGATGTGATTTTAAGGCATTATGCAATTTAATTTTGAGAATCATTGAGATGAGGAAATATTTGTTTTGATATTTGATTTGATTTATAATATGACATGGACTGATATTTTGGTGTTGTTCTTATGAATGCAACACATGGAATGACGCATCATAAGAAAGGGAGAATATTATCAAGGAGATGTAGTCTAACCTTGTAAAACAATAGAATAAACATAATGGAACTCACTCACTCACGTAAAAGATATTCTTGAAATGATTAATTATACATGTACTTGCTTCAAGTGTGTGTTTATCTATCTTTTATCTTTGAAAAGTTGTATGTTAATGTTACTCAAATACATTTCAAATAAAAATTTGGTTTCCTTTAAGAAAATGAATTTTAATTTTGTTGATTATATGATAGCATCTCAATGTGACTACATGCATTATCTTGAATATTAAACAATGGCAATTGAAGTATGAGTAATTTCAAGTGAATTTCTTGTTTTCTCCTTGGTTCTGTTTGTAAATATTGGTCAAGCATCGAGGGGGATGAATTTTCTAAAGGGGGAGGATGTCACAGTCCATTTTTAGCAAACCGAATAAATTGATCTCCTTGTTGCCATTTGGACTTTTTTTAAAAATCTTTTTCTTTAGAAATTAATGAATAAGAATACAATCTTGTATATAGTCATTGGAATGGAAGAATCAGTTACATAAATATTAATAATGAAAAACTCTATTTTGTCCATCACAACATGAAAGATAGGCAATGCATGATGAGTTGCGGGGATGCATTTAATATTTTATTGGCATATAATTGTATAATGAGGGGAACAAAGATTTTTGGGGGAACCTTACAAGTTGGATGGATATGCCCAAGAACAAGAGGGTATTTTTGTAAAACCCCAAATGACTCCATATTCTATGCACAAAAATGTGGTTTTTGTTCCTGAGATTTGTTTATTTCTTCTACAAATGTGGAGATTTCTATAGTTTTCTTTTGCACTTGTGATTATATCTATGAATCTCTATTTGGTAACTCTTTCTCAAGCTCTTCGAGCTCTGTATTCCTTTGTTCTCACATCGTTATTAGGTGGTGTAATTTTTCTTTTGAGCTCCTTTCTTAAGCAATGACCTATTTTTGGTTGATAACTCTATAATCCAGTGGCTTATATTTTCTTCTGAACTATTTTTGGGTGATCACATTCTTGCAACTTGGGTTTTATATAGTAGCTTTAGTGCACTACAATTTTTACTACATGACATGCACTGGGGAATGCGATAAGGAAGGACTTGCGGGAGGGAAGTGAGTAAAAATAGAAATATAGCAACTTAGACTGGCACATTGTCTTGTCAAGCAAAAAGATGACTCATATTGCAGCACTTTGAATTCCATTTTATCAAGAAGGGGCTTCATTTTGATCAAAATTTGATAGGATCATGTTTACTCAATGAAATGGCCTTTTAGTTGGAGTCTATTGAAGCGCTAGTAGTAGGTGTTCATGTGATCTTGATTGTAAATGTTAGAGTTTTAGGTGACTCTACAACACCCTCGGGATCAAATGAAAGACCAAGATAACTTCCACAAGAAGACAACTACATGAAGATGCAAGAATGCTATTATTGATAATGGACTTGATTGACATCTAATTGATAGATTTAAAATGTACATAATAGGCCTCCTTATATAGGAGAGGCAATAAGAGACAATGATAAGGAGAAGATAAGCCATCACTCACACAAGGTGGAATCACATGTCCACCAAAGGTGGATCATCCTCCATTATGCAATGAAGTATGTGTGATGATGAGGATGATAATGTGATAAGTTCATGAAAGGTGGAATGAGATAACAACTATGACCACCTAGAGTGGTATTCTCCTACACCATTTGTTTAATTGAGGTGAAAACTCCTAAGTGTCTCAATCACAAACTACTATGCAATGCATTATCCTAAGTAAGCTTAAGTAAGTGTAATTAGTGAATATTTAATTACACCAACACCCCTCCTTAAGTGCAACTTAGGGGAATGCACTTAAACTCACAATGTAAGATGGGTCCCGGCTACTAGGCCATTTTAGGTACCCATGTACAATGTGCAATGCAATACATGAAATACAATCTCTCATAAAGTGGAGAAAGAGAGAAAACCTCATGGGAAAAACCCTCCTCCAAAGAGAGATGAAAAAAAGATGCATGGATAGATGGAGTACTCAAGACCCCCCAAAAATTGCATAAATCATGTATATACAAAGAATGATCCCCCCATAGGAAGGAAATAAGGAGACATGATATCCCCCCCGTAATGAAGAAGCTCGAATGTAGATGAAGAGTACCTTCAAACAAGAGATAATCCAACACTTGCAAGAAACATGTCTCTCCTTAGGAAGAGATAAATACATCAAAAGATGAAGAAGTCACTCCGCGTAAAAAGTGAGGAAGGAGGAAGAAGGTCTCCATGTATGCATCTCTGAAGACTGAATAGGTGTCTCGAAGCTCAAAGATTTTGTTGTGCCATCAAGCTGACCTATGAGATGTGAAAAAATAAGAGAACATGAAGAGTTGGGAAATCCAATCTCCAAAAAAGGTGAAGAAGTATCTCAAAGAGAAACCCCCTTAGATGTATTAACCACATTTGTATTATGAGACTCATCTGAAAGAGCGTCTAGGAATTCATCCCACACTGCAAGATTTAAAGCACAAAGATCACCTTGTTCAATAGTAAAACTCATGTCTAAAGAAGCAGGAGGTGGAGGAGAAGGAAGTTCAATACTTGTCTCAAGAACAAAATGATTCAAGTGTCCAATGTTCTCCTCACATAATTATTCACCCTTGATAAAGGTTAGGTACATCATGAATATCATCACCATTATCAACAAAATGTGCAAAAGAATACAAGCGTGATGTATGATCAACAACTCCCATAGCTATGACATCTCTAGTCTCCATGTCCCTAATATAGACATAATCAGGAGTGAACTCAACAATTTTACCTTGTGCCTCATGAGTAATTTGGTAAATGGAAAGGAGATTAGTGGTCAAGGATGGTACATAAAGAACATCATTAAATGTACCCTCTCCCATAGGAATATAACTTTTCCCACAAACCTTCATGTATGTATTATTACCCATCAATATATGTGGAGAAGTACAAGGCTCAATAGAAGAAAATATATCCATAGAAGATGCCATGTGATGTGATGCACCTAAATCAAGAAACCATTTACTTTTCTCAGGATGTGTGAAGCAATGAGTGCTTGTCCTTTACCTTTCGATGATGATGTTGATGTAGAAGCTGCCTGATGTCGAGAAGAAGGAGAAGACACTGATGAGGGCAACTAGATATTGTTCTTTTGATGAATGTGAGTGAGCTCATCAATCTTCTTATGGAAACATTTATGCTCATCATGTCCTAACTTTTTGCAATAAGCACATTTATCTCTCTTTCTTCTAGATGATTCCTTTGAAGAGGACTTGGATTCAATATTATGTTGTGAAGGAGAGTCATCACCTTTGTCATGTTTCTTAGGATCCTTGTGTTGTTTGTTTCCCTTTCCTTTGGGAGCTTTTGGAGAGGAGTGATTTGCAACCAACACTTGATACTTGGAAGGCTACAATTGACCCATGTGTGCTAACTTTGCTTGTTCCCTTGTGAGATGAGCTACAAATTCATCAAGATAAGTCATTTTGTATGCATTACCAAGAGCATCCGTAGTAGCATACAATGTGGAAACAAAGATTGAATATTCAGGACCTAGCTTGGAAAGAATAGATAATATCAATTGCTCATCATATTTAGTAATTCCACAATGAAAAAGCTCCAATCTAATAGAATTGAACTTAGAGAAAAAGTCTTGAATATTGTCAAAATCACACGAACTTAGACCTATAAGCTCATTCTCCAATTTGAATCTTCTTATTCTATCAAGTTTACCAAAGATTACTTCTAATGTAGTCCAAGCATCATGAAGATGTGTGCAGAATGAAATATGATATAGAAAATCATGAGAGATGGTAGATCTAAGAGAGCCAAGTGTTGTATCCCTTCTATAAAACCATTTCCTTCTTTCTGCAACACTTTTAGTTGGTTCTAGATCCTGTCCAACAATCATTTTAAGCAATCCAATACTCATCAACTGATTAGAAACTACCTATTTCCATTCATGATAGTTATAGGGAGTCAGTAATGGAACTTTTGAAAAATCCATAATGAAATCAAATGATGACTGAAATAAATTGATAGCTCCTTCAAATTACAATAAGAAAATTTAAATCCAAGTATTCACCAACTACAAATATAGTAAAAAAAGACCTATTTCTGAAAGTGATATGTCCACTCCAAATCACTGAAATCTGATTATAGATCTAGAAAGTAGAGGAAAAATCATGCACTTTCAAAAAAAATTGCACATAAAAATGTTACCGGATGTGCCCATATAAAGCCTTGAAATTTGCAAAAAATGGGATTTGCAATTTTCAGAAAAATTCAGAGACAGAGATCCAAAATCACCTGCACCACTGTGTAGATTGTGAAATTCTATCCCAAAACAAAAAGAATTTCTTTGAGGGAGATATCATTGTTTGAAAATCGCCACTAAAATTATTTTTTCTGAATCATCATCCTTGCACCTTTAAAAATCAAATGGCTCTAGATTTGGCCTCAAATGTTCAATTTGGATGAAACAAAATTTGATTTAGGGGTTTTAGGACCTCCTCTATATGATTCCAACCTCTGATTTGCACTAGCAAGCTCTTATTTTCACCTACAATAGAAGGTCACAAAATACGACTCCCAAAATCTCCTCCAAATTGTGATGTCCAATTTGTCAATACTGCACTAACAATAAGTCAAGCTAAGATGGTACTTCTTGAGAAGAGGTCTTCACACCTTAAGAGCTCTGATACCATGTTAGAGTTTTAGGTGACTCTGCAACAACCCTAGGATCAAAAGAAAGACCAAGATAACTTCCACGAGAGATTGGCAAGACAATTGCATGAAGATGCAAGAATGCTATTATTGATAATGGACTTGATTGACATCTAATTGATTGATTTAAAATGTATATAATAGGCCTCCTTATATAGGAGAGGTGATAAGAGACAATGATAAGGAGAAGATAAGTTATCACCACACAAGGTGGAATCACATGTCCACCAAAGGTGGATCATCCTCCATTATGCAATGAAGTATGTGCAATGATGAGGATGATAATGTGATAAGTGCACTAAAGGTGGAATGAGATAACAACTATGACCACCTAGAGTGGAATTCTCCTACACCATGTGTTTAATTGAGGTGCAAACTCCTAAGTGTCTCAATCACAAACTACTATGCAATGCATTATCCTAAGTAAGCTTAAGTAAGTGTAATTAGTGAATATTTAATTACACCAACAGTAACTATATTTTCTTGTTAGTAATGGCATTTTATCATATGTTAAGAAATCTAGATTTTATTTTGATCTATCTAATAGATGTTATATGTGTGCCCAAAATTGAAAAGTTTATAATATATGAGGCTTAATAGCAATTTTTTAAGCATAGCATGACTCAATATATGGATACATTGACATATCTTCTTGTGAAAAAATCATTAGAAATCAATGTTATTGGCAAGTTTAAATCCTAGTTATACTATCATTGTTAGAGTCCCACTATTGCAACTTATGTTATTCTTTGGGTTAGTTCCATTGGTAGATGTAAGACTAAGAAATTGTCTTAGGATGGGAAGGATTGTTGTGTTATGATTGTGAGAAATCACATTGAATTGCTTCCATAAATTTTGGTAGGTCTTGTTTAATACAATATTGATTTTTATATACATTTATCAACTCTTGGAGATGTTAGAGTTGATTAGATGAAGTTTTTTTTTTAAGAGTATCGTAGACTAGTATGGTTTAATAAATGAATGCACTTATATGTTTCTTATGCCTTTAGCCACCATGGATACTATGGCATAGATAACACTCTCACATGCTTATGTAAAGTTGTATGAAAGAGAGGGTTTAGTTGAAATTTTATTTGTTGATGTAAATTTTTGTATATTCAGCTCACTAATACATTCATGATAACTATATTTTGAGTATCTTAAGACAAATTATTACTACATTTAAGTTCTAAATGTGATAGAACATAGATTTATACATGTTGATCAAGGAACATTTGATGATTCTATTTACATATGTTCCATGTATGCATCTAGCTACCCCTCTCAGTTTTGCTTGTTTAGACTTCCTCAGGATCGGGTTGGGTATCTTTCATGTCAAGAAAGCTTCACAACTTTGTGGTAGGGTGGTAAAGCACTCCTACAATATTCTTGTCCTTTTGTGTTCTTGAGTAGGTTTTGGAGCCTCTATTAGCTTGCTCAACATGGTCAAGACCTCTTGGTATTTCAATAATTGGTTAGTGGTTCTTTGATATATTAAGTTCATAAATCTTGGTGCATGTTATTTTGAATTAGAACTTGTCATTTAATCTTTTTTCTTCATAAGTGTAGATATATATGTATTTCTTGTAAATTTAGTGGTAATTATAATTATTGACTTGTCAATGCTCTTGACTCATGTAGACTTTTCGCATTTTATGGAGATTATTGATTTGTCACTTGTTTAATGGGTGCAATCTTTAGAGACACACTAAATTGAGATAATTGAAGATTGATAATAAGGACTTTGAAGATTATAGATAGCTAATTAACTAGAATATGTGATGATACAATTTTCCTTAATCTTCTCATGGAAATGCAATAACACCAAGGATATGACTGAAGTATATTGACTAAATTTGTAAATATAATCAATCATCAATCACAGTTATCTTTACGAAAATAATGGATATTGATTAGACCACCCTGAATTTTAAGAATGATTGTCTTTTAAATTAATTCTCATGCTTCATAAATTCATTCATTGCAATTAAATTTGTCTTAATTGGATCATAAGTGCATTGCAACCAAAGCCACATCCACTTCAAAGGGTGAAGGAGAAACCACATGAAGGGACTTTGAACACTACATAATTGTGTGAGTGTGGTGCAATATGGACATCGATGAAGAAATGTCAATGATCAACAACTACAAATATCCATCCTTTTACTTTATCTTTATTGAAAGAAAATGTATCTAAGAGAGTGGAGTGATAAAAATCAATGGCATAAATCATATTAAAACAATAGATTTTATAATTAATGTCATAAATCTTACTAAATTTAATTTCAAAATTTATAGGTTAATATATTGTTGATTGTTGTGTATAAGGGCGGAATGACATACTTGTTGTCTTGAGCTTACTCTTCTTTGAGTAGAATAAAATTGTGAAAAAAGACATTTAGCTTGGAAAACACTATTTTTTGACAAAGATCCACAACAACAACAACAAAAAATTGAAAATTATTATTAAAGATATTACTCTAAATCTCATTCACTATTTTGAAGATGTCATTAAAAATTATTTATTCTTTCTATCTTACAATTAGAATATTTTAAAACCTCTTAAAGTTCTCCAAAATGTCAATAAATTGTAATACATGAAGAAAAAAAATTGCAAACTTTTTTAACAAGAGAAATTTAATATTGACTTATCTGTTGTGATAAAAAATATAAAATAGATTTAAACTTGTAAGAGAGAAATTTAATAGACTTTTGAGCTCGCTATAGGTCCCTGAGTGGCAGGACTAATAAATTTCACATGACTCGGAGTTAAAAGCCTTTCTATGACGTCAAGGGTAATAAAAACTTCAATAAATGTCTTCCAAACCAGCGTGTCAATTAACAGCTCAACTTGGCTGAAACTACTATTCATGCGCTCAAGAATAGAGCCTTCCGTGGTGATGACAAAACCTTCCTTTCTGTAACTAAAGTAGTAGCCTTTTAATATCAGGGAGCATGTTATTTGCTATAATCTCATAAAATCTTTGAGTTGGATGAACAGAGTCCCAAAACAGAAATTTAGATGCATCCCTGCATGATGGTGTCAATCTGTTGCACAGATATCCCAATTCAATTGTTCCTGATCCACAGCAAGCTCTTTCCACTTCCTCAAATCCTTCATACTCGCATGTAAAACACATTAGAAAAATGCAAGAACTGTAATAGCACAAAACAAAAGAGCAATAAAAAGAATCTGAGGTCTTCTACTATATTTGGTTGGATGGTTTATAGGAGTTTTTAATTCTTTTGTATCCACATGTAAATGTTGGCATAGGGATTATATTGGGGATGAGTTCTCTCTCCATCCAAGAGTACATACTGGTGGTCTAGAGGGATCTCATCAGGGCAACACTTTCACAAGATAGAGTAGGATTCATATCATATGAGATTTGCACCTACTACGTATTATGTTGATAAGTATGTAGTGGGTGCAAATTCCAAATAATATTGGTTGTATTCGGCTCTATTGTGTGGAAGGTATTAGCGTAGCAACTATATCTCTGATAAAGATCCATCACCATTACATACTTTTGATGTGATAAAAAAATTTACAATAAAATGCATAACAATAATTAAAAACTCTAAACAAGTAAAAAAGTTTTATTTTTTACCATATTTAGCAGGGCTGTGTATTGCTTCGTAAGTAAGTTTGTAGGAATCACTGAACAAAATAGTAAGGCCTGGAAGCGTGTGCCTCAGGTTTGCAATGGTGGTTTGGAGTTTATAATTATATTGGAGTGCAATATCATTGTAATCCTCCATGCATTGGCCAGGCTCAAATAAATTAATGGATCTTAACATAGGCAGGCAGCCCATGGGTGAAAGGCTAGCCACTGAAATCCTTCTAGCCCCAAGTCTGTAAAGCTCCTGATCAATCAATGACAATATAACGAAAAAAAATATAAGTTTTCATGGTATTCAATTTACAGTATCATATTTTTACAATTAGGTCTTTTTAACATAAATGTTTTGGATCATACTCCTGCATTTTTTCATCCTAATAATAGATTATAGATGTGATTCGAAATATTGATACTAAAAAGGTTTACACAAAAAAACTTACACAATTGAATTCAGAAATCAAATCAAGCATTCAATTTAATTAAAGTTAAACAACAACCATGAAAATAATATTTCAATCCTCATACCTCAAAGAAGCTGCCTGCTATGACAACTATAAAGTCCACATACTCTGGAGGACTGAATTGTATCCTACGAGTGGGGAATTGTAGGTAATTCTCTATAAAATCATTGGTCCCTATACTAACAAGATACAGGGCTTTGTCTATAACGCTTGATGCTCTCTCTTCCCCAAATATTTGTTTCAAACGCAATTGGTACTCCTTGAAATACTCTATTTCTTTCCACAAGGGTATAACATTCTACAAAAACATATAAATATCATTAATTGGCATAATATTCCCAATTTTTCATAATAGGAAGCATTAGTTAAACCTTGCATTGAATGCATATTCAATGTTTTCTCTACCAATATAGAAGCAGTCATGTTGTCATATCCAGTCCCTGCAGATGCAAAGCTTACACCAGTCACCAGGTCATGAGGGCTGAGATGAGGATGTAAGTATGGAGGTACTGCCTTCTTCAGACCAAGCCCCTCAGCTGCAAAGAAAGCTCATTCCAGTAAATATTAAAATGGCATTAACAACAATACAAGAAGTAGCCCACTTCATCAAAAAAAACTTATAATTTTTCCATAAGTTAAAACTAAGTTCAGCAGCCCATGAACGGCATAGCTAAGCTCTATGTAAACCACATTGCATATCTCAATTTTGTACATTCAAACATTTCAAGTTGTTTTCTATTGTTTGATAGATCATTTAACATTATCTTGGGATCAAGATGTTGGAATCATTTGTCATTGCACCAAAAGTATTAATGCTTGGTACAAAAGTCAGATGTAACTTGATCCTTGAGAGGCCATTAAGTCATATCACAAATCTCTAAGGAAGTGCTGACCACAGAATCCATACAAATCTCCTGCTCAACACCGAGCTTTCAGTATCCATTGAAGGGAGACTCAAACCCATAACCCAAGACTATATCAATTGTTGAAATCATTTGTGGTTGCACCAAAAGCTCCAACTATCAATGCTAGATAGAAATACCAGATTTAACAGAGTCTATGAGAAACAATTAAGTCATATCACGAATCTCCTAAAATTGCTGACCACCAATTATCGAATCAACAACACAAGACTTTTCTCTTTCCTTTAATCAGACAATATCCCATACTTTCCCATGCTTTATTAATAAAAAAACAGCACCCAACATGTATGCCATTTCTGCAAATGGAGACGCACCCATTTCCATAGAACAAAACAATGCCCTAAATCTAACATTATTCACACCACATTGCATCAAATAAAAGCCATTCAAGTAACAGGCATTGCATGCCCTAGTTCTACTAACAAAAGACATTTTAGTACAGCACATAAACAGCAAAAACATCATACAAAAAGTACACCTTCCTTGAGAAAAATGCAAATAGTAGCTCTGCAAAGAAAACCCAGTCCAACGACATATAAATAACCTAAATCCCAGTTCTCCAAATAAAAACCCAATTGAATTACATGTAAATAAATAGATGTGCATGTATGGTCATACCAATAAAATCTATACCGAGCCTTCCATTGCAGAAGCGGCCTGTAGCTCTATGATCAAGCAAGTCCCTCCCATATGGAGGAAAGTCACTCTTGAGGACTGTCTCAATGTAGTTGTTATTACCAGGGTCACATGTGGAGTCCCCAAACACTAAAAGAGCTTCTACCAGAGGTTTCTGCGCACCGGCTGACTCAATTTTAAGTATCACACACACCATTAAAATCAAAGTTGGCCATACAAGGGCCATGGATTCTCTTACCTAAATCTTTTCCTTGTAACTAGAGAATCTATCAACTGATGAGAGCCTGACTACATAGGTTTTAGGAGCCCTTTAGCTATATAAGCCGACAAATACAATAAATCCGTCTAGGGAGTAGATATATTCCCTTTAGGTCTCCATACTGAATGTCTACGCTTTATTTGGATAATTGAAGCAGTAATTTGTTCTTATGAACAATCTCTTAAAATTAATGGTAGGGAAAAGATTCAGTAGCTATTTAGACTAATTTTACATATCTAGAACTCCTTAATCGTAAATCAAATTTTGTCAATTTTTTCTGTGTATCTTTATAGATGAGTGAAGAGCTTAACGCTGAGATTTCGACTTTTGTGCGTTCAGGGATCTGGCGTTCAGAGCGATCAAAGAGTGTCATTTCAAAATATGCTATAGCTGCTATGTTCACACACCAATAGTAGCTCACTCAGAAAACACTAATACTTGTGGTAAAATGTCTCATTAGTTATTGGTAGGTTATCGATGACAAAACTATCATGACTATTGAACCCCTATTAGTTACTCGTCTCTTCCCCTATATATTTCTTTTCATTGTCTCTCTTATTGTAAATTCTTTCCTACTATGTCTATTTTGTAACACTGTCGTAGTAAAGATAAGTGTATTCTCTGTAATATTCACAGTAACATTTGTGTGAGTTGAACATTTTGTTTGAGGAAATAAAGTTGAGAAAAATAAAATTTATTATCAAAAATAAATTAAAAAAAGAAGATTATTAATTATTTCTGAATCTTTTATTTATTCATCTATCAAATCACAAAAAGTTTCTTCTTATAGGTTCAACCATAATCTCTCACATTTATTTCCTTTTAGAATTGTCTGTTCAACAATAAAATCTCACATTTATTTCCTGTACAATTGTTTTCAAAATGATCACTTTACTTAGCTTTCTTCACAGAGGCGACTTCTGATCTATATGCATTATTAAGGTATTTTATTGTTGAAATAATGCATAAAGAACATAGGAGAAGACATTATTAGGACTCATGGGTTTGTTGGGCTACCATCTAATCAACGTTCAGAAATTGCTGGTGACCTGTGATGAACCCCACCGAAGTTAATGTGAGGATTTATGGTAGTTGGTGGATAAGTTTTGAAAGTAAATGATAATTAATTCATAAAATCTCCCTTCCAAATGAATGTCACGAAAGAATGCCAGTTACGTGGGCCTCTAATGTGGTAATGATTCTCTCGAACGAATTCCCTGTTGAAAAATTTCATAAATTCAATGAGATTTATTAGTGCCTGCCTTATGGGGAGGAGACTGTATTTCACTGAGTTTATGCTAATAAGTGAATGTTTAATGTTTGTCAATATTATTAAAAAAAATATTTTTTGGTATATTTCAATGCTATATTTTGATTGGTTGTTGCATTTTTAGCTAATGGTTTTAAATATTTAAAAATGAAAATGATTAAAATTCTTTCATTCTTATTTGGTCATTTAATGTAAATAAAATGGCTTCAATGAGAAATGACACCTGCCTTTGCTATTCCTTGAAATCTGTTATTCGTCTTTAATATGCTAAATATCATTAACGAACTCATTTATATAATCTTTCCACTATGTTGAGTGAAAAGGGCGTAGAGCTTATTTGCTGTCAACATTTCCTATTTTAAATGGGTGTTTTTCTTCTGTTCAACTTGGTTTTTTTGTAAGGAAGCAAAGGTGTGTGGAATCGCTTCCCACGCTAATCTTTGAGAGGACGATTATGCAAATTCAACTAACTATTGCAGAGATCTCAAGAAATGCATAATAACATAATCAAAATAACAAAGAACACATAATACAATGATTACTGTGGGGAAACCCTTTCGAGAGAAAAAGCCCACCCTCCAAAACTTGCACAATGTATTATCAAACTAAGATGATTACAATACACTTGCAATGCAAGTTCTTACAGGAACGCATCACCACAACTCGAACTCGGAGAGACTCCTTCTAGCACTAGTCTTGCAAACTGAACTTAATTACACAAGCACTTCCCCAAACCCTCATTTTATAGTGATTTTACAACCTGAAAACCACTTGTGATTTTACAAAACCATGGGCAAAACTATCATGACACATGTTACCCATTTTTGACACTTACATTTCCAATATGGAAAAACAATCAGGTTAAAATAGTAATCCCATCCACAGTTTTGTCTCTTAGTCTAGACCCCCATGAAAGTCACAAAATGAGTCATCAAGGCTCTAAAAATGACCTATGTATATTCTATTATGGACAAGACTCATTTTTGACAACTCATTAATCAATTTCCAATGTATAAACAAGTGGGAAACTTCCATAAACAAATTCTGAAATTTTCCAAAAGAAGATTGCAAGGTTGAGACACATGTTCTCAACATTATCCCACTTGTCGAACACCTTGCAAGAGTCAGGGGATCCTAAATATTATGGACTTAATTGCTAGAGGCCGAGAGCCCCATAGACTCTGAACACCATCTGAATTTCTTTGTGCTCACGAGTTTAGTTAATGCATCAACAACATTCACCAAAGTCTCTACTTTTTCTAGCTTCACCTTGTCGTCCTCAACCATATCTCTCACAAAATGATATTGTACATCAATGTGCTTGGTCCTCGCATGAAAAGTTGGGTTCTTCACTAGGCAAATCGCACTTTGGCTGTCACTATAAATTGTCACTGCACCCTATTTGAACTCTATATTTGAACATAATCTCTTTAGCCAGATGGCTTCTTTGAAGGCATGAGTAGCTGTCATATACTCTGCCTCAGTAGTGTATAAAGCAACCACAGCTTGTCGCTTACTCATCCAACTGATTACACCACCAAATAATGTAAACACATATGCACTGGTGGGTCTTCTTCTATCAACATCACTGGCCTAGTCTGAATCCACATAGCCTCGAACATCCAAGGAATGCTCATTTCTTGTTCCATAAAAACATATTGAGTACTCTAAGGTACCCTACAAGTATCTGAAAACTCTTTTTACTGCATCCCAATGTGCTCTTCCTGGATTAGACATATAATGGGAAAGTACTCCCACTGCTTGGGCAATGTCTAGTCTTGTACAAACCATAGCATACATCAAACTTCCAATAGCACTCTAATATGGTACTCGACTCATCTCTTCCATCTCCAATGGGGATGTAGGACACGGTGAGCTAGAAAGCTTTGTTCCCATAATAACAGGAACACTCAATGGTCTTGAATCCTGCATGTTAAACCTTTTCAAAATAGTACCAACATACTTACTCTAGCCTAGCAAAAGCTTTATGTTCTATCTATCTCTTATAATCTCCATTCCTAGAATGTGCCTAGCTACACCAAGATCTTTCATTTCAAACTTTATCAAGAGTTGAGATTTTAACTCTGCAATCAAACCTTTTTCCTTCTCAATAAACAACATGTCATCGACATAGAAGGCAATAACCAGGAAACCATCACCATTAGATTTGAAATATATACAATGATCAGATTTAGATCGCACAAATCCCAAACTCAACACATATTTATCAAACTTCTGGTACCACATCCTAGGACTTTGTTTTAAACCATACAAGGATTTCTTCAATTTACAGACCAAATGACTTTTACCTTTCACCACATAGTGCTTTGGCTGTGACATGTAAATTTCTTCCTCCAAATCTCTATGAAGGAAAGCAGTTTTCACATCCGTTTGTTCGATCTCTAGATCATAAGCTGCTGCAATAGAAAGCAAAAATCTAATGGATGTCATTTTGGCTACTAGAGAAAAAATCTCACCATAATCTACTCCCTCAACTTGAGAGTAACCTTTTGCAACAAAACATGTTTTATGCTTCTCAATGCTTCCATTTGAACCCATCTTCCTTTTGAACACCCATTTACAACCAACAGGTTTCTGTCCTTCAGGCAATGGTGCAAGGTCCCATGTTTGGTTCCTCTTAAGAGCTGTCATTTCTTCATCCATGGTTATTTTCTAGGACTCTAAATCATTCATACCAAGAGCCTCTTGTACAGATCTTGGTTCATCAATGTCGGCATTCAATGCAAATATGCACCTCCAATCATCAAGAGAATACCCATACCTTTCAGGTGATTTCCTTTGTCTAGTAGATCTTTGAACAAGATTTGGTTCAAGTTCAGGAGGTTCGGGTTCATGATTAGGTTCTCCCTCTTCCTCTGATGATTCAAAACTTGTAGAGCTCTCTTCAACATCTTGTCTTTCTAAGGGCCTCGATTCAACTTTCTTAGGTGTAGCAAGAAGTTGAATCACATCTTTCTTTTCTTCAATCTGTTATGGCTGCATTGTAACAGAAGAAGGCTTAGTTTCTCTAAAAATAACACTTCTGAAAAAAAATACCTTTTATGCAACAGGATTCCAAAGCTCGTATCCTTTCACACCATAGCTATATCTGATGAAGATACATTTGACAGCTTTGTTGTCCAATTTTGTTCGCTTCTCCTTTGGCACATGAGCATATGCCTCACAACCAAATACTCTTAGATGTCTAAGTGAAGGCTTGTGGCCTGAGCACGCTTCCATTGGCATCTTATCAACAAGAGCTGATGTAGGAGACCTATTTATCAGGTAGTAGGAAGTGGCTATAGCTTCAACCCAGAACTTTTGTTCTAGTCCAACACCACTTAGCACACTCCTAGCCTTCTCCATCAGGGTCATGTTCATTCTTTCTGCAACCCCATTCTGCTATGGAGAATATGGAGTTGTCTTCTCTCTTTTAATACCGCAATCTTTACAAAATGTGTCAAAATCATTGGAGCAAAATTCACCACCATTATCAATTCTCAAACATTTTATTTTCTTTTTAGTCTGCAATTCAACCATTGCTTTAAATTCTTTGAAACGACTAAAAACTTCAGCTTTACTCCTAAGGAAATAAACCCATGTTCTTCTACTGAAATCATCAATGAAAGAAACATAATAAACTGATCTACCAATAGAAGGAACATCAACTGGACCAAATACATCCAAATGGATTAGACCCAAAATACATGAAGACTTATGAGAACTCGAGTAAAACTGAATGTGGTTTTGTTTACCATAGATACAATGCTCACAAAAATCAAATTCAAGATTGCAGTCATTTAACCCATCAACAAGGTTCTTATTTTTCAAGGTTCATAGGCCCTTCTCACCTATGTGGCCAAGTCTCTGGTGCCATAATATGGTCTTCTCTACAGGGAATTTTGATTCGGTAGACAGAGCACACTTGGGTACCCAAAAACCATGACCATCTGTTGAAAGAGAAATCTTCTCCTTCTCCAACTGAGTAGTCCTTTTTACAATCTTATCAGAAGTACTATTGCACTCAACTGTGCATGCATCAAGCTGGTACAATGTACCCAATCTACTTCCTCTTGCTATTACCATAGCACCTCTCACCATTTTTACACCTGCTTCAAAAAACTGTACATGCACACCCGCATCTATTAGCTTACTAACAGATAACAATTTCCTTGCTAGTCCAGGGATATGCAAGACACCATCAAATCTTCTAATTCTACCATCAGAAAATTTTACACGAATACTTCCACGACCAACAATATCAAGTACTGAATTATCACCCAAATACACCTTACCACCATCAAAATTTTCATACTTACTAAACCAGTTTCTATTAGGAGTCATGTGGAAAGATGCACCTGAGTCTATTAACCATGCATTTTCACCTACATAAGTGGCCAAGACTGCGATGAAAGCATCTCCATCTTCCTTCTCGAACTCAGAATCAAAATCTTGCTTCTTCTTCTTCTTCTTTTTCTTCTCCTCTTTGCAATCCTTTTGAAAGTGTCCAGGTTTGTCACAATTCCAACAAATTGCCTTGGACTTACTAGGAGATTTCGATCTCCCTTTATTTTTGGACTTAGAATGGCCATGTTGCTTTTCATTGTTGCCTCTTTCTTTTGGTCTTCCTCAAACACTCAAAGCCTCTTTGGCATTCAGAGAGACCTTCCTTCTCATCTCCTCAGAAAGTAGAGAACCAACAATGTCCTCCATCTTCAAGACAACTGAAGTACTCCCTATAGCCATCACAAGACTATCCCATGAGTTTGGTAATGAACATAGCAAGATTTGACACCTTTCTTCTTCATCCATTGGCACCCCTACTGAGGTCAACTGAGTCACCAACATATTAAACCTTTCCAGATGCTCAGAAATTTGTCCACCTTCTTCCATTCTCAAGGAATACAACTTCTTCCTCAAGAAAATCTTATTCACAAGTGATTTCGCATGATAGATCTCACTTAGCTTTTTCCAAAGCTTCTTCGTGGTAGGTTCTTCATGGACATTAATCAAAATCAAGTCTGCAAGACACAATCTGATGAGACCTTTAGCTTTTTTGTCGGTCACATCATATTGTGAGGCTAATGTCAGATCTATGGGCCTCAACTTGTTCTCATCAATTACATCCCATAGATCCTAATCAATCAATAGATCTTCCATCTTCAGCTTCCACATCTCAAAGTTTGTGCCAAAAAAAATTTCAACATCAATTCTCCTCGACATGCTTTCCATCTTTTCAATCTTGCAACACTAAAATGAAATACTCTACACAAGCTCCCACAAACCTTGATTAGCTCAAAAAACCCTGTACCCAACAAATAGAACCAAAACTGGCCAAGCTCTGATACCACTTGTAAGGAAGAAAAGGTGCACGAAATTGCTTCCTATGCTAATCTTTGAGAGGACGATTATGCAAATTCAACTAACTATTGCAAAGATCTCAAGAAATGCATAATAACATAATCAAAATAACAAAGAACACATAACACAGTGATTACTGTGGGGAAACCCTTCCGGAAGAAAAACCCCACCCTCCAAAACTCGTACAATGTATTATCAAACCAAGATGATTACAATACACTTGCAATGCAAGTTCTTATAGGAGCGCATCACCACAACTTGAACTCAGAGAGACTCCTTCTAGCACCAGTCTTGCAAACTGAACTCAATTACACAAACACCTCCCCAAGCCCTCCTTTTATAGTGATTTTACAACTTGGAAAC
Source organism: Cupressus sempervirens (assembly GCA_028749045.1). Taxonomy (NCBI): domain Eukaryota; kingdom Viridiplantae; phylum Streptophyta; class Pinopsida; order Cupressales; family Cupressaceae; genus Cupressus; species Cupressus sempervirens. Next base: position 865,492,175 of record CM053787.1, read on the forward strand.
CACTTGTGGTTTTACAAAACCATGAGTAAAACTATCATGACACATGTTACCCATTTTTGACATTTACATTTCCAATATGGAAAAACAATAGGTTAAAATAGTAATCCCGTCCACAATTTTGTCTCTTAGTCTAGACCCCCATAAAAGTCACAAAATGAGTCATCAAGGCTCTAAAAATGACCTATCTATATTCTACTATGGACAAGACTCATTTTTGACAACTCATTAACCAATTTCCAATGTATAAACAAGTGGGAAACTTTCATAAACAAATTCTGGAATTTTCCAAAAGAAGATTGCAAGATTGAGACACATGTTCTCAACACTTTTCACTTTAATTTTTGTTCTGTTTTGCATGTAACAATATAGTGATTACATAACTTTCTTGCTTTTCCAAGTTACAAGTTTCGGTGTATATTGAAAAATGCTACCACATTGTCTATATTTAAAGTCAGCATTTCTACAATCATAATGATTATGCAGTATCAATTCTACTATGGAGATATTTTATGTTGCATTATAAATATATATTTTTCCTTTATGAATGACTTGTTGTGTGTAGATAGTGGGGTCAAGTTACGGCCCAAAGATAAGAAGCACAAATGTCATCTCAACATTGCATTGGATCTTATCAAAGTATTTGTTTTAAATTTTTATTCTGGTGTGAGAAACATTTGTTTTGGAACTTAGATAGAATTTTATATCTTTATTTATTTTTATGACTATCATTAATTGGTGTAAAATTGCTTTGGCTAAGTGGTTAATTGTATGTGTTCTATGCATACATGTTATACATGTTTTCTTTCAACAAGCTATAGTACCACTCATATTCATTCTTAGAAGTATAAGGTTGATCAAATGAAGCTTTGCTCCTAAATGCTCTAGAAAAATTCATACATGTGATGCTTTTGGTGAAAATCGATGAGTTTTCTTTTTAATGGACCAGACTCTAAGTTCTTCTGAATAATAAGCAGGGCTCATACAAGATGATAGCTCGGTTGGAGATCACTGCTATATATCACTAATAAATGCCTCTTTATTTTAAGTTTTTTAATCTCTATTATGGACCTTTACTTGTCATTTGAATTATTTTCAAACAAAAAGAAAATGCAATTGAAAAACATTCTTTCTTTTGAATCGTCAACAATAGATGTCCACTACTATTTCAATTAATGATTTGAAACTCATGAAAGCTTAATGTGGCTTGCTTGGCACATATTTGTAGCTCATTTCAAGGCTATGATTGATGTCGTGCCTTCCTTTGCTTGTACTAGATTTATTTACACTACTTTAGCTATTCAATCTTCAATTTCACTATATTTACCATTTGAAGTTCTAAGAACCGTTATTTCACCGTTTATTTGAAAAATGAAAGGATTAAATAATAATGTTTACAATGTTCAGAAAACTTTCATTTTAATTTTATTACATTTAATGTAGGTTGGTTCAGCAGCATTTGATAAGATGACTGCCGCACTTATCTTTCACGGTTCATTGAAACAAGTCGTTTGTATCAAAACACAAAAATATCATTGTTGCATTATTATGATCTAGCAAATATAAGTGTTCCTCTAATGAAGATGGCTCTAGATGGGATGGTTAGAGTGTTCTATCCATATAATTTTTGTACACTAAGATATATATATTCTAAGATTCATTTAAGCTAAATTTTTAGATGAAAAATAAACTCTCCAATTCCAACTATTTGTTTTAATAAGATTCTCCTCGTCTCCATCTTGATTCATCACACTATGCATGATTAAAATGACTATATATGACCATGAACATGATGCTGAAGCATATGTTTCATAAGTAATCTATGATTTGTTGAAAACATTCATATGATTTGTTAAATTTTTTATCTTTTCTCTATCTATGCTTTTATAACAATCAAAATTTCAAGAATCTTTAACAATTCATATTTTACATCTTGTCAATAATATCTATTTTACAAAATTAATAAAACTAAAACTTTTTTTTTTATTACTATTCAATTTATTTGTATACAATTCAGTATGAAATTAAAATCTCTTTCTACGTTTTGTAACCGTATAGATTTGTAAATGGTAAGAACATTCATTATACTACCAGTTTTGTTGCTTTAGTTAGTCCCTGCCTATATATAGGCAGGGTACTAATGTTTTCATTGCACCCTTTCCAATTAATTTTCAAACTCACAAAATTTTATAGTCCAAAGTTTTGAGAAGGTTTATTTTTAAAATATTTTTTAGACAAAAATTTCTATTGGTTGAATCTAATTTTGCTGGGGGTTCAATTATTTTTTAATTTCAAAAATTTGAAATTTTTTTTTTGTCTTCAAACTCGGCAAGCGTCTACAGCATGGAAGGATAAGGAACTCGGGTTTGAATCTTAATTCCACCCACTTTCAACCAATTTCAGATTCCATAATTTGAAAATCTCTAAATCCAACTTTGTCATAAGCGTTCTGAGCCGATCACGTCTTTCCATCTCCCTTTCCAAACAGGGTAACAGGCTCATTCAAACGCCAAAGACGGGCATGGATAACAGAGTCATTTGTAGGCATAGCCATTGCATAAGCCCACCTACGCATCAAAATCTCCTGAAGCAACTGTTCCTACGTCGGCCTTTCTAATCTCGTCTGCTAAGGATGAATGGTCTGGATGTTCAGGCTTGAATCTTTGCTATCTAAAACTTGCCCTTGCTCATCAGTACTGTTTGGAGGGTGGGCAAACAACACAAGGGAGGGAGGAGCTATAGACCCAGGAATCGGTGGTACAAATGGGTGCCTGGGAATTATAACTGAAGTAGGGATAACAACATCTTCCAACTGCTCTTTCCCTAGAAACCCTCACACCTATTAATCCAAATTTAATTGCTCCCATGATATAACTCAAGCAAGGCGTTAACTCTGATATCGTATCATCAAATCCTCCAGAAGATGTTGACATAGCGGGTTCCTGAGCACAACCCATTTCTGCCAACACCAAAATAACCAAAACCCAACTCGTATTAACCACCATTAATTTTCTCCTTTGCATCGCCATGAGAGAAACCTAAGCAACGATTCAAACTCCAGAGAAACACAGTGTGGGTTTCGAAAGCAAAGGAAAGGGCGGTTCAAGAGAACAGATAGTTGGGTTTCTGCTACAAAAGTTAAATGGTATTTAAAGCAAAATCGAAAAGCATTACTAATACCTCTCACCAAATGCACCACCAGTCCGCTATAAATCTCATGATGACAGTTATGTCTCGAAAAGGCAGAGAAAAGTAGATTGCCATTTTTTATTTTATTTGTCAATCTATCTACACAAACTCAAATTCATTACAAATTTTGTGCATTCATTTGGAAATGACGTGTGGAGGATAAGGTACTTTTAAATTACTCCTAGACACATCTAAATTAGGTCTAATGAAGCCACATAGTACTAAATTTTAATTTACTATTTTTCCATCAAATCTAAATTTTTGTGTGGATTATTATATTTTGCAGATTTAATTCATGCGGTTAACACTGAGGAATGAAATTTCCCGAAGATGAGTAGCCATTCGCCTCTGAAATTAATACTTTAATATTCTGAGCCTTTCTATTAGTTGATAGTTTAGTTCTATTGATTGAGTTCCCAGGTTTTGTGATTTTTCTGTAATTAAATTATTTGCTTCATTGATTTCAGTGTGGAGAAATAAGCTTGCATCGTATAAATATATTAATATTAATATAGTTAAAATATAAATAATATTTTATAATCTAAAAATTAATTAAATATAAAATATAGAATTAAGAAAAAATTTAATAAAAAATTTTTATCATTAATTTATGATTGTTAATTAGAAATATATTTATAAAAACTATTAATCTTACAAGATAATTAAGCTATATTAATCAAAATAAATTTGTTAATAATAAAAATATTTAGATTATGAAATATATTTTAAACTAAAAGATAACTTAATAAAATATAATAATTTTTTAAAATTTAAATATAAAATCTTTCTAATTCAAAAACACATAAAGAACTAATAAATTTTGAAACATAAAATAGACAAAAAAAAAAAAAAAAAAAAAAAAACATCAAATTAGAATATTTATTTGTATTATATTTAATTACTCAACAATAAAACAAATTAATATACTAATTTATATAAAATTTTAAGATTTTTTTTTTTTTAAATTTTAGCATAGATCATTTCAGAATATTCTTATTCAATAAATTCTAAAAATTGATAGAAGCCGTAAAATCTATCTTCTCTTAAGCTCGACCAAAAGCTCTTATTGTTTTTCTTCAAGCTTTTCTTTTCTTCTCATGCTGGATATAATTACCCTGCGTGCTTGTTCAGCTGTACTAGGAATTTGAAAATGGATTCAAATCATTAGAAACAAAAATCATATACAATTATTTTGTCTCTTAAATTCTCTTATTTTCAGGATGGATCATTATGATTAGATCCCAAATGTTAATACCATTCAATCTAGTCCAAAAACTTAACAGCAAATTTCATGAATAATGAAGCCTCGAAAAGCTTAAGAGTTAAGAAATTTAGGAGGTTTGAAGAAAAAAATTCAACATTAGCAAGGCCAGAGCTGCAATCGTAGTGATTATGTGTAGGAGCTCTGATTTAGGCAAAGTAAAGAAGAGAGTCCACTTCTCTTCTTTCCCTCCTGCTTCTCCCTGTATTGAAGGTTCAAACAGATAAAACACCCTCTTCACTTCCTCATCCACACCTCCCACTAGTATCTTCCCATTCCACATTGTGGTACCCATAAATAAGCGTAGTTGAATTCCAGCTCGGTGGAAATGGCTTTCCAGATAATCCATTCTACAGTTTCCTCGTTGAAATCGTGATAAATCTGCTCTAACAAACAAAAAGAAGGTTGCATATTACTGCCATGAAAAGAAATGTTTATGGCATTCCATTGTCGTGAGTTGGGATCATAAGTCTGTACTTATCCGTTGGCATGGCTCACCACATATAACTTCTCATCAGTGAATACACTGTGGCAATTATATCCGCTCTAAATCATGGCGGCAGATACTAACATTTCTCTTCCTCAATGTCATAAAGTGCGGCCGTGTGCAATCCATTTCTACGGCTGTCACACCCGACAGCAATGTAAATCAATCCTTTTGCCGAGTCAACAGAACAACAAAACCCAAATCTGGAGTTTGAGAAGGTCGGGACCTCGCTTCCATTTCCCTGAGACAAAGTAATGGATGAGAAGTGCGTCATGATTTGTGAAGTGCGGCGAGTCGCTGAGAAGGCCCATCACGAACAATTTGTGGTGACAAGGAAGACAGTATGAGCAACCTGAAAAATATGGAAATTGAAAGCGGAATCGCGGGAGGGTTTCGAATGATTGTCGAAGAGGGTCGTAAAGTTTTATTCTGCAACCACTTTTGTCAAAACAGGAAAGTATGATTAACTGTTGAGACAGACCAAATCTCTTTCCATGTTGATAGAAGAGCGAGCTGCATACAGTATTTTTCCAGGTTTTACAAACACCTGCGATCTCGTGGCGCGAGAATAATGATACTCTCCACAAACACTCTCTTCCAATGTGATCTGGAAGACCTGAAATTATCTCCATCGCCATTTTCCTCTCTACACTCCTTAGTATTTAGGTATACCATGCTCGTTTGCAACGAGAATACAAGCGGAATAGGCATATGTAAATTCTTCCAATTTTGAGTTCTTCGTTTAGATGCATCAAATCGGAATTGGAATACGAAATAAAATAGGAATATGTATTCCAATTTTAGTCCAAAAATGAGGTTTTGCAATTCTATCTAAATGGGTGGAACTGGAATACGTATTCCTATTCTAGTTTTATTTGTTCTAGAAAACATAAATTTTTGGGTTTGCGAATTCCCATCAAATTCTGTCTGAACCAAAACAAAATAGGAATATGTACCCCCATTCTCTATTCAGAATAGCTATTCCTATTCCCCTATTTCTATTCCTGCAGCCAAACGGACCTTAAACAAATTGGTCACCCTTGCTTTTATGGACAAATTAAAGCTTTTTAACTTTTATTATTAGTTTTCCTAAATTTAATTTTCATTTTATTTACAAATTTTGTTAAAGTCTATTTTTAGTCTTAGCTAATTAATTAATCTTTAAGATAATTTTTTGAAAAAATTAAATATAAACATTTGGCAGATTTAAGTTTTTTTATTTTTATTATTAGTTTTCTTAAATTTAGTTTTCATTTCTTTTACAAATTTTGTATAAGTCTTATTTTTAGTCTTTAATTAATTTTTAGAATTTTTTTTGGAAAAGATTAAAATTAATAATATATATTTGTAAGATTAAATATTAATAATATATATTTGAAAATGGTCTACAAATTTTATTTATGATCAATGTTTGATTTTATTAAATAATTTAAGTTTTAAAGTTTAGAATTATTTAGGCAAGAGCCTTATGTGGGAGATCTTGAGTTTGAATTCACTTAACACATTAAAAAAATTAATTACAATCAATAACAATAATTAATCTAATTAATCTAGACTTCTTTTACCAATCAAAATTTAAAAAAAAAATGTTTAGAATTATTTTATTTTTAAAATGTATTTACAACTATTATTTCTTTTTCCTTTTTCACTACTTTTAAATTTATAAGATTTTATTAGTTTTTCACAAAATTAAGATAAAAGATTTTATGCAAATTGGGTCCTCAATTCCACTTGGTTGGATCTCAAACTAATCCATTAAAGTGAAAAGGAGCTTAGTTTTGTGTCCATTCACAAACATCTTTTGTTTTCGTACTTCAAAGATTAAATATTAATAATTTAATTAATTAATTTTTAGGATAATTTTTTGAAAAAGATTAAATATTAATAATACTCCTATCTCGAATAGGAGAATGGTCTATAAATTTAATTTATGATCAATGTTTCATTTTATTAAATAATTGAAGTTTTAAAGTTTACAATTATTTTCTTTTTAAAATGTGTTTACAACTTTTTCTTTTTCTTTTTCACTACTCTTAAATAAAGAGATTTTATGCATGGTTGGAACTCAAACTAATCCATTAAAGCAAAAAGGAGCTTAGTTGTGTGTCCATTCATGAACATCTTTTCTTACTGCAAAGAAAATGGTTGTATGGTTGTACTTGGCTCCATGAAAGGCAACAATAACTCTTTGACATGGTTGAAATCTTTTCTTTATTTCATTCCTCAATTATAATTACTCTTACCATCGGTTTCCTCTTATCATATGATATTCACATTTCTGACATTTTAAACTCTTGATAAATTATAGGTTGAAATAAAACATATATATACTGCACTAAAACATTCAAAAAAATATTAAATGAATCTATTCAACTTAATAAAAAAGATAACTCTAGTTTTGCAATCCATCAAATCTGACCAATATAAGAGCTAAATGAATTCACCCAATCAAATCTTAGAAAATTATTTTCAAAAAAATTGTAAAGTTAAAAAATTTGCATTTAAGCCATCAAGGTTCAAATCTAATGGGGATGAGGTCCCCCGTTTGTGGCCTCACTGGTTCATAGCTCCAGGTCAAAGCGTTTACCCCTCTTAAAAAAAATTTAAAATTTTGCATTTATTTTATGCTAAGAATATTTAAAAATAATTAATTATAACTCGTAGAAAATAAAAAAATCAATTGCTTGTTAAAGCATAAAAATAAAAAAATATCACAATAGTACTTAGCCTTCAAGGTAACCAAAAGTATAAAGGTATCCAAAAATTATACAAGTATCCAAAAAGTACCCAATATTTTGTTTCAAAGTATAACTTGTATTAGTAAAGTTGGGTGTATATCATTTCACTATTTATTTTTTTCAAAACATTTATATTAGATTCATTGTTCACATTTGAATTCATCAATGCCTATTATTTTCAAATATATGTAATACTCTGATTCCCTTCTTAATTTTTAATATAATAAAGTACAATTTTCAACATTTGAAATAATGCTTAAAGTAAAAAAGAAAAGAAAAAATAGAGATAAGCTTCCACTCTCACCTAAAAACACTACCAAGTTTGATTTCATCAAATCATTAGATAAGTCCACAAACTAAAAAACAAACAAGGTGAATAACTTGGAGAAGATAAAGCTTAGATAATGTAAGCTTCATACAAGCTAAATTTTGAATAAAATATAAAAATTGGGTTGAAACATGTGGGAAAGGTAGGTCCATTAGATTAAAACAAATCAAAAAAATAAATATCTTTATAAAAACATATTCTAATTTTTAGAATGCTCTATAACAAATTGAAATAAAAAAATTAAAACATAGTAATAAATTATTTAATTTTCAAAAGATATATATATTCTAAATATTAAAAAAATATTATATCTTAACTTTTGCTTAGATAACAATTCAAATTTTAAATGAATATCAAATTTTAACCAATTTAATACATAAATTCAATCTTGTATAGAGAGATTTTGATGGATTTTAGTACATTTACAAAATTTTACGACCTTTTGATATCTAAGGCTCATTGATATCAACAAAGTCAAATGCAAATATTTGGCATACCTTCTAGTCCTTGCACAAGGCAAGGGCTCAAGCTCTTTTGGAGCTCTTGTTTGTTTTAAAAAGTTATCATAATATTCTGGTAATAAAATATAGATGAAAAAAAGACAAAAATTATATTTTTCAATCATCAATAACCATTTTTCCTATAAAAGATCTTTCAACCACAAGTAAGTTCAAATACATACATTTACTTATCATACTAAAGAAGTAGAAAGTGGAAGATCATAAAATAAATAATTATTGTTTATCTCTAGAAAAAAAGATATATAAATGCATCAATCCTCTTTCAATTTGTCTCTTTAATGGATATCAAAATTTCCAAACATTTTCTTACAATTTTTGTCAAAATATTTAACAGAACTTTATGCATAGTGACTCCTCATTCTATGTCAAGAACAAAAAAATGATGGGAAAGTAAAGGATCCACAGCACACAAATCACAAACAGAAAGAAAATCCAAAGAGGCAACACTGGAGGTTTTCAAAGCCATGGCATTGGGTCTCAATGATGCAACAAACCATCTTCTCAAGCCCATCCTATTGGAGCATATGGGTGAAACTGTAACAACTCTAAGTTGTCTTAACACGATCTATGACACCCTCTTGCAAAATGCCTATAAATACACATTCAATAAATTAACACAATCTATGACCCCCTCTTGGAAAATTCCTATAAATATGCATTCAATAAATTACACAAAGAGATCTAATCAAATAAATAAATTCAATGAAATTGCAAAGATACTCATACAATCTATGTTGTGAAGATATTTTATCCCACTCTATTGAATACTCCATTTCATCTGCTAACCGCTCCATTTCTAATTTGTATTCATCAAAACTAAAAGAAAACTATGATATTGATTTAAAATTTTGGGCAGGATTTAAAATTGTGTTAAAATTGGGCGAGATTATGGATTTTTAAAATAATGGTATGAATCAAAATTTACTGTTACTATCTCGTATGTTATCATATTTGATATGAGATGGTATGATATGTTAGCATGTCTTATAACATGCATACATGGACAACTTGTTAGGAGACTAGCTAGTCCTTCTAAGATTGAAGAAAAGAAACTGCTCATTTTGGAGCTTTTAAAGATAATTGGAGATACCAACTCAAATCAAAGTGTATTAAGAAGGTTTGTAAGAAGATATTTTTCAATTTTTTGAAAGAAGAGACACCAATTCCTATTCAACAGATCGATATTTAAGTTACAAAATTATTACTTCCAGTTTCTAAATAGAGTTTTTTTTTAAGGCACTTTTATATATTAATTAATTATTTGTATTTTTCTTACAAGTGGGGTGCATAATAATAAGCTTGTGAGTATCTATATCTATGGATCGGAGTATAATTACATTTTAAATAATTTAGTTTTCCATGTAAAATTTTAGAGTATGTTTCATTGATTTTTAGAGTATATAAATTATTAAGAAAAAATGAGTTTAAAGATAGAATATTAAATCATTAGAATATGTGGCATTCATCTTGTATTGTTAAGTTACATGTCTTTGTGTTATATGAAAGTATTTTAGGGGATACCAGAGATAAAATATATATTATTTATTGCTTGTGACAAATTGTAATTGTATTCCAGAGAAGTTGGTACTTATTGGCGACGATTACAAAGTATTCTAAGGAAATATTATATCTAGACGTTTGTGTCCTAGGTAGGGATTGTGCCCTAGAATTGCACTATATGCATGTTAAAAAATGTCATTTACATGTTGCCTAGAGTTAAGTGCTCATCTTTGTATATTCTAAGTGTTGTAAGAGTCGTTGGAGAGTAATAAAGCATATGGGATTAACTAATTATGGTTAGTTATGGGTTAGGCACCATGTGAAGGCCATATGATACCATGTTTATGAATTTTTGACTAAGGGAAGAATGGGTTTTATAAGTGGTTTAGCTTGTCGTTTTGGAATTCCACAATAGTTTCCCCTTCCACAAATATCTATATATTGGAGTCTTCGGATAGAAGTTTAATATTCATATACAAGTATCCAATTGTTGTCAAAATGTTCAAGGAATAGTAATGGAGGGTAGTGTTCTATATATCTTGTCAAAGATTTATAAAATTATTTCCCTCTTTCTTGTGTGAACTTTATTTCTTGAGAAGGGTTCTCCACATTAACTTGGTTTTATCTTTGGTATTGTTGTTTTTATGCTTTTATGTTGAGTTTATTGGAATCCTTTAAAATAACTGGGGGGGTGGGTGCATGAATTAGTTATCCAAGGTCTATATGTACAAATAAAACTTTTCACAGCTTAGTGAACCCATATCCATAAAAACTTAATATGCATGCATCCATTAGATCATACAATGCTTAAACTTTGTAGGTTACTGTCCTAGGTCAAAATAACTTTGCAAAAATGTAAACATGAAACATAACATATTCAATAACACATTTGACATATGGATTTTACATGGTAACCCAATTTAGGAAAAATAACTAGTAACATGCTACTAATTCTCACTCTTCTGAAGTGATGCCTTGTGAAAGGCCAACCCTGTTAAAGGTTACAATACACATTGTTAAATATGACTTGGTTAGAGGATATCAATCACCCTGTTATGAGTGATCCTTGCTAGAGGACTTTAGATTATTCACTCAGAATGTCACCCAGTTAAAGGATTTATAAAGTACTGTTAGGTCAACCTTAATCCAAAGGATTTACCCTAGATTGATACAATGATTAGAAAGTAACTGTAAGGCTTGATGTGATAAAAAATTACAACTCACTTGTAGATTACAGATCTTTGTTTCAGTCCTTCATTCAGTCCTTCATTCTTCTTGGGTTTCACACACTTCAGCCTGATAGCTTGTTCACCCTTCAAGCATCCATACTCTTAAGCCTTCTTTCTTTGCTTTCCAATAGCAGTCTCTTATGTTCAGCCATTAAATGAAGCAATATCCTAGACTCCTTATCTTCCTTAGGGTTTCACACATGACAACCTTTTTTTCTAATTGGCGCTCTCTATAAATAGAGATTTAAGATCTTTTGACATTCAACCTCAATCGTCCATTTTAGGGTTAGGTAGAATTAGGTAGGATTCAATGAATCTACCCACTTTTTCATTTTGTTCCTCTCAAAAATTCTCCTTCAATCTTCTTTGAATTTGCCTCAAAATGGTTTACCTTGAATTATGTTCCACCAGCTCATCATAGTTATCTTCCACACACTTCACACAATTCAAGAAAATAAAATAGTTAGCTCAAATTTGTCAAATCTATGATTTAACATGAATACTAGCACTGGACATTAATATGTTGCTACTCATCTTCCATATTGTTCTTCCACTCATTTTCAACTAGATAACTTGGAAAACACTAAAGTTTACTAATACTCAGAACCTACTGTCCACTCGGTCAAGCTTGGCAGACTCAATTCTTCTTACTTGTTCTTCTAGACTTAATCAATGTATCCATCCTTTGTAGCCTTAAGTAGATACACTATGTCATCACTTTCTTAAGTGTCTTTGTACTCTTTTTACATGACATAAGGGTAAAAACACAAACCTGTGTCACCTTTTATAAAGAAACGTGATATCAGAATGTGACAGTTCAACATTAATGACAAAAAAAATGGTATTTGTGTTTAAAATATGAAGATGATGTAAACTGATGAAATGTGTAGAATTGTATGAATTTTATGCCTATAATTTTTATAATTTTTTGGACTAAGAATTTATTGATTTTATTTTATTTTGAAGTCCCTTTTTTAATTGTAAAAAATATAGGATGTAGTTCCCATCAAACAAGTATGTGCAAATCATCTTTTTTTGTTCTAATTTGAAAATATTTTATAGATGACATGTATAGCTAGTGAAAAAAAAAAAGAAATTATTATTTTTGATGTATATTTTCCTTGTTATAAGTACTCAAGTTCGACCTTGTCAGAATCCAATAGTTTTTTCCTTCCGTTAAAACTTCCCTATCAAATATATACCTTCTTGAAAACAAATTACATATTCATGAAGAGGATTCTCTCCTCTAGTGATAAATATTATTTTTTTATTTTTTTGATATGATTTACTATTTTTTTTCATTTTTTGAGAGAGCATCTTCTGAAATGTTGAAATTTTGACTTATAATATTTTGAGATTATAACATATTATAACTAATCAAAACACTCAAAATTTTATTTAATGATGATATTGAATCTGAGATCTATAAAAGGGTATTTTTAGTTTTTGAAAAAAATTGAGTTTTGATAGAGAAATGAGATTTGACCAAAACAGTTTTTTGTATCACAAACGGTGACACAGATCTGTGCTTTTACCCATAACTCAACCTGTCCTCTAGGTGTTTTTGTTATCTTATTTGACCAAAACTCCTCATCAATCAAACAAATGATAGCACTTGAATCAACTAGGCAGTTGTCTTACCAGAAAGTAGTAGGTTTGACATCAGTGACAAAACAATGATTGAAACATTACAATCTCATATCAACAATCTCCCTCTTTGGCATTGATGGAAAACCATATAATCAAAACATAGTCTAGGAAGATGCAGAAGATGTTGGCACAAGCAAAAATGGGAAAATATCGAAATCCATTTTTTAGTATTTTCTATATTCTAGTATTTTGCATTTTTAGAGGTTTATAGTGCATTTCAGCAGGGCCAATAAGTTGTAACACTACACTTAAGAATTTAGAGAATAAATATACATCTCTAGAATATATTTCCAGAAGTTTTGACTATTCATGATTTCGAGTTACAAGTAGAAATTTATGACTTATACAAGTAGATGTAAAGACTTTGGACAATAAATAAAGATCTCTGGAATGTCTTTCCAAAAAAATTGACAGTTCGTGATTTCGAGCTACGAGTAGAAAGTTAAGACTTCTACAAGTAGACGTAAATTTTAATATAGTTTTTAATTTTTTTTTATAGTTGTTAGAGTTTATTTTGTAATTAATTAGTTTGTGGAATTTTTTTTTTCATTTCTGAGGGATAATGGTGACCCTTGGGATCCATGAAACTTGTATAAACTCTATTTTACAAAATGAATGGATCACTTTTTGGCTTGTAGAACATCTACTGTTGCATTTTTAACTGTTTTCAATTTTAGTCACAATACCGCAGGTTCTACACCAAGTATTGTAACCTGAATTCATAAATCATATTAGTGGTATCAGAGCTTGTTCACTCCTACATGTTCCATCGTACGTGGTCAGCTTATTGAAGGTTTGGATTGGCCATGAGAGATCTCTTGGATTATCTTCCTTTAAGACCCACGTGGTCAAAAATGGAAAAATAATCATCGAAAGGGATGGATGAATCCCTCAAAACATTGGTATAAGAGGCATTAAATAAACAATGTGAAGAAATGATGCAGCAATTTTCATAGATGCTTGAAAAATGAGAGTTACATGCCAGTCCAAGCAATTCAAAATTTGGCAAGCAAACCCCATTCAAGGTATAGGTAAATTTTGACATCCAACTCTTCAATGAAAAATTGATGTAGATGTTGTTGATGACTAGTTGTCCAAATTAGAGAGGTATTTTTGTGTTAATAATTTCTCAGGTATTGAAAAGATAACTTTCGCCCTCCTCAAAGCTAAGAATCATGTGAAGTTGGCATTAGAGGTACACTTAACAACTCAAGAAACCCAAGAATCTCAGGATGCACATGAATTTTCTATGTTATTTGATGGAAAACCCACATGGGAAGAATTGATAGAGCATATAAAACAAGAATATTACCCCGAGGATACCTATATGAACAAAAATATATGCAATGGAAATTACTCTGAGAGAAGAAAGACCGATCAGTTCAAGAGAACACCAACATTTTTCATGCTTTCTTTGCAAAGCTTGGCATCAAAGACTTAGAAAAACATCGAGTTATGAAGTATAAAAGTGGTCTTCATAGATACATTTAGACTAAAATGGATTTCTTGAATATAGAAACATTACCTAGTGCTTTCAAATATGCATAAAAAATTGAGGAGAAGTTCAAACAAATAAGGAAAAGAAAAAATACAATGAACAACAAATGGAAAGGTGAAGGTAATAAGCCAATGGGAAAACAAATAGCCAAGGAACCATCTCCAAATTCACTAGCAAAGAAGACATGGGGGGTAAAGAAAATAGGGCAAGAAATAGGTACGTGGTGTGAAGTCCATAAAAGTCCCTCTTATAACACTAAAGATTGTAGAACTATAAAGAATTTAATGATGGAAACCCATGAAGAAGCTATTGAACCCGAGATGACAGAAGTTGGAAAACAAGAGGATGAACAAATCATTTAGGCTGACCCATTTGCCACTATGGCCATTGCAAAGGTATTTTCTCATGATGATGGAGAGAGATTATTCCATTCACAAATGTGGGTAGGAGGAAAAGCTTTACATTTTATTGTTGATAGTGGTAGTCAAAAGAATTTGATATCATTTGTCACTATAAAGAGATTGAATCTGAAGACAACATCATACCCACAACCATATTCTATGGGGTGGGTGAGCCAAGGGCGAGACATTCAAGTAAGCAAGAAATGTCATCTTTCATATTCCATAAAACCATTCAAAGATGATGTGATCTATGATGTAGCTCCTCTTGATGTGTGTGATATTTTGTTGGGGCAGCCATACATGTATCACTGTCATGGAGTGTATGAGTCAAGGCCACAAAGCCTGACAATCAAATTAGGTGGAGAAAAGTACCAAATTCTAGAGGTAAGTCCTGCATGCTCTACATCTTTGGTTAGTGCAAAATAGTATAGAAGATTAATAGCCCAAACTGGTAAATTTTTGTTATTAATGATCTGTCTAGAGGAACAAAAGAAAAATGTGTGTAATTCTCATTCCATGGTTTCCATCACAACAAAACAACAAAGATCAATGGATTAGATTTTAACAAGATATCAGAATGTGTTTGAGTTACCAATAGGGGTACCATCACATTACCAAGTTAGACACTCTATTGATTTGATACTAGGAACCCCATTGCCTAATGAGCTAGTATATAGGAGATTAGTTCTAGAGAATGATGAGATAAAAAGGAAAATATGAGAATTAATTCAGAAAGGACATATATGCCCAAGTGTAGCTTCCTATGGTAGCCTAGTTGTTCTTGCAAAGAAAAAGGATGGTACATGGAGGCTTCGTATTGATTACAAGTCATTGAATAAGATCACTATAAAAAATAGATATCCAATTCCTCGGATAGATGATCTCTTAGACCAGCTTAGAAGGGCAAAATTCTTCACTAAAATTGACTTGAAATCTAGGTACCATCAAGTAACAATTGATCCAACAAATGTATGGAAGACTACCTTTAAATCTAAAGGACTATTTGAATGGTTGGTGATGCCTTTTGGTCTCATAAATGCCCCAACCACATTTACGAGGATGATGAATGATGTTCTTAAGCCATTCACTAACTCATTTTTAGTTTTATATCTAAATGATATTATATTTTTTAGTAAAACTTGGGAAGAACATTTGCAACATGTGGAACAAATACTTTCTATGTTACAAAACCATGGACTCTATGCAAATAAAGAAAAATGTTATTTTGGTATGCAAAGTATTAAGTACTTGGGATATGTTATTGAAAGTCAGGGTGTTCATGTTGATCCTGAAAAGATCCATGTAACTAAAGATTGGCCTGCTCTAAGGAATTTGATAGAGTTGTGTAGCTTCTTGGGATTAGCTAA
Source organism: Cupressus sempervirens (assembly GCA_028749045.1). NCBI lineage: Eukaryota > Viridiplantae > Streptophyta > Pinopsida > Cupressales > Cupressaceae > Cupressus > Cupressus sempervirens. The sequence goes on from CM053787.1 coordinate 865,508,341, forward strand.
CTTTTATCATAGATTTGTGTTTGGATTTTCACATTTGTCTTGGCCTTTGAATCATTCATTACAAAGAGGTATGAGAGTGAAATTCAAGTGGATAGGTGCTCAACAACAAGCATTTGAGGAGTTAAAACAAAGGTTATGTTCTGCACCAGTATTATCTCTTCCTGATTTACAACAGTCTTTTGAAATACAAACCGATGCATCAGAATATGCATTGGGAGCAATCCTCATGCAACATGCACATCCAGTTTCCTACCATAGTGAGACTTTTTCTGATACAGTGCATAGATATCCCACTTATGACAAAGAACTATATGTTATTGTTCAAGCTTGCAATCAATGGAAACATTGTATATTAGGAAAGGAGACTATCATCCACACAAATCACAAACCCTTCAATTTTTGCAAACGCAAGGTAAATTACAGAATGATAGGCATCAAAGATGGTCAGATTATCTTCAATAATTTCATCTCAACATTTGTCATAAGAAAGGAAGCACCAATAAGGTAGTAGATTATCTAAGTAGGCCTCCAATTGCAGGAATAAGTATGGTATTAGAATCATGTGGTCACCAAATTGGGCCAACTTGTATGGACATGATAATGACTTTTCTGATGTTTATACTCAGCTAGTGGAAGGTAAGCATGTGAATGATTTTTACTTGCAAGATGGAATGCTTTATCACTTTGGCCAAATATGTGTTCTCGAAGAAGAAATTAAGAAGTTAATATGGGAAGCTCACTATAGTAAGGTTGCTAGTTATTTTGGAATAGGTAAGACTCATGCTATACTGCAAAGATATTTTTACTGGCTAAAAATGAAAAATGATTTGATGAAGTACATTTAAGCACGTACAACATGTGCCATTGCAAAGCTTACAAATCATTAGTTGGGTTTATATTTACCACTTCCTATTCCAAATAAACCTTGGCATTCAATTTCAATGGATTTTGTCTTTTTTTCCTACCACAAAACATGGGCATGATTGTGTATATGTTGTAGTTGACAAATTTTCAAAAATGGCAATCTTGGTGGCTTGTAGAAAGGCAATCTCTACTAAAGAAATTGCAAAACTCTTTTTTAAGCATGTCTGGGTTCATTTTGGGCTACCAAAAAGCATTATTTCAAATAGGGATAGTCACTTTCTCAATAAATTTTGGTCTTCATTATGGGCAATGATGGACACAAAACTAACAAAGTCTACTACTTTTCACATCTGATGCAAAGTGTGGATGAAATGGGACCCATTTCCTCTCAAGGAGGAAGGAATGATCAAAACATAGTCCAGGAGGATGCAAAGGATGTTGGCACAAGCAAAAATGGGAAAATATTGAAATCCATTTTTTTGGTATTTTCTATGTTCTAGTATTTTGCATTTCTGGAGGTCTCTGGGGCATTTTTGGGCTTCAACGAGGCCGAAGTGCTTCGCTTGAGACTTTAGACAATAAAAATAGATCTCTAGAATATCTTTCCAAAAATTCTAATAGCTCATGATTTCGAGCTATGAGTAGAAAGTTACGACTTCTACAAGTAGACGTAAATTTTAATATAGTTTTTATAGTTGTAAGAGTTTATTTTGAAATTAATTAGTTTGTGAACTTCTCGTTTTCATTTGTGAGGGATAATGGTGACCCTTGGGATCCATAAAACTTGTATAAACTCTATATATTGAAATGAATGGATCACTTTTTTTTCTTGCAAAACATCTATTGTTGCATTTTTAACTATTTTCAATTTTAGTCACAATACCGCAGGTTCTACACTAGGTATTGTAACCTGAATTCATAATTTAGATCACCATACCAACAAAAATACCAAATAGGAAATTAATTCATTGTATTGAAATATCTCCCTCTATCATTATCTTTCATCTTATGTATAGGTTACAAAATTATGTTCTGATGAACAGACAATCAACTCATCCTTATGACTCCCTCTTGATCACTCCTTGGTATTTCTACATAATTCTTATATCTCCCTCAACACTATCTCCCTCTTACAAGTTAGATATATTTATTTTAGTCATTTCTTCCTCTGTAGTAAACATCAAGTACACTATCTCCCTTTGGGTAGATATTACATTTTTCTCCCTTCGATTAGTATTCTATTATGTAATTCTCCCTCTTTGACAACAATGCCAAAGATTTGTCATCTCAACATGCAGATCTGAACAATTTTAGTTTCTGCCTCTGACACCTTACTTGTGACTGGTCTTCTTTTTAGTTCCTTCATTACTTTAGGCAACTCCCAAAGTAATATCTATTACATTAAGTTGTAAGATAGAACATTTAGTTCCAATTGATATAGGGCACTACTCATGCTTCTCAGATGATTTGGTACCTCTTAGATACTCATGAGCATCCTTAGGTAATGCTTTTGTAAAGATATCAGCTATCTGCTCTTTTTCATTCACATATTCCATCTTCACCTCTTTGTCTTGAACTAATTCCCTCACATAATGATACTTGATTGCAATGTGCTTAGTCTTTGTGTACATCACAGGGTTCTTTAATATATTTATAGCACTTGTATTATCACAATAAAGTACCATAGGTTTAGTGACTTCCTCCTTCATACCTTTGAGTAGTTGTTTAATCCATACCACATTTGTACAATTTACTACAATAGCCACATATTCAACTTTAGTAGTAGATTGAGATATGCAATTTTGTTTCTTGTTGGTCCAAGTAATCAACTTCTTTCCTAAGAAAAATGCTCAACTCAATGTTTCCATCCCAATCAGCTTAGTGTAGATTATCAACTCAAACTTCTTATTATTCTTGTAGTATAGACCATAGTCTTCTCTTCTTTCCATATATATCATTATTCTCTTAACATCCATCAAATGATTCACCTTAGGATTAGCAAAGAATCTTGCAACTATCCCAATAGATAATGCAATGTCAAGTTTGTTATGCACTACATTTTTCAATTTTTCAATCATAGACATGTATGATGTTTGATTCACATCAATTGAATCATCATTCTTTGACAACTTGTGTCCTATCACCATAGGTGTGCTAACTAGTTTTGAATCTTCCAATCCAAAAAAATCAATATTTCCTTCACAGACTTAGACTGAGTGATGTATATACCATATCTTATCTAATATACTTGCAAACCAACAAAGAACTTGATCTCTCCAAACATAGGCATCTCAAATTATTTCTCCATTTCATTTGCAAATGCCTTACATAATCCATCTTGACCTCCAAATATGATATCATCAACAAAAATTTCAGGTAGTAAAATACATTTAGCTCCTTATGTCTTCAAGTACAGATTATTGTTATCATTAGTCCTCTCAAATCCAAACAAGATAGTTATGAAGCCTTTCGTACCATGCTCTTAGTGCTTTCTTTCAACCATATAAAGCTTTGTGTAGTCTACATACCATGGTCTTGTTGTTAGTATCAACAAATCCTTATGGTTGTTCTATATAGACCTCTTCTTTTGATATTTTATTCAAAAATGTAGATTTCACATCCATTTGATAAACTTTGAAACCTTTGTATGCAAAGTAAGCAAGCAGAGTTCTTACTCCTTCTAATCTTGCAATAGGGAAAAATGTTTCTCCATAGTCTATCCCTTCTTCTTGTCTATAGTCTATCCAAACTAATCTTTCCTTATTCCTTCTGACTTCACCATTCTCATCTAACTTATTTCTATACACCCACTTGGTTCCAATCACATTTTTGTCTTTTAATCTGGGAACTAGAGTCCATGTCATGTTTTTCTCAATATGTTCAATCTCTTCTTTCATGGCTTTACTCCAATCCACATTGTCTAAGGCATCTTTCATTGACTTAGGTTCAAGCATGCTTAGCAAACATGAATCACTTCTCAACTTGTTCCTTTTCATTGGTCTAGCATCTTCATCTCCAATAATTTTTGTAGTCGGGTGATGTCTCTTGACATACTTTGACAATCTTGGTTCTGCTCTACTTTCCTCATTAGGTCTATCAACTTCTGAATCACTGTGTACTTCTCCATCAGGTAATTCAACATTTCTTTCATGTACACTAATCTTGGGATTACAATATGTCTCAGCTTTAGTTTACAACTTGGCACTTGACTACAGCTCAATTCCTGAATGCAACTTGTCATTCATTGTATGTGACTCGGTAGTCACTAAAACTTACTATTGATTTGCAACTTGATTTACAACATCTTCATTAGCAGGCATACCTTCACAAAACTATACAAAAGATTTGTATTCCTTTGGTTCCTTCATAGGTTTAGCCTCATGTACCTCTATATATTCATCAAACTTCACATTTGCACTTTCCACGACTTTGTTAGTGTTAGTATTTAAACACTTATAAGCTTTACTTCTTGTGGAATAGCCAAGGAATACACCCTCTTTACTTTTAGCATTTAATTTACCATTCTTGAATTCTTTGAGAATATAGCACTCGCTTCCAAATACCTTAAAATATTTTACATTGGGTGAGTATTCATACCATAATTCAAAAGGTGTTGAATGAGTACCTTTCTTGACTTGCACATGGTTCAAGGTATAGATAGTTGTACTTACAGCCTCTCTCTAGTATTTGACAGCAACATTCTTCTCCATCATGAGTGTCCTAGCACAATCCATTACAAATCTATTCCTTCTTTCAGCAATTCCATTTTGTGGAGGGGTCCAAGGTGTAGTTTTCTATCTTTTGATTCCTCTATCATTACAAAGCAACTCAAACTCATTTGATGTAAATTCTTCTCCTTTGTCAAATCTCGGACATTTTAAGCCTTTTCATGTTTCATTCCCAACTCTTGCTAAGTACCACTTAGACATTTGGAAAGCATCATATTTCTATCTCAGAAACATAATTGTCATTAGCCTAGAATAATCATCAACAAATAGCATAATGTACTTGTCACCTTTGTAACTTTGCACATTAATTGTTCCACACAAGTCAGTATGAACATTCTCCAAAATTCCTTTAGAGGTGTGAGTCTTACTCTTAAAGCTGGATTTTTTCATCTTTCCTAACTGACATTGTTTACAAATTATATTTTCAGGTTTGAAATTACAAAATTAGAGAGCTCGAAGGTAGTGAACCTACCTGCCAAACCTTCCATATTCAAATTAGAACCCAGTATACATCTCAGTTCTTGTATGCTAGTAACTATAATAGCATAGATGGGCAGTAGTGTTCTCAGTAATTTACTCAATATAGTATCATTATCAATAATACTAGCATCTCCTCTTATAGCACTAACAACATCTTTTATTCTAGAGCAATATTGACCAGCATTGTCACCTTCCATTCTCATATCATCAAAATTACATCTAAGACTTTCATATTTGGCTCTAAGAACATTTGTATCTCCTCCATAAATGGTGTGAAGAGAATCCCACATCTTCTTTGCACCATCACAACCCTTGATATCATAAAACTAGGAATAACTTGGGGCAAAGGAAATCTACAACATTGTCTGATTGTGTTCTTTCTTCTTTTTCAAATCCCCAATAGTTAGGGCTCCAGTAGGATTGACATGCTTAGTGATGATGGTAGATTTTGCACGATCTCCAAGACCTCCTAGGTGTAGCTTCATGATCTCCAAGATCTCCTAGATGATTATTAGACTTTTCCATGCAGGGAAGATGTCCCTGTTGAGCTTGGGTACCTCTCTTTTTGACATCTTGATTTTTTCTTCTAGTACCTTCAAACTAGTCCTCTTAAGCAGATGGCTCTGATACCAATTGTTGAAATTCTTTAGAATAACTGAGAGGGGGTGAATTATTTATCCAAGGTCCAAATGTACAAATAAAACTTTTCATGACTTAGTGAACCCATATCCATACAAACTTAATATGCATGCATCCATTAGATCATACAATGCTTCAACTTTGTAGGTTATTATCCTAGGCCAAAATAACTTTGTAGAAATGTAAACATGAAACATAATAGATTCAATAACACATTTGAACACATGGATTTTATATGGAAACCCAATTTGGGAAAACCACCAATAAAATGCTACTAATTCTCACTTTTCTTAAGTGATGCACTGTGAAAGTTTGACCTTGTTAAAGGTTACAATACACACAGTTAAATGTGACTTGGTTAGAGAATTTCAATGACCTTGTTAGGAGTGAGTCTTGTTAGAGGACTTTAAATCATTCACTTGTAATGTCACCCAATTAAAGGATTTACAGATGACCATCAGGTCAATCTTAATCCAAAGGATTTACTCTAGACTGATACAATGATTAGAAAGTAATAGTAAGGCTTGATTTGATAAAAAATTACTAGTCACTTGCAGATTACAAATTTTTTTCTAGTCCTCCATTCTACTTGGCTTTCACACACTTTAGGTCTAATAACTTGTTCACCCTTCAAGCATTCATCCTCTTAAGCCTTCTTTATTTGCTTTCTAATAATAGTCTCTTATGTTCAGCCACTGAATGAAGCAATACCCTAGACTCCTTGTCTTCCTTAGGTTCTCACACATGACAACATTTTCTTCTGACCAGCTCTCTCTATAAATAGAGATTTAAGATTTTTTTTCCATTCAACCTCAATCATCCATTTTAGGGTTAGGTAGGATTCAATGAATCTACCCACTTTTCCATTTTGTTCCTCTCAAAAATTCTCCCTCAATCCTCTTTGAATTCACCTAAAAATGATTTACCTTGAATTATATGCCACCAACTCATTATAGTTATCTTTCACGTGCTTCACACAATTCATGAAAACAAAATAGTCAGCTCAGATTTGTCAAATATATGATTTAACATGAATATTGGCACTTAGCATCAATATGTTTTTGCGTGGCTTCCATACTATTCTTCCACTTTTCGTCAACTAGATAACTTGACAAACACTAAAGTTTATTGGTGCTCAGCACCTACTATCCACTCGATCAAACATGGCAGACTCAATTCTTCTTACTTGTTCTTCTAGACTTAATTAGTGTATCCATCCTTTGCAGCCTTAAGTAGATAATCAATACACTATGTCATCATTGTCTTAATTGATATTTGTACTTCTTTTACATACCATAACTTAACCTTTCCTCTAGGTATTTTTGTTATCCTATTTGATCAAAACTCCGCATCAATCAAACAAATGATATTATTCGAATTAACTATGTAGTTGTCTTTCTAGCAAGTAACAAGTTTGACATTAGTGACAAAACAATGATTGAAACATTACAATCTCATATCAATAGAGTTTATATGTAATCCCATTTGTCGAGAATATTCCTTGTGCCATGGAGTAATATATCTTGTTGTTCCTTAATATTTTCAATCTTAACATAATTCATAATTAGATTATCCATAGTCAGTTTTCTTCTTAACAGTTGTAATATCTTCTCTTGAACTGAAAATTTTGTAATCAACATGGGTTCTAATGTGTCTCAATGGGTCCTAATTCACCCTAAGGATGCATAATGGGTTTTAAGGGTTCTAAGACTAGTTAAAACTGATTATGACCCCTTTATGATACATTAGGAACAAGTTCGGAGCCTGTTAGTGTGTTGTGCAATAATATGTCCTAATGGGCTATAATGTGTCCTAATGTATCCTAATGTGTCATAAGGTGTCATAATGGGTTATAGGTGGTCCTAGGACCCCCTAGAATCCATTATGACTCATTAGAACACATTAGGCCACATTATGACACCTTAAGAGCCTTATCTCATGATTATTGATAATCTTGATATTAATGACCCTTAGGATCCTTTAAGATTGTTAAGAATATATTTTAGGGTTTTTAAAGGGTCCTATGGGATCATAAGGGGTCCTAAGATACATTAATTCCCTTAAGATCCCTTATGACCCTTTACAACCTCTAAGAACACATCTTATGGGTTATAAGGTATCCTAAGACCCATCTTATGACCCCTTTGACTCCTTAGGGCCCTGAGAATACATCTATCAATTCTTAGGGGTACTAAGTGTTAGATTGTGGTGACTGATCAGGAAAGTACTGTACATATTATGGCCGACATATGGCCGACATGTTATAACCCTAAAGGGGTTTAATACTTGTATAAAAGGGCTTAGGGTTGGGTATTTTTCATAATGTTGTGATGCAAAATTGGTTCTTGCGGCGGTATTGAGCTGTAAGGGATTACGGATTGTAATCAGGTTGTAATCACTGGATTGTAATAAGATCGGACTTGCTGTTTGGTGGACGTAGCCCAGGCATTGGGTGAACCACATTAAATCTTGGTGCCTTGTGTTCATTTCTGTGTGTTCTATTATTTTCTGTTATTGGTTATATTTGCATGTAGTTTTTATTTCTGTCTGTGGTTTATCCTAACAAGTGGTATCAGAGCAAGGTTGTCTTTCAGTTGTCCTCTGCAGGAAAGTCTCACGGTTAAGTGGGAGTCTCACAGTTGAGTGGGAGCAATGGCAGATGAGGGTAAGTTGAGGGTTGACAGGTTTAATGGGCAGAACTTCCAGTTATGGAAGATGCAAATGGAAGACTATTTATATCAGAAGGATTTATGGAAGCCGTTGGAAGGAAAAGCCAAGAATCAGGGAACTATGTCAGAGGCTAAATGGGATCTTTTGGACAGAAAGGCACTCGGAAGCATTCGGTTATGCTTGGCACCATCGGTGGCATTTAATATTACAAAAGCAAAGACGACAGAAGATTTGATGAAAACCCTAGCGACACTGTATGAAAAGCCCTCCGCTTCAAATAAGGTATTTTTCATGAAGCGTTTATTTAATATGAAAATGGCAGAAGGTGGATCTATTGCAGATCATTTAAATGAGTTTAATACTATTACTAGTCAATTGTCTTCTGTGGGTATCAATTATGATGAAGAAATTAGGGCTCTCTTGATTTTGTGTTCTTTGCCTTAAAGCTGGAATGGCTTGGTAATGGCGGTGAGTAATTCTATTCCTGGATCTAGTACCCTAAAATATGATGATGTGATTGGTGTTGTTTTGAGTGAGGAAACTCGTAGAAAATCCTCAGGTGGATCTACATCAGGAAGTGCTTTAAATGCACAAAGCAGGGGCAGAACAACTGAAAGAGGAAGTAACTTTGGAAATCGTGGGAAATCAAGAGGAAAGTCAAAGGGGAGGAGGTCTCAATTGAGAGGACCAAATGATTGCTTTGCTTATGTCTTTAGAAAGTGTTGATGATTCATGGGTTTTAGATTCTGGTGCTTCATTTCATGCTACACCTCATAGAGGTTATTTCATTGATTATGTCCAAGGGGATTTTGGGCTTGTTTATTTGGGGGATAACGAACCCTGTCAGATTGTTGGAAAGGGAAAAATTAAGATTAAGTTGTAGAATGGGAATCATTGGCTACTACATGAGGTAAGACATGTTCCAAAACTGAGTAGGAATTTAATTTCAGCAGGGCAACTCGGTGATGAGGGTTGTGTAGTTACTTTTAATGATAAAAATTGGAAGGTTTCAAAAGGTTCCCTTGTAGTAGCAAAAGGTGTGAAAGTAGGCACCTTATATCTTTGTACAGGTCATATTGTTCCTTCTACTTTGATTGTTTCAGAGAAAAATGAATATTCAGGAACAATTACTGCAGCTGAGCAGGGAGAACAAATAGCTATTATAGATTCTGATACAGCGTTGTGGCACAATAGACTTGGGCACATGAGTGAGAAAGGTATGAAAGTACTTCATTAAAAGAAAGTTTTACCAAGTCTGAAATGTGTGAATATGGATTTCTGTGAAAGTTGTGTGTATGGAAAACAAAAGAGAGTGAGTTTTGTAAAGACTAGGAAGGAAAACAAAAAGGAGAAATTAGAGCTTGTGCATACAGATGTATGGGGACCAGCTCAGGTATCTTCCCTTGGTGGCTCTCATTATTATGTTACATTTATTGATGACGCAACTAGAAAAGTATGGGTTTATTTCCTTAGACAGAAATCTGATGTATTTCAAACTTTTAAGAAATGGAAATGCTTGGTTGAAAATGAGACTGGTAAGAAATTAAAATGTCTCAGATCTGATAATGGTGGTGAGTATTGCAGTCATGAATTTGAAGATTATTGCTCCACTAATGGTATTCGTAGACAGAAAACTGTTCCAAGGACTCCACAGGAAAATGGAGTGGCTGAACGCATGAATAGGACTATAATGGAGCGTGCAAGGAGCATGCAGTTGCATGCTGGGTTGCCCTTACACATGTGGGCGGAGGCTGTCAATACTGCAGTATATTTGATTAATAGAGGTCCCTCTACTCCTTTGGGCTGTGGTATTCCAGAGGAAGCATGAACTGGTAAGAAGGTGAGTTATTCTTTTCTCAAGACCTTCGGTTGTGAAGCTTTTGCTCATATAGACTCTGAAAATAGAACCAAGCTAGAAGCTAAATCAAATAAATGTGTCTTTGTTGGATATGGCATTAATGAATTTGGTTATAGGCTTTGGGATTTTGAAAATCTTAAAATTATTAGAAGTCGGGATGTCATATTCAATGAGAAAGTGTTGTACAAAGATTTGTTGCAGCAACATGAGAAGAAAGAAGATGATTATGTAGTGTTGGATGATACTCCAAACGCTGATGTTCCAGCCATTCCTCATGATGTGCAACAACTGCAACAACAAATACCACACACACCAGTGAATGTTAGACGGTCAACAAGGCAAATTAGACCTCCACAAAGGTTTTCTCCCTCTTTGTATTCTATTTTACTTACTGATGCTGGTGAACCTAAAAGTTATGATGAAGCTGTGCAGGTGGATACTAAGATTCAGTGGGAGTTTGCAATGAAAGATGAAATGGACTCTTTGCTGAAAAATAAGACATGGGATTTGTGCAAGTTGCCTGCAGGTAAAAAGGCTTTACAGAATAAATGGGTTTATAGGTTGAAAGAAGAGGAAGGAGGTAAGAAAAGATTTAAGGCCAGGTTAGTTGTCAAAGGATTTGCACAGAAAAAGGGAATTGATTTTGATGAGATATTTTCTCCTGTTGTTAAAATGACTTCTATTCATACTGTTTTAAGTCTTGTGGCTACTGAAGATTTGCATTTAGAGAAGATGGATGTTAAAACAACCTTTCTTCATGGTGATTTGGATGAAGAAATATATATGGCTCAGCCACAGGGTTTTGAGGTCAAAGGTAAGGAGAACTTAGTGTGCAAATTGACAAAAAGTTTATATGGCTTGAAGCAAGCACCTCGGCAATGGTATCTGAAATTTGACAGTTTTATGCATGAGCATGGATATAATAGGTGTCATTCAAATTATTGTGTTTATTTTAAGAGGTTGGATGATGATAGCTACATTATTTTATGTTTATATGTTGATGATATGCTTGTAGCTAGGTCTAACATGGATCATATTAAGGGGTTGAAACGCCAATTAGCACATGCATTTGCTATGAAGGATTTGGGGGCAGCAAAACAAATCCTTGGTATGAAGATTTGCAGAGATAGGAAGAATAGAACATTGACACTATCTAAAGCTGATTATGTTGAGAAGGTGTTGCAACGTTTCTCTATGGAGAATGCTAAAGCTGTCAGCACACCTTTACTTGGTCATTTGAAATTGACTAAGGAGATGTGTCTCAAGACACAGGAAGAGGAGGATAAGATGTCCAAGGTACCCTATGCTTCAACTGTAGGAAGTTTGATGTATGCTATGGTATGCACTAGGCCAGATATTGCACATGCAGTGGGAGTCGTTAGCAGGTATATGAGTCTGTAATGTCCCCATTTTAGCAGTTGACCAAGTGTGTGTGCGTTAGCCTTGTTCTACATGGTCACGAGGGCTAACGAAGGGTTTAATGGGATCTTGGAGTGTTTTGGCCTAGTCATTTCCAGTTTGGGCCAAAATGAAGTTGATTTACTCAGTTTCAGGCATACTTACTATTTTTAGTAAGTCGGCAGGACACAGTGCAGGTCAATTTTGGTGATTGGATTCGATACTCCTCGGTGAGAGCTTTCCGATGAGCTATCACTCGCATTATTCGGAGTTCGATTGCTAATACATTTTAATGCCTGAAGTTTTATTAAAGTAACGTCTAATTTAATTGTAAAATATTAAAGTGTTACTTTAATATTTATTTTATGGTAATGTGTACCCAAGGGAGACATAAGGGGTATTTTAATATATGTTTTATATTACACATCTTTTATCCCACATTGCCCATATGAGTTGAGCGGACCCGTGGGAATAGAATAAAAGGAAGCATCTATGGCTTCATTAGACAGGTTGAATATGAGAAGAAATTGGTGTGTGAGTTGCAGCTTTGTTTTTGGCATTTGAGGACGTCTATCCTCTCTTGTAACATTCTAGACGTCATTCCCTTGGGGTTTGGCCTTTGGAATTCTTTCTTATTGACTTCATTATCAGGCAGTTTAGTTGCATTTCTGGCTACAGGAAGATTTGATATTTTGCTCATATCTTCTTCACTACTTGTTCGACGCTTATGCCGCTTGGAGGGAATGGTATTATAAAGGTAGTTGACTGATTGGAGGACAAAGTATTGTAGCAGCAAGTTCGTAAGCATGGGCTGGAGTATTATGACAATATTGCTGAAGTAATTAGTGAGTTGATAAGTCTGCTATGTATTTGATTTTATGAATTCTGAAAATAACATTTTATTAGCAGCAGTTCATTTCCACTTTGCATATCATTGTAGTTGCTTTCTTGTTTATGTTGTATGATACCAATTCCATGCACGAAACACAACAAACAATAAATGTTTGATTTCCAGAATTATAAGGGGTTTAAAACATTAAACGGAGAAATAAGAAGTTGAATGCAAACTGTTTGACATAATTCCTTTCAGCAATTTGGTTTAGTTTTTTGGGACATCCAGGGGTGCCCATTACAGAGTCATCCAGGATTTGAGCATTGGAATGCTGTCAAGTGGATTCTCAAATATTTGAGAGGAACATCCAATAAGTGTTTACACTTTGGGGGCTCTACTACTAATTTATAGGGCTATGTTGACTCAGATTTGGCTGGGGATATTGATACCAGGCGGAGTACTATAGGTTATGTCTTTATTGTTGGTGGGGCAGCCGTGAGTTGGGTTTCTAGGTTACAGAAGATTAATGCTCTCTCCACTACAGAGGCAGAGTATGTTGCTGCTACAGAGGCAGCCAAAGAGATGATATGGCTTCAGTTCTTCTTGCAAGAATTGGGACATCCTCAGAAGGATAATTATTTGTTCATAGATAGTCAGAGTGACATTCATCTTGCTAAGAATTCAGCTCTGCATTCTAAGACCAAACACATACAGTTGCAGTACCATTTCATTCGGTCAGTTTTGGAGGATGGACAGTTAAAGCTGGAGAAGATACATACCAATGACAATCTAGCAGATATGTTGACAAAGGTTGTAACAAGGGAGAAGCTGAACTCCTCTTCAGCTTCGGTTGGTCTTTTAGACTGAACATGAATAAAAGAACAGTAGAGTCTAGGATGGTTTGATCCAGTGGGAGCCCCATGTGGTAGTGGTATTGCTACAGGATCAGTCTCCAAGTGGGAGATTGTTGTTTAGTGTGGAGCCTGATTAGTCCCCAAGTGGGAGATTGTCAGATTGTGGTGACTGATCAGACTTGCTGTTTGGTGAACGTAGCCCAGGGATTGGGTGAACCACGTTAAATCTTGGTGCCTTGTGTTCATTTCTGTGTGTTCTATTATTTTCTATTATTGGTTATATTTGCATGTAGTTTTTATTTCTGTCCGTGGTTTATCCTAACACTAAGGGGTTGTATGGGATCATAAAATGTCTTAAGGACTTCTTATGACCCTTGAGGACCCCTTAATATACAACTTTGGGGTCATAAGGGGTCACAAGGTGTAATATGACCCCTTATGACCTTTTAGGAACCCTAAAAATACATCTTATGGGTTCTAAAGAGTCATAAGGGATCAAAAGGTTTCATAGGACCCTTCAAGAGCCCTTATGACCCATTTAAATGTTAATGGATAGGATCACTGCAAATGTAATAGCACTACCATATTTCTTTATATTCCAAATGCAAATTAAATGTTATATGAATATACATAGAAGAGACATGTATCTATGGTGATTTATAAATTAATCATCAATTAGATAATATTGTTATTAATATATAACATATATAATAATATATAATAAACATATAAGTAGATATATGAGGGTTTGTCTAATTGATGATTAACCAATAACCATAGAAGGATTATTTCTAAGTCAATTCAATCTTACTAAAGCTACAACATTAACACTCCCTCTTAGCTAGGGAGGATTCTTATAGAAAACATTATGTTCTTAAGCATATAGAGAGATGTCATCTCAATATGATATTCTTGGAATGTCATATTTAAGGATATCAACATATATCCATTAACTAAGAATTTATCTTTTGATATCATCTGAAGTATGATTCAACTAGAAATATCATTCTTATGATATTCGTCATACTCATATTCTCTTGGTATGTCCACTGGCATCATGTTTATGATGCCTACCAAAAAAATATGTTATATCCTAGAAGAATATGGGTTATCTGATCTCTGGCACACTCTAGGACAACAACTGGATGTAGTCAATCAAATAACAAACATAATCTTGAGTAAATGCACAAAGTTGGGTTGCAATTTTGCATAAGTCAATTCTGCAGAATGAGACCTCTTAAAAAATAGGTACCCAATTTGTTAGAATCGGGTACCCATTATGGTTTAGGTACCTGATCCGTATTCAAAAATTGGGCACCCAATTCTTGAATACGGATCAAGAACCTAAACCGTGATTTTAAAATTGGGTGCCTAATTTTGAAAAAGCATATAACCCATTTTTTTGTGTTTTTATTCATTTTCATCCTCATTGTGAATGGAAGCCCGATTTAAGCTTGGAAATAGGAGCCCATTTCTTGATTTCTACTGACCCCCGGTTATTGTTTTTCACTCTACTAGGTATTTTACTTTTTTTTTAAATTTTATTTCATTGTTTTTAGTTTTTCACTTTATAATTTTGTCAATTCATTAATTTTTTTCACATTTAATAGTTTTGAATACATAAAATTCTACATTTCAATTGTTAATAGTTTTATATTTAGATTATTGTATCTATTCATTTAAATAGTTTTGTATCTATCCATTTAAATTTGTGTTTTATAGATGTTCATTTATAAATTATTATTTTAGATGTTTTGATGTATTTAATAAAAGTTAAAGTGATGAATGGTTAGATAGATGTTTAGATTGTTTAAATATGTAATTACATTGATGTTTGAGATTTATTTCAACTAAATACTAATTAATTGTAAATTGGTTTGTTATGCATATTAAATATATGTTTATGAAATTTATTTTTCTAACTCTAAAATATTAACTTATTACCATATGTGTATCCCTAATTCAACTATATAATCCAAATCTTAAGTAACTATAATGCATAGAATTGAACTATAATCATAATTTGAATGTTAACCAGGTAATCCAATTTTAACTAGAGCTATAGTAACATTGACCTTAATTTATGTACATCTTAACTGAACCCTACGTAATGCACATAATCTGAAACCCTCACTTTAATCTTACATCTAACTCTAAACCTATATATGAACCTAATATACGAATATAGGAATATACGTGAACCTAATGAACTGAAAAGAGGAAGAGAAGAAAAGAATCTGCTTAACAACAGTGGCCAGCTGCCAACTAACATCCTCAAGCTCTTGCGAAGAAAGCATGTTCACCACCACCTGGGAATCAGACTCACAGATAATCTTACTCCATCCCTGCAAGCAACACTTTTCCACAGCATATAAAATAGCATGAGCTTCCTTGAGATTGTTAGTATAATCACCCTTATGAACCGAGAAGAAAAATTTAACATCCCCAGAACTACAACGAGCCACTCCGCCAATACCAGTCGGACCAGCATTCCCACGGGAAGAGCCATCAGTGTTAATTTTCAAAACTCCACAAGGAGGAGGAGTCCAGTGCCCATCCCAGTTAACCCAACCCTTCCTCTAATGGTGAAGCTACCTGGACATAGAAGGAAACCTATGAGCTGCAGCCCCATCCTGCAGATGAAAATTGAGGCGATTACAGATAGCAAGATCAACCTGATCCATACCCCCATCAAGCTCACACTTCACAAGAATAGTTTCCTGAAGAGAATGTGATATTTTCCACCAAAGATGCAAAACACCAAGCCAAACATCTTGGAATATGCGACGATTCCTCTCCAACCAGATATGCCAAAGCATGAAAGATGGGCCAACAATCCAAGTAGCATGGAGAAAAGAAGACTTGGAGGGAGCAATACCCAAGCGGGCCCAGAACTCAGGCAAAGAGGAAGCATGTCGACAAGAGCAACCCCAAGCACGCCACCAAAGGTGCCATATCTGAGTAGAATAGGAGCAATGGAAGAATAGATGGGAGACAGACTCCTCTCCATTACCACACAAAACACAATAAGAGGGGCCCTGAAATCCACGTTTACAAAGATTATCCCAGGTAAGACAATGGTTGTGAGCCACTAGCCACATGAAAAAATTTCACTTGGACCAAGAAACTTTATTCTAGACTTGCTTCCACCAAGGGACCTCAGCATCCCCAAATAATTGTCTAGTTATCTCCTGATACCCAGTAGAGACATGATATTTACCAGACAAGGTACCGCCCCAAGCCAAAACATCTGGACCAAGCAAAGAAGAACACTCTCTAGAGGCCAAAATTTGAGAAAGCTCCTGACGATCCATGTCTGCACCTCCAGGAGGCCAATCAGAAGAGTGCTTCCATCTGTAACCAACAATAGGTCTCAATTGATAAGGAGTCTTATAATGAGCCACTTTATCCCATCCAGCGGCAAGAAAAGAGTCACAAAGAGGCTGAAGATGAGGGTATATGGATAAAATGGAAGGGAATCCATCCCAAGCATCAAACCAAAACAAAGCCTGAGAACCTCCTTTACATATCCAAAACAGACCCCTCTTTACCAACATCTCACCTGTCTTCAAAGTATGTCAAACCATTGAGCCACGACCTTCAAGAGGAAGTGCAAAAATAGAGCAAGGATTAGCACCATGAAAATATTTATGAGTGATAATACGAGCCCAAAGTTGATGTTGTCCAAAGCACCATCGCCAATAAAGTTTAGCAGCCAAAGCTTGACTACTCAATAGAGCAGATCGAAGACCAAGACCACCCTCCTTTTTAGGCCTACAAATAGTTGCCCAATTAACCAAGCTCCATTTAGTACTAAGAAAATTACCACTCCAAAGGAATTATCAAGAAAGAGCATCAAACTCCTTGAGAAAGTAAATAGGTGCAGCATGAACCATGCTTCGATAAGTAGGAAGAGCTTGGATAACAGCTTGAAGAAGAGTAACCCGGGCAGCAATAGAAAGCCATCTATGAGTCCAATGATTTACCTTATCCTGAAGCTTGGTAATCAAATTTTTCTAGAAGAGATGTGGCTGCCTGGAAACAGCAATAGGGATGCCAAGATAAGTCAAAGGAAGTGATCCTATATGAAATCGTAGGATACCAAAAATCATGTGCTGAATAGAATCAGGAGTGTTAAAAAAGTAAATGGAAGATTTGTGCTCATTAACTTTCTGGCCTAAAGTTTCCAAATAGACATCCAAAGAATGTTGAAAGGCCTCAGCTTCCTTGATTCTAGCAAGACCAACAAGAGCAGAATCATCAACAAATTGAAGACGGGAAAGAGAAGGTAAGCCATTACCCCACCACTAGCCTTGAATAGAACTCTGGGACACCTGATGCTTAATTAATCTACCCAAGCCTTCAGCCATGATGATGAATAGATATGGGGAGAGAGGGTCACCCTGGTGAAGGCCTCTAGAAGCACCAAATAGTTGAGAAGGTTGACCATTAATAAGAACAGAAAAAGAGGTAGAAGTAACACAACTCATAATCCAACTCACCCAGTCAGAGCTAAATCCAAAAGAAAGAAGAATACTCCTTAGGAAGCTCCATTTAACTCTATCATAGGCCTTAGCCATATCCAGCTTAACAAACATGGCTCTCTCCCTTGAAGTAGCCATAGAGTGAATAGCCTCAGTAGCAATAACCATCCCATCCAAAATTTGTCTGCCAGCAACAAAACCACCTTGTTCTTCTGAGATAATAATGGGAAGCCACCTTTTCAATCTCTCAGCAATCAACTTAGTAATAACTTTGTAAACCACATTACATAAGGCAATTGGTCTAAAAAAATCCGTTTGATTAGCACCCTCTCTCTTAGGAATAAGAGTCAAGAATGTAGAGTTCAAAGCTCGAAGCATCTGCTTGCTAGCATAGGATTCTTTAACCACCTCCAACAAATCATGATTAATGATGTCCCAAAATTCCTGAAAGAATTCAACTGGAAAGCCATCAGGACCAGAAGCCTTCCCCTTAGGCATGCCAAAGACCACCTCCTCCAGCTCTTCCAAAGAAATAGGATGCATGAGATAATCATTCATTTCCTGAGTGATAAGGGAAGGAATATAGAACAAAATAAGATTTTCTTCATTATCAGTAGGAGGAGAGTCCTCAGAGAAGAGGGTAGAGAAGTACCAAATATCCTCCTGGAACAAAGCTGGCAAGGAATTCAGTTGGATACCTTGAGAGTTAACCAAAGAAGAGATAGTGCTCTGATTCCGACGAGATTGCACTATTTTATGGAAAAAGGCAGTGTTATGATCACCTTCCTGGAGCCAATCAACTCTAGCCTTTTGCTTCCAAAAAATTTCCTCTCGAAGTTCCCATTCTTCTAGAGCTCTAGAAGCAAGGGATTCAGCCTTGCCAAGATCCTCTGAGAAACCTCGATCTCTAATCTCCCTTGTGACGACATCAAAATCTTCTTGAGCAAGCCTCTTCATAAAGTGAAGGTTCCCAAAGCATTCCCTATTCCATATCTTGAGCTGCCTTTTAACATATTGAAGCCTTTTAGAAAATGAGAACATTGCAGTACCATATGCAGGAGCGCCATCTTTCCACCAACAGAAAACACAATCATGAAGAGAGGAGTCCCGAAGCCACATCAACTGGAACTTAAAAGGAGGATGCTTCAGAACGTAAGCCCCTATAGCAGAAAATTTGATTGGCCAATGATCTGAACCCCTCCAATCAAGGATTTTTGAAGAGATAGTAAGGGTGCCACTAATCCAGAAGCAAGAAATAAGAAATCTATCCAGACGTTCTGAGATAGCAGCAACACCAGTCCTACGATTATTCCAGGTATAGAGACCATTAGAAGGCTTAACATCAAAGAGATGCAAAAGAGATATATGTTGCCGAAGAAGAGCAGAAGAAGGCCCCAATCTAGCCAAACCACCATGCTTCTCCTCCAGACTTAAAACTGAATTGAAGTCCCCTGCTAACACCCAAGGATGATAAGGATGAAAATTTCTAACATATTGAATATGTTCCCAAAGTTCCTCCTTTCCCACAAGATCAACAGGTGCATACACATTAGTAACCATGATTACCTCTCCTGAGTCTAGAGCAGAAGCTACCATAAAGAGAGCTAAGCGAGAAGACATCCAGCCAAGAGGAGAAATTTTTTGAGGATCCCAAAATATAGCTAAACCACCTGCACTGCCTATTGCCCCAACACACTAGCATTGGCCATGAGATCAAATACTAGAGGCATGTTGGACCATAGACTCCACAGAGAGCTTAGTCTCTTGGTTACAAAAAACATCAGGGCTATGGTCAACCACCAAGTTATGAATAGCCTTTTGTCTAGGGATGCTATTCAACCCCCTTACATTCCATGAGAGAATAATCATCATTGGGTAGAATTGGGAAAATGAGAATCCAAAGGTTTCACTGAACCAGACTCAATCAATATATCTCCTATGAGTTTAATCTTCTCTTGGTCTATTTTGCGTCCACTCCTTAGAGGAGGAGTAGAAGAAGCCCGCTTAAAGGGTCGAGACATGAACCCCAAGGGGAGAGGAGAACCCTTGCCCTTACCTGATGGTAGCACATCCTTAACCAAGTCAGCTGAAACAACATCATTATCCTCCAACACTGCAGGAGTCACCAGAGCCTCTGTCGCAGGAGCTATAGGGACCTCACAGTTCTGATATACTACAACTTGGGATGCCCCACAAGCATCATTAGGAACAGATCTCTCATCTGGGAAAACTGGATCAGAAGAGATAGGAGGAGGAATACCCTCCTCTAGAACCATACTATCCAACACCTCAAAGCCGTTAAAACCTGAATCAGATAATCTTTCTTTCAAAGGCCTCTTTTGACCACGGCCCTTAGCACGAGGGCGAACAGGGGTAAATCCATCCTTATCCTGCATTTGAGCCTTACCCTTACCTGTAGCATCTTGTGGATTCATCCCCTTGGTAGTATTAGCCATTTGAGATTGTCCTTTCCCTATAGTATCTGCCAAACCACTAGTATTTCTAGCTGTAGAACCATCCACTCCTTTGAAACTTGAGTTACGGGGGCACTGACACAGTAAATGACCATACTCATGACAAATCCGACAATGGAAAGGGAGAGATTCATAATCTGACTGGTGCACCCAAGAAAAATCCCCCATACAAATTTCCAAAGAATCTGGTAATGGGTTATTCAAATCAACACAAATTCTAGCATAAGAAATAACCTTTTTATCGAGGGATTGATGTGCGATCACAGTCGGCTTCCCCAACAAAGTAGCAATTTGTCGAAGGATGTCTTCACGCCAAAATTCCAAGGGAAGACGAGGCAAGCGAACCCAAACTGGCACTGTTGAAGGGAGATCCTCAGCAGAATTAAAACCTGAATGCCAAGGTTTGACAAATAACCCCACATGGTTGTAGAAATAAGGGCCTCCTTCAAAAACACGATCCCGATCAGACATGCAAGAGAATACAACAAAAAAATAACTATTCCCCACCAACATAATCTCCATATCGCCTTCCACCTGCCATGAGCGGCAGATCCATGCCTCAAGAGCGGATAGGGAAATCCGGATTCCAAGAAATTTGCATATCAAAGCATGCTTGGTCCAATAATCAATGTCCTCCATTACAGTCGTTGGAGGAATAACCAGAACAGGGCGATCATGGCTACGCGAAAAACAACCATTAACTTTTTTCAGCTTGGAGCTCTCCCCTGAATAAAACGATTCAGATCGCATTGCATGCATAGTTGGAGAAGAACCATCTGTTCTCACCAACGGAGAAGAAATCCCAGGCCCTGCCATGCAAACAATAAAACCCCAATCCAAAATTGACTGCAGAAGATATCCAAAAACACTAACGCAAATTATGTCCAGTAGCTAGCAATCCAAATAGAACAGAAAAATAGTAAAGATCAAACACCAAGAACATGCTAGTGGAAAAACCCTAGCCCAGCCGGCAGACAACACTTCTCCACATTCTCAAAAACCTTCCAGTAATCGATCAACTATCAACATAGACTCTCTTTTAAATTCTATTTGTTATTTTCAATAAATCGTGTTTCCCTTCCAAATCAAATGTAAAATTAAATATAAATTTGATATTTATACTTGAAAAAATGTGATATTGGAATAAATATACTTTTAAATATAATATTAATTTAAATTCAAATTTAAATCTAATTTTTATATAATTATCTACTAAATAAAAATAAAAATTTAAAACCTTTATCATAAATGCAAATTAATTAAAATTTAAAATTCAATATATTTGATACAAATACTAATTAATAAAAAATCAATTCAATACAATTGAAATTGTAAAATATCGATTCATGAATCTCTCTCTCTCTCTCTCTCTCTCTCTCTCTCTCTCTCTCTCTCTCTCTCTCGCTTTCTCTCTCTCTCTCTCTCTCACACTCACACACACACACACACACACACACACACACACACACACACACACCTCTAATTATCCTTCTTCAAATTTATCTCATCTCTTCCCCTCCCCATCCTCTCTCTTCATCTCATCTCTTCCCCTTGCCTCTTATCCCTCTTCTCCCTTTCTACCCACTTTCACCTCTTGATTATTATCTATCTTTTTGGATTATTGTTTTGTATTGTTTAAAGTTACCATCCATATTGTCTTAGATTTTAGTTTAGTTTGTAGTAATGATTCAATTTATTTTATCATTTGGTTATTTTTAGAATTCACATTTAAGTTGATTTATTAATAGTTTTTTGGAGTATTATTTTATGATTAGGCTTAAATTTGGTATAATGTTTTTGAAATATAAAGCGACCAAAATTTGGTATAATGTTCAACTAACCTTAAGGTTAAAGTTTACTTAAGTATTTAACTTGATTTTAGTGTTAGTGTTATGGTTCTATTTGGTGTAGATTAAGATTAAATTAAATTTATTATTAGAGTTTGTTTTTAGAGTATTGTTTTTTGGATTAAATTAGATTCCAAGAAAGGATATTTAGCATTCACTTTTGTTTAGCCTTCATTTTCAATATTATTTAAGATGGTATTTAATTTCATATAATTTGTTAAAGTAGGTTTTGTTTACTATACTTTGTATAGTTCTATATGTTTATGATGTCCACAATGTTTCTTTAATCCAATTATATTCTCTCCTCTTTTTGTTATATTCAAGTAGTTAAAGATGTATTAGATGTAAATTATATTGTTTTAAAGATGTACATTTATATAATTGGTATTTTAGATTTATTTTATTAAATAGTAATTTTGTGATTTTTTATGTTTTTTACATATATGTTTACTAAGGAAAGAAACCATGGGATCTGCCCTAGTCCACCCCTAGGGGTGTTTCTCTAGTCAGCCCCTAGGGGTTTTCCCTAGTCAGCTAATAAGGTTGTTTTTTTAAAGAAAAAAAACTTATATAAATATGAGTTTCATTTTTTTCAATTTACATTCATGTGAAATCAAGTTATTGGCCTTTGAATTGGGACGAAAGAAATATTTGACAAACTTCAACCTATTTTCGAATTTTGGAGGAAGAATTTACGAAATGGGCAATAAAGATAAAAGAGCAAGTAAATATGCACGAAGAAGAACTAAGGAACAAGAAGATGAAAATCGTTGACAAACGCTAGCAAGATACTATCTTAGATCAGGTACACATGCACAATATTTTTTCCAATGTATTTAATTAGTTTATTTAGTTAGGATTAGGGTTTAAATCCAATTAGGAATATGATATTTATCTTAAATTAGTATTACTATTAACTTAATATTAAGAGTTTATTTGAAATTATGTTCATATTTAGGCCATTAGGGTTTATTCAATTATGTCCATATTTAGTCCTTAGGGCAAATATTACATTATGAATAAATTTAAATTATGAATTTATTTAGCACGGGAATTACCTTGTTTATTCAATTATGTTAATAATTTATAGTCTATTAAGGTTTATTAGATTATGATTAAATTTAAATAAATGAATTTATTTAGGACGTAGTCAACCAGGACAACCTACTGACATTGGAGAAGGTTCATCCCAAGTTCAAACAGATACATGTGCATCTCGTGCAAGTATATAATATAGATCTCTCTAGATTTCTAGGTCTCTATCAAACTTCATATCTTTAATTTTTAAATTTAGCGAGCAATATTTCCCCTTATACACTTACTTGATTTTATTTGTTATATCATGCACGTGCAACTCTAGTAGATGATGAAAATGTTGGACATGAGGAAATTGAAGATGAAGCAATGGATATTGAAGAAGGACCATCTGAAGTTTAGATAATTTAATCAAGTACATAATATTTCACTCAAGTTAAACATGTATGTATGTATACATATATGTCCCCTAAAGAGATTGTATCTTAAGACTTTGTTTCATTTTTTCTTGTGCAGCCCGCGATCAAACAACAAATGAGAATGTTAATCTAGTTCAAAGATTGAAGAGAAAAATTAATCATAGAAACATAGATCATTTAATTGAAATGGATGTGGAAAAATTGAGAGAATACACTAATCAACCTACACATACTACGAAGAGGAAATTGAATAAAAAGTCTAAAGACATAATTGCACAATTTGAGAATATATCAACAGTGGAGAAAACTCAACTATTATCAATTTCACTTCTTAAAGATGAATTAAAAGAGCCACTGAGACTATTGGGTATAGATACAAGTATAAAAAAGAGGAGGACTTCTAAACTAGAAAAATATATTTTTGAAAGTGTTAAGGAAGGGTTACATTCTATTGGGAAAAAAACTAGATCTGCAAATAAATCCATTGCATGAAGAGTGATACTGACATCTATTTTAAATAAGAAAACATCCCAAAATAGACAGATCTCTTCATTATCATCTCATTTTGGGTATAGTCGGAAGACAATACTACATTATTTGAAAAGGAGAAACAATTTGAATGATAGTACATTAGAAGGCAATTGGGCACTAATGTGTAGAGCTCCTCGATCTGACAGGATTGGGGAAATAGTTAAGAACTTAGTTATTCAATTTTGGATTGATAATACTCATCCTTCACCAAATAGAAGAGATATCATCAAGCAGAGGATTGGGCCTAAGGAATATATTCAACACGCAAAACATTGGTTGGATGTCACTCAACATGAATTGTATCTTTCATTTTTGTAATTTAAATCCTAACATAAAGATTGGACAAACAATGTTTGAAAGATTGAAGCCCTATTTTGTGAAGATAAATAAATCTTTTGAAACATGTTGTTGTCAATATCATGTCAAATTTGATCTGTACTATGAAGGGTTTTGAAAGATGATAGAAGAAAGTGTTGGAACTTCTCAAAATACTTTTCCTGAACGACCGAGTCAATTCATAACATCAATCTTATGTGACAAACCAAATGATTGTGCAATAGGTGAAATAGATTACATAAGAGGAACTTGTGAAACATGTGGGAACTTGACTAAATTTCCTTTGACAGAAGAAGATACCAATATGACAAGGATGGTAAAATGTAAGAGATATAAGTACATAAAGTCATAAACAAAAGTTGGAAAAGAATCAACAAGGTTAGAATATGTAGAGGATGAGATATCAGCTGGAGAATTTATGTCAATTTTTTGTAAATTGATTCAACCATATATACGCCATGCATTTTTTGCGAAGTGGAAAGTAGAACAATTTCAAACACTAAGAGAAACTTTCCCACTCGGAACAATTCTATTTGTTGTTCACTTTGTAGAGAATTACTTTCGTATCTCAAAAACAACTTCAAGCATAATACTACTATATAGAGCAAGTTACTATTATGGGTCAAGTGTCTTATCAACATGCACAAATTGATCTGGATGGTGTGGAAAGTATAGATCAAGCACAAGTCATTAAAAAAGAGTATCACTTTTACATTAGCGGTGACAAAGAACATGACACATATTTTGTCGAACATTGTTTTAAGACATTTTTTGAATATTTGAAAAAAAAAAATATTAAAATAGAAAAACATTTTGTATGGTCAGATGGATGTGCAACACAATTTAAATCAGCTAGACCATTTTATGCATTATGTAGATATCATTGATACCTTAATATACTACACATTTGGAGTTTTTTTGAGAGTAGACATGGAAAGGGTGAGCATGATGGTGCAGGAGCTTGTATCAAACGTGCTTTAAGAAAGTATCAAATATACTATAAAGGATATCACATTAATAATGCTCATGATGTGGTTGAGTGGTGCAAAACACATTTTTCAGTGCCAACAAATATAGATAACACATCATCACAAGCGAATCGAGTCATACCATTTAGAGTGTTTTGGGAGGTATCAGGTATATATAAATTAATTTGTTCATATTTTTTAATTGAATCTTGAATTTATATTTAATATGTTACCTTAGGTGATCTCTAACTAAATTATAGACCTTGTGTACATTCAGGTGTTGATAGAAGATCAATGCATGCATGCAAGAGGGTAGAGAAGACACAATCTTTGCATTCATGAGTACAAATAGTAATGTGTGGTCATTGTACATAAGAGAATGCTCATGTTTTTGTCCTGGTTGTATTGATGAAGACTATGATGGTTGCATTAATCAAGAACATGGATATGTGGGTGAATGGACTTTGGTGCCACTAGATGTTATTAATACGAATGAGTTTGAGGATGAAAACTATGATGATATTCCATTGATTTCTAGTGATTATAACAATATTTCAAGATTGAACAGAGTTGGTATGTATGAACTATATATACTTGAATCATGTACATGTATAAATTTTTCATAATGTTGGTTAATTTTTATTATATATATGTACTTATGTAGATGACATGTATCCAAAATTTTGACATATATAAGTTTGTGTAGGAAATGTTTTTGCAGTTATGGTAGAATCAAAAAATGTAGAAAGTGTTAGCTATTATTTACTACATTGCACCATGGAAAGAGAGAAGCTAACAAAGACTAAAATAAGTGATGAAATTATTTTTCCCACAGGTTAGTATATAGTTGAATTATGTACATGTATGTCAAGTATCTATGTTTTTTATGAATTCAAATTCTTTGACTTAAATTCAAGATTGATGTATTTTTTAAATGTGTACATGTGCAGGTTCTATTGTTGTACATGGAACATATTTGAAGCAAATAAATGTACTTAAAAATGGGATTCATTTCATCGATTATCAACCTAACAATAAGGTATATGAATATAGTAACCATGTTATTGCCACTAGTCTAACTCTTCATCCAGTCAAAGGACTTGGAATACGTAAGTGGAGGCTCCATATTGATGATCATGAGAAAATATTAAATGTTATCCAAGAATGAGCTGATCCACTTGATATGAGATAGAAATAACTCCTAATTTGAAATGTAACAGAACAACAATTTTAAATTTGGTTCAAACTATTTGAAATTTGGTTGAACAATCATTTGATCTATTTGAAATTTGGTTGAGCAATCATTTGATCAATTTGAAACCTGATGGAATAACTAATTTTCTAAATTGAACTTTTACTCTTTCATTTTTAACTCAATGTCTTGAATTCAAATTGTCATAAGGTAACTAATTATAGAAATTATGAACTTATATGTATGTGTGTACACTAATTACCTGACATGTGCACCTTGAGGGAAAGAAATTCAAACACCACTTGACTTAAGGGGATGAAATTAGGGGTCTATAAAATTAATTATATTGAACTTTCTATTTCATTTAACTTGTCAATTTTAGGACACATGTACGCTTTCAATTTAACTAATTAGGACATGTGCTTTCAATTTTAGGACATGTGAGCTTTCAACTTAACTAATTACCTGACATGTGAGCTTTCAATTTTAGGACATGTGAGCTTTCAAGTTCAAATTGCGATTTGTTTAACTAAATTTTGAACATGTACATGTTTTAAGTTGGACTTGAATTAGAACATTGGGATTAAGGGGATAAAATTCTAGGATATGTGTACAAATTAACATTTCTCTATGAAAAAAATTTAAAATGTAACTCAAGAACAATTTGAAATTTGGTTCAAACTATTTGAAATTTGGTTGAACAATCATTTGATCAATTTGAAATTTGGTGGAATAACTAATTTTCTAAATTGAACTTTTACTCTTTCATTTTTAACTCAATGTCTTGAATTCAAATTGTCATAAAGTAACTAATTATAGAAATTATGAACTTATATTTATGTGTGTACACTAATTACCTGACATGTGCAGGTCTTGAGGGAAAGAAATTTGAACACCACTTGTCTTAAGGGGATGAAATTAGGGGTCTGTAAAATTAATTATATTGAACTTTCTATTTCATTCAACTCGTCAATTTTAGGACACATGTACGCTTTCAATTTAACTAATTAGGACATGTGATTTCAATTTTAGGACATGTGAGCTTTCAATTTAACTAATTACCTAACATGTGAGCTTTCAAGTTCAAATTGCAATTTTTTTAACTAAATTTTGAACATGTACATGTTTTAAGTTGGACTTGAATTAGAACATTGGGCTTAAGGGGATAAAATTCTAGGATATGTGTACAAATAAAAGGGATGAGTTCTATAGATTTACTCAAGTCTCCTGAAGATGAAGCATAGGATTATGATTTGGAACGTCGACAAGACATCAAATACTGACCAACCTCATCACTTGAAATAGATCTAACAGCTGCTACAATCTCTCCAACTCCCTGAATGACCCCATGTAACTGAATGCTATGCATGGCCTCATTAGCCGATGGACCTAACATAGGGGAAATAGCAGGCACCCTCTCTCCAAAAAATGATCTATGTGCCAGTGGAGAATGACCTGGTTGCCTATCAACCAGTCTACCACACCCCTGTCCTAAATGTCCTGGTAAATCTGTGTAGTTCACCACCCTGCCTAAGTGAACCTTTGCATAAAGCTGGCGAACAAAATAGAGTGGACTTTGGTCGTTATTTAGATAATGACCATGGGTAGCAAGGAAGCATGGGTATATCAATGCATCCATCTATGGATCTGTACACTTAAGGGGGGAATACCCCTTCCCATACTTTTGTAAAAGATAATGAGGGAAACATTCCCTCTCCAGGACATCTTTGGGCACTAAGCCCTGCACCTACTGGAGTGAAAGACTAGAGGAGACCTCTCATCTCTTACTGTCAAGGACAGTCTGTATAGTCTGTGCAGAATATGGGGTAGCACCATGAATCTCATCTTGAATAAATGCCAAGCTACGTAAGATACTCTAGCATGTACCACTATAGACACTAGAGCATGTGCCACTAATCAGGGATTCCTGAAGTTTATGAATCTCTTGGTTAGTGCAATCATAGAGCTCCTGAGGTGGGATGGGTAGTTGATCATGGGGGACATGATGCTGCTCAAGGGGGATAAGTTGTTGCGCAAGGCCTAGGATAGGCTACTCAGGGGGTATAGGCTACTCGAGTGGGACAGGCTGCTCGAGGGGGATAGAAGGTTGTTGATTAGCCATGTGTCAATGTATGTAGGTGCGTGTATAATGTGTAAACCTAAAAATTTAAATTAAAATATACGAAATTTAATAAACTTGAAATTTATATTAACATATGTGTACAATTTGACAAAATTAAAAAACAATCTAAATTGTTTTAATAAAATTAAACATGTGTACATGTGTACATATATATAGAAGTCCTAAAACATAAATGAACATGAACCTTAAAAAAAAAATTTAAATACACATGTTGTTATATATAATGTTTGTAACTCAAGGACCTTTTAAGAACTATGTGTGCAAGTTATATTTATAAAAGTTAGATTGAATGTTCAAAGGTTTTAGACATACGTGTGCACATAAACTTGTCAAGTTTAATTTAGGTCCATGAAGTAAATATGCATATATATGTATATATAGATATATGCATATACACATGATATGTATATTTGTACATATAATTTGTGTGTGTGTGTATATATGTGCAAATATACATATCATGTGTATATGCATATATTTATATATACATATATATGCATATATATATGTGTGTGTGTGTGTGTGTGTGTGTGTATGCATACTAGGATAAAGTTTAGGTTTAGGGTTTTGCATTGAGATTATGGTGTGGTTGTTTAAATCATGGTTAGCAAGTTAGAGTTAAAATTTGGAATAAAAATACAGTTAGGTTTGGGGTTTGGGGATGGCTAGCATAAGTGTTACTACTAATATTAAGCTTTAAGGTCAAGGTTAGGTTTAACATCATGATTAAGGTTTGGGTTAAGTTTTGTATTAGTGATATAGTTAGGTTTAGAATTATTCTTAGGTTAGAGAAATACTTTTCTTAGGATTATCGTTAGCGTAACTTTGGTTGTGATTAAGATTGTAGTTAAGGTCAAGGTTTATTGTTAAGGCTATAATAAAGGCTAGTGTCAAGATTCATATAATGCACTATGTAGGGTTAAAGTTATGGCTTTGATTAGGGATAGGGTTACGATTAGTGTTTATATTATCTCTTAGTTAGGGAGAGAATTAGAATTTGATTGGGTTGAGGTTTAGATATAGTTTGAAAATATTATTTGAGGTTAAGGTTAGGGTTTACATCATGGTTGGTCATGAATAGGGTTTGGGTTAATGACACACCTAGGTTTTATGTTTGGGTTATGGCTAGGGTCAACGTTAGGCTTTATGGTTGAGGTTTTACACCATGGTACGGGTTTGGATTAGTGATATATAGTTAATTTTAGCATCATCTTAGGTTAGAGAAATAATTAGATTGGTGTTTTAAAAAATTAGGGTTAGCATTTCAGTTATGATTAGAATTGGAGTAAAGCTTATAGTTGAAGTTAGAATTAGTGTTAGAGAATGTTTTAAAGGTCATGGTTATGGCTAGTTTTAGAGTTTAGATTAGGTAAAATAGTTAGAGTGTACTTAGGGTTTATTTATGGTTAAGGTTAGACTGAGGGTTAGGATAAATATTATAGTAAGGGTCTAGAGTTGAGGTTAGGATTTGTTTCATACTTAATGTTAACATTAGATTTTTAGTTGAAGATATAGTTATATATAGGGTCATCCTTAGGTTAGAGATATAGTTATAGTTAGGGTTAAGTTTAGGTTTTAGGATATGGTTAAAATTAATGTTATGATTAGGAAATTGATTTAGTGTTATGGTTGGAATTATGGTGAGTGATAGCATTAGGATATATACATATATATGCATACACACACATGTGATATGTGCAAATATACATATCATGTGTATATGCATGCTATATGTGTGTGTGTGTGTGTGTGTGTGTGTGTGTGTGTGTGTGTGTGTGTGTGTGTGTGCATATATCTATATATACATATATATGCATATATATGTGTATATATGCATATAAATGCATACACGCACATGATATGTGCAAATATACATATCATGTGTATATGCATATATATATGCATGTATATATGTGTACATATATGCATATACATATATATATATACATATATATATATATACATATATATATATATATATATATATATATGTACATATCATGTGTATGTGCACACACACACACACACACACACACACACACACACACACACACACACACACACACATATATATATATATATATATATATATATATATATATATGTGCATATACATATCATACATATATATATATATATATATATATATATATATATATATATATATGCATTTATATACACATGATACATGTGTATACACACACACACACACACACACACATATATATGTGTGTGTGTGTGTGTGTGTGTGCACACATAAAAAATAATAAAATATACAAAGAAACATATATTTAAATACTAAAAACACATAAATTTCAACTGAAACAACATAAGAAGGGAAAAAACAAGTATTTCATACCTTTTTCGGACAGTTGATGGGACGGATGCCAGTAAGTCCTCTTTTTTCGATCGAAATAGTGACTAGACAATAGCTTGGGACCCCTTTTATCCCACATGGGTTAGGGTTTGGTGTGTTCTTTTTTTGAAACGCCATTTTTATTAGTTTCGATCAAAACTAATAAACCTGCATGCGGTTTCTTAACTGCCCGCAAGTTGTACTTAGTTTCGATCGAAACTAAGTATCACCCTTTAGTTTCAATCAAAACTAAGGGTGTATTTAGTTTTGATAGAAAATTTTTATTTTTATTTCTATCGAAACTCTTCTGACAATTTTTCCCATGCGTGTTTTTTTGGTGGGATTTCTTCCTCCAAAAAAGTGTAACCCACTATTGTGGGTTCACCCGCAGATTATATTTGATGGACCCACACCAACCCCCACCCCATTCCTTGTCCCCACCCCTACCCCCTCCATCTCTACCTCCACCTCTACCCCCACCTCCATGACCACCTACCATAGAGGATCTAAGGGGAGCATGAGGCACAACCTTCATGACCCCATGCGAGATATTCAAACCATTAGGCAGAAGGCCCACCACCACCACCACCTCGCACCCCCCTCCACCTGCTTTTCCTTTCAGATAGTATGCAAGGCATTGTAAACTCTATTGAGAATTTGGATCGTGACATTGATAGCTTTAGATTATGGAGGCAAAACATGTGTGTCTTCTATTTTGATGGCCTATCTTATAGAGAGGTCCATCAACTCAAATTAAATAAAGGGAATTTTGAAAGATGTTTTGTAAACCCTAAGACAGGTCTTGAGATAAGCGAGAAGAAGTCTCGCATATATATTAGATGGTGCAAATATCTCTGTATATCAAAGCACTTTTGGGAGTGGTGGTGAATGATATTTGACCATCCACCACATGCAAATCATGAGGTACCTAGCTACTTTCTTAAGAAACTATAGGATAAGTTTGAATTGGGTTTGAAATCCAATTATTTTGATATTAGATCATTTTAGGGGGTTGGTGGAGGGATGCTTTGGGATAGGCATGGACAAAGCTCAGTGATAATATGAGGAATTGCATATGTCCTCAACCTCTTGTACCACTTCCTACACCAGTTATCCTAGCACCTCTCCATCATCAAGCAGTGTCATCTAATCTCACTTCATTGAGTGCCCTTTCAAGAAATTGAGTAGAGCAGTGGACGCAGGTGACACATATTCATCCACTTGGACACTTTTGTACCATTTGTGGAGGTATATGTAGAGGCTCCCACAGGGATGATGATGCAATATAGGATGACCATGATGCTGAGGGCACTAGTTTTGATGATGAGGCGTGCGCTGCTCATGATGGTGGTAGTGATGAGATTGATGTTGTCATTTATTGACCTTATTTATGGAGAGGGAGAGAGTTGGGAGTAGCAAGTAAAAAATTAATTTTTTAAAATTTATAAAGTACATAATTATTTACTTTCTACATATATTCGTAATTTATTAACCATATTAATGTTTGTTGATTTTTAATTAATAAAGGATGGATTGTATTGTTCCTCCTAGAAGGTAGTATAGTTTTGTTCAAGACCTTTAGACGTTGGCATCCCTCATACAATATGCACTTTAAATTACACTATAAATAATGTACATTAGAACTAGAATTTAATAACATGTGCTCATATATATTTTTTAATCTTATTTTCTAGGGATTGTCGTCTGTTACACAATCTGATGCTTGTATAGGTCTTGATCCATCGACTACTTATATGAACTAAGTTTGAAGACAAATAATTTGTACTATTTTTATGTACACATTGTTATTAACTTATCTTCAACTTTGATTCATGTACAATAATGTATTTTAGTTTTACGAACAAGAGATGGATTGTACTTATCCATATAGGCCCCAATATAGTCTATTTTTGACTCCTTCATCTTTTGACCATTTCAGACATGTCAATGATCATCATGGTAGCATATCTCGAGCACAGTTGTGACACTAGCTACTACTCAAGTATGATATATATGTTTTTATTTCCCAAAAATGTAGTGTAAATTATGTGCTTTTTAATTTACATACTTTGTAATTCATGTATATATAATTTTGACTCAAGGTTTATGTATCCATGATTTTTGGACTATGTCACCATGAGTGTTGTTGAGACTACAGGACTAAGCCAGATGGAGGTACATACATCATCTTTTTAGGTCAGCATTATGATTTATACATAAATAGTTCATTATGATCTTTATCAAATTTTAAAAATTTATGTATTATAAATTACAGGACCTCACCACTACCACATTTGGTAGCTTTGACAGTGCAACCCCCTCCTGTTATAGAGGGACACCTATCTCACGTGGTATTATTTTTAATAAGTACTAAATATTTAATTTATTTGCAAGCTAGATTTTGAAACCCATTTCAATTAAGCATGTGTATATTATCTTCTCAGGATGTGGCATGTGATGCCCCACAGGATGTCCCACATGATGAGACACATCATGTTACACAAAATGATCCATCTGAGTCTTCTTCGTGTGGAGTAAAAAGGACTACAAATCAGATAGATTAGGTCTTTTGGCACCTTTAGATTATGTTTTTATGACACACAATGTTTATTTTGATACACTTTGTATTAGGACAGTTAATTATATTATATGTATTTTTTGACTTCATAGATCATTTTATGACATGTTAGACCATGTTAAATATTTTTACGACTTATTATCATGCTAGTGTATGTGGTATAGATTATTATGTTATCATGTTGTAAGTATGAAGCATTTTCTTTATTGTGACATATTTTATTCATGTTATGACACATTTTGTTAGTATATGTTACATGAATAATAATTTTAATTAATTATAAGAACATTCATTTAAACATATTTCAATGTAAAAGTAATGGAAAATATAGAAGGTCATTACTTGAATTGACAAAGAATTTTTAATATCAAGTGCACACCTTTAACTTTCAAATAGAAGTGAACTCCTATATCTTACACAACTGAAATCATACAAATTTAAAACAACTAAAGTCATATATATGTAACACAATGTGAAGGGCATAAATAGAAGTGCACTCATTTTTAAAAATGTTTACAACATGTTTTGATTTCAAAATGAAAAATTGGTTCAACACATTTCTTCAAATAAGGTCCTGCAAAATAAAATTTTAAAACAAAAATATGTGTTAATAAAAGCATAAATTAATAAGAGATATATGTATTATGTAAATATGTATAATGTATGTATTCACTATATTTAATTGCACAAGATGTTGATGTTCGATCCACCTTAAATATTTAAGTTTGCATAAATTATAATTGAGACCTAAATAAGAGTTATATAAAAGTTCTCTAATTTTCTATTAACAATGCATACACACATTTAAATTATATAACTACATATATAAAAGGAGCACAAGAAAGAAAAAACTTACATGTGTTTAATTTAAATGTAGTCATCCCACTGTACCATTTGCATCCTCTCTCTTTTGCAATGCATCTATGATTGTCTCATGTTCATCCATTGAAATTATCCATAATACCTTATTGGCTGGTCTCCCTTTCTATCTTTCTACTTTGATATTTGTTGCCACAACCAAATGAGAATAGTGTAAAATCTTCTTTTATGATTGGTAGTCTTCAAATACTGGTAAGCCGTTTCTTTTTGTTAGGTATGTGCATATCTAAGTGCCCATTGGAAATATAAATGGAGTAACTGAGGGGGGGGTGGGTGAATCAGTTACCACAAAAGTAAATCCACAGATCCCTTAGATGTCTTATAAAACTAGTTATTGTTGTTACTTAGTATACACAGAAAAATATTGTAACTCAATAGATGTACTCTATGTTAACTTATTACTGATCTCACAGAGATTTAACATGCATGCATAACAAAAATAACATGAACACAAGAGACATCAGATTTAACGTGGAAACTCAATACAGAAAAAACCACCAAGTAACTAGCTACTGATTTTCACTCTTCTGAAGTGAGCCCTATTAGGAGCCAACCCTGTTAAAGGTTACAAAACAAACTATTAGGTGTGACCTTGTTAAAAGATTTAATCACCCTGTTAGGAGTGGTCTTGCTAGAGGACTTTAGAAAAATTCAATAGAAATGTCACATTGTTAGAGGATTCACAAAATGCTTGTTAAACCAACTCTGTTAAGAGATTTAGAAATCACTGCTACAATGGTGAGAAAGTAACAATGACTTGACCTTAATGAAATGCAAATGAATTGTTGATACAGATCTCAGTTCTATTTTACTAGATCCTCTCCTGATCGAATATAACTTTGCTACTCCTCAAGGATATCTTATCCTTCTTCAAAATTTGCTCACACTTTCGTCTTCACATAATCAACACACTTGCATGCTCGCTCATTACAATTTAGAATTCACAACTTGACCTTTTATTTATACCTTACAAATTGTCAACTAGGCTCATTTACAAGTTACAATTATCAATAATCATTATATCAGTCGGCTACAGTCATTACATGAAATAATTAAACTTTATTTCTCAAAACAATAAAATTCTTCATTGGCCGACCCTACTCGGTAAACACTACTCTAGAAATGATTTCTAGTGTTAACCAACTAAAGCTCGGTGGACAATGCGAACTCTGAAAAATCCTTTTTTGAACTCAGCAAACACTAACTTTCCTTTGTTAACCTTGTGAGCTCAGTTACCACTGACTTCTGCCACAAAATCCTTCGACACCCAAGTGAGCTTGGTAGACACAGTTTCCACAGAGTATTTTTCAAGAACACTCGGTAGACTCTGGAATTTTCTTTGCTAACCAACTAAGCTCGGTAGACTCTGTAATTTTCTTTGCTAACCAACTGAGCTTGGTAGACTATGTCTGCCAATTGATATGATATTTGTGTAACATCAAAGAAAACACACAATTGAACAATTGTATCCAACTGTTGGGTGATGCGACGAGCTCCCCTGCCTACAAGTGGTTAATTATGTGGTGTTCCATGTTCACTAACAGTCATGGCTTTTGGTGCAATGGAAAATGGGCCCTACAATTGGTATCAGAGCCTGGTTTTGGCCTAGTCATGCGTTTTAAATCTCCTCGGTGCCTTCCCGACCCACATAAGCACCTGGTATGCGCGTTGAGGGGGAGATTGTTGGGTGATGCGACGTGCTCCCCTACCCACAGGTGGTTAATTATGTGGTGTTCCATGTTCACTAACAGTCATGGCTTTTGGTGCAATGGAAAATAGGCCCTACACCAACAATCTCCCTCTTTGGCGTTGATGGCAACACAACATGTCATAACAGATGAAATTTGAAAACAAGTCTTTTTCCTGAAAGAACATTTCTCCCTCTTAGATTTTATGTTATGAACTTCTCTAATGCAATAATCTCTCTCTGTGAAGGAATTACATAGCTTCTTTTCTAAGCAGCAAACTCTCCACAAACAAATTCAAATTTTAGAAAGATATGATAGTACACTCTCCCTCTTTGACAAAATATGCCAAAGACAACACATACTAAATGAGTAGCAATGTACCTTAAGTATTGATTCATATGTAATGTTCCCATGACTAAACTGCATCAACTGATAGATCTTCAACTTGGTTCCTATTTATGCATCACTAAAACTTTATTTTAGTGAGCTTCAGATAAGGGAATGAACCCTAGCTTACCTCTTAGATACAAGAATACATCCTTAGGTAATGGATTGGTGAATATGTTAGCAATTTGTTCTTTTGTATGGACATAGTCCAATATGATCTCCTTATCCTACACCAATTCTCTAACAAAGTGATACTTTATTGCAATGTGCTTGGTTTTGAAATGCATCATTGGATTCTTTGATATGTTAATTGCACTTGTATTGTCACAAAACATAACAACTGGTTCTTTTATTTCAAATTTCATGCCTTCTAACAACTATTTAAACCAAACAATATTAGAATAGTTCACTACTGTTGCAACATACTCTGCTTTTGATGTAGATTGGGATGTACAGTTTTGCTTTTTACTTGTCCAAGAAACCAACCTCTTTCCAAGAAAGAATGCTCCACCACTTGTACTCTTTCTGTCATCAATGTTTCTTGCCCAATCAGCATCAGTAAACACTTTCAAGTTGAAATTTTCTCCAAATTTGTACCACAATCCATAATCTTCAGTGTCTTTCAAGTATCTCAAGATCCTTTTGATTTCCATCATGTGGTTTTCTCTGGGTTTTTCTCAAAATCTTGCCACAATACCAACTGCAAGCAGGCCTTGTATGAACTACATACTGCAATTTTTCAATTATTGATCTATATAAGGTCTGATCTACCTCTTTTGATTCATCATCCTTCACATCAAATTTGTCTTTTCTAGATTCTTTCAAAATGTAACATTTACTTCCAACTACTTTTAGGTAACCTACATTAGGTTTATAGCCATACCATAACTCATAGGGGGTTTTGAATGAGTCCTTCAACTGTACTCGGTTCAAGGTATGAACTGCAGTGTTGATAGCTTCCTTCTAGTATTTGATAGCAATGTTCTTTTCAATCATTAGGATTCTTGCATAATCCATGATAGAGCTATTCCTTCTTTCATCTATTCTATTTTGCTCGGGAGTTCCAGGAGCTGATACCTATTTTTTGATTCCTCTTTCAATGCAAAAATTATTAAATTAATGAGAGATGAATTCACCACCTCTATCTAACCTCAAGCATTTCAACCTTTTCCCTGTTTCCTTCTCTATTCTAGCCAAATACCATTTGAACTTCTCAAATGCTTCTAATTTCTCTCTCACATACATGACAGTCATCATTCTAGAGTAGTCATCAACAAAAAGAATGAAGAATTTTTCTCTAGTATAATTCTCAATTTCAATAGGTCCACACAAATCAGTATGCACAATTTCTAAAACTTCTTCAGACTGATAGTTTTTACTTTTAAAGCTAGTCTTTCCCATATTACCAATCTGATAATTCTTGCATAAACCAACCTCGGGTTTCTTTATACTAGGAATGCCTCTTAATTTCCAAAATTTGCTTATTTTCACCAGGTTATCAAAATTCACATGACATAACATTCTGTGACATAACCAACTTTCTTCAACTTGAGAAATAAAACATGAACATTCACCAAGTTCAAGATAAAATAAGTTACCTTTTGTCTGTATGCCTAATCCAATCAGCTTTCCTTTGTCATCCAACAGTCTTGTTTTTCCATGCATGAATCCCACCTTGAATCCAATATTGATTAACTGAGCCACACTCAAAAAATTGTGTTTTAGTCCTTCAACCCAATAGGCATTATCACATACAAGCTCTTTGGTTGGTGAAATTTTTCCTCTTCCTTTTATGCAACAAGGTTCATTATTACCAAACCTCACACTACCACCATTATAGTCTTCAAATTGTTCAGACTTTGTTTTGTCACCAGTCATATGATGAGAACAACCACTATCTATGATCCATGTAAGTGCCATCTTATCTTCCTCATCATTATTAGATTCATCTTTCACAGCAATGTAAACAATTGCATCTTCACTATTATCAGAATCCTTAGAATCCTTAGCCATGAAACAAGTTTTCTTACCTTTGTCTTTGAATGCTTTGAAGTCTTCTTTCCATTACACTTGTGACCTTTCTTCTCATCCATGTTTTTCTTGTTGGGACACCTAGTAGCAATATGACCAATTTTTTCACATGAAAAATAGATTAGAGGAACTTTTCCTTTGTATTTTCCTTTGCCTTTAGAATATTTCCTTGCTAGTAGAGCTTCAACCACCTCAAGATCACTGTCAGAACTCTGTTCTGATTCTTCTTAACTTTCTAAGAGTCCTTTATCTATTTGCCCTTTTCTTTGAGTGAAATTTTGGCTTCAAATGTTGATTCAATGTTCTTGGAAGCTGGAACATAGTTGTCATGGTTATCTAGCTCAAATACTATCAATTTTCTTACTATGGCCTCTAAATTTATCTTATGATTTGCTTCACATCTTCTTTCCTGAATTGCAGAAACTCTAATTGCATAAATGGGAAGCAATGTTCTAAGAACTTTACTTACAACTACTTCCTCTTTGATATGTCCTCTAGAATCCTTGATTGCACTGATGCTTGCTTTGACTCTTTCAACATGTTTAGCAATGTTCTTATCCTCTCTCATCCTCATCTAATGCTCTCTCATTCTCTTAGACTTTTTTCTTTGGATGTTCTCACATTGTCATCACCTCCATATATATCTTTTAGCTTGTTCCACATAGCAAAGGCAATTTTGTAGTCCTTGATATCATCAAATTCTTCATAGCTTAGGGCTGATGCAATGTCTATCATCATAGTGTTATGAGTCTTCTTCTCAGCAATGTCATTAACAGATAGTGTACCAACAAGAGTTACATATTCTTCATCATTATATTTCAATCTTGTATCTCCAATGGAAGCCAGATGGAGTCTCATGAGACCTTGCCATGCTGAAAAGTTATCCTTGTTAAGCCTTAGAATTTCCCTTTTGTAAAACATCCTAATCTTTAGCTTAGATCCTTGAAATCCTTCCTGCAAGCACCAAATTCTCTGATACAAATTGTTGAAAATATAGATAGAGTAACTGAGGGGGGGTGAACTAGTTACCAGAAAAACAAATCCATAGATCCTTTAGATGTCTTATAAAACTAGTTACTGTTGTTACTCGGTAACCACATAGAAAAATGTTGTAACTCAGTAGAAATATTGTATGTTAACTTATTACTAATTTCATAGAGATTTAACATGCATGCATAAAAGAAATAACATGAACGCAAGAGACACCAGATTTAATGTGGAAACCCAATATGAGAAAAATCACCAAGTAACTAGCTACTAATTTTCACTCTTCTGAAGTGAGCCCTATTAGGAGCCAACCTTGTTAAAGGTTACAAAACACACTATTAGATGTGACCTTGTCAAAAGATTTAATCACCCTGTTAGGAGTGGCCTTGCTAGAGGACTTTGAAACAATTCAATATAGCTATTACCTTGTTAGAGGATTTACAAAATGGTTGTTAAACCAACTATTTTTTGGTAAATAGATTTTTCCTTCCTTGTTTCTTAAGAATATGATTGTTAGTGCCCAAATCGTGAACAATATCTGGTTACAACAGTTGAAAAGTCGTTCTTTGATTATTGGATTTTCTCTAAATTGGTAGGTATAGCTCCCTTATGAAATAATATGCAATGAATTATGTTTTGATCCTAAAACTAACATAGGGTATGCTCTTAACTCGAGAGCAGAAGAGGCAAACTGAATTAAGCCTAAGCAGAACTTAATCCAGGTAGGGTAAACTTTCTAGTCTATGAACCAAATGATAGAACTCACACATCTTATGAATTCATACACTCAACATTCAACTAATCTAAAACAACTATTAACAAAAATGTAAATGGAATAATTAAAAAAAGGTCTAATGAGTCCTTCTCCGAATATCTCACAGCACATCCTACTGGGTTTATTCGCAACCTCAAAACAAAGGAATGAAACAATTATTTCCTTCCTACTGTAACCTAGTTTAAGAGAAAGAATCAACTAATTAACAACTATCAACTTATTGGAACAGGAAATAATTGACATAAAATACTCTTCAATTGACTCTGCAACATCAAGTATCCTACACCAAAATTTGCTGACCTTTCATTAATCATTCAACTTCATACATATAGAGTTGAGAGATGAACGTTACAATAAGAATTTTAATCAGTTCATCTTTTAAGGATGACAAATGGAAAGATGCTAGTTTTTCATATTATAAAATTTACAAAATTTGCAAAATTTATATCAGAAAATGAAAAGGGAGTGTCAACTGAATCACTTGAGCTTCATTCCCTTTTCAATTTTTTCTCTATATGCTTTAATAGAAACTATAATTGGAATCATTTCTTCGTGGTTAGGCACATGTACATTAGTGAATCTTAAGAGTCACTTAGAGTGCTCTCGAGCCAGCTCCTTCACTGCATTTAGTTGACTTGTCAATTCTCCAATAGCCACATGTACGTATCCACCAAGTGTCTGCAATTCTACCACTCTGTTTTGACTTCTTGAAGTCATTCCAGATAGATTACTCAAGTATGTGGAGAACTTTTTTTTCATTACTTTTACCCCAATGAGAGCTTTCCATTGCGCACTGGTTTGTGGGTCAGTGTGTAATCCTCGCATGAGTTTGAATGCTCTGTCTTGAGTCCTCCTCACTTTTTCTCCTATTTCTTTGAGTCCCTCTTCAGCCTCTTGAATCATCTCCAGCTTAAATTGCATACTTTGAAGCCATTCGAACAGAGGCTCAGTCCCTTTCTTCAAAATCTTTGCTTCAACTGCCTCTTTTGCCTTCATTTGGATGATTATTTTCAGGAGAGAAGTACATTCATCACATCTTTCTTTTTCTACGGCCAAAGTGTTGTGATTAGATATGATATTATCCTTCTCAATTTCTAATCGAAGAATAACATTTCCAATTTGATCGATTAGAGCAACTCCATCTATATTGAGTTTCTCAATCCATTCTCTTCTGATCTAGCCAAAATGCCTATCTTTCTAAAGCTATGAGATGAAAGCTTGCACTTCTACTGTGGGGTTCTCAGTAGCAGGCACACTAGTAATGGTTGCCAATGGAACAACTAACTACCTGATAAATCTTTTCAATTCTTCAATCTCGGCCTTCATCTTGATTTTTGACAATTTGAGGCTCTCCAATTGTTCTTCTATCACCTCATTACTTGATCTCCATAGGCCCACCTTTGTATCATGTCTAGCCTCTCCGAGATCAATTGAATGTAGATTGAAATCATCAGGTGTCATGTCCTCAATTCTCCCTACTTTGTTTGGCTTTGCTACCTCCATTGTTAAGTGTCCTATTTCTAGATCTTGCCCAAGTATTGATAAAGTCTTCTACTTCTTAGTTTTCACTATTGTAGACCCAGAGTGAACTGCTTGAGACATAGTATCCTTTGTAGGGATGCTCTCCTCTTTTTCTCTTTCTCTTCCTTTCTAAGGTATCTTCTAGCTAGGACTCTATACTAATCACTTTAGAAGCAGCCCCAAGTGACTCTATACTGAACATTTTCTTCTTCACCGGAGTCACTACCATTGTACTTGCAAAAAAGGATTCTTAGGATCTTGAAACAAAAGCCTAGATGAACTCAGGGCTTTCTCTTCCTCTTGAGTTTTCATTGCAACTTCATCAGATTCAATGGACTCGCTACTACTGCTCTATTCATCCCTGATCTCTACTATCTGAAAGGGGGAACCAATTGGCTTCAAAAGGGAAGCGCTTACAGATGGACTAGGGCTATGATGAGGAGATGGAGTTGGAGTAACATGAGGAGATGAGACTGGAGCAGTAACATGAGGAGATGAGACTAGAGCAATAACATGAGAAGGTGAAATCAGAGTAGTAACACCATCTTTTGGCTCTTTAGTCCTCTTTTCTTC
The DNA here is from genome assembly GCA_028749045.1 of Cupressus sempervirens. NCBI lineage: Eukaryota > Viridiplantae > Streptophyta > Pinopsida > Cupressales > Cupressaceae > Cupressus > Cupressus sempervirens. The sequence continues at coordinate 865,550,868 of CM053787.1, forward strand.
GATGCTAGCTTGGGCTCCAATAAGTGGTATAGGACCGCCTTGGCAAGTTGGAGCTATTGAAATGTTCTTCTCCGCGGGTTGGTCACCTCCTCCTACAGATTGAGTAGGTCCTTGAGCAGCCGTATTTGTAACACTAGGTGTGGCACTTTGAGAAGAAGTGGGAGTAGCAACGGTTGGAGAAGCTTGAGTAGTCTTGCTCCTACTCCGACCCTTTTTTGTTGTCCACTCAACCCATTTTCTGGTTCTTTTGACAATCCGGGCCATCATAACATCAAGGTCTTCTTCCACATCAACATATGGCTCAGAATTGATTGGAGTATTTCTCAATTTGGTCAGATATGCATTACTAAACATATTTTTCCCATCATCTTCTAGCCCTTCCACATCTAAGTTAATGCCATATGTCTTTATTTGATCTACTATCAATCTAGCAAAAGCCCAATCTTAGCTTTCTAACTCATCTTTACAATCCGCCCAATAACCTTCCACAGTAGTAACATGCTTGATCACACTTCTAATTTGAAGCACATCTCTGCCATACCCATTTGGGTCAAACATAGGCCTCACCACTTCATATTCTTCTAATTTGAACTTGTTCTCGAATGCCTTGAGCATGTTTTTGGCATTTGGTCAGGACTCACAACTGTAGGACCCAACTTTTATGGGAAATTCATATCCCTTTTTCCTCAAACTGGTGCTCAGCACATTTACCTGGATTGCTTGTCTCACGATCTCAATGAACATGATCATGTCATCTAGATATCTAGGTAGCTTCAGGGGAAATCCATCGAAAGCTACAAGAATAAATATTAAAAGGATGAGAATTGAATAAAATAACTACAAAACTGACTGATGGCCACCATTGCTTCTGGCTGAATCTCCTCTCTGGACACCCTTGGAGTTCCCTGCAAAGCCTCATTGTAAATGCATTATTAACTCAGATATACTCTGCATAACTATTCTGTAATTGCAAGCATCAGTAAAACTCATAACTCTTTACATCATCTGAAAAATTCTCTATTCTGGGAAGGCCCGACCATAATTGTAGGGAAGCCAACATATATATCAAGAAAGAAGATATATAAAATGAATTGCAGAACTTAGCTGCACTGAGAGCCCTAGACAGATATTCACTTACCTCATACACCTAGTCAATATATTGTGTATCCAAGCAAATGACTTGTACCAAAAAGAAATATTGTTCTATAAAATTAAGGGCTTCGACCTCACCTTTCAATCGATGCAAAAGAACTAGAATGTCCACAATCTCGAGCTTGAGATCAGTGCCAAAAAGGGTTTTAGGAACTGTACTTTGAGCTCCCCTTGACTTTTGCAACCAAGAACTCATGATCTCTTTTCGCCACACCATCTTCTTCAGAGAGAATTCAGACATAACTCCTCTAATCATTAATTTAGAGAACTCCTCTCTTTTTGGAATCCGCAGACAATTGACTACCGCTTGCCTATCAATTGAGATTAACACCGTTTGATCAAGCAATAAGATTTGCTTCGTATCTGGGTTATAGTAATTGATACATTCAATAATTATCTCTAGGGCTTATACTGCTATGGGAAATCCTACTGCTTCTACCAGCCCACTTCTTCAGAATTTCTCCATTATGGGATGTCTTGGTTATGCCCTCAACCTTCTTCGAAAATCTTGCATGTCAAAGAAACAGAGTGAAGTGTCTGTGATATTCTGCCATGTAGACTTGATTCCACCCAATCCATCAAATCTAGCAAATCTTGTTGCCATCTTGATTGAGGTAGAGATAAATTGGAAATCTTAAAACTCAAAATAGGATAAAGAGTACAACTTTGTAACTGTGGGAATTTCGGAATCAATAGCCAACTCAACAACATAACAGTTCAAATAAGTAAGCAGTAGTTTGAAAATCCGTTATGTTCATCTCTATATAGAAACTCCAATCCACCTGTTAATATTTAAAATCTGTGCCACACAAATGAATTAAATGATAAATCCGTTAGATTAGTAAATGTGGAGGTTACAATAGATTCTTTATTGTCTTTTCACTGTCTTTGTTGGCCCAATAGTTACTTTCCTTTATTACAGTTTTACTTTCCCATTTTTCACCAAGCTGTGGAGAATTAAAAATGGAGTACTCCATGAGTAGAAATCTGCTCAGCCAGATTTTGAGTAGAATACCTTCCTCAATGTGATCAACATGCTTCCCTTATCTTTTTTAGCCTCCTATAATAGAATACCTTCCTCAATGTGATCAACATGCTTCCCTTATCGATTTGTCAAATAACCATGCTTGCAAGAGTGATTTTTCGTTGGATGTGGAAAACTGCCTTCAAGGATAGAAACCCCATAGAGGAGAAGATGATTTCCACTTTTTCACTTTTGCCCTCATTTTACCTTCTCTGCCCTAACCACTTTACTTTAAGCCTTCAGAAAATATAAAATTGGCTTCGCAAGTGAAAGATGGGACCCACTGACCCACTTTACCTTTCCACAAATGCCTTTCCAAACAACTGACTTCTTGGTTCGAAACCCACCAAGGAGAAGCTATTTCTGAGTTTTTTGCCGATGCCCTTTTTTATCATCTTAGTGAGTTTTGAAGGGTTCCCACAGTGAAAACATGGCAATGCTTGAATGATCTATCCATAACATAATTTGCTTCTCTTCATTTAAACTCACAAATCGCATTTGTGAATTTCGGCGGAGTTTCACCTTCGGGGTGTGGAAACTCGCCAAGGAGAAGACGAAACTAGATTTTTCGCCAGCTCAACTTTCTATATGTTCAGAACAAAATGAGTTGCAAGTAAGTTCATTTGAAATAACATAATTTAAGAATCTCCATTGAGCAAGGTCCTAAACTACCCCAAAGACTCATGATGATAAATAAAACCCACCCAGTCATACAATGTGAGAGAAGGGAAAAGATGAAAACCTGATGGAGGTACTTATCACTTGAGTAAGAAAGGATCAACTGACTAAACTAAACACAATACAAGTTAATCTCCACTTTACAAAATTGGTATATGGTAAAAAGTGAGGCAACACTATGTTAAGAGATTTAGAAATCACTACTACAATGGTGAGAAAGTAACAATGACTTGACCTGAATGAGATGCAACTGAATTGTTGATACAGATCTCAATTCTATTTTACTAGAGCCTCTCATGATCGAATATAACTTTTCTTCTCCTCAAGGATATCTAATCCTTCTTCAAATTTAGCTCACACTTTATCTTCACATAATTAATACACTTGCATGCTCGTTCATTACAATTTAGAATTTATACCTTACAAATTGTCAAGTCGACTCATTTACAAGTTACAATTATCAATAATCATTACATTAGTCAGCTATAATCATTACATGAAAAAATTAAACTTTATTTCCCAAAATAATGAAATCCTTCATTGGCCGACCCTACTTGCTCCAGAAATGATTTCCAGTGTTAACCAATTGAAGCTCAGTGAACACTGTGAACTCTGCAAAATCCTTTGTTGAACTTGGTAAAAATTGACTTTCCTTCATTAACCTTGTGAGCTTGGTTACCACTAACTTCTGCCACAAAATCCTTCAATGCTAAGTGAGCTTGCTAGACACAGTTTCCATAGAGTATTTTTTCAGAAATGCTTGATAGACTATGAAATTTGCTTTGCTGACCAACTAAGTTTGGTAGACTCTATAATTTTCTTTGCTAACCAACTGAGCTTGGTAGACTCTGTCTACCAATTGATATGACATTTGTGCAACATCAAAGAAAACACACAATTGAACAATTATATCCAACAATCTCTCTCTTTGGCATTGATGGCAACACAACATGTCATAGCAGATGAAATTTGAAAACAAGTCTTTTTCCTGACAGAACATTTCTCCCTCTTAGATTTTATGCCACAAACTTCTCTAATGCAGTAATCTCTCTCTTTGAAGGAATTACATAGCTTCTTTTCTAAGCAGAAAACTCTCCACAAACAAATTCAAATTTTAGAAAGATATGACAGTACACTTTCCCTCTTTGACAACACATGTCAAAGACAACACATACCAAATGAGTAGCAATGTACCTTAAGTACTGATGACTAAACTGCATCAACTAATAGATCTTCAACTTGGTTCCTATTGACGCATCACTAAAACTTTATTTTAGTGAGCTTCAGATAGGGGAATGACCCCTAGCTTACCTTTTAGATATAAGAATGCATCCTTAGGTAATTGCTTGGTGAATATGTCAGCAATTTATTCTTTTGTATAGACATATTCCAATCTGATCTCTTTATCCTGCACCAATTCTCTGACAAAGTGATACTTTATTGCAATGTGCTTAGTTTTAGAATGCATCACTAGATTCTTCGATATGTTAATTTCACTTGTATTGTCACAAAACATAACAATTGGTTCTTTGATTTAAACTTTCATGTCTTCCAACAATTGTTTAAACCAAACATTATTAGAACAATTCACTACTGCTACAACATACTTTGCTTCTATTGTAGATTGGGATGTACAATTTTGCTTTTTACTTGTCCAAGAAACCAACCTCTTTCCAAGAAAGAATGCTCCACCACTTGTACTCTTTTTTTCATCAATATTTCCTGCCCAATCAGCATCAGTAAACACTTTCAAGTCCAAATTTCCTCCAAATTTGTACCACAATCCATAATCTTCAATGCCTTTCAAGTATCTCAAGATCCTTTTGATTGCCATCATGTGATTTTCTCTGGGTTTTGCTCAAAATCTTGCCACAATACCAACTGCAAGAGCAATATCAAACCTTCTATAAACTACATGCTACAATTTTCCAATCATTGATCTATATAAGGTCTGATCTACCTCTTTTGATTCATCATCCTTCACATCAAATTTGTCTTTTCTAGATTCTTTCAAAATGTGACATTTACTTCCAAATACTTTTAGGTAACTTACATTGGGTTTATAGCCATACCATAACTCATAGGGGATTTTGAATGAGTCATTTTTCAACTGTACTCGGTTCAAGGTATGAACTGCATTGTTGATAGGTTCCTTCTAGTATTTGATAGCAATGTTCTTTTCAATCATTAAAGTTCTTACATAATCCATGATAGATATGTTCCTTCTTTCAACTATTATATTCTACTTGGGAGTTCCAGGAGTTGATATCTATCTTTTGATTCCTCTTTCAATGAAAAAGTTATTGAATTCATGAGAGATGAATTCACCACCTTTGTCTAACCTCAAGCATTTCAATATTTTCCTTGTTTCCTTCTCTACTCTAGCCAAATACCATTTAAGCTTCTCAAATGCTTTTGATTTCTCTCTCAGATACATGACAATCATCATTCTAGAGTAGTCATCAACAAAAAGAATTAAGAACTTTTTTCCAGTATAGCTCTCAATTCCAATAGGTCCACACAAATTAGTATGAACAATTTCCAAAACTTCTTTAGATTGATAGTTTTTATTTTTAAAGCTAGTCTTTCCCATCTTACCAATCTGACAATTCTTGCATATACCAACCTTAGGTTTCTTTATACTAGGAATGCCTCTTACTTTCCAAAATTTGGTTATTTTCACCAGGTTATCAAAATTCACATGACATAACCTTTTGTGCCATAACCAACTTTCTTCAACTTGAGCATAATATGAACATTCACCAAATTCAAGATAAAACAATTTACCTTTTGTCTGTATGCATGATCCAATCAACTTTCCTTTGTCATCCAGCAATCTTGCCTTTCCATGTGTGAATCCCACCTTGAATCCAATATTGATTAGCTGTGCCACACTCAAAAAATTGTGTTTTAGTCCTTCAACCCAATAGGCATTATCACATACAAGCTCTTTGGTTAGTGAGATTCTTCCTCTTCCTTTTATGCAACAAGGTTCATTATTACCAAACCTCACACTAACACCATCATAGTCTTCAAATTGTTCAGACTTTGTTTTGTCACCAGTCATATGATGAGCACAACCATTTTCTATGATCCATGTACATTTTTGCTTACATGAGAGATGAGTGCCATCTTATCTTCCTCATCATTATCATATTCATCTTTCATAGCAATGTAAACAATTTCATCTTCACTAATATCAGAATCCTTAACCATGAAATAAATTTTCTTACATGTGTCCTTGAATGATTTGAAGTCTTTCTTGCTATTACACTTGTGACCTTTCTTCTCATCCTTGTTTTTCTTATTTGGACACCTAGCAGCAATATGACCAATTTCCTCACATGAAAAACAGATTAAACGAACTTTATCTTTGTATTTTCCTTTGCCTTTAGAATATTTCCTTGCTAGTAGAGCTTCAACCACCTCAAGATCACTGTTAGAATTCTGTTTTGATTCTTCTTCACTTTCTGACTGAGATTCATTTATCTTTTTGCCCTTTTCTTTGAGTGAAAGCTTGACTTCAAATGTTGATTCAATGTTCTTGAAAGTTGGAACATAGTTGTCATAGTTATCTAGCTCAAATGCAGTCAATCTTTCTACTATGGCCTCTAAATTTATCTTATGATTTTCTTCACATCTTCTTTTCTAAATTGTAGAAACTCTAATTGCATAAATGGGAAGCAATGTTCTAAGAACTTTACTTACAACTGTTTCCTCTTGGATATCTCCTCTAGAAGCCTTGATTGCATTGACACTTGCTTTTACTCTTTCAACATATTTAGTAATGTTCTCATCCTCTCTCATCCTCATCTAATCAAATTGTCCTCTTAGACTTTTTACTTTGGCTCTTCTCACATTGTCATCACCTCCATAGATATCTTTTAGCTTGTTCCACATAGCAAAGGCAGTTTTACAATCCTTGATATCATCAAATTCTTCATAGCTTAAGGCTGATGCAATGCCTATCATCATACTGTTATGAGTCTTCTTCTCACCAATGTCATTAATAGATAGTGTACCAGCAAGAGTTACATATTCTTCATCAACATATTTCAATCTTGTATCTCCAATGGAAGCCAGATGGAGTCTCATGAGACCTTGCCATGCTGAAAATTTATCCCTATTAAGCCTTGGAATTTCTCTCTTGTAAGACATCCTAATCTTTAGCTTAGATCTTTGAAATCCTTCCTGCAAGCACCAAATGCTCTGATACCATTTTTTGAAAATGTAGATGGAGTAACTGAGGGGGGGGTGAATCAATTACCACAAAAATAAATCCACAAATCCCTTAGATGTCTTATAAAACTAGTTACTGTTGTTACTAGGTAACCACACAAAAAAATGTTGTAACTCGGTAGATGTACTATATGTTAAACTTATTACTAATTTCACAGAGATTTATACTGCATGCATAAAATAAATAACATGAACACAAGAGACATCAGATTTAACATGAAAACTCAATATGAGAAAAACCACCAAGTAACTAGCTACTAATTTTCACTCTTTTGAATTGAGCTCTGTTAGGAGCCAACCCTGTTAAAGTTTACAAAACACACTGTTAGGTGTGACCTTATTAAAGGATTTAATCACCCTGTTAGGAGTGGCCTTGCTAGAATACTTTAGAACAATTCAATAGAACTATCACCTTGTTAGAGGATTTACAAAATGGTCGTTAAACCAACTCTATTAAGAGACTTAGAAATCACTGCTACAATGGTGAGAGAGTAACAATGACTTGACCTGAATGAGATGCAATTGAATTGCTGATACAGATCTCAATTTTGTTTTACTAAATCCTCTCCTAATCGAATATAACTTTTCTTCTCCTCAAGGATATCTAATCCTTTTTCAAAATTCGCTCACACTTTCCTCTTCACATAATCAACACATTTGCATGCCTGCTCATTACAATTTAGAATTCACAACTTGACATTTTATTTATACCTTACAAATTGTCAAGTCAACTCATTTACAAGTTACAATTATCAATAATCATTACATCAGTCGACTACAATCATTACAGGAAACAATTAAACTTTATTTCCCAAAACAATGAAATCTTTCATTGGCCGACCATGCTCGATAAACACTGCTCCAGAAATAATTTCCAATGTTAACCAACTGAATCTCGGTGAACACTGGGAACTCTGCAAAATCCTTTGGAGATTGAGTGAACTTGATAAGCACTAACTTTCCTTCGTTAACCTTGTGAGCTCAGTTACCACTGACTTCTGCCACAAAATCCTTAGACACCTGAGTGAGCTCGGTAGACACAGTTTCCATAGAGTATTTTTCAAGAATGCTTGGTAGACTATGGAATTTTTTTTGCTAACCAACTGAGCTCAGTAGACTCTATAATTTTCTTTGTTGACCAACTAAGCTCGGTAGACTCTATCTGCTAATTGATATGACATTTGTGTAACATCAAAGACAACACACAATTGAATAATTGTATCCAACAGGTGCCAGCTACAATGATAGACCCAATTGGACACTCAAAACCATCATCATCTACTTGATGACATATCAATTTTTTCTTAGGTTCCACACATTTAGCTAGCCAATACTGAGTTTGTTCATCATTATCATTAGGTGCAATAACAATATAAACATGTCCTATAAGATAAGATAAAGTACATAAACACTTTAATCACATGTGTATATAAATAAATAATATAAATTGTAGTATGATCACAAAAAAATTTAATTAAATTATGCATACCAAATTGTATGAGGTTTGAAATATGACCATAGTCTTCTGATACAAAAGTAACATTCTGGCCTTCATTTACTATATCATCTTGAAAATGTGTGTCAGTAGATGCTAATGATTTATGTTTTCCATCTTCAACATATTTTGTATTCACACATTCTTTTCATTCACTTGCAAGACAAAACTGACAAAAACAAGCAAGCTCCCTAGTCAATATAGTCCAAGTGTTAGAATCTGAACTCCTAAATGAATGTCATTTAGCTGACCCGCTGAGTATGTTAGAGTCATATCTTAAAAAGATATTCTACTCTTCGACTAGGCAGAAGAAATGTTTGATTGTAGAGTTCTGACTTGATCTTGTGTATAAATATTTGTTACACCATTTCACAATCTCATGTGCATTTTTGAATTTGGCTTTTTCCTCAAATTTCAATTGCTCTTTACAAAGGGTTCTCTTCATGCATGCACCAACACCATCATGTTCTCCTTTACCATGTCCAGCCTTAAAAAAATTCACACATGTTGAATATTAGTTTGCCTGTGTGTCCTACTCAACCAATAGGACATTCTAGCATTCTTGAATTGTCCTATACAATTATTTGGCCATATCCAATATTGAGTCATTTGAATTTATCTCTCTTAAATTATCATAAAAGACCTTGAAACAATATCGGACAAGCTCAGATGAAAGAAGTTTATTATCACTTATATAGAAACAAAACTCTCAATATTTTTTGATCCTCCTATGTACTATCAAGTGCATGCCTATAAACTATATCAACATAAACTGTTACTTGCACTGAATTGTAATATTGTGGTTGTACCTCATCTTGTGGTGCAAGTGTGTAGTTCTCTACAAAGTCAACAATTGAAAGTATAGTACCAATTGGAAACGTATTCTTACATATGCGAAATTGGTCATCAAGCCATCTAGAATATTGAGAGTGCTTAGCATATTTTGGTATGATCACACTCTTAAACTCATCCATAAATGCATGACAACTAACTTTATTTATAAAAAAATAACACCTTCAAAGATTCCCATCCTTCAATGGATATTCAATTATTTTGAATCTCTTTACATCAACTAATTATTGTCCAAAAGTAGTCAAAGAATTTTCATGCAAACATTCATCTAACAAAGAAAGATTTTCACACATATCACATGTACCAAAAAGACATGCATTGAAAATAAAATATTGTTCATTAGGTGGCTTACAAAAAAAACTTGATATGAAATCCTTTCTAATTTGAGATGGTATTTTTACACCACATTCTTGCAACATTTTTTTACTATGCATGATACCACGTATAGATCGAAATACATCATAATGGTAACAAAATTGAACATGAGTTTTACAACAACATGTGATTCTTTCCTTGTTAATCCTTACATACCATTGTTTACACTTTTCAAAAGATATTTGACTAATGGTAATAGTTAACATCTTATTATCTAAAAAAAATCTGAATAATTCAGTTTGAGTCATGTCCAAAAGGTTTTTAGGATGTGGAACACATATTTTTGAATCAACTCTCAATTTAATAACATCTCTTGAATTAGGTGATACTCTTGTATTATTATGCCAAAAACTTTCAACCAAACTTTTGACTTCTCTAGTAAGTTTCATATCAGATCTTAGAAATCTACCACTAGAAGTCCACAAAGTATTTGTTAGAGCACATTCAAAGTTAACCCTTCTCTTTATAACTCTTTCTAAAGACTTACGATTCACATTAAGATATCCACTTATGTTATTCTTGTCACAAAATTTTGCACCCATACCTAAAGTTTGACCTCAAGAAAACCTTGTGAAACATTGAAATAATCTCCAAATTGTGGGACTTAAATAATGAGATTGAGTCTTTGGAGAAGGCCGAGTTCCTCACTATTAGGGTGCACATAACTACTCCTTTAGAAGAAAAGGGAGAAGGAAATGCATGAAAATTGAAATACCTAATCTAACCTAGAGAGGGTGATACACCACAATAGTATGTTCAATCCTATCTCTGCCTAGAAATGCATAATTCATCAATATAATCTCAAAATACACACATTCAATCCTTGCTTAACTCAACAACCAAATGGAGATCGAAGACCAATAAAATACTATAAGGAAGGAACTTCACTCTATATCATTCAAAGGCAAAATAGATACAATCATACTATTGAATAATGGAAGTAATACATCAACATAAGGCAAGAAGATATTGCACAATATATTAATAAAGAAAGAGGTACAATAGAGAATTACATTCATTCAAAGGAAAAAGGAAATTATAGTAGCAGAGCATGCAATACAACTGTTATAAAATCAGAGAAAGACCGACCCTTAGAAGAGTTACAAAACTTGCTTTTATAACTTAGTGAAAACTTCTACCGAAAGCCCTTTAAGTTGCAGAGAACAATCATTGCAGATCTGGAGAAGATTTGATCAAGTGCACGTCCATATGTAGGAAATTTGATCTTGATGCAAATCGAGCCTTGAAGAGACAAAAAAATGGGAATCACAACTACTCTGATTGGGTAAATGGATAATCATAGTGGTGGTAGGAAGAAATTTGCATTCATCAGGCATAGAGAACACTCAAAATAGTAGTTGCAAATGATCAAGGACTTGTTTTCCATTAAAAAGATGCTTGATACCGTTGTTCACAACCATGCCAAGTCAGCCATGTCATCATTCAATAGAATTCAACAATCAAACCTTCCACGCAACCCTATAACCTTTAAGCATTCTACCACCCTTTCCAGCTTATCTAGCTATTTTTTTGACTTGTGCTTGCTTTTGTTCATGGCTCCGCAACTCATTTTCCTCATTAACTATTTGGCCATGTGAAACTGTGATGTCTTCTTTTTATGCCTTATTGTTGCTTCACAGTCTGAAATCACTTTAGCCTACAAACTGTTGTGACCTTGCAAACATCATAGAACTAACCACTTCGCACCCTCATCATGGTTTGGACTTAACAACCCTTTAACCATGTGATGATGTGAAGCTTCATCTTTTCTTTTATTGCTCCATCGAAATTGCCAAATAGACAACATGTTTTAACCGTGCAATAATGCAAAGCCACCTGGGATGACCACTAGCTCTCTTCGCAGCATCGCAACCAAAATCATAACTATAGGTGAGTACATGCGATGTTAGGATAACCGCTAACTAAACTATTTATTGTCATTGCAACCTCGTAGCTTGAATCCTTATCCACAGTATTGACCTTGCGAAGATGCGGACAAGAATTTTACATCGTCACCACCTTAACTCCAGGTTAGTCTTAACTTGGTGTGACAATCACTTAACCTAATTATTTCCTTATTATTGTTGTTTCACAACATTAACCCCTAGTCAACTTTGATCATTGTTTCGCAACATCGTAGCCTTGAACATGGGTTAATGTTAACTACATGCGATAGTACAAACAAAGCATTCATCAACCTCACAACCTAAACCTCAGGTTTCCTTTAACCATGCAGTATGATGCAAGACATTGAATTTGACTATGGATGTTTGACTTTCACAACATCGCAACTTGGAATTTTGAAGCTTTTCAAAGGAGTGATATCGATTGAAGTTGAGATGCATTTATAACTAAAAATTTCTTTGAAACTGACCTTTGCAACGATGTGATGGAGTCTGTATGTGCCTAGCCCCACTACGACACGTGTCAAAAGCTTGTAAACTTCATGCATCTCCAAAAAGCAGGAATACACTAGTTGTCAATCTACCAAGATTTGACGGTAGAGGAAAATCACTACAGATGCCTTATAACCCTTCGCAACCTTGCAACATGAACTCGGTCATTAGCCCTAACCATTGTGAAGCTGTACCTGTGAACTTGACCGTGTCATGCTTTCACAACCCAACTAATAGTTAAGTGACAAACCGGAGCAACAAAGTGATGAAAGGTTGTCACATGATCGTGACTTCAAATATTCATAAGAACATAACAATTACTAATCAATCTTTTGTCAGTAGTTGATTTGTTAACTAAAGCTATTATTATTACTCGTCGTGTTGCATTCTTATCTTTAGAGTGACTTCATTTCCAATAACATCAAAGGCACTAGCAACAATGGATACAACTTGTTTTAAAGACTCATTTTTATATTTTAGGTTTTGCATACATTCCTAACTTTTTCATTACTTTTTGCATTTAGACATTTTAATGAGTTGCAACATCAATTGACATTGAAACCCAAATTTCTTATTATAAAAAAAAACTCTATATAGTCTATTAGCATGTGTCCTAATCTGTCTCCACGAAACCAATCCATGAAGATTCTCTAGTACGTCATTAGAAAAGTGAAAATTATGTTCACACACTTCAACGTCTTTCAGACGTGTTTGTTCAGTACTTGATGTTTCCATCTCTACATTCGTACCATTGTTATTTTCAATTGGCATTTCATTTTTAGTGTTATTTGAAATTTGAATCTCATTTTCATTTTTTCTTGGTATTTCTTTAAGGGCTTGCATTTCCATTGGAGTTTTTTGTGCATGATCATTTGGCAATCTATTCTCACGAAAAAAATCTAATTGTTTAAATTGTAACCAGCTTCTACAAAATCACCAATTTCATCATGAGAAAAAAACTCGAAGGTTTGGAGAAACACCTATATTGAATGTTTGATTAGAATGTGCACCTGAATCTCCTTGTATTGGGTTCTCTTCTTCGGCCTCTCCATCCATCATGGTATCCTCAATGTCTTTCTCTTTTGAAACATTTCTCAACTCTCTAATTCTCTGTCTTCTTTCTCAATAATAATGTACTTCATTCTCTTTGTTTGTTGTAAGCTCCTCATTTGTGAGAACTTTTATTTTATTCTTTCTTCGTTGTTTTGATCCCATGCTTGCACCAGTTGTGAATTCAAATCAATAGCTTGCAAATTGTAGAAGATGACAAGAAAACAAAATAATTGTGGCAGAAATTCATTGTTGCAGCTCAAAATTGTCATTCAATCATTGCAATGATTTATAAGTGCTTTGTGAGGAATCTTTTGAGGCCCAACAGGGACTTCAGAATGGGGTACCCAATTTTTAAACAATCGGGCACCCGTTATTTAAACAATTGGGTGCCCGATTTAGAATCGGCACCCAATTTTTGAATAATCAGGTACAGTATTGTTTCAATATCGAGTGCCCAATTTAGATAATAGCTAAATTAGAATCAGGTGTCTGATTCTAATGCCATGGGGGGGGGATTTTCCATGGGCAAGAATTTGCATTAGATTTTACTTTGGGAAAGGCATGGCATAGGCTTGGTGGGACCAAGCCTATGCCTTTATGAACCAAATTTTGACTAAGAATTTAATCAACAAGTTCAGGGATTGTCATAATTTTTATACAGTTGTCCCCATGGAATTTTTTGACAAAATGAAAACTCATTATTGGTCTTACTATTTTGATTTCAAAATTGTAAATTTTATAGTGTTATGAGTTCATTTGCTATTTTTCATTAATTATTAATCAAAAGTGTCTCTTAAACATAAAATAGTGAGATTCGCTAAAACTTTAATGAATTTTTTAATTTTTCATATTTCTTAAATTAATTTACATGTCATCAATGTGCACACAATTCTTTTAAAGTTTAAAAAAAAAAAACAAAAAAAGTTAAATTGTGTTAAAATTATGGTGTCTGCACATGAGAGGTTTTAGAAATTAGCTTAATCGTCAATTAAAAGTTATTAATAAAAAAAATATTCATTAAAGAAATTAAGAAAATTATTCTCATCAATCTTTGGTGTGTTAGGTAACTTTGTTTAAAAGGATTCACAAAAATTCATTTAGTTGTGTCAAAGTATGGTCTTGAAACATACATTTTGTAAAAGTGGTTATTAAAGATTCATACCAAAAAAATAATCTATCATATGGGTATACAAATAAATTACATATTCGAAAAGGAGATTCTAAGCACTATAATTTTTATTTCTAAAGTTTTTTATATTTAATCTCTAAATGCCTCAAATTTTGGCATCAATTGACAAGATATTTTTAAAAGAGGAAAAACACTTCCACTTTTTGGCCATAAGTGAGGCCCAACTTCTTGCACTAACTCTCTCAAGGACATCAACCTTCTCCACTATGACAAGTATCATGATCTTTTGAACACTATGGGACATCAACTTAATGTAGTATGTCATAATACATTCGTTATCATGATCTCCAACACATTATGTGACAACAATTTTATGTGATCTATCATGATAATAGAGCAAGAACACAAGAACAACAAATGTAGTATTTTGATCTTCAACACATTTTGGGACAACAAATTAATGTAGTCTATCATGATACATTTGTTATCATGATCTTCAGCACATTCCAGGACAACTACTTAGTGTAGCCAATCATGATAACATGTCAAGCCATTGTTAAGATTGTTACCTTACAATCGCAACCTCGTAAATACATCAATTAAATATGGTCACCTTTCATGACATAATCCACATGCAAAATAGTAACTCTCATGACATCCATCATGAACCAAGTCAGAGGGTGGAATAAGGACTTTCACCTCAAGCTTCTCTCTTACAGAGAAGAATGTATTACAAGAAATTTCACCTCAAACTTATCCCTCTCGATCTATTGACTTTTTTATCAAGGTTGCTTCTAATGGAATGCCAGACTCCCTCAGAATCTGATATCAACCTTCTGACCTCCTTAACAAGGTTTTCTTTGATGGAATGTTAGACTCCCTCTTTATATAGAAGGATACTCATAATCTCAATCATTAAGGATATTCGCTTCAAGAGCCTCATTTTATCCAACTTGATCATCAAATGATTAATGAATCCTAGATCACTACTTCTTTGGAGATATTGTCATAATACTGAGTCTACACAATATTTGGTAGCATGCAGGTAAAGTACCAACCTTCTTTTCCTGCAAGAATATCCTCAAACATAAAAGAAAATACCAAGGCAAATAACTCTTATAATATGTGTAAAATTACAAATAGGAGAGAGACTACAATGAGTAGATAAACATAAAAGATATGAATACTTATTTGCAAGTTTACTAATTGCTCAAGTGATGGCGCACATTATGCCCAGAGTTCCCAATGTTGAAACTCAGGCTCTGATACCAGATGTAACGCCCCGCTTGGGAACCCAAGAGAAACAAACCTAACATGCTACAATGTTTACTGAACTTTTTTTTTTTTTTGAAGTTTAAACAACATCAAGATAACATTAATGCGGAAGAAATAAGAACATACATATCAAATACACATTTGCAATTACAGATACAGTTTCAATTCCTCAAGGATTCCTTTACGTTGAGTCACATTTAATAATTTTAAATTAATTAGTTTAAGTTTCAAGTACAATGTCTCAAGATCATAAAGGAATAACAGATACATAATCACATAAGCAAATGCATAAGTATAACAATACAATGAAAGCACATCCACTAAATAACATCCACTGCACATGTCACATGGTATGTGAGAAAAGATACAATACATCAGAATACGTGATAAGATATATACATCATCTGAAAAGAAGTCTCTGAGATAAGAAATAAGAATGATAAAGGTACATCTTCTGCAACGAACATCCATCAGCTAGCAATGTGAAGGGGAACCCAAATGGTAAAAAGGCACTACCTCCCGACCGCGTGGTTACCTAGTCAGGCTTCCACTCCCACCGTGCAGGGAAAATAATGAACGATCCACAAACGGCTATCAAACATAAAACATTCCTAGGCATGGAATACCTACTAGCCAAAACTATCTCAAAGGTAACACATACTACTCAAGAAGATAAAATAATCCAAAAGTAAGAACACTCAATCCAATACCGACACCACATAACCAAACATCATACACGAACCAAGTATAAACCAAATACCAAGATCATAAGATAAAGTCAACGAAAGAAAATCACCTCAAGTCAAAAGCCACATGTCAAAAGTACATCATCCATGAATCACCAATCATCATCAATGAAAGTAAATAACCATAATAAACACATACGACAATAGATACACCACCAAAAATAAGTACACCACCAGAGATACACAAAATCTACAGAGGAGACTCAGGCTACATACTAGGGAGTGTCATCACATGGCTTCTTGAGTTACCCTGGACTGATCTCTTAAGAGACCCCGGACCCTCAAGCGTTGAGTTACCCAGGATTGGTTACTCTGAACCCCGGACCCTCAACATCACACATATGGAAACTAGAAAGCCCTCTCAAGAAGACGAGGCACTCATCTCATTCCCATCCTTAGTCTATACAAGCACTAAAGGCATGGGTAGATCAAATATCTCTAACTTATCTTTTTAGTGTGTTTTCCCCCCATAAATTTTACTTACTAGATTATCACTTATTACATAACTTGCATTAGGTTACCCTGGTACTGACCACTTTGGGTCCCGGACTCCTACGCAAGCCACTCCCAAGTCACGTACCTAGACAACCTCTCCTAAGCACATAAAAACACAGTTGTGTCCCATACCACAACAACCCTAAAGATCAAACTTGGTTCCTTAACAGGCAACCTGATAATAAGATGGTTCTCCCATTCGAGTACACATAAAAGCTCCACAAGGTAAATCTCATAAATATAATCTCAATTTGAATCACAAAACACATCATGACATCCAGCCATATAAATAGTATAAAATAAATCTCACAAAAAAAAAACCTCTGGTGTACATCCTAGTTTGGCCAACTAAACGCCCATAGGAAAAACCATCATGAAATTAAACTACATCACTTCAAATGAAACGCATAAAACATACAAAGTTTCATTTACAAAATAAACTCAATTGTATTTCAATAGTCTAATTTGACCATAAGAACGGATAAAATAATAATAATAAAAGAACATATACAATTATTAGTATTTAATTAAAGTTTACTAAAAATCTTGCTAAATTATATTTAAATTATTATTAATTATTCTTAAAAATGATAATTTACAAATCAATTATAAAATTAACCTTTATTAAGATTAATATTATTAACAATTAAACAAATTTAAAACTCTGTTAATTTAACTTGATTAATAATTCATTAGATTAATTCAATTATTGACTAATTTTAATTAAATTAATTAATAAACTATATAAAGCTTAATTGAAAATTAATTATATTTAAACACATTCATATTTAAATTAATAAATAATAATAAACTTATTATTAAATATTATTAAATAAATACAAGTAACATTAAAATCTATTAATATATATTATTAATTAAAATACAAATTAACAATATTATTAATCTTTATTAATAAGTTACGTTAATTAGATATATATAAAAATGTGATCGACAATTACTATTAATCAAAATAATTTAAGGAAAGTTCCTTATAACATTATGTACTTAAATCCAACGCATATATTAAATTCAGCCCTTATATTAATAAAGGAAGCCATTTTAATAAAAGAGAGGGTTGTGCAGCTATTTAAATACATCGCCCCTAGTTGCAGGTACGGTGCAAAATTTTTGGGAGCCGCGGATGATATGGTAAGTTGGGGTAAGTTGCATGTTATTATATATATATATATGTATGTATGTATGTATTTTAATTTTAATTTTTTTTTTTTTTAACTTTTTATAATTTTTTTCTTTTGTTTATTTAAACCTTAAAACCAATCTCTTTAATGCAATATGTATTTAATTTAATTATATATTTCTACTAAATATATATATTTTTTAAAAATAAATAGATAAGTCTTGTTTTATTTTATTTTTGATAAAGAAATCTATATTTCAAATAAAAGAAAATTTGATAATCTAATATACAATCGTATTTAGAAAATTCAAGAACCCTAGATCTAATCTTTCTCTTCTTTTCTACATTTCTAATGTTGACTCTATTCTTACTTTTTCAATAGGAATTTTAATAGTAAGGATCTATTATTTTCAACACAAAGGATTTAAAATAAAATAAATTTCACATATAATTTAATCCAACTTTCCACAATGCAAATCTATTTATCGTAGAATTTTTAATTCACAGAATTTTCAACAATGTTTCAAATACGGCAGGCACGAGGAAGACAGAGATTCAAAAGTATTTCTACAATGGTTAACAAACTCTACCTTGATCTGATGCTAACAATCTGACAGCTAGATACAAATTCCTATCGCAAGCAAAATCTTTCAAGCCACGAGAAATTCCTTTCTTTCGCAAACCCTCTGAGTTGCTCTCCAAAACCTGTGTCCGTAATAATGACCCCAAAACCCTCTAATAAAGAATCTAATTACCCTTTAGGGTTTATGTCACCACCACTTCTAAATTAGAATAATTTTATTTAATTAATTCATTCATGCACAATTAATTTTCTTTTTAAATTAAAATATTCTTTTATTATTCCTTCATGCACTTTAGGTGAATTATTAAATTACTTTATTTGATTTTCCACTTTACTTTACTTTACTTTAAATTAATTTATTAACTTTAATCTCATGCGCACTTTATAATAAAATATCTTAATCAAGTTCACATGTTTAATCTTTTCAATTAATTTCTTTTATTTTCAACTCATGCATAAATCATGCGAACTATAATCTTTATGATAATTAAATATCTTTTCACTTTTAATTTCATTTTTAGAAACTTAATTGATAAAATATTTATTAACTTAAATAACAATAATATTTAGCATTTATTTAAAAATGCACTCTAAATATATTATTATTAAATTAAATAAATATAATCACGTTCTAAATTTAAACTTTAACTTTTATCTCCAATATTTAATTCTCTCTTATTTAATTAATTGAGATTAAATATTCATAATATCATAATAATCTTCCATTAAATTAAATTATTAATTTAATCTATTAATTAGACTTAATTAATAGAAATTCATCAAAGACTCACAAAACAACATACGCACAAAATACTCACGGGTTTAAAAAGGGTAGACAGTCTGTTACGAGTCCTCCTTGCAGGACAAGTATTATAGGCTTATGGCTAGGATTGGACCTGATCATTATCTTCCCATTCTCACCATTTGAGTATTTGTAATAGGGCACGCTCATCCTGGCAATTCGGGGAAGTCAATGCCCGGTACCTGCATCCTGCATAAAAGACGAGCATGTACCTGTATATAATATATCTAAACTAAACAGACAATGGCGGGGAGTGGTTCATCGTGTAGATCCCGACTAGCAGGTGACTACGACTCCCTCCCTTAACCACATCAAACACGTCAGACAGAAAGATAAAATAACATGCACACCATACACATGCAAGTATGGGGTAAGTATCGTAGAAATCACAAGTCTAATATCAAATGCGTACATGCAATAATACATCTCTATCAATACAACCTAATCATCATTAAAGACATCACGCTAACATTGTTACAAAAGAAACCACATTTACTAACTAGGATCATCAAAATATCATTAACAACACATGAATGAAATCAACTAAGCAATTATAACTGATACATTTGTAATCAAAATCATGAAATAATATCATAATATTGTAAATCCAATATCTCTAAACTAATCAATGCATAAAATCAACCTAAAAGAATTTGACAATGATAACAGAAATGCGAACTAGGGGCAGGCACTACATCCACCCCCCCTAGAATTAGGCTTACTCCTGGAAGCCCATTACAAAGAAACATGAATCAAACCCAGAAAACTCAAAACTAAGGTCCACGATCGGGGCAATTGGTCGCTGTATGACAATATTGTCCACAAAAGTAGCAATCTCCACTAAAGCCTCCCTGAGCTCCAGGTGCACGCGACTGATCACAACTACCAACACTAGCATCCTCACTGAGAGCTCGAGGAACTCGATCCAACCTATTGCGCATACTACGCTTCCAGTTGCGATAGTTCCCTGACTGTGAACCACCACTGTTACCATGGAAGAACTTTCTTCTCGGCTTCTTCTGATTACCCTTAGAGAAGTTAGGAGAATTTCTAGAACTTCCAGCCCCTTGAGACTGGTTAATCCTCAATGCTCCTAAATAAAGTGCCCCTCTAGCCTGGACACCTGGTAGGTCACCTTGACCCGAAGTCACACTCCTCTCAACCAAAGTAGCTCGCAATATAGCATCCTTAAGGGTTTTAGGTTGGAAAACCTTAACACCCCCAATGATGTTAACATTAAGTCCTCTAATGAAATGTTGGACCATCAATGGTGAGCTATCACTAACTCCTGCATAAGACATAAGCTTGAAGAACTTACGCTAATACTCCACCACAGTCTTGGTACCCTGTCTCAAGTCATGAAACTCATCTGTCCTCTGAAGTTGCCACTGCTCTGATAGAAATCGCTCATGGAAGTGTTCAAGGAACAACTCCCATGTAACAGTCTGCATATTTATCCCAAGTTTCTTCTCCTCTATATTCCACCAAATCGTTGCAAAGTGCTCTAAATGGGTAATGGCATATCTTGCTCTGACATTGGAGTCAAAGTCTTGCATGGAAAAACATCTATCTAGAGCAATCAACCAATTTTCAGCATCATATCCGGTACCTTCTCCATTGAAAGGTTTGATCTTGACCCGTAATAGGTCCTTCATCTGGATGGACTGGCTAGACCGCCTCATGCTCTCTAAGCTCCTCCCTCTAGGACTCATGGACCTATCTCTATCTCCATGCTTTAAATGATGAGCTCTATCCTACAACGGTAGGCGTGCTAGGATCTCCTTGACCAAGTCTCTAGTGACCGGTCCTTCTGTCTCAGCATCTTGCTTAACACTAGCATCCTCTCTAGCCTCTTCCTGAATAGGGTCCCCTGAATGGACCAAGGAAGGAATACGGGGACTAACTCTTCCACGACTTCTACCACGTCCTGAGCTACGACCCCTAGCAATGGATCTAGAACCAGAAGTCATCTCTCCTACAACACCCAAACACAACAACGACATCTAAGAATCCATCATAACCATAGGGTCACAACTTACTGACATAAAGCAATGATCCAAAAAGTTTTATAAGTTTTCTAGTTCCATGTTCAGAATTTGTATCCTTTCAGAGTTTGTTTGTTCAACAATTTGGTTTCAAGTTTGATGTCAATATAAGTTTGTCATTTAAATAAGTTGCAAGTTTACTAATTGCTCAAGTGATGGCGCACATTATGCCTAGAGTTCCCAATGTTGAAACTCAGGCTCTGATACCAGATGTAACGCCCCGCTCGGGAACCCAAGAGAAACAAACCTAACATGTTACAATGTTTACTGAACTTCTTTTTTTTTTTGAAGTTTAAACAACATCAAGATAACATTAATGCGGAAGCAATAAGAACATACATATCAAATACACATTTGCAATTATAGATACAGTTTCAATTCCTCAAGGATTCCTTTACGTTGAGTCACATTTAATAATTTTAAGTTAATTAGTTTAAGTTTCAAGTACAATGTCTCAAGATCATAAAGGAATAACAGATACATAATCACATAAGCAAATGCATAAGTATAACAATACAATGAAAGCACATCCACTAAATAACATCCACTGCACATGTCACAGGGTATGTGAGAAAAGATACAATACATCAGAATACGTGATAACATATATACATCATCTGAAAAGAAGTCTCTGAGATAAGAAATAAGAATGATAAAGGTACATCTTCTGCAACGAACATCCATCAGCTAGCAATGTGAAGGGGAACCCAAATGGTAAGAAGGCACTACCTCCCGACCACGTGGTTACCTAGTCAGGCTTCCACTCCCACCGTGCAGGGAAGATAATGAACGATCCACAAACAGCTATCAAACATAAAACATTCCTAGGCATGGAATACCTACTAGCCAAAACTATCTCAAAGGTAACACATACTACTCAAGAAGATAAAATAATCCAAAAATAAGAACATTCAATCCAATACCGACACCACATAACCAAACATCATACACGAACCAAGTATAAACCAAATACCAAGATCATAAGATAAAGTCAACGAAAGAAAATCACCTCAAGTCAAAAGCCACATGTCAAAAGTACATCATTCATGAATCACCAATCATCATCAATGAAAGTAAATAACCATAATAAACACATCCGACAATAGATACACCACCAACAATAAGTACACCACCAAAGATACACAAAATCTACAGAGGAGACTCAGGCTACATACTAGGGAGTGTCATCACATGGCTGCTTGAGTTACCTTGGACTGATCTCTTAAGAGACCCCGGACCCTCAAGCGTTGAGTTACCCAGGACTGGTTACTCTGAACCCCGGACCCTCAACATCACACATATGGAAACTAGAAAGCCCTCTCAAGAAGACGAGGCACTCATCTCATTCCCATCCTTAGTCTATACAAGCACTAAAGGCATGGGTAGATCAAATATCTCTAACTTATCTTTTTAGTGTGTTTTCCCCCCATAAATTTTACTTACTAGATTATCACTTATTACATAACTTGCATTAGGTTACCCTGGTACTGACCACTTTGGGTCCCGAACCCCTACGCAAGCCACTCCCAAGTCACGTACCTAGACAACCTCTCCTAAGCACATAAAAATACAGTTGTGTCCCATATCACAACAATCCTAAAGATCAAAATCGGTTCCTTAACAAGCAACCTGATAATAAGATGGTTCTCCCATTCGAGTACACATAAAAGCTCCACAAGGTAAATCTCATAAATATAATCTCAATTTGAATCACAAAACACATCATGACATCCAGCCATATAAATAGTATAAAATAAATCTCACAAAAAAAAAAACCTCTGGTGTACATCCTAGTTTGGCCAACTAAACGCCCACAGGAAAAACCATCATGAAATTAAACTACATCACTTCAAATGAAATGCATAAAACATACAAAGTTTCATTTACAAAATAAACTCAATTGTATTTCAATAGTCTAATTTGACCATAAGAACGGATAAAATAATAATAATAAAAGAACATATACAATTATTAGTATTTAATTAAAGTTTACTAAAAATCTTGCTAAATTATATTTAAATTATTATTAATTATTCTTAAAAATGATAATTTACAAATCAATTATAAAATTAACCTTTATTAAGATTAATATTATTAACAATTAAACAAATTTAAAACTCTGTTAATTTAACTTGATTAATAATTCATTAGATTAGTTCAATTATTAACTAATTTTAATTAAATTAATTAATAAGCTATATAAATCTTAATTGAAAATTAATTATATTTAAACACATTCATATTTAAATTAATAAATAATAATAAACTTATTATTAAATATTATTAAATAAATACAAGTAACATTAAAATCTATTAATATATATTATTAATTAAAATACAAATTAACAATATTATTAATCTTTATTAATAAGTTATGTTAATTAGATATATATAAAAATGTGATCAACAATTACTATTAATCAAAATAATTTAAGGAAAGTTCCTTATAACATTATGTACTTAAATCCAACGCATATATTAAATTCAGCCCTTATATTAATAAAGGAAGCCATTTTAATAAAAGAGAGGGTTGTGCAGCTATTTAAATACGTCGCCCCTAGTTGCAGGTACGGTGCAGAATTTTTGGGAGCCGCGGATGATATGGTAAGTTGGGGTAAGTTGCATGTTATTATATATATATATATATATATATATATATATATATATATATATATATATATATGTATGTATTTTAATTTTAATTTTTTTTTTTTTTAACTTTTTATAATTTTTTTCTTTTGTTTATTTAAACCTTAAAACCAATCTCTTTAATGCAATATGTATTTAATTTAATTATATATTTCTACTAAATATATATATATTTTTAAAATAAATAGATAGGTCTTCTTTTATTTTTTTTTTATAAAGAAATCTATATTTCAAATAAAAGAAAATTTGATAATCTAATATACAATCGTATTTAGAAAATTCAAGAACCCTAGATCTAATCTTTCTCTTCTTTTCTACATTTCTAATGTTGACTCTATTCTTACTTTTTCAATAGGAATTTTAATAGTAAGGATCTATTATTTTCAACACAAAGGATTTAAAATAAAATAAATTTCACATATAATTTAATCCAACTTTTCACAATGCAAATCCATTTATCGTAGAATTTTTAATTCACAGAATTTTCAACAATGTTTCAAATACGGCAGGCACGAGGAAGACAAAGATTCAAAAGTATTTCTACAATGGTTAACAAACCCTACCTTGATCTGATGCTAACAATCTGACAACTAGATACAAATTCCTATCGCAAGCAAAATCTTTCAAGCCACGAGAAATTCCTTTCTTTCACAAACCCTCTGAGTTGCTCTCCAAAACCTGTGTCCGTAATAATGACCCCAAAACCCTCTAATAAAGAATCTAATTACCCTTTAGGGTTTATGTCACCACCACTTCTAAATTAGAATAATTTTATTTAATTAATTCATTCCTGCACAATTAATTTTCTTTTTAAATTAAAATATTCTTTTATTATTCCTTCATGCACTTTAAGTGAATTATTAAATTACTTTATTTGATTTTCCACTTTACTTTACTTTACTTTAAATTAATTTATTAACTTTAATCTCATGCGCACTTTATAATAAAATATCTTAATCAAGTTCACATGTTTAATCTTTTCAATTAATTTCTTTTATTTTCAACTCATGCATAAATCATGCGAACTATAATCTTTATGATAATTAAATATCTTTTCACTTTTAATTTCATTTTTAGAAACTTAATTGATAAAATATTTATTAACTTAAATAACAATAATATTTAACATTTATTTAAAAATGCACTCTAAATATATTATTATTAAATTAAATAAATATAATCACGTTCTAAATTTAAACTTTAACTTTTATCTCCAATATTTAATTCTCTCTTATTTAATTAATTGAGATTAAATATTCATAATATCATAATAATCTTCCATTAAATTAAATTATTAATTTAATCTATTAATTAGACTTAATTAATAGAAATTCATCAAAGACTCACAAAACAACATACGCACAAAATACTCACGGGTTTAAAAAGGGTAGACAGTCTGTTACGAGTCCTCCTTGCAGGACAAGTATTATAGGCTTATGGCTAGGATTGGACCTGATCATTATCTTCCCATTCTCACCATTTGAGTATTTGTAATAGGGCACGCTCATCTTGGCAATTCGGGGAAGTCAATGCCCGGTACCTGCATCCTGCATAAAAGACGAGCATGTACCTGTATATAATATATCTAAACTAAACAGACAATGGCGAGGAGTGGTTCATCGTGTAGATCCCGACTAGTAGGTGACTACGACTCCCTCCCTTAACCACATCAAACACGTCAAACAGAACGATAAAATAACACGCGCACCATACACATGCAAGTATGGGGTAAGTATCGTAGAAATCACAAGTCTAATATCAAATGCGTACATGCAATAATACATCTCTATCAATACAACCTAATCATCATTAAAGACATCACGCTAACATTGTTACAAAAGAAACCACATTTACTAACTAGGATCATCAAAATATCATTAACAACACATGAATGAAATCAACTAAGCAATTATAACTGATACATTTGTAATCAAAATCATGAAATAATATCATAATATTGTAAATCCAATATCTCTAAACTAATCAATGCATAAAATCAACCTAAAAGAATTTGACAATGATAACAGAAATGCGAACTAGGGGCAGGCACTACAATTTAATTGACTTTTAATAAGATTTTTGAATCTATTATTCTTGTGAACTGGGAAACATTAGCAAATCAACACTAGGAAAATTTTATGATTTAGAAACCTTAATACTTTGAGAAGACAAAAATTGTATCTTGTTTGATTATTGACTCTTGTATTTTGATAACGAATTGAACTATGAAAACTATGTTTAAACAACTTGTTATGATTCATTTAATCTTGAGACTCGTGTGGACTCAAGAACTTTAGTGAATCTGTAATACTTGAAAATGAAAATGAAAACTTTAAAACCTTTAGTGAAAATTGAACTATTGTGTTTTCAAAACCTAATATATTGAGAAAGTTGCATTGTATGTACTTTATTTAATGTGTGGTTTATTGTTATAGGTTTCGGAGTTGACTTAACTTTGACCAGTCAAGATGTTTACCAGAGGCTTGGAAGTTTGTTTTATGATGATGTTATGTATTTGATCTTTTATACCTGGCCATTGTGATGTAGTCGCATGTCTTCTTTGAGTAGTTTAATCTATTGATTGTTATTGCTTTCTAGTTTCTCTTGTATAGAACTGAGGTGAATGGTATGACTTTTCCAATATAACCTTTGAGCCTTCGAGCAGTTATCTTTGGATTGCTTCCCAGCTGTTTGTATAGTACTGAGGTGATTATGAGTTATTATTTTTTGGTAATGTTATGTGATGTCATGAGTTGGTATATGTGTACTTGATATTGGATCAATCTTTTTAGGATGATTTTATTAGTAAACAGTGATTTTGATTAGTGAAATTTCAATGCTTTCTAGTTACTTGTTTAAAAATTGATGTGTATTTTATGGTCGTATGAGTTTCTTCTTTTGTTGAGCTTAGGGTAAGGTTATATGTATGTCATGTGGGAAATGGCTTGCAATGGATGTTGGAGCCCTAAGTGGCTACCTAAGTAACATATTGTAAGTTGTTTTAATAGGTGATAACATTTCATTAAATGGGTTTAAAATAAATTAATAAGAAATGGTGCCACATAAAGTCACTAGGGGACTGAAGTCTTGAGAGACTGTCAGGGTAACCTTAGAATTGACTTGTTAGTATGCTTTGTCAGTTTCATTAAATGGGTTTTAAAAACATTAATAAGATATTTGTGCCACATAAAGTCACTAGGGGGTCGGAGTCCAACGAAGCTACTAGGGTAACCTTAGAGTTGGCTCATGCGATGACACTTGCCCACTTGCATAGTAGATTTCCAACGTGTCTATGTTTCTTCTAGGTTTAATTGTTACTTGTGGCTTGGTACCCTTTGAGATATTTTTTCAAGAGATTCTTTGAACCTAAATGTTGGTTATGACATGTGTTTTGATATCCGTATGGGACTTTAATTTATCTCCTCAACACAGTGGGAGTGGGCCATTTAGGTTCCACGAGGTCGGGTGGTAGTGTATTTTTCTTATACCATTGACATTTGATTGTTGGATGTTGCTAGATGTACCTGTGTAGTTGATCCTTTCTTTCTAATCTTGTATTTTTGTTGGATGGTTATACCTTATTATATGTATTTGTTTATCACAGATCTTATGAGACGATGTATGTTATATATGTTGTATATTTTTTGAGCGTATCATACCCTATGACTTGTACAGCGAATGATTAAGTATTTTTTATTATTGCCAAGTGGCATCCTGTAATTGTATATTATTTAGATGGATTTTTACTTGTAGTTATTCTTTAATGTGGAATTGTTATATACTGATTTTAGTATTAATTAAACTTAAATATGATTCAATGCCATGGGACCTTTAAGAGATATATGTTTTGATGGTTGTTATGCATGTGAGTTAATGCTTCCGCTATTATATTTGTTGTTTTTTAATTATTATCATTATCTTTTAAAAGAAAATTTTTGTATGAAACTTCAGGTTAGTTTCTTTTGGGTTCCCTGGGGGGGCGTTATATCAAGTGTTGCAGTTGCGGTCATTAGATCACACATTCCAGATTATACGATCATGGTTTCTTAACAAGGACCTATCATGGATCAATTGATAAGGTCACATGTCTCTATGTTTCATGTGCATGAAGATATAATTTCATTGTCTTAGGTGTTGTGTTCTTCATTGACTCAAGTGATGCATGGTAATTTTCTTATGCGATGTTCATCTTTGCTTACGAGGTTTTGTGGATTTTTATGTGGGTTATTGGATCATGTGAAACTATATCTAAGGTTGCCAATTCTCTTATATTTAATTATGTGTTTACTCATTTAGCTTTAAAGTGTTAGTCTTATGTAATGTAACACATTACCTAATTTTAGAAATTGTTATCTTTTAAGCTAACTTATAGATCTTGACAGCTATTGATGTAATGTAAGATGTATCTTGAAATAGGGAGAAAAGGGGGAGTAAGACAAAGATCATCATAAAAGAGGCATGTTGATATAATTGGTTTGTAATTTGTATTCTTTGTATTGGTTGTAACTGGAAAGATCTTATAGCCAACATGTTTGATGTTCATTTGGTGTTTTCGTTGTGTGACTCTTAGTTAGAGGCTTGGTCATCTCCTTTAGGGATTCACCAACCCTTTACTACATCATATGGTTTCAGATTAAGGAGAGAGGTTAGATTTGAATTGGTGACTTCCCAAGCCCTAAGTTTCTTGGTTGTGAGGTGGAAGATCGTAGTTTCAACTCACAATTGTTGAGGACTTGAACAAGTTGGATTATTGAATCAATTACAAACCTAGTAGAGTTGTGGTTCCTATTGGTAAACAGATCGTCAAAGTTGTACATGAATTGATTAAGTATGCCATCTAGAAAGTTAGAGCACATATTTGAAGAATTCAAAACAGAAGTGAGATCTGAGATTCATAATGTCTTGATTGAATTGAGAATGAATCCAGAGACAAAGGATGACTATGAACAAGTTGTTGAGGATTTTGAAGCACATGAAGCAGAGATATCTGTAGAAGAGGAAATATTGTTACAATCTATGAAATATGTTATTCAAAGTCGTAGAGTAAAAGATTGTTTTGAGCTAGAAGATGCTAGAGATCTACAAAGGGTTAGGTTAGCACAGACAAAGTAGAGGGTCATGTTGCCTTATGTTGGATAGAATTATATAAAGATAGAGAGGACAATGGTGAACTTAAGATTGTTTAAGAAGTTACAAAGTCTGAGGCAAAAGGACTTATCAGTTAGAGTGTATACTAAGGATTTCTACAAGATGCATACCAAATCTACATATCGTGAATCTTATAAGGAAAAGGTTGCATGGTATGTAAATGGTCTAAGACTTTATATCTTGGATGAATTAAGTGTGTTGAGGATTGATTCAATTGAAGATACTTATCAGTATGCTCTGAAGGCACAAATAATATAAACAAAATGCAATAAGATTAGAGATAAAATGTTGGCTAATTTGGATAAAGAGAACAAATTATTGTAGTTGAATCTTATCAAGGAATTCCAAGAAAGAGATTTGACATAAGGTATTCAAGGGTACTTGTAGTGTATGTTTCTCAACACTATTACATTTTGCAAGAAATTTATTTAAATACATTAATAAATATATTGGTAGGAGCCACATATGAAGATGGAAAGGAAAAAGAGGCATCAACATTGCATGAAGATAGAGGCGGAGTTTGCAAGATCACTAGCAAACCATTTTCATGGGACATGAAAATCTTAGATCCAATGTTGTTTGTCTGAAAAAGATGGAAGGAACTAAAGTCTATGTCAATATAATTAATGTATTTAAAGCACAATAATGCAAAATTGGGAGACTTAAATGTGGAAAGTTGAAAAGTTCTTATTTTGTAACTGCCCAAATCAATTATAAAGGGTTGGAAGTTGATTAAGAAAGTGTATTCAGAGGGAAACATAATGTAGTTTTTTGGGGTCTCTAGTCATATGTTCAAAGCCATATTTGGATGATGAATCGCAAGATGGTATTTGACTTTGTTTTGTATTTGAAAATTTGAAGTTAGAAATAAAGCTTTATTTTCTCTTTATTTGTGCTCCAATGTTCTTGAATTTCACTTATCAGTTTCTTTAATCCATAATTAATTCTAGAGTTGAAACTTATAGCAATGATTTAATTATCGTCATTCATGAATTTGAATTTATATATTTTGTACAAGAATCAATTTGGGTATAAAAGTTTTCGTTTGATTTTGAAAGAATCAAATCAATTTGTAAAAAGAAGTTTTGATCAATTTGGTTTGAATGATTAATTAATAGTATTGGAGGGTATTTGTACTCTTTTCTTTGGTATCGGGTTTTTTTGTGTGACTAATTCAAGGAACTATTATGAGTTCATAATGGATTTTGATTCAAAATTTGAAGTTAATGTCAAATGCAATTTGACAAGGTGTTGCTATTATAATTGATGCAAGTAAGAAATTGATGGATGTGAGAAGGTATATATTAGATTCAATCCACACGTTGAGTGAATGGTGTCAATCTTTCATTAAGTTTATAAAGTGTTATTTAGTTTTTGATTGGGCATGCAATGCATGTTGAGGAATCGTATGTCATTGGTTCATCAATTTATGGAGTTGTTACAGTTTAATTTCACAATGAAAATTTGACTTGAGATTCCAATGAGAATAAATTATCTTTTGCATTGTTTGAACCAATGATTGAGGATTTGATGATATTGTTCAAGGGATTGATTTTGTTTACGAAGAAAGTTATTGAAAGTATAAGGGAGTACAAGTCTTTATGAATGATTCCTTTTTTTCAATCAAAACTATTGTAGCAACACAAATTTGGGTAAATGATCAAGGTTAAAATCAGTAAATAATTGGAAATTTTAATCTAGGATTATATGAGGTTTACCTTTGATAATATTTTGTGACAAAGATTTGATATTGCGGTTATGGAGATTTAAGGATCAATTGATTCTCTTCTTCAAATTGCTCCTGAGAGAGTGAGGAATGGAAACTCGCACTAAGACCTAGCTCCAAAAAAAGATTGATATTTAATTTTGTTGGTGTATTTTTTATGGTTGTGGTTGTAGGTTCACTCGCTACAAGAGGTAGACATGATAGTCTATCAAAGTGTCATAGAAGATGGTTCATTGTACATTCCCAATACACTGGGGAGAGAGACATGGAAGGGACTCCCAGATGAGGGGCAAAAGTTGTAGTTGTGTAGCAACATGGAGGAGTGGACTTCATATGGGAGAAATACCTAAGAAGGCAACCAACATGAACTTAATCGATAGGAGTCACAGATAAAAGGAAGCTCGAATACAACAGAGGCATTACAAAGGATTGAAGATGGAAGAGGTAAAGTTGGTTTTGCAAGTCATCACAGTTACATTTCTAAGTGACTTAGGAGATTTTTGGGGAGTATGGTGCAAAGGCACCTAATTATCAAGAATTATGCATTTTGATATATTAAAACTCGTGTATTATAAATCCCAGTGTAGAGTTAGTCCACAATCAAAATAATTATATGTTTAAATTCAAGATTTCTAATTAATAGTAGTGAAATTTCATCTTAACTAGTTAACAAGCTCTATGTTGTTGAATGGGATCAAAAATGAGAATCAACTGCAAACAAGTTTTCTTTAAATTTCGGATTTAAAAGACATCAATTTCCTTGGATAAAAGATTAGTATTCATTGTTGAAATCCCAAACCGATCCAAGAACCTACTACCTTGGTTACTTGTTTACATTTATGTTTGAAATAATTTGACTTCAATGACTTAATCCAAGTTTCAATTTTACCATAATTTCATATTGTTTTAGCAAGCATGGTCTTACTTTTTCGACTCAGAACTTGGTCTTAGTGACATTTCTAAGTGACTTTTTTTGGGGAGTATGGTGCAGAGGCACCTAATTATCAAGAATTATGCATTTTAATATATTAAAACTCGTGTATTAAATCCCACTATAGAGTTAGTCCACAATCAAAATAATTATAGGTTTAAATTCAAGATTTATGATTAATAGTAGTGAAATTTCATCTTAACTGGTTAACAAGCTCTATGTTATTGAATGGGATCAAAAATCAGAATCAACTGCAAACAAGTTTTCTTTAAATTTCGGATTTAAAAGATATCAATTTCCTTGGATTCAAGATTACTATTCATTGTTGAAATCCCAAATTGATCCAAGAACCTACTACCTTGGTTACTTGTTTACATTTATGTTTGAAATAATTTGACTTCAATGACTTTATCCAAGTCTCAATTTACCATAATTTTATATTGTTTTAGCAAGCATGGTCTTAGTTTTTCAACTCAAAACTTGGTCTTAGTTACATTTCTAAGTGACTTAGGAGATTTTTGGGGAGTATGGTGCAAAGGCACCTAATTATCAAGAATTATACGTTTTGATATATTAAAACTTGTGTATTAAATCCCAATGTAGAGTTAGTCCGCAATCAAAATAATTATACATTTAAATTCAAGATTTCTAATTAATAGTAGTGAAATTTCATCTTAACTGGTTAACAGGCTCTATGTTGTTGAATGGGATCAAAAATGAGAATCAACTGCAAACAAGTTTTCTTTAAATTTCGGATTTAAAAGATATCAATTTCCTTGGATTCAAGATTAGTATTCATTGTTGAAATCCCAAACTGATCCAAGAACCTACTACCTTGGTTACTTGTTTACATTTATGTTTCAAATAATTTGACTTCAATGACTTTATCCAAGTTTCAATTGTACCATAATTTTATATTGTTTTAGCAAGCATGGTCTTAGTTTTTCAACTCAAAACTTGGTCTTAGTTACATTTCTAAGCAACTTAGGAGATTTTTGGGGAGTATGGTGCAAAGGCACCTAATTATCAAGAATTATGCATTTTGATATATTAAAACTCGTGTATTAAATCCCAATGTAGAGTTAGTCCACAATCAAAATAATTATACGTTCAAATTCAAGATTTCTTATTAATAGTAGTGAAATTTCACCTTAACTGGTTAACAAGCTCTATGTTGTTGAATGGGATCAAAAATGAGAATCAACAACAAACAAGTTTTCCTTAAATTTTGGATTTAAAAGATATCAATTTCCTTGGATTCAAGATTGGTATTCATTGTTGAAATCCCAAACTGATCCAAGAACTTACTACCTTGGTTACTTGTTTACATTTATGTTTGAAATAATTTGACTTCAATGACTTTATATTTTTTACCATAATTTTATATTGTTTTAGCAAGCATGGTCTTAGTTTTTCAACTCAAAAGTTGGTTTGAACAAAAAAATGATTTCAATGGGAATACTAAATGCTTCATGGAATCATTTCTTATTATCACTTACACATTAGTGTAGATTTTTTTATTTATCATAACTTAGTATGGTTTGGAGACTAATGACATCCAAACCATATCTGGAGTAGCAAAATCCTATTTTTTAATAATAATAAGAACTGGTGACCAATTAGAAGGGAATACATTTTTGATTTGAGAGTCCAAGATTGAACATTAAATAAAAACTCCATTATAAGAGCATTAAATCCAAATCCATAATAGGAACAATAGATTTGGTTTTTTTGCAGTGAAGAAATGAGTTGTAGAAACAAACTTGGAAAAAATTCAATTGTTCTTATGTTGAAGATTTACGTTAAGAATGAATATGGTATTTTTTTTTTAATTTTGTTGTATGTTCATAAGCCCTTATGGAACATTTTATCATCTTGGTTGTTAGATGTAAAATCATCCTTGTGTTGTTAGTCAACTTGCATCGTCCATAAACTAGTTTAATGTAAAATCATCCTTGTGTTGCTAATAATCTTGCATCATCCAAAAACTAGTTTTCTTTATTATTGTTTTCCAATTCCACAATCTTAATAGGAACCTATCAGGGATCATATTTCTAAGGATTAAGGATTTATGTTTTGTCCCTGAAGATGTAATTTCATTTCGTTGAGTGGTAAATATTTTCTTAGCTCATCAAACAATGTGTGTCAATATTCTTGCAATAAATATCTCTAGGGTCTCTAGTTAAATTATGTATTCACTTGTTTAATTGTACGAGCTCAATCGTATAATATGTACATTCACTAATTTTGAAAACTGTGATCTTACTAGACAACCTATATGTTTTGATGGTTATTTATGTAATGTAAGATGTACCTATTAGAGTAATTAGAAAATATCTAATTATTTTATAATTTACTTAATATCTTGAAAGAGGGAAAAAGGGAGAAAAAAAAAGATGAAGATCATTAAGAAGACATCTACTCTAGTTTGGATTCATTGTATTGGTTGTAACTAGAAAAGGGACTTACAACTTAACATGTTTGATGTTCATTTAATGTAATTGTGTCTTCTACTAACTAATAGTTTATATATATTTTAGCTTTTTAGATATTGATTGGTCCATTTATGCCAAAAGCACTATTTTTGAGGGGTGAGCTACTATAGGTGCACAAAACTATTTTATAATTGTTAAGATTTACTTTGAGCCTAGAGAGTTTAAAATGATTAGTTGCTAACTTTACAACTTGAAAATTTACCTCATTATTTAGTCAACTACAAGTGGAAAATTCAAGTATGGTTGATCCTCACTAAATATTTGCAATATAACTCCACAAAATAGTGTCCCTAATTTGTTTGCTCATTATTTCGCTTCACTCGTTATTTATAATTGTTATTTTTAATTCCCTTTTTTGATGTGTATGAAAAGCTAAATTTAAGTAAATTTGCAATAAAAATATTTTTTATTGTAATATTGATATCACTATTTAACTATGATTTTTTAGTCAAACTCATTGACCCATGTTTCATGAGTAGTGATTCTCATGAGAATAAATGGAACACTTAGCATTCATTGGATCTAGGTGATACAAGGTTGAAGCACTAGAACTTCCCACAAGGTCACCCATCCTAGTACTACAAAATTTCCTCCATAGTTAACAACAAAATTTAAAAATATCAAAAAGAGTTTAATTCAAGCAACCCTTGATATTAATGAGTGAATGTGATAAACTTGTACATGATTTTCACTTTTATAAATTAATATTTATACACTAATTTTATACTCCCAATTATAATATTCTACTTGAATTTGCTTTTTTTTTTTTGTTTTTCTTACATCATTCTACTTAAATTTACTTATTTTATTTTATTTACTTATTTTTGCTTATTTTATTTATTAATACAAAGTTTAAATTTGCTTTCAAAATAAGACTATATCATGTATTAATTTTTTTTTTAATTAATTTTTAAAAAAAAACTAAAAATATTCAATTACTATTTATACAATAAATTTTGTTCTTTTATATTTATATTATTTAGTTCCATACCACTTCAGAAGTAGGTTGTTTGCAAAACAAATTTAATTATTTATAGATATTTAGGATAAGATAATTCCCAACAAGAGACCACAAGCAACTCTAAGGGACTAAGTACAAACAAGACCAAAAGGCAACAAGACAACCAAACAGTGTCTAAGAACAACAAATCAACAAAAACAAAAACAAAACTTAAGGAAAAAGGGCAAAAAAAAACAAAGGAAAAGCAACTAGGGTGGTTACAAAACCACAAAAACTAACAATTTATAACTGTGAAAAAGTAGCTCAAATCAAAAGGATAACTAGCTTTGTGCAGAGAAATTTGACTCTGATGCCGAAGAGAGGAGGTACATAACTGTTAGTGGTGTAATTGGTCTTTGTGTGGTCTCCTTGATTTGGTGAGCGTATATATAAACAAGCATAGGACCGCATACCTATAGACAAGCATAAGACCACTCGGTTCCCCTTGGAAAGGTAATTAGAGTGAAAAGAAGTGATATGCAAATGAAGGGGCACTGAGCTAAGGGTGTATAGCTTCCGAAGGTAGAAAACCTCTTACGAAGGTAGAAAACCTCTTATAAATAAAGAGAACGCACTACTAATCGTCAATTATAATTTAAGTCTTCATACTAATTACATCCTAGTATTGTTGGATACTAAAATATTCTTTAGCTTCTTAAAATAAAATTTCTGGTATAAGAATTCTACATATGTAGTAGTCATAATTTAAATTATTTATTAGATGTAAATAGATATTTGACAAAAATAACCTTTTCCATGATTTCTTTGGGTAAAATAAGACTGAAATTTGTCCTCTCGGTTTTCATTTTTTTGTAGGTTTTTGAATCTACATATTCCAAAAAAAAACTTATTTTTCTTACCCATTTTTTTCTTATCAAAAAATTGGAGCCTTTTGTAAATTGTAGCACTTACTAATCTCATCTTTCATCTAATGAAAATAATTATTATAAAAATTATATTTACATTCAATTTAAAAAATAGATTAATTGTTACTGATAAAAAATGAGAAAGGTTAAAGATTAAAAAAATAATTTACTACAAATTATTTTTAATAAAACATGAGGCTAAGATAAAAAAATAATTTACTACAAATTATTTTAATAATTTAGACTTACTTTAATACATTCTTCTCAAATCATTTTTAAACTAAATTTAGTTAATAAGTTAACAATTTGTTAAAATTTTCAGTCTTATTTTATAAAATTTGATTCCATTCTTTATAAATAGCTCGAATTATTTCTAGTACATCTTATTTTAAAAAATGGAAATTTCTACTTCATATATTCTTTTACAAAAGTGGCAAATGGTCATTATGTTTTATTTTTAAAAATGGAATTATTGACAAAATACTTATAAAAATGGAATTATTGACAAAATACTTACTTTCAGTTCACATTCTTTTATAAAAGTGGCGAAAGATAATCAAATGATGGTTATCTACAAAATGACGAATGACCAACACATATTATTAGTGCACCTATTTGAATTTATTATTAGTATTTATTGTTAGTGCACCTATTTGAATTGCAACAAGCCCAAGGAAGAGGTCAATTTGGAATAAGAGAGTACTTCAATAATGTGACAAAAGGTATTATTAGTGCATGTAATTGAATTTATTGTTAATGCCTATTTGAATTGCAATAGGTACAAAGGGAGAGGTCAATTTGGAAAAAGAAGAGTACTTCAACAGAGACAAAAGGTTTTCATATGATGTTTATTATAAAACGGCTATTTACCAGCGCCTAGTAGTACACCAATTTTAAGATTGCAATAGGGAGAGAGAGAGGTGAGAATAGCTACTAACCAGCACCTGTTAGTGCACCTATTTTAACAAAAGGTTTTCATATGATGTTTATTATAAATTTTAAACACCAATTTTAAGATTGCAATAGGGAGAGAGAGAGGTGAGAATAGCTACTAACCAGCACCTGTTAGTGCACCTATTTTAAGATTGCAATAGGAAGAAAATTCAATTAAGCAATAAAGTGCTGTGTATATGCGACGCGCTTAAAATTGCAATAGGGCAATAAAGGGAGAGAACATTCCATTAGTAGAATAAGGTCTTTTTCAATACATTTCTACAATAAATGAACAGGTGAAAAAAGGAGATGCACTTAGTAATATACTAGACACAGTATGATATTTTTCAATTGATTAAAAATTCCACTAAATTTTACGTTTGAGGTGAAAAGGATACGTGAAGAAGGTTAAACACCACGATGGTCCCGGGGTCAAATATGTCTACCTTGTTTATTACACTTCGACTGATAGATATGAACGTATGGGGTACTCGTGATTAACGGACGAGTTGATCACGATTGGTGGGCAAAACATGGAGGAAATACCAAGCATTGGAGGCGATGGTAAGATTGAGAACAAAGCAAGGTAATAAACGACCACCCGACATTAAAGACCTGTGCAGAGCAACACAAGACAAAAAGGTACATTGCGCTCCGTAGAAGAATATTGGGAGAGCCATTTATCAACTCAAACGCCAACAATACAGATCGTACTCTGATATCTAAATTGTGCTGCAGACAACTGATCTTACACAGGGTAATTCTTAGACAGGATCACAGACAGGATCATGGTGCTCAGAACAGGAAAAAACACAATAAACTGCGAGACCACATCTCTTGTTACCTATACTTCTGATGGTGTTTGCTCGGGAAGTGGTCGGGAGAAGAAAATAACAAATAGTCAACCATGCAATACACACATTGCTCACAGCTTGATTAGGAAAGAACTGGCATAATCCGGCGCATGTCCGTTCTCAAGTACAGCCTGCTAAACAAATTCAATCATAGATCAACCAGTTGATAAAAAGAAAAGCCGATAATTTTATATGAAAGCAAAACACTAATTATGCAACTAATACTCGATGAAATGATACGTACATGGAACAAATGAAATGAAGCTATGAGAAATCTTCCAAGGTACCGTTTGCCCTCGTTTGTCGTATGCTGCTACTGCAACCCACGCTCCGGAAATGATTCGCCTACAAAAACATATCTTAGTTATCCCAAAAAATCAGGACTCATAAAGGATTTAATTTGACATTGATCCTTTCCAAACACGTGCAAAGCAATCGCTGCTAGACACCTATAATCAAGCTCCACGTTACTCGAATGCTATTTCTCCACAATTTTTGAACAGTAATCATCATAGCAGGTATGCATCGAAAACACATCCTATAAAACACAACTATCGTAATTAAATTGTTATATACTCGAGTTCTTTGTATC
Source organism: Cupressus sempervirens (assembly GCA_028749045.1). NCBI lineage: Eukaryota > Viridiplantae > Streptophyta > Pinopsida > Cupressales > Cupressaceae > Cupressus > Cupressus sempervirens. Next base: position 865,589,539 of record CM053787.1, read on the forward strand.
AATATAAATAAAATAAATCAGACTAAAATATGACAACCTGTCGTATGGCCAAAACATAGACATCCACCCTTATTCACATTTGCTGCACTGAACACCACGTACTCGGATTTTTTCATCGGTAACATATGAACATGTCGAGCGCCTCTAAAATATGCTGATTACCTAATAAATAAATGCTTCCACAATCAAAATATACGATGATTACCTGAAAAAATAATTGTTTAGAGAGTCAAAATATTATAACCACCAGGACACTTCGACTAAACGATAGAATTTAACCCAGCCGCATTTTCTTGCAATCTTGAAAGTTGCTGCCCTAACGCCTGCAGCTTTTCTGTTCATTCAAACGGAAAACCAAAAAATAACTATTATACTGATATAAATTATTTTGAGCGAATTCATGTTTTTATCAACCATTGAAAGCTCCCTTGCCCAAGCCCAATATTCTACTTGGCCTAGGAAGTTCCGTACAAAACTAATTTGAACAAATTCCAAGATTGTATAAATTTTTTAATAAAAAGACAAATATAATAAATTCCAATACACTGACGATTGAACAGCACCAGAAAAATAATATACCTATTTATCAGCAATTAACACGATAGACAGCATTCTCTGAAAAGCCACTACTATTACATTTTAACAATTAACTAATATTGCAATAATACCAATTACAGATTCATACTCGAAGAGCTTACCTTTCCCTTGAAACATTAGATCACTCTGAAGCTTTTTCATATGATGGAATTGTTGCAGATGAATGGCAAAAATTTCAGCTTCAAAGTTCAATGCCTTCAGCACGTATCAAAAGTTCAATGCCTTCAGCACGTATCAAAAGTTCAATGCTCGTAAGTTCTATATCATGGATCTGTATCCAGGCGAAAGCACCAAAATCTATCATCATCAACTGCTCCATTTCAGCCCTCTCAACCTCTCTCCACTTGACTGCACATTCTACCAATAACCCACTTCACAAGCCACACATTCAGCTCTACCATACACACGCTCGATGTGTTTGCTCAATGCCATATCCCACAGCTGCAAACATTTAAAAGTAGAATAACCTCCTCCTATTAACAGTATCAGATATTTAAACTTGACTTCAGAATGTGGCAATAAAATATATATAGAGATCGCTCCGAAGATAAACTGGTCTGTCCGAAAATCAAAAGACAATGCACAACTAACAGGCCTAAGACCCTAATCGGATGTTCTAGACTTTAAAACTGTAGTTACAACCGAACCCTGTTGGTTGTAAACATCTCAAAGTAGAATGGTTCTTTTGGCCCTCTCTACCCACTTAAAAGTGAACCCCACTATTTTCACCACTAATCAGTTCCATAAGACAATCCTGTCCGCTTGCATTCACGACTCTGATAACCATTGAGAAGCCTAATAATTGTGGTAGGCACCATAACCATCATCACATTCAAAATAAAGAAATTCGCCCTCCACCATGGACACTGTAAGGTCAACAATGGGTCACAGGTTAAACTGGCCAAACATGTGTGATAGCACAGAAATTTCTCAAATTTCGAGATGAGAATTAAAAGAGCATTGAGTAGGCAGTAGATACGTCGCATACATGCAAGGACGGGAACTGTACGAACAAGCAAGTGGCTCGGAATTGCATGAGAGCCCAACAGGGCAGAAATGGAGCAGTTGATGTTGGTAGCGTTGAGATATATGCTGCTTTAGTGTTTTTCTGAGATGCGTCGTATACATGCAAGGGCAGGAACTGTGCGAACAAGCAAGTGGCTCAGAATCGCATGAAGAGCCCAACAGGAAAGAAATGGAGCAGTTGATGTTTGTAGCGTTGAGATTTATGCTGCTTTAGTATTTTTCTGAGCTGCACCCACGCCTTCCATCATCGTTAACATATTCAGATATCCATTCCAACGCAAACGAAAAGAACGTCCGCATCTAATTTGACTAGATACACATCATTGTGTGACTGAATAACCTATAAATTAAGTACAGCATTGATTTGTCCCCTCTTTGAAAATGAACGAAATAAGATTGTTTTACCGCCTTCTCTCCATAGTTTATCATTTAATCTCTTCGTTGCGTTCGCCTGCGTTACAAGTGTTGTTTCAGTCAAATATTTATACCATTTTTAAAAAAGCTCTGATATCCCACTTTACAAGATATCATATATCCTCACCTATAAGTAATGCACGTCAAATTTGCTTATATAGTACAGTCCATAATGTGGCAGTGATGTTGGAATGCAGTATTCAATATTCATGGTAATGCAAAAAAGCAACTACCTACGTTTACATCTACTTTAAAAAGAGTACTATTTCCACCCTAACCCAACATTCAGGCACATATTTTCCAATGTTAATTATTCTATCAGAATAATATGCCATGTATTTTATTTTAACGTTATAAAGCGAGTTGCATTGTAAGCCAGAAAACTATTCAAGATAGCATTTTTTCCATCCATCCATCCATCTTAAAATGGTCCAAAAGATTACTCTGCACTAATGTGATATTATATCCCAACTTCTCCAATGAAAATTAATTGTATCATACCTATATTTCCCTAAAAAGAGTTTAATCACGAAGTCTTCCAGATCTCTTCCAACCAAACTTGTACGAGATCCAATGCTTCCCCACGAAAAGTGAAATGAGAAATTCACCCAGATCTCTTTGAAGGAGCACGGACGCCAAACAATTTGAAAACACGTTTACTTGGAAGCCTTCCAACAGATGACCAAGCTTCACAACTTTACAATACTAACTTGGAAACCCAAATGAGCCAAACCAAATTCACCAGCAATAAACTATTACCACAAACCACCCCAGATTTCACATATAATATAAATTGAAAGTAAATAATGATTAACACACCTGATCTATCATTGGACATGACCGTGACCGTCAATAATCCTTGAGTAGCATCTGCGAGCTTTCCATCCCATATATAATCGTTATTGTGATAATGTGTAAAATAAAAGAGATTTAATCAAATTCAATAATTATTAAATGACCACCAAACAAAATAGCTATTCAATCAAACTCGGTAATGACTACACCAAAGATGATAGCTAATACGTGTCTCTTCAGTACATATAAGAAGTATAGAACGTATGTTAATCTCAGCTGTGTACAGAACAGATATATAATACGCCCATGTGAATTGTCTGCACCAATACCAGTCCCAGAGCACAGAAAACATAAGTTAAACACCCACCGACAAGAATAAAGCTAATTGTTAAGAGAAAACAAAAAGTCACCGTCACACATCTTGAATCATTCGCAAAAGACCACTCCTCACAGTTGCATGGTAAAAAAAAAAAAAACACACCCACCGGCAAGGGTAAGCCCCCGCCGAAACCCAAAAAAGCATTCTATTTTATTACTGTGGATCACCCAGATGAGCGCACCCATCAAGGTAGGATCCTTATACTTTAAGCTACATGCCCAAGAACAGAACATTTCAGATGTAGATAGCAGAAGAGACCAGCATAAACGTTCAGAGGCAAGCTGGAAATTGAAGTGGCTCACTGTTGCTCTTGCTCATACTGCAATCACAAACTCACCATTGCACTTAAAACTCTCCATATAAATCAGCCAATTGAAAAATATTCTTCCAAACGATGATCTAGTAAGACTGATACCATGGACTGGGTTTGGCAATCAGCACCACCTTCAGAAGAGTTTTGCAGAACAGGGTACCAACAAACAATTTTGGGTTGTAATTAACCCATTACATCGGCAGCTAATCAAAACTTTATCGAGCCTTGTCGAGCCAGCAACTGATCATGTCCAAAGTCGGAAGATAGGGCAACCGTTCCATGTGGTCCTGAAAAGCAGTTACCTGCCCCGGATACAGTTAGCTGTTCCTTCCAATTGCATGAGACATCAGGCGCCATGGTCTCCAAGAATTTTAATAAGAAATAGTTTCTGCAGGGCAACTGTTCCATGTGGTCCTGAAAAGCAGTTACCTGCCCCGGATGCAGTTAGCTGTTTCTTCCAATTGCATGAGACATCAGGCGCCGTGGTCTCCAAGAATTTTAATAAGAAATAGTTTCTGCCCTGCTGAAGAGTAAGGCTCTGGTACCAAATATAAACTGAGATACATGCTGCTGAATTTGTGGTCATACCAAGTTAACAACATTCGATCTTTCCGCACAATTAATCATCAAAAAGAACTCTTACAAATACCTTCCAAATTAATGCCCAAAGTCACGGTAATAAAATCCCGCACTCACACACGTTACAACTGATACCAACTTTCTTTAAACAAAAGACACGAATCACAAGTGAAAATAATTTTTTTCCCATGACAATAATACATTCTATCTACAACTGTTCAACAATTCAATAGTAGATACATATCCAAGCATGAGTGCAAGAAATTGGAATTGATGATTCTTGCTGAACAAACCTCCAACTTTACAACAACAACAGGGACATCACAAATGTAGAAAATTTTTCCCCGTGACAATAAAAAGTTAAAACACGTGATACATCCCAAGATTCAAGTATTAGTGCAAGTAACTTGAAATCGATGACATTTGCTAAGCAAACATCCTTATAACATTTCATTATGTACTTTTAGTTTTTCATACGAAAAATCAAAAACATGACAAAACATCTTTTCTTGTGAAAAGAAGGCCAAAATCCACCCGAGCACCTCCAAAGTTTGAACATAAATCTAGAGTGCATAAGAAACAAATGAATAAGAATTAAATGAAACAGTTACAAACGTGAACCCCTTAATAATAGTAAACAAGGCTTTCATGAGCGCTTAAGCCTACTACTCAGAACCAAGTGTTTCCACTTGAAAGAACAAAATAATACAAAAAAGATTACTAGACATCTAACACTAACACATTTTCCGATTTACTTTAAGATTTAACGAAAGCCATAAAGACTTTATTGAGAGACTTGAATCTCAGGAAACCTGCCCATCCTGACTACCAAGGCAAGAGCCATGCAACAAAAGTTGAATCTTGATGATCAAGGAAAAAGAAGAGGTTCAGAATATATGGGAGGAGACTGCAACACATTTGCCAAGCCAAGACACAAATTTCTGACATTAGCATTTAGCTGTCAAAAAGTTTCGACCCGAGAAAATAAGAGTGTGACAAATAACCATCCATGATTTCAACTTTTTCCCTTGAACTATTTACCAAATCTACTTCTATAATTGCAAGAACTAAAGAATTAATATAAAAAATCTAAATCGATTTAGACGAATAACAATGTTTTTACAGTCTTGGTATTAATGATAGCTTGATGGAGCTTTGGCACGAATGAATTATTTAGTTTTCGATTATCAATTTATGATATTACTGTCGATGATTTGTGTATCAAAATTGAATAACATATAAATTTATTATCGCCTTACTAATAGTGACAAAATTTAGCAAATTATGACTGCTTTCCATTTCATCTATACTCTTAGGACAACGTATCGTGAAGATGATATTTTGTACCTACAAATATATACCACTTACATTGGATATATCGTAACATCGCATAGCTCGTATGTCTTTAAAAAAAGATACCTGTTAATGACCAGAAAAATCCCTGTCCACGTATCATCAGCCTTTTGACGACATTTGTTTAAGACATGAGTGCCATTTTTAATACGGGGTATAATATAGCCAATAGCCTCTTTGCCAGATTCATTTTAAAACAAATTTTAGCAATAGGAAAGAACCCACCTGTTTCATCAATGACACGGTTAAAATTGTTGTGAAGCCTCCAATTGGTATTGACGAGATTATTGCAATGCCTTAGCTCAAAGATAAAATAGCCAGTCCATCTCCTTTCATAGCAATTATAGGAGGATTTAACTCCCCAAATCAAGCATAGGATATGCCTAAGTTAATCTTCGTCTTCGAAGATAACCGCATTTTTCTCTATCCATCATCCATAATGTGCTAGATCCCACAATATATCTTTGAGTGCATATTCACCACGTAATCAATTCTTACAAAACTCGCCACCATGACACAATCTGTAACAAACAAGCATTACAATCAAAAGAGTCGAGTACAAAAAAAAAAGAACACAAACACACAGGCAGGGGTAAAGCCCCCTGCCAAAACCACAAACAAAAAGTATTTTATTACTTGTGGACCGACCCCGTGAGCGCACCCAACGAGGTAAGATCCTTTCTAGCTACATGCCTGAAGAAATTCAAACATTCAGAATTTCTCAAAACAGAACAGCCTGAGACGAGCTAGAAACATTGATAGCTCTGTCCGATTGATAAATAGTTCCTTACAAACCAGAACAAAATAATTCATCTGGCCTGGCGCCCATGCATTAAAGATGCATCTAAAATAATAGTCTCTAGTGAATCATATATATAATTCATAAGACAAAACGTTAATTGTTCATTTTTCTAATGATCCATCGGCCGCTGCATATAGCACCATAAATACTTGTTCACAAAGTTGATTAACAACATGCTATCATTTTCGCACATGTAGAGCTACTCCTCCCTCCACGACGAGATTTCTAATTCTCTTTTGTCCGTGCAATTCCTGTAAACCACAAAAGATCATAGAAAATTAATAATCATTTTCCAATCGAATGCATAACTACAATCACATTCAAATATGCTTTTGCTCTACCAGCAACTCTACCAAAATAAACCAACGGCATGCAGCCACTTACCATTGTCAAAATACAATACAGACACAAGCATGTCAGCGTACCGCCCTCACAATTCAATAAAATATCATGTGCACTAATACAATTCCTAATAAGCACCATAGCAACTTAAATAGTAAAGTCGAGCCAACGTTATAACAAATAGATTCTTATAACAGAGCATCATTCAAGCTCAGTTTACAGGAACTCCTCGCCTACTCCAATGCTGGAGGGGCGTTTATTTTCAGATTACAAGGAGAATTCACCAAATTAACAAAACCCCTTTGAAGATGAAACCCAGAACCCTGTAAAATAATCTACAATGAAACCGAAGCAGTCGAGTAATCCTCTTCACGCTTTCAACCCTTAACCTAATACCTTTCATGCATATATACCAACAAAAAGCGGAACTAAAAGATAAAGATAGAAAACACTAATACCCTCTCCATGTCGATGATCCAAGAAAGCCAGGTGGTAAAAGTTTTTAAAAACGTTCTTAACAACAAATTCAACCATCTATCAACAAAACCCCTCTCAAGATACTATCCCAAAATCAGTAAAAAAAGCGAAATGCAGCTGAAGCCAGTTACTTCTCTACAATCTTTCAAAAGCCCTCTCAAAAACGCATTCAACCCTTCACTGTACATTTATCGCATAATCCAACAAAGGGCAATTTTATTTAACTGTGAGGTAATAATACCCATCCATGACGGCAAATCCGAACTTTTTTACATATTCCTATGCATCCCTTCAGCAGTTGCCATTAGAGGAATACAACGACAGACAAGTTAAACAAATATTCTATTTCAACACATACTCGTCACAAATCTACAAAGGGAAGTGAAAATGAAGCATCAGCAAAAGAAAGTAAGGACTGGGATTCTAATTAAAAAACATAAGTTCCAATAGAATAGATTTCCGATTTGTTGACAATTAATGGCGAATACAAATCATCAAGCATAAATTGAAGATATTAAGGTATCCTTAAAAAACCTATTAAGTAACCTAATTGAAATGAAGATATCAAGCCATTGACATAAGACTGCTGTCCATGTAATATATTCAAGCCTAAAAAATAAAAGGAAAATAATTTTCATAAGGGCTACAGCATAAACAAAAAACACGAAGAACCATGTGGTATTTGAAGGCATACTGGATAACTTCAACATAGAACAAACAAATGCTCTTAAAAAAAGGGAAAGTAATTTGCGTAGGTCATACATCCTTCATAACAAAAACCTCAAATATGAAATACGGTCCCATGGATGATAACGAAATATATAGTTTTACAGGCATAATGTGACCAATTAAAGTAGAACGAAGAAATAAATCGGCAAAAAGATGGACGGTAAAGATGCAACAGATAATAATACATATGATGTACAAGAGAAGCAGAGAACTTTGAAATAATTCATCACAAGTTTGAAGGGAAAGAAATAACTAACAATAATATTGTAATCCATGTATTGTACAATAGAAGCCATCAGACAGTGCCAGTATGCGATCTGGGCGCAATTTAAATAATTAAATAAAAATCAACTCTCGAGACAAGTTTAGAATATCAATCTTTTCCAGACCTCCAAAACTAGTCATGGTACACCAAAAAAAATTAAGTTAAACCTCCCAATCAAAACTTCGAAAGCTTAAAAATAAATAACAGAAACAAGAAGTTTCAAGACCCCAAGTACCCAATTAGAGACCAACCATTTCCCTAAACAAACACTAATTTTGATAAAATTGTATTGTGGATACACAAGTAAGATACAACTCCTGTATACAACAAACCCTCAAAATATGACTGATGTAAAAAGCTACATAATATATAAATTCCTGCTCATAACCCTACAAATCTCCATTAAACAAACCCTCGAAGCCTTGTACGCCTAAAATTACGTACAAATTACTTTAACCAGAAAATTTATGACCGCAAGTAAATCCGAACCCTACAAATCACCCATTAAACAAACCCTCAAAAGCCTTATACACCTAAATTAAGTACAGATTACTGATACCCAGAAAAATTATAACCTGAAAGTAAAGAATCCTCCGGCACTCAAAAGTGAAAACCTACGAATCTAAAAACACATGTCAAAACAACAATACAGATTTGAAAATATAAGACACTGGTACCTTATAAAAAAAAGACAGCTGCGATAACCAAGCCCTAATAAACGACCCTTAGTTTCAAAAATATATAAGTTTCCGTGTAGAAAACTTTCAAGAATGAAAACAAAAGACCCTCGTACGAAAAGAAAAAATACTCCAAAAAAGACACCTTGAAGGCACTTCGGTTAAGATATATCTATAAAATCACGTCGGTCATAAGAGTAGCAACCATTTATATCAGCAAGCTCACGATTAAGAGACATCGGCATCACCGACCTCGGTTAGAAGCCCTCGAGGAACAAGAAAGAGCCATCGCACAAATTACCACTAATTCCGAAACAGTAAGACAAAATTACCTCTGAAGCGTACCTGAAAACCTCTACACAAGAACCATTGACTCGTAAGCGTGGACCATATAAAAAAAATATGCACTATGAAAGGAAGCCAGAAATCCCAATTTACCACCTCTGGCTGTTCTACTCGACTGGCCGTTACTTAGCCCCTTCTCTCTTAAGCGAGAACTTTAAGCCTCGCTCTCCTCTACAATCCGAAACCGATAATAATCACAAATTCTACAGATCAATTCGAATAAGCGTAGGAAAATTAAAAGAAGTGCAAAGACAATCTTATTTCATTTCAAGGAGACTGACAGTATTCAAAGAAAGAAACCTGAAGAAAATTACAAATTGTGAGGTCTAGGTAATAACAGATCTATTTCAGAAACTCGAAATGGACGAAAAAAATCGTCGCAAAATTACCAAACATTCCAAAAGAAGAAGCCCCACAAGTACCTATATAACGTGCCTATATCAAATATTCATAAAATTCTACACATGAAACCTATTAAAAACCCTCCCTGACTCGCACAGAAAAGAGTCCAGAACCTTCTCCTCTACAGCCGAAAACCCATTTACAGTCACAAACTCGACATATCACATATGTCAAGCGCTAAATAATCAAAACAACTGCTAGGACCGTCCCACTGCGTATCAAGAACAGATCGAAATTGAAAAGGCAAAATGTAAAGCGAAGTTTAAAACCAGTACAGACCTGTACGTCCAGGCATCGAATTCGACCCTAATCCCGCCTAGGAATAAGATCTTGACCTCCATCCACAACGCCGCCGATGCCCGATGCCCGATGCCAATGACAAAGAATAAATAAAAGGGATCAAAAGGGAATATATAGAAGGAAAGATCGAGAGATTTTGGCTGTCGTGGCGATGGCAGAGCCTCGGATGTCACGTCAACTACTTTCTAGACTATGCCGCTGACGATGGGATCGGCAGGCTTAGCGGTGCTCGGCGATCCAATCGAATGTTGCAACTGGCGTTTGGTCAATGGTTAATTGGAAGATATTTATGGCATGCAGCCTGGGGCGGAGAAAAACGTTGGGGTGGAAATTGATTTTGTTTCCTATGAACCCATCTAATTACACCCCAAAAAAAAAAAAAAAAAAATTTAGATAGTATTCAAAGAGGGAAGGAGGGAACAAGGAAATAGTTGGAAGTACTTTGGAGATATGTCCCACTCTATAGGTTTTAGTGTTGATTTTGCATTCTTGTGAGTGTTTATTGTGGTCCACTTAATTGTGAAATTTGAACTTTTTTTAAAATTTGAGAGTTCTTAAAAATTTCACAATTTATAAGTCGTGTAACTAGTACTTGTGTTATTAGGTGCAAGGGTTTAGCTGATTTGAATTATGAGGTATTGAATTTTGTTTAGCTATACAAATGTTATCATTCCCTCTGCAAGTTGTCAAAAAATTCAATTTGCATTTGTCATTACTGGAAGTGTCAACTGACAACTCCAATATTGTTTGTTTGAGAGGAATTGTATCATCTTCTTTGAACAAAATATATGCTCCACAATACACTTGAGAGCATCAAGGCAACGACTTCCCCATGTCACACAAATACAATGGCTCAAATATTTGTTTATGTTGATTTACGCATTGTTGTAGCTTTGATGTTCATGAACTCAACACGTTCTCTTAAATATATCCACATCTTTCTTCAGTAATATATTTGAGAAGTTGTATGCTTCTAGGTACTATGACTTCAACAAAATTATCTATGTAAGACAAGTATGTTGTTGTCGTATAATAGACTAATTTGACATGCAATGATGCAAACCCTCTATTGAATAACCTTTTATAACTATACCTAAGCTTCAAATTATAATAATAATAAGCTTTACCAATTAGAAGAGAGAGGGAAATATCATTTTTAGCCAAGGAAAGAAATACCAACTCTCTTACCATTAGAAGACCGAGACTACTGTATATGCTTCAAAATGGATTACATTTATTTGAACAAAAAATATAAAAGATTAATAATTGAATTGTACAATGAACAACAAAAAACACATGATGTTGCATTAGTTGAAAAAGAAACTAAATTTAATAAGGCCCTTGAGTTCAGCTTCCTAATATATCTAGTATCAAGCATGTTTCGATCACTTGAAACCCCACCAATAATGCTCAAATCTAGATGAGATAGTACTTCAATCATTAAAGTTAATACAAACCATCTACAGATTTTGTTTTTTCTTCATAGCTAGGCAACAAAGAAACCCATTACAAGTTGAGACAATATATAATACATAGTTACTAACACGCTATGCCAACAATTTGATTTTTCCACAAGAAAATAATGAATATAAAACACCTACTTGCAACATCACAAATAAGGGATTTCACAAAGAACGTTGGGTTTATTTCATTAATCACAATAGATAAATATTGTTGCAACTTGCAACATATCTTCTTCACTTCCCCGTCTCCCTTAGTCCCTTATCTTGCTCCCCCCTTCCCTCTTCAAGATAATTTTAAATATATTACAAATCTTTTATGTCTAAAGATGTTATAATTGTAAATTCATTATGTATAAGTTGATTTTTTTTAATTTAAAATTGACATATCAGGTATCAAATTTAAAAATGATTAAGGTAGATCTATTAGATGTTATAAATCTACTACATTGATTAAGGTAGTTTATAAAGTTAATATTTTTTAGAATAATAAAAAATTAACTTACAAGAAGTCTCTCAATCGTTCAATAAATTGTTTAATCAAATATTTTATCTATTATAAATTCTTAAATTAGCATCTTATGAGATGTAGTTGGATAATAGATGATTGCCCTTTACCCTTTAAAATAAAACATATTCTTAATTTAACTGTTAGAGTAATATAGTATTTTCTTATTAATTAAATCATATTGATATAATTATTAAGTCACTTATTATCTCTAGTTTACTTAAGCTAAACTTCGGGCATATAATAATTAATTCTTTTATTAATCATTATCATGTAACCTAGGTTAGTTACCTGTTAGGGTTTTGATCTCCTTTATAAGGATTAATCTCTTTGTAATTATTCGTTCACTTTTGATAACAACAATCTCTCTTTTTGCTCATCAAGAATGTCTCATCTGTGGATTTGGGAATTCCAACCTCCATAAGTGTTGTTTCTCTCTTTTTGTTATAGGTGTTTGCATGCACATGATTCTTGGGAGTTGTGGGGTTGAGTTTTTATCAACTTCAACATGGTATCAGAGCTCTAGATCTTCATACCCATGTTCTATTTATGAGAGGTTTGGCTTGGATTTCAGATATGTATTTTTCTTTTGAAAGGTTTCATTTTTCAAAGATTTTTGTATTGGATCTGGGGGTCACTGATTTAAAGTCTACATTGCTCTTATTGTATGGTCTTCAGCTAAAAATACTCTCAAACCTTTTGAGAAAGAAGATATAATGACTTTTAAAGATTCTGTGAAAAAATTAGAAATGTATATTTCCAAGATGGGTTATCAACTCGGGCTTGTATTGAACACTTCCCTATAACAAAATGTATACTCCCTTGTTAATGAGTGAAAACTGTTGATTCGTGATCTTGTCACCATAACAAGCAGTGAAGTGCTATGATAGATGTCTAATTGTTTTAGACTGTATTTTCACATTAGATGTCAACATTTTCTTACCAAAAATTGTTTGACCTTATTGACCAAAGTGAGAAATATACATGAGCATACCATCATCATCAAATACTCCTGGCACACCTATGGGTCCTCTGATTTTTTCATCATAAGGACCATTGCTTCCATCATCTGCATAAAATACACAGAATAGCTCAGAAACTCTGTTGCCTTGTTTTCACAAATCAAAAACATACTCAATAAATTATACAGTTGAGACAATAGCAAACATCATAGAGATTCAACACAACAAAGTTCTTCTACAAAGAAGAGTTTAAACACAAGCAGTTTTTGTTTGTACTTGATCGTTTTATTTGAGAATTTGCTCTTGCAAGCTCAATATGTAAAGTTTCTCTTGTCTTAGGATCAAATGTCAAGCCCTGTTGACATATTTATTCTGTTGAATCAGAAACAGTGACATGATATTTTAAGAAACAAAATGCAGTAACATTACATGGCATATACTAGCATGCGTGCCTGGTTATAACTATTTATTTTCTTTAGTACAAAAAAATAAATAAAAAGGTGAACAAGTAGTTAGAAGCTACTTGTCATGTCCCCTTTTCAAATAATTAAAAATAATAATCTTTTCTAAGGCAGGCAGGCCCAAAAAGGTGAAGTTTCAGAAAAAGGGGATAATCTTTGGAAGCCAATGGACTAATAAATGAAAATTATTATTAAAATATGTTTTATTAACCCCTCTTGGATGTGAGTTAGGGTTATGCCCTCTTTTAAGGAGTTTGGAGGCATTTTGGGCTCATTTTAGAACTTGATTTTTGTGCATTGCTTTGTTGTTCTTTAGAGGCTGCTAAACCTGTGGAGAAGGAGACCCAAGAAGGGGAGTTTGCAGGTTTCCAGGAAGGCTAAGGATGGGAGTTTGAAGCCATTCCATGTGCATGCTCATGCAAACTTTGCTTTTGTGCTAAACAGTGCAGATTTGTGATTTTTCGGGTGTGTTTTTTGTAAGAGTTTGGTGTTTCCGATTGAGTATTTCATATCAGTTTGGGTTGCTGTTGTATTTCATACTTTTAGATGTTAAAATAGAGCTGAATATATGTATTTGGTCATGATTATACTTCTGTGATAGATTATTAGTGTTTTTGTGGTGTTTTCGATATATTCTGTATTGTTTTCGGGAGCCCAATGAGCATTGTTTTTATCCTCTGTTTGGGAGCTGTTGTGTACATGTTATAGAGATCTGGAAACATCATTTTGTAGGCTGTTATGTTGCTGAAATTTTTATAAAAATGTCCACTTTCAAATTGTTAATAATATGTAAAGTTGTGAAGCTTTTGGCACTATTTTTGGCATACCCGATTTGGGGTTTATTGAGAAATTGGTGGATCTTTGAAAGATTGGTTGTTTGATCTTAAAGATCGGATTAGAGGCTTGAAATATCATATAAAATCAGAGAAAGGGACATTTCAGTGGTATCAGAGCTATGATCTTGCCAGCCTGAGGGTTTGTAGAAGTTTGCATGTCAGTTTTGACAACTACCCAAATCTTGCATGTCATAATTTATGGTTGCATGTTGCTTCTAATTAGCGGCATGTCAAAATTTATGGTTGCATGCTACTTCTAATCATTTGCATGTTAGTTCTTGGTGAATTTGGTGGTTGCATGTTGCTTCTAATCAGCTGCATTTCAAAATCTATGGTTGCATGCTACTTCTAATCATTTGCATGTTAGTTCTTGGTGTTTGAAGAAGTTATAACCTATTGGGGTTACACTCTACTTTATCTAGAATGAAAAGGTATAGTACAGAGTCTCAGAGGACACAATCTTGGACAATTGATAATTGAAGGCTCTCTACATACTAAGACATATGATCAATTTAGTGGAACATATGGACAGTTCAATGGAAGTGGTGACTTCCCCTTTTTCATCAAATATTATATAATACTAATAAAAAGTCATAGATAGAAGAAAAAGATATAAAAGAATTAGCAAAGCATTGGTTGTGTCCTAGGTCACTCTTGTGATGATAAAATTAGAACATAGATTTTAGAGATGGAACCTGAGTTATGGTCGAGAATAACAAATTTTGGGCATAAGATGGTGAGATTTCTTGCCTTGAGCATCGACAACAAATGAAAATGGCAAAAAAAAAATTTCAATTCCTCATAACCGACAGTGGGAGGTGTTTATCTCTTATGGTTCAATTATTTGAATAGAGCAACAAGAGTGAGGAGCTAATAATCTGCATTGGTGTTGATCTCTATATTTATGCCAAACTCATAGTTTGAAAGCTCTAACCATTCTTCTACAAGATGGAAAACTCATGAGGTGTGAATGACAGATGGGAAATGTCTGACGCCTTTTACTTCCAAAGCTAACACATGGAGATATTCGACAATTATTTTTTGTGATGCATTGAACATGGTTACATATCAGTCAGTTTACATTTCTTGTGAGAGCACATGATTTCCTTGGGGTTTCAAGTGTAGACACCTAAAAACCTTTAGAAAATAAAGTATTTTTATTTTCTGAAAAATTCCTGATGACATCATCATTAATTAATTAATTTATTTATTTATTTTTATGCCATTAAATCCCTTTATCTTAATTAAAAATATTTAATTAAGGAATCCCTCTCAAAAATGTTTAAATCTTATTTAAACATTATTTCCTTATTTATTAATTATTTAATTAATAAATTGACCAAAAAACCCAAAATAAATAAAAAAATTATTTTTTGCCCAAAACTTGGCCAATTTCCTTAAGACCACTAACCTCTTCCAAAATATTCTAATCCTTCTTTAATTTTGATTAAAGGCTAATCCCATCATTTCCTACCCCTAATCCCAACTCAAAATATTTAATTAAGATTAAATATTAATTCTCGTGTTTATTAAAAAAGTTTTAATAAATATCTCCTCAACCCAAACCCTTGAAATAAATAAAACTTTATTTATTTCCTAAAAATCTAATTTATCCTCATCCTAAGAAATTCTAGACTCTTCTAGAAAGTCTTTATCCTCATCCTAGGAAATTCTAGACTATTCTAGAAAGTCTTTATCCTCATTCAAAGTCTAGACTCTTCTAGAAGATGTCTTTAAACCTAATCCTAATCCCCTCCTAACCTTGTCACGTTCTCTAAACATGGGTTAAGACTTACTAACCCAAGCCAAAGTTAACAAATATCTCCTCCTTCACCAACCCTCATTAAATGCCATCCACTTGCCTATCCCTAAGCTAATCCTAAACCATCCTAATCCATCCTCTAATCATTTGCACAATCCTAAGCAAGCTTAAAACCCTCCTAATCAAGCCCAAGTCGAAATTGCTCTCATCTCCCTCAAAATATCTCAACCATAAAACTTTATGAAGCCCACTAGGTCATAAATGACTCTTCCAAAGCCCTTTTATTGCTCTTACAAGCCATTATGAGGGTCTTTATGAAGATTTTATCCCTTGAGCCTCATTTGTTGACTCATCATTTCCCTTTCCTCCATCCTCTCACCATGTGACATGTGTCACTCCTTGATTGGTTGTAAGGAAGCACAATCCATGTGCTCTCCTCTCATGCAATCTGAGCCCTCCATGAGCTTTTTCCCATCCTTGCATCTTAGCCCTCAATCCCTCAAGCCTCTTGCCTATAAATTGGATCCTTCCCCTTTTCAAAATAACACAATCCATGAAGTAAAGTCATAATGCCATTTTGAGAAGCCATTTTACATCAAAACCATACACTCACACCCAAATTTCAACTCCATTTGAAGCCCTTTTTGAAGCATAAGCTTGAGCATACATCCTATCTATTTAGACAAAACTACTCAACAAGAGAGCTTCTCATTGAGAGAGCCCATTAATGGCTCATATTCTCAATTGAGAGTTCATCTTAGTCTATCTTGAAGTTTATGAATTTTGTTTAGTTTGTAGAAGCTTTATTTAAATTTGGTTTCTATTAGCATACTAACATTGCTCATATACATTTTGGCACGCCCGGTGGGACCCCACATGGGTCATCTTCATTAGCTTTTTTAGTCAAGTTTTGTATGTCATTTGCTAATTTTGGCTAATTTTGCTTGTTTTTGTGATTGGTAGGATTGTATAAATTGGTTTTGTAGGTCCACATGAGCATGAAGAAGACAAAGGAACTCATAGTCTATCTCATAGTATTTGCAAATTTTTCAAGCTTATAGGTGGACAAAGCACTTGGAATTCTTCTTCCTCTTCTTGTCTATATTCTTCTTATTCCATCTACTTCTTCTTCTTCTTCTTGTGGGAGATCTTGGCCATTTTTTTTTAAGGAAGAAAAATCATACACACTTCTTTTTAGTGCTTAAAATGAACCCCCAAATCATACATAAATCCATTAAAAAATTAAAAATTTGCAAAAAAGAAAAAATCTTTTAACAAGTGAAACTAAACCAATCCAATCATTTGCATCCTTGCAACATCAAGGTTTTAGATGCATTCGTGAAAAGTTAGGAACGCTTCATTTTTGGGAATTTAAAAAGAACTTCAAGTTTTCATTTCAAAAGGTTCAAAATCATCACTAAGTGCACACTAAAATCTAAATCAAACTCAAAGCATCAATCAAGGATAAAATGAACCTCATTTGCAAATATTTTAAAGTTCTTTTAAAAATCTCATGAAAACTAAGAGTCTCAAATGGTTGCCAAAAATTGTCCTAAAAGCTTTGTTATTTGTTCCAAACAAATGTCTTGTTGCAAAATCTTGAATGTTTCTTAGATTTTTCATGCATTAAAACAATCTAGGAATATCATTTTTGGGCTTAAAATATGCAAACTAGAACACAAAATCTTGAATGAAAACAAAAGTCCAAAGAGTCATTTTCACTTTTGAGTCCAAAACAATCTTGAATGATCTAAGGTTAAAACAAAGCACTTCAAAGTTCTTAAAACAACACACAAAATCTCAATCTTGAATGCTCAAAGGAAAAAACTTGAATGTTTAATCACTTGTCTTTGAATGCATGTTGCTAAAATCACTCTTGAGTGCCATGGATTAAAATCAAGTTTGTTTTTTTATGAATGCATGATTAAAACAAAAAATCCAATCTTGAATGCCATAGATCAAATAATCATCTTTTGGGGCATAAAAAGAATCCACATTTTTGAAATCTTCTAAGTTATAAAAACTAATAAAGATGCTTTGAGTAAGTTTGTAGTTGGACTCACCCTCTTTAATCACCCATCAATTTAACCATTGGTTGCAATCTCAGCGCCATCTGTGGGGATGGGTCTACCTAAGAGGGTGTTAAGTGCTCCACAAAGATCAAACTCCACTCACTTGGGTCTTTAGTGGTTTTTCTAAGTTAGAAAATTCTTTGAATGCACATTAATCTCGCTCACACTTCATTTGGGCATAAAAATTGGACAAATCTTGACGTGGAGAGCCTTCGGGTGCGCGCTTGGCAATCGAGTTTCACACATCTTTGTTTTGGGCTTAAAAAAAACTCACACTCAATCTTGAATGCCTAACAATCAATGTACATTGCATGGTTTGGACGCAGTTTCAATGACGCTCGCATTTCTTATGTTGACGATCTCTCGACTTTCATTATGCTGACGATGCTGTCAAATTGGAATGAACATTGTATGCCATAATCACAAGTGTCTTCAATCATAGCTTACAAAATCTAAATCATCAATTGGAATAAACGTGTGTCTTTTAAAGCCCAAGATCATGTATGTAGTCTTGTTTTACACTTTTTAGGAGGCCTGCTTGGGGATTTCATCACCCCTTGGGACGACCTCAAGTCCAGCGTTTCGGCGGAGTATAAAAATCGGGAGGTGAATCCAAAGACACCTCTCTTGGAATCAAGATTTTGTCACTCGAGCTAAGCCTCAAGGAACTTTATACCCTTGAGAAGTGAAAGAGGAGAAGTGGGTTACCGCTCCTCTCGGCTGTGTGACATCTTTTTGGTTTCATCTACGGATTTGGGCCTCACGTACCTTGCGTATATCGAGGACTCCCTAGCTATAACAAATTTCATCCTTGTAGAAAGCTTCCTAGGATGTTGGTGTGTTTGATGTGCTTGCTCCAAAATTTTGTCTGCTTGTTTGTTCGTAGCTTTTGAATGAATATTTGCCAACTTTGGTCAAAATTTCAAAAAAGCATAAATCTCCCAGCTCAAGGAATACTTAGCATAGTCACTGCCTCATCAGAAAATCATCCAAACTCCCCTGCTGCAACCGAATCTATCTAGTTCCTTGCTTTAGAACAATCCCAAATCCAAAGTCCATCCAAATCATCCCCCCATCCAGCTAGCAATCCAATCCAAAATTACCCAAACCTTTAAGGAATTGTTGTTACTCTGCCAGATTTTGCTATCCAATCAATCCTACCAATCAACCAGTCTCACCAAGGTTATCCCTCTGACAAAGCATTGTCTAGGGTAATCCAGCTTTGTCACTTGTATCCCTCATCACCTTGAGCTAAAGGTTGGGATCCACAAGTGGTCAATCTCGTGTCATGCCCATAGGATCATTAGTCTATCCTTAAGTTGACACAATCTCCACCAATCCAGTGCATAGGAAAAAAAAACTCTCACTTTTTGATAGCATGCCCTTGAAGTCTTCCATCCACAAGAAAGCCAAAAATCTCCAGCCAATCCTCCTTAGGTCTGTCATACAGCTTTGACTCTCCCTAGGAAATCCTTCATCAGCCAATCCAAAATCTAGGATTAATCCAAATCCAACCATGAGCTTCTGTGTTCATCCGTATGCAAGACCCCATCCCCATCCGACTCATCATCAAAACATGAAATCCAAAACCTATCATGATGTGTTCGGTCGTATTGTCCTTGCTTCTGCCACCTCCTATTCCAATGATGATGAAAATATTGTTGACTATGACAGGTATATTGAAAGCCTTAGAAACATTCCCCCAAGCATCCCCCAAAATCCAAGAGTTATTCCAAACTATCTAGTCATGCCATCTGATATCCCAGCTTCTCCTCCATCACCCAATCAACCAAGCTTCCAATCTTCCACCCCCATCACACTAGCTATTCCTGTCAATCCACCTCCACCTCCGACACACGAGTCTCCAAGGAATCTCCTAGAGGAAATACAAGAAAAGCTGCCTCGAATAGTCGATAAGCCATGTCATCTAATCCAACCATGTGAAGTAGTCAGTGATGAAGCTTCCCCATCTATAATATCACCTCCATCTCCCATAGCTACCATCCCCATACCATCCATCAAATTGCTTAAAATCCTTCCACTTCTCGCAAGCATCAAAATCCCACCACCCATCGAATCGCTCCAAATCCCATCCACATCTCCTCCTCCAAGCATTATCCAAATCCCATATAATGAACCTCATGCATCCACTCCCATCCATTCCTGTCAAGATCTTGTCCAAAAGCATGTTGATATATCCTCCGACAGAACAATGAATCCCGCCATCCCACTTATTCCCCTACATGATCCACTTTTGCCATCCCCTCCATATCTAAATCCTACCATCTTACTTACTCCATCTCAAGATCCCTTTCCCTCAGCCCACCCAACTCAAGATCCTATCCTCCCCTCTCCTCTACTTCATGATCATACATCTCCCATAATCCATGATGATAGATCCATCAAAAAAGAACTAATTATCATATCCAAAGCTCCAACTTATCTCCTGCAGCTTCAGCCAATCATCCCAGCTATCATCCATCTCCCTAGCCCCTTCAGCTTTTTCCATCCTAGCTACAATCCTATCACATCCATCATAAGACCTCCTTCTGCATGTTATCTTCTAATTGGGGGCACTATATTCCTTGGAGATCTTGTCTTGTCCATCCTCCCTTGTCATTGGTGTCTAGCTCTAGGCTATCCTCATGCAAACCCAATGTCATCTCTTTATATCCATCATAATCCTAGCTATCTACCATCCTATCCAGCCATCTCATCCTGCTCCTCTAGCTATCCTTGGTCACAAAATCTCTCATCATCATTGGATGCATCTTGCCAAATCCATATCTTTCGCTATCACCCCACCCTTAGCTTTCGCATCTTGCACAACATCGAACCATCCTGCTATCCTATCATCCTAAGCTTTTGCCTGCTTGTAACTATTTTGGTCAGCTTCAGCTTGTAAATATCTTGGTCCATCAGCTTGTACATCCTCTTTAGCATAGTACCATTGTATCTATCCAACTTTTGTGTCAGTTCCTCCTTGATCAATATCTTGCACCCATCGCACATCTTGGTTAGCTATTCCAATGCATCCTTTAGCTAGATTTCTTGTCACCAAAGTGTTATCTTTCTTAGTTCAGCTTGCCAGACGCATCACTCATCCAAATCCACCAGCTTAGGTGCTCTCCGATAGGTCCTTGTAGGATATAGCTTTCCTCATGTCTAATCTTGGTCTGTTAGTACCTCGTCCTACCCATCTCGTTGGCAAACGGTTCTATTTTGGATTTTCGCTTTCTTTTGATCTGGACTCTTCCCTGTTGGGTCTTGAAATATCTTTTCCAAGCAATCTCCTTGTTCCCTCCTCAAGGTTGCCATGATCTTCCATATCATGGTATACTGCGAATGGGGCAATTAGAGCGTAAGGTCTTGATCATGTCTTTTGCTTGTTTTCTTTTCTGGTTGTGGGTTACCCAGTGTCGTTTCCACACTGCTTCCTTTGGGATTCATGTGTGATACTGGGGCAATCCTTGCATGTTTGTTTTGAGTCAGTTCGTCAGTCCTCTGGACAGTTGGTGAAAAGGCCTTGATGTTCTTGGTAACCTTGGCAATTAACCAACAGTCCTATAGCAAATCTAGTGCTCAACTACATGGTGGTACTTCTCTTTGAAGTATCCCCCTGCTCAAAAAAGCTTCAATGGTTTCCCTTCATCTCCATTATCCCCCGTCCATATCCAGCATCCGTCTCTCCTACCCCAGCTTATGCATCAGTATCTCTTTGAATCACTCCTCACCTTTAGCTTTAGGGATCCACAATCCTAGTCTTAGGGATCCACCAATCCAAATCAATCCACCAAGCCTCATCTTTCGAGATCCACAATCCTAGTCCTAGGGATCTCCGAAACCCATCTTCCGCCAATCTGACTCTTTGAAATCCTGTTGCATCAGCTTTTTAATCCCCTCATCCATCTCCCCATCCTGGATTCTTTTTATAGCGCTCCGCTCCTTCATCCTCTGCAATCCCTGAGATCTTAAGCTTGCTTCCTCTTGTGCCTCTGATTCTCCCTTTATCATTCTCCCATAGTGAGAGTTTGAGCTAACTAAACCTCTTCTCTTAAGCCAATCTAAGTCTTCTTGCTCATCTCGAATTCTTGTACTTTTCAAAAAGTCGTTGAGCCTCGCTTTCTCTCCTCACCGCCTTCTTGAGGGGGCATCTTGCAGTCCATTCTCTCCTCTTCTGCTCTAGCCTTGGGCATCTTATTTTCTTATCTTTGATGTCATGCCACTTGCGGCATCACATCAAAGAAGGGAAAAATGTAGACACCTAAAAACCTTTAGAAAATAAAGTATTTTTATTTTTTGAAAAATTCTTGATGACATCATCATTAATTAATTAATTAATTATTTAATTTATTTATTTATTTTTATGCCATTAAATCCCTTTATCTTAATTAAAAATATTTAATTAAGGAATCCCTCTCAAAAATGTTTAAATCTTATTTAAATCTTATTTCCTTATTTATTAATTATTTAATTAATAAATTGACCAAAAAACCCAAAATAAATAAAAAATTTATTTTTTGCCCAAAACTTGGCCAATTTCCTTAAGACCACTAACCTCTTCCAAAATATTCTAATCCTTCTTTAATTTTGATTAAAGGCTAATCCCATCATTTCCTACCCCTAATCCCAACTCAAAATATTTAATTAAGATTAAATATTAATTCTCATGTTTATTAAAAAAGTTTTAATAAATATCTCCTCAACCCAAACCCTTGAAATAAATAAAACTTTATTTATTTCCTAAAAATCTAATTTATCCTCATCCTAAGAAGTTCTAGACTCTTCTAGAAAGTCTTTATCCTCATCCTAGGAAATTCTAGACTATTCTAGAAAGTCTTTATCCTCATCCAAAGTCTAGACTCTTCTAGAAGATGTCTTTAAACCTAATCCTAATCCCCTCCTAACCTTGTCACATTCTCTAAACATGGGTTAAGACTTACTAACCCATGCCAAAGTCAACAAATATCTCCTCCTTCACCAACCCTCATTAAATGCCATCCACTTGCCTATCCCTAAGCTAATCCTAAACCATCCTAATTCATCCTCTAATCATTTGCACAATCCTAAGCAAGTTTAAAACCCTCCTAATCAAGCCCAAGTCAAAATTGCTCTCATCTCCCTCAAAATATCTCAACCATAAAACTTTATGAAGCCCACTAGGCCATAAATGACTCTTCCAAAGCCCTTTTATTGCTCTTACAAGCCATTATGAGGGTCTTTATGAAGATTTTATCCCTTGAGCCTCCTTTGTTGACTCATCCTTCCCCTTTCCTCCATCCTTTCACCATGTGACATGTGTCACTCCTTGATTGGCTGTAAGGAAGCACAATCCATGTGCTCTCCTCTCATGCAATTTGAGCTTTTTCCCATCCTTGCATCTTAGCCCTCAATCCCTCAAGCCTCTTGCCTATAAATTGGATCCTTCCCCTTTTCAAAATAACACAATCCATGAAGTAAAGTCATAATGCCATTTTGAGAAGCCATTTTACATCAAAACCATACACTCACACCCAAATTCCAACTCCATTTGAAGCCCTTTTTGAAGCATAAGCTTGAGCATACATCCTATCTATTTAGACAAAGCTACTCAACAAGAGAGCTTATCATTGAGAGAGCTCATTAATGGCTCATATTCTCAATTGAGAGTTCATCTTAGTCTATCTTGAAGTTTATGAATTTTGTTTAGTTTGTAGAAGCTTTATTTAAATTTGGTTTCTATTAGCATACTAACATTTCTCATATACATCAAGCTCTAATTACATGGTGTTGCAATAACCCAAGCCTCTGATGGAAGTATGACCACAGAGCTTCCAAGTATGTTTTCTCAGTGGCATCTTGTACCACCTGCTTGGTGATTGGCTTCTCTCATTACCCCATCTATGAAGTCAAATCCAAAATTCTAGGTTTATATTGCCAAGGTTTATCATCAAAAAGTAGTTGCAGATGATCAGAGAATTGGTTTGCCATTAAAGAGTAAACTTTGAGAGTGTGTTTTTGATGCACCAAATCAGATATGTCATTAATTCGATTGTCAAACCTACTACGTGGCCCAATAATACTAAAGCATTTTGCCACCTTGTTTAGACATTCAATTTTCTATTGAACCGCGTGCATCACCTGTTTCATGGCTTCTTGACTTATTTCATTCATTAGCTATCTAACCCATCAAAAATACAAACAACTTCACTTCATGTTTTATGGCTGGGTCACATCTTACCTTCATAGTATTCCCTTAACTGTTGTGACCCTGTGAGCAATGTGTGACCAGCTCTTCACGCCATCATCGTGGTTAGGGACCTTATCATCTTTATCCTTGTAATTTTAAAAAATCTATTAATTTTCCTTTAGTCGCTCCTTTGCAATCTATTTCCTAGCTAGTATCAAATGCTTGTGGCCATGCGAAGACTATTTCCTTAATTGCTTGCTCCTTTGTTAAGGACTTTAAAACTGAAAATGAATACTTGCCATTGATTGATGTGACCATGCGAAGCCATCATATTGATTGCAATCGCACCATTACAACTTGAAATCTTATCCTTAATACTAACTCAATGATGATGCAATAAAGGTGTTTCGCTACTTCACAGCCTTAACTCTAGTTAGCCGATAACATCTTGCATCCTTGTGATGAAGGAAGCTCATGCATGGGGTCCACTAAGACACATGTCACAAGGTTGTATTCTTGCATTGGCTAAACATCATGTAACTTGGAAAAGCAAGAAAGTGATTGTTGTTGATGTAACAAGATCTGAAGAAAGTGTTCTCTTGCAAATCCCTTATTGTCAAATTTCATGTGAGACTTATGAAGCTAAAATTGAAACTTAAACAAATCTACTCCTAAACTCAAAGCATCATATACAATTTTTGTTGATAATAATCATTCAATTGTATCTTGTCATTGATGTTACATAAATGTTATACTCTAATCGAGCACTGTCTCCAATATCAGAGGAGCAAAAGTTCAAGGATTCCTCTATAAATTGAGTGAGATCAGTTGCCAAAGGAGTTTAGTGTAAACCGAGTCAGGTCAATTACCAAAGAACTTAGTGATAATTGAGTGACCCAATTTTAGCCGAATTAGTTGGTCTATGCAAGCTAAATTAGTGAATGTTATTTGTTTATTTGAAAGGGTATTCAATTTGGCTTGACATTGGGTTTCATATATATGAAAGGTCAAGATGTGGATTGAAATACAAGAAAGTGGAGAAGAAGATAGGATATGAATAAAGAAGGATATCTGATTTAGTGCAGAGTATCCAAGGAGTTGCAAAGAATGTTCAGATCAAGGGGATCCAGAGGATAGGCCAAAATAGTGATATGAATTGTAACCAGGCAACATTTCTAGATTGAAGTGTCTTAAGGCCTCTAACAAGGCCACTCCTAATGGGGTGATTCAAATCCTTTAACATGGTCACACCTAACAGTGTGTTTTGTAACCTTTAATAGGGTTGGCTCCTAACAGGGCTCACTTTAGAAGAGTGAAAAGTTGTAACTAGTTGCATTGGTGGTTTTCCCAAATTGGGTTCCCATATCAAATATTGGTGTCTCATGTGTTCATATTATTTTCTTATTGCTTTATCTTTTTGCAACTAAGTTACTAAAGGTTAATGCACATCATTATCTTAAGATTGCTTTGTTAACTGAGTTAAAATGAATATCTAGTTCTAACCAAGCTGTGAGTTAAAAGGAAGTTTGTATTGACATCTAAGGGATTTCAAATTGTTTTAGTGGTAACTAATTCACCCCTCCCCTCTGAGTTACTCCTCTTATATTTACAACAATTTAATACTCACACGCACCCAGTTCAATGTAAAAAGAAATATCCTCTTCTCTCTTGGGTGAGTGCATATTTATAACAAGAGAGAGGTGACTACACACTTCTACCAATATGAAGCAATATTTGATGTGTTTAGGAAGCTTCATAGGGGCTCATTTGTATCCTCCAACCCTTAGTTATATAAAATATGGGAACTACATATACTAGCACCCATATACACCAATGAGATGAACAACTTCATCCGACATTCTCTAATGTGGAATTCCTATAGATTCATGTGTCAATTTCCCCAATAAGGTATCAATTAGGTCCTCTTATAGTTCATGCTACAATTCTTTCTCTATAAACAGGAGTATTACACATATATCTTAATAACTGTCCAATTACTCAAGTCCAATTACTCGTACACCCAAGCTCTTCTTGCAAAATACTTAATAAATAATATTGGCTTAATATATTTATGAAACTAAATAGCATGGCATGGGATAATAATGGAGTATTGATCATAAGATCAAGTATTCATGAGTATATATAATCATAATCGCTTATCACTTCAAACAAGTTAGACAAAAAGTTTGGATGCCCAAAAATAATGAACAAAATATTCACCAGCACCAATCACATCACATATTACCTTTTCATATCTTTATATCTTTTTCACATGGGATTGTCAAATGCATTGAACTACTTAGAACCATTTGAACCAGTACAATGGTTGCAATGCTTTACTCAATTAAAAATATGACTGTATGAGGAAAAAGGTAGTGAAATTTTCTTTTAGAATGTGGCTCTAATGTGAACACAAAGGATACTTTGACCCATGTAAATTGATTGAATTGGTTTAATGGTCTTGAGTAGTTCATGACTTTGTCTTTTTTGAAAAATCTTGTAAAATTATATCTACATTTTCACTCATATATCATAAACATTCTCATTCATTTCCTAGGTATATCTATGGAGTACAAAAGCTCACCACATGTAGATTTTTAGAAAAGGAAGGGAGGTGGTTGTATGCTTATATATTGATGATTAGGAAATGAAGTTTTCTTTTTTGAAAAAGAGAGAGA
The DNA here is from genome assembly GCA_028749045.1 of Cupressus sempervirens. Classification (NCBI taxonomy): domain Eukaryota; kingdom Viridiplantae; phylum Streptophyta; class Pinopsida; order Cupressales; family Cupressaceae; genus Cupressus; species Cupressus sempervirens. Next base: position 865,616,242 of record CM053787.1, read on the forward strand.
AGTTTGAACTCTCGACCTCAAGATTACTTAAGTATCATCTATGAGACCTACACGCTAGCTCACTATGCCACCACCCCTTATGTTGTGGTCAAATTCCTATTATAATGTTATGCCTCCCAAAAAAACTTGAATGGAAAACACAAGTAAAAGATGATGGAGATATGTTAGAACACTCTAAGGCCCTCACCACTTGCTACTAACGAGCATCTCCTGTGAATGGGAAAGGTATGAAGAATTCCAAATTTTGAAGCCTCTAGGAGACTCCACAATAAGAAGAAACATCATAATGGCGAAATGCGACATCATCTTGTATTTTCGGGAAGACAGGAAGATAGCTCGTGAAAACATGAGAGTCATCAAATCTGCAATCCAAAGTCAACCCTACTAAGAACAACTGAACCAGCTTGACAAAAGAAGAAACTGCAGTTTAGTTAAAGAACAAACAGATTCAACGTAGAATGTTAGCTATAAACCTTAGTGGGTTTCTTTGATCGAATATCAATGATGGGTCGAATGGAGGCAAAAATAGCCAACAATACCCATCAAAGTGATTGTCAAAATTTTGAGCAAAAATATTGGGAATACAGTGAAAGAGTTAAAAATTATACCTAAGAACATAATGCTCAAAGTATGTTGTTCCTACCAAATATACTCCAAATTTAAATCCGAGGTTAGCATAATTCTCTAGATTTGTAAAAGTAATTATCAATTCTTTATTTTTTCTCTATCAATCAATCCATCCTTTTTTTTCCATTTTTTCTTATTTAGTCTCTTATTTTGCATGATTAGATCCTCTAAATTTACTTCATTCTTAACCATAAAAATAAAGAATCATTGTCCTGCCTAGCGCTTGACTCTAACTTTAGCTCAACGGGGCATTTCCCTTCTAATTTGTGCTATAAAGAAAGGTGGAAAATCTCTCACATTTTGACCTCCTCCCCCCTCTTTATGTACATTTTTGGGGAACCAAGAATGACATTTCCATTCTAATTTTGGTGTTAGATCCCCTTTACGTACACTTGATCCTTACAAACCCAACAAAATTCAACAGTAATACATATTCTTGAGAACTAAAAGAAACTAACCAACAACTCACCTATGTTCACAACTAAACCTTGCTACCTCTTTGTCTCAACTCCAATTACCCATACACCAAGGCTCTTCTTTTAAAATACTTAATAACTAATACTGGATGAACATGTTTATGCAACTCAATAGCATGGCATACAATATTAATGGAGCATTAGTCACAAGACGAAATATTAATGAGTATATATAATCATAATCACTTATCACTTCAAAATAAGTTAGACAACAGGGTTGGACGTTCAGAAACAATGAATGAAGTATTCACCGCCGTCAATCACATCACTCAATACCTTTTCATATCCTTTATATCTTTTTCACATGGGATCATCAAACGTATTGAACCAGTTTGGTGGGTTCAACGCTTTAGCATATGCTTTAACTCAACAAAACATATGACTGTACGAGGAAAAAGGTAGTGAAATTTCCTTCTAGAATGTGGCTCTAATGTGAACACAAAGAACACTTTGATCCATGTAAACTGCTTGAATTGGTCTAATGGGCTCGAGCAGTTCAGGACTTTGTGAACAAAGAAATGGACTATAAAACATATGACTTGAGCCTAAACATATGTTACCTCTTTATTGAACATTTTGAACTAGTTGAACACCCTGCACTAGTTCAACATGTTCAAAGTGTTCAACATTAGAGACTTAGTGAACATACAACCCATGAGACTCATGAATGAATAAATGACTCTTGTCATGGCAAACTCGCAAATTTGGTAATTTTTGGAGGGTGGCTAACAATAGTTAAATTAAATCAGCATTTCATCCAAGGTATACATCGCTTAGTTTTGATATAGTTTTGAACAGGTTACCTACCGCATAAACATTTTTAAAAAAATGTGTTTTATGACAATCCCTTGTGCTTTTGCATATGCATTCGTACACAGTAGTAGAAGACATGAACTTGTAAAACTTAAAAAAGTGTGTAAGGCGTATTTTCAATTAATTGAGGATGGTGGAGTGAGAGTTCTAGAAACAAACCAATTCCTTTATCCAATTACAAATCGAGCCTCTAAATACATACAAAATATGTAATAATTAAATCAAAAGCGATGTATTAGTCAACACACTATGCACAAGGAGAAACTAAATGAAGATCAAATATACTTTTAACCACTTGCTCTAGAAATCTTGTTACAAAATTAGGATAAACATAGATGATTGTGATTAAAAATTTCATATAGCCAAGTTGTTCCTCTTTCCGTTGTCCAATTTTTTAATCATGTGATGTAACATTCGTCCAAAAAAAAAAAAGAAACTTGATCTATATATAACCATTTGTAGGCCATAGAGAGCTATATATAACCACTTGTAGTCCACATAGAAGTATATAGAGTTAAATATAACCATTTGTAGCCCATATAGAATTGCATGCTTGTAACAGTTGATGATGATTACCATCGATATCTATGGATTACTAAGCTCGCCACTTGTGGATATTTAGAAAATAAACTTGTCTTCTGTGAAAAGGATTGGGGTGAGAGAGGCTCGAACTCTCGACCTCAGGATTCCTCAAATATCAGCTATGAGACCTACGCGCTAGCCAACTGCGCCACCACCCCATACGTTAAAAGGAGATTCCTGTTAGCATTGTAAACGCTGCGACAGAAATTAAATGGAAAACAAAAGGTGGGTATCTGTCAGAACACCCTGAGGCCTTCACTGCTTGCCACTGACGAGCAAGCAGGACGTTCATCGGGAGGCGAGCTGTGCGAGCAGCTGCCTCGGCATTCGCGCTCTGGCCCCAGAGTCTTATCTCATCTTCCAGATTTATGTGCTTGTCTGAGTTTGATACGCAGACCAAGTTGTACAACCTTCAGAACAGATCCTGTTCAAGTAAGGTCGTGCTTTAAACGCTTGCATTCTCCCATCATAAAGTCTTTATTCTTAGAATGTACTATAAATGTGGGATATTACATGCACGGGGCTTTAAACATGTCTGCCCTGCGGTTAGCCTTGGACACATTCTATCTAGAGTTTAAGTTGCAATGCTCTCCTAATCCGTTGGATTGACAACGCTTTTCTATGGAACAAGTAGGAAACATCCAAGGATTGAAGGCCTGAATCATTTGTTTTTCTGTTAAAACGTTAAAGCAGGGTTCAATGGAGGAGACTGTGGGAACATTCTTTATGCCTTCCACTGGCATAGACCAAAACAATGAAGATCTCCTCCTCCCCACAATGAATATTTATGCTTGGGTTAAACTAGACTCTGTGCATCGGTAAAATTAGATTTGTGCTATCACCCCTGTTATTTTCATGCAAACATGTTTTATTTGATCCGTAAAGACGATTAATAATAATAATTACAGGCCACAATGACAAAAACAAATTATTATTAAACTTACTGTCTTCTAACAAGCCCCGAGATTTTAACATGGAAAAAAAGAAAAGGCTTTTCGCCATAGCAGTCAGAAGCCTCAGCTGATCAGAGACTATCAGAGCCAGGTTTCGATCCTGGGACCTGTGGGTTATGGGCCCACCACGCTTCCGCTGCGCCACTCTGATGGTTAGAAGTTTGACACTGGTTTTAAAGAGAACTACCATACGTAAGACGGCTGAACTTATTGATTAAAACAATAAATACACCGATAAGCTGCCATAAAGTCAGCAAATATTAAGAGCAGCAGCGCTGTCGTAGGCCTAAAACGAGTTATTTATAGATTCATTTAAAAATGAACAGAAAAGAAGGAAACATGTCTGAGCCCACGTTCGAACTGGGGACCTTTAGTGTGTGAGACTAACGTGATAACCACCCAGACAACTGAGATTACGACTTCTTGAAAGGATTCCAGAACCGTATCCTGAAACGATTTGGAATCATTTGCCAGCACGTCATTTTGAGGATTTGACCACGTAGTACGACAATTTTATCGATCTCTGTGTTTGTAGTCCAACGGTTAGGATAATTGCCTTCCAAGCAATAGACCCGGGTTCGACTCCCGGCAGACGCAACTGCTATAATTTTGTAAATGTTACGTTGGCGGAATAAAGAGAAATTGTTTACTGCTAAAATGACGTGAAAAAGAAACACTTTTACAGTCGAAGACGACATGAAAGATAATACTATTTAATTTTTACGTTGGCCGAATAAAAGGAAACTGTTTACTGGTAAAGTGGCGCGACAAAGACTTTTACAGTTGAAGACGACATCAAAGATAATACAAAAATTTCCGTTGCCGGGACTCGAACCCGGGTCTCTCGGGTGAGAGCCGAGTATCCTAACCAACTAGACTACAACGGAATTCATGCTTCGTTCGCCAGTACAACTAATCTCTTTTAGCATCAAACAAAAGGTTAAAGTTTCTGCCTACCTATGTTACCATAAACGAGAAACGTAACCGCGATGGCAATGTGACAAGAAATGAAGTTCGTAAAGGTTGCATATAAGAAACGGAATATATATATATATTTTTAAATAATATTTTATAATACTTATATTTCAAATTTCAAAATTTAATGATAATATCAAATAATTTTATTATAAATAAATAATAAAATCTAAGATAGCATTAATAAATCTATTAATAACATATCATTTATAAAACTTAAGTAATCTAGTCAATCATTAACTAGTTCTTATCAAAGTTAATCTTTCTCTATAAATAAATGAACCATTGCAAATTTATTCCTACCTCACCGTAAATGTGGCAAGTTTAATTATCAATGTGACAAGTTTAATTAAATACTGCCAGTTTATTCATGATAAAAGGGTCAGTTACTAATTCTAAGTGTCACTGGCCAAAACAAATTCCCTTTGAAATTTGCAATGTTTTTCTACCGGTTGAAGTTGAAATCACTGCATTGAAACGACCGTTTCTCAACGTGAAATGGGTTTCACCCGTTGAAACGCGCAACGGTTGTAAGCCGTCTCGTTTCTGGTAACTATGTTGCCCGCTCAATTCAATTTCTGCTTATAATGGAGCAATTTTCGTAATAGACATTGGATCCTCGAACGCGACAAAATCAACTGCAAATCAAGATCAAGCATACCAACCCCAAATCCTGACCGGGATCTTTAACTAATAGTTCATCATACTTGGCGACATAGTTCTCGTGTCTTAATGGCAGCATCTACCCAGCAGACATAATTCACTATTTTAATGATTTAATAATTAATTTTAAAATTGTTTTACAATTATTTATTTATTTATTTTTAATTTAAAAAGTGCAATTCAAGAAATTCTCTCGGATAGTTATCTAGTGGCCAATCTAATCATGTCAAGGTATATAGATTTTCTCTTTCCATAGTACATGTTATTCATCATTCGATTGGTTCAAAGAGTACTAATTAATTAAATACATAAAAACTAGCACTAGCATCTTCGGTTGCAAAGGTTTAGTCGGTTTGAATTATGAAGCATTAAATATTGTTTAGCTTTTATCTGTCGAACACCTACACCAATATACAATTGATGTCATTCACCCTGCACGTTGATCGAAATAACTTGCATTTGTCATTACCGTAGGTATCAGGTGGCAACTCCAGGATTGTTTGTTTGAGAGGAGTCGTATTATCATGTTCTTTGAACACGATATATGCTCCATTGTACACTTGAGAGCATCAAGGCAACTTCCCCATCTCAGGGAAGCACAATGACTCAAATATTTGTCTACGTTGCTTTACCCATTGTTGTAGCTTTGATGTTCATGAACTCAACAAGTTCTCTAAACATATCCACATCTTTCTTCACTCATCTATTTGACGAAAAGCTATGTATGCTTCTAGGTAGCGTGGTTTCAACCATTTTAAACAATTATCTGTGTAAGACAAGTATGTTGTTGTCATATAGAAGATTGATTTGACATTGACCTTTTATAACTATGCATAAGCTTCAAATTAGAATACTAATAAGCTTTACCAATTGAAAGAGAAAGGGAAAAGATCTTTCTTAGCCAAGGAAAGAAATTCCAACTCTCTTACCAATAGAAGACCAAGACTACTCGATATGCTTCAAAATGGGTTGCATCTATTAGAACAAAAAATAGGAAAAACTAAATGTTAAAGTATACAGTGGATGACAATAAACACGGGTATGCTATAGTAAGTTGAAAAAGAAAGTAAACTTAAAAAAAGGCTCTTGAATTCAACTTCCTTATATATCCTGTATCAAGTATGTTTCCATCACTTGAAACTGCACCAATAATGCTAAAATCTAGATGAGATAGTAACTTCAGTCTTTAATGTCGATACAAAGCATTTATCTGGATGTAGTTATTTCTTTACACCTGGGCAACAAATAAACCCGTTAGAAGTTGAGACACTATATAATGCACAATTACTAACATGTTATTCCAATAATCTAATTCTTCCACAAGAAAATCATGGATACTCTAAACATATCCACATCTTTCTTCACTCATCTATTTGACAAAAAGCTATGTATGCTTCTAGGTAGCATGGTTTCAACCATTTTAAACAATTATCTGTGTAAGACAAGTATGTTGTTGTCATATAGAAGATTGATTTGACATGCAATGATGCAAATCCTCTACTGAATGACCTTTTATAACTATGCATAAGCTTCAAATTAGAATACTAATAAGCTTTACCAATTGAAAGAGAAAGGGAAAAGATCATTCTTAGCCAAGGAAAGAAATTCCAACTCTCTTACCATTAGAAGACCAAGACTACTCAATATGCTTCAAAATGGATTGCATCTATTAGAACAAAAAATAGAAAAAACCAATTATTAAAGTATACAATGGATGCCAGTAAACACGGGTATGCTATATTAAGTTGAAAAAGAAAGTAAACTTCAAAAAAAGGCTCTTGAATTCAACTTCCTTATATATCTTGTATCAAGTATGTTTCTGTCACTTGAAACTACACCAATAATGCTCAAATCTAGATGAGATAGTACTTCAATCTTTAATGTCGATACAAAGCATTTATCTTCGTGTAGTTATTTCTTTACACCTGGGCAACAAATAAACCCGTTAGAAGTTGAGACACTATATAATACAAAATTTCTAATATGTTATTCCAACAATCTAATTCTTCCACAAGAAAACCATGGATACAACATACCTACTTGCAACATCACAAATGAGGGATTTCACAAAGAACATTGAATTTGTTTCATTAATCGCAACAGATTAATATTGTTGGAAAATATCTTCCTAGGTCATACTCAAACTCTCCCTCCCTCCCTACCTCATCACATTCATTGTCTTCACCCTTCTTTCTCTAAGATAATTTTTATCTCTCCCTCCCCTTCCCTCCCTCGCCCCAAAATTTCTAATATGTTATTCCAACAATCTAATTCTTCCACAAGAAAACCATGGATACAACATACCTACTTGCAACATCACAAATGAGGGATTTCACAAAGAACATTGAATTTGTTTCATTAATCACAACAGATTAATATTGTTGGAAAATATCTTCCTAGGTCATACTCAAACTCTCCCTCCCTCCCTACCTCATCACATTCATTGTCTTCACCCTTCTTTCTCTAAGATAATTTTTATCTCTCCCTCCCCTTCCCTCCCTGGCCCCAAAATTTCTAATATGTTATTCCAACAATCTAATTCTTCCACAAGAAAACCATGGATACAACATACCTACTTGCAACATCACAAATGAGGGATTTCACAAAGAACATTGAATTTGTTTCATTAATCACAACAGATTAATATTGTTGGAAAATATCTTCCTAGGTCATACTCAAACTCTCCCTCCCTCCCTACCTCATCACATTCATTGTCTTCACCCTTCTTTCTCTAAGATAATTTTTATCTCTCCCTCCCCTTCCCTCCCTCGCCCCCCTTTCTATCTCCCCTTCCCCCTTCTCTCTCTAAGATAAATTTAAATTCTCTCTATCTCCCTCCTTTTGTCTCTCTCCCCTTCCCCACTTTTCTCTAAGAAAAAATTAAATTCCCTTTATCTCCCTCCTTTTGAATATCTCCGCTTCCCAGCCTCCCTCCCCTTCTCTTCCTCCCACCTTCCCTCTCTAGGAGAATTTAAAATATATGTCAAATCGTGTATGTTCAAAGATTTCAAAGATTTATAATTGTAATTGCATTATGTACTAGTTGATTTCGAAATTTAAAACTTAAATATCAAAATAATTAAGGTAGATCTATTAAATGTTATAAATCTACTATAGTTTTTAAAGTTAAGATATTTTTTTAAACAATGTCATTAAAAATTTTATTCAAATTTTTTATCTATTATAAATTATTAAATTAACATCTTATTATACGTTGTATCAAAATTATTTTTAAAATTATTTTCTTCCTTATTTCAGGCTACAATTAACTTCAAATTTTAGAAGTTAAAGAAATTCTAAATTTTTTAATTAATGATAAATAAGTTTTCTAATTAAACTTACTATTATATTCTATAGCATAAATCTAGTCACAGGCAATTTTTGCAAAGAGGACTATTGTATTTAACTTTGGTCTCCTATAGAAAAATATTTTATTAGATTTAAATTGGTGAAGATTTGAATTGCTTGAATAATCTCAAAACGTTAGTTAATATATATTATATACAAAAGGGAGTTTAATATCTAAAGTGAGAAAGATGGTTGGAGTAGATATAGGCATAAGCAATAAATAAAAGCCTTTTGAAGGTTTCGATTTCATATACAATTGTGTAGCGATATTGAAATAAATATTGCTCCTATTCATATTCATTTGCCTAGACATCACACTTTAACAAAAAATGAAAAAATCTAATAAATTTTACAAGAAAAATTAAAATAACAAAAATATTAAAATCATTAATTTATATACTTTTCAAGATTTTAAAGTTGAAACATTGTTCTTTACTTTATAATTTTTTTTTTTGATGAATAGTCCTTTTCAATTAATAAAATTTACTAAGATTACAATTCACAAATGTAGTGCCTGCCCCTAGATCGCATTTCTGTTATCATTGTCAAATTCTTTTAGGTTGATTTTATGCATTGATTAGTTTAGAGATATTGGATTTACAATACTATGATATTATTTCATGACTTTGATTACAAATATATCGGTTATAATTGTTTAGTTGATTTCATTTCACATAACGTTAATGATGTTTTGATGATTCCTAGTTAGTAAATGTGGTTTCTTTTGTAACAATGTTAACGTGATGTCTTTAATGATGATTATGTTGTATTAATAGAGATGCATTATTATATGTATGCATTTGATGTTAGACTTGTGATTTTTACAATACTTACCCCATACTTGCATGTGTATGGTGTGCGTGTTTATTTTATCTTTCTGTCTGATGTGTTTGATGTGGTTAAGGGAGGGAGTCGTAGTCACCTGCTAGTCGGGATCTACACGATGAACCACTCCCTGCCATTGTCTGTTTAGTTTAGATATATTATATAAATGTACATGCTCGTCTTTTATGCATGATGCAGGTACCGAGCATCGACTTCCCTGAATTGCCAAGATGAGCGTGCCCTATTACAAATACTCAAATGGTGAGAATGGGAAGATAATGATCAGGTCCAATCCTAGCCATAGCCTAAAATACTTGTCCTGCAAGGAGGACTCGTAACAGACTGTCTACCCTTTTTAAACCCGTGAGTATTTTGTGCGTATGTTGTTTTGTGAGTCTTTGGTGAATTTTTTGTTAATTAAGTCTAATTAAAAGATTAAATTAATGATTTAATTTAATGGAAAATTATTATGACTTTTCGAATATTTAATTATACTTAATTAATTGAGAAATTAATTAAATATAAAGAATTGAATTAAAGATAAAAGTTTTAAGATTAAATTTAGAATGAGATAATATTTATTTAATTTAATAATAATATATTTAGAGTTCATTTTTAAATAAATGCTAAATATTATTGTTATTTAAGTTAATAAATATTTATCAAATTAAACGTTCAAAATATATTAAAAAGGAAAAAGATATTAATTTATGGAAAAGATTTAAGTTCGCATGAATGAGTTTTAAATATAAGAGATTAATTTAAAAGATAAAAAACATGTGAACTTAATAAAGATATTCTAAGAAAGTGTGCATGAGATTTTAAAAGGTTATTAAATTAATTTAAAGTAAAGTAAAGTGGAAAGTTAAATAAAGTAATTTAATGATTCACTTAAAGTGCATGAAGGAAAAATAAAATAATATTTTAATTAAAAGCGAATTAATTGTGCAAGAAATAATTAATTAAATAAAATTATTATAATTTTAGACTGGTGGTGATAGAAACCCTAAAGGGTAATTAGATTCTATATTAGAGGGTTTTGGGGTCATTATTGAGGGGGAAGTTTTCAGACACAGGTTTCAGGGAACAAACTTTTGGAAGAGGAACAAAGAAATCTTTGGAAGTTTTGAAGGTTTTGGTTTAGCAAGGGATCACCAGGTTGTTAGCATCAGATCAAGGTAGGGTTTGTAAACCATTCTAGAAACACTTTCGGATCTCTGTCTTCTTCGTGCTTGTTGGAAATTGCTTTCTCAAATTTTATTGAATGAATCTTGCTACCTTTCTTCTGAATCTTTTGCTATTTGATTTCTTTTGGGAATCGGGATTCAAAAACTATTTAGAAAACTTCGTTCTACAATTGAAAGAAATTAGTATTGATCGAGATTTGGGTTTGAATTAAGATGGAAGCAAAAAAAAAAAAAATTAAATCTAGGTAGGATTTGAGTTTTTTTTTCTTTTAAAGAAAATTTTAATTTGAAAATTCGAATGGTTGTTGGTAATTCCCCTATAAGATTTAATGGCAATTATTTACAAAAAAACAAAAAAAACAAAAAAAATATATTATTGTGGAGTTGTTTGAAATGAATTTCATAAAATTTAATAAATTAAAAATTATAAAATTATAAAATAATTCTTAAAAAAAAATCTCACACATAATAAATTTAGAAAAATAAAAATTTATTTGGGGGTTTACCCCCCCCCCCCCCCCCCACCTCCTGCGACGTACAGCCGTCGGCAGTCTCTGCTGACGCAGGTACTGCGCAGACGAGCTGCCGCAGGACCTGCGTCAACAGGCCTGCCGCACGGCAGCAAAGCCTTGAAGGCTGCGCTTGCTTGTTTAAGCAATGCGCTTTTTGCATTAAAAAAAAATGAAAAGTATTTAATTCATTTTTTTGAGTTTGTTTTTAATTATTACGTTTTAAATAAAATAAAATTTATATTATTAATTATTAATAATTTTATTAATATTTTATATTATTAATTATTAATAATGTTATTAATTTTTTTTTAATAAATTTATTTATTAAAATTTATTATTAATTTAGTAATTATTTAAATTTTTAATAATTGAAATATGGTTTAAATAAAATTAATAATTGACTTAATTGAATTTGATTAAGAATTATTATAACGAGAGTTATTGAGCAAATATGTAAATTTATCTATTATTGTTAATGATCATGATTCAATTAAAATTAATAAAGCGTTACTTTTGTAACTTGAAGAAATAAATGGGTATACGCAGACTATGCTTTTAGGAAAATTGACTTTTATCATGAGCATAACTTTATATATATATATATATATATATATATATATATATATATATATATATATATATTTGAGTCGAATAGCTGGATGAGTTATTGGATGGAATAAACTAAAAATCTTATAACTTGAAACAAATGTTGAACTGAAACTATAACATTACATTTAACTCAACTATATGTTTCAAAACAAACCAAACTATGAACTGTATTATTTGTTTGTAATATATATGCATTCGGATTTTGGAGTCGAGTAGGTGTTGACCAGTCTAGGATGTACACCAGAGGCCTTGTGAGATTTCTTTGATACTATTTTATGTGGCTGGATGTTATGATGTGTTTTGTGATTCATATTGGAAATTATGTCTATGAGGTTTATCTTGTGGAGCTTTTATGTGTTCTTGGATAGGAGAACCATCTTATTATCAGGTTGTCTATTAAGAAACCGAATTTGATCTTTATGGGTGTTGTGGTATGGGACACAACTGTGGATTTATGTGTTTAGGAGAGGTTGTCTAGGTACATGACTTTGGGAGTAGCTTGCATAGGGGTCCGGGACCCAAAGTGGTTAGTACCGGGGTAACCTAATGCAAGTTATGTAATAAGTGATAATCTAGTAATTAAAATTTATGGGGGGGGAACACACTAAAAAGATAAGTTAGAGATTTTTGATCTACCCATGCCTTTAGTGCTTGTATAGACTAAGGATGGGAATGAGATGAGTGCCTCGTCTTCTTGAGAGGGCTTTCTAGTTTTCCATATGTGTGATGTTGAGGGTCCGGGGTTCAGAGTAACCAGTCCTGGGTAACTCAACACTTGAGGGTCCGGGGTCTCTTAAGAGATCAATCCAGGGTAACTCAAGCAGCCATGTGATGACACTCCCTAGTATGTAGCCTGAGTCTCCTCTGTAGATTTTGTGTATCTCTAGTGGTGTATTTATTGTTGGATGTGTTTATTATGGTTATTTATTTTCATTGATGATGATTGGTGATTCATGGATGATGTACTTTTGACATGTGGTTTTTGACTTGAGGTGATTATCTTTCGTTGAGTTTATCTTATGATCTTGGTATTTGGTTTATACTTGGTTCGTGTATGATGTTTGGTTATGTGGTGTCAGTATTGGATTGAGTGTTCTTACTTTTGGATTATTTTATCTTCTTGAGTAGTATGTGTTACCTTTGAGATAGTTTTGGCTAGTAGGTATTCCATGCCTAGGAATGTTTTATGTTTGATAGCCGTTTGTGGATCGTTCATTATCTTCCCTGCACGGTGGGAGTGGAAGCCTGACTAGGTAACCACGCGGTCGGGAGGTAGTGCCTTCTTACTATTTGGGTTCCCCCTTCACATTGCTAGCTATTGGATGTTCGTTGCAGAAGATGTACCTTTATCATTCTTATTTCATATCTCAGAGACTTCTTTTCAGATGATGTATATATGTTATCATGTATTCTGATGTATTGTATCTTTTCTCACATACCCTGCGACATGTGCAGTGGATGTACTTTCATTGTATTGTTATACTTATGCATTTTCTTATGCGATTATGTATCTATTATTTCTTTATGATCTTGAGACATTGTACTTGGAACTTAAACTAATTAAAATAAAAATTATTAAATGTGACTCAACGTAAAGGAATCCTTGAGGAATTGAAACTATATCTATAATTGCAAATGTGTATTTGTTGTGCATGTTCATATTGCTTCCGCATTAATGTTATCTTGATGTTGTTTAAACTTTAAAAAAAAATAGTTCAGTAAACATTGTAACATGTTAGGTTTATTTCTCTTGGGTTCCCGAGCGGGGCGTTACAACAAAAAGGGCCGAGGGATACAGGATCACCCCGCGAATGAGTTCAATCAGCCAAAGCCGAAATAAACAACATGGCCGCAGCCAAAAACTCCTCCGCGGCCAGACAAGAAGGATGCGGAGACTCCAACTACTTTATACTTTTTTTAAAGTAAATAATTTTATTTTTTATCGGTAAAAGCTCGAAGCCTATTAATAAAATAGAATATAGTTTAAAATACAGAGTCTCTGTTCAAACGGGCCCTAGTATGAGAGAATGGAGAGAAAAAACCTCTAGTCTTGCCCGAGACCAAGTCATATACAAATACATAATTGAAATGGGCATAGCCCAATTTTCCTATCCTATTGAGCAGTTTATCCTCCTTGACTCTTATCATGTGCATAATAATTCTTCAGCAAATAAATGTCTTGTATTTATGAGGAGTTTCCTTGTTTCTCCTTTAAGTTTGCAGGAGTTAATAACAAATATCGTCTTTTCCTAGTTGTTTAAGATTTTCTTTTTTGACTGTGCCTTATCCATCCATCCGATAATCGAGAGATATTGCAAAAAAATTCTTCTAGCCAAGATCATTGTCAGTAGACACAAATCTAATATATTATATCAATTAGAAAAGAAAATGTATTCCCAATTTGCATCATTGTAAGGATTAGTAGCCTGTATTAATGATATCATGTTCTCCTGAACTTAGAATAATGAGTGATTAACTTGTTTCTAAGTTTTAATTTTGGATTAGCTATTTCTTTAGACTCTATTTTGATGTTCGAATTGTTTATTATAAAATTGAAATGGCTTCCCTTCCTCTTTTGTAGTGGTTGAGTTTAATCTCCATGGTTCAATTCACCTCTTTATTTGATGGATTTTAGTCTTCCATTTGTTTCCTTTTAGGAATCTATTTCTTGTTGTCTATTTTATTTTTGGGTTATTTTCATACACTCTAATATCTAGAATCTATTATCCCTAAGAACGTCTTTACACTAGTAAATTTAGGGCTAAATTGTGACGCGAAAAGGTCTCAATTTCGACAAGAGTAGGTCGCTAAAGCCACCAAAGTTGTTGTCGGACAAATTTGGTCGATTTTCTGCCACATTCATTGCGAGTCACAATTTCGTCTTCATAAACATGGACTTACCGACACGAATTTCGTCGATATCTCTAGCCAACCTGAACTGTTATTTTCTCATTCGCGAGCGCAAGTCATCTCAATTTCGACATAAACCTACCCAATTTTGCGTCTGAATTTCGACCAAAAACCCTTAGTTATCTATGCCCCTGCCATACTCGCGACGTAAAATTTGCCAGTTTGGTGTCACAATTGAAATGAAGATATGTCACAATTGAGACCAAGATATGTCACAATTGAGACGCATTGTCCCATTTTTTTTGAAAGCTTTGCTCTCATAGGAGCGTTCAAAACTGCACAAAACTTGATTATAAAGCGTAATTGCTTGATGCATGAGAGTCAAGGTATCATGCACATTTTTACCTCCACACCATTGTTTCGTTCGTCAAATTATTTATTTTATACAAAACAATGGGAAGGAGGAAGAAATGTGCACGATATCCTGTTTCCACTGAGCAATTATGCTTTACAACTCAAATTTTGTGGAGTTTAGAAGGCTCCTATGAGAGCAAAGCCTTTGCAATAATTGGCACAACGTCTAAATTTTGGTTCCTGCAGGGAAGAATAAAATTAGGAAATAATTATTTATTAGGAATGAAAGCCAATAATTTCATCTATTTTTTAAACAGATAAACGTGACAAAAAAACTTACAGTCCCAATCACATCATCATAAGAGCGCATATATAACTATAACTATAACTGTCAGATACTTTTGGAAGGTATGAGCAATTGTTATCCAATTTGTCTAATGTCTAGGATGCACCAATATAAAATTAACTTTTATACACCAAATTTATGCGTTGGGTGCTTCCTATTTCAATAAATGACCCACTCTTCCTACCCATCTCAAATATTATAATGTGAGCAAATGCCAAAAACTCACCTTGGTTGAGCGACTTGTCCACCCTTTTGATTCCCTCCACTGCTGAAAGAACTAAAATATATCAACAAATTAAGTGTTAGTGAAACTACTTGAACAAATGAAAGGGAAAAGTTAACAAATTTTGTACAATCTAAGGGATTTATTGTGAATTAAGTAGACTTCGAGATCATTTGATTTCTAACATATGATAATAGATCACACTATTGAAACATTGATATAAAAAGCATACAATATATTGAAAAATAACAACAAAAAGCATTACATATTGTAAAAACAATAATATGTACCAGAGATGCAAGGGGTGAGGATGCCATCTCCTATAATCATACACATCCCCACAAGGGCTAGTATTAACAAACATCTCTTGGCAAAGTTACTTTGTTCAAGAGCTTCCTTTATCCTAATGGCTCTATTGGGCTGTCTACCTGCAACTTCAAGTGTATATGAAAAGAGTTTCCTGTCTTCTTCCTGGTGATTGGGTATCATGCTGACATTTGCATGGCGACAAATCAAAGAATAAAGAGCAAACGTTCCACCTGCAAAAGAAACCGTCCCTTTAAACTTAGAACACATGTTTTCACATCAAAGAGATCAAACTTTGACCTAAAAATAAAGTGAAACTAGAGCTGTTATAATCTTACCATCTCCATTATCATTGGCCCACAATACAATGAAGACATATTTGATGAGGGGCACAATACCATCTCTTACTAAAATTATGGTTGCACAATTTAACTTTTGCTACAAGCTATCCTTCAAGAATCCTTGACTTTACCAGCCATCGTGGGCTTTCAAACGGATTCCCCCATGTAATAATAATAATATACATAATACAATGTGGTTCAATTGAAAGCAATTAATGAGAGGAAGTAATTTTACCAGTTAGCAAACTCTGCAGTTCAAACATACCATTACTACACTCCCTCTCCCTCTCCCTCTCCAGACATCCTTGCAATTACCATAACCGATTGTAGTAGAGAACAAGATTATAATATAGTAAAAATATAAATGTATTGGAGTATTACTACTTCCAGCCTAACAACAGTACAACAAAGATATCTATAAACTATGATTGACATGAGAAAGCTTATACGAGTATTGATAAGCTAGAAAACCTAGTAGGATCTTGCTTACCATAGAAACAAAAAGATCTGGGGTGAGTATTCTTTGGTAACTCATCCTCTAAAAGACCCCTCTAAAGGAAAGCACAAATTGGAAGTCTGAAAAACATACCTTTTTAGCCTCCTTAGAGAAAAGTATGTCCTGTTGATGGTTCCATTGATCAAAGATATAGAGTGCATGCCACTCAATATCTTCTAAAAAATTGGCACTTTTCTTAGCAGTATTGATCATATTAACTACCAGAGATCGCATTCTCTTGTGTGCATCACCCATAGTGATGAGCACAGAAAACTCGCCAAGAATACTATTTACTAACTTGGGATAGCTACTCTGAAACAATCAATCCTCATTCTGCAGAACATACAAACTGAAATCGAAATTACAAGATACAATTGTGGGCTGTCCAAACACATGTGATGCAAAAATCTTGCCAAACCTACCAAAAACACCCCATTTTAAAAAACTTTATAACCCAAATCATCCTGGCATAGATAATCATTTATAATAAAACAGAGTGTAATGAAACAATTTGTACAAATGAAGTGTTAGATTAGGTGAAAATCTAATCTCCCAAGAACACCTGCATGCATAACCCTGTCACATGGATGAAGCAAAGAACAGAGGCAAGGAAAAATCAAGGAGGCCAAAAAGCCAGATCCATCTTATGGACATGCAAAGAGTAATATCTCATGTAATCCAATAAGTGAATGTATAAAATACAAAGAGGTGAATCCTTATAAAGGAATCACGAAACTCGAAAAGGGAAACTAAAGCCTAAAAAAGCTAGGGTTGCACAATATAATTAATAAAATATTAATTATATGCACCAACAAGATAGCTTAAGAAAACTAGAGTAATAGGCAACTTAATTAATAAAATCAAAGTGATTTAATTAATAAGTTAGAACAAATAATTACTCTAACACCCCCCCTTAAGCGAAGCTTGGGAGGAAGCTAACCTAGCACAACTATGAAAGAGAATTGGGTCCCAGCAACAAGGCCAGATCAGGTACCCAATCAAACCAAAATCTCTATAAAGAGGAGAAATAGAGAAAACCACATGGGAAAAACCCTACTCCAAAAAGAGATAGAAAAGAATGTTCCAGAAGAAGGAACAAAGAGATCAGAAGAGAATCATTGAAGCATGAAGAACCACAAAACTCTATCAAAATGCTGATCTGCAGAACCTCCATGGAAATAGAAGGCACGAACCATCAACCAAAGAAGCATAGAACAACAATATAACCTCCCCTTAAGGCAGGTGAGGTGACAGGCAGCTGAAAAGATGGGCCAAGAATCTCCTACAACACAGGAGCCAAACACATCAAGAGTGAGGTACAAAACACTAATAAAGGCACATGTCATCGACACTACACGAGGAATTAGAGAAAGAGGGCCTATAAGCGGCAAACAACTATCCCCCCCATGGTACTTTATAAAATAGTGCGAGTACAACGAATCACAATGATGAAAATGATCCCCAAACGCAAGAGTGGCACTTTATCTCAGTACGTTGCATAAAGATGCTTACAATGAATATCAACAATGATAAAAAAAAAACATAAGGCTGAAACAACAGAAGGTAAAGCCCAAAATGAAGCAACTGAAGCAACAAAATCAATCTCCGGATCTGAAACAAACAGAATATCCACCAAAATGCTGAAATGCAAAAGATTGAATAGGATGTGCCTAGAATAGAATCTGGAAAAACAACTAGAATCACTGAAAAGAGCATAGAAAGAGCTTTCCAGTGATATAAAGAAGTCCAAAATTGAAGATCGGAAGCTCAAGATACGCCTCCCGGAGTGCAAAATAGAATATTTGGCTTTGACTGCCAAAACAGGCAATTAAACTGCATTAAAACTCAAAAACACCTATACCAACATCTTCGTCTTGGAACCAGCTTTTCGACGCTCTTTTCGAATTGAAAAAATACATCCGTATGCTCAAGTTACGGAGAAAAAACCTCCAGGGCCTCTGAAAATGCAAAAAATTATTATTTTTTAATTAAAAAAATAACAAAAAAAACAAAAACCTCCAAAAAAAATGCGCCACCCCGGCTCCGCCGGCGGAGTAGTGCACGGGCGGAGGTTGGGCGGAGGTTGCAGGTCGCGCTGCCATAGTGGTGGAGCCACGGTGGAGGGCGGGCAGGCAGTCAAAAGGTGCTGTCGGCGGGTCACCAAGAGCCCTGCGGTCAGCGGGACCACCAACGATTTACCGCAGACGGTTTTCGCCAACCGCTAGCGGTCTCGGTGATCGTTGGCAGTTTTTTTAAAACCGCTGTGGAAAAAAAAGCTGCTTTTATATTTTTTTTCCAATTTTTGATATTTCTGCCTCGAAACGCGTGCAGGGGGTTCGTACAGCCCTGTCGGACAATTTTTTTTTGCCTCCCAAACCAACGGTGTCCAAAATGGACAAGTTTTATATGGATTTTGATTGCAAATGGCCTTCTGGATCCAATGGAAGTGTCCTTTTGAGCCCAAAGTGCCCCAATTTTTTTAAAAAAGTTGTCCGTACAGCTTCCCACTGCTCCGAAAAATGCAGCTTCTGAAACGCTTCAGCAAACCACGAACAACGAGCAGCAAGCTAGCTTTAATACCATGTTAGATTAGGTGAAAAACTAATCTCCCAAGAACACCTGCATGCATAACCCTGTCACATGGATGAAGCAAAGAACAGAGGCAAGGAAAAATCAAGGAGGCCAAAAAGCCAGATCCATTTTATGGACATGCAAAGAGCAATATCTCATATAATCCAATAAGTGAATGTATAAAATACAAAGAGGTGAATCCTTATAAAGGAATCACGAAACCCGAAAAGGGAAACTAAAGCCTAAAAAAGCTAGGGTTGCACAATATAATTAATAAAATATTAATTATATGCACCAACAAGATAGCTTAAGAAAACTAGAGTAATAGGCAACTTAATTAATTAAATCAAAGTGATTTAATTAATAAGTTAGAACAAATAATTACTCTAACATGAAGAAGATAAGAAGATGCTATCAAATATTAGCAGTGAGTAATAAGACATTTTAGGACGACAAACTTTTAGTATCTCATACTTTTCAATATGTTGATCATATAAGCTTTACTATTTGAATTCAAGAGTTGTCTCTAAAAATCTAATTTTGAAGTTTCTAACTGAATGCCCTAAGGCATTGGATAAGTTAGTAAAGCAGACCCAATTTTTCGTTCTTTTTTATGACAAACAAGAGAGCTCAAAATCTTTTTCCAATATTGAGTGTATAGTTCTAATCTTTCAAAACATCTGTTTGAGAAAAAATGTTTTTATGAAAGTTATAAAACATACAAAATCATAAGTCATGTTAATGTGTTGAATTTTGTAAAACTCTTCAACACTTTTATTCCTCTCGCTTTCCTTTTCATAATCTCTGTAAGGATCAAAGATTATAGTGCAATATGAATAATGTTTTTGATATTTATGATTAATCCAACATGAAGTAGCCATGGAAATTGCAAAAAAAAATATCACCTGAAAGCATGGCCGAATGTGTTGCTTTCTGGTGTCACAAACCGCCATCCAAAACCAAGTCATTAAGAGTGTCTTCAACAACCAGCTTGTCATTATGAATGCTGGTTTCATCTCCAAGAAGGGGCTCTGCAATATAATGTAAAGATTAAAGAAAGGAAGTAAAAACAGGGGGAAAAAACACCTTGGGTTTCAAGAACAAATCCAGAAAGAATGTTGTGAATGCACAAAGAGTTTGTTTGACCTGCTACAATAATTATCATGTTTTTTAATATGTACACCCCTTATTGCTTGTCACGTCCTGCAAGACAACAACTTTGTTCACAGAGCAACATTTTTATTGTTTTCTCAACATTCCTATTAAAATTCAATTGTATGAGGAGGGACTATCATTTCTTATTTTTGAATTTGACTATTCTTAAACTATTGAATTTGACTAAGGAAAGTGCAATTTCACACCATTTTCCATGTTGATGTTGAGATACAGACCTGTGCAATCCAATCTCCCAAGGAATAGATAGCACCACGTATCGCCATCTTTGCCAAAACAAGATTTGTCATAAAGCGATGTTAGAATAGTTACTAAAATGGTCATAAATTATGTTGTTATAGTAAAAGAATACTTTAACTTTAGAGAAAAAAACTATACAATATTAAAACATGATATCGTGCTTTAAAAACTAAAAAGGTACTTGTAACGAAGAACTTCATTTCGACTTGCTAATTGGTTGTCACTATTAACTATAAGCTTATCTTTAAAGTTTGAGCTTCACTTGGTTTCGAGAATAGTTAAATATTCTCTACTTAACAGGGCCAACCACGTGAAGGTGGAAGCTCATTTGGCCCCTCCCCCCCCCCACCAAACATCACTCTAAATTCCCCATTAAAATTTAATAACATTCAATTCATCCATTTTTGAAATAGAATATTCAATCACATGATATCATTCATTAACACATAAACATAAACACACAACATTCATGAATAATTCATTAACACGCAACATTCAAGAGTAAGTCATTCATGAATAATTCATTAACACAATATTCATTAACACCCAACATTAATGAATAATATTCATTAACAATATTCAAGAGTAAGTCATTCATGAATAATCATATCTTTTTTGTTTTCTTGCCTTTTCTTTTTTTCATAAAATTTCTAAGAGGAATATCAATGTCCTCGTTATCCCCATTAACATTTAATAACATTCAATTCATCCATTTTTGAAATATAACATTCAATCATTATAATCACATGATAACATTCATTAACACATAAAATTCATAAACACACAACATTCACGAATAATTCATTAACACGCAACATTCAAGAGTAAGTCATTCATGAATAATTCATTAACACAATATTCATTAACAATATTCAAGAGTAAGTCATTCATGAATAATCATGTCTTTTTTGCTTTCTTGCCGTTTCTTTTTTTCATATAATTTCTAAGAGGAATATCAATGTCCTCGTCAGGATCCCCCTCCTCTATTGGTTCTAACACATGTCTCCTCCTCATCCGTTCAGGAACATTATGAGGCCGCTGCACCAAAGGGGGGTCCGCTGCAATAACAAGTACTTCATGAGGTTAAATTCTCACCATTTTATATTAGTGAATTAAGAGTTTTTATTTAAGTAAAAGAACTATAAATCAAAAAATTAATTTAAAAGAACAAAACATAGATTTTCTTTACCTGAATGTGCCACATGATCTACCTGCTGATCAGTCTGAACATCCTCCAGCACTCGTTCAACACGACATGATTCTATATCCTCAACACAAAAAGATTACACCAAGTTCAATTAAAGATGTTAAATTGTATTAATAATTACATAATTAGTTTTAAATAAAAAATGAGCACCTCCATCGACAGTACGATGCACATCAGGGGCTTCATGATGCTGCGTATGATCTGTGTCAAGATTAACAGGTTGCATTGCAATGTCATGCACATTATTATTAAATAAATTGTTGCTCAAGTATTCAATTTCTAATATATTTTTTGGCATATTTACCTGTGCACATGATGCAAGAGACTGCTTGATTGGGGCAATGGAAGCTTGCTGTAGGCGTTCAGCCACCGCTGCATAGCCTTGCTTGAAGGCAGTTTTTTTGTGTCCTTTTGTGGCTTCCAAATTAAAATTAGTGCCCTGAATTTTTTTATTAATTAACAAAATTATTTGCATTTTATAAATAATTTTTCTTTGCAATTCATTTATTGCTACTTACAGCGCGTGCTTTGATTTTCAAATATCCCCTAGAGCCAAGTCTGTGTTGCCCAACCTTTTCCAGCCTTGCCTTTGTTGCCTTTGATGTGTCCTGCAACCTATGAAAATTTTGAAATATGTTAGATGATACAGATATAAAGATCAGTACTAAATAGTGGATTATTATATATTGGTATGAAGGTTTTAGCATAAAGTAGCATGTTCCACCAAAAATATGAAAAAGGGGAAGAAAGTATAGCATCATACCTTTAATTGACATGTGTAATCATGCTATTTATCCATGGAGTTCATGCTATTTATCATACTTGAGTCTAGACATGTTCTGCTTTGCATCGTCATTTATAGAAATTGTCTAAGTTTTAATGCATTTATTTTCTGTACTTTTTAAGGTATTCTCATTTGGTTACTAATGTTGTATATTGTGATGTAGATTGCAATTGAGCCTGCATCATATTCCAAATATGTTGGCTTTACAGGTGTCCATCTTGGATGGACAGTTGTTCCTAATGAGCTTCGATTCTTTGATGGATTCCCTGTTGTAAATGATTTCAATCATATCATGTGTACTTGTTTCAATGGTGCATCTAATATTGCACAAGCTGGTGGATTAGCTTGCCTTTCTCCAGAAGGATTAAAGGTAAGAAGTGCTCTTCAAAATGGTTGTTTTGACAGATATGTAATATCCGAGTTTCTGTTGTGTCATATTTTATCATTTTCAAGTTATGTTTTTTGATAAGAGACATTGATAAGGTAGCAGAAGGCTTCCCTCCCTACCTCATCACATTCATTGTCTTCACCCTTCTTTCTCTAAGATAATTTTTATCTCTCCACGCACTTTACATATTTTAAGAATTCAACTATTTTAGCCAAGAATCTCAATTCCTTCACAAAATAACAAATGTTGAATCAATACTAAGACTAGGATCCATGTCCTTCTTTTTTCATGTGTTCTTACCAAAATGTGTGATGGGTGGCAAGAAAGGATAACTTCCCTGAGGATGAAATGCAAGAAGGATGTTGATAAGTGTGTTTAATGAGACCTTTAGGAACCTAAATGCTATGGTACTAAGTGAAGGAGATTGTGTTTCCCTTAAGTGTGATCTTGAAAATATGATGGGGATATCAAACCCTAAGGTAGCCTTATGTCCATTTTTGGAAGACAAAGAAGGGTCAAGTGTGTAACCCAACCTTTTTCTCAATGTGATGTGGGACACAAGTGACAACCTATCCTAGACAATGCTTAATTTTTAAGGATAACTATGATGGTGAGATGGATGGAAACTCCTTTAGGGAAACAAAGCTTAATGAAGTGATGCTAAATGCTTCTAAGTGGATGAGTAAATAGTGGAGGGTGCTAGGGATTAATAATATGTGTAGGATTCCTAAAAACTTAAGGTTGATTGTCATATTGCTATCATGATTTAATTGTGTGATTTTTGAGTCAAATTCATTGACCCATGTTTCATGACTAGTGATTCAACATGAATCCATCTCTCATGAGAGTAAATGGAACACTTAGCACTCATTCGATCTAGATGATGCTCATAGGGGTGAAGCACCGGGACTTCTTGGGAGGTCACCCATCCCAGTACTACTCCAACCTGAGCGTGCTTAACTATGGAGTTTCCTCCATGGTTAAGCCCAAAGCTTGCAACCCCATTTGCAAAACCTTCACGAAGTGTTGTGCCTTATGAACCATTCATTAGAAAGCCCCTTAAGCTCATCACTTGATAAGTAGGAGATAATTTTCACAACAAGTCAAATTGTCATATTGCTATTAGGATTTAATTGTGTGATTTTTGAGTCAAACTAATTGACCCATGTTTCATGAGTAGTGATGAGTAGTGATTTAACTTAAGGTTGATGTCAAAAAATGGGAGGAGATGATTTTATTTCAAATGCTTGAATGGGGTAGTGGTTTTATGTGAAAGGCTAAACCTATGAGGAGATAAGTGCATAAGTGTGTGTGAAAAAAGAAGGACCTAATCAAAGTAACACTAGAGTTTTTTATAAGGCTATGGTTGACACCTCGTTGGAGAGTTAGGTTCTGGATTTTGTAATCCCACTCAATTTGTAATGCAATGTCTACCCTGTCTTTCTCAATTTGGTCTATCTTGGCAATCCTTGGGTTGGGGGTATATTTCTTGTGTTCTACTTCTATTTCCTTGCAAACTAGTATTTGTGGAAGTTTATCCTTTTTGAAATTGGTCTTGGTTTGGCCTGACATGAGATAACTCTAAGAGATTTGAGTTCAACTATGGGTTTTTTATAGGTAGTGACTACACTAAATATACCTTTTAACCTTGGGTTGGAAACATAAATCAACTGAGGAATAACTAAGTTTCCAGAAAGGGTAAAGTAGTAAAGTGGGGCAAACTAGGCTTAGGAATTGTTGTGGATAAACTTACTAACAATCCTTTTGAACCAAGGTAGAGGGGACCTGTTTTGAAGAAAAATGTGTTGTTTTCGGTCAAGTCGGATAAGTAACAAGGATTATTTTAAAAGGGACAATTTGGACGAAGGAGAAAAATATTTTTAACTGGTTTTTGCTAACAATTGTTTTTGAGAGGATAAGGATAATTTTTTCTTAACAAGATAAAGTTGAACCAATGAGACAAAAGTTGTTGCAAATGGACTTGCTAACAATTATTTTTGAAATAACAAGGATGGAATCTTTTGAAGACAAATGTGTTATTTTTGATCAAGTAAATAGGTAACAAGGATATTTTAAAAGAGGCAAATTTGTACCAAGGAGAAAAAAATTGGTTTGTAATTGGATTTTGCTAGTAATTGTTTTTGAGAGAATGAGGATAGTTTTTTTTTAAAATGATAAAGTTGAACCAATGAGACAAAAGTTGTTGTGAATGGACTTGCTAACAACTATTTTTGAAATAACAAGGATGAGATCTTTCTGATGTGATGGATTATGAGCAAATAATTTGTCAAAGGACAAAGCAACTTTGAGAAAGACAAACAAGTGATCTCTTTAGCAAAAGGATTTGATAGTAACCATAGAAACCATGTATGTTTTTACAAATATTTTTCATGGGTCTTTTGGAAAAATAAGAAAATTCAAACACACTTTTGATTCCTAAGGTCAAATTTTGGTTGCAATATGCTATTCAACAACCCACAACGTGATGTCTCCTGATTCTAGTGCAATATATCCCTCTAATTGAAGAGGTGAGTCGATACAATAGTTGATTGAAAAATGATACACATCAAAAAATCTTCAAGGCATGGAAAATAGAAGTTCCCCTTCTGCGGGAACAACGACCCTTGGAGATGAAACCCAAATAGCCTTATGCCTCTACCAAGGGAGCACAATGGTGGGTAATCTTTGGGGATGTTGTTTCCCTTGCACTGCAAATAACATACCAAGGATAAAAGGGTAGCTACTAAGTTGGTTTGTAATTAGGTTTGTTGAGTCTCGCCAAATGGTTGTTATGTATGTGATCCACTTAAGGATCTATTCTGGACATGCTAAAATTGTGGGACAGTTTTCCCACCTCAGGCTACCCCTAGAAACACAGCACCTGAACTTGGGTGATAGAGCGAGAAAGTTTAACTTTCCCCTAATTTATATATTAGCCAAATTATTTACTAGTTTGAGCTTCTCACCAAAGGGGATGCGCTTCCCAGAGGTAGATGAACTCGCTAGAAGCACTCCTAGGTTGTTGCGGGTGATCTTGCTAACAACTTTCAGTACATGTGTTATGTATTTAAATGGTTCTACTTTGTAATAAATAGAGAAGTCAAAGATGTGCTAAAAAGCACAATCTCAATACACCTAAGGCACTTGATTCATTCTATTTGTGAATCTTTTAGATGCACTATTTTATGATTTGAAGACACATGTGATTAGCATTCAAAGGTTCTTTCCAACTTGACAACGTCACCAACAAAATAAATCAAGTCAACAAAAAGTAAATTGAGCATGAAAACTTTTAAAAGGAGGGAATAAGAACATTTTCACTTTAGAGCATTCAAGATTGAATGAAGTTCTTTTTAAGCCCCAAAGTTGAAGTGTGTTGATTTGCAATGTTCTTTAATATCCAAAATCAAATGTTTATCACATTCATTCTATTTAATCTTTAGCTTTCAAGAGTGTGTTGATCATGCATTCCAATGAAAGATTTCAAATCCCTTAAGGCATTCAAGAGTGTGTTTATCATGCATTCCAATGAAAACGTTAGGTTTTAGTCCATGGCATTCAAGATTGATTTTAGCAACATGCATGCAAAGAAAAAAATTTAAACATTCAAGTTTGTTCTAAGAAAAACCTAAAAAAAACAACATGGTTAGTTAGGTTATCAAGATGCTCCAAGTTGAAATGCTACAAAAAAATCAAGTTGGTTAGTAATCCAAAAAGTCTCCAAAATGAAAGCTTAACTATGGGAAAAAAAAATTATTTTTTGTTCTTTTTATAGGCATAAAAATGCTTAGAAAAATCTCAATTTCACATAACCACCAAAAGTGCAGGGATTACCAAATCGCAGAGATGATAGAACAATAGAGACCACAAAACTCAGACATGCCAGAAGAATGCAAATGCCAAAACAAAGGTCAGCATGAAACCTGTAGAGACGACAGTTAAGCAGAGATGACAATATCGATGCCAGATACAACCACCCCCAATGAAGATGCGAGTTCTCGGGCAGAGATGACTGAATCAGAGATGACAGTTCAAAGATGATGAAATAACGAATATGATGGTTCAAAGATGCCAAAATGTGGAAATGACAATTCGGAGACGATGAAACAGCGAAGGCGACGGTGCATCTGTGCAGACAACACTACGCATAAACAAAACTAATAGTTGTGAGCTTTTCTAGAAATTTTTGGTTTTTGGGTATATGAGGATATGTCTTCTTCCCAAATTCGTCCTTCAACCTACAGAAAAAACAAGAACACCATGAAACACACTCAAACAACACCAAACGTTAGATCATTAGTATGTAAGCAAAATGGATTGAAATAGATGAATGAATGACCCATAGTGGGGTCCCACCAGGTGTGCCAAAATGTATCACCTAATCTAGTAGTGTAATAAATGAATACTAACTAATAAAAGCATTCATAAAACTAAATAAGCTAACACTTATGATAGGACCAAGATCATCACCAAGAATGGTAGGCTCCTTATGGTATAACCTATGACGACGTAGATATGTCCTTGATGGATGGAGATGTATGCTCATGGTGTGCTCAAACTTCCAATAGGTGGGGGTTTTTACCAAGTGTATATATGGGTGAGGGTTTCAACCATGGAGGTATGGATGGATTTAAGCATTATGATGGTATTTTGGTAGTTTTTAGGCTCTCAAAATAGCATTATAAGTTTGCATAAAAGTGGATTCCTTTTTGTGAGAGGGAAGGGCTTTATTTATAGGCCAAGGGGTAGATAGATGGAGGGTTAGGATGCAAGGATGGTGAGGGAGGGCTAAGATGCTTTGAAAGGGAAGCAAATGGATTGTGCTTGTTGAGAGCCAATAGGGGAGTGACACTTGTCACAAGGAGGATGAGTGTGAGAGGATGGGATAAGGGTTGGTCAAAGGGAGTAATGAGGGAGGATGAGTGTGTAAGAGGGATGTAAGAGGAATTAATGGCATGTAAGAGCCATTAATGCTCTTGGATAGGGATGGAAGAAGATAAGGTAGACTTGTTAATTTTGGCTTGGGTTAGCAAGTCTTAACCCTTGCACATGTTTAGGAGGGGGATTAGACTTAGCTTAGGAAGGGGGTTAAGGGGCAAGTGGCTTAGCATTGATGGGATGGGTTAGTTAGGTGGTTAAGTGAGGTTAATATGGGTGAATGGGTTGGATTAGGGGTAAAGGTTGACTTTAGGGTTGTTTTTAGGGGCTTGCATAATTTATTAAATGATTTATTTAATAAATGGGGGATGTGGGATTAAATTAAATAGATTTGAGGATTTATTTAATTTAATAGAGGAATAGAGTTTTAATTGATAATTTTATTTTGGGTTATCATTTGATTTTATCAATTGGACTATAATTAATTAAATTAATAAATTAACTAAGGGATGATGATTAATTAATTAAATAATAAATATTTAATCAATAATGTCCTGGGACATGACTAAATAAGATTACCTAGTGATGTAATTAGATTTAGTTGTCTACAACATGTTGCTAGTGGTTTTTCTCAAATTGGGTTTCTACGTTAAATCTTGATGTCTTGCTTGTGTGGATGTTATTTGAGATGTTTTATAGTTTAATGTTTTACATTTTACAATTTAGTTATTATTGGGAAAATGGACAAGTTTATGTTACTAATAAGTTACTATTGAGACCAAGCTACTTGATTGTAAAATCTAAGTTGTTTGAAGAGTTCAAAAGTTTAATTGGTACATTTGGACCTAAGGATAATTGATTCAGCCCCTCCCAGTTATTCTAAATCATTCTAACATGTTATTTTAATTATTCTAGAGATATAAGGGGGAGGGGAGATAGGAAGAGTGGGGAGGGAGGGAAGCTTAGCATAAAAAGAAAAGATTGTGACCGGATGAACATAAAAGAGTTTAGAAAGCTATGAAAAACAGATAAAACATGAATAAACAATAGTAAATTAAAATATTAACAAAATATTTTCTCAAGATTAAATCAATAGTTTCGTAATTAACATCTCTACTATAAAAGACCAACACTTTAATCTATTTACTAATTTTGATGTATGACAACCTTGATTCAGACTGATAAGTAGAATTCAAATAACATTAATAATTTTAGAAAATAAGGATAAATTAAATGTAGTCCTCAATATAAGCAATGTAGATTGAGGATCAACCTCGACCAAAAATCAGTTAAACAAATGACTACAAGAAGATAACTAAGTCCATTATTAAAAACAAAAGAAATAGACAAAGAACACATATTTGTAAAGGTATATTAGACCGGAATAAATGAATAATCTAATATCTTATAACACTAGTGCATTTCACCCAAAATCGCGACCAAAAATTGCAACCAAGTTTTTTAAATGGGTTAGTTGGTCGTGTTATAAAGTAAACTTTTGTTTTTTTTTAATAACATGCCTGTGTTGGTCGCAATTGCGACAAATTAATTTGGTCGGAATTGCGACACACACGGTAGCATAAAACAAAAAAAAAGGGCAAAAATGTAATTCACATTTCATTTGGCGAAGCTGTGAGTCCGGTCTCCATCAACATTGGCGCGAGGGAAGCAAAAAAGTTTGGTCTCCATCGAAAAGGGCACAAGGGCACATCTGCTACAGATCATTGACGGGTGCGTTTGATTGTAGAACATTGTAATAAAACTTTGTTGCGACTTATTGCTATGATTGTAGACTTCCATTTGTGCTTTCTTGAATGTCATCACCCTTTTGTTTTAGCTCTTGTTCTTGCAACCTCCTTCATGCTTCGATCACATGGTATTTTAAAGTTTTTTTTGGGGTTTTTTTTTCCACTTTTTATGATATGCAGTGTATCATCTCATTAGATTCTTCACTCATACTATGCGACTTTCCACGAACTGCCTATTTGGATTATGTTCATGATCTCAACTATTAGGGGAAACTCTGCACACTCTGTCTTCTCTCGATTGTGTAGGGTTCTAGAATTTTGAACGCTTTTGATCTTCTTAGGGCTTGAAGAGCCTTATCTTTATCAGGTCTTCTTCCTTTGAAATGGATGTCGTCTGAATTGACACTGAGTTTCTTATCAAACGCAATTGGCTACTTTGCATAATTACAGCAACACCAACTACTTGTTACTCTGCAAGGAAAAAGTGAGCATCTTATGCACCCCTTTCACAACTGTCATGTAATCTTTTGTGTCTGTTACAAAGTGCACTCCACATTTAATGATTCGTCTTCATAGAAGTCCTCTCCTTGGAAAATAACAAGCTTTTTCATTCTTGAATAGGGCTTGACTACTATTCTATTTATCCCAGGAATGCCATGCAAAACTCTTTGCCATATACTGACATATTCAGGTTGTATTGTGTTTTTTAATGGACACTTTTAATGGATTTCTACCAAGCCACTACTTTAAGAATATGCTCTCTTTCGTCAAGATTACTTTCTAGGACAATTACTAAACTTTTTATGTCAATACTTCAGTTAGAAATATGCTTTCTTGTTCAGCAACACAAAATCTGCCTTGTCTTCATAATTTTGTAAAGTTCTATGATGCTCATCTTGCAAAATCAACCTTGACATTTTTAAAAATTCATTGAAACATAGTCCATATTCCTTGTTTCTTGTATCATATTTCATTATTCCACAAAGTTTGCTTCATGATCAAATCATACAATTACATAACCTGACAGTTCCTTAAATCAAATTAGCATACATATAGAAAAAATGCATAGAGATGGCAGGTTGTGAAAGCAATCATATAGGGCTGCAACGTGGGCGGCCTATATTAATCCTTGAAACCTGCCATGTGTATGAGGGCTTGGCACTACTGACAGTTGGCTAAACACACAAAGTGCATTCTTTAATTTAGACACTACTTGACGAACCTCATCAGCAGTACGTTTTTGCTTTTGAAGTGTTGAAGTTGAAAACTTCTGCATGGCAACACCAACATCAAAGCATAACATGTAATTTGAGGGTGCCAAATGTACTACTCTTAATAATGTTCTTTTACAATCTTGCCACTGTTCTGCTTCATAATGTGATTGAGCTAAATATAATAAAATTTGGGTGTCAGTGCCAAAATAGAATTTCCTCAAACAATTTTGATACATTTTCGCTGCAAGCCCAAACTGTCCTTGTGCAAAGTAAACATGTGCTAGATTTACCCACACATCAGGCATCTGAACAAAGATGTTTCCTGCTACAGCTTCTTGAACCTGTGTGAAAATTTCCTTTGCAATATCAAAATGACCCCTTTCGGCTAGCACAATGCCTGCCCCATTTGCAACATAGACATTTCCAGGTCTCTGAGCCAACACTTTACAATACAGTTCCCTAGCCTTATCAAGATGTATTCCCTCCGCATCTGGATCCTTCTTCTCATTGCGTGAAGCTGCAAAATAATTCCAGTTTCCAAGAGAAATGTCAGCATAAGCATCCTTACCATCTGATACATTTTGTGCAGTTTTAATTGTTTCTTTTGCTTTAAGCCAGTCATCTGTTTTCAGTTCCAGGTTGCCAAGCATGGTAATCACATTTACTGAGGTTTTATCCACCTTAAGTGCCTCCCCAATCAATTCTAGGCTTAGTTGGATCTCATTTCGAGCCTGGACCATGGCTGCAAGTCATAGATATGCATCCACATAATCAGGAAACTTGAACAATATTAGCTTGTACAAAAGATTTATTTTTTCAGTGTCATGTAGCTGTTCAAACAGCCCGGCAAGATTAAATAGTATGGTATATGAAATATTTTACATATTCAACAATGGATGATCTATATTCCAAGAGATCTTTTGTAGTCAAAATAGAAGTTTGAAAATTGTTGAAAATCTAGTATAAGTTTATGTTGAAAATGGTTCTAATCTTTTAAATTGAATTCACCAAATAAAGTTATTTGAGAAGATGTTTTGTAGTCAATATAGAAGTTTGAAACATAGAAAATGTTATTTGTTTTTTATTTGTTTCACAGAAAGATTTTGAAGTCAACAAAAGGAAAATCAAGTAATGAAATTTTGTTCCTCTTATGTTCAATGATATAGTTCTATTATCTTTTATTTTTTTATTTTTTTATTGAATATATATCTTAAGATTATTTTAAATAAATCTTAGGTTCAAATTTATTCAATATTTGATTTATTTTTCAAAAATAAGAAATTGTAACCCACTTGAAGATTTTTGTGACATATGACTTCTAAATGATCCATGAGAATTTAACTTATATCTTGAAAATATTCCAGATTGATTTGATTTACATTATTACATATATACATATATGTTTCTAGAGATATTTAGTTTATTTAAATATGTTGTTGCTTCTAATCTATCTACTGTATAGGTAAAATACTAAAGGTTCACCACACAAAGAGTCTTTTTGATGAAATGATGTATTCACCAAATAAGAAGTATTACCAATGTAGGATGGAATGAATTATTTATTATATCATCCCCAAAATACCTCAATAGGAGACAAGAGGTAGTTGAATCATGAGCTTTCCATTGAGTTTAAAGATATTTTTAGAAAAAAAATATGTATTTTTGGAGAATGGTTAACACTATAAAAGACAAGTTATCTAAATAGATTATTGAATTTTTTGTTAGAAAATATCAACTAGGATAAGATTATAAATCAAGGATAACAACATGATTTGGTATCCTATTTCCAAGATAAAATAGGCTGCAAAGAAAGAAAAGTGGTTCACTCATAATATTCTAAAATGCTAATTTGGGTATAAATTGTGTCTTGTTGTCTTTATGGGCTTCATTTGGCTGGTCATTAGCTGAAAAACTAGGAATATATAAAGATCAATTAAATAGGGATAATCATTTATAGTTTTTGTATGAACACATTTAGACTATTTTAAATTAAATATATTGATTTTCCTTTGCATTGAGTTGCTATAATAATTTTGTTTGCTTCAAATCCATTTAGTAGATTAAATAAAATGTCTCATTATTTCTATATTCACCACTACTTATAGGTGAAAAAAGAACTTTCAAGCATTGAAGGACTATTTTGATATTTTTTATGCAAGCTCACAATGTCCAATAGACTTTCAAACAACTAGAATCCTTCATCCCATGTATGAAAGTTTTCATTTATAAAATAGTTATTCTGTGGTATATGAAATATTTTATATATTCAACAATGAACGATCTATCATTCTCTTGTAACATTTAGCAAATAGTTTGAATACTTGACTTTCTATAGTATTTTGTTACTTGTATGCACATTTTTGGGGAGCCAAATGACAGAGATGAGCTTGAAATATTTGAATACATTCCTTTTCATACGAGTGATTATGAACATATGTCAAGATAGATTGAAATATACATATATATTTTTATCGCACACTTATGTAGTGCACACATTTAGATATGTGTAGTTACTTTTAAACATGTTAATCTAGTGTAACTTATAAAATGTCTAATATAAGTCTAGGTTGAAAAAGGTTATAATTTTTTAATGGAATTTGTCAAATAAAGTTATTTCAGCAGATGTTTTTTAGTCAACATAGAAGTTTGAAACATAGAAAATGTTAGTTATTATTTTTTTTGCTTCATAGAAAGATCATGAAGTCAACAAAAGGAAAATTAGGTGATAAAATTTTGTTCCTGGGTAGGGCCACAATAATGGTTCCCACTTTCCATAGTGAAGAAATCAGATGGAAAGTGGGGAAGCTAAATTTTAGGGGCTTCAAATGAAGCCAAATCTTTGAATGAAGGTCCCAAGGGGCTTCACTCGAAGCCTCCATGCCGATATTGGTGTGGGGGCTTTGAATGAATCTTAGAACTTCATTCGAATCTGACATGCAGACCTCGTTCATACTCCTAATAACTGATTGGAAAAGCTTTAAATCCAACATTTTTTCTTTTTTGTCCCATGTTTTCATGTATGAGTTGGTGGACTAGGGCGCTAAGAGGGAAGTCAGTAACATCATACCTTGCATCAGCATCTCCGTCTATGATGTAGGAGCACCTATTCATTGGATTTCTCATGGATAAATTCATATTTTAAATTATATTTAAATAGTATTTAAAAAGCAACTCAATTTAAATAGTGTTGTCACTTTATCCCACGACAAATCAAGTGAAACACCTTCTTCTTCTAGTTGATGGAAGAATTCCATATCCTTTAAACACACAGGAAAAACTTCAGAATTGATACTGGGGCTTTTATTGATGAATTCAACCCAAACGCCATTTCCTAATGCCTCCATCAAAGTTTGCTGAGCCAACTCTAGTTCATCACGCTCAAAATGAAGAGCCACAATTTTGTTTAACAATTCAATGGGTACATCTTCTCTGCTCTTCTTTAGAAGAGACTTTGTTGTGTTAAGAGAATCTAAGGCTGCACTGGGGTCTAATGATATCAATAACTCACCCATCTTAATAAATGAATGAGCATCATGTGGATCTATGCGAGTTGCCTCTCTTAGAATTTCCAAAGCCTTCTCTCGCTGCCCTTGTTGAGCATATATATGGCCTAAAACTTTCAAGCTCTCACAGTTCTCAAGGTGAACCTCCAGAACCTTTTCAAAATTTGAGAGAGCACTCTTAAGATCTCCCAATTTCATTTAACCTGTCCCAACCCAAAGTATGGCAACACAAAATCCTGTGGCTTCTGGCTTTCCTTGACTGATGCCATGTAGTAGCAGCCAGCAATTTCATAATCACCTTTGCTATAATAAGATTGTGCAAGATTATAATATGAATGAGATTTCATGAGAGGGTGGTCTGTCGAAACAAGAGCTATCTCAGTCAACTGTTCATTTGGATCTCCACATTGCTAATCACTTGGATCAATGCTTTTCTCTTTCTTCACAAAATAGGTTTGGTCCCAGAGTTCAACAATTCAAGAAAGTGAACCACTTAGGTTAGTGTCTCCCCTCCCAAATGATTTCCTCAAAATCAATATAGATGGGTTTTCAAGGAGTAATCCACATCCAACAGGAATGGGTGGTACTAGTAGTGGAACTTTAAGCCCTGTTTAGTTTTTCTTTTCTACTTCCTTAAGTACTCATTCTAAAAATTAGATGGAAGCTTGGGCTATTCTCTATACTCTTGAGAAAGCCTATGTATCAGTCTGGAAAATGATTTTTGCAAGATGGACTATGATTCTTGTCACCCTTTTGAATAGTGGAAATTTTCTAGATTGCTCTTGGAGGCTAGCCTTGGTGGCTATGCTGATGTACAATTTAATATGTTTGAGAATGAATATGAACCTTTTTGTTAATATGATTCTAGATGTTAAGTAGTTAGCTATAGACGCACCCTTATGTGTGATCTTTTTTCTTAAATCAATATAAAAAGGTGTGGCCCCTCAGGCCACAATTTATGTGGAAATGAAAAAATGTAAAATAAACATAGATATGAGATAAGAAAAATAATAAACAATGGAATAATAACAAAACCAATAGCCATTGCTAAAGTCTACCCTTCTCATACTTTGTCACTTGCATAAGATCAAAAGAAGAGATGCTATAAGCCTTAGAAAAGACATAGTTGTTGAACCTAGGAATTCTCATAAAACTTTTCAATGTGGAAATTGTTTCTCATCATGCATCTGAAAAATAAGTCTCGCCATAGATTTTTCTTAAAATCATAGTCAATGAATTTAAGGCTATAAGAACAAACATGCCTACCAAATATGACACTTTGGGTTTCAACTTTGAAACTAAAAAGCATCAACCTACATTGGACAAAATAATTCAAACAAATTGAAATGGAGTACCCAAATCGAGAATTGCTAAATGTCCTAATCAACCAGTTTTTACGCTCTGCAGTAACGACCTAGTATTTATACCAATTATGCTAATTTTTGTGGAATATGTATCATAAATATTGCCTCAAATCCTTAGCCTACCCTATGGGCCCAGAACCTATCCAGTTTGCAAGTACTAACTAGAATTCAAAACCGATATCTTGATGTATTTGATAGATCATTGTCAATTGTCTAATTTCTCTTTATTATCATTTCTTGAAGGATTGATGGGTGGATGCTTAACCAATTGATGTCTTAATTATAAATATTTAAATGATTGGATGCTAGAATGGTTGATACTCAAATAGTTGATATTTGCATGTATAAGTGACTGATTGTTTGCTTGCTGGTCTGATTGTTTGGTTATTTTGATATTTGATTCCCAATTGATGATAGGTGGACAATTGAATGGTTTACTTTGATGGATTCATGATTGATGATTTAGAAAATGTTGATAGTGATGATTGAATGAATGCTGATTTGATATATTGGTGTGTAATGATTTCATAAATTGATTCTTGAATGGATTTCTGATTTTGTATCTAGTTGAATGAAATGACATTTGATGGTGAATTTCTATTGATCTTCCCTTTATATTTTATTTATAAAAGAATTGCCACCCTTCAAAAGGAATTGAGTCGCCAACCTTCATTACTGCCTCACGGAATAATAATTTATTTCCAAATGATTGTTTGCTTCCTTCATGTTCTCTTCTCATAGAATGGTCTCTCCTTTATATCTTAATCCTTCAATACTCATAACTCTTTATTGCATTCATTTTGATCATTCACTAAACTTAATTAAATTATAATTATATTACATGTTATTTTAATCTTTTATATTTTTACTTTTTATTTTTATTATTGAATGTCATGTCAAAAAGGGGACATTATAGTGAGATGCATTACAATATAGCAAAATAACAAGAACATTATTGAAACAAACTGATACAACATTCAGATTATAAAATCAGACTGCTACAACAACACAAATTAACCTAATAGAAAGCATAGAATACCATTCCCACAATGATCGAACATTTACCCACTAAACTACACCTCTTCTAAATAATGTAAGATGCTGATAACACGTTGATACTGCCATCACACATGTCAAATTAGACTGATACACACTAAAAGCCACCCCAATCAATTGTAGCTAACATCTGTATGCACACTTATAATTGATGTCAATCAAAATACTGAAGGTCTAGAATAGGGCATAGTGGCTGCAGGTAAAAACTCGTAGAAAGCTCACCAGATTCGTCAAAGTCTACATAACTAAGACTTAGCATCAAAGGTTCTCCCTAGGCACCTCGAAACCACCAAATATTGGCCCCAAAATAGGAGCCCTTCATCTTCAAGCTCTCACATACTTGCTCCACTTGGTACAACACCCCATAAAGGTCATCTATTCACTTTCAACTTGGATAGCCTACAATATGGTCTTTGTATACAATTCATTTTTTATCTTTTCATTATATGGTTTGAACAAGTGTGGAAAAAAATCAGATTTTTATTATGAATTTTTTGTTCACCAATCTATGTTAAACTAATTAGCAAGGTCACTTTCCTAATACTTTATGAACTGGATGCTATTCACAAGGTCAGTTTCCTAATACTCACTATAGTACTTGCTATTCTATTGAGATAGACACGGCTCATTAGTTTGTTTGTATTCTCTTTGGATTTTGTTAAAGAAGACAACTGAATGCTATATGATGAACTAAAAGTTCTATGGTGTCAACAGGCTTGTGCATCTCTTGAGCCAAATTACTAGCCCCAGTGACATTTGTTGTTGTTCAAAAGTGGCACCGTACTAGACTATTTGCAAACAACCATGCAGATAGGCATTCTATAGATAGACTTGGAAACATCTTGCCAAGTCTTCAGTACATAATAAAGCAACTGAATTTCATAAATTGTTTTTTTGATAGTTGATTTGTTTAAATATTGCCCATCAAAGATTACTTAGTACATCTCATCTTTTTTCTGCACAGGAGCTTGCAGTTCTGAAGAATCTGATAGCGAAGAATTTGGAGAAGATATTGTAGCAAAGGTATATTTGGTGTTCTTTTTAAAGTGAAAATGTGATTGGAAATTTTGTATATTGTCATATTTCACTTGCAGAAAGGTCAAATTGTAAATAGAGGTGAAGTTGTATGGATTTAAGTTTCTTCTTCATTATTTATAATGCTCTTGATTCCTCCTTTGTAGCTGTAAAAATACTTGTTTATTTTCACCTTTCCAGATACCCTTTACCAGTTTCTTCAAGATTCCAAAATGTCTTGGGCTGACCCCACTCCAGCATGTCCTAACTCCTACTCGGTTCAGAGACCTAACTCCTTTTTATATGTGTCTTCCTCTTACTACTCCATCTGCAGGTTGCAAACAAATCATCCTTCTTCCACCAACGAGTCATTCCATTCAAGAAAGACCATGTCTGACGATTTCAACGCACAAAAAAATAGGGAGACAATTGCTAGACTGTGGTCTAACTTAAAAAGAAAAGGTGATGGAAAATTTTATTGTCCTTGCAAAATGTGTAAGGGCTTAAAGACTCGAAGATATCTAATCACAACAGCTGAGCAACATTGTAGGCAACATGGTCACATTGAAGGGGGAAACGAGTATCGCCCATTGGTATGTATTTTAATAGTTTATAAATTACATAAGACATGATTTGATGATGACATAATGGTCATGGTTAATATAAGGTCATCATTTTCATATAGGTCAACATCCCTGAGTTTCATGTTATGGACCATGACAATTCAGAGAATGCGGATTTCCAAACGAGGGAACATGGAGGTGTGAATATTGAAGTAGAAGGTAATGATACCATGGAAGAAGATTAGGATGATGAAGATCACGATGATCAAAATGATCACGATGATCAAGATGATAATGATGACGACGATGATGGTGATGATGACGTAGAGTTTGATGTACCTTTACTTGAGAAGGCACACCAGTCCCTATATGAAGGCTCCAAAACAACTCTTCTTGCCACTGTATTTCTATTGGTGAACTTGAAGGTTATGAATGGTTTATCCAATATAGCAATGACACGTATGTTAAGGTATGCCATCTTCTTTCATTATTTTACTCATAGTTCCCCTACAATTAACATTGGGTTCGTGTAGCAATTAATATTCTTTAAATTAAGAAATTATATTTTTGGTCGTAGGTTGATAGGTGAGTGTTTGTTACCACCATCAAACATTCTACCTCGCTCATACCGAGAATTATCTACCATCATGAAAGATATTGGAATGGAGTATCAAACAATAGATGCATTTTCGGACGATCATATTATATATCATAAACAGCATGAATTTGCAACACAATGCCCTACTTGTCATATCAGTAGATATCAATCAAATCGATTAAGAAAAAAGGTGCCTTGCAAGGTTCTTCGGCATATTCCCATTATTCCACGTCTGAAACAATTATTCAAGTGCAATAGCTTGGCACAATTTATGGATTACCATGTACGCAATAGAAGTCAAGATGAAATTATGCGAAAGCCTGCAGATGGTTTGGCATTTAAGGAAATAGAGGAAAATTGGCCACACTTTAAAGAAGAACCTCGCAATCTCAAGCTTTCATTGGCAGCAGATGGTGTCAATCCTTATGGAGAGATGAGATCTACTTACTTAGTGTGGCCTATTTTTGTTATCAACACTAACATACCTCCTTGGTTGTCCATAAAGAGAGAGCACATAATGTTGACACTGATTGTTTCAGGTATTTTTTGATTTAGTGGTCATCTAAATTAATTTATTATTACTAATCCATCAAATGGTCAAAGTAATTATGTAATGTTTTTGCTCATTCAACTAGGTAAGTACCAAGTCAAAGATATCAACGTATATATTGAACCCCTTATCGACGAGTTGGTGGTGTTATGGAATGGGGTTACTATGTATGACATTTGTAGACCAATAGGACAAAGACAATTTCAATTTCATGCAATGCTTGTATGGACAATACACGATGCCCCTGGGCTA
The DNA here is from genome assembly GCA_028749045.1 of Cupressus sempervirens. Taxonomy (NCBI): domain Eukaryota; kingdom Viridiplantae; phylum Streptophyta; class Pinopsida; order Cupressales; family Cupressaceae; genus Cupressus; species Cupressus sempervirens. Next base: position 865,655,831 of record CM053787.1, read on the forward strand.
ACACATTTTTGTGGTATGTTCTCTTCTTGACACCTTTTTTTGGTATGTCAAAGTTAACACATTTAATCCAATTATACACGATCTTGTAGGTCTTCAGACAAAGGGTAAATTTGCATGTCCAATTTGTGGTCCAAAGATGAAATTTCGTCATTCAAAAAGTTTAAGAAAGCAGGTGTTTGATGAGAATAGACACTTTTTGCACAGAAATCATAAGTACCAAATTACCGAAAAACATCTTTTCAATGGTGTAGAAGAGACTACGTCAAAGCCACAAAGAATGACACCTCGCTTATGGAAGTTGGCATACAATAAAATAAATCGTCTAGGTAATGTCATTCCATTTGATGCTTTTTGTTTCAAATTTATATTTTGATATTGTGTTTTGTTTACTGATGATGTGATTGATGGTTGTGAAGGTCGTCAAGACATCAATGTCCAACTTCCAAAAGGACTAAAAATTTATCCTACACAATTTACTAGGTTTTCGTACTATGAGAAACTCCCAATTGTGCATTTGTTTGGTCCTATGCATATTGGAAAGAATGTAGCAGAGACATTATGGAAAATCTTGGATGGAAGGCATGACAAAGATCAAATTGTCAAAACTTGTAGTGACATTGAAGAATCCAACCATGCAATGAAAAATGGTATTCAACCAAATAACAATGGAGATCGGATTGATACAAGTGCCCTTAGTTGGTTATTGTCAGAGCAGCAGAGCAATACTATAAAAGAAGTCATAAAAAAAATACGATTTCCCACAGGATTTGCTGTGAACATAAACAATGTCATATCAAATAAAAGTGAATTTGGGCCAGGGTTGAAAACACATGATTGGCATACATTTATTAAGGTAATTCATGTTATTTTGTATTCATTATATATTTATATATTGCATGTAGTTTCAATTGCATTCTTTTATAAAATATTGACAAGATCATTTTACAAATATTGCAATACGTTCTACCTCTATCTCTCCCACACCACTTTGCCAACAATGTCAAACAGGTTATATGTGATCTTGGAAAATACATGAGGTGGTTGTCATCTAAAGAAATCAATAAAGAAGATATAAAATATTGGAAGAGAAAAATTCCTCTTCTGATGTGTGAAATGCAAAAGTGTCTACCTCCAAGTTTTTTCAATGCACAAGAACACTACCTCATACATCAAGTTGAGGAGATTGAATTGTGTGGACCTGTACCAACCAGGTCAATGTGGATGGTTGAGAGGCACTTGAAATTTTTGAAAGGCTTGGTTCGACAAAGAGCACATCCCAAGGGTTCTATGGTGGAGGAATATATGGTATACCAGACCATGGTGTACATTACTGAATATCTTCCTAAGTTTGCAGCAAACATCCATGTAGATCATATTTGGGATCCCAACTCAATTAACAAATTCGAAGGGGAGTACTTGATGGGAAAAGGTAGATCGAGGAAAGTGAGAGGTAAATCTAAGATGTTATTGTAGTTAATTAATTCATATAAATCTTCAATACAAGTTATTTTTAATTGGTGTATTTTTTTTAAACAGGTGGTCGAGAGTGGGATGCAATACATTTGTATATTGTGAACAATCTTGATTGGATGATAGAATGGATTGAAAGATGTCAACAAAATGGTTTCTCATTAACATGGGAAGGTGTTGCTTCATTGGTTACAGAAGGTCATCGTAATGGAGATTCCAATGTTATGCCAATGGTAGTTGATCTACTAAAGGGTTTAAGAGGTGGAGAGGTACGTAGAAATTTATTAATGATCATAACTCGACGTATGTTTCATATCAACTCACGATGCAAATAATTTACACACACTTCAAAAATTGCAGGTCAAGCACCACAAAGCTATGTACTATCATGGCCACAAATTCCGCATAAAAAGGTTGGATGACACAAAGAAAACTTGTGATTCTAGGAAAACTGCAGTTTTTGAGGTCACCAATATATCATCTAGAAACGACATACATCCTCAACAATCTCAAAATCAATACTATGGAATCTTGGATGATATAATTGAGTGTGAATTTAACACCTTCAAAGTAGTTCTATTCGTCATCAAATGGTATAGGTTACGACTAAATCAAAATGATCTAGATAGAACGGTTATTCAACATGATAATGGATTTACAATGATCAATACAAGGTCGTTTGAGCCAGTTGGAGATGAGCCCTATGTTCTTCCAAGCCAATGTGAGCAAGTGTTTTACTCAGAGGTTCCAAATAAACAGGGTTGGTCATTTGTTGTTAGACATGATCCAAGAGGAAGGCCGATAAAGTATAATGTTATGGAAGAAGAAGATATTGAAGATGATGAAGATCAAGATGATGGTGATGACGATGATGGTGATGGTGATGATGATGATGATGATGGTGATGATGATGATCATGGCGATGGTGATGATGGTGATGATGATGGTGATGATGGTGATGATGATGGCGATGATGATGGTGATGATGGCGATGATGATGATGATGATGAAGAAGAAGAAGATAATCAATGACTACAAAGTTCGTCACCCCTTCTATTGACAATCTTGCATTCCATATATAAGGTAAATTTGTTCATGTTTACGATGTTGCATATTGTTCATGTCATCTTCTAAGTTATTTGTAGCATACATGTATCATGTAATTTTTAGCGAACTTAAGATAAATGATTAACATATGCAAGAAATTTGATTACATATTTATTGTGTTCATTTCTAATGATTACAACATATGTTATTTATAGTTACCAATGTTTATGTTGTGTTTGATTATGACCCTTTTTACAAATAGTCAATTGACTAAAAGTACATCATCACCCCTTCTGTTGACGATCTTACATTCCATATATAAGGGAAATTTGTTCATGTTTGCGATGTTGCCTATTGTTCATGTTGTCTTCTAAGTTATTTGTAGCAAACGTGTATGATGTAATTTTTAGCTAACTTAAGGTAAATGATTAACATATTCAGGAAATTTGATTACATATTTATTGTGTTCATTTCTAATGATTACAACATATGTTATTTATAATTACCAATGTTTATATTGTGTCTGATTGTCACCCTTTTTGCAAACAGTCAATTGACTATAGGAGATTTGACCCGTTTGGCGTGGATTGTGCACAGTGACATGGATCAGCAGGTATAAGTCAATAAATAGACATAATTTTTTTATATTCTTCTTGTTTATCATTGAGCATGTATGTTATAAATAGACATATTATATAATCATATAATGTATATATAGACAAAGAAGGTCCGTATAGAAATATAATTATAGAAATATAATTGTATAATCACTTTCAACTTACTACATTTTATATATGTCACTTTCACTTTCCATTTGATGGATTGCAGGACCCACCAAATAGGTACTTGTCAGATCTTTCTACATCGAATGAGGGAAATGAGGAAATGGTAGATGAAAGCTCTACATGTAGTACGGCTAAAAGAGGGAGATCAACTAGAGGTCAAAAGAATAGAAAAAAAATTGATAAACACATGCAATTTTTCCTTGCTAATGGGGGGTCATGTTCTTATGATGATGAGACCAAAGGTGACATCAAGGTGCCCTTTTGGTACTCACACATTGAGAAAGAATGGATTCCCAACGAGCTACCTCCAATTAACACAGATTTTTGTGTTAATGAGAGGATATATCGCATTGCTCCATCCTCATTACATGGTTTGGGCCTATTTTCCATGGATGGGATAAAGGTATGTTACAAGAAAGTTGTTGAATTGTTCAAGTATGTCGGTCCATGTTACAATTACAATGATTGGATGCGAATTGTTCGATACAAAAAAAGTATGTGTAGGTATGGGGTATTAGCTAATTATATACAACGAAAAGAAAATGATCAAAGTAAAAGATTTGCTATGTACATTGATGGGAGACCAAAAGCAATAGGTAATATTGCAGGTTTTATAAATAGTACGCGACCTTCTTCAACTAGTAAGCAACCCAATTGCATATTTGAGAGGGGAATGAAGTTTTTGTTTGTGCAATAAAATCAATAAGTGCAGGGGAAGAACTGCTTATTGATTACCATTTAATTCGCATAGATACAAACAAAGTTACTATCATGAGGGCTGTAAGTACTATTTACCATTTTGTTAATAAGTTTTTTTTTGCTGTCTATTGCTTTCAGTTAGCTAAATTTTTTATGTTTAATCTTTGTGACAGGACGATATGGATCCGACAGATGATAGAGGTCACCAGGATGCTACTCCCACCCCTTCTTCAGCGAGGGTAAACCTTTTTGAAATTGTACAAATTAGATAGTTGAAAAATGTTATATTATTACGTTATTTTATTTATGGTTTTTGAGTTTTTATGATAGTTTTACTAATATTCCTCTCACAATTTGATGTTTAGGATAAGGTTAAAGTAGCAGCAGTAAGCATCGAGCCACTAGCCATGCATTCTGATGAGGATATTGCTGATACTCCCAATTTCATAAAAATGTTGAAGAAAAAAATTAGAAAAATTAATATAGAAGCAACGAAATTTTTGGATGAGGCAAATATGGAACCCAGGGAGATGATGAAGAAGCTATCAGATTTGAAAGCGCAAGCTCAATGTTATGAAGTAAGCTCCAATGAATATTTAGTTATAACAAAAGTTTAATAAATATTTATATTTTATAATCTTTTATGTTGTGAAGTAAAATATGTAATATGTGTAAAAATACTTTATTGATGCAATTTTTTTAAAGAGTTGTAAGAAACTTTAACTACTAAATTCTTGTTATACAGGAATTTTTGGCAGTTGATCCACAACCTGGTCAAGGACAACACGGTGAGGCCAATAGTAGAAGAGCTCCAACTGCCATTGGTAAAATAATCTTTTAGTTAACAAGTTAGAAGGAATTTTTTATTTCGAACATTCAAAACTTCTTAACTCTTACTTTTATTATTTCAGAATGTCTTTGTTAACAATGTATTGTTCAAGTCATCTAGTGCAGGAGACTCCTATGAGGTTGACGGATGCCTGTACGAGATTTTCGATTGTAATGTCGGCAACAAGGGGACATCTAGCTGGTAAATCCTTGTTTTCCTATATTTGGTTTTGTGTTAATTATGAGTTGATAATATGTACTTTAATCTTGGGATGCATCACATAGTGTATTATTTTTTTTGTGGTAGGAGATGCACCGTCTAGTATGCTGCCAAATGCGGATCATAGTGCATCTATTAGTGATAATTCACCATCATTTCTTGGAGCTACCCATGTTTCTAGCACGGGATCTATGGAGACATCGTTGTTGATTGACGATAATGAATTAATGCCTTTGAAATGTCCTAAGATTCCAAGTACTTTAAATAATTATTTTTTATATTGTAATAAGGATTTTCTTGCAAGATGTAAACATGATAGGAAGTGGTGAATGCAAGGGCTTTTGATGTGGAGTGATGCCTCATGACCTTCTTTAATGTGTTGTATTGTGCAAGTTGTTTAATTATTCCGGAATTCCTTTTTATTAGGGGTTTGGTAGGATCATTTGAATTATCAATGACGACCTTTTGTCTATACCAGTAATTCTCTAGTTTAGTAATTTGGTACATTGCAATTTCATGCTTTTAGTAGAAGATACTAACCAATTTTTCTACAGAGAACCAAAAGTGGGAGTCTTCTTTCATATGATTCATTTTAATGGTTTTTACTATTAATTATCCCATTACATTTTTTGCAAGAAATGATACATTTTATAGGAGGCTTTATGACCTCACATTGCGAAGATTCGGGCCCACCATACGTACTAGGTTGTTGTACATCATAACTGAACTAATTTTATCCCACTATTTTTTTCATATCATTAATTGGTGCAACATTTTTCCTTTCATTCGGGTCTTTTCTTATACTAGCTATATCTAACAATTTTGTGTTTTTTCTTAAAAGATGGAACTACCAATCTCAAAAATTAAAAGATGAGCTCATCAAAGATATAGAACATGAGTTTGGTAGTAATATTTTTGATTGTAAGAAATTGTTACAAAAAGTTGCCAGACATCTTAAGGTTGTGAGGGACACATATAGAAAGAGCCTCGTCCTAAACTCGAAGTACGAGTGTCCTCCCTTTGTTTCAGTGAGGGACTGGAATGAGTTCATTTTGGATGCAAAGGAGAAAGGGTAACATCCAAAAGAAAGTACACCGGAAAATCCAAAAAGGTATGCAATAGTATTAACTACTAGTACATTAATGAACACATTTAGGGTTCAACTTCAGTATCAACAATTTCAACTAGCTCAATTTAATCTATCTGTTGATGAAAGGTATGTAATTCATATGTTGACACAATTGCTTATAAATCTCAATCTCAATCTGGGCATAAATCCTACATAAGATATATTAACAAAATGAAGCCCTTTATTCATATTTAGTGACAAATTTTAGAGCTTATGTCTCCTATGGGTTCTTTTCTCAAATTTTATCTTCGCTGAACTCAAACTCGAATTCAACTAAGAAATTCCTACTCAAAGTTGTGACAATCGAATCTTGTGATATGATGTACCATGTTAGATTTTGAGTCATAAAAATAGGCAACACCTTGACCACTATACTTGTTGACTTTCCCTTTCTTTTACAATAATTGCTCGCTATCTTGAGTTTCCTATCCCCTGTTTTCTTTTGGGTCATGTGTGCATCAAATCTGCACTTAATCTGCATGTAAATCCTGATGAAATCCATCATTGAAGATATCAAATCCCATATTCTGTAGTATTTTGTTAACTATGATAACAGTATATAATGTTGTCGTTAGTGATTGTTATTTTATACTGTCATCAATTCCATTTTGTGCTTTGTTGCATATCAAAAAAGAAGTGCATATACACTATACATTAGATTTAAGTGTGAAGCATCACAAAATCTAATCTCTATGTTCAGATAACAATGTAGTCTGAGAATCCTAAAGAATTTAAAGCTAAGTGTTTCCACCACATCTAAAATCCATTCTTCTTTTTTAGTATTTTTCGTTGCTGCTGAAGCTTTGATCACATGGATTATGTGTCTATACCCAACCAATAGATTATCCTTTTTAGGGAATCCCTGCTTTTTCTCCTATGGAAACTCTAAAGATGGAAACTCATTAAGAGATTTTTCCTGATATCACCTTACTTCCGATCTTTCTCTTCCGTTCCTTAGCTCCTTGCAAGCTCACAAAAGGCGTATCAGCTTTGGTAACATGTTAATTATTTGTGTGTAGACTAATTCAAACGCATATATCAGTGAAGTAAAGAGACAAAGTACCAAGCCTAACACATCTACCTTGGGGGAGCACTCTTAAAATACAACATAATGTACAACAAAATTCACAGTGTGTAAAAATGAGTTTTCATGTGATTTGAACCTTCACCTGCACCTCTTGTTCCTTCACATTCTCATCCTTTTGAATTAAATATTTCTTGCTATGTTGTTTTGTCAAAATCCCTAAAATAGGAGTTATTTCTCCAACATACTACCACCCATAATCCTCAATTTTGCTATTTAAATTTTGTTATTGTAAATATGAAAGGTATGTAATTCATATACTGACACAATTGCTTATAAATCTCAATCTCAATCTGGGCATAAATCCTACATAAGATATATTGACAAATGAAGCTTCTAATATGTTCTCTCTGTGACCAAAGGCACTCACCCTTATAAAACCTTCACTTGCAGGTCCAAACCCACTTCCTGGAGTTGTAACTACATGTGCTTTCTCAAGGATCTCAGTAAAAATATCCCATGAATTTTGACCAGGAAATCGAACCCATACATATGGCGCATTTTTTCCTCCAAAGACATCAAACCCAAGTGAAGTAAATGTTTCCACAATGATTCTAGTATTCTCTTTATAAAATTCAACAACTCCATGCATGGCCTGCAACAAAATCGAGCATCCCACATTAATAATCATCATATGAAATATTTTAGCACTAATGCAAGTTAAAGTGAACGATCATTATTTTAGTCTCAAATAAACTTCCCTACAGCTTTGCAGATCTCTGTGACCAAAACCATGCTTTCTTATAATAAGCAATCTCAATCCAACAGAGGAAAGGTTAAAGAAAATTTGACAACAACTACCTTATCAATGACTCTTTTTGACATATTGTTTTTTCTTTTCGTATCAGCAATAACAAGTATGATTCATACAAATTAGGTAAGTTAATTAATCATTGATAAAGAATAGATAAGGTAAATTATCAATGAGTGCTTTATTTGCCTTTTGCTACCTTATCAATGTCTCTTATCAAAAAACATAACTTGAAAATGATAAAATATGACACAACAGAAACCCGGATATTACATATCTGTCAAAACAACCATTTTGAAGAGCACTTCTTACCTTTAACCTTTCTAGAGAAAGGCAAGCTAATCCACCAGCTTGTGCAATATTAGATGCACCATTGAAACAAGTACACATGATACGATTGAAATCATTTACAACAGGGAATCCATTAGAGAATCAAAGCTCATCAGGAACAACTGTCCATCCAAGACAGACACCTGTAAAGCCAACATATTTGGAGAATGATGCAGTCTCAATTGCAATCTACATCACAATATACAACATTAGTAACCAAATGAGAATACCTTCAAAAGTACAGAAAATAAATGCATTAAAACTTAGACAATTTCAATAAATGGCGATGCAAAGCAGACCATGTCTAGACTCTAGTATGATAAATAGCATGAACTCCATGGATAAATAGCAAGATTACACATGTCAATTAAAGGTATGATGCTATACTTTCTTCCCCTTTTTCATATTTTTGGTGGAACATGCTACTTTATGCTAAAACCTTCATACCAATATATAATAATCCACTATTTAGTACTGATCTTTATATCTATATCATCTAACATATTTCAAAATTTTCATAGGTTGCAGGACACATCAAAAGCAACAAAGGCGAGACTGAAAAAGGTTGGGCAGCACAGACTTGGCTCTGGGGGATATTCGAAAATCAAAGCACGCGTTGTAAGTAGCAATAAATGAATTGCAAAGAAAAATTATTTATAAATTGCAAATAATTTTGTTAATTAATAAAAAAATGTAGGGCACTGATTTTAATTTGGAAGCCACAGAAGAACACAAAAAAAATGCCTTCAAGCAAGGCTATGCAGCAGTGGCTAAACGCCTACAACAAGCTTCCATTACCCCAATCGAGCAGTCTCTTGCATCATGTACACATGTAAATATCCCAAAAAATATATTAGAAATTGAATACTTGATCAACAATTTATTTGATAATAATGTGCATGACATTGCAATGCAGCCTGTTAATCCTGACATAGATCATACGCAGCATCATGAAGCTCCTAATGTGCATCGTACCGTCGATGGAGGTGCTCATTTGTTATTTAAAACTAATTATGTAATTATTAATACAATTTAACATCTTTAATTGAACTTGGTGTAATATTTTTGTGTTGAGGATATAGAATCATGTCGTGCTGAACGAATGCTGAAGGATGTTCAAACTAATCAGCAGGTAGATCATGTGGCACATTCAGGTAAAGAAAATCTATGTTTTGTTCTTTTAAATTAATTTTTTGATTTATAGTTCTTTTACTTAAATAAAAACTTGTAATTCACTAATATAAAATGGTGGGAATTTAACCTCATGAAGTACTTATTATTGCAGTGGACCCCCCTTTGGTGCAATGGCCTCATGATGTTCTTGAACGGATGAGGAGGAGACATGTGTTAGAACCAGTAGAGGAGGGGGATCCTGACGAGGACATTGATATTCCTCTTAGAAATTATATGAAAAAAAGAAACGACAAGAAAGCAAAAAAGACATGATTATTCATGAATGACTTACTCTTGAATATTGTTAATGAATATTGTGTTAATGAATTATTCATGAATGACTTACTCTTGAATGTTGCGTGTTAATGAATTATTCGTGAATGTTGTGTGTTTATGAATTTTATGTGTTAATGAATGTTATCACGTGATTATAATGATTGAATGTTATATTTCAAAAATGGATGAATTGAATGTCATTAAATGTTAATGGGGATGACGAGGACATTGATATTCCTCCTAGAAATTTTATGAAAAAAAGAAACGGCAAGAAAGCAAAAAAGATATGATTATTCATGAATGACTTACTCTTGAATATTGTTAATGAATATTGTGTTAATGAATATTATTCATTAATGTTGGGTGTTAATGAATATTGTGTTAATGAATTATTCATGAATGACTTACTCTTGAATGTTGCGTGTTAATGAATTATTCACGAATGTTGTGTGTTTATGAATTTTATGTGTTAATGAATGATATCATGTGATTGAATGTTCTATTTCAAAAATGGATGAATTGAATGTTATTAAATGTTAATGGGGAATTTAGAGTGATGTTTTTTTTTTTTTTTGGGGGGGGGGGGGGGGGGGAGGGGCCAAATGAGCTTCCACCTTCACGTGGTTGGCTCTGTTAAGTAGAGAATACTTAACTATTCTCGAAACCAAGTGAAGCTCAAACTTTAAAGATAAGCTTATAGTTAATAGTGACAACCAATTAGCAAGTCGAAATGAAGTTCTTCGTTACAGGTACCTTTTTAGTTTTTAAAGCACGATATCATGTTTTAATATTCTATAGTTTTTTTCTCTTAAGTTAAAGTATTCTTTTACTATAACAACATAATTTATAACCATTTTAGTAACTATTCTAACATCGCTTTATGACAAATCCTATTTTGGCAAAGATGGCGATACGTGGTGTTGTCTATTCCTTGGGAGATTGGATTGCACAGGTCTGTATCTCAAGATCAACATGGAAAATGGTGTGAAATTGCACTTTCCTTAGTCAAATTCAATAGTTTAAGAATAGTCAAATTCAAAATTAAGAAATGATAGTCCCTCCTCATACAATTGAATTTTAATAGGAATGTTGAGAAAACAATAAAAATGTTGCTCCGTGAACAAAGTTGTTGTCTTGTAGGACGTGACAAGCAATAAGGGGTGTACGTATTAAAAAACATGATAATTACTATAGCAAGTCAGATAAACTCTTTGTGCATTCACAACATTCTTTCTGGATTTGTTCTTGAAACCCAAGGTGTTTTTTTCCCCCTGTTTTTACTTCCTTTCTTTAATCTTTACATTATATTGCAGAGCCCCTTCTTGGAGATGAAACCAACATTCATAATGACAAGCTAGCTGTTGAAGACACTCTTAATGACTTGGTTTTGGATGGCATCTTGTGACACCAGAAAGCAACACATTCGGCCATGCTTTCAGGTGATATTTTCTTTTGCAATTTCAATGGCTACTTCATTATGGATTAAGCATAACTATCAAAAACATTATACATATTGCACTATAATCTTTGATCCTTACAGAGATTATGAAAAGGAAAGCGAGAGGAAAAAAAGTGTTGAAGAGTTTTACAGAATTCAACACATTAACATGACTTATGATTTCGTATGTTTTATAACTTTCATAAAAAAAAAAAAATTCAAACAAATGTTTAGAAAGATTAGAACTATACACTCAATATTGGAAAAAGATTTTGAGATCTCTTGTTTGTCATAAAAAAGAACGAAAAATTGGGTCTGCTTTACTAACTTATCCAATGCCTTAGGGCATTCAGTTAGAAACTTCAAAATTAGAATTTTAGAGACAACTCTTGAATTCCAATAGTAAAGCACATATGATCAACATATTGAAAAGTATGAGATATTAAAAGTTTGTCGTCCTAAAATGTCTTATTACTCACTGCTAATATTTGGTAGCATCTTCTTATCTTCTTCATTTGTACAAATTGTTTCATTACACTCTGTTTTATTATAAATGATTATCTATGCCAGGATGATTTGGGTTATAAAGTTTTGTAAAATGGGGTGTTTTTGGCAGGTTTGGCAAGATTTTTGCATCGCATGTGTTTGGACAGCCCACAATTGTATCTTGTAATTTCGATTTCAGTTTGTATGTTCTGCAGAATAAGGATTGATAGTTTCAGAGCAGCTATCCCAAGTTAGTAAATAGTATTCTTGGCGATTTTTCTGTGCTCATCACTGTGGGTGATGCACACAAGAGAATGCGATCTCTGGTAGTTAATATGATCAATACTGCTAAGAAAAGTGCCAATTTTTTAGAAGATATTGAGTGGCATGCACTCTATGTCTTTGATCAATGGAACCATCAACAGGACATACTTTTCTCTAAGGAGGCTAAAAAGGTATGTTTTTCAGACTTCCAATTTGTGCTTTCCTTTAGAGGGGTCTTTTAGAGGATGAGTTACCAAAGAATACTCACCCCAGATCTTTTTGTTTCTATGGTAAGCAAGATCCTACTAGGTTTTCTAGCTTATCAATACTCGTATAAGCTTTCTCATGTCAATCATAGTTTATGCATATATTTGTTGTACTGTTGTTAGGCTGGAAGTAGTAATACTCCAATACATTTATATTTTTACTATATTATAATCTTGTTCTCTACTACAATCGGTTATGGTAATTGCAAGGATGTCTGGAGAGGGAGAGGGAGAGGGAGTGTAGTAATGGTATGTTTGAACTGCAGAGTTTGCTAACTAGTAAAATTACTTCCTCTCATTAATTGCTTTCAATTGAACTACATTGTATTATGTATATTATTATTATTACATGGGGGAATCCCTTTGAAAGCCCACGATGGCTGGTAAAGTCAAGGATTCTTGAAGGATAGCTTGTAGCAAAAGTTAAATTGTGCAACCATAATTTTAGTAAGAGATGGTATTGTGCCCCTCATCAAATACGTCTTCATTGTATTGTGGGCCAATGATAATGGAGATGGTAAGATTATAACAGCTCTAGTTTCACTTTGTTTTTAGGTCAAAGTTTGATCTCTTTGATGTGAAAACATGTGTTCTAAGTTTAAAGGGACGGTTTCTTTTGCAGGTGGAACGTTTGCTCTTTATTCTTTGATTTGTCGCCATGCAAATGTCAGCATGATACCCAATCACCAGGAAGAAGACAGGAAACTCTTTTCATATACACTTGAAGTTGCAGGTGGACAGCCCAATAGAGCCATTAGGATAAAGGAAGCTCTTGAACAAAGTAACTTTGCCAAGAGATGTTTGTTAATACTAGCCCTTGTGGGGATGTGTATGGTTATAGGAGATGGCGTCCTCACCCCTTGCATCTCTGGTACATATTATTGTTTTTACAATATGTAATGCTTTTTGTTGTTATTTTTCAATATATTGTATGCTTTTTATATCAATGTTTCAATAGTGTGATCTATTATCATATGTTAGAAATCAAATGATCTCGAAGTCTACTTAATTCACAATAAATCCCTTAGATTGTACAAAATTTGTTAACTTTTCCCTTTCATTTGTTCAAGTAGTTTCACTAACACTTAATTTGTTGATATATTTTAGTTCTTTCAGCAGTGGAGGGAATCAAAAGGGTGGACAAGTTGCTCAACCAAGGTGAGTTTTCGGCATTTGCTCACATTATAATATTTGAGATGGGTAGGAAGAGTGGGTCATTTATTGAAATAGGAAGCACCCAACGCATAAATTTGGTGTATAAAAGTTAATTGTATATTGGTGCATCCTAGACATTAGACAAATTGGATAACAATTGCTCATACCTTCCAAAAGTATCTGACAGTTATAGTTATAGTTATATATGCGCTCTTATGATGATGTGATTGGGACTGTAAGTTTTTTTGTCACGTTTATCTGTTTAAAAAATAGATGAAATTATTGGCTTTCATTCCTGATAAATAATTATTTCCTAATTTTATTCTTCCCTGCAGGAACCAAAATTTAGACGTTGTGCCAATTATTGCAAAGGCTTTGCTCTCATAGGAGCCTTCTAAACTCCACAAAATTTGAGTTGTAAAGCATAATTGCTCAGTGGAAACAGGATATCGTGCACATTTCTTCCTCCTTCCCATTGTTTTGTATAAAATAAATAATTTGACGAACGAAACAATGGTGTGGAGGTAAAAATGTGCATGATACCTTGACTCTCATGCATCAAGCAATTACGCTTTATAATCAAGTTTTGTGCAGTTTCGAACGCTCCTATGAGAGCAAAGCTTTCAAAAAAAATGGGACAATGCATCTCAATTGTGACATATCTTGGTCTCAATTGTGACATATCTTCGTTTCAATTGCGACACCAAACTGGCAAATTTTACGTCGCGAGTATGGCAGGGGCATAGATAACTAAGGGTTTTTGGTCGAAATTCAGACGCAAAATTGGGTAGGTTTATGTCGAAATTGAGATGACTTGCGCTCGCGAATGAGAAAATAACAGTTCAGGTTGGCTAGAGATATCGACGAAATTCATGTCGGTAAGTCCATGTTTATGAAGACGAAATTGTGACTCGCAATGAATGTGGCAGAAAATCGACCAAATTTGTCCGACAACAACTTTGGTGGCTTTAGCGACCTACTCTTGTCGAAATTGAGACCTTTTCGCGTCACAATTTAGCCCTAAATTTACTAGTGTAAAGACGTTCTTAGGGATAATAGATTCTAGATATTAGAGTGTATGAAAATAACCCAAAAATAAAATAGACAACAAGAAATAGATTCCTAAAAGGAAACAAATGGAAGACTAAAATCCATCAAATAAAGAGGTGAATTGAACCATGGAGATTAAACTCAACCACTACAAAAGAGGAAGGGAAGCCATTTCAATTTTATAATAAACAATTCGAACATCAAAATAGAGTCTAAAGAAATAGCTAATCCAAAATTAAAACTTAGAAACAAGTTAATCACTCATTATTCTAAGTTTAGGAGAACATGATATCATTAATACAGGCTACTAATCCTTACAATGATGCAAATTGGGAATACATTTTCTTTTCTAATTGATATAATATATTAGATTTGTGTCTACTGACAATGATCTTGGCTAGAAGAATTTTTTTGCAATATCTCTCGATTATCGGATGGATGGATAAGGCACAGTCAAAAAAGAAAATCTTAAACAACTAGGAAAAGACGATATTTGTTATTAACTCCTGCAAACTTAAAGGAGAAACAAGGAAACTCCTCATAAATACAAGACATTTATTTGCTGAAGAATTATTATGCACATGATAAGAGTCAAGGAGGATAAATTGCTCAATAGGATAGGAAAATTGGGCTATGCCCATTTCAATTATGTATTTGTATATGACTTGGTCTCGGGCAAGACTAGAGGTTTTTTCTCTCCATTCTCTCATACTAGGGCCCGTTTGAACAGAGACTCTGTATTTTAAACTATATTCTATTTTATTAATAGGCTTCGAGCTTTTACCGATAAAAAATAAAATTATTTACTTTAAAAAAATTATAAAGTAGTTGGAGTCTCCGCATCCTTCTTGTCTGGCCGCGGAGGAGTTTTTGGCTGCGGCCATGTTGTTTATTTCGGCTTTGGCTGATTGAACTCATTCGCGGGGTGATCCTGTATCCCTCGGCCCTTTTTGTTGTAACGCCCCGCTCGGGAACCCAAGAGAAATAAACCTAACATGTTACAATGTTTACTGAACTATTTTTTTTTAAAGTTTAAACAACATCAAGATAACATTAATGCGGAAGCAATATGAACATGCACAACAAATACACATTTGCAATTATAGATATAGTTTCAATTCCTCAAGGATTCCTTTACGTTGAGTCACATTTAATAATTTTTATTTTAATTAGTTTAAGTTCCAAGTACAATGTCTCAAGATCATAAAGAAATAACAGATACATAATCGCATAAGCAAATGCATAAGTATAACAATACAATGAAAGTACATCCACTGCACATGTCGCAGGGTATGTGAGAAAAGATACAATACATCAGAATACATGATAACATATATACATCATCTGAAAAGAAGTCTCTGAGATATGAAATAAGAATGATAAAGGTACATCTTCTGCAACGAACATCCAACAGCTAGCAATGTGAAGGGGGAACCCAAATAGTAAGAAGGCACTACCTCCCGACCGCGTGGTTACCTAGTCAGGCTTCCACTCCCACCGTGCAGGGAAGATAATGAACGATCCACAAACGGCTATCAAACATAAAACATTCCTAGGCATGGAATACCTACTAGCCAAAACTATCTCAAAGGTAACACATACTACTCAAGAAGATAAAATAATCCAAAAGTAAGAACACTCAATCCAATACTGACACCACATAACCAAACATCATACACGAACCAAGTATAAACCAAATACCAAGATCATAAGATAAACTCAACGAAAGATAATCACCTCAAGTCAAAAACCACATGTCAAAAGTACATCATCCATGAATCACCAATCATCATCAATGAAAATAAATAACCATAATAAACACATCCAACAATAAATACACCACTAGAGATACACAAAATCTACAGAGGAGACTCAGGCTACATACTAGGGAGTGTCATCACATGGCTGCTTGAGTTACCCTGGATTGATCTCTTAAGAGACCCCGGACCCTCAAGTGTTGAGTTACCCAGGACTGGTTACTCTGAACCCCGGACCCTCAACATCACACATATGGAAAACTAGAAAGCCCTCTCAAGAAGACGAGGCACTCATCTCATTCCCATCCTTAGTCTATACAAGCACTAAAGGCATGGGTAGATCAAAAATCTCTAACTTATCTTTTTAGTGTGTTCCCCCCCCATAAATTTTAATTACTAGATTATCACTTATTACATAACTTGCATTAGGTTACCCCGGTACTAACCACTTTGGGTCCCAGACCCCTATGCAAGCTACTCCCAAAGTCATGTACCTAGACAACCTCTCCTAAACACATAAATCCACAGTTGTGTCCCATACCACAACACCCATAAAGATCAAATTCGGTTTCTTAATAGACAACCTGATAATAAGATGGTTCTCCTATCCAAGAACACATAAAAGCTCCACAAGATAAACCTCATAGACATAATTTCCAATATGAATCACAAAACACATCATAACATCCAGCCACATAAAATAGTATCAAAGAAATCTCACAAGGCCTCTGGTGTACATCCTAGACTGGTCAACACCTACTCGACTCCAAAATCCGAATGCATATATATTACAAACAAATAATACAGTTCATAGTTTGGTTTGTTTTGAAACATATAGTTGAGTTAAATGTAATGTTATAGTTTCAGTTCAACATTTGTTTCAAGTTATAAGATTTTTAGTTTATTCCATCCAATAACTCATCCAGCTATTCGACTCAAATATATATATATATATATATATATATATATATATATATATATATATATATAAAGTTATGCTCATGATAAAAGTCAATTTTCCTAAAAGCATAGTCTGCGTATACCCATTTATTTCTTCAAGTTACAAAAGTAACGCTTTATTAATTTTAATTGAATCATGATCATTAACAATAATAGATAAATTTACATATTTGCTCAATAACTCTCGTTATAATAATTCTTAATCAAATTCAATTAAGTCAATTATTAATTTTATTTAAACCATATTTCAATTATTAAAAATTTAAATAATTACTAAATTAATAATAAATTTTAATAAATAAATTTATTAAAAAAAAATTAATAACATTATTAATAATTAATAATATAAAATATTAATAAAATTATTAATAATTAATAATATAAATTTTATTTTATTTAAAACGTAATAATTAAAAACAAACTCAAAAAAATGAATTAAATACTTTTCATTTTTTTTTAATGCAAAAAGCGCATTGCTTAAACAAGCAAGCGCAGCCTTCAAGGCTTTGCTGCCGTGCGGCAGGCCTGTTGACGCAGGTCCTGCGGCAGCTCGTCTGCGCAGTACCTGCGTCAGCAGAGACTGCCGACGGCTGTACGTCGCAGGAGGTGGGGGGGGGGGGGGGGGGGGGGGGTAAACCCCCAAATAAATTTTTATTTTTCTAAATTTATTATGTGTGAGATTTTTTTTTAAGAATTATTTTATAATTTTATAATTTTTAATTTATTAAATTTTATGAAATTCATTTCAAACAACTCCACAATAATATATTTTTTTTGTTTTTTTTGTTTTTTTGTAAATAATTGCCATTAAATCTTATAGGGGAATTACCAACAACCATTCGAATTTTCAAATTAAAATTTTCTTTAAAAGAAAAAAAAACTCAAATCCTACCTAGATTTAATTTTTTTTTTTTTTGCTTCCATCTTAATTCAAACCCAAATCTCGATCAATACTAATTTCTTTCAATTGTAGAACGAAGTTTTCTAAATAGTTTTTGAATCCCGATTCCCAAAAGAAATCAAATAGCAAAAGATTCAGAAGAAAGGTAGCAAGATTCATTCAATAAAATTTGAGAAAGCAATTTCCAACAAGCACGAAGAAGACAGAGATCCGAAAGTGTTTCTAGAATGGTTTACAAACCCTACCTTGATCTGATGCTAACAACCTGGTGATCCCTTGCTAAACCAAAACCTTCAAAACTTCCAAAGATTTCTTTGTTCCTCTTCCAAAAGTTTGTTCCCTGAAACCTGTGTCTGAAAACTTCCCCCTCAATAATGACCCCAAAACCCTCTAATATAGAATCTAATTACCCTTTAGGGTTTCTATCACCACCAGTCTAAAATTATAATAATTTTATTTAATTAATTATTTCTTGCACAATTAATTCGCTTTTAATTAAAATATTATTTTATTTTTCCTTCATGCACTTTAAGTGAATCATTAAATTACTTTATTTAACTTTCCACTTTACTTTACTTTAAATTAATTTAATAACCTTTTAAAATCTCATGCACACTTTCTTAGAATATCTTTATTAAGTTCACATGTTTTTTATCTTTTAAATTAATCTCTTATATTTAAAACTCATTCATGCGAACTTAAATCTTTTCCATAAATTAATATCTTTTTCCTTTTTAATATATTTTTAACGTTTAATTTGATAAATATTTATTAACTTAAATAACAATAATATTTAGCATTTATTTAAAAATGAACTCTAAATATATTATTATTAAATTAAATAAATATTATCTCATTCTAAATTTAATCTTAAAACTTTTATCTTTAATTCAATTCTTTATATTTAATTAATTTCTCAATTAATTAAGTATAATTAAATATTCGAAAAGTCATAATAATTTTCCATTAAATTAAATCATTAATTTAATCTTTTAATTAGACTTAATTAACAAAAAATTCACCAAAGACTCACAAAACAACATACGCACAAAATACTCACGGGTTTAAAAAGGGTAGACAGTCTGTTACGAGTCCTCCTTGCAGGACAAGTATTTTAGGCTATGGCTAGGATTGGACCTGATCATTATCTTCCCATTCTCACCATTTGAGTATTTGTAATAGGGCACGCTCATCTTGGCAATTCAGGGAAGTCGATGCTCGGTACCTGCATCATGCATAAAAGACGAGCATGTACATTTATATAATATATCTAAACTAAACAGACAATGGCAGGGAGTGGTTCATCGTGTAGATCCCGACTAGCAGGTGACTACGACTCCCTCCCTTAACCACATCAAACACATCAGACAGAAAGATAAAATAAACACGCACACCATACACATGCAAGTATGGGGTAAGTATTGTAAAAATCACAAGTCTAACATCAAATGCATACATATAATAATGCATCTCTATTAATACAACATAATCATCATTAAAGACATCACGTTAACATTGTTACAAAAGAAACCACATTTACTAACTAGGAATCATCAAAACATCATTAACGTTATGTGAAATGAAATCAACTAAACAATTATAACCGATATATTTGTAATCAAAGTCATGAAATAATATCATAGTATTGTAAATCCAATATCTCTAAACTAATCAATGCATAAAATCAACCTAAAAGAATTTGACAATGATAACAGAAATGCGATCTAGGGGCAGGCACTACATTTGTGAATTGTAATCTTAGTAAATTTTATTAATTGAAAAGGACTATTCATCAAAAAAAAAAATTATAAAGTAAAGAACAATGTTTCAACTTTAAAATCTTGAAAAGTATATAAATTAATGATTTTAATATTTTTGTTATTTTAATTTTTCTTGTAAAATTTATTAGATTTTTTCATTTTTTGTTAAAGTGTGATGTCTAGGCAAATGAATATGAATAGGAGCAATATTTATTTCAATATCGCTACACAATTGTATATGAAATCGAAACCTTCAAAAGGCTTTTATTTATTGCTTATGCCTATATCTACTCCAACCATCTTTCTCACTTTAGATATTAAACTCCCTTTTGTATATAATATATATTAACTAACGTTTTGAGATTATTCAAGCAATTCAAATCTTCACCAATTTAAATCTAATAAAATATTTTTCTATAGGAGACCAAAGTTAAATACAATAGTCCTCTTTGCAAAAATTGCCTGTGACTAGATTTATGCTATAGAATATAATAGTAAGTTTAATTAGAAAACTTATTTATCATTAATTAAAAAATTTAGAATTTCTTTAACTTCTAAAATTTGAAGTTAATTGTAGCCTGAAATAAGGAAGAAAATAATTTTAAAAATAATTTTGATACAACGTATAATAAGATGTTAATTTAATAATTTATAATAGATAAAAAATTTGAATAAAATTTTTAATGACATTGTTTAAAAAAATATCTTAACTTTAAAAACTATAGTAGATTTATAACATTTAATAGATCTACCTTAATTATTTTGATATTTAAGTTTTAAATTTCGAAATCAACTAGTACATAATGCAATTACAATTATAAATCTTTGAAATCTTTGAACATACACGATTTGACATATATTTTAAATTCTCCTAGAGAGGGAAGGTGGGAGGAAGAGAAGGGGAGGGAGGCTGGGAAGCAGAGATATTCAAAAGGAGGGAGATAAAGGGAATTTAATTTTTTCTTAGAGAAAAGTGGGGAAGGGGAGAGAGACAAAAGGAGGGAGATAGAGAGAATTTAAATTTATCTTAGAGAGAGAAGGGGGAAGGGGAGATAGAAAGGGGGGCGAGGGAGGGAAGGGGAGGGAGAGATAAAAATTATCTTAGAGAAAGAAGGGTGAAGACAATGAATGTGATGAGGTAGGGAGGGAGGGAGAGTTTGAGTATGACCTAGGAAGATATTTTCCAACAATATTAATCTGTTGTGATTAATGAAACAAATTCAATGTTCTTTGTGAAATCCCTCATTTGTGATGTTGCAAGTAGGTATGTTGTATCCATGGTTTTCTTGTGGAAGAATTAGATTGTTGGAATAACATATTAGAAATTTTGGGGCCAGGGAGGGAAGGGGAGGGAGAGATAAAAATTATCTTAGAGAAAGAAGGGTGAAGACAATGAATGTGATGAGGTAGGGAGGGAGGGAGAGTTTGAGTATGACCTAGGAAGATATTTTCCAACAATATTAATCTGTTGTGATTAATGAAACAAATTCAATGTTCCTTGTGAAATCCCTCATTTGTGATGTTGCAAGTAGGTATGTTGTATCCATGGTTTTCTTGTGGAAGAATTAGATTGTTGGAATAACATATTAGAAATTTTGGGGCGAGGGAGGGAAGGGGAGGGAGAGATAAAAATTATCTTAGAGAAAGAAGGGTGAAGACAATGAATGTGATGAGGTAGGGAGGGAGGGAGAGTTTGAGTATGACCTAGGAAGATATTTTCCAACAATATTAATCTGTTGCGATTAATGAAACAAATTCAATGTTCTTTGTGAAATCCCTCATTTGTGATGTTGCAAGTAGGTATGTTGTATCCATGGTTTTCTTGTGGAAGAATTAGATTGTTGGAATAACATATTAGAAATTTTGTATTATATAGTGTCTCAACTTCTAACGGGTTTATTTGTTGCCCAGGTGTAAAGAAATAACTACACGAAGATAAATGCTTTGTATCGACATTAAAGATTGAAGTACTATCTCATCTAGATTTGAGCATTATTGGTGTAGTTTCAAGTGACGGAAACATACTTGATACAAGATATATAAGGAAGTTGAATTCAAGAGCCTTTTTTTGAAGTTTACTTTCTTTTTCAACTTAATATAGCATACCCGTGTTTACTGGCATCCATTGTATACTTTAATAATTGGTTTTTTCTATTTTTTGTTCTAATAGATGCAATCCATTTTGAAGCATATTGAGTAGTCTTGGTCTTCTAATGGTAAGAGAGTTGGAATTTCTTTCCTTGGCTAAGAATGATCTTTTCCCTTTCTCTTTCAATTGGTAAAGCTTATTAGTATTCTAATTTGAAGCTTATGCATAGTTATAAAAGGTCATTCAGTAGAGGATTTGCATCATTGCATGTCAAATCAATCTTCTATATGACAACAACATACTTGTCTTACACAGATAATTGTTTAAAATGGTTGAAACCATGCTACCTAGAAGCATACATAGCTTTTTGTCAAATAGATGAGTGAAGAAAGATGTGGATATGTTTAGAGTATCCATGATTTTCTTGTGGAAGAATTAGATTATTGGAATAACATGTTAGTAATTGTGCATTATATAGTGTCTCAACTTCTAACGGGTTTATTTGTTGCCCAGGTGTAAAGAAATAACTACATCCAGATAAATGCTTTGTATCGACATTAAAGACTGAAGTTACTATCTCATCTAGATTTTAGCATTATTGGTGCAGTTTCAAGTGATGGAAACATACTTGATACAGGATATATAAGGAAGTTGAATTCAAGAGCCTTTTTTTAAGTTTACTTTCTTTTTCAACTTACTATAGCATACCCGTGTTTATTGTCATCCACTGTATACTTTAACATTTAGTTTTTCCTATTTTTTGTTCTAATAGATGCAACCCATTTTGAAGCATATCGAGTAGTCTTGGTCTTCTATTGGTAAGAGAGTTGGAATTTCTTTCCTTGGCTAAGAAAGATCTTTTCCCTTTCTCTTTCAATTGGTAAAGCTTATTAGTATTCTAATTTGAAGCTTATGCATAGTTATAAAAGGTCAATGTCAAATCAATCTTCTATATGACAACAACATACTTGTCTTACACAGATAATTGTTTAAAATGGTTGAAACCACGCTACCTAGAAGCATACATAGCTTTTCGTCAAATAGATGAGTGAAGAAAGATGTGGATATGTTTAGAGAACTTGTTGAGTTCATGAACATCAAAGCTACAACAATGGGTAAAGCAACGTAGACAAATATTTGAGTCATTGTGCTTCCCTGAGATGGGGAAGTTGCCTTGATGCTCTCAAGTGTACAATGGAGCATATATCGTGTTCAAAGAACATGATAATACGACTCCTCTCAAACAAACAATCCTGGAGTTGCCACCTGATACCTACGGTAATGACAAATGCAAGTTATTTCGATCAACGTGCAGGGTGAATGACATCAATTGTATATTGGTGTAGGTGTTCGACAGATAAAAGCTAAACAATATTTAATGCTTCATAATTCAAACCGACTAAACCTTTGCAACCGAAGATGCTAGTGCTAGTTTTTATGTATTTAATTAATTAGTACTCTTTGAACCAATCGAATGATGAATAACATGTACTATGGAAAGAGAAAATCTATATACCTTGACATGATTAGATTGGCCACTAGATAACTATCCGAGAGAATTTCTTGAATTGCACTTTTTAAATTAAAAATAAATAAATAAATAATTGTAAAACAATTTTAAAATTAATTATTAAATCATTAAAATAGTGAATTATGTCTGCTGGGTAGATGCTGCCATTAAGACACGAGAACTATGTCGCCAAGTATGATGAACTATTAGTTAAAGATCCCGGTCAGGATTTGGGGTTGGTATGCTTGATCTTGATTTGCAGTTGATTTTGTCGCGTTCGAGGATCCAATGTCTATTACGAAAATTGCTCCATTATAAGCAGAAATTGAATTGAGCGGGCAACATAGTTACCAGAAACGAGACGGCTTACAACCGTTGCGCATTTCAACGGGTGAAACCCATTTCACGTTGAGAAACGGTCGTTTCAATGCAGTGATTTCAACTTCAACCGGTAGAAAAACATTGCAAATTTCAAAGGGAATTTGTTTTGGCCAGTGACACTTAGAATTAGTAACTGACCCTTTTATCATGAATAAACTGGCAGTATTTAATTAAACTTGTCACATTGATAATTAAACTTGCCACATTTACGGTGAGGTAGGAATAAATTTGCAATGGTTCATTTATTTATAGAGAAAGATTAACTTTGATAAGAACTAGTTAATGATTGACTAGATTACTTAAGTTTTATAAATGATATGTTATTAATAGATTTATTAATGCTATCTTAGATTTTATTATTTATTTATAATAAAATTATTTGATATTATCATTAAATTTTGAAATTTGAAATATAAGTATTATAAAATATTATTTAAAAATATATATATATATATTCCGTTTCTTATATGCAACCTTTACGAACTTCATTTCTTGTCACATTGCCATCGCGGTTACGTTTCTCGTTTATGGTAACATAGGCAGGCAGAAACTTTAACCTTTTGTTTGATGCTAAAAGACATAAGTTGTACTGGCGAACGAAGCATGAATTCCGTTGTAGTCTAGTTGGTTAGGATACTCGGCTCTCACCCGAGAGACCCGGGTTCGAGTCCCGGCAACGGAAACTTTTGTATTATCTTTGATGTCGTCTTCAACTGTAAAAGTCTTTGTCGCGCCACTTTACCAGTAAACAGTTTCCTTTTATTCGGCCAACGTAAAAATTAAATAGTATTATCTTTCATGTCGTCTTCGACTGTAAAAGTGTTTCTTTTTCACGTCATTTTAGCAGTAAACAATTTCTCTTTATTCCGCCAACGTAACATTTACAAAATTATAGCAGTTGCGTCTGCCGGGAGTCGAACCCGGGTCTATTGCTTGGAAGGCAATTATCCTAACCGTTGGACTACAAACGCAGAGATCGACAGAATTCTCGTACTACGTGGTCAAATCCTCAAAATGGCGTGCTGGCAAATGATTCCAAATCGTTTCAGGATACGGTTTTGGAATCCTTTCAAGAAGTCGTAATCTCAGCTGTCTGGGTGGTGTAGTTGGTTATCACGTTAGTCTCACACACTAAAGGTCCCCAGTTCGAACCTGGGCTCAGACATGTTTCCTTCTTTTCTGTTCATTTTTAAATGAATCTATAAATAACTCGTTTTAGGCCTACGACAGCGCTGCTGCTCTTAATATTTGCTGACTTTATGGCAGCTTATCGGTGTGTTTATTGTTTTAATCAATAAGTTCAGCCGTCTTACGTATGGTAGTTCTCTTTAAAACCAGTGTCAAACTTCTAACCATCAGAGTGGCGCAGCGGAAGCGTGGTGGGCCCATAACCCACAGGTCCCATGATCGAAACCTGGCTCTGATAGTCTCTGATCAGCTGAGGCTTCTGACTGCTATGGCGAAAAGCCTTTTCTTTTTTTCCATGTTAAAATCTCGGGGCTTGTTAGAAGACAGTAAGTTTAATAATAATTTGTTTTTGTCATTGTGGCCTGTAATTATTATTATTAATCGTCTTTACGGATCAAATAAAACATGTTTGCATGAAAATAACAGGGGTGATAGCACAAATCTAATTTTACCGATGCACAGAGTCTAGTTTAACCCAAGCATAAATATTCATTGTGGGGAGGAGGAGATCTTCATTGTTTTGGTCTATGCCAGTGGAAGGCATAAAGAATGTTCCCACAGTCTCCTCCATTGAACCCTGCTTTAACGTTTTAACAGAAAAACAAATGATTCAGGCCTTCAATCCTTGGATGTTTCCTACTTGTTCCATAGAAAAGCGTTGTCAATCCAACGGATTAGGAGAGCATTGCAACTTAAACTCTAGATAGAATGTGTCCAAGGCTAACCGCAGGGCAGACATGTTTAAAGCCCCGTGCATGTAATATCCCACATTTATAGTACATTCTAAGAATAAAGACTTTATGATGGGAGAATGCAAGCCTTCAAAGCACGACCTTACTTGAACAGGATCTGTTCTGAAGGTTGTACAACTTGGTCTGCGTATCAAACTCAGACAAGCACATAAATCTGGAAGATGAGATAAGACTCTGGGGCCAGAGCGCGAATGCTGAGGCAGCTGCTCGTACAGCTCGCCTCCCGATGAACGTCCTGCTTGCTCGTCAGTGGCAAGCAGTGAAGGCCTCAGGGTGTTCTGACAGATCCCCACCTTTTGTTTTCCATTTAATTTCTGTTGCAGCGTCTACAATTCTAACAGGAATCTCCTTTTAACGTATGGGGTGGTGGCGCAGTTGGCTAGCGCGTAGGTCTCATAGCTGATATTTGAGGAATCCTGAGGTCGAGAGTTCGAGCCTCTCTCACCCCAATCCTTTTCACAGAAGACAAGTTTATTTTCTAAATATCCACAAGTGGCGAGCTTAGTAATCCATAGATATCGATAGTAATCATCATCAACTGTTACAAGTATGCAATTCTATATGGGCTACAAATGGTTATATTTAACTCTATATACTTCTATGTGGACTACAAGTGGTTATATATAGCTCTCTATGGCCTACAAATGGTTATATATAGATCAAGTTTCATTTTTTTTTTGACGAATGTTACATCACATGATTAAAAAATTGGACAACGGAAAGAGGAACAACTTGGCTATATGAAATTTTTAATCACAATCATCTATGTTTATCCTAATTTTGTAACAAGATTTCTAGACCAAGTGGTTAAAAGTATATTTGATCTTCATTTAGTTTCTCCTTGTGCATAGTGTGTTGACTAATACATCGCTTTTGATTTAATTATTACATATTTTGTATGTATTTAGAGGCTCGATTTGTAATTGGATAAAGGAATTGGTTTGTTTCTAGAACTCTCACTCCACCATCCTCAATTAATTGAAAATACGCCTTACACACTTTTTTAAGTTTTACAAGTTCATGTCTTCTACTACTGTGTACGAATGCATATGCAAAAGCACAAGGGATTGTCATAAAACACATTTTTTTAAAAATGTTTATGCGGTAGGTAACCTGTTCAAAACTATATCAAAACTAAGCGATGTATACCTTGGATGAAATGCTGATTTAATTTAACTATTGTTAGCCACCCTCCAAAAATTACCAAATTTGCGAGTTTGCCATGACAAGAGTCATTTATTCATTCATGAGTCTCATGGGTTGTATGTTCACTAAGTCTCTAATGTTGAACACTTTGAACATGTTGAACTAGTGCAGGGTGTTCAACTAGTTCAAAATGTCCAATAAAGAGGTAACGGATGTTTAGGCTCAAGTCATATGTTTTATAGTCCATTTCTTTGTTCACAAAGTCCTGAACTGCTCGAGCCCATTAGACCAATTCAAGCAGTTTACATGGATCAAAGTGTTCTTTGTGTTCACATTAGAGCCACATTCTAGAAGGAAATTTCACTACCTTTTTCCTCGTACAGTCATATGTTTTGTTGAGTTAAAGCATATGCTAAAGCGTTGAACCCACCAAACTGGTTCAATACGTTTGATGATCCCATGTGAAAAAGATATAAAGGATATGAAAAGGTATTGAGTGATGTGATTGACGGCGGTGAATACTTCATTCATTGTTTCTGAACGTCCAACCTTGTTGTCTAACTTATTTTGAAGTGATAAGTGATTATGATTATATATACTCATTAATATTTCGTCTTGTGATTAATGCTCCATTAATATTGTATGCCATGCTATTGAGTTGCATAAACATGTTCATCCAGTATTAGTTATTAAGTATTTTAAAAGAAGAGCCTTGGTGTATGGGTAATTGGAGTTGAGACAAAGAGGTAGCAAGGTTTAGTTGTGAACAGAGGTGAGTTGTTGGTTAGTTTCTTTTAGTTCTCAAGAATATGTATTACTGTTGAATTTTGTTGGGTTTGTAAGGATCAAGTGTACGTAAAGGGGATCTAACACCAAAATTAGAATGGAAATGTCATTCTTGGTTCCCCAAAAATGTACATAAAGAGGGGGGAGGAGGTCAAAATGTGAGAGATTTTCCACCTTTCTTTATAGCACAAATTAGAAGGAAAATGCCCCGTTGAGCTAAAGTTAGAGTCAAGCGCTAGGCAGGACAATGATTCTTTATTTTTATGGTTAAGAATGAAGTAAATTTAGAGGATCTAATCATGCAAAATAAGAGACTAAATAAGAAAAAATGGAAAAAAAAAGGATGGATTGATTGATAGAGAAAAAATAAAGAATTGATAATTACTTTTACAAATCTAGAGAATTATGCTAACCTCGGATTTAAATTTGGAGTATATTTGGTAGGAACAACATACTTTGAGCATTATGTTCTTAGGTATAATTTTTAACTCTTTCACTGTATTCCCAATATTTTTGCTCTAAATTTTGACAATCACTTTGATGGGTATTGTTGGCTATTTTTGCCTCCATTCGACTCATCATTGATATTCGATCAAAGAAACCCGCTAAGGTTTACAGCTAACATTCTAAGTTGAATCTGTTTGTTCTTTAACTAAACTGCAGTTTCTTCTTTTGTCAAGCTGGTTCAGTTGTTCTTAGTAGGGTTGACTTTGGATTGCAGATTTGATGACTCTCATGTTTTCACGGGCTATCTTCCCGTCTTCCCGAAAACACAAGATGATGTCGCATTTCGCCATTATGATGTTTCTTCTTATTGTGGAGTCTCCTAGAGGCTTCAAAATTTGGAATTCTTCATACCTTCTTTTCTTCATACCTTTCCCATTCACAGGAGATGCTCGTTAGTAGCAAGTGGTGAGGGCCTTAGAGTGTTCTAACATATCTCCATCATCTTTTACTTGTGTTTTCCATTCAAGTTTTTTTGGGAGGCGTAACATTATAATAGGAATTTGACCACAACATAAGGGGTGGTGGCGTAGTGGGCTAGCGTGTAGGTCTCATAGATGATACTTAAGTAATCTTGAGGTCGAGAGTTCAAACTTCTCTCTCTTTTTCAAAAAAGAAAACTTCATTTCCTAATCATCAATATATAAGCATACAACCACCTCCCTTCCTTTTCTAAAAATCTACATGTGGTGAGCTTTTGTACTCCATAGATATACCTAGGAAATGAATGAGAATGTTTATGATATATGAGTGAAAATGTAGATATAATTTTACAAGATTTTTCAAAAAAGACAAAGTCATGAACTACTCGAGACCATTAGACCAATTCAATCAATTTACATGGGTCAAAGTATCCTTTGTGTTCACATTAGAGCCACATTCTAAAAGAAAATTTCACTACCTTTTTCCTCATACAGTCATATTTTTAATTGAGTAAAGCATTGCAACCATTGAACTGGTTCAAATGGTTCTAAGTAGTTTAATGCATTTGACGATCCCATGTGAAAAAGATATAAAGATATGAAAAGGTAATATGTGATGTGATTGGTGCTGGTGAATATTTTGTTCATTATTTTTGGGCATCCAAACTTTTTGTCTAACTTGTTTGAAGTGATAAGCGATTATGATTATATATACTCATGAATACTTGATCTTGTGATCAATAATCCATTATTATCCCATGCCATGCTATTTAGTTTCATAAATATATTAAGCCAATATTATTTATTAAGTATTTTGCAAGAAGAGCTTGGGTGTACGAGTAATTGGACTTGAGTAATTGGACAATTATTAAGATATATGTGTAATACTCCTGTTTATAGAGAAAGAATTGTAGCATGAACTATAAGAGGACCTAATTGATACCTTATTGGGGAAATTGACACATGAATCTATAGGAATTCCACATTAGAGAATGTCGGATGAAGTTGTTCATCTCATTGGTGTATATGGGTGCTAGTATATGTAGTTCCCATATTTTATATACCTAAGGGTTGGAGGATACAAATGAGCCCCTATGAAGCTTCCTAAACACATCAAATATTGCTTCATATTGGTAGAAGTGTGTAGTCACCTCTCTCGTTATAAATATGCACTCACCCAAGAGAGAAGAGGATATTTCTTTTTACATTGAACTGGGTGCGTGTGAGTATTAAATTGTTGTAAATATAAGAGGAGTAACTCAGAGGGGAGGGGTGAATTAGTTACCACTAAAACAATTTGAAATCCCTTAGATGTCAATACAAACTTTCTTTTAACTCACAGCTTGGTTAGAACTAGATATTCATTTTAACTCAGTTAACAAAGCAATCTTAAGATAATGATGTGCATTAACCTTTAGTAACTTCGTTGCAAAAAGATAAAGCAATAAGAAAATAATATGAACACATGAGACACCAATATTTAACATGGGAACCCAATTTGGGAAAACCACCAATGCAACTTGTTACAACTTTTCACTCTTCTAAAGTGAGCCCTGTTAGGAGCCAACCCTATTAAAGGTTACAAAACACATTGTTAGGTGTGACCCTGTTAAAGGATTTGAATCATCCCATTAGGAGTTTCCTTGTTAGAGGCCTTAAGACACTTCAATCTAGAAATGTTGCCTGGTTATAGGATTTACAAAATGACTATTTCAGATTAAGGTATAAACAGGTTTTGAAGGGGACCCAAAACCCTTAACAAGAAAACAAAAGATAAACCATTAAGTTTGACCTGGTTTTACAAGGACTTGAAACCTACAGTTTTAAAAGATTCAAATTCAAGTTTTACAGGGACCTGAAACCACAAGATAAACCCAAAAAATGAGACCAGTTTTTACAAGGACCTAGAACCTAGTTTTAAAACAACAAAACCAGATAAAAAACCTAGACAATCGATTAGAGACCAAGACAAGCACCAAGACAGAGACCAAAAATCAGAAACACAGAAAAACTACTATTGCAGTTCTTTGATCATTTGGACCACCTCTTTTCCAGCCTCCATAATACTTTGGATGGTATTAACTACGGATCCCATAGTGCCCTCAGCTACTTTTTTTCGGAGCTCTGTCTGGTTCGCTTACTTGGACCACCTGGAGATATGATTTGTTCATTAGTTCTCTTCCCTAAGCTGACAGTAGCTGCAAAAATATTAGAAGCAACCTACTCCATCTTATTACTGCTTTCTTTGATCAATAATCGAAGCTTTTTTTCATATTCCTTTAGTTTGTCCGGTATATTACCAACCTGAATTTCCAACTGGGTGGTCTTTGCGCAATCAGTTTCTTAGTTCTACTCCATTGTTGTGACTTTTCTTTTCAAGTTCATTAATTTGTTATACACCTAGGAGTCAATTTGAAGGGAAGAGTTTTCCTTGAGCTTTGCAGTATGCAAGAAAGAAAGCTTAGTATCTCTACCAACATAATCATCCTTATCCTCTCCCATATCTTCCTTACCCATAGACTCATTCTTCTCTTTCCTTATGTCTTCCTTCACATTTTCAGCATCATTATTAAAGAGTTCCTCCTTTCCCTTCTCCATTACTTCTTCTTCATCCCTCACTCCCAAGGATTGCTCACTTTGATTGCTATCCTCTTCACCAGCATTACCCGTACCAATATTTTTATCATTGCTTTCATCCATCTCCTCCTTACTAGATTCAACCTTGCCACTAGGGTAACCTTCCAAATTAGAGCTGAAATCTCACACATCTGTGTTCTCCTCCTCATCCACATCTTTTTCTTCATTATTATTTGAGTAATCAGACTCAATATTTAACGTGGAAACCCAATTTGGGAAAACCATCAATACAACTAGTTACAAGTTTTCATTTTTCTAAAGTGAGCCATGTTAGAAGCCAACCCTATTAAAGGTTACGAAACACATTGTTAGGTGTGACCCTGTTAAAGGATTTGAATCACCCTATTAGGAGTGGCCTTGTTAGAGGTCTTAAGACACTTCAATCTAGAAATGCCACCTAGTTAGAGGATTTACAAAATGATTGTTAAGTCAAATCTATTCAGAGATTTCTTCACTGCTACAATTGTTAGAGAGTAACAATGATTGACCTAATTGAGGAAACAACTGAATTGCATATTCATATCACTATTTTGGCCTATCCTCTGGATCCCCTTGATCTGAACATTCTTTGCAACTCCTTGGATACTCTGCACTAAATCATATATCCTTCTTTATTCATATCCTATCTTCTTCTCCACTTTCTTGTATTTCAATCCACATCTTGACCTTTCATATATATGAAACCCAATGTCAAGCCAAATTGAATACCCTTTCAAATAAAAAAATAATATTGCTTCATATTGGTAGAAGTGTGCAGTCACCTCTCTCTTGTTATAAATATGCACTCACCCAAGAGAGAAGAGGATATTTCTTTTTACATTGAACTGGGTGCGTGTGAGTATAAAATTGTTGTAAATATAAGAGGAGTAACTCATAGGGGAGGGGTGAATTAGTTACCACTAAAAAAATTTGAAATCCCTTAGATGTCAATACAAACTTCCTTTAAACTCACAACTTGGTTAGAACTAGATATTCACTTTAACTCAGTTAACAAAGCAATCTTAAGATAATGATGTGCATTAACCTTTAGTAACTTAGTTGCAAAAAGATAAAGCAATAAGAAAATAATATGAACACATGAGACACCAATATTTAACATGGGAACCCAATTTGGGAAAACCACCAATGCAACTTGTTACAACTTTTCACTCTTCTAAAGTGAGCCCTGTTAGGAGCCAACCCTATTAAAGGTTACAAAACACATTGTTAGGTGTGACCCTGTTAAAGGATTTGAATCATCCCATTAGGAGTTTCCTTGTTAGAGGCCTTAAGACACTTCAATCTAGAAATGTTGCCTGGTTAGAGGATTTACAAAATGACTATTTCAGATTAAGGTATAAACAGGTTTTGAAGGGGACCCGAAACCCTTAACAAGAAAACAAAAGATAAACCATTAAGTTCAACCTGGTTTTACAAGGACTTGAAACCTGCAATTTTAAAAGATTCAAATTCAAGTTTTACAGGGACCTGAAACCACAAGATAAACCCAAAAAATGAGACCAGATTTTACAAGGACCTAGAACCTAGTTTTAAAACAACAAAACTAGATAAAAAACCTAGACAATCGACCAGGGACCAAGACAAGTACCAAGACAGAGACCAAAAATTAGAAACACAGAAAAACTACTATTGCAGTTCTTTGATCATTTGGACCACCTCTTTTCCAGCCTCCACGGTACTTTGGATGGTATTAACTACAGATCCCATAGTGCCCTCAACTACTTTTTTTCGGAGCTCTGTCTGGTTCGCTTACTTGGACCACCTGGAGATATGATTTCTTCATTAGTTCTCTTCCCTAAGCTGGCAATGTATCACCTAGATTAGTAGTGCAAATTGAATACCAACTAATTAAATAGAAGCATCAACAATACTAAGCAAGCTAACACTTAAGATAGGACTTAGGGTTATCACCACAAAAAGGAAGCAAACCAAGAATGGTAGGCTCCTAATGGCATAACACAATGATGCAATGGATTTTTCCTTGATTATAGGAATGTATGCTCACAAGTTATGCTTCAAAATTCAAATGGATGGGTGGAGTAAGTGAAACAAGGTTTCAACAATGGAGTCATGAAGGGATTTTGCCATTATAATGGTATTTTGATAGTGTTTGTGCTCTCAAAATAGCACTATAACTTTGCAATGGAGGATGGATGATTTTGTGAAGGGAGGGGGTTCAATTTATAGGCTAAGGGCTTGAGGGATGGATGGCTAAGATGCAAGGAGAGATGAAAGCTTATGGAAGGCTAAGATGCACTCAAAGGGAAGCACATGGATTGTGCTTGTTTAGCACGAATCAGGGAGTGACACATGTCACAGGGTCAATGGGTAGAGGAAAGGGTAAGGATGAGTCAACAAAGGTGGCTCAAGGCCTTAAATGGCCCTCATAATGGCTTGTAAGAGCTTTTAAGGGCATGTAAGAGCATTGAAGGTTTATGGTTGGGATATTTTAAGGGAGGAGACTTTGATTTGGCTTAGGAAAGTCTTAAGCTCACTTAGGGAATGTGACAAGGTTAGGGGAGGGATTAGGATTGGTTTTAGGATTAGATTAAGGATGTTAGAGATGTGCAAGTGGATGGCATTCATAAGGGTGGGTGAGTTAGTAGCTAAGCTTGGTTAGTATGGGTGGATGGGGTGGATTAGGCTAAATGGAGGATTTAGGATAGTTTAGGGGTTATTAGATTTGAGGGCTTTATTTATCAAATAGATTTATTTAATAAATGAGGGTTTTGGAATTAGATAGGAGAATAGGATTAATTGGTAAATAATAGGTTATTTGATTTATCAATTAGGACTATAGATGATTAATTAAATTAATCAGCTAGGGGATGGCAAAAGGATTAATTAAATATGAATTTAATTAATTATGCCTTTAGAGATAGCTAAATAAGATTACCGAAGCGGTGTAATCAGAGTTAGGTGTCTACATTTTGCCCCTCTTTGACATAGTGTTGAGACAACACTATTTCAAAGAAGTTCGAATGGAGACGACACGAGGAAGATGTTTTAGCAAAAAGGTTTCCCCAATCTCAGATAAGAAGAGGAGAGACTAGACTTAGAGATGCCCCCTCAAGAAGGCGGCGAGGAGAGAAAATGAGGCTCGATAGCTTCTTGAAAAATACAAGAATCTGGGATAAGCAAGGAGACTTAGAGTGGCAAAGAGAAGGGGCTGAATTATCTAAAACTCTCACTAAGGGAGAATGATAAAGGGAGGATCAAATGCTCAAAAGGAAGCAAGCTTAAGATGTTCCAGGATTGGGAGGGGGATGATGGAGTGGAGTGCTATAAAAAGGAATCTAGGAGGAGGGGAGGGATGATGGGATGATAAAGCTGATGCAACAGGATTTCAAAGAGTCAGTTTGGTGGAAGATGGGTTTCAGAGATCCCTAGGACTAGGATTGTGGATCTCGAAAGATGAGGCTTGGTGGATTGATTTGATTGGTGGATCCCTAAGACTAGGATTGTGGATCCCTAAAGCTAAAGGTGAGGAGTGATTCAAAGAGATACTGATGCATAAGTTGGGGGAGGAGAGACAGATGCTGGAGATGGATGGGGGATAATGGAGATGAAGGGAATCCATTGAAACTTTTTGAGCAGGGGGATACTTCAAAGAGAAGTACCATCATGTAGTTGAGCACTAGATTTGCTATAGGACTGTTGGTTAATTGCCAAGGTTACCAAGAACATCAAGGCCTTTTCACCAACTGTCCAGAGGACTGACATACTGACTCAAAACAAACACGCAAGGATTGCCCTAGCATCACACATGAATCCCAAAGGAAGCAGCGTGGAACTGACACTGGGTAACCCACAAGCAGAAAAGAAAAACAAACAAAAGACTTGATCAAGACCTTACACTCAGATTGCCCCATTCGGGGTATACCATGATATGGAAGATCATGGCAACCTTGAGGAAGGAACAAAAAGATTGTTTGGAAAAGATACTTCAAGACCCAAAAGGGAAGATTCCAAATCAAAAGAAAGTGAAAATCCAAAAGAGAACAGTTTGCCAATGAGATGGGTGGGACGAGGTACTAACGGACCAAGATCAAACATGAGGAAAGCTATATCCTACAAGGATCTATCGGAGAGCACCTAAGCTGATGGATTTGGATGAGTGATGCGTCTGGCAAGCTGAACTAAGAAGGATAACACTTTGGTGATAGGAGATCTAGCTAAAGGATGCATTGGAATAGCTAACCAAGGGTTGTGCAATGTGTGCAAGATGTTGATCAAGGAGAAACTGACACGAAAGCTGGATAGATACAATGGTACTAAGCTAAAGAGGATGTACAAGCTGACGGACCAAGATATTTACAAGCTGAAGTTGACCAAGATAGTTACAAGCAGGAAAAAGCTTAGGCTGATAGGATAGCGAGATGGCTCAAGTTGGTGCAAGATGCAGAAGCTAAGGATGAGGTGATAGCGAAAGATATGGATTTGGGGAGGATGCATACCAATGATGATGAGAGATTTTGTGACCAAGGATAGCTAGAGGAGTAGGATGAGATGACTGGATAGGATGGTAGATAGCTAGGATTATGATGGATATAAAGAGATGACATTGGGTTTGCATGAGGATAGCCTAGAGCTAGATGCCAATGACAAGGGAGAAGGTAAATGATGGAAAGATGGACAAGACAAGATCTCCAAGGAATATAGTGCCCCCAATCAGAAGATAACATGCATGAGGAGGTCGGAGGAAGGATATGATAGGATTGAAGCCAGGATGGAAAAAGCTGAAGGGGCTAGGGAGATGGATGATATTTGTGATGGTTGGCTAAAGCTGTAGGAGATAAGTGGATGATGTGAGATGGAAGATGGAGGGTGGAGGATAGGTGGATAGATTGGGAGATGGAGGGTGGAGGATAGGTGGATAGATTGGAAGAGGGAGGGTGGAGGATAGGTGGATAGATTGGAAGATGGAGTTGGATGTCAAGAGATGACCAAAAGCATGAGGGTGATAGGCTAAGCTGGGGATGGTGAGATTACGCATGACACTTGTTTGCCAAGTTTTCATCATGGTACTTGTCCAAGGCGCTTGAATTGCCAAGTTTTCACCATTGGAAGATTTTTTTGTTTTTTTGTTTTTTATTTTATTTTTATTTTTTTGACTTTTTCGATGCATTTTTACTCATAGATGTTGGTAGGATGGATGGAAAAGGATTGGATTGAACAAGTGGAATGGCGGGGGGGAGTTTGGCAGATAATGGATGCGAAGACATAAGGCTTGTGGGCAAATGGATGAGGAAAATGGAAAGATCATCATTGGCACACACCTTGAAAGGTGATGAAATACTGGGAAAGATGGTATTGAGCGAAGTTGAGGAGAAAATGGAGGAAGAGAAAGATAAGGACTATAAGTAAAGTTGGAAGATGGAGGATGGGGTTTTTAGGATAAGAAGCATATGGACTAAGAGTGGAGTGGAGGGATGAAGGATGAATATATGGGGATTTGGATAAAGGATGGATGGATGAGGCTTTTTGAGTAGCATGAATGGATGCCAATTGAGATTTTTCTTTGAGATGCATTGCTTTTATGGGCATCTTGGGTATCCACATGATTTTTGACTTTTTCAGCTTGGGCCTTTGTGGCCTCTTGACTTTTTCTTTGATTTTGATCAAATGTTTCTCTTCTTGAACATGTATTTTAGAAGGGACATGTTGAGACTTGGATTTTTGTGAATTTTTGGATTTATGCTTTTTTATTTTGGCATCCAATATGCTTTTATTAGCCATGGTATGGGAAAAACAACATGGAGGAGATGGAGGGGTAATGGATGGAGTGATAAGGTTTAAAGGTTGGAAGGGATTCAAGGGTGAGTGCCTTTGATGATGTAGCTGGTGGATTTGAGGGGATGGAAGGATAGATTGGAAGATAGGATATAGATGGATATAATTTCCCAAAATGGATGGTAGGAATGAAGGAGTAGGTCCCAAGATAGATGGAGGGGATAAAGGATTCATATTAGGTATATAAGGACCCAAAATGGATGGAAAGGGTGGGGGATGTGGATAAGGGGTATATGGACCCAAAATGGAGGGTTGGAGATAAGGAGTAGGATAAGGGCCCAAAATAGATATAGGATAAGATGGATGGGAACGTTGGGGTGAAGATGGAAGGGCTTGCAACCATGTAGGAATAGTGGAGATACCAACATCTAGAGAGACATTTTTATTTCTTTCTCCAATATGA
Source organism: Cupressus sempervirens (assembly GCA_028749045.1). Taxonomy (NCBI): domain Eukaryota; kingdom Viridiplantae; phylum Streptophyta; class Pinopsida; order Cupressales; family Cupressaceae; genus Cupressus; species Cupressus sempervirens. Next base: position 865,693,271 of record CM053787.1, read on the forward strand.
TGTTCATTATGTGGAACACAAGATGTGAGTCCAGATATGATAGTTAGTTCTTCTTCTATTGATCTATCATCATGGATTATGGGAGAGGTATGAGCATGAAGTAGAGGGAATGGAAGGATAGGATCTTGATTTAGCTGGTGGGATGAAAAGATGTCCTGTAATGGAGGAGGTATGGCTTGGGAGTATGGAGATGGAGGAGATGACGACGGTGCTCTAGATGGAAGACATGGCATGATGGTATCGTCTTTTATGCTTTGGGGGATGTCAACATGCTTTTGGACAAGATCTTGATAGGATTGGATTGGAGTGGATGGTACAATAGGAGATGAAGGGATGGACTCTTCGAAGGCAGTAGATGGATAGATGGGAGATTCGGTAGTGGAGATAGGTGAATAGAAGATGGACGCATAAAGGTCATCATGGGAGATTTGGGAAAGGCTTGGAGGGGATGAGGATGTGGATGGGTTTTGGAGGGATTTGATAGGTGGTAGGATGTTAAGGCTTGTGGGAAGTGGAAGGATTTTAAGCAATTTGATGGATGGTATGGGGATGATAGCTATTGGAGATGGAGGTGATATTATAGATGGGGAAGCTTCATCACTAACTACTTCACATGGTTGGATTAGATGACATGGCTTATCGACTGTTGGAGGTGACTTTTCTTGTATTTCCTCTAGGAGATTCCTGGGAGACTCTTGTGTCAGAGGTGGAGGTGGATTGATAGGAATAGCTAGTGTGATGGGGGTGGAAGATTGGAAGCTTGGTTGATTGGGTGAGGGAGGAGAAGCTGGGATATGAGATGGCATGACTAGATAGTTTGGAGGAATGCTTGGATTTTGGGGGATGCTTGGGGAATGTTTCTAAGGCTTTCAATATACCCATCATAATCAACAAAATTTTCATCATCATTGGAATAGGAGGTGGCGGGAGCAAGGACAATACGATCGAACACATCATGATAGGTTTGGGATTTCATGTTTTGATGATGGGTTGGATGGGGATGGGGTCTCACATATGGATGAACACGAAAGATCATGGTTGGATTTGGATTAAGCACAAATTTTGGATTGGCTGATGAAAGATTTCCTAGGGAGAGTCAAAGCTATATGACAAACCTAAGGAGGATTGGCTGGGGATTCTAATTTCAAAGATATGTTGCCAAAGCACGAAAGGTCTTCTTTCCTATGTGCAAGCTTGGTGGTGATTGTGTCAACTTAAGGATAGACTGATGATCCTATGGGCATGACATGAGATTGACCACTTGTGGGTCCCAACCTTTAGCTTAAGGTGATGAGGGATACAAGTGACAAAGCTGGATTACCCTAGACAATGCTCTGTCAGAGGGATAACCTTGGTGAGATTGGTTGATTGGTAGGATTGATTGGATAGAAAATTTTGGCAGAGTGACAACAACTCTTTAAAGGCTTGGGTGTGATTTTGGATTGGGTTGCTAGCTGGTTGGGGGGGGGGGGTGATTTGGATGGACTTTGGATTTGGGATTGTTCTAAAGCAAAGAACTAAGGGAGCTTGGATGATCTTCTGATGAGGCAGTAACTACGCTAAGTATGCCTTGAGCTGGGAGATTTTTACTTTTTTGGGATTTTGACCAAAGTTGGCAAACATTCATTCAAAAGCTATGAACAAACAAGCAGAAAAAAGTTTGGAGCAAGCACATCAAACACACCAACATCCTAGGAAGCTTTCTACAAGGATGAAATTTGGTTTAGCTAGGGAGTCCTCGATATATGCGAGGTATGTGAGGCCCAAATCCATAGATGAAACCAAAAAAGATGTCACACAGCCGAGAGGAGCGGTAACCCACTTTTCCTCTTTCACTTCTCAAGGGTATAAAGTTCCTTGAGGCTTAGCCCGAGTGAAAAAATCTTGATTCCAAGAGAGGTCTCTTTGGATTCACCTCCCGATCTTTATACTCCGCTGGAACGCTGGAGTTGAGGTCATCCCAAGGGGTGATGAAATCCCCAAGCAGGCCTCCTAAAAAAGTGGAAAACAAGACCACATAAGTGATCTTGGGTTTAAAAGACACGCGTTCATTCCAGTTGATGATTTAGATTTTGTAAGCTATGATTGAAGACACTTGTGATTATGGCCTACAATGTTTATTCCAACTTGACAGCGTCGTCAACATAATGAAAATCGAGAGTTCGTCAACATAAGAAATGCGAGCATCATTGAAATGCATCAAAAAAATGCAATGTTCATTGATTGTTAGGCATTCAAGATTGTGTTAGAGTGTTTTAAGCCCAAATTGGAAGTGTGAGATATTGCAATGATTAATTGATTTTTGGCATTCAAGATTGTGTTCATTGTTTTAAGCATGCATTCCAATAAAAAATTGATTTTTAATCTATGGCATTCGAGAGTGATTTGAGCGATATGCATTCAATGAAAGATGTGTTTAAACATGTAAGAAAAACCTATGAAAAACATGATTAGGTTTTTTAAGACGCTCCAACCTGCAATGCTACAAAAATGTGATCTGATTAGTCACCCAAAAATCTCCAAAATCAAAGCTTAACTATGGGAAATTTTTTTAAAACTTTTTATTATTATTTTTGATATGCGTAAAAATGCTTAGAATGGTCCATATCCTACGGAACCACTAAAAGTCAAATTTTGATTTATACTCTTTTTTAAAAATAAAAAATAAAAATAAAAATAAAAATTTAGATATGATTTATGATTATGAGGTTAAAGATATGGTGATAAAACCTACAGAAAACAAGTTAGAATAAAAGCCTGCATGAAAAAATGTGAGAATTTTGAGCCAAGCAGCTAATAGTGCAAACCCGTGGGTTTAGGTAGCGATCCCGCAAGTGTAGGAATGCGAAAACAAGTCGCGGGAATGTGGCACAGGAATGATGAAAAAAGTGTAGGATATAAGGCCGCGGGTTAAAAATTACAGTGCGATCCCGCGAGAAAGCGATCTTGCGGGTTAATTTAGCCTCGTTCTCGCGGGGGAATTCTTCGGCGGGTTCGAGAGGTCAAATGCGAGAATGGTTTTCCAACCTTTCACTAGTCAAAAGTTGCATTTTCGCAAGACAAATTTTCATTCTCGGGGTTGCGATCCTGCTTGAGTATAGCCGCGTTCTCGCGGTCGCGGGATCGCAATTTTGGGGTCGCAGGATCGCAAAAACAACAGTTTTTCAAGCCTCAAAAATGGAAACCGATTATATGGCCGAGGGCACGATTTTGAAAGAGGAACCTGCGTACCTGCAAAAATATTAGCAAACCTAACACAAAAAATTGCAAGCAAACAATGTTAGTTTTGTTAGTTTATCAAACAAAACAAAAAAAATAATTAGATTGACCCAAATGCGAGGTCCCACCGGGCGTGCCAAAATGTATCACCTAGATTAATAGTGCAAATTGAATACTAACTAATTAAATAGAAGCATCAACAATACTAAGGAAGCTAACACTTAAGATAGGACTTAGGGTTATCACCACAAAAAGGAAGCAAACCAAGAATGGTAGGCTCCTAATGGCATAACATAATGATGCAATGGATTTGTCCTTGATTGTAGGAATGTATGCTCACAAGTTATGCTTCAAACTTCAAATGGATGGGTGGAGTAAGTGAAACAAGGTTTCAGCAATGGAGTCATGAAGGGATTTTGCCATTATAATGGTATTTTGATAGTGTTTGTGCTCTCAAAATAGCATTATAACTTTGCAATGGAGGATGGATGATTTTGTGAAGGGAGGGGGTTCAATTTATAGGCTAAGGGCTTGAGGGATGGATGGCTAAGATGCAAGGAGAGATGAAAGCTTATGGAAGGCTAAGATGCACTCAAAGGGGAGCACATGGATTGTGCTTGTTTAGCATGAATCAGGAAGTGACAAATGTCACAGGGTCAATGGGTAGAGGAAAGGGTAATGATGAGTCAAAAAAGGTGGCTCAAGGCCTTAAATGGCCCTCATAATGGTTTGTAAGAGCTTTTAAGGGCATGCAAGAGCATTGAAGGCTTATGGTTGGGATATTTTAAGGGAGGAGACTTTGATTTGGCTTAGGAAATTCTTAAGCTCACTAGGGAATGTGACAAGGTTAGGGGAGGGATTAGGCTTGGTTTTAGGATTAGATTAAGGATGTTAGAGATGTGCAAGTGGATGGCATTCATGAGGGTGGGTGAGTTAGTATCTAAGCTTGGTTAGTATGGGTGGATGGGGTGGATTAGGCTAAATGGAGGATTTAGGATAGTTTAGGGGTTATTAGATTTGAGGGCTTTATTTATCAAATAGATTTATTTAATAAATGAGGGTTTTGGAATTAGATAGGAGAATAGGATTAATTGGTAAACAATAGATTATTTAATTTATCAATTAGGACTATAGATGATTAATTAAATTAATCAGCTAGGGGATGACAAACAGATTAATTAAATAGGAATTTAATTAATGATGCATTTAGAGATAGCTAAATAAGATTACCGAAGCGGTGTAATCAGATTTAGGTGTCTACAGGCAGCAGCTGCACAAATATTAGAAGTAACCTGCTCCATCTTATTACTGCTTTCTTTGATCAATAATCGGAGCTTGTTTTCATATTCCTTTAGTTTGTCCGGTATATTACCAACCTGAATTTCTAACTGGGTGGTCTTTGTGCAATCAGTTTCTTAGTTCTACTCCTTTGTTGTGACTTTTCTTTTCAAGTTCATTAATTTTTTATACACCTAGGAGTCAATTTGAAGGGAAGAGTCTGCCTTGAGATTTTCAGTATGCAAGATAGAAAGCCTAGTATCTCTACCAACATAATCATCCTTATCCTCCCCCATATCTTCCTTACCCATAGACTCATTCTTCTCTTTCCTTATGTCTTCCTTCACATTTTCAACATCGTTATTAAAGAGTTCCTCCTTTCCCTTCTCCATTACTTCTTATTCATCCCTCACTCCCAGGGATTGTTCACTCTGATTGGTATCCTCTTCACCAGCATTGCCCGAACCAATATTTTTATCATTGCTTTCATCCATCTCCTCCTTGCTAGATTCACCCTTGCCACTAGGGTAACCTTCCAAATTAGAGCTGAAATCTCACACATCTGTGTTCTCCTCAACCACATTTTTTTCTTCATTATTATCTGAGTTTTCAGACTCAATATTTAATGTGGAAACCCAATTTGGGAAAACCACCAATACAACTAGTTACAAGTTTTCATTTTTCTAAAGTGAGCCATGTTAGAAGCCAACCATATTAAAGGTTACAAAACACATTGTTAGGTGTGACCCTGTTAAAGGATTTGAATCACCCTATTAGGAGTGGCCTTGTTAGAGGTCTTAAGACACTTCGATCTAGAAATGCCACCTAGTTAGAGGATTTACAAAATGATTGTTAAGTCAAATCTATTCAGAGATTTCTTCACTGCTACAATTGTTAGAGAGTAACAATGATTGACCTGATTGATGAAGCAACTGAATTGCATATTCATATCACTATTTTGGCCTATCCTCTAGATCCCCTTGATCTGAATATTCTTTGCAACTCCTTGGATACTCTGCACTAAATCAGATATCCTTCTTTATTCATATCCTATCTTCTTCTCCACTTTCTTGTATTTCAATCCACATATTGACCTTTCATATATATGAAACCCAATTTCAAGATAAATTGAATACCCTTTCAAATAAACAAATAACATCCACTAATTTAGCTTGCATAAACCAATTAACATAATCAGATTTCCACAATCCATTAGTATGTGAGCAATGTTCCTGGATTAGATTGTGTGAGTTTTTTTAGCATCAACATTTCGGTACTACATGATCCATCATCAGGACAAGAGAACATCAGAATATGGAATTTGACTAATTTGACTAAAATTGGGTCATTTAGTTATCACTAAGTTCCTTGGTAATTGACCTGACTCAGTTTACACTAAACTCCTTTGGTAACTGACCTAACTCAGTTTACACAGGAATCCCTGAACTTATGCTCGTCTGATATTGGAGACAGTGCTCGATTAGAGTATAACATTTATGTAACATCAATGAAAATATACAATTGAATGATTATTATCAACAAAAATTGCATATGATGCTTCAGTTTAGAAGTATATTTTTTTAAGTTCCAATTTTAACTTCATAAGTCTCACATGAATTTTGACAATAAGGGGTTTGCAAGTGAACACTTTCTTCTGAAGCTAGAGTATCTATTGCTTTCATACCTAGAGGATTATTGGGATAATTGTGCTAATAAATATGAGGTGCTTAAGAGATTATAGAGTAGGTTCACTTTGTCAGAAATTGTCAATTTTTGCTTTAAAAAGAACATAAATGGGGTTGTAGAGGAGGATTAAAATATCTTGGACCCTCTCCATATTGAAACTAGTCCCCTTCCCATACCGAAAATTAACTAGACGCTCTTAGAAAGCAATGATAACCAACTTATCCAACTTTTGCTAAAGCATTGAACCCATTGAACTGGTTCAAATGATTCAATATGTTTGATGATCCCATGTGAAAAAATATAAAGGATATGAAAAGGTACTAAGTGACGTGATTGGTGGCGGTGAATACTTCATTCATTGTTTTTGAACATCCAACCTTGTCTAACTTATTTTGAAGTGATAAGTGATTATGATTATATATACTCATGAATACTTGATCTTTTATTAATGATCCATTATTATCCTATGCCATGATATTTAGTTGCATAAATATGTTCACCCAATATTAGTTATTAAGAATTTTGCAAGAAGAGTTTAGGTGTGTAGGTAATTGGAGTTGAGATGAGTTGGTAGCAAGGTTTAGTTGTGTACATATATGAGTTGTTGGTTAGTTTCTTTCAGTCTTCAATATGTATTATTGTTGAATTTTTTTAGGTTTGTGCACTTCCTTTTTGAAACAATGATGAGGACAATTTTTCAAATCTTTGAAAATGCCTCTAGTCTAGTTTAGAATACCCGAAAACTTAGGGATATATACAAGCTCCATTTCAATATAGATAATTTTGTAGAAAGGGCTAACAACCCTGCACAAGAGTATGTCTTTAGAACCATAGTGAAGATTGGAATTATTGAAGATGTGGCATTTTTGGTTTCTCCTAGGCACTCTTCTTCCAAAATAAATAATCATATACAACTGTGATTACAAAGAGACAATCAAGTCCAACTTCAGATTTATAAGCCTCACATGAATTTTGACAATAAGGGGTTTGCAAGGGAACAATTGCTTCTGAAGCTAGAGTATATATCGATTCCAAACCTAAAGAATTATTGGGATGATTATGCTAATAAACATAAGGTGCTTAAGAGATTATGGAGTACGTTCACTTTGTCAAAAATTATTAATTTAAGCCTAAAATGAACATAAATGAGGTGGCAAAAAAGGATTAAAATATCTTGTACCCTATCCATATTGAAACTAGTTCCCTTCCCATACTATAAATTGACTAGATGTTCCTAGAAAGTGATGACCCAGAATTCAAGACCTTCCACCAGTCTAAATGGTCATATGAGAATACGAGTGCAAATGTAAAAGCTAGGGAGAATGAGCCTGCAAAGACTCACAAGAAAACCAAGTATATTTATAAGAAAGGTGATAAGTGTGTTACTATTTTCTATGCACGTGAGGTCCAAAGTAAATTCAAGTTTGAGGAATGAACCTATGAACCTAACACTTATTGTTAATCCCTCTTGGGTCATGTAAGCCATTTTTCTCCCCCCCCCACCAAAATTTGAATTTTTAGGGTGACAAACATGACCAATAGTCAAATTTGACAATTCGAATTTATTTTCCATGAAAACTTAATAGGGATACATAAAAACCTTAGTCTTTTATTTTTTTTCCTAAGTCTTCAACATTTTATGTTTGCATGTTATGACCAAGAGATTTCAAGTCGCGATCATCTAGCTACCTTTCTATCGCCTAGTCGCAAGTAGTTAGCACTTAACTATCAAGATGGCTGCGAGCACATGAAATAGTTATCTCCACCATTAGCGCATGATCATAGGTCAAGATTTGAATCAGGAAAAGACCTCAGGTCCATAATCTTCCCCACCATTAGATCTTCCACATCAATGGTGGTAATACTCTTTTTATATTGGTTGAGGGTGTTGACTATGTCAAGGGTTCTTCAATCATATCATTGCCATCAGATCTTGTTACATCAACAACAATCACTTTCTTGCTTTCCCAAGTTACATGATGTTTAGCCAATGCAAGAATACAACCTTGTGACATGTGTCTTAGTGGACCCCATGCATGAGCTTCCTTCATCACAAGGATGCAAGATGTTATCGGCTAACTAGAGTTAAGGCTGTGAAGTAGTGAAACACCTTTATCGCATCATCATTGAGTTAGCATTAAGGATAAGATTTCAAGTTGTAATGGTGTGATTGCAATCAATATGATGGCTTCGCATGGTCACATCAATCAATGACAAGTATTCATTTTCAGTTGTAAAGTCATGACCAAAGTAGCAAGCAATTAAGGCAATAGCCTTCGCATGGCCACAAGCATTTGATACTAGCTAGGAAATAGACTGCAAAGGAGCGACTAAAGGAAAATTAATAGATTTTGTAAAATTACAATGATAAAGATGCTAAGTTCCCTAGTCACGATGATGGCATGAAGAGCTGATCACACATTGCTCATAGGGTCACAACAGTTAAGGGAATACTATGAAGGTAAGATGTGATCCAGCCATAAAACATGAAGTGAAGTTGTTTGTAGTTTTGAAGGGTTTGATAGCTAATGAATGAAATAAGTCAAGAAGCCATGAAACAGGTGATGCACACAGTTCAATAGAAAATTGAATGTCTAAACAAGGTGGCAAAATGCTTTAGTATTATTGGGCCACATAGCAGGTTTGACAATTAAATTAATGACATATCTGATTTGGTGCATCAAAAACACACTCTCAAAGGTTACTCTTTAATGGCAAACCAATTCTCTGATCATCTGCAACTAATTTTTGATGATAAAACTTGGCAATATAAACCTTGAATTTTGGATTTGACTTCATAGATGGGGTAATGAGAGAAGCCAATCACCAAGCGGGTGGTACAAGATGCCACTGAGAAAACATATTTGGAAGCTCTGTGGTCATACTTCCATCAGAGGCTTGGGTTATTGCGACACCATGTAATTAGAGGTTGAAACCCCAAGGAAATCATGTGCTCTCACAATAAATGTAAACTAATTGATATGTAACCATGTTCAATGCATCACAAAAAATAATTGTCAAATATCTCCATGTGTTAGCTTTGGAAGTAAAAGGCGTCAGACATTTCCCATCTGTCATTCACACCTCACGAGTTTTCTCTCTTGTAGAAGAATGCTTAGAGCTTTCAAACTATGAGTTTGGCATAAATATGGAGATCAACACTAATGTAGATTATTAGCTCCTCACTCTTGTTGCTCTATTCAAATGATTGTACCATAAGAGATAAACACCTCCCACTGTTGGTTATGAGGAATTAACAATTTTTTTTTTCCATTTTCATTTGTTGTCGATGCTCAAGGCAAGAAATCTCACCATATTATGCTCAAAATTTGTTATTCTTGACCATAACTCAGGTTCCATCTCTAAAATCTATGTTCTAATTTTATCATCACAAGAGGGACCTAGGACACAACCAATTCTTTGCTAATTCTTTTATATCTTTTTCTTCTATCTATGACTTTTTATTAGTATTATATAATATTTGATGACAAAGGGGAAGTCACCACTTCCATTGAACTGTCAATCTGTTCCACTAAAGTGATCATATTTCTTAGTATGTAGAGAGCCTTCAATTATGTTAGATGAATGTATGAAGGAAAATCTCTCCAGTTGATAACACTTAATAGTCTCTTGTTTACATATATGATAAGGATATGACCATTTTCATAATCATTGGTGATAGCATCTTCACACCCTATAATGAGCTAGAAATTTGAAATTAGTCATACTGAGACTAATTTCTCAAATCTAAATATTGAACTTATAATTCTGAACCCGTACTATTAAACTGATGAAATAGAAACAATAGAACTATATTGATAATCATGCCTCTTAACTCTGACTTCTTTAACTTGAATCAATGTTTTTGTATTTGGAACATCTGAGCTTCAAATTTAGATCTAAATTCTAGACTATTGGGCATGTATTTTTCACCTTGAACTTGAATTGATCACTTACACCTCAAAATCTACATTCGGGACTATGGGTCTGAATTTGAAAAACTAAATCTGCATCTTGAATTCACATTTCCAGTCTGAAAATGGTGTGCATCTAAACCTAAAATTGCACTTTTGCACATATGAATAATTATACATAGTCTTGCACAATCTGGAAACATTCCTCTAAACACACCTATTATGTCACATCAAACCAATGAACCCATTTGAAATGCAGATTGAGCCTTCGTACCTGTCGAACCATTTGAACCTTTGAACCTTGTTCCTTGTTCCATTGGTTCCAAATTTACAAAGGAAAGTCTTGAACTTGTGCATTTGTGCATTTTCATTCATTATCATGAAACTTCATCGGAAACCTGCTTTACACAACATTTTCAATAGAGACTAGAAGAGATTTCAAGAGAACCAAGGATAAGATCATTAGGAGGATGATATTTTCAAGTTTAAAATTGGGATTTAGAACACTGACTAACAAATTTCACCCAAGCATTAAGTGTTATGCACTATACACAAATCCAACTTCCAACCTTTATTGGTCCACCATCATCCACTCCAAAATGGTTGGAGACATTGGTAAGCTAGAAAAAGAAATCTATACCTATTCCCCTACCAATTGAAGATAAGGTTTAGCAAACATCTTGATATGACACTGAAAGCTAATAAGTTGAAGGATACAAATCAAATGGTAGTCAATCTATAGATAGGAAGATGGTAGCCCCAAATTCATCTCATCGGTAACTACAAAAGAGGTGGAATAAACTATAGCGAGTAGATTCAACATCACTCTTATCAACTAGAAGAATTAGAGTTGTCGTCTCGAATCAATAATTATGAAGCATTGCACATAACTAAGAAATAAAAAGTAATATCTTATCTCTAATGTATTTTTGTAAATAAAAAATGTAAAACCTTTGAATATCAATAGCAGGCACACAATGAGCATGCAAATACTTAAATATACTAATGAAATTAGTTGCTTTTTCTTGAACACTTTGTTTACACTACACTAAATTAGTCAAGAAACATCTTAGGCAAAATACTATTTAGAAATTGTTAGATGAAAACATTAATAAGTTTTTGGAAAGAATCAATACGATAAGGAGGCGCCATTACATCTGAAAAGATTATAGTAAATGATTTAGCCATGAACCTATGATCATGAGAAAAGTCATTACACAATGTTTGAAAGGTCTTAACATGGGCAAAGGAATAAAACTTATCATTGTAAGTCTCTAATTGTGGTATTTTCATGCATTGAGGGATAATTTCCAAGGACAAATGGCTATGACTGTCACACGAGGGAATGCTAAATTTGGACTATTTTAGGGAAGTAATTTTTTTATTTCAAGGATAAAATGGTTTGTGCAAGATCATTGAATACTTGAAGGAGAGGGAACAAAAGGATTAGAAATTATTTCAAGACTAACATGTATAGGATTGATATTTGAAACAAATTTGTAGTTATGAGAGGTAGAGCATAAGTAGAAACACTAGGTAAAAAGGCAAGAATAAGAACTATTGTCTTAACAGTTGTAGGAAGTTGAGTTAAACGTAGATCTTGAGCACAATCCTAAAGAGGTTTAATATTAATATCAACAAGATGTGAAATAGTGAATAACAAGTCAATACAATTTTCGTCATTGTGAATCAACTTGCTCAAACCTTCTAGTAAGGATATTTATGTATGATGATTTTATCAACTTAATCATTGCTAGAATTTTTAAAATTCATGGGAAAACTTTTGCACTTGGGTAGAAGAAACTCTGAAAGAATCATCTTTATCATGACAAGACCAAGAAGAAGGATTCTCAATGATGATAGGAATGTCATTAGTAGACATGTGTGTCTCATCAAGATTCTAAGGAAACAAAGAGGACTTGAGATCAAAGGAACTCATAATTCTATAACATGTCCTAGCTAAAATGCCATAGGTAGGACTCAATGTTATAAAACTCATGTACAAGAAAAGATAGATCTAAAAAATTCAAGTATGAAATCTGAAAGAGATATGAAAATACTCATTAAATTTATGCAAGATAACTAAAATTATAATAAATAATGACATATAAGATCTAATGAATAACATATCTAAGTATGAAATGAAAAGTGAGGATCAAATGCATGTAAAGGGGATCTAACACCAAAATTAGAAAGGAAATTTCATTCTTGGTTCACCAAAAATGTACATAAAGAGGGGGGAGGGGGTCATATGTAAGAGCTTTTTCACCTTTCTTTAAAGCACAAATCAAAATAAAAATGCCCCATTGGGCTCAAGTCAGAGTCAAGTGCTAAGCAGGACAATGATTCTTTTTTTTATGGTTAAGAATGTAATAAATTTAGAGGAAATTATCTAATGATGAAAAATAAGAGTGTGTACACGAAAATATAACCTATCGGGAGCACACATAAATAAACAAACATTAGTAGCCTGCGCATATCAAAGATTCAAATAAGATTGGAAAACTACTAATTGTACTTGAGTTTTAGAACTATGCAACCAAAATGTTAGAGTCCTCATGCAACCTCAAAGCAACTCAACAAGGGGCACCCATGAGAGGCCTTGTTGGTGTGATTTAGATTGGAGGGATTTGGATGTGCTCTCCCAAAACACAACTATTGAATCCCTTGATTGATAAATGGTATGCAAAATGATATGAGTGAATCTAGACTAAATGAATGGAGAATACCTTAAAGAAATGGCTATAAGTGAACCAATCTCAAAGGATTCCATGGATGTGAATGTGGATGAAATACAATTGAGAAAGAAATCTAACAATATCATACTACCATGAATCTAATGCAAAATCTAGAAATCTAAGTAATGGAAAACAACTACCAAAGATTAGCTCTAAGCATAAAATCTCTAAGAACTCAAAAGCTAGACTAGCATGATAACAATGCAAATGAGGGAGATGGAGAAATGCTTGAGATAAGGGCTCTATTTATAGGTTTGAGAGAGGCCTTGGGGAGGTGGCATCTATGTGGCATCCACATAGGTGCCACAAGGGAGACACATGGGCTAAAAGACAAGTCATGCAAAAGTCAAAAAGAGCCTTTATGGTTGAGAGGCTCAAGATGTGCTCACACATGTGTGAGCAACCTTGGGGGAAGGAGTGGGGGGAAAAAGGTGTAGGATCATGAGCTTCTCACACATGTGTGAGCAAACACTTAGGATAATAAAGTGGGATTAAGTAGTGTGTAGGCTTAAAAGGATGAGAGTGATGGGTATAGACTAGGTTTTAGGATGGGATTAGGATTAAATTAAATGAGATTTAACTTAATCACAAGATTGTAGAATTTGATAAAGTGGAGGGAATTAAATAAATTAAAATTTATTTAAAAGGGAGTTTATGGAGCACTATGCATTAAATGAATTTAATACATTAGAGGGGATACATTTAAATTAAATTTAAATACATTAGGAAAATGAACCTATTTAATTAAATAAATTTAATTAAATAAGTAGAAGAATATGAAAAATATAATTAATTAGTAAATAAATAATTATAGTTTCTAGGGAGATATTAAATCAATTAATATAGTGTTTAGGACAATTTTAAGTATCTACATTTTGCCCCTCTTTGATATGATGTCAGAATGATATTATATGAAAGAAAAGAAAATATAGGTTGGCCCATAGAAGATAGGAGTCGTAGGAGTTGTGTCATGACAACAAAAGGGGAGGAGGGTGCCCCCTTGAGGAAATGGGGTGAAAAAGGAATGTATTTTGCCCGATTTTCTCAGAAATAGACATGGGAATGAAAAGAGAAAGAGAAAAGGCTTAAAAGATGACCTTGCATGACTTGTTGGTAAGAGTGGACTGAAGAAGGGTGAATTGGATAATGATTAATCTAAATGCATCCTAACTACATGAATGCATGGGATTAAGTTGTATTCATATGGGAGAGCACACCCTAGTTTGATATTGCAAGAGGAGCTATGCACCAAATGCTATAGAAGCATAGATGACAATATTCCTTTGCGTGGACTAGAATCTCAACAAAGTAGAGACTTTAGGAACATAAATGTAGGTTTCATAGTCATGATGGAAAATATGACATATACGCACTACAGAGGTTTGGGCACACCCAAATTCTTGTTAGGGATCTTGGTGGAAAGTATCCATACCTTGAGGATTATTGGGATAATTGTGCTAATAAACATGAGGTGCTTAAGAGATTATAGAGTAGGTTCACTTTTTCACAAATTATCAATTTTTTCTTTAAAAAGAAAATAAATGCGGTTGTAGAGGAGGATTAAAATATCCTAGATCCTATCCATATTGAAACTAGTCCCCTTCCCATACCAAAAATTGACTAGACACTCCTAGAAAGCAATGATAACCAACTTATCCAACATTTTTTGAAAAATTAATATTATTTTCACATTATACATGTTAATCTAGGAGGACCAGACTCATATGTTCATGGGATGATTAGTCTTCCATGAAAGAACTCAAAACTGATAAAGGAAAGAGCCAATTTCCTTAATCCTATCAACAAATTAATGAAAAATATAATCATACTAGTCTCAAATAATTATATAGATACTGATTAATTCCCTTATATCATTATAATGTCATGGAATGAAATTTCAAACAACTATAAAAATATAATTGTAGAATATTTTCTTATATTGCTCTTCCAATGGGTCTGTCCATACAAAATGCTAATCCACCGTGCCATTACTATAGCCCGATGCCTTGACCAAGTTATAGCGGGTCTCTCAAATGTAGAAAATGATCTAAGTCAATTGGAAGGAAATACAAAATTCTTTAAGTCCTTAAATCCACTTTCCCTCCAAAACTAAACTGCCCATTAGAATCCAAAAATTTGAATTGCTAACCTTTATCTTATTAGTTTATTTGACTAATAAACTAACAAAATTGCATTCAATTTCCTCCTATGATCTAATTATCCTATCTAGGAGCCCTCTAACCATCTAGATCCTAATTAGGCTCTATTGTACTCCTTTACAAACAAATTGCTCCCAAAATCTATATTAGACCCTTTAGGACTTTGGATATCTAGCGAGCATACGAAAACCCACATCACATGCTTGGTATCCCTATTTAATAGGGCTAGAGGAGTCCACCACACCCATCATTTTGAGGATTGGATGTACTTTTTCATCCAAATCATACCACAGGGCACCGATTGGGGGGGTATCAAATAGACAACTCAATAATGGTTGCTTTGGCAGAATATCAAATTGCATTTGATGCTTTGAATTCAAAAGTAAAAATTTTCAAGTTAAAATTTCATCTTTATAATTTTCACATGAATTTTGACAATAAGGGGCTAAGCCTTGCACTAAGATAGAACATAGGTATATCAAAACTAAGTGATGTATATCTTGGATGAAATGCTGATTTATTTTAAGTATTGTTAGTTGTCCTCCAAAAATCATCAAATTTGTGAGTTTGTCATGATAAGAATCATATATTCATTCATAAGTCTCATGGGTTGTATGTTCACTAAGTCTCTAATGTTGAAAACTTTGAACATGTTGAACTAGTACCGGGTGTTCAATTAGTTTAAAATGTTCAATAAAGAAGTAAGGAACATTTAGGCTCAAATAATATGTTTTAGTCCATTTCTTAGTTCACAAAGTCTTGAACTACTTGATCCTATTGGAAATTTTTTCCTCGAGATTCGTAACAAAGGCTTAACTTTCTACTATGTACTATAAGTTGAGTGGTTGTATCGGGCATTGATAGATCAGTCTTTTGGTGCAATGGAAATCCCACTCTAACAAGTGGTATCAGAGCTTGGTCATAGGTTTGAATCCTTCGACCCTCAGGTAATGCTGAGGGGGATATTTCTAGAAATTCTTTTAGTGCTCCCCTTTGGATTCGTGACAAAGGCTTAACTGCCTCCTATATACTATAAGTTGAGTGGTTGTATCGGCCATTAATAAATTGGTCTTTTGGTGCAATGACAACCCCACTCTAACAGAGCCCATTAGACCAATTCAAGTAGTTTACATGGATCAAAGCATTCTTTTTGTTCATATTAGAGCCACATTCTAAAAGGAAATTTCACTACCTTTTTTCTTGCACAGTCATATGTTTTGTTGAGTAAAGCATATGCTAAAGTGTTGAACCCATTGAACTAGTACAAATAATTCAAGTAGTTCAATACATTTGATGATCCCATGTGAGAAAGATATAAAGGATATGAAAAGGTACCATGTGATGTGATTGGTGGTAGTGAATATTTCATTCATTATATTTGGACATCCATCCTTTTTTTCTAACTTATTTAAAATGACAAGTGATTATGATTATATATACTCATGAATACTTGATCTTTTATTAATGATCAATTATTATCCTATGCCATGCTATTTAGTTGCATAAATATGTTCATCCAATATTAGTTATTAAGTATTTTGCAAGAAGAGCTTGGGTTTTGGGTAATTGGAGTTGAGATGAAGAGGTAGCAAGGTTTAGTTGTGAACATAGATGAGTTGTTGGTTAGTTTCTTTTAATCTTCAAGAATCTATGTTATTGTTGAATTTTTTTAGGTTTGTGCACTTCCTTTTTGAAAGAAAGATGAGGACAATTTTTCAAATCTTTGGAAATGCCTCCAGTCTAGTTTAGAATACCCCAAAACTTAGGGATACTGAAAAGCTCCATTTCAATATAGACAATTTTGTAGAAAGGGCTAACAACACTGCATAAGAGTATGCCTTCAGAACCATAGTGAAGAGTAAAATTGTTGAAGATGTGGCATTTTTGGTGTCTCCTAGGCACTCTTCTTCTAAAATTAATAATCATATAGAACTGTGATCATGAAGAGATGATCAAGTCCAATTTCATCTTTATAAGCCTCACATGAATTTAGACAATAAGGGGTTTGGAAGGGAACAATTGCTTCTAAAGCTAGAGTATCTATCGATTCCAAACCTACAGAATTATTGGGATAATTATGCTAATAAATATGAGCTTCCTAAGAGATTATGGAGTAGGTTCACTATGTCACAAATTATCAATTTTAGCCTAAAATGAGCATAAATGGGGTGGTAGAGGAGGATTAAAATATCTTGTACCCTATCCATATTGAAACTAGTCCCCTTCCCATACTATAAATTGACTAGATGTTCCTAAAAAGTGATGACTTGGAATTCAAGACCTTCCATGGGTCTAAAAATGGTTGTATGAGAATACAAGTGAAAACATAAAAGCTAAGGAGAATGAGCCTACAAAGACTTACAAGAAAACCAAGTATATTTATAAGAAAGGTGATAAGTGTGTTACCATTTTCTATGCATGTGAGGTCCAAAGTAAAGTCAAGTCTAAGGAATGAACCTATGAACCTGACACTTGTTGTTAATCCCTCTTGGGTCATGTTAGCCATTTTTTCCCCCCCCACCAAAATTTGAATTTTGAGGGTAACAAACATGACCAATGGTCAAATTTGACTATTCAAATTTATTTGCCATGCAAACTTAATAGGGATACGTAAAAATATTTTATTTTTTCCCCCTAATTCTTCAACCTTTTATGTTTTCATTTTATGACCAAGAGATTTCAAGTTAGAATCATGCAACTACCTTTCTATTGCCTAGCCGCAAGTAGTTAGCACTTAACCGTCAAGATGGTTGTGAGCATGTGAAATAGTTATTTCCAACATTAATGCATGATTGTAGGTCAAGATTTATATCAAGAAAAGACCTTGGGTCCATAGTCTCCCCCATCATCAAATCTTCTAGATCAATGGTGGTCATATTCTCACTATATTGGTTGAGGATGTTGATTATGTCGAGGTTCTTCAATTATATGATTGCCATCAGATCTTGGTACATCAACAACAATCACTTTCTCTCTATCCCAAGTTACATGATGTTTAGCCATTGCAAGAGTAAAACCTTGTGACACGTGTCTTAGTGGACCCCATGCATGATCTTCCTTCACTGTAAGGTTGTAGGATGTTATCAACTAACTGGAGTTAAGGCTATGAATCATCAAAACACCTTTATCACATCACCATTGAGTTAGCATTAGGGATAAGAGTTCAATTCATGATGGTGTGATCACAGTCAATATGATGGCGTCACATGGTTGCATTAGTCAATGGAAAGTATTCATTTTCAGTTCTAAAGTTGTGAACAAAGGAGTAGGCAATTAAGACAATAGTCTTCACATGGTCATAAGCAGTTGATACCAACTAGGAAATAGACTACAAAGGAGAAACTAAGGGAAAATTAACATAATTCACAATGTCACAAGGATAAAGATGCTAAGGTCCCTAACCACGATGATGGTGTGAAGAGCTAATCATACATTGCTCATAGGGTCACAACAGTTAAGGGAATACTCTGAAGGTAAGCTACTATCCAACCATAAAACATGAAGTGAAATTATTTGTAGTGTTGTACGGTCAGATAGCTAATGAATGAAATAAGTCATGAAGCCACGAAATAGGCAATGAGCATAGTTCAATAGACACTTGAATATCTAAATAAGGTGGCATAATGTTTTAGTATTATTGGGCCATGTGGGAGGTTTGACGGTCAAATTGATGACATATTTGATCTAGTATATCATAAACACACTCTCAAAGGTCGCTCTTTAATGGTGTACCAATTCTCTGATCATCTGCAACTACTTTTTGATAATCTCCATGCCTGTTTGATACAAAGGACACTCCATCACTACTTTGAGTTAGCTTTCTAGGTAGCTATATAGTTATGATCATCATCTTTGTCTCTTCAAGGTTAGAATTAGTAGGAAAGACACAATTTTCTACAGATGGGTACACACTCAATTAAATCTTATTTGGATCAGCAGTGATTGTTCTCTAGGAATTTACTGGTAATAGTTGGCTTTGGCTTCTAGATGAAGTTATCTCAGTTATGCTTGATGTATAAAAAAAATGTTTTGTAAACCCTCCAAGGCTCGATCTTTTCTCTAATTATATAGTAGTAATATTCTATGCTTTGTTACTGTAATTTCCCTTTTGCTTATGAATGGATATAATTCTCAATTGTATCTCCTTCTTCCATTAATATACCACACAACATCTTTTTCCTTATATTGATGTATTACTTTCATTCTCTAATTATATGTTATGTCTACTTGTCTTTGAATGATATAGAGTGAAGTCCCTTCCTTGTACCATTTCATTGATTTATGATCTACGCATGATTGTTGAGTCAAAGCTAAGATAGAATTTGTATATTTGAGGATTATATTGATGAATTGTGCTTCCTTGGGTAGGGATAAGATTTAACAATACTATTTGGTGTATCACCCTTCTTAGATTATAATAGGTAGTTTTCTTTCATGCATTTTCTCTCCCTTTTCCTCTCAAGAAATAGTTAGGTGCACCCTGATAGTAAGGAAGTCAGCCTTTTCCAGAGATTCAATCTTTATTTGCAAAGTCCCACACTTTTGAGATTGTTTCCATGTTACATGAGGTTTCCTTTAAGTAAAAACTTTAGGGAAGGGTGCAAAATTTTGTGTCAATAGGTCATATGATCTAGGATGAGAAATAAGGGAAAATGAGTGAGAATTGGAGAAAACGTGATTAACATAGATTTGTGAGAAGATAATAAGATCATGTCTAAGGAGGATACAAAATTTGATAAGCTAGATACTATTAACTTTGAGGATTCCTTAAATGTTGTTGGTAAACAGATTATTCTTCACACAATAAACCATCAGAATAACTCTTATTTGTCCAAAAATGAAGACACAAAAAGATACCAATAGTTGGGTCACTTTACCATTGAATTATGAAAGCACCCTTTGAATTCTATAGGGTACACATCCCAATTAGATATATAATGAATAAGATTTAAGAAATTCTTTTAACCTAAAAGTGATGGCTACCCACACTATTTTTGGATAGGGGGCAAATTATTATAACTGAAATATAAAGAAAAGACTTCCACATGTGGCAATGGAGATGCACAGTTCTTCCATCCACACATGCATTGATGAAAGATTATATTAACAAGGACAACCCCTACAATAAATGAGTTCAATAGTAGAATTTAACTCCATTGCTTAGCCTCAATTCACACATAAACCAAGAATAAGATCAATTCAAAGCACACCATCTTAAAAATAATAGAATCTACATTCAACCCAAAAATTATCCAATCTTTGAATACTACTAACAATCAAAATAATTGTAGAAAATTGGAAAAGAAATCTAATTTAAAGCATGAATCTTTGATTACAATTAAAAATTGCCCCTTTCATACAATTTGCATTCCCCCTCTCATGTAGCACACAATTTTCCCAAACAATGGAACCTCCATGACTCTCCACCCCCAGAAAGAAGAAGCACACCATCAACCTTCTTTAGAAAAAGAACCCCCTCTCATACTTGCTGAAGTATATTTAATATCTCTCATTCCCATAATATTGCACAACCATTTCTCGGTGAGCCTTTCTTTTATCTTCTTCTCGATGGTTATATTCTTGAGGAATATAATTACCACATCCATATTAAAGTTGAAAACCATTGACACAATGCTTTCCTATCTAGTCACATTAGTCTTACAATATATATGCATCTATTGGGGAAACTGGTACACACTAATGAAAATTAATTTTTCTGTCTATCTCATGGAAATTAGTGTTAGTCATTATGATGTGTCGGTTTTCATTTTAGGCCTATGCCCTTCATATATTGTAACCAAGGTTATATGAAGTCTCTTGAGAAACTAATCAACACATGTGGATCTATGAAACCCATGGCTTTGATACCTTTATATTTGGCCCCTCAAAATTTTTTAGACAAGTTGAATAGCATGCATTTATTACATGTGGAGGCGTCAACATTCTGTCAAACATTCTTCATGTATTATCTGCACTTCCACCTGTGACATTTAGCCAAACATATGGCTAATGGTCATTTGTACTTTTCCCACAACTATATTATCTTCTCCAATCTATTACTCATCTTTTATAAGGCTTGAGAGAGTACATCAACATTGGTTTGTGTGGGCTTAATTATAGCCAATATCCTATGCCATTTATATACTTGATCCATCATATTTTTTGAATTCTGCAACCTTACTATGACTATAATTGATAATCTCTTTACTTAGGCTCTCACATTATGAGATTAGACACCCTGTGTCTAATATCGAGCATACATTTTCCATGCTTCTACAATTCGTACCTATTGCCTTTGTCCATTGTGTGACTCAGGATGGCTTTAGATGATGGTGTCTCCATGTGTTCCTGCTGGTGACTGTGAGCTCCTACAAGTGTCAATGCTTCATGTGTATTGTGGAGAGCACTAACTCAACCATCATCACCTCCATGTGACATTGGCCATTATATTATTAAAGGCTTGAGGTTAGTATTCATAACTTGATACATATATCTCCTATGCTCCAATGATGAGTGGTTTCTCTATGACTCTGCATTGACATTTTGTTAGGTTTTTAAGCAATGACTTCATGATTTCCATGGCTTCCTCCATGCATTTCCATGTGTTTGGTTCATGACTTTGAGCTATTGAATTCAATAATTTTAACAAATAGTTCACATGCATTTCTGTGCTTCTATATATTAGGTTCAATGTTGGCAATATAAACCTTGATTTTTGGATTTGACCTCATAGATGGGGAAATGAGAGAAGCCAATCACCAAGTGGGTGGTATAAGATGCCACTAAGAA
Source organism: Cupressus sempervirens (assembly GCA_028749045.1). NCBI lineage: Eukaryota > Viridiplantae > Streptophyta > Pinopsida > Cupressales > Cupressaceae > Cupressus > Cupressus sempervirens. The sequence continues at coordinate 865,715,054 of CM053787.1, forward strand.
AAAATACTTGGAAGCTTTGCGGTCATACTTCCATCAAAGGCTTGGGTTATTACAACACCATGTAATTAGATCTTGAAACCCCAAGGAAATCATGTGCTCTCATAAGACATGTAAACCGAATGATATGTAATCATGTCCAATACATCACAAAAAATAACTGTCAAATGTCTCCATGTGTCAACTTTGGAATTGAAAGGCTTCAAACATTTACCATTTTTCATTCATGCCTCATGAGTTTGCTATCTTGTAGAAGAATGGTCAGAGGTTTCAAACTATGAGTTCGACATAAATATGGAGATCGACACCAATGTAGATTCTTAGCCCCTCACTCTTGATGCTCTATTCAAATAACCATACCATAAGAGATAAACACCTCCCACTATTGGTTATGATGAATTAATAATTTCTTTTGGCCATTTTAATTTTTTGTTGGTGCTCAAGGTAGGAAATCTCACCATCTTATGCTTAAAATTTGTTATTCTTAACTGCGACTCAGGTTCCACCTCTAAAATTTGTTTTCTAATTTTATCATCACAAGAGTGACCTAGGAAATGACCAATGCTTTGCTAATTCTTTTATATCTTTTTCTTCTATTTATGACTTTTTATTAGTATTATATAATATTTTATGAAAAAGGGGATGCCACCATTTCCATTGAACTGTCCATTTGTTCTACTAAATTGATCATATGTCTTAGTATTTAGAGAGCCTTCAATTATGTTAGATGAATGCATGAAGGAAAATCTCCCCATTTCATAATTCTTAATAGTCTCCTGTTTATAGATATGATAAGGATATGACACTTTCATAATTATCGATGATAGAATCTTCACACCCTATAATGAGCTAGTGATTTGAAATTACTCATACTAAGACTGATTTCTCAAATCCAAATATTGAACTTATAATCATGAACCCATACCATTGAACTAATGAAATAGGAACAATAGAACTATATTGATAATCATGCCTTTTAACTCTGACTTCTTGAACTTGAATCAATGTTTTTGTATTTGGAACATCTGAGCTTTAGATTTAGATTTGAATTCTTGACTAATGGGCATGTTTTTGGCACCTTGAACTTGAATTGATGACTTACACCTCAAAATCTACATTCGGGACTATGGTTCTAAATTTCAAAAATTGAACCTACATCTTGAATTCATATTTCTAGTCTAATAATGGTGTGCATCTAAACTTGAAACTGCACTTTTGCACATATGAATAATTATACATAGTCTTGCATAATTTTGAAATATTCCTCTAAACACACCTATTGCATCACATCAAACCAATGAACCCATTTGAATGTAGATTGAGCCTTCATATCTCTCAAACCATTTGAATCTTTGAACCTTGTCCCTTGTTCCATTAGTTCCAAATTTACAAAAGAAAGTCTTGAACTTGTGCATTTATGCATTTTGATTCATTATCATGAAACTTCATCTAAGACCTGCTTTACGCAACATTTTCAACACAGACTAGAGGATATTTCAAGAGAACCAAGGAAAATATCATCAAGAGGATGAGATTTTCAAGTTTAAAATTGGGATTTAGAACACCAACTAACAAATTTCACCCAAGCATTGAGAGTTATGGACTCCACACAAATCCAACTTCCAACCTTTATTGGTCCACCATCATCCACTCTAAAATGGTTGGAGACATTAGTAAGCTAGAAAAAGAAATCTATACTTGTTCACCTACCAATTAAAGATAATGTTTAGCAAATGTCTTGATATGACATTGAAGGCTAAGAAGTTGAAGGATACAACTCAAATGGTAGTCAATCTATAGATAAGAAGATAGGTAGCCCCAAAGTCATCTCACCGATAACTACAAAAGAGGTGGAATAAACTATAGTGAGTAAATTCAACATCACTCTTATCAACTAGAAGAATTAGATTTGTCCTCTCTAATCAATAATTATGAAGCATTGCACAAAACTAAGAAAGAAATTGTAGAAATTAATATCTTATCTCTAATGTATTTTTGTAAATAAAAAATGTAAAAGCTTTGAATATCAATAGTAGGCACACAATATACAAGCATGCAAATACTTAAATATACTAATGAAATTAGTTACTTTTTCTTTAACACTTTGTTTACATTGCACTAAATTAGTCAAAAAACATCTTAGGCCAAATATTATTCGGAAATTGTTAGATGAAAACATTAATAAGTTTTTGGAAAGAATCAATATGACAAGGAGGTGTCATTACATCTCAAAAGATTATAGTAAATAATTTAGCCATGAACCTATGATCATGAGAAAAGTCATTACACAATGTTTGAAATGTCTTAACATGGGTAAAGGAATAAAATTTATCATTTGAAGTCTCCAATTGTGGTATTTTCATGCATTGAGGGATAATGTCCAAGGACAAAGGGCTATGACTATCACAAGAGGGAATGCTAAATTTGGACTGATTTAGGGAATTAATTATTTTTATTTAAAGGATAAAATGGTTTGTGCAAGATCATTGATAATAGATTAAATGGAGTGATTAGTATGAGATGTGTATGAAATCTTTGGATCATTATGAAAAATGGAAGGAACCTTGGAAGATAAAAATGAAACATTGTTACACGTATACATAAATGAAGTTTGCAAAATACATGGAATACTTGAAAGAGAGGGAAAAAAAGGATTAGAAATGATTTCAAGACTAACATGTATAGGAATGATATTTGCAACAAATTTGTAGTTATGAGAGGTAGAGCATAAGTATAAACACTAGTTAAAAAGGTAAGAATAAGAACTATTGTCTTAACACTTGTAGGAAGTTGAGTTAAACCTAGATCTTGAGCACAATCCTAAAGAGGTTTAATATTATTTTTAAACCTCTATGTGAACTATTCTATGTGATGTTAGTCACGATAATCTAAAGGGGGCACTCATAGGAGCTAGACAAGAATCCTAGAATCACCTACAACAAAGAGTGCCCCACCACCACCCTACATCAATAGACATTATCCAACATTGTTTGTCTACGCGAACACACTTCATTGAAAGCAACCACCTATATTGTGCTACCATACTATTATATTATTCACCAAGTTTTGAGAAAAGAGAAAGCACCAAGTGATCATAAGTCTTGTTCTAGCCCACGCCTTTAGAATAGTAGGGCATTCAACGTTCAGAATAGGGTGCTATTCAACCATGTCCATTTAATAGTAGGGGAGTGGATCAATCAAGTAAGAATAGTAAGGTAGTTCCCAACCAATACCCATAGAATTTCCTATAAAAGAGTAGGTCCCAACCAACAATTTAGCACCAACTGAGTAGAGAGATGAATTTTGAGAAACAAAGAAGAAGCATTAGGACTAACTGCTTCTTCAGGTAGTCGATTGATTTTGATTCATTCTCCCTACTCATGAGCCCATAGAATAGTAGGGAATAATCTATTTAGGGTGTTGTTGATAGCGTAGATGATACCTTTGAAATAGGTAGTCAATCTCATTATCTTTGAGAAAGGGGGGAATGATTCTTGTTGGTTCCCATATTTCATTGTAGGGGACTGCCTTTCTTTTTAGAAATGGGGCAATGGGCTTGCAGACTCATTCATTGGGGTGGGGGTGCCCTATCTCTATATTAGGGAGGATACATTTTGAAATGCCCTCTGCATGCACATTTTAATGGGCCACGACTACCCTTAGAATTGTGGGGCCCTCCCCCCCATGGGTGGGGGGTTAAAGGCCAGGTTGGGTGAGGATTATAGTTCCCCGATGAGTGACTACATTTCAATCCTGTAGTATTAGTTGATAACCCGATCATAGTAGACAAACAAACATATTCTATTGATAGACAGAGATGACATTCTCTCTTTCCGGTTTGCCTCCTAGAAGTATTTGTATTGGTCATCCAGGTGGGAGAAGCATGGCTCCGTGGCTCAGCTCTCGGCTCCTAATAGTAGTAGTAGTAGCTTTATGTGGTGCCCTAGTTGGTCATGAGAACTTCATTGGCCTAACTATTGCCTCCTTATTATAGCAACTCCCCAAAAAAGAGTAGGGGGAGTGGGGCTAGCAACTAGAATGCCGAGCCCTTCTATTATATTATTCTAGCAATTTTCTTTCTTAATGAACATATCCTTACCTTAGAATGGTAGGGCACTGATTAATTGGTGGGGGAGGCCCCAACTATTATTAAACCCTATCCCCTATTCCCTATCCCCTATTATTGGAAGGGAAGGGCTCTATAGGGGGGTGGGGGCCCCCTTCCTTATTGTATTAAAAGCTTGAATGCGATTGACCAATGGCTTGCTTCATTAATGTAAGTATCCCCCTCCCACCTTCCAACTTGACCTGCCTTTGTTTGCTCTCTTCATCCGGTCATGAGCCTTGGAACACATTCGGTCATCAATGAATTCAACCACTTCCTCGCCTTGCCATTAACAATGAAACCTTCCTCCTATTCCTTGAAAGGCTTTCTACCGATCCCCTTGCCTTACTACCATAAATTTGATACCATTATTCCCCTTCATTCATGAGTCTACACCAGCCTTCTAGTGCTTGATGACCAATGCTCAGGTGGGAAACTATAGGACTATAAGTAATGAGCCATGAATTCCATGTGTGATCAGCTTCTGGGGGGGTGGGGCGGGGCCAGATTATTCTATACATAACATGCCAAAGCCATAGAATAGTAGGGGTTGATTGATTCCCCATACTTTTGAGTAGATCTCCTCAATTTGATGATGATTTGTACTTTAGGGTAGGGTCAATAAACCCTTATAATAGTAGGGGATCCCTTAGAATAGTAGGGAGGGGCAATAATCCCTTATAATAGTAGGGGGCCGGGCCCCCCTACCCCACTATATTTTAAGGTAAGGTAAGGTAAGGCAAGGTTTACCTATCTGGGGGGTAGGGAGAATGCTAGAACAAGAAGTGATGATCATCACAGTGTTCTATATGCCCTACTATTTTATGGAGTGGCAAACAATTGAATGATTGTGCATGCAAAGGGAGGATGCCTGCATGTAGGAGCTTGACATATTGTGGCAGATGTAAAGGCTTGATTGCACCTGTATTTGCCTCTTACCCTTACCTTAAAATATAGTGGGGGTGGGGGCTTTCAGGTAGATATGACCCTTTAGAATATTAAGGCATTCACATCTTTCCACTTGCCCCTCTTTCTTATAGTTAGTGCTTGAACACCCATTAGAATTGTAGGGAACCCCCCATCCACCCATAGAATATGTAGGCCATAAAATAGTAGGGGGGTCCTCTCTCCCAATCTATAGCCTCTAGAACTATAGTCCGACCTAGCCGTAGGGGCCTATAGGGTTGGGGGGCATGGGCATAGCACGACCCTTCCTTTCCCCCTCTCAATAAATAGGGTGACTGCCATAGAATTTTAGGCTCACTTCCATCAATGAGTCCACTGAAAAATGCACCTCAGCTAGTCACCATCTCTTTCTTTTCTAGCATCGAATCCTAGCTAGTACGCGACATCCCATTCCCAACCACATATTTGTGGGTTCAAGCATTCTAAAAGTTATATGAAGGTGGGAGGGGAGGCCCCCCCCTATGATTCTATAGGGCCTCCCCTCCCTTTACCCTTTACCCTTTATAATACTAAGGGCCCTTTTTTCTATCCCCATAGCCTACTATTCTAAGGTCCCTTTTTTTCTACCATACCATGCGAGTGCAGACAAATCAAGGGTGTAGGTGGGTGGTTGATCTTACCATGCAACCTTCCTTCTAGTTGCCTCAGCTGCTAATATAGTTCTAGTAGGGTCTCGAGTGACGAGTGAGGAGTAATGGACAACCAAGAAGCAACACACTTAGCTTGCCTATATAATTGATAAGCACCCAGTGGTAGGTGGGAGGATAGGCTCGTTAGGCCCCTACTCTTTTATAGGCCTATTTCCCATAGGGGGTGAAGGAAGGGTAGGTGGTAGGGACCCATAGAATAGTAGGGCTGCCCATATAATAATAGGCACTCCGAAAGTAGGAGCCAACTTCTCTAGCTTCTTCTACACCACCTTCAGGGCCTGCCCTCATGATATATTAGTTCCCTTACCCTAGGTCCTCACTCACTCCCAACCAATATAGAAAGATCAGGTTGTAGAAATTGTAGAATGAATGAAAGCCACAAAAGGAGATATTGCCTTGACCAAAGTGACCCCATAGAACAATAAAATAGTAGGGGGGGCCCATAGAATTGTAGGGGTCAAGCAACCATACCATAAAGTGTTGTCCATCGGGTAAACTCCCTCCCCAATTGTCGAATAGGATGGGGTAGCCTGGTAGAAATGTTTTCCTTCATCACCAAACCTCCTTCCGTGGCCCTTATTCTAGCAAGTGCCTTCTAGCCTATAGAATGGTGGGGGTTGCCAGTTGAGAATAATCTAATAATAGGGCGGGCTTGCCATCATGTATATAATATGACCCCTACTCTTTTTGTTTGTAGTTGAGTCAGGACAAGAAGGAACTCCTCCTCTCCATCCAGGGGTGCCAACTATCTATTCTCAGATGAGCGATCACAAAGATGAAGCCCCTACTATTCTAAGGGGTGGGGCATTGGTCCTACCTATTCTCTAGGCTTGCTTGCCTCACTAACTTTTTGGGAGCCTTTATCTTCCGGCCATCCTGACTAAATTTCTCCTTGCCCTCACCTAATCTCTGGGAATAATATGCCCTTAAAATATGGGGGGGTCCATAAAAATTTAGGGGAGGGGTCCCACCCCACAAAATTATAGGAGAATGATAGGGCAGGAGAAAGTGACATTATAGAACTATCCCACTTGCTAGGTATCTATACAAAGCCTAAGGCAACTTGATAGGTTAGACTTTCAATCATGAAGGTATGGATCTGGCCGAAGGTATGGTTCGGAATTGCTACTGGGTATGTGACTAGAGAAACTACTGGTGGTGCCCCTACTATCTATAGGCTTCTAGATCGATGACTTATGCTATTGGATATGCTTCCCTTCAAATGGTAGGGGTACTTAAATTGGTACTACCTCTCACCGCCCTGTCTCCTCTGCACCACTGCACCAGGCCCCACCCCAACCTCATTGTAAGCTGACCTTACCCTTCCCCTTACTATTAAAAGGGTAAGGGTAGGGGTGCTACTGATGGATCTAGAACTGGAACTAAGACTAGGGAATCAAATTCTAGTTGTGAATCTATGGGCCAACATTGAACTGGGGAATTGGAGGGGAAAGCCCACCCACAAACATGTGACGTATAGAACCTAACAATAGTGCACCGATGATGGCTAGCACATTTTTCCTCGTTGATGAGGGAACTCTATTACCATGTTCCAATGCCCCCTTTCTATTATTGTACATTCGGTAATCTCACTAATGAGTAGGGCTCTACTGAGTGACAAAGCCTCATTCATATGATCAACCTGTTAAACATTCTAGACCATGTCTCCTCCCATCAAAATGGCCCAATTTCTAGAGCGTAGTTGGCCGGTTGACCCCCTCTATTGAAAGGTTGGTGTATACCTATACCTATACCTGCATCTATACTATAGTTGAGTGTTATCTTGAGCACACTTGTAGGGGACCTTTGCATGCATTCAAACTTACTGCTGTTGATCCGATGCATGAATAGTTTGGCCTCGATCAATAAATCATAAATACCAATCAATAGCAGACCCTACTATCTAATCTATAGGCGATCTAAACTTTCCTCCCACAATAATAATGGGTGGGGGGGGGGGGGGGGGTGGGCGGGCTAGCAGGTTGATTAATAGGAGGCACCTCATCACTTTGGATGTATGTGTGTATCAATAGAAAGTCCTTGATATTTGAGTGCGTCAAGATAGCTACGAAGGTGACAATTAATTAACCATCTAAAGGTGCTAACAAGATGGGAAATAGTGAATAACAAGTCAATAAAATGTTCATCATTGTGAATCAACTTACTCAAACCTTCTAGTAAGGGTATTTATGTATTATAATTTTATCAACTTAATCATTGCTAGAATTTTTTAAATTCATTGGAAAACTTTTGCATTTGGGTAGAAGGAACCCTGAAAGAATCATCTTTATCATGACAAGACTAGGAAGAAGGATTCTCAAATTAGTAGACATGTGTGTCTCATCAAGATTCTAAGGAAACAAAGATGACTTGAGATCAAAGGAACTCATAATTCTATGACATGTCCTAGCTAAAATGCCATAGGTAGGACTCAATGTCATAAAACTCATGTACAAGAAAAGATAGATCTAAAAAATTCAAATGTGAAATCTAAAAGAGATATGAAAATACTCATTAAATTTATGCAGCATAATTAAAATTATAATAAATAATGACACATAAGATCTAATGAATAATATATCTAACTATGAAATGAAAAGTGAGGATTAGATGCATGTAAAGGGGATCTAACACCAAAATTAGAATGGAAATGTCATTCTTTGTTCACCAAAAATGTATATAAAGAGGGGGGAGGGGGTCAAATGTAAGAGATTTCCCACCTTTCTTTAAAGCACAAATCAAAAGAAAAATGCCCCATTAGGCTCAAGTTAGAGTCAAGTGCTAGGCGGGACAATGATTCTTTTTTTTATGGTTAAGAATGAAATAAATTTAGGAGAAATGATCTAATGATTAAAAATAAGATACTAAATAAGAAAAATTGAAAAAAATAAGGAGGGGTTGATTGATAGAGAACAAATAAAGAATCAACAATAGCTTTTACAGATCTGTAGAATTATACTAACCTCCAATTTAACTTTGGAGTAAATTTCGTAGGAACAACACACCTTGAGCATTATGTTCTTATGTTTTAGAGTAATAAGATATTTCCTTATTTATGAAATCATTTTTATTTAATTATTAAGTTACTTATTATCTCTAGTTTACTTAAGCTAAACTGTAGGCATATAATAGTTAATTATTTTATTAATTATTATTATGCAACCTAGGATTTTTTTTTGGTTAGGGTTTAGATCTCCTTTTATAAGGATTTATCTCTTTGTAATTTATTCATTCACTTCTGATTATAGAAATATCTTTTTTTTTCTCATCAAGAGTATATTATCTATAGCTCTGGAAATTTCAGCCTCCATAGTTTTTTGCTTCTCTCTTTTGTGACAGGTGTTTGTGTATGCGTGGAAACCTAACCTGCCAAGAGCACACATAAACAAGAAAACATTAGTAGCATGTGCATATCAAAGATTTAAAACAAAATGGAAAACAACTAATGTTAGGCTTGAGCTTTATAACTTAAAGCAACCAAAAAGCAAGAGTTCCCACACAACTTCAAAGCAACTTAACAAGGACACCCATAAGAGGCCTTTTTGGTGTGCCTAAGTGTTGGGGATATAAATGTGCTCTCCCAAACACCACTATGAATCCCAATGATATGAAAGATGGAATAATGAATCATGCAACTAAGCTAAATGATGAAGAATGCTTCAAGAGATGGCTCAATCATTCTTAAGAGTACTCAATGGATAATGGAAGTGGATATAGAAAAAAATCTAAGAGTGCAATACTATCATGAATAAGAAATCAATGCAAGAAGTAAACAACTACCAAAGAGTTAGTAGCAATATGAAAATTTCTAAGAAAACTCTAACTCTAAACTAGCATGATAACAATGCAAATGAGGGAGATGTAAAATGCTTGAGACAAGGGCTCTATTTATAGGTTTGAGTGAAGCCTTGGGGAGGTGGCATCTATGTGGCATCCACATAGGTGCCACAAGGGAGACAGATGGGCTAAAATACAAGCTATGCAAAAGTCAAAAAGAGCCTTTATGGTTGAGAGGTTCAAGGTGTGCTCACACATGCGTGAGCAACCTTGGGGGAAGGAGTGGGGGACAAAGGTGTAAGAGGTGTAAATGAAGTGGAAGTTTTATTGGATCATGAGCTTCTCACACATGTGTGAGCAAACACTTAGGAGGTAAAATGTGTTTAAGATAAATAAGTGAGATTAAGTAGTGGGTAGGCTTAGAAGGATGAGAGTGATGGGTGTAAACTAGGTTTTAGGATGAGATTAGGATTAAATTAAATAAAATTTAACTTAATCACAAGATTAAAGAATTTAATAAAGTGGAGGAAATTAAATAAATTAGAATTTATTTAAAAGGGGATTTATGGAGCGCTATGCATTAAATGAATTTAATACATTAGAGGGAAAGTATTTAAATTAAATTTAAATACATTAGGGAAATGAACCTATTTAATTAAATAAGTAGAATAATATGAAAAATATAATTAATTATTAATAATTAATTATAATTTCAAAGAAAATATTAAATGAATTAATATAGTGTTTGCGACGATTTTAACTATCTTCAGTTTGCATGTAGGTGATTCTTGGGAGCTGTGGAGTTGATGTTTTATCAAATTCAACATGGTATCAGAGCTCATGGCTACTAGAAAGGAGAATGAATTTTTTTCTGCAAGTATTGAAGAATGGAATTTTTTGCCTTTGCTTTCTTGAAGCTATATTTCTATTTTAAATGGAATCCAAAGATTTTGTTTCAGCTTAGAAGTAGAGACTTGCATGGAATAGTAATGGCAACCAAGGTTGAAATGAATTCCATTAGTCCATCACAAATAGGCCAAGATCACCCTCTTTTTGCATGGGTCTTTCCTTCCTCTTCTTCTTAGTGACACACAATTTTAGTGGACCTCTCATGCCTTTAATTTCAAGATTTTGGAGGTTAGTGTTGATGATTCCTTGGTTCCACAGTTGATCAGTTTTGTAGACAATTGGCACATGCATTTTAAGCTAGCAATTTATTTTTGCATGGTTGAGTAGTGTCATCGGGTCACTTATACATATTTATGTGTCATATTCATCCTTAATTGATAGATGTTTTGCCTTTTTTTTTTTCCATCTATTGATTGTTTGGGGGCTTCTATGTAGATTATTGTCTTTTGTATCTTCGATTGGTCTATATGTTTTATCTAGTTTTCCATCTACTCATTGTTTGAGTAGTTTCATTATGGGCATTCATGCAGATTGATACTAATTTTCATCTTGGTTTCAAAAGAGGTTTTTCATTCAACACTATGATAGTTATCATTCGACAACTGTCCACACTTTTCTTGTGTATCAAAAGATACTTTTCTAGTGCATATTTTGGGGGGTGAGGGGTTGTTCCTACTGGGTTTTCCCTCTTTCCTCTTTCCTTTTCTTAGGCTTTTGTCTCCTTAGTTAGACTTAAGGGTTGGGTGGGGGGGGGGGGGTTGTGCTAGAAAATAAAACTTAGCATTTTTTTAAATTTTTATCCATCTTTTATTAGATAAAGCTTGTTTTCTTACCATGTAAGCTAACTAAGGAATACTTCTAATTTTTTTTCATTTCTCCGTCATATCTTAGGCATAAGATAAAAATAGTTGGCGATATTTTTGGTCATATCTTGGGCATACAGAAGTATTTTTTGATAAATCTTATATCGTTAGAGAGTTCTTCCTAAGCCCATCATGATGGTGTATGTTATTTGGACTTTTGATGCTATTTGGTTTCCTGTTTATGTAGTCAAAGCTAGAAGTTATATTTTTCACTCTAGGAGACACATATTGAGCATAAAATCTCTGATTTGTGAATTCTTTATATTGTTGGAAAGGTCTTTTTGAGATCTTTCTAGTGATGCTAGTTGTTTTTCCAAATTTTGATCTAGGCATATTGTATTTAGTCTTTTGTATTTTGATATTTTGGTGGATATCTTTGTTGTTTTAGGTCTGGGGATTGATTTCATTGCTTTAGATGATTTTCCATGGGTTGTACTATTTGTTGTACCATCCTTATGTCTCTTCTACTCTATTTAGACATCATTTGTAGTATTTTTGTGAATGCACTAAGATAAAGTGCCACTCTATTGTATTTCAGGATCTTCCACATCTTTGTGTTTTGTTGTACTCACACTAGATTAGAAAGTGCCTTGGAGGGGTTCATGTTGGCCATATTCACCATCTTCCTTTTCCAAGTGAGTGTTCCTTCCATGACATTAGCCTCATGAAGTGTCAATGACATGCACCATTATAGGTTTTTGTACTTCTTTTGCACTCTCGATGTTCCTGGTTTTTCTTTGTGTAGGAGATATTGCATTCACTTTAAGTGTTCATGTATTACCTCTTAGAATTATATGGTGGTTATGTTGGTTCTATTTCTTTCTTGGTTTAATGGAGTGAGCTATGTATTCAATATTTGGTCATATGTACTAGGAGATTGTAATGGCTGGATACCTATGTATTTTAGTGAGATGGAACATTTACCATATAGACATTCTTTCATTCCTTTTGTTGGAGGCCATGAAGTTACCTTCCATCTTCAATTGATCAGCTCTTTAGACTTAGTCTCTCTACCTGCTCATGTTCTATACAGTGGAGGTTCTATATATCAACAACTAGGTAGTATTTGTAACTTCATGCTTTAGTGGTGTTCTTCGTGATCATCTTTTGTTCCTATCTTCCATGATATTCCCCAGTTTGGATGCTTCTTTAGTTCTTCACTAGTTTTTAAAGCATTCTTTCCATCTCTTTTTGGAGTAGGGTTTTCCCCATGTGGTTTTCTCTACTTCTCCTCTTTTCATAGATTTGGTTGTGCTTGGGTACCTCATCAGGCTTTGTTGTTGGGACCTAAATTAATTTTAAGTAGTAGTTTCTAGGTTTTTAGCTACTCCCCAAGTTTATCTTAAGGGGGGGGGGGGTGTTAGAGTAATAAGATATTTCCTTATTAATTAAATCATTTTTATTTAATTATTAAGTCACTTATTATCTCTAGTTTACTTAAGCTAAATTTTAGGCATATAATAATTAATTCTTTTATTAATTATTATTATACAACCTAGGATATTTTATATTAGGGTTTTGATCTCCTTTTATAAGGATTGATCTCTTTGTAATTTATTAATTCACCTTTGACAAGAGCAATTTCTCTTTTTGCTCATCAAGAATGCCTTATCTGTGGATCTAGGAATGCCAACCTCCATAGCTTTTTGCTTCTCTCTTTATGTGACATGTTTTTGCATGTAGGTGATTCTTAGGAGTTGTGAGGTTGATCTTTCATCAACTTCAACATTATGTATAACTTTTAATGTTTTAATTGTATTCTTAATATTTTTGCTCAAAATTTTGATAGTTACTACACATAGAAAAATGTGGAGTAAGGGTTTTTCCTTTGTCAAACCCCTATTTAAGAATCAACCTTGAAGATAAAATAAGATTGTATATATATATAAAGGTAAACTTAATTCTAATTATAATCCCTTCATGAATAAATATTGAGATCACACATATTCATGAAGATTTTTGTATGTTTCTTGAATTGTAGTAATTGGCCTTGAAATGTATAAAGGAATCAAGGATGACCTCACCAATTCATGGATCTATGAATTCCAAACTTAGATCTTTAATATTTTTATGCTTGATTCAATAGTTTCTACAAACATAGAATACATGTGGATAGACAAAGGATCTTCTTGTTTGATCGAGAAATGATCTACTTGGCCATCATGAGAGAGAATATTTCTATAATGGATGAATATTGGCTTCAAAATGCCTTGGATATTTGGATAAATGCTACATCCTAAATGTTTGAATTCAAATATAAAATTTTCTTAATTCCTTCTTAATCATGAATTCTTGTTTGTGGATGATGATGAATTCTCAATAATATACAGATAATGGATACTAAAATAGGAGAGATGGGTTGTTTATACAACTCTACACATTTTAAGATTCAAAAGTAAGTTACATCAACCATGATGTCGTTGGTATCTCTAACCATTATTGTGTATTAGTATCAACCACTCAGTCATTTACTAGGTAGAGTCAGATGCTCATCACTATGATCAAGCTACTCTATATAGGCCAAGTCATGTACATAAGTAAGTATGTACCTAGCTCTATAGGAGTCTAACAAGTTTTTGGGTCATAGAGTATTTTTATATAAGAGCCAAGCTCATCCGCAACTGAGAAAGTCATCAGTGACTGAGCAAGTTTTTGAGAATACAAGTGTCAAGTTGCTTAGTATGTACCAAGCACAATGAAGGCTGAGTAGCAACAATGCCAAGCATCAAGAAATAGTAAAGGCTGAGCTACACAAAGTTTACATGAAAGTTAGGAATGAAACAAATTTTTAGCCAAAATGATTGTCAAGCTAGCTTGGAAGGGATATTTAATTTTTGAAGAGGTTGTTATAGAACATTTAATACTTTTAGAGGTTGTTAGAGAACATTTACATGTTGTGGATCATAGATCCCTATATTTTTTGTTTGATGATTAGTATGAAGAGGCAAAACATGGAATCATCTAAAAAATCTTCATGAAACTCTTTATTTAGCAATGATCTTAACCTAGATCATATGTGAGTAGAGAAGGAGATGCAAAGAGTTTATGTGTGAACATGATGCTATTAATAGAAAAGGATTGAGATTAGATTAGAAGTCATTGAAGGGTTTTGTTTGTTGACATTAAGGTCAATTTTTCTATTAGTGAATTAACATTTAGTCAATTGGTTACATTGCTACTAAGCTCTATAGTTGATATTGAGCTTATCATTCATCCAATAGTGTTAACCAAGTGTTTTAGTTGCTATCAAGCTAAGTAGTCAGAATGCAATTTAGGTCAAGATTCATAGTGTCTATCGAACATCTAAAATAGTTTATAGTATAGCTTGAGCATAGTAGTGTCTACTGAGCTATCCAGTAGAAGTGATGAAGGTCTTAGTGTTAATTGAGCTCTATAGTGTTAACCAAGTTCTACAATGCCTATCGAGCTCACAATGTTAAAAAAGTGAATCCATTGTTGACAAAGTCATGCAATGTCAACTGAGTGATTCAACATCTATTGAGTTTTTCAATGTTCACCAAGTCATACAAAGTTGACTGAGTTCATGCTACTCAAAGTGATGAGTATGGACTGAGCTTCAACTTCAACCAAGTGCCAGAGTATGCTAAGTGTTGATAGTGTTTGTCAGGTGTTAGAACATCATCGAGTTTGTCTTCTACACCTGAGTTATAGCAATGGGCCAACTTTGTGAATTATGATGAATTTGGTATTGTAGCTGATTCACATAAGTAGTTAATTGGATTGATATATATGTAATTTTTTGTATCACATCCAAATTTGTAATTCATTGATTATATGAAGAATTATAAGTAAAAGAGTGTGAATTGAAGGCTACAAGCAATATATGGTACAATAGAGTCTTATCTATCATAGTCAGGTGATCATTGAAATTCAAGGAATCTCATACTACAAATCATAGTTATAGATCAAAGATCATCCACTTATTCATTCTAATAGGTGCATTAGTCAAATCCTTTAACTAGGTGAACTTAACAATCTTTTGATAAATCTCCTAACAGAGTGCATACTTCATCGTATGTTTGGAAATCCTTTAACAAGGTGGACCTTACAATCCTTATTGCTCCTAATAGGGAAGATCACTAGAAGTGGTCAATTGTAAGCCTTAATAGGACAACTTTATACTACAATACTAAATCTTGTGGGTATCATCCCCACCCAAGATTTACTTCCTATTTGGAAGGTTTCTAGGTCACCATATCTTGTGTCAAAGTGTTATGAATGTTTTATTTCTCCCATTATTTCATGCATGCGATTAGATTAGAATAATATAAGAAAGATAAATTGATGAAGTGAGTTAAATTTTTATTGGTTCTTGATTCACTCGTTCCCTCTCAGTAACCTAGCCTATCTTATATTTCTGACATTTGGTATTAGAGATGTTGGTTCTCACATCAGAATTTTAAAAACTTGAGAAAATATCAGAGGAAATGGAGGTATATGGGCTAGATAAGGCTATAGAGAATGAAAATATGGATCTTGAATTAGCTATTGGACAACTAGTCAGTTGGTTGCATTGCTACCAAGCTCTATAGTTGCTACCTGTTGACATATTAGTCAATTTTGTTATTAGTGACACACACTTATTCAAATTGTAAATGGCTATCGAGCTTATTGTATAGTTAATACTATTTGCCAAGTATTTTAGTTATCACTAAGTTCTATAGTTGCTATTGAGTCCTTTTGACAAATACTAGTGGTTTTCGAGAAAAAGATCAACAGTGTAAACTATGCATCTTAGTATATGCTAAGTTTACTAGTGTAAACCAAGCTGTACAGTGTTCATTGAATTCGTAGTGTATATGATGCGAGTCCAGTGTTAAATAAGCTACTCAGTGTTAATCAACTGACTCAATTTATATCAAGCTCAAGGTGATAGTGTTTACCAAGTCATCCAGTGGTAAACAAGTGATTCACTTTATATGATGAGTTTCATAGTATCTACCAAGTCGCCAGTGTAGACTAAGTTCAAGACTACTTGGAAGTAATCAATATAGACTGAGCTTTTATTTTTATCAAGTGTATGATGATGCCAAGAATTGACATTGGATGTCAAGTATTAGAACCTCACAGAATCAATCTTCAAAGCCCGAGTGTCTTCATTTGGGCTGACTTTGTAACTCTTGTGTAAACTTGTATTATAGCCAACTTTGTAATTTGTATAATTGGATTGATATATATGTAATGTGTTGTATCATATCCAAGTATGATGAATATGTGAATGTGAATGTAATTGTAAGAAAATATAATCAAAGAAGAGCAAAAAGAGTGAATTGCAAAGGCTACAATAATATAAGGAGCAACAAAGTCATATCTATCACAACAAGGTGATTAGTACTTGAAGGAATCTCATTCAGCAAACCAAGTTGTAGATTAGAGATCATCTACTCTTTCATCCTAATAGGTGGATCAATCAAATCCTTTAACAAGGTAGACCTAATAGTCTTTTGTAAATCTTTTTACTGAGTGCATACTTCATTGCATCTTTGTAAATCCTTTCACAAAGTGAACCTAGTAGTCCTTATTGCTCCTAATAGGGTAGATCATCAAAAGTGATCAATGTAAGCTTTAATAGGCTAAATTTATACTGCAGTACTAAAGTTTGTAGGTATCATCCCCACCCCAGTTTTACTTTCTATTTGGAAGGTTTTTGGGTCACTAAATCTTTGTATCAAAGTGTTATGAATGCTTTCATATTTTTAGCTTTTTATGCATGTAATTAGATCATATTATAGGTGATGGAATAAATTCTAATTGGACTATTGGATAAAGAGTTAAAGTGTAAAAGTTTTAGAAGCTACTAATTCATGCCTCCCCTCTCAGTAACCTAGCATAGTCTTGAATATTTCCATCACTACCAAGATTATCATTCATCTCATAGTGTTAATCAAGTGTTTTAGTTTTTACTGAGCTAAGTAGTCAAAATATAGTTCATGCCAAGCTTCATAGTGTCTACCAAGAATTTGAGATAGTTTATAGTATAGCTCAAGGATAGCAGTGTCTACTGAGCTATCCAGTAGAAGTGATGAAGATCTTAGTGTTAATTAAGCTCTATAGTATTAACCAAGTTCTACAATCTCTACTGAGATTACAATGTTAACAAGGTGAATCCAGTGCTAACTGAGTCATGTAGTGTCAACTGAGTGATTCAACATCTACCAAGTTTCTCAGTGTTCATTGATTCATATAGAGTTGACCAAGTCTATGCTACTTGAAGTGATAAGTATGGACCGATCTTTAAGCTCAACTGAGTGCCAGAGTATGCAAAGCATTGATAGTATTTGCCAAGTGTTAGAACATCATCAAGTTTGTCTTCTAAACCTAAGTTATAGAAATGGGCCAACTTTGTGAATTATGATGAGGTATTGTAGCCGACTCCAGTAAGTAGTTAATTAGATTGATATATATGTAATGTATTGTATTGTATCCAAATATGTAATGAAGAAGTATAAGTAGAAGAGTGTGAATTGAAGACTACAAGAAGTATATGGTACAAGAGAGACTTATCTATCACAATTAGGTGACTAATGCAATTCAAGGAATCTCATACATCAAATCATAATTGTAGATCATAGATCAACCACTCATTGATTCTAATAGTTGCATTAGTCAAATTCTTTAGTTGGGTGGACTTAATAGTCTTTTAATAAATCTCCTAATAGAGTGCATACTTCATTGTATGTTTGTAAATCCTTTAACAAGGTGGACCTCGTAGTCATTATTGCTCCTAATAGGGAAAATCACTAGAAGTGATCAATTATAAGCCTTAACATGTCAACTTTATACTATAGTACTAAAGCTTGTGGATATCATCCCCACCCTAGTTTTACTTTCAATTTGAAAGGTTTCTGGGTGACCATATCTTGTGTCAAAATGGTTTGAATATTTTATTGATTTTATTATTTCATGCATACAATTAGACCAAAGTAATATATGAAGGATTAATTGAAGTGATTTAAAGTTTTATTGATTCCTGATTCACCCTTCCTCTCTTAGTAACCTAGCCTACCTTATATTTCCAACACTATTATCATCTAACAGATTGAGCGACCTAGTCATTGTAGTGAATGGAAAGGGAAAGATAAGTATATCAGATTAGAGGAGAGGATTAGCTAGCAAGGAGAAGACTCAAAATCAACTTATAGTGAAAACTGAAAATCAGGTACTGAATCAGTTTTAACAAACTTGAATCAGGGTAAATGACTTAATAGAGTGGTCTTAATAGATCTTTGTAAATCTCCTAAAATAGTCCTTACCTTTTTATAAGTGTTAAATCATCTAACAAGGTGAGACCTAGAAATCTCTAAAGCTTTTAACAAGGTAGACCCCTCACAGGGTAGATCATATTTTATGGTCAAACATTGTAGCCTTAACTAGTTAACTTTATTACTGCAGTAGTGAAGATTTGTGGGTGTCATTGCCACCCCATTTTTCTTTCACCTTGGAGGTTTTTTCGGTAACGAATATTGTGTAATGTGTTTTACTTTAATTCATGTGATTGACCATATTTATATGTTACAACATATTTACATTACTAATTTTTGATACAGAGCTCTCCCTTAAACATCAAAATTGATGTGGTGTAGCCTTAGGATACTTCCAAGATTCCAAAATAGAGTCAATAGAGGGCTCAACACCTTTGGAATAATTCTACTCCAAAATGTAGCCTAGGCACCAAAGTTGCACAACTAGGCTTCAAAACACAAAATCTACTAAAATTAGGTTTTTTATTAGTGAGTTTAAGGGGGAGTATAAAGGTTCCTTAATGATCTAAAATCTCAAACTGGTGAGTTTGGTAAGCCCATTTTGTTCCCAAAGGTCTCAAACAATCATATTGCCTATTAGGCCAAGGAGCCCCTATTAGCCTTATCAACAAGGTAATTAGGAATTGGTTTGAAAATCATCGAAAGGATCCTTAAAAAAATTGCATATATGGATAACCTTTTGGAATAAGTACAAGATTCCAAACTTGTAGACTCTAGGCTAGTCAGATGATGCCCTAACAAAAAATGTAGCAAATTCCTTGTTTAAGCCTACTTGCTAGGGTTTGTGAAGGAAATAATAATAGGATGGTTGAATAGGAAAAAATACCAATGAGAAAACATGTAGGAAACTATTAGGCTTCAATATCCACCATTAGGTTTGCTTCATCCATCCCCCAAGTGCTTGCAAAACTCTAATACTTGTCATCTTATACCAAACACATAGAGATGTTTGGTCTAGGGCTTGCTAGAAAAAAGGGAAGCCTTGAATTACATCTCCCATTCATTAGGTATGCTATAATACAACTTAATAACTTGAATTTTACCAAGTAATTTGGAAATCCCATATTGGGAATGCAAGTTAGGGCTTCATTATTGAAACTGGCCACCGAAAGGAGGGTTTTGGTTCACTTGAGGAAGATCTAACAATAACTTGAGTTTTAGAGAACTTCATACCTTCAAATAAATTTCATTGATCAAATATGATGTCTAGGATTTTAGAAAAATAGGTTATTGTCATGTGCCAATCTGTACATGTTCGTACACTTAGAAATTGTTGCATTTTACAAGGAAAAATGGGATTTTTATTTGATTTGAAGGTAGAATTACATTGCCTGGGTTCCACCCTTCTAAAAGGGATATTTTAATTCCTTACCCAACCATCCCAACTAAAATTAAAAGGTTTTGACTATTGGGGGATGTTTTAACAAAAGTTGTCAGGCAACTTTTTGTTGTTATAAACCTAAAGAAATTCCTATCCTATGCTATATCTAAGAAATTCCTCTTGACCATAGTTAAAGCCCATGGTTTATAAAGTACCAAATGGGGACTAGGTCTTACAATTAGGCTCAAATTATTGAATAACTATGACTACCTTATTAAAAATGTCTCTTAGGCTTAAATTCTTTTGAGTAGAACTCATAAAGAGTGGTATACTAGGTGGTAGATCTTTGATCCATTATGCATGAATCTCATTTGTATCCTGCATGTCATCATTACTACTTGCATCACCATTGAAAATGGTGAGATGAACATTATTAAAGATAGGGGAAATTTCTATTTTAGGAGGCCATTAAATTTTATAGGCATTTTATCCATATTTAAGCAATATATAACATGGTCTAGTCTTCCTCAACTATAGTTTAGTGTGCCCTCTAGAAATTCTTGCCTTGTTTAGATATGCCCATACTTGATCTCCTACTTTGAATGATACATTTATTCTTTTCTTGTCTGCATGTTGTTTGTACTTTGCAATATTTTGATTTAGAGTACCTTTGACCTAATCATGGATATGTTTTATCCATGTTGAGAATTCTTCACCTTGTGCACTAGTTCTTGAATCACTAGGTAAGTCTCTTAGTTCCATGACTCCTCTAGGATGGAAGTCATAATTGATTTGAAATGGAGTTTTCCTTGTAGATCTGTTGACTATGTACGATTTCAAAATAGATGATGATAATCACACCATTGTCTCTCTCAAGGATAATATATCTATTCTAAAGATTACCTATTGCATCTTGAAATACACTTGAATTATCAATCCAAGGACATAGGACCTAAAATGGGTCAACACAGTATGTGCACTAAGTTCCTTTAAGAGTCTTAGCACCTATACTGTAGGAAAGTGAAATGCATGAAAATAATCTATACTAATGTTATAAAAAGAAAAACATACTTGGGATAACAACAAATAATTGTAGAAAGATTTGGAAAATGAACCTAAACTAGTTAACAACTCAAAACATCCACCATGATCATTTTTTGCAAGAGCTACAAGAATAATATAGTAAATCTATCTTGAAAGTAGGAAATTACAAAGAATGAATCTTCTCTACCTAGATCTATTCCACCTCCCAAGTGGGCCCCCTTGGTTGGTTTCAAATAACTATGAACACAACAAGTATTCCAAAATCACTCTTTCATTAAAATCCTTCTTTGATTACATCAACTGAATAATTCATGAAGAACAGAAAAATGGTAACTTTTGATTCTTAAACCAACATTGTCTATTTTCTCCCTCTTTTACTAAGATGATCCAAATCCATTATATATAGGATTGGTTATTAAAAAAATGACATAAAAGCCCTGAACAAACATCACCAGAAAAGAAGGTGGAAGATCAACCATGACATAGTACATTTATTACTAAGCAACATTATAATTTGTAGGAAATATAGCAAGTTGTGTCTCCTAGATTTTATGGGAGAGTAACTCCTCTATAGGTGTGACTTATCCATAGGAACTAAACTGCATTTTCCTTGCCATGATCAGTCTCCATCATCCTCTTCCTTTAATATAGTAATCACCACCCTTTGTGTCACTCTCCATTTTCTTGAAAGTTAGAAACATCTGAAACATATATGCAGGATAATATTCCTACTCTTATTTAGATATTAGAACATAGCTTAAGATATTTATATGAAATACTACATTCTATGTATAATATTAAACAAAGTATGTCATACACACTACCCATAGGTTTAGTAAGTTCTAACTATCTCTGGCATAAGTTTATAAGATATTTACACAAATTTTTTGGAAATGTTTTTGAAAAAGCATAAAGAGTAAGTCCAAACTATGAAAACTATATGAAAATTAAGACATTAATATGCCTCATCAAACTGAATCATTGAATGAAAAATCTACCTGAGGGAGAATTACATCCCATCTCTACTCATGTTGTTTGGTAAGGCACCTCAAAAGGTTTCCTAATGATCTATTCACTACTTCAATCTACCCATCTATTTGTGGATGGTAGGAAAAACTGAAGGATAAGTTAGTGCCTAGCTTTTTCCATAAGGTCAGCCAAAAATAACCCTAGAATTTAACATCTCTGTCTAATATTATTGATGTTGGCAGTCCATGTATCATGAAAAATTCCTTAAAAAACAAGTTAGCAATATGAGAAGCATCATTAGAGCTCTTACAAGGAACGAAGTGAGCAATTTTTCTAAATCTATCAACAATGAAAAGATGCTATCAAATCCCTATCTTATCCTTGGAAGGCCTAAGACAAAGTCCATACTCACATTGCCCTATGGTTTTTTTGGAATAGGTAGGGGTTGTTAAAGTCCCTGATTTTTCCTTACTCATTTTCCTCTTTAGCATATTGTACGAAATTCAACAAATTTCCAGACATCAGTAGGTAGCTTTGGCCAAAAATAGTTTCTTCTTACCAATTCCAAAGTTTCATCAATCCTTATGTGTCCTCCTAAAGTGCCACAATGCTTCTCTCTAATTAGGTTTTCCCTCATGGAGCACTTAGGAATGCAAAGTTGTCCTCTTTTGAATAGAAGGCTATTCTACAATAAGTACTTGGAATATGTGGTGTTACAGGCATCTAATAATGTAGAATAGATCTTGTGGATCTCTCCAAAGTCAAGATCATTCTCGTAAAAGTTTTTCGGTCATTGATCCCCATGCTTTGAATTAAAAAATTTTCTACCAAGGTGATTCTTCTACTTAGGGCATCTACTACCTTGTTTGTAGTGCCTTTCTTTTATTTCATGGAGAATGTGAAAGCTTGAAGTTGTTCTACCCATTTCATATGTTTGTAACTGAAATTTTCCTAGCTATTGAGAAAACTTAATGCATAGTTGCTTGTATAGACAATGAACTCCTTAGGAAGCAAGTAGTGCCTCCATTTCTTTAGGGCCTGGACCATAGCATATAGTTCTAGGTCATAGGTATTGTACTTTTTCTTGGCATCATTAAGTTTTTTTGAGAAGAAAGCAATTGGGCTCTTCTCTTCACTGGTAACTGCTCCTATGGCTAGGTTGCTAGCATCAGTCTCAATTGTGAATATCTTGTTGAAGCTAGGTAGTGCAAAGATAGGATATTGTGCTACTATACCTTTCAAATACTCAAATGATGTATCTACTTGAGTGGTCCATTGGAACTTTGTTTTCTTATCTTCTTTGATTGTATCCAAGAGAGGTGCACAAATGTGACTAAGGTTTTTGATGATTTTTTTGTAAAATGTGGCCAATCTAGGAAAGCTCTTGACTTCTCTAGATGTCTTAGGTGTTGGCCAATTGAGGATGACCTCTACCTTTTTAGGATCCATCTTCAATTTATCCTTTAAGATGACAAATCTCAAGAATTTCATCTCTATTTGTAGGAATGAGCATTTCTCAAGATTGATTTCCAATTTTTTTTCCATGTAGCCTCTTCAGGACTTGTTCAACGTGTTTCAAGTGTTCCTCCTTATTGCTACTAAAAATCAATATGTCATCAAGATAGACATCTACAAATTTGCCTATGAACTCATGTAATGCTTCATTTGTTAGTCTCATGAATGTGCTAGGGGCATTTCTTAAACCAAATGGAATGAAAAGACATTCATACAAACCTTTAGTGGTCTTAAATGCATTTTTCCACTCATCTCCAAGCCTGATCCTTATTTGACAGTAGCCTAATTTAAGGTCTATTTTGGTAAAATATCATGCTCCTCCTTGTTAATCAAGTAGATCTTCAATTTTGGGTATAGGGAACCTATACCTAATAATTATTTCAATTATTGCCCTAGAATTAGTGCATAGCCTCCATTTTCCATCTTTCTTAGGGGCTAAGTTACTAGGAACTGCATAAGGGCTAAGACTCTTTTGAATGAGTCCTTTAGACAATAGATCATTGATCTGCCTTGACACCTCTTCATTTTGATTAGGGGTCAATTTGTATGTAACCTTATTAGGATGAAAGTCACCTGGTATGAAGTCGATCTAATGTGAAATGTCCCTTAATGGTGGGAGTTCATCTAGTGTGTCCCCTGCAAGGATTCCCTTATACTTGTGTAATAGGTCATTGACCTTTTTTAGTACTTGTTGATGGACTACTTTTTGTCTTTATCTTGAGACCTAGGGTATACCCAATTTGAGAGTCTTGAATGGTTTGTATCATTTCTTGTTCACTTGCCATAACAATCAGTTGTTCCTTGGGCTTCTCTTGGTGAGGGCCCGAGTTGGGAAGAAGATTGAAATTTTGGCCATCCTTCACAATTTGGTATTTGTTTGTGACCCTGTCATGTTTTTCTTTGAGGTCATACTACCATGGTTGACCTAGAAGAAGGTGACATATGTCCATGTCCATGATATCATAGAGAACCCTATCCCTATAGTCTTTCATTGAGAAATCTACCAAAGCTTGTTCATTGATCATGGTTTATTAGCCTTTTGTTAACCAAGATACATGGGAGGGGTTTGGGTAGGGTATCCTTTCAATACTCAATTTTTCTACCATTCTCTTAGAAATAAGATTTTCACTAGAACCAAAATCAATGACAACTTTATGTACCTTTCCAAGGCTTTTGCACTTGGTCCTGAAGAGAGTTTTTCTTTGGGAGGTTCCATTGGCATAGGTTCTTGAATCAATATCCTCTTCATCATGAGAGTAGCCACCTCTTCACCAGTTTAATCATTGACACCTTCAAAATCATCATCATCATCAACTGTAAGTGCCAATTGATAACATTGATTTACAATGGTAGGGCTTGTCAAACTTAGTTCATCTTGGATGGAAAACCTTAATCCATGCATGTACCTTTCAAGCTTCATACTTTTAGGTTCAAAAAGTTTGGATTTGATCACCCACTTCTAGAATTCCTTTATGTGGATGGGGATGTCCATCTCCTTCTAATTTAAACTCATTCTTTCCTTATGAAGTTTAACTTCATAATCCTTAGGGACATATGTCTCTCTGAGCAGAGCCACCATATTCTTCAAAGTGGTGACTAGATTCTTCTCATTCTTTACCCTATCATCTTGGATGAAGTTCCGCCATGTCAGTGTAGATCCTTTTAGCCTAGACTTGGAAATCTTCACCTTTGGTTCTCAAGGATATCTTTACATTCAAAGAAACTAGTTAGGGTATCCATCCAATCCATTGTAGGTAGGCAAGTCAAGCTTGACATCCATAGTTCTCCTCTCCATATATTTGAGAGTCCTCATTAGCAACCTCTATTCTGCAGCCTCTATTTTGCATAGTATTCTTCTTCCTCCTACTCAAGGGTTTCTTCATCATTCCCTTGTCCAATATCTTCAGATTTTTCCACTGCCTCAATTTTGGAGCTCTTCCCTAAGGTTCTCTACTTCTTGAATCATTAACTGCATCTCCATATATCTTTGTTCATCTTGCCTCAATTTCTAATCAGGAATGTATTTGACTATCTCTGCATTGTTCATCCTTGAGCACAACTCTCCATCATCTTCTTCTACCATGGTGTCAACAAATGTATTGTCCTAAGGGATCTTAGGTATGCTCTACTACCACTTGATGCATAGCTCTCCCTTAAATAGAAAAATTGATGTGGTCTAGTCTTAGGACACTTCCAAGCACTCAAAAAATAGAGTCAAGAGAGGGCTCAACAACATTGAAATAATTCTACTCCAAACTGTAGCCTAGTCACCAAAGTTGCACAACTAGGCTTGAAAGCAAAAAATCTACTAAAACTAGGGTTTTTCTTAGATATGGAACCTATTAGTTTAAGGGGGAGTGGAAAGATTCCTTAATGATCAAAAATCTCAAACTAGTGAGTTTGGTAAGCCCACTTTGTTCCGAAAAGTCTGAAACAGTCATATTGCCTATTAGGCCAAGGAGCCCCTATTAGCCCTATCAACAAGGTAATTAGGAATTGGTTTGAAAATCCTCCAAAGGACCCTAAAAAAAAAAACTACATATATGGATACTCTTTTGGAAGAAATACAAGATTCCAAACTTGCAAACTCTAGACTAGTCAAATGATGCCTTAACAAAAAATGTAGCAAATTCCTTGTTTAAGCTTACTTGCTAGGGTTTGTGAAGGAAATGAAAATAGAATGGTTGAATAGGAAAAAATACCAATGAGAAAACATGTAGGAAACTATCAGGCTTCAATATCCACCATTAAGTTGGCTTCATCCATCCCCCAAGTGTTTGCAACACTCTAGTACTTTTTGTCATGTATCGAACACATAGATATGTTTGGCCTAGGGATTGCTAGAAAAAAGGGAAGCCTTGAATTCTAGCTTTGATCCCTTAGGTATTCTATAATTCAACTTCCTAACTTTCATTTTACCAAGTGGTTTCTATGGTGGGAATGCAAGTTAGGGCTTCATTATTGAAAGTAGCCATCAAAATGAGGGTTTTGGTGCACTCGAGGAATATTTGACAATAAATTGAGTTGTCGAGAACCTCAAACCCTTAAATTAATTACATTGATCAACTATGATGTCTAGGATTCCAAAAAAAATATTATTCTCATGTGCCAATCTGTACACTCAGAACTTGTTGCATTTTACAAGGAAAATGGGATCTTTATTTAATTTGAGAGGAAGAATTACATTTTATGACTTCCATCCTTCTAAAAGGGCTCTTTGACATCCTTCCCCAAGCATCCCAACAAAAATTCAAAGGTTTTGATCATTGGGGGATGTTTTAGCAAAAGTTGACAACTTTTTGCAGTTTTAACAAATTGGGCAATCTAACCCTTGTAGGACCTTTTCCTTGTGCCCTACAGGCCTATAATATGTTTAGAAACCTTAAAATATTCCTATCATATGCTAGATCTAATAAATTCCTCTTGAACATAGTCAAAACCCATGGTTTATAAAGTACCAAATGGGGACTATGTCTTACAATTAGGATCAAATTATTGAATAACTATGACTACCTTATTATAGATGTCTCTTAGTATTAAATTCCTTTGAGTTGAAATCATAAAGAGTTAAAAATGAAGATTCGATGGTGAATGGAGGGTTAGGTGCTCTTGCACCAATTTTACATGCACAAGTTATGGGTAGATGTGGATGAATATGAGAAAACTTAAATGTGTTCTAGATTCTGATTTAGCCCCCCTCTCATTATCTAGTTTATCATGTTTATTCCTCCATTAATAAAAAATTGGTATCCGGGCACTAGTTCTCTGAATGAAGCTTAAAGGCTTGGATATTAGATCTTGGAGATGGAGGCTTTCAAAATGGACAAGATTATTGATAATTGGGTGATTGACATTCAACTCACACTGTAGAAACTTGAGAAGGCAAGACAAGATTTGAAGGATTCCCTAAAAAGAAGAAAATAAATTTCTATCTAGATAAAGTAATACTCTTATGAAGAAGTTGAAACTGAAGGACTATTTGAACTAGTCAATTGAAATGACAAAGCATCTATTGATCTACTTGACAAGAACAAACTTCTGAATGAAGAAATAAGAGCACTAAAAAGAGAACATGAAATCCAATTAGTAAGACTATGTGAAGTGACTGAACAAAACTAGAAAGCTAAAGAACAAAGGACTATGGTTGAAGAAGACAAAAGGGTAATGGCTACTAGACATGAAGAAAGGATATCATATGTAAAAAAGCTCACAAAAACTCAACTAGATATGATGAATCAATTCATTCTTGCAAATTAGGAATTGTATCACAAGGATGTGGAAATTGTAAATCCGAAATTACAAAATGACATATTGAAGAATGAATTGAGAAATGAGAAGGAATCCATCGAGAGATTCAACAAACCAAAGGAAGTAATTATGTACTTTGAAGAACTAATGAAGTCATCAAGTTTTTCTGATGGGTTAGAACATTCTTTCATTGAGAAAGAAGAATAATCCAGGAATGAAGAAATGAGAAATGCAAATCCAAAAGACAAACCAACATGCTATCACTATGGAAAAATTGGTCATACTGAAAATATTTTTAGAGTAAAACATGGGATGAAAAATTCTAAACCTAAGTTTACTTGCTATTATATTTATTTCAAGAAACAAGGACATTAGATACAATAGTGTAGGTCAAGACTAAGGAATACACCTACTACACCTAGATTTGAAGGTTACCAAAAGAAGGAGATTGGTCAGAGGACCACCTCAGAGGAATAAAAAGTCTATTGATGAGGAATGTTTAGACATAAAGGGTTCCCCAAGATTATCTAGTTTTAAATTCTTGAAATATGATACACTAGATAATGATGAAATAATAGAATTGAGGAGGCTATGATAGAAATGATGTCAAATTTCAAGCTAGCTTCTACTGAAATAGAGAGACAGATACACAAATATCTATATGAGAAACTAAAAGGAAGATCAGAATAGGAAGAGAAGGTAGAGAAAATGATAAGGACCAACACATTAGTTAGAGTTATGCTTGACCTATCCTAGGAGAAACAAGACACATTTTTTGAAAAGCATAGGAATAGATTTGTTCCAAAATATAGAGGATTTTTTATATTGATAAATAAGTAGGAAGTTGTATGACAACAAAGTGAATTCTTATAGAAGAGAAAGAATTTTTGGACTAAATACAAAGAAGGTAGAGGTTGTAAACATTAATTATGAATAAAATAGTACAAAAAGCTTAGGTGTGTTGAGTTTGCAAGGCAACATGTCCCTTATACATGTTGGCACCCCTAACACTCTAGAAGCTGAGCAATCAAGGCTTACAAATGAAGTGGAAGATGGTGGAGATAGAGAAACAAATGAAAATGATAAGATTATTTAAGCACCTCATATTAAGGAAGAAAATGAATTAAATAAATATAAATAGAGTGTAACTATTGGTATCTCAAGCATAGATGCGCAAATAAGACTGAGAAGTGACACCCCTTCACCAACTCACATGGCAGTGTTGGGTAGCAACACTCCCACACCTAGCAGAAAGAGGAAAGCAATAAAATATATTTCACCAGTTATCGAGGTTAGTCTAGATGAAATCATTGAGATGCCATAATTGGATCTAGCAATCTCACCTTAGAGAAAACTATTTTGTTGTGAGAATTTTTGGAAAAGAAGATGAGACAAGAAGAGCTCATGAGGGAGCACAAATATAACTAGGTATTATATGATGTAAAGTATTTTTTTTTATTCTTTTGAGTTTTAGAAATTTGAAGAATATGCACCAATCATAAACCATCTTGTAAATATAATTGATCAGGTGAATGTTGGAGATATGGAATCAAATGTGAAGTTAATGGATTGGTTGGAAAGAAGATTTGAAACCAAGGTTGTGGATGAAGCTTCCATAACTATTCCTGAATAAAAAGTTCAATTATAGGAGAAAGCATATATTATGATTGAGTTAATACAAAAGGTATAACATTTGTATACAATTTTGTTAGATGTGCCAAGATTTACACATGCTATTTAGGCACAAATAAATAAGACTTAGGTTTAGATGAAGAGATCCAACAACATTATTTTGGAGTCAACATGATCAAGAATTGACAATTATAATAATCTATTGAATACTCAAGGTACATTGGTTAAGCTTCAGGTAGCTAACAATAACATGATATCTTATCATAGAAGATTATAATCTTTTAGTGGTTGATAGTTTAATTGATTTAGCTGCAACATTACAGTTGTAAAATAATATTTTAGAGGTAGCAAGAATCACATGGGATCATGGATTATACATGATTACCAAATTTCACAAGGAATTCATTGAAACATATAGATTACTTCTACCCATTCAACCCTAGCAGCAGTGACATGTAGTGTTCAAAAACAAGAGGGAAAGAGATATGTGTAGAAGAAAAAAGATGTGAAGATGGGCAAAAAGAGTTGAAGAGAGACAAAGTAATGTGACATGAACAAGATGTAGAAG
This sequence comes from Cupressus sempervirens, assembly GCA_028749045.1. NCBI lineage: Eukaryota > Viridiplantae > Streptophyta > Pinopsida > Cupressales > Cupressaceae > Cupressus > Cupressus sempervirens. The sequence goes on from CM053787.1 coordinate 865,744,901, forward strand.
AAAGGTAAAATAAGAAGTACCAATATACAATATACATAGTTTAATAAAGGGGAAATGGTTTTGTCATTTATTTTTGTATTGTTTTTTCATTGTTCATAAGTCACATGACTTAGGGGGAGAGCTCGTTATTATATTGTATTGTAATGATGTAAATATGAAAAAGTGTTTTTTCCACTAATTCCATCATTGTCTATTAGTATCAACCACATAGTAATTTACAAGGCAGCATTAGACAATTGTCACTATGAGCGAGCTACTCTATATAGGCTGAGTCATGTACATAAGTTTTTATGTACCTAGCTCTATAGGAGTCAATTAAGTTTTTGAGTTACAATGTATTTTTATATATGTGTCGAGCTCATCAGTGATTGAGCAAGTCATCAATGAATGAGCAAGTTTTTGAGAATAAAAGTGTTGAGTTACTTAGTATGTACCAAGCACAATGAAGGTTGAGCAACAAACATGTCAAGCATCAAGAAATAGTAAAGGCCAAGCTTCGTAGAGTTTACATGAAAGTCAGGAATGGAATAGAGTTTTAGGCAAAATTATTGTCAGGATGACTTGGAACAATATTTGATTTTTGAAGAGGTTTTTATAGAACATTTAATACTTTTAGAGGTTGTTATAGAATATTTACACATTGTGGATCACAAATTCCTATGTTGTGTGTTCGATGATAGAGATGAAGAGGCAAAACATGGAATCATCTAGAAAACTCTTCATGAAACTCTTTATATAGCGATGACCTTAACCTAGATCATATGCTAGTAGAGAAGGAGATGAAAAAAGTTTATGGGTGAACATGAAACTATTGAGAGAAAAGGATCTAGATTAGATTAGAGGTCATTGAAGGGTTTTGCTGTCATTTAACAGAGTGAGTGACCTAGTCATTATAGTGAAGTGAAAGGGAAAGACAAGCATATCATATTAGAGGAGAGGATCAATTAGCAAGGAGAAGACTTTGTTGGTGTTTTAAAATGTACTAAAACTACTAAGCAACAAAAGGCTTAATACCAGAATGACAATACATACACGATCTAAAGACTAGCCAATTCTTATTAACAATTGTATATGCAAAGTATTTGGACCCAACTTCAACAAAACCAAAGGTGGTTTTCTACTCTTTTGGTTATGCAAAACCAGGGTGGGTATACCCAGGGATGATTCAAAACTGGAACAACTATATGAGGATTATTTTTAGCTTCATTTTGATTCTCATTTTAAGATCCTCAAACATATACATAATTCTTACTAACTTGATAAACACATCCCCTAAAACAGATATGGCCAAGAAAACTTCTATAGATCTGTCGATGTTCTTAACAATAGTGGCTAACTGAAGCTAAAACATTCCATGCAGACAAGTGCTAGCCAGCTTTGAAGATCTACATGAAATAAAAGTAAAATTTGATTTGATGTTGCATTTTGATAATAATTTATGATATATTTCTCCTTCAGCTGTATCAAATTGATTAGTGCCTAATCCATTGGGGTTCAGAGTCTATAACAAGTTCTCAGATCTAGTTTGTTGCCTTACAACAAATTCTATTAGCACTTCTTATTAGAATTCATCATTCAAAACCCTTTCCACTACTAAAGGAACCTTATCACATTCATCAAAGCTTTTATTTAATCCATTGAATTAACAACAGTGATAAATAGATATACAACCTAACTAGATTGCATTCAATTGCACAAGCCTTTACTTATACAATATCAAGACAACCAAGTAATTGAAAGGAGACAAGATTCAGAAAGAACTGATATGGGGATAGTTCACAATTTGTATTCATTTTCTTTGAAAATGGTATATCCTTTACAATAGACTCAGAATGACCTTTAGAAAGAAACACAGCTCATTCTATATTCATGTATTCTCAGAGAATTGACAAAAAAAATACATTATAAACTTGCTTTCAAAATTTGGACCAAAAATAGACTAAGCATAGTACTTAGAAAAATAGAATTCGGACCCTTCTTTTGCCTTGGAATCTCACTTAAATAGTGTGAGATGCAAGAAGCTTTAGGCTAAAAGAAATGACTGGTATCCTTTACAAAGAATATCTACATACACCTACCACAAAAAGACAAAATGTGGGTAACAGAAGATGTCCAGATCAAAACATTCTTTTAAGTGAGTCAGCTTTTGTTATACGATTTTGTGTTGCTGATTGGTTATTGATCTAGTTTCTCTGTATAAGTAACTGCCAAATTGGCTGACGATGAAGCTTGTTCTGATGATGGCATATTAACTTCCACCTATAGGCTTTCTTCGTCTTTATCTCAGGTGGCAGGAACAACTTCTATCTTGTCCTCTTCTCTAGCCTTATCAGCATCCCGTGGTCTCGGGTTCATAACTAAAAATGATAGGTTTCTCTTGTCTTCTTCTTCTGATTGGTTTTGAGAAATGATTGTGTCAGTAGTTTGGAATTCCTCATCCTACATGTTATCACTGTCAGTTTCATCTGCATCCAACTGTTCACTAGAAGCCATTTCTACCATCCACATATCAAATAATGCATCATCTGGCCAGTTGAATTGCAAAATGTCCTTCTATTTTTTTATTACATAATCAGCCACATTATTAATATCAATGAAATCTTGTTTTAAAGAATCAAAGAATATTTTGGCTTTCACCATCTCCTCTGTTGTGGTGGCCCACCATGCATGCCCAGTTTCATTTACTACTTGATTCATTCTTAAACATAATGCATCATTAAGTTCTTTCGTCCATTCCTCTTTTCTTTTTAAATTATTTTTCTTATCCAGGGCATGAGGAAATAATTTGAAATTTTGACTCCTATACTTGTCCAAGTGATTTATTATTATCTTCTGTAAATGTGTCCTTTTATTATCAAAGTCAGCAAGGTTAGAAACAATATCAAAGATTTTTTCAATTTGATCGTGGGAAGTATCTATAACAGATAAACACAAAAAGGTTATTGCTTTTTCCCTTCTTACCCACTTATCCACAATAGGCTTTAGAGCCTCATCATTTCCTTTTAATTCCTCACAAATGTTAATCACCCTGACCAATTGATGATGGATTAATGGCCATTCAACTTTGTCTCCTAGATATGTAAGAGCTTTTCTTAGTTTATCTTCATACTTAGATTCCAACTCTATATGTAAGGCCCATAGTTTAGCCTTTTCTTCTTCAAATTCCTCAACAGTGTAATATCATGGCCCCTGGGGTGTATCTGGCATTTCAATGAGGGGGGTAGACTTAAAAGGTTCTATAGGGGGATGAGGGTAGGTTATTCTAGGCCTGGTGGATTGTTCCAATAGCTTATTTTTAAGCTCAATCCTCTTCTTTACCTCTTTGTTGTATGCATCCACCACTGTCTCATACTTGCTTTGTAACTCAAACATAACCTATTCCTCCTTCTTAGCAGTGGCCAAAAGAAACTGGGAAGATTCCACATTCCAATAGGCTACCTATACATGGGAGGTGTCAGCAACCCTTCTTACAAGTATGTTGCCCATCAGTTCAGACTCATCTGGTTGCGAGGATGTGGCTCTAGATCCTTTTTTCAATGACCAACTGACCAAAGCAGCTTGATCCTCAATGAATGCAATTCCTTGGAAATCCTTTTTATTTGGGTCTTGCAATTCCAATTTACTTGAAACAGAATTGAAAATTAAGGCATCTGCAATATCCCAATTAGGCAACAATAATATGTTAGAGGTTTTTACCATTTGCCTTCCTTTTTCAAGAGTAATGTTCTAGAATTCCTTCATCATTTCTTCTTTAATCTAGTTTGTATGGAAGTTTCATCCATTTATGGATGCTCTGTCTTCATTGTTTACATTTCTCCTCAAAGATGTTCATGTTTGTTCTCCATGCGAATTGCTGAAAAGCTCTTGATTTTACAAAATTGTCATCAGTCAAAAATTGATGACTTTCTTGTTCTAATACAAGGTCCAATTCCCTGCCTCTATAATAAGCTCTTGTTAGATCCTAACTTGGGAGAGGAGGCTCTGGAAGGTTACCTTCATCCTATTCTGCTTGGGTAATAAAACCACTTCCTTGTGATCCAATCTCTTCAACTTGCTCACCTGTGAGCTGCTCTTCTCCAATTCTCAAAGGAGATTGGGTGGGTGAATATTCCTCAGCTTGAGATATTCCTTCTCTTATTACCTTCTACCTCTTTGGGGTAGGCTCATCAGGTCTCTCCTCCAAAACTATACTAGTGGATCCCATTATTTGTTTGCCCTTATCTATAGGAGCCTTTTTATTTCTGAATTATAGTGTAACTAGGATTTTTCTGTACAATTATTTGACCAACCCCTATATTAGGAGTGAAAGCTAACCTCTTCATGGCTTCTCTGGCCTTATCAAGAGAAGAATTAATAAAAAAATGTTTCTTCTCATTCATGGTTTCCATTATTGCAGGGAAGTTATTTATGAGCTTATTTATCCTGTCAGCCTTTGTATTAGCATTGTCTAAAGAACTATAATTTTGATCAAAATAATGATTAAATTCTAGGACCTAAGAGTAAACTCTCCACTTTTATTTTTTAGTTTCTTGTTCTTGTAAAGAAAATTCATTTCTTATAATGTCTTCTAGGTAATATGAATCATGCTCTATCGGTCCTAGCTTGATCCTATGCCTCAGAGTCTAATTGAAAAATCCCTCAGAATCACAAAAATAGGGGTGGGAGATAGCCATCATATACTGATCCAAAATTTTGTATGAAAAGAGCCATCCTCCTTTAGTAATCACAAACTGATGGGCCACTATACAGGTAGGGAAAATTGACCCTAGTTGCCTCTTTGACAAGAACATTTCCTCTACTCCTCCTAGTTGCCATAAGACTTCTGCCATCCCTATCTTTAGGGGCACTTGGTAAGGCAAGACATGAGGGCTCCCTTTAAAACCATAAATTTTGAAAACTATACAAACAGGGTATGGAATAATATCTCCTGAATTGTGTAAAACTTTCAAATTATGGGGGCTATCCATAGGTCTTATGAGATTCATTAATACTTTAGGGATCCTGGGATTATCACTCAAAAATAGACATCTCAACTTAGAGGCAAAATATCTATCAAATCTAACAAAAATGGCTTTGATTTGCATCCCAAGTCATATTTGCACTCCACAACTGGACTGGTAATGTTTCCCCATTTTCTTCTCTGTTCAATTTCATCTCATTTCCAAAATATGTTACCCCTTTGAACAAGAACATATGCATTAATGAGGAATAGTGCCCAAAAGTTTTCTCCACCTTACCTCTCCCAATTCCAACCAAACTGATGTGAATTTCTTCAGCTAGAAAGGAGGAAAAATAAAAAATGACATCTACACCGAAAGAGGCAATTTGAATCATCATATACATAAGGTCAATGGACATGAAATCTTTCTCATCCTCACCAAGAACACGACACAGGGTCCTGTATATCTTTACAGCCCGAGAAGTGAAAAGGCTCTTCTTAAAAGGTTCTTTAGAGGGTGCAGTTATTACTGGCAGAGTTCCTATGGTACCAATGTGTGCCCTCAATGCACCTCCCCTAATTATATCTCTTTTTGCTTTGTATTCCTTTTCTAATTCCAACAAATTGAGTGACACATGGAAATCTAATAATGGTTCTAAGTGAAAAAGCTCTCTAATTTCTTCAGGGCTAATTGACACTAGAGGCATACCATCATTTCTTCTCACAACCCTAATGGTTTGGTCATAGATTTTGGCAATATCTTCTAGCAAGTCTTAGTCCATGAAACCACTAGGAACTACTAACTTTCCCAAGTCAAAATTCCATATATTAGCGTGAGGGGCAAACAGATTCCTCTCTGAAAACCACTTTTTAAACAAAACAAGGCCAGTCTGATTGGTTACTGCATCCCTTACCTAGTTTCCCTTGTCATACAAGGCATCAACAATTTTAAACCTAGGACTTAATGAAATTAATCTTTTGACTTGTGCAGACTCTGTAGTGGATCCTGGGAGTAACTCTAGGAAATCATCATGGATATTCCTATTCATATAATTAACTTGCCCAGAGAATGATTTCTTAGGAGGAATCTTGATTGTAACAATGGGAATTGGAATGTTACAGAGGTTATGATCGAGTACTTACTTGATTTCGCCAAAATTATCCTCTTTTGAACTTTTGCAACTACTTTCAAACATATATGAAACTGTTTTCGCATCTTCACCAATGCTTAATCACAACGTGATCGACGGGTGTCTATGCTCAGAGAAAATGTAATCTTTTCTAGAGTGGACTGTAATGAATAATAAAAGAAAATCTTATAGATTATACTTTGCTTTTTTCTCACACGCGAAGTCTCCATTCATCATAAATTCGCAGGACAGAATGTCACCACACTTCATCTTTTCTTTTAAAAACTTGCGCCGTCAATTCTTGGAAAAACTTGCGATCTGGTAATGACAACTAAGATGGCTCATTTGCTTACTAACATATTTTCCATCAAACCAATAGGATAGCTCCACCTGCACCTTTCCTTCAATGCTGGCACTTTAGATTGGGCCCACAAATGACCACAGACACGTGTCATCACATCGCTAACTCGCTATACTTATACCTCGAGAATCTTTCCATGGCGTGCTAGTGATAACCTTTGATCTTATGTCAATCATGTGGCATATATTTGAAATGACTTTTCAAGGAATCAATGGTGGGCCATCATTTGTTAACTCGCTATGCTTAACTTATGAGTACTTCTACTTAGCGAGCTAATGACAACCCTTGATCTTGGCCCAATCTCACGGTCAAAAAACCTTGAATTACATTCTTGGGAAGTGGGTCCACAGTACCACTATTTTTGAGCTGGCATAATGCATTGGAATACACATATATATTTTAATCATCCTTAATCTTAGGTTCTGCCATGTTTTTTGACTTTTGGGTCAGTCGTTATGTTGCTACCGGCAAAACACAACAATATCTGGCTAGCGATGCAACAACCCACTGAAAAACTAGCACCAAGAAAAGTAGCACAACTTACAAAGAATTTTTTCAGGACTTTCCAAATCATCTCTGGTCATAAAAGAAGGCCGCCTTTAGCGATGATTTCGTCCTCGCTATGTCGCTATAGGCAAATCAGTTGTATATTCTGATAGCGACTTAGCAACTTGCTAGAGTAATTTGTACTCCAAGTTTATTATTCCCGATGACCACAGACACGTGTCATCACGTCGCCAACTCGCTATGCTTTGCTTTCAAGCACTTTTCTTTAGTGATTCAATGATAACCGTAGATTTAAAAGAAATCTGACGGTGAGGTAAAAATCTTTCACAAGGATTAAAACAACAAAATTAACATAGGTGAATAAAAAACATCTGCATAACTTCCTTCCCCCCTTTTAAAAAATTTTTGCACCAAGGAAAATTTAAAAGGAAAAAGGGACTAGCCCAAGAAAAATACAAACTTAGTTGGAAACCTAATCATCACTAAAGGATCACAACTTGAAATTTTATCTGGGCAAGACGAAACCTATTATACAAAAATTCAGGCCAACAGACTCAAAATTAGCTTATAAAGAAAATTGGAGTAAGGTATTGAGTCAATTTTAATAGACTTGAATCATGATAGATCTCTTAACATAGCGGTCTTAATAGATCTTTTCAAAACTCCTAATAGAGTCCTTACTTTGTTGTAAGTGTTAAATCCTCTAACAAGGTGAGACCTAGAAGTCTCTTAAGTTTTTAACAAGGCAGATCCCTCACAGTGTAGATCATATTTTATGGTCAAACATTATAACCTTAATTGGTTTAATTTATTACTATAGTAGTGAAGATTTGAGGGTGTTATCCCCACCTTATTTTACCTTCATCTTGGAGGGTTTCTGGGTAACAAATATTGTACTATGTGTTTTACTTTAATGCATGTGATTGGTCATATTTATATGTTACAATAGATTTACATTGCTAGTTTTACATGCACAAGTAACTGATAGATGTAGATGAATTAGAGAAAAGTACTATATACTCTGATTCACCCTCAACCCCCCTCTCATTATCTATTTTATCCTATTTATTCCTCCATTAATAAACAAATATATCATTTCCCATCGAAAAAACATAATAGGGTCATAAGTCAAACTTGAACCCACACCTAGGGGAACATCTTGGGCATTTTGTTCCTATAAAATTAACAACTAATGTGTTATGTACCTAGGAAAAATAACCAAAATTAAAATCAGGAGTTGGTAAGATAGGTTAGATGCCAGATTAGGAGGAGATAGGTAGTCAAATCAAGTATAACAAATATGAAATATCAAAATAACCAAAGTGGGGCCTAATTGACCATCCAATTATGGGTTCAAAATTTTTAGAATAGTACAATGAGCTTCATAAACTCTAAAATAACCAAAATAGGGCCTAACTAAAAATCCAATTATAGGGTCTAATTTTTTAGGTTGGTACAATGAGTGTCACAGACTCTAATATAATTAGATTTGATAAAGTCTTAACATGAGAACCATTTATAGAAGTTGAAGTAATATGTGGGCTCCATTCAGGATGAGAAGTGTCTCACGAATATATTTTTAAGAGGGTTGAACTATCATGCATTGTGGTAGTTTTGTGTACAGGTTAACTCTTAAGACCTTCAATATTATTGGATGCAAGACAAATATAAAATATGAGAGTATAGTCAACGGTTGGATAGGTGATGTGGGTGGAGCTCAAATAACTTATTCCTTAGCAAGCATGTTCTAGGTAGTGAATAAGATTCTGATATAGATTTTGATTCTTTGTTCTCTTTCAAAATCAAAGAGTACATTGACACTTTATCCTTATACTCCTTTATGAATTTATTACATAATGAACATTGGGACACAATAACAATGTACAAAAGTGTGAGAAAAGTAAGCTCAACACAACTAACATAAAAGGACAAGAATCTAGAATTTTGAATGTCAAATTTTATGTTTGGGATCACTCTTAAACCACTTATGATTTACCAAAGACAAGAAAATATGTATTTTAAGGAAATATATGAATGTGAATATAAGCTAATAAATAATATGTATGTGAATTCTTAGCATTGAATTCAAAAGCAAGAAAAGTGGCAAACCCATGGATTGTGGAAATTTAACAACATTAAATAATACATTTAAGAAATTGCACATAAATATGAACATGATGAAATGAAGTATAGATATTTTTTGTGGTGGGACCCTCAAGAAATAGAAAGTGACAATATGAAACCCATCTAGTTGAACTTATAAATTTGAAAAATAAAACATCTAATTTATTAGATGGTATTTAAAGAGTGGAGGGGAATAATATGCATTATGGGAGAGAGAACAATTAAATAACTGGAGTTACATCCCACCCTAATAGTTTTGAGGGTCTTTTGGGTTAATTTTGCACTCTTATGGGTCTTTATATTTAATGGAAAAATTAATATACTTGGGGCATCTTATAAACTTAGTTTAGGATTTCTTTTTATTAAATTAATGTAGCTATGCATTGATAAGTGTCATATTATTTATTGAGTTTGACTTAGAAATTAATATTAAGTATATGTAGTTTTAGCATCAAATTCAAAAACAAAAAAAAGTGACAACACCATAGATTATGAAAAGATAAAATTATACATAAATATGAACATAATGAAGTCAATGTAAAAACAAGAGTAAACAAGGATGCAATGCGTTAAAATTCCTGGCAAAGTTATATATGATTTGTTAAAAGGTAATTGGTAGGAAACTATATGAATTGAAGTGTCACTTTTAAGCAAGAAATATAAACTATAGTAGTACATGTTGCATCATGAAATTAATAAACCCTATATTCAAATAAATTAAACATGAATGAAGAGAGATTGTTCCATTAAATAGGTATTGATTACCTAAAAGACAAGATACAAATAGTTTACAAAGTGGATGAATAATTGTCCATATACAACATAAAAATAAGTAGAAACTAAGTTTTGGGAGTTGGTATTTTTTTGTGCTTTTAATACATGAGATTAAAAATTGAAATAAATTAATAGGTAGGATATCTATTATTTGTCAATAGTTTATTCTCATATCATCCATGTTGCCTCATAACACAATACATAATATATCAAAATATTATATATTTAGAAAAAATCAAAATTGTGAAAACTTTGATATAAGAACTTGTTGTGGTTTCACAACCAATGCCCCATTTCTCCTAAAAATGGGGACCTCTTAGTATTTTTTAGCTTTCTAGATCTCTAGTCTAGGGTTTGAGACTTTTTTAGGTTTTTACTTGGTGTTTTTGCTTAGTCCGACTCTCTGTTGGAGAACCCAGTTGCCAAAAAATGGAGAATTTAAGAGAAAAGGTTAGTTTGCAAAGTAAAGGTGTGTAATAGTGTACCTAGTGCACCTAGCACACCTTGAAAAGTGTTCTAGTGTGCTAAGGGCACTAGTGTGGGAGCCCTTCCCTTTGGAAGTGTCCACCTGTGCACATGCACAAGTCTGCACATTTCCATCCCAGGCATATAAAAGATTGGGACCCCACCCCTTATTTCATTCTTCTTCCTTTGTCTTATGATGAGTTCACCTCCAAACATATATAGGTGCACTTTATCCTTGCAATCTGCATACACACCACAAACAAAATGTTAAGTAAAGGTGTGTACCTTTTTGTTTGCATAAAACTTAAACAAAACTTAAAACAAAACAAAGCCTTCACCTAAGTTAAAGGTGTGCATGTGTGCACCTATCCAAGGTGCACACATGCACACCTTTCAAAGGAAAAGCATCCCCTCAAATTGCTAAGTAAGGGTGCAAACATAAGTGCATACCACAAGGTGCGCAATGTGCACACCCTATTTTCAACACTTGAAAACCATTTTGCATGATAAGGATGCACACCTAGCGCCCCCTCAAGGTGCACTAGGTGTGCACCCTTAGTGTTGGGTTCTTTCCATTAAGAATAGTGCACCTAGTGCACATCAAGGTAAACAAGGTGTGCCAAATTTTGCCTATTTGAGCTAGAAATAGGGTTTGTTGAGTGTTTTAATAGTTTTTAACATTCTGGGTCATTAATTTTAGTAATTAGGGTTTATTTAAATTAATTTTTTCCACCTTCTGGACTAATGGATGTTTATTTTGGGAAAATAAAATGGCTTCCTCTTAGTCCTCCCTCATTGCAAAGATGGCTCTCAAACTAGTGGTCTTCAAATTTCAAGGTGTTCCATCGAAGTCACGCTTCCAAGATGCATATTCAAAGATTTGAGACACTAAGTTAGGCCATATATATTGGAACACATTCTTAGTCCTATAAAAAAAACCAACCAAGAGGTCTCCAATGGTATCTATAGTCATCATGTCGGGGCTAGTAAATGTAGTGACACACCCATTTTTAGTACAATCTTCTAAGTTGATTATGGCATTAGCATAAAACTATGTTTCAAAGGAAAGAGTTGTAAAAAGCATAACTGAAGAGATCATTCTAGATCTAAGGCCTAGGAATATCGAGAAAGTTTTCCATCTTCCAAGGGATGATCAATATATAAGATTGACATATCATCAAGTAGAAAGGTGGTATAGAGAGCATCAAGAGGAAGCATCAGAAATTAGTCAATCCTGATATCTCATTGATAAGACTCCTCTTGGATGAAAAGTAGGAAAAGTAGATATGATGAAAGGCTATATGAAAGATGATATTAGACATTCTATAGTGCTCCTAAGTAGAATCATGGGATTACCAGTAGAAAGACACTTGAATATATGGATGGTACAATTCATTGAAACCATTAGAATGGTGAAGATGCTAATTGAATGGGCCTTAATTCTCAGTGAGAACTTAGATGAATAATAGGTGGCGGTAAAAAAAAATCAAAGGTTCTATATGACATTTTATTTGGTGTACCTATTAACTGCAAGAGCAACAAATTATCTAGGGTTGTTTAGAAAGGAAAACTTGCAAGATGCTAACACATGGCCTCTTGTGGTATACCCCTAGTTGGTGTGGAAAAATCTTTCAGATCACATCAAGGAATACAAAATACTAAATGAAAATGCCTCCATTTTTGCAATCATCTGGTTTATTGAGGGAGATTATGTGAAAAGGATGTCAAAAGAGGTAGCAACCAAGATTATAAAAATAGGAAACTATTACATCCAATTCAAGACATTCACCTATTTAAGGGTAGAATGTATGATTATAAATCCAAAGAAGCTCCCTAGGTATTAATGTGATAGACTCATATTGCTAGAGATTGTACGACAACTCTCGTCTGCATATGAAAGAGTAGGAAATCAACTTAAGAAGACCTAGGTATGGCCCATCACTATAGGTTCATTTAGTGTTAAATAGAAGTAGGATATCATGTATTTTGAGTCTAAATGGGATCAATGTCCTTGGGATGATTATAGCTCTCCTCGTCCCTATTTTGATAACATTGGTAGAGTTCAGTACTTGGCAGGAAAACAATTCCAACATGAAGATGCCATAGAGGATCATTGGATGAATGCAGTTGATGACTACAAAATTTGAATAAGGGATTATTGTAGGATGACTCTCTATTCAGTAGGTAATGCCTTAAAAATGAAGGTCCCATTATTGTGTAGCAAGATACTAAAGATGTCTTAGATCCCTTGTATAACCAAGATAAGATATATGATCGACCTATCACGAATGTAGAGATTGATAGAGAAGAAAATCTAGATATCAATTATAGGGTGAGGTATGTTATTTAGTTAACCAAGGAATGGATTAAGAAACCATTCAAGCTAGATCTAATTCTATAAACAATATTTTTCCAAGCTACAGCTTGCCCAGTGAAAGGTAGAGGAGCGAAGGTTACAGTGCTAACATTCATAGCTCAGTCTCTAATAAGGCCAAAAATGGCACATTAGCTTGATAGAGAAGTTGGATAGTTCAAGGCATAAAAGGGTAAGAACAAAAGGAAAAGAGCTTCCCCTTAGCAAGTTGAGCTTGAAGAAGAGGCAACTGAAGCACTAGAGAAAGGGCAAAGAATGTAGAGCGTGTAGAAAATGTAGAAGTCATTTAGACTCAAGATAATCCACTAGTACCACTGCTAGAACAAGGGAAAGGAGTTGAAGTAGAAGCATAGGAACTGCCTCCACCTGCATAAGAGGAAGAATCCTCTCCATTGGCTCTCAAGAAAAGAAAGATGAAAACTCTAGTTAAAAGGACAAGGAGAGAAAAGGTGATAAGAAAGGTTATTCCTTTTCCATCAATCCTAGAAGTTATTCTAGAGGAAGAAGAACAAGATGATAAAGACACAAAAGATGACCTTCCCTTGATTCAAAGGACTCATCTTTCTAGGGCTATGGAGGTGGAAAGGAGAATGAGCTCTACTATAACATGACCATCCATTCCTACACAACCTATCCAGGTTACAAATTTGAAGGATGATTTACAAAAATGGATTGATGACCAAGAGGACCAAGTGAATGATGTCTTTGAGATGTCAGATTTTGATTTCATGCCTATAGTCATTGAACTTATAGGAGATAAGATGAGGGATAACCTAACAAATCAACCTCCTCAAGAGGATTGGAGTCAATTGCCACTTTAGCCACAAGGACATTTAATTGCTCCACCATCATCAAGTCAAGATTTATCTTGCTTGGAAAAAGGTTCAGTTACTCCTCTCCCTCTAGGTAATGAAGGATAGGTGCAAGCTGAATAGGAAGAAAAGACACAACAAAGACCCACTGATGAAGTATCAAAGGAGGGCCAAATATATGAGGAGCCACTATAGACTTCCCAAGATGTAGAGGTGAGGACTATGGACTCAATAGACATACAGATGCTTGATGTGGATCTCTCACAAATGGAGAAGACTCCATAGAGGAGTGATAAGGGAAAAGGGAAAAGGCCTAGCACTACAAGCTCCCTCTTCATGTAAGGATAAATCTATGATGGAAGATAGTTTGAGATGGTTGAGAAAAGAGGTGATGGTTAGATACAGAAGGTAGCTATATTGCACCAAGGAAGAGAAAATGAGAGAATTAATTGAAGCTCTCAAGAATTCTAAGCCACTAGAAGGTAATGCATGAACATTGGCCTTCGTTATGAGTGATTAAAATTAGGACTTGTTTGACCATGTTTCTATCCCTCCTATACATACATATATTGAGGATTTGACCCCAAAAGATTGTCAAATCAAAGAGGTCTTTCTTGGAAAACCCAATGTGGATACTACCAAATTGATGGGCACTATGAGAAACAAATAAGTCTTTAGGTACTTAGAATAGGATGAGTTTGAAGTGTTAAAGCTTCAAAAGTAGAATGAATTCCTAAGAGTTTATTTGAACAAAGTAGTTGGTCTGTTGGATCCTAAAAATTCCAAGGAGACTCTAAGTGTGACACTTGATAAAAGGGATAAGTAGAATGTAGAATTAGACCCATTTTTGAAGGCTTGTCAGCAATGGTAGAAATTTTTTGAAGAGAAAGGTCAACTAATCATACAAGGAAATCTTAAATTGCTACACCACATGCAAAATAATTTAGATAAGCTAGTTTCTATATTGAACTAGGATTTTGGGTTAATGGGTGAAGTACATACCTGGGGTAAAGACCTACAAGCATTAAAATCAATTAAGGGTCAAAGGTATACTATGCTGATGGATGCATATATGCCATATGAGGTAGATAAAATAGATGAATGGATAGAGAAGATTGCAAATGGTGATAAAGTAATGGAGACATTACATGCGAATATTCATAAGCTTAAGGATCAAGCGCAAGAGAAGATTTTGGAAGCAGAGAGACATTACAACGATGCTTGCCTTGACATTTTTGAAGATGATTCAAGGGATGAACTCATGATTATGCAAGTAGTTGTTGAAATTTTTTGGAAGACTTTTGAAGAAGCTTCCACTAATGAAGAATTAGATGGGCATTTAAGAACAAAGAGGCATTGCTAGAATTGGATGTGAAATTGGGAGATTTTGCAGAGACTCGCATGGAGGTGGGAAACTATCAACAAAAAGTAAAGGATAAATATGATGCTTTATATTTTTTGGATGCAACCCAAGTGATGGAGATTAGAGAGTAATTCAAGAGAAAATACCCAGACATAGCTCTAGTATGAAGGGGAGCAAAACCTAGAAGAAATGCAGTGTAACTCCTACAAACATCCAAAGAAGGTTGAGCTTCTATTTTTGGCATCTGCAGGGACTCCTACATCATCTAATGGCTTTCTTCTTATTTTCTCATGCTTTCTTTTTTTTAAATACATGTAAAGGCTCATGCAGCCATTAAATAATTTAAATAAGACTGGAGTCCTACTTAGCACTAGTTAGAGAGTCAGTATGTACATAAATAGATTTTTTTTATTAGTTTATAAGCATATACATTTGCATAAAGAGATCTCTCACCCTCAACACAAATTAAGGAGAATATTTCTTATAAATTAAGGAATTAAACATGTATTCTTGGCCATTATTTTGATGCAATAATACATGCTATTGGTGCTCTCATTTGGAGTGTAGTTATTCTTGCTTGAGTGTGTTATATTTTGTGAATGTGTGTTCATGGAGTGTAATGGAGCCAATAGTTTTGTAGTGTTACTTTGATTGAGCGATCTTTTAATTCTGGTGTTTGTTACATATTTACAAATTTCTTTGATGTACTTAGTTGGAGAAGAGATCACCATATTGTTCATGTATAGATTTTTGTCTCACATGAGCACACTTTTGGTGGCCTTGTGATCTAATGAAAAGTGAAATATCTTATGGTTATTAAATTCCCATTGACAATTGCATTAGTGGAATTAAGGAAGCACTGCTTCTATTTTCATTGGTTACCTGCCGATCTTTTCAAAGGCTTAACTCACAATTATGTTGTTTCTATGGTTTATGTCCATTAGGGATTTGATTTTCAAGTCATTTACTTAAACTTCTTGTTATCCTATCTTCGTTATTTTCTTTTACAAACACTTGGTTAATTTAGGAATTTATATAGGTGCATAGTTAAAATTGCATTCATTATAAACAAAAAAATAAAAAAAAATATTTCTTTTTAGGTAGATTCAACATCTTATTCAAAATTGGTCAGAATTAGAAAAGGCCTCCTCATGAACACTCACATTTATCTTCTACTGCATAGATTCTAGTAGGTTGCAAGATAGATTGAAACCTTGGAGTTGATCCCTTAACTTTTCAACAGAGGAGTTCAAAAGGATTCTTGTCATTAAGCATCATGAAAAATGACAACTTAATAGAACTTAAGGTTTCTTTTATGATATTGACACTAATATCATCTCAAAACTATTGATCAATCATATATCTATTCGAAGCTAAACAAGCCCTGTATGTTGTACATTATAATCTTGATATGCTCTAAATTGTTGTTTCACCAGAATCTTTTGGACAAAGATAATTATAAAGGAAATTCTTGTATTATTTTTCTAGCAACTTGTTGGATTTAACCATTACATACTCTAAATAAAATTGCTAACAACATAATATCTTTTAAATATATGTATATTTTGTGAAAATGATATAGTTTAGAGATCAAAATCTACCTGTGGTTTTAAGATAAAGAATACATGAATAACTTTATTTTTAAGATTAAGTCTCATGGGTTGTATGTTCAAAAATTACCAAAATTGTGGGTTTTCCATCACAAGAATCATTTATTCATTCATAAGTCTCATGGGTTCTAGGTTACCAAGAATTTAATGTTGAACACTTTGAACTAGTATAAGGTTCTCAACTAGTTCAAACTATTTAATAAAGAAGTAATGAATCTTTCAGTTCAAGTCATATTTTTTAGTTCATAAAGTAATGAACTGCTCGAACCCATTTAGACCAATTCAAGTAGTTTGCAAGGATCAAAGTGTTGTGTGTTTACATTAAATAGTTGTGAAGTGCATAGGGACCATCTTGGGAATTCCTAAAAGAATTTAGATTAGTTTTGAGATATTCCACCTGGATTGCATTTGGCAACTTGGCCTTAGTCAGTACAAAATTTTGCAATGTTGCTTAGTAAAAAGTTGTTGAATGGTGCAACATGCAATCGTTCATCGTGGGACTAAAGCGTTTTCTCAATCAGCTCCAACTGGCTGGGTAAACTATAGTGAACACCTTATTTTATTGGTGTAATGATGTAGAGAGATATGGGGCTTCACTACTTGTAAGAAGAACTTGTTAATTGAACAAAATGTAGTCAAAAATTTACAAAGGTCCTTAGGGATACTAATGGTTCACATAGGAAAATACAAGAACCCAACTACCTAAGGGGTCTATTAGGGTTTCCAAGATATTTAAACAACCAAATAAATCAAAATAATCCACACACCAAGATTCAATTGCCCACCTGAATGACAAACTCTAAATGTTGGCTTATTAGTTCTCTAGAGATAATAATTAATTGTTTTCCCAAAACTTTTATTAAAAAAAGTCTTTAAAAAATGTATATTTGAGTACCCATTTGGCTCTTCTTCAACATATCACAAACTTAGTATACTATATTTTGGACCATCAAGCCTAACCAATTAACTATGACAGTTTTTGGGCTAAACTAAGGGCACTATTACAAAGGGACCCTATCATAGAGTCCTTCTATGATCTTGAAACTTTGGTTAGTATGCTATTATGTTTTTAGTTAGAGGAATATCAAGACAATTCAACCCTACATACTTTCTAAACCCAAAAGCCCCAAATCTGCTCACACACCCTCACCAAGCCTAGGCTTTCTCAATCTCACCCTTCCCAAAAAAATTCCACCAATGAATGCTAGATTCACCTTTTTTTATACATATGGGAACATCTAAAATCATAAAAACTATCCCTCTAATGGCTATAATTGTTCTTTTTTAATTAAGTAAAAAAGGTTTTAGAGGGGTGCTTGAAATCCACTTGTTAACAATAAAAGATGATAAAAAGTTTAGAGAAAAATACCTAAAAATAGTTAACATTAGGACATAATAGGCCTCAAAAACTAAACTAAAGAAAAACAACCACAAAGAAGAACATGTAGGCATAAACAAGCAAAAGCTAGGGTTAAAATAAAAAACCAAGAATGTCGATTAGGGCACCATTTCTTTGGCTAACTTCATAGCCTTGAGCTCCAACTTTCCCATGGGTTTTTCAGCAATAGTCATCAAATTATAACAATGGCTACAATTGTTACTAATATACTCTTGCAACTAATTAGAGCTCCTTTGAACACTGATACATGTGATGATCACCAACTTCTCCAACATTTTTTGTAAAATTAATGTTAGTTGCACATTATACATATTAGTTGCACACTATACATGTTAGTCCATGATCATTCCATGAGGACCAAACTCATATATTCTTGGAATGATCATTCTTCCATGTAAGAACTCAAAACTGGTAAAGGAAAGGGCCAATTTGCTTAATTCTATCAAAAAATTAATGAACAAATGCAATAATAGTGGTATCAAATAATTAAAAATTATTCTATAGATACTAAATAATTCCCTTATATCATTAGCATTCCAAATCCACCATACCACTCTTAGGGCCCTATGCCTTGACCAAGCTATATAGGGTGTCTCCCAAATGCAAAAATTGATTCCAAGTTAGTTGGAAGACATTACAAAAATTTTTAAGGCCTAAAATATGTTAGAATATATAGTTTACTAATATAACTAAGAGGCGGGGGGGGGGGGCTGGGACGGTGAATCAGTTATATGAATAATATCACCAATAAAAACTTTAAATACTCTTAATCATATGAGTAATGTAAATTGAAAACACAATAGGATACTCATACACAATAACACCATATATGTTAACTAGGGAAACCCTTGATCAGATGGAAAACCCTAGTGGGGATGGTACCCACAAGATGATGTACTAGTATAAATATTCCTAGTTAGAGGATGGACCCTATTAAGAGTTTGTTACAATATTTAGTATATATAAGTCCCTGTTAGGAGACTTTGAATACCTATGAGGAGATTCAAACCCTATTAGGAGTTGTTCTAAGCCTCTTAGGAGTTGTGGAAGATAGATGGACCCACTACCCAAATAGCTTCGAGGGCATAAGAAATGAACCCATTGTCGAAATGATCTCTATATTATTCCTTGTAGAATAATAAAACTAAATTGTACTTCATTCCTCTATCTCTATCTTTGTCCTATCAACCTGACTACTACTTCTTTTGATCTTGTAACTAGATCATGAACTATGCATCCAATAATCCCTTGGATCACTTACACACATTTAATCAACACTCTTCTCCTTTTCACAATTCACACTTCAACAATGATCTCAATACTTGAACACAAATTAAAATCAAGGAAAAAATATTTCCTTTATACCATATCTTCATAATAATTCCTTGAGTTAGCCTTAAGGATTTCCCAATTAATTAAAATAGGATATATAATTAATTAAAATTACAATAACATCGTTAGATCACAGTCTATACAAAACTTTACAAGTGTGACTCCAAGTCTTGTGTACTAACTGACATCATCATCTAACTATCCCCTATCATTGGCTGACTACACATTACCTCATTATATCTTGGCTAAAAGATATAATGAAAACATCAGAATCTGCCAAACAAATGCTCTTTTTCTGCTCTGCTTAGAGTAAATCAAACAAAACTATTGTACATCTTTGATTCTAACTTTTTCCTCCTAACCACATCATCAGGAAACTCTTAGGAACATTTCATTAATTACACATCACTTAACACTTATTTAGTTACTGTGCAACATAAGATCTCTGATTGCTATTATTCCAGTATCTACAAATATACTACTATGTTGACATCAATGACAAACACAACCATGAATGCAACATATCAATACTCTCTGATGCTTAGGATACTCCCCCAAAGTAGTATCATGAGCATTCATGCTAATAATCTCCCCCTTTTTCATTGATGGAAACATAGATGAAAAAATCTAATTTCCAAGAATACCAAGTAAACTTCTGCTACTGCATGTTGTTCTCATTTTTTGAAATCCACTTTAGCAAGTGTATATTCCTACATCTTTACATGAATCTTTCTAAATCTCTCTAAAAAATATATCCCTCCCCCATTTCTTAGGATTAATTCTCATGCACACTCTCCTATATGACTTAGGAGATGTTTTTGATGCCTATCTCTCCCCCATTGATAGCAATGTCAAAGGTGTCAATCATAATACCAATTGTTAATCAGCTACTCAAATCATAAACTAGATCAAGTGTCCAAAGACATTGTTCAATACCATATACCAAATACCAAGAGTCCTCCATGACTTAGAACATATTAGATACTCCCCCATTCAGGAAGCATCAACATTTAGTCCAGACAAATAATAATGCTCAATGCCATTGGACTGATGTACTCTCCGCATCTCCTACTCGAAAGTAGGCAAGTGAATAATCCATAGCATACCTCTTAAGTACTCAAATGTATCTTTAGGCAAAGGATTCATAAAGATATCTACAATTTTATCTTTGGTACTTACATACTCTAATCTGATCTCCTTTTTTGTTGCTTTCTCTCTCAACACATGATACTTAATTGATATATTGTTAGTCTTAGAATGAAAAACATGATTCTTAGACATACTATACTTGTGTTATCAAAATAAATGATAACAAGCTCTTCAATCTCAATTCTAATATCCTTCAACATTTTCTTTATCCACATAACTTGAATATAGTTATTTGTTGTTGCAACATACTCTATTTAGTTGTACTTTGTGAAATGAAATCTTGCTTCTTGCTTAACCAAGGAACCAATCTTCCTCCAAGAAAGAATGCTCCACCACTGGCACTTTTTCTATCATCCATACTGTCTACCCAATCAACATCATTTGATGCACAAAGTGTGAAATCATTTGATCTATCATACCAAATTTTGTAGTCAGATGTCCCTTTCAGATATTTGAATATTCTCTTTACTACCACAAAATAATATTCTTTAGGATCAGCTTGAAATATAGCTACTATCCCAACTAAATTTTCTATATATGGTCTTGTGTGAGTTAGATACCACAAACCTATAGTTATTGATCTATACTTCTTATGTTCTACTATAGGTGTCTCATCTTCACTAGATAACTTATGAAAAATTATCATGGGTGTACCAATAGGTTTACAACTTTTCAAACCAAACATTTTCAACAAATCTTTAAGGTACTTAGTTTTTGAGATGAATATACCATTACTATTTTGTAGAATCTACAATCCTAGTACAAACTTCATTTCTCCTATCATGCTCATTTCAAATTCATTCTTCATATCTTCAACAAATTTGTCACTAGCTTCATCATTTCCTTCAAAAATGATGTCATCAACAAATATTACATGATCAATAAACTATCTTTAATTTCTTTTAGATACAAGTTGATGTTAGCTATACCTTTAGCAAATCTAAGTTTTGCCAAGTAATTGTCCAACCTCGCATACAAGGTTCTTGGTGCTTGCTTCAGACCATAAAGATCTTTCTTCAATTTGCACACCATGCCTTTTTCTTTTGCTAAAGGAAAACCTTCAAGATACTCACTATAGACTTCTTCTTCTAGTTATCCATTCAAAAATGCAGACTTGACATCCATCTGATAAACCTTGAATTTCTTGGTCACTGTATAAGCCAAGAACATCCTTACTACTTCCATTTTTGCTATAGGTTCATATGTATCCTCATAATCTATACCTTCTTGTTGTGAATAACCTTAACAAACATGTTTGGCCTTATTTCTCACAACCTCTCCTTACTTGTTCATCTTATTCCTAAAAACTCAATTAGTTCCTAACACATTCTTGTCCTTTGGTCTAGGAACTAATTTCCATATGTTATTCTTAACTATATGATCCAATCCTTCCTTCATTTCTTGGATCCAATGATTATCTTTGACTTCTTCATCTGCACACTTTGGTTCAACTTGAGATATCAAACATATCTCCTCATTTACTCTATTCCTTGTCATTACTCCTTTGTCCCTACTTCTAATTATCTACTCATGAGCATGATTACTTATCATATTTTTGTTAGGGGTATAAGTTGACATTTCAACTCTTATTTCTTCTCTATGTTTAAAGCTCTTCTCTTCTCCTAGTTCAATAATTTTCACATCATTCTACAAGTCATTGTTAGTCTTAAGGAAATTGTTAGCATCCTGTCTAACAATTCCAGAGTTATCCAATTCTTCATCTGAATTATAATATATCATCTTTTCTTTGGCTCCAAACTTCTCATCAATCCTTATATTTGTACACTAAAATATTGTCTTAGTTTTATAGTTAAAGCATCTGTAAGCCTTATTTTTCAAAGAGTAGCCAAGAAACATACCTTCATCACTTCTTGGATCAAAATTACCAATGTCATCATCTCTCTTAATATAACATTTTCTCCCAAATATTATGAAATATTTGACTGATGATGAATGTCCAAACCATAGTTCATAAGGTGTCGTGTCCATGTCTTTTCTGATTTTTACTCTATTTAGAGTATACACTATTATATTCACTACTTCTCTCCAAAATGTCTTAGAAACATCATTTTCAAATAGCATCGCTCTAGCTTAAATATCTTGAACTTTTCAAAAGCTTATGATTTCTCTTTAAGAAATGCTACCCACATCATTCTAGTGAAATCATCAACAAAAATCATAAAATGCCTCTCAGCATAGAATCCTCTTGTTTTTGCAAGACCACTCAAACCTTTGTGAACAATCTCCAATTTCTCTATGTCAGTGAACTTCTTGCTAGGAATAGAAACTTTCCTCTACTTATCCAAAATATATTGCTTGCATACAATGGTAGTAGGGTTAACACTCTTAGGCATATCTCTCACTATAATACTACTAACCTTTACAATATTATCAAAGTTTATATTACAAAATATTCAATGCCATAACCAACTGTTATTTAATTTTCCTACCAAACATGTCATCTTAGTAGGATTCAACTAAAATACATTACCTATGGATCTAGTGTTAGATACAATCATCTTACCATCTTTTTCTTTGATAGTTCGAGCCTTCTTAGTAAACTACAACTGATAACTTCTTTCCACCAACTATCCAATACTCAACAAGTTATGTTTCAATCCATTAACAAAATAGACATCATCAGTGTTAGTTTTACCATCAGGAGTAATGGATCTAGGTCTTGTAATATGATAGGCTACATTGTTACCAACTCTAATAATTCCTCCATCATGACTCTTGAACTTAAAAAAATTATTCATATCACCAATCATGTGATGTGAACAACCACTATCAATTATCGAATTGGGTTTCCTTTCCACTTGGGTAACTAGAGCTCTTTCTTCTCTACTTTCTCTATCGAGAACATCTTCCTTGATAGCCAAAAATCCTAATTCATCATCACTTTCACTTTGACCCTTTTCATTAGATTCTTGATCCTCATTTGCATATAAAAAATTTCCATCTTTGTCTCTTCTAAGATTAAACTTTCTTTTATAAATTTTCTCTCTTAGAAAATTTAGATGAATAATGAAAAAATTTATAACAAGTTTGACACTTAAATATTTTCTTAGCATATTTTTCTCTTCTAACTAGAAGGGCTATTCCTTCCTCTATCTTCTTGTCCTCATCAACTCTGTTGTTGCTAGCAAAATATCCATGAATTCTTGCACTCCTTGTCAAATTAGGTTGAATATTTAGGGCACTAAAGGTTGTTTCAACACTTGTAAGTTTAGTAGACTATCTCAAATCTACTTCTTCTAATTCTAATCTACTAAGAAAATTTTCCTTGGTGAAATCCTTAGTTCAAGGTATCTGTATCATCTACACAATTGGCTTGAAAGGTGGTGACAAAATTTTCAAAATCTTCCATATGTCTTCATCATCATCTTTGGTTCCACCATGAGATCAATTTCTTGCAACCATTTTTGATATTCTACCATATAACTTCTTATAGATTTATCTTCCATCATCTTAGCATCTTGATATGTAGATACCCAACTTTGTAACCTCATTTTTTTTAGCATGATCATCACCTTCAAAAGTAGATTCTAATGCTCTCCAAATTTTGTGAGATGTTTCAAGTGACTTTACCTGATTGTATTCATTTTCTAGAAGGGCTAATAATAGAGCCTCTCTTGCACTCATATTACACATGAACAAATCTCTTTCTTCCTCACTACAACATTCTATCTTTGATTCTTCAACAAGTTTCTTCTTTCCCTTTTTCAAGATCCAATATCTTGGACCCATGCACAATAGATGAGTCTTCAACTTCTCCTTCCAATTGTCATAGTTGGTCCCATCAAATCTAGGAGTATCCTTTCTAAAAATATTCACCATCAATCTCCCAAATTTGTTAAGCTTATCCTTCAAGGACCTGATGCTTTGATACCAATTGTTAGAATATATAGTCCACTGATATAACTTGGGGGGAGGGGTGTGAATCAGTTATATGAATAATATCATCAATAACAACTTTAAAAAATCTTAACCATATGAGTAATGTAAATTGAAACCACAACTAGGTACTCATACACAATAACACCAAATATGTTAACTAGGGAAACCCTTGATCAGAGGGAAAATTGTGGTGGGGATGATACCCACAAGATGATGTACTAATATAAATATTCCTTGTTAGAGGATAGACCCTGCTAGGAGATTCCAACCCTATTAGGAGTTGTGGAAGACAATTAGATCCATTACCCAAATAACCTCGAGGGAAAGACAAATAAACCCACTATCCAAATGATCTTTGTATTATTCCTTCTAGAATAATAGAAATGAATTGTACTTCCTTCCTCTATCTCTATGCTATCAACTAGACTTCTTCTCATTCTGATCTTGTAACTAGATCATGAACTACACATCCAATAATCCCTTGGATTGCTTACATGCATTCAATCAACAATCTGCTGCTTTTTGCAATTCGAACTTCAACAATGATCTCAATACTTGAACACACATTAAAATCAAGGAAAAAATCTTTCCTTTATATCATATCTTTATAATAATTCCTTGGGTCAGCCTTGAGGCTTTCCTAATTAATTAAATTAAGATATATAATTAATTACAGTTATAAGATAGTCTATACAAAAATTTACACATGTGACTCTAGGTCTTGCGCACTTGTTGACATCATCATCTAAACTCTATCAATGGATGATTGCACATCACCTCATTCTATCTTGTCTAAAAGATATAATGTAAACATCAGAAACTGCCAAATAGATGTTCTATTTCTGCACTGCTCAAAGTAAATCAAACACAACTTCCTTACATCTTCAATTCTAACTTTTTCCTCTTAACCAAATCATTAGGAAACTCTTAGGAATGTGTCCTTACTTGTGCATCACTTAACCCTTACTTAGTTACTATGAAATATAAGATTTCTGACTATTATTCTTCTAGTCTCTACAAAAACACTACTATGTTGAAATCAATGACAAACACAATCATGAATGCAACATATCAATTTAGGATACTCCCCCAAATTAGTATCATCATCATTCATGCTAACAAGATCGAATTTCCCTCCAAAACTAAACTACCTATTAGAATTCAAAAATATGAATTGCTAACCTTTATTTTATTGCTTTATTTGACTTATAACTTACCAAACTTGCATTAAATTTCCTCTTAGGATCTGACTGTCCTATCTAAGACCCTTCTAACCATCTAGATCCCAATTAGTCCTTATTGGCCTACTTTACAAAAAAAAAGATCCTACGGTCCTTATCAGGACCTTTAGGAATTTGGATTTCCATATTAAATTGTTGTTTACATATGGCCATTATCGGCCTTTAAACTTCCCAATTAACCTTCATAGATGTCCTCATGCATGAGTTTTTTGTCTTCATATGGTCTATTGTTCTTCTAGGTTCTCCTCCACATGTAGCACCAAGAATGTCCTAACATATGAAAGACCTAGGCATTCCCAAGGTGCATTAATCCAAATCTAGTAGTAATTTTTGGAGTGTGATTTCTCATACCTTGTGAGGGGTTTCAAAGAATTGTGAAGTCCATTGTGGCCATCTTTGGAAGGCCTATAGATACATAGATCAACTTTGGGATATTGCACCTAGATTTTATTTGCGACTCAAATTTGATTGGTGCAAAAAGTTGCAATGTTGATTAGTAGAAATTTTCTCAATGGTGCAATTGTC
The DNA here is from genome assembly GCA_028749045.1 of Cupressus sempervirens. Taxonomy (NCBI): domain Eukaryota; kingdom Viridiplantae; phylum Streptophyta; class Pinopsida; order Cupressales; family Cupressaceae; genus Cupressus; species Cupressus sempervirens. The sequence continues at coordinate 865,770,906 of CM053787.1, forward strand.
ACACCATTCATTGTGGAACCAAACTATCTTCTCCATTAACTAAAGTTGGTCAGTTAAAAGCTAGTGGTCAACTCTTTTTTTTTTTGTAGCACCAAGAATGCCCCGACACATGGTAGACCTTAGTATTCTCAAGGTACACTAAGAAAAATTGATCAACAATTTTTGGAGTGTGATTTTATGGACCTCATTAGGGATATCTAAGAATGAAGTGCATCGGGACCATATTGGGAAGGTCTATAGGAAGGTAATTTAGTTTTGTGATATTCTACTTGGATTTCATTTGGGGATCCAATCTTAATTAGTGCAAACATTTATAATGTTTCTCAAAAGAAAGATGCTTAATGGTTCAACATTTAAACATGTCCAAATCATTTGCTCCATCAACTTGATTTGGTTGGGTAAATTCTTGTGGACACCTCTTTCTTCTAATGTAGCACCAAGAATGTCCAAACACATGGTAGACCTAAGAATTCTCAAGGTGCATTAAGCCAAATTGGGCTATAACTTTTGGAGTGTGATTTCTTAGACCTTTTGAGGGTGTCAGACAATTGTTAAGTGCTTTAGGGCCATCTTGGGAAGGCCTACAAGAATGTACATTAGTTTTGGGATATTCCACCCAGATTGCATTTGGTGACTTGATCTTGACCATTGTAAAGAGTTCCAATGTTACTCAATTAAAAGTTTTCAATTGTGCAACTTTTAAACCATTTGTTATGGGACCAAACCATTTTCTCCACTGGCTTTGGATGGATGAGTAAATGCTAGTGGGCACCTTATTCTACCAATGTAGAATAAAGGATGTCTCAATCCATGTCAAACCCAAGTGTTCCCAAGGTGCACTAAGCCAAATAGGGCAAGAGTTTCTAAAATGTGATGTCTTAGACCTCATAAAGGGTATCAAAGAACTATGAACTACATTGGGACCATCTTAGAAGGAATACAAGCATATAGATCAATTTTGGGATATTCCACCTAGATTACCATACATGGTTTGCATTGTGAGTAGCATAATAGGTCATTTTCCCCTTTTGTTCCTACACTTGGGGGCAATGAGACCTTATCCATATTTCTCATCCACCTAAGGATCCAACACTTCCTTTGGTTAAGTGTTATTTTTTATCATGTGTCATCCAATATTATATTATTTGCATAGATCACTTACCTATGAGCCTCATACTAGTGTATTCTCCTTTTTAAGGATTTTCTTTTTCACTTCTTGCATGGTATCTCATTACATTCTACACTTCTATGACCTCATAGGAGTTGTGACCTATTTGGTTTGGACTAGATGTTTCTTATGGATATTGTAATACCCCAAAATTGGAACATTTCGATATTAACCAATTCTGGTCTATTCAATCATGCTTAAGTCCTATTTTACTAGGCAATTTTGATTTTGATTATCACTACTTGACCTAAGTGTCAAATGCAGGAAAACCTAATTTGTATTAATCACTCTCTTTATTTAATTCCTAAGTATTAACTCAAATTATCTACACTAAACCTATTGATTGAATTTAATTTAATCGTAAGTGTTCATACTTTACGTAAATTAAATAACTTCTTTACCTAATAATGCAAGGACTTAAATCTATTTAATTTAATAATGTCTTAATTTTAATTATTGAATTTAATTATTCAATTAATTAAATTTTATGCATTTATGAGGTCATATTTCACTTTATTAAATTAAATAATCTCTTCAAATCCTCTCTTTAGTTCTGAAATGGAAACTCTGAGTGAACTATCTCTCAAATTGGAATTATATTAGTTAACTTGCTCTCACACTCATGTGAAACTCAGTTAACTCTTCATCACACTCAGATATAAGACAGTTAACTTCTTCTGCACAAGGAAGTTTCCATTTCAACTGAATCTTTTCTTCAATCTTGACTATTCATTATGATTAATCTTGACTATCAATATATTCTAGAACTCTATTTAAGGAGCCTTCAATTCCTCATTATAGAGGTTGAAATTGAATTGCATTGAATTACTATCAAAATAATTATTTAGTTTCTTAATATTTCCATAGCTTTCATTGGTTAGCATTAATATCATATAGATTAAAAATGCACTCATATAGCTTAATTTAGTTTTATCTATTATTAGTTTAAATTGCATATCATATAGATTAAAAATGCACTCATATAGCTTAATTTTCTTTTATTTGTTATTAGTTTAAATTGCATACCATATAGATTAATTTGTATTTTCATATAGCTCAAGCAAAATCCTTCATACTAAAAGATTTGGTTGTTTGCTTCTTAGTCTGAGAGTAAAAGAAAAATCCTTCTAGTTAGAAGGCAAGAGGTTGCTTTGTTAGACTTCTCAGATAAACAATCCAATGTTTATTTTGGGATGATCTCTTAGGTAAAGACCATGTTGACATGTGTGTGAGAATCAGAGGCCCACAATTCACACTTATAATGCAAAGATGGAATGATGTCAACCAGCTCCAACTCTCTACCCAAGCCTACGTGGGTAGTAAAAAATAAAATGTCTTAGTGATATGACTAGACATAACGCATGGCACCCTATCATTGCTTGTGGTTGACAGATCAATTTATGGTTTAAAAACCACAAAAAATAATTAGAGTGGTGATGATTGCATCATTATTCTTTATGGAATACTTATTAGTTGGCTTCATGATATCTATTCAAGGATGATCCACAATGATCTCATTAGGATGAAGTGGCCATAAAAGACGGGTTCATTTAGTAACCATAATTACAACTTTCTTGTTCATTGAAGAATTAAACAATGGTGTATATGGAGTTGTTTCAGCATGACGGGAAACGTTACCTACATCTATGTGAAGACATGATGGAATTAGGGAAATGTTCTTCTTTGTAATCATAAAATGGTGAGTGAACTTACCAAAATGGTTATTTACAATGGTAGTGTCTCTAAACTTTCTTTCATTCAAATTCTTATTTGTAATAAGGGCATGTCAATGGGTGAGAAGGTTTTGTTGGTTGAGCTTAGTGAAAAAGACATGGGTGCTACCTATAATCACATAAAGGTACATGAAATTGAAGAAGACATATGTAAAAATAAAGAGATGTGGGTCTATTTGCAAGAAGGAGGTCTTTTTCGATTTATGGAGTACATTGAAGGGTTTGATGAAAATGTATCCATACAATTTATGGATTCTTGGGGTAATAGAAGGGTCACTATAGACTAGACTTCTATTGAAATCATAGAAATAGGTCATAGAAAACATGGATGGTTTATATCTCTCAAAGGTAAGAGTATAAGAAAGAAACATAGAGTCATGAATGAGGTGAGCCTGTAAAAATTCTTTTGCCCTAAGGAAGAGTTGGTGCATATGCATGGTTTCTTTTCTAGGGAAGATCTTCCCTACCCTTTGGATGTGGTCTTCTATTGTAGATTGCATTGCATTACACTTGAAGATTTCTTCTAGGTGTTGTACTATTACCACTTCACTATATTAGATCTATTTAGGAACCATGATTTAATTTTCCACCTACATGTCAATCTACATTCCATGGAAGATAGTGGTTTTAATGTTCAAGTAAAGGATGAAGGGAAATCTTACTATATCCTTCACCAAGGCTTCATGTTTAAACTTTATAAATTCCATCAAGCCCTCCCCCCATATCTACTTGATAACCCTTAAGACATTCCCACCCCCCATATATCTACTAACCTAAGCCCCCAATCAGTCTAAAAGAAAATTAAGGCTACTAAGAATTCCCTAGGAGACTTAAAGGATATTAGTGCTATTAACTCAGACATTGATACTAGTAGGATAAAGAAAAGAACAAGGAGATCTAGTAAGAGATTAAAAATGAAAAAGTTATGAACCCCACCAAAAAAGGACACTATTGTGAGTTTATATTCAACTTAGATGGAGACAAAACCTACCAAGAGGAAGAAAATAAAATTGGTGTGTACTAGCTATGACTCTGAGAGAAAGGATAATCCAAACCCCTCTAGTATTTATGATACCACTAACCCTAGAAAATTTGACTTTGTGTGGTGATATCACTTCTCCTATGAGGGTTGTTGATAAAGTTGGGGAGAAGATAAAGTGGATCCCCCAAGACAATGATAAAGATAATACTAATAACATTGATAACGTGTTTAGTAAGTTGGGAGCCTCCTTTAATGACTTGGCCAAAAACTAGGAGACCCTGTACTAGAAATTTAACTCCATAATAGAGTACACCACCAAGGTGATGCATTTGGCAGCCATAACTCTTTATCTTTGGTAGGTCTACATTTTCTTTGTGGATGAATGGTTTAGGACCATGCTAGATAAACTCATAAAGGAAGAGGATGACAATGCTACGAAGGATAACCAAGGAGATAAAGAGTGGATATAGCCCCTATGTTTTTTCTTTTACATTTTGTTATGTTTTGTCTTATTATAGACTCTTCAACCAAATGGGTTGATATATATAATTAGACTTACTGTAGGAAGTATAGTAGTATCTTTAAGATTAATTGCTACTATGGTTTTAGGTCTGGACATTTGGACATTATGATTAGGACTTATGTTTATGCTAGTATCATGGATTATGATCTTTTTTTGAAGATGGACTATTTTTTGATGTTTAGAAAGGGTGTAGGTTGAATTTGTGTTGAATGATTTCTCGATAATTTTCAACCCATTGTAACCTGGGGTCAACCCCCTTTCTTTTGGCTACTTTCTAATACATAAGAAACAAACAAAAATGCATAATAGATTGTGAAAATTATTCAAAAGTTAAACAATGTCATATTGTTGTAGCATCTAAGTAATGATGTATTTAGTTAATCAAAGGTACTTAAAACATTCTTTTAGTTGGGATGGTTTTTCTTCTCCATGGTATATTAAGGTAAGATTTGAATAAAGATGTAAAATTTATTCATTCGCCTAAATTCTACATTTTACTTTCAGTTGGATCACCCTTATTATAGTCTACTATTTTTTCTACTGAATGTTTATGGTGGTATAGAAGTTCATGAGAAATGCAAGCAATGGAAAAGAATCTTACATCTTATATTCTTTTGTCATATATTAAAAGAATTATTTTGGGCACCAAATTCAATAGTACCATATCTTATGGGAAAAACTATGGTTTCTACTAAACTCTTATGAGCTGAAAATATCTTGTAAAATATGGTTTCTAACATAGAAGAATAATGATTTAATTCCAAAGGAAGAATAGTTCACCTAGGAGAATAGTTGTAGGAAATTCAAAATTATATCTAAATTCTACAATCAATTTAATCACTTGATGAGTTTGATGGGTTTCATATACTAAGAAATAAATTTTTATTATTTTTTATTATGTAACATGATATAGGTTTCTAAGCTCTAACTTACAAGTTCTAGTTTACGAGGTCTAAGCTATAACCTTTGTTGATCAAGTGTATTTCAATGTATATAAATAATTGTTTTAATGTTTAAATCATTTCCTATGTTTAAAAATCCTCTTATAATTTGTAATTTATTCTCATGTTTATTCTAAAGTTTTATGTTCATAGTTTGTTAGAATAACATTCTTGAGAATGAACATCAATAGTGATCTATAGCATAAGAAATTGGAAACTATGAACTAGAAAGTGTCTTTGTTTTGTGAGGGAAGCATTTTCTTTATTTTGTGAATGGTGTCTCCTATGAATTGATCTCTGTAGTCTATGTAGATGCTCTTTCACCAAGCATGGCGCATTGGATGAAAATAGTTTCTTGGGCATTTTTTTTTTTCGGTGGTATTTGAATACCCATTTTTTCAACATTATTGTCTCCCACACCATCATTGTTCTCCTTTCAGAGCATTGAGGAGGTTACATGCTACCTTATTTCTCCAAGTTTTGTTTCTCGTATTGTTGGACACTTGACTGAGACTTACTATGCAATTTAAACCCATCATTGTTATCAATCCCTTAAGAGGAGTAACCAAATCATCTCAATACAATTTTGGGTGAATAAAACTCCTCTTTGTAACCATGGGGACCACAATATTGTCCAACAATGCTGAATTTCTTATGAGATCCCACACTTTGTGTAAGAGGTAGAGACACAAAAAACTAAAGGAGAAAACAAATAATTTAGTGTGTCGTTGGATGCAAATATATTGTATTGACTTGAACACCATGTTAAGTTACAAATTTTTTAGAAATAGATGTAGTTCTTGACAACATACATACACCATTATAAACTATTATTTTGAATGGCCTCTTATAGCTCTATGGTGCTAGACACAATTGAAGTGAGTACCATTTTGCATTACATTGTATTTATTACAAATGTGCGAAGGTCAACATTGCAGTCTCAGTCTAACTGGTGGATGAAAAGATAAGTTAAAATAAATAACACAAAATATCTAGAATATCAGCTATGTCTAGTACATAAGAAAAAAATTACTTTAAATGTTATAAATAAAATTTGGTAATGAATTTTGTGTATATTATAATAAATTGATATTTTGAAATTGTTAGAGTAAAGGGTTAATTTAATTTAATTTAATTTATTAAATTATGTTTACTCCCTTCTTAAGATTTCCCTTTATGCACTTGTATTTCCATTTAATAATTAAATATTAATGATTAAATGTCACTTACCTCTTACGGTTTCCCTTTTAGGTTTTATGATACCCTTCTATAAGGATTGATCAATTGTAAATTTCATTCATCTTTTCAGTCTAATAATATAAGTTTCCACATTCTCAGAGCAAAACCCTTGCCTCTTCTTTGTCTTTTCTTCTCTATGATAGGTTCTTTCATGCAAGTGTTCTTTAGGTTTTGTGGATTTGTATTACTCAAATTATTAATGGTATGAGAGCTTGACTTATTGTAGCTTGTTCTTATTTGGAGAAAAGGGGAACAAGGGTTTAACATAATAGAGCTATTTGTTTTTGGGTATTTTTTTGTGAAAATGAGGGATCTTTGATTTTTAGAGTACTTTGAGGAAAAAAATACCTCATAGTTGGCTTCAAAAGATGTTAACATGGATATTTTCATATAAAATTTGTTGATTATGGACACTGGAAAAATATGAGGCAAATATTTTTTCCTACCACAGTCATCCTTTCCTCAACATGCATTACGATGCAAATTTTTTAATAAAAAAATTCAAAAAAAAATTATAAGAATCGTGTTTTAAAAACTTGTAGCCCTTTGACCATCACCGTACTACCCTCTAGCCACTATGTCGGTGTTCCATGCTTGGCCTCCACCACCCAACATGTGATCACATGGGGGGCCAAGGGCTTATTTCTTAGCCCCACTTCAATTTTTTTTGTGGGGGTTTTGCAAGCTATTTTTCTATTTGGAGGCCATCGTAATTTTTTGGCTCTAAGTTGGGCATACAAAGGTGTTTTTGGAAAATGAAATATTGTTGAAAATTTGATTCCAAGATGGACATGATGGTGAAGTTATTTTTTGGATTTTTTGTAGTTTGATATAGGTATTTTTCACTCAAAGTTAGATGATGCTTTCTATCTTCCGAGGGGCATAACTTGCTTGTTCAAGCTTTGTTTTTTGATCTAAAAAAAGTGTTGGAAAGATATTCTGAAGAAATTTCCAGTTTCTCTATCATTTTAGTAGTATTTTTCACCAGACATTTTAATGGTCAAGTGGAGAATTTTTTCTCTTTTCTTGTAGATACATTCCTTTTGGCAACTAGGGTTCAGTTTTGTGCATTGTGGGGGATGTCTCTCCCATTATTTTATGTTACAATATAAGTATATAAGAAAACTTCAAAACACATTCTTAAAACAATAGCCAAAACCTCTTCTTGTCTAGTTCTTCTAAACCCACATAACTATCACACATGGAAAACTATTATAAAATGGATTCTCCATTCAAAGGGTTTGTGGTCTTTTTTAGATACAATGGAACTAGTTTTTCAGAGTCAATAGACTTTGCAGCATAAGAATAAGATGGATGAAGTCATGGGTCTAATTTCTTTGAGTGTTTCAGATAACTTATAGTTTATTTTAATAATTTCTAGGTTTGATTGTGTATATATTTTTGCATCAACATTTTTAATCACAGTTTATGATTCACCATCAGGATGAAGCAAGAGAGAGCAAGGAGAAATCAAACCCAAAAATTCACAAAATTATTATCATGGATTGTGGAACTCTTTTCTCATTAACTTATAGTTTCATCTTGAAGAGAGTTCCACTCCTCAATAAATGTGGGAAAAGTTCAAGGACTTTTTTGGTAACATCAATGAGTTTAGAGCACTGAAGATTGAAATAAATATTATTTCACTTGTACTAGATGCTTTTCCCTCTATTGAGGACTTTCCCATGAGGTTCAAACTGCAAAGAATTTTGTTACAAGAATGTGAGAAAGAGAAGATAGTAAGAAGTGCATCTATCTTTTCAATCAAATGTTCGAGGAAACTTTCTAATTTTCTCTTCTACTTTCCATTCCACTATGGTTTCTTTGGGTCCCATATTTACCATGCCCACTTTTGAGGTGTTTTGTGATTGATTGACTAGAGAGAAGTCTAAGCTTACACAGTAGGATACTATCACAGGTTCAAAGACATAGGCATTCATTTCTCAGACATCTGTATGGAAGATGAAGCAGAAGCCAAAGCCAAAAATAGATTTAGCAAGTAGTGAGAGTTCCTCTAAGGCTAATCCTAAATTAGATGCTCAAAAATCCACTTCGAAGGGTAAATCTTCTAAGTCTAGCATGTCTTCCTCCAAGACTAAGAAGTTTATAGGTGATCCTTGAAGTTTTTATGGCAAGGAAGGACATCTAGTTTCCAAGTTTTGGAAACATCTTGAGGCTTTAGAGGAGACCATGCAACAGGATAGTATTGCTTCTCTAAAGCCACCACCTCCTCCTTTAGGGAAAGGATATGTGCTTTTTGTACGAGCATTGTCTTCTACAACTACTTGGATTCTTGATTTAGGAGCATTGAGCTTGGGATTTGGTTTAGTTTAGGCTTGCATGATTTGGGATGTGTTTAAGGAATATTGAGGAGATTTTACTCATGTGTGTATGGGGATTGGATGGATTGTGTTGAAGTTAGAGTCATTTTACCTTGCGGGTGGAGCTACATTTTTTATGTTTCTACAGGATACTTTCATTTGGTGCAACTAATTATCCTTAATGAATGAGAGGATAAATATTTTAGGAATTAAAGAGGGTATAGACTAATACATTCAATTGAGGGAGAAATTCCTAATTCATTATGAGTTGGGAGATATGACCATTCTCTTAGGATATCAATTTTCTGTCAGTTTTTGTGTCTAATTTTTGTGCATGAATTTTGAGATGTGTAAAAAATTATACTTAAGGGATTAGCCTTTGAATACTTGGGGTCTTTAATAGGACTTAAAATAATATCTTTATTTAAGAGTGTAGATCTTAATTCAATCAGAGTTGTGAGATATCTTCATTTTCCTTGGATATTGATTTTTAGGTAGTTTTTGTGAAAACATGTGGAGTTTTCATCTTGCACAATTTTTTATGATGAAATGAGATCTTGTTAAGAGAATGGCATGTTATTGGGTGTTTTGTGGACCTAAATATAACTTTTTATTGAGTTTTGTTAGTAATTATGAAAGTTTTGGTTTACTCTTCCAAGGTGGACCTATAATGTAATTAAATGCTTGACTAGCTGACTTGTGGCTTAGCTAGCTATATAAGGAGCTTGTGCTGATGGAGAAATCATTAGTGTGGATTAGTGTAGATTATTAGAGGATTATTATTATAGATAAAAATTTTGAGGATTTGATATCATTAGTAGAGGAGTAGCTATGATAGTGAATTTAGAGAAGAGTTAGTGGTTGCGGTTTAGAAACAAGGAGATTGCTTGGTGGTTTGCAAGCACAAGTTGAGATCTTGTAGGTTTCTACCAGATTATTATTGTGTTATAGATCTAGGATAGCTACAAATTGAGTTGGATCTTTAGGGATCTTGAAGAACTATTGTAATTTCTTTTTATTTATCCATAATTAGGAAGGCCTTACAACCAGACACATTGACTGCAATCAGTTGTTTTATGAATAAAGAATTGTGAATTGGTATTAGATCTTGTGTTATTATTTATTTTATACTATGTGGTTATTTTCTAGTGGATAGGACATCTTGATTGGATATTCTCCTACCTTGTGCTATATCAGGTGGTATTGGAGTGAGGATTGATCTTGTTGGTTGATCTTATCAGAGCATAATTGTTTCAAAGTGTGTAGAAAAATCATCAATGATGAGGAAGTTTGGACCATGAAATTATTTTGAGAGGATTTTATTTGAGAAGATCTTGATCTGATGGTGATTGTGTTGAGGATAAATTTCTTTAGAGTCATAGTTTGTAAATCTTTGTGTAGGGTGGTAGATTATGATCTAACTTACACTTGGAGAGGACTTGCAGATGGATCGATGGATGCAAATATGGAAGGTTGATCTTGTTGAGGCATGATTGGAGAGAGTTTGTGGGATGCATATTGCAGATCTATGTTCCTAGATTTGTGATTTATTCCTAGTTGTTTGTCCAAGATGGAAAGTTGTGATCTAAATTGCAAACAATTTAGTTTTGTCACAAGGAGCATGGGAATGGTTGTAGCAAAGTGTTTGAAAAGATCTTGGAATATGTCTCTAAGAGGATTAGACCTTGAGATGATTGTGAATCATTGTGATGTGGTGGAGAGGAGGTTTTCTAAGGTGTCTACTCAATTTGAAGATAGTGTGGCTAACCAATTTAAGGATAGGGAGAGGAAGGCATTCCTTGGATGTTTGTAAATATTGAATCTATAAATCTATAAGAATTTTTTTTGGCTAGTTAAAAGACTTGTTCAAGAGAGATGATGGAATAACAAGGTCAAGGTGGTAGAGGTTGGTTTTGTTAATTAGTTTGTGGAATCTAATGCAAAACTTGCAAATCAACTTGAGATAGTTGCTAAGGATATTCCTAACCTTATTGATGCTGGGATAGAGATATTTATATATGTGTAGTTGGTTGATTTTGACATGGAAATTGTAAAGCACTTGGTTGTAGATAATTAGGTTGCTATTGGTGATTAGTTACATGTTGCAAAGCATCTTGTTGTGAGAAATGAGATTGTTTATTATGAGGATTTTTATATGGATGAGGATTTACATATGTTTTTTGATATGGATCTAAATTCATATGTTGTTTCTAAGATGATTGAGAGTATATATGTTTCAATTGATGTAGAGTTTGATGTTGCTGATTTGGTTATGGATGTACATGATAGTATGGATTTGTATGTGGTTGACATGGAAAAGGATTTACATGTTGTTCTTACTAGGAATTCTCATACGTTGCACTACATTAGGTGGTATCAGAGCAAGGATTGATTTGGACGGTTGATCTTATTAGAGCACAATTGTTCCTGAGTGTGTAGACAAATCACTAAAGTTGAGGTAGTTTGCACCAGGACCTTGTTTTGAGAGTAGTTGATCTGAGAAGATCTTGATCTAGTGGTGATTATTTTGAGGATAAATTTCTTCAGAGTTCTAGCTTGTAATTCTTTGTGTGAGGTGGTATATTTTGATCTAATGTACAATTGCAAAGGACTTGCAAATGGATTGATGAATATGAAGATGAAAGGTTGATCTTGTTGAGGCATGATCTCAGAGAGTTTGTGGGATGTATGTTGTAGATCTGTGTTCCTGATTATTTGTCCAAGGTTGTAATTTGCAATTCGACATGAAAAAAATTTAGGCTTGTCACAAGGAGAATGGGAAGGATTGTAGCAGTGGGTTTGTGAAGATCTTAGAAGATGGCTTCAAGAGGATTGGACCTCGAGATGATTAAAAAACTCAATGATTTGGTGGAGATTAGGTTTACTAAGATGTTTTCTTGGTTTTAAGATAGCTTGGATAATCGAGTTAAGGATGGGGTGAGGAAGGAATTTTGTGGATGTTTGTGGACTTGGAATCTACCAATCTCATAGAAAGTTGTTTGGCTAGTTAGAAGACTTGTTCAAGAGAGAAGATGACATAACAAGGTCAAGGTGGAAGGGGTTGGTTTTGTTGATCAATTTTTGGAGTTTGATGTGAAACTTGTAGATAAACTTGAGACTATTTTTGAGTATATTCATAGCCTTGTTGATTTTGGGATAGAGATTTGTTTTCATGATCATTTGGTTGAGTTTGACATGGAAATTATAGAGCACTTGGTCGTAGATAATTTGGTTGTTGTTGGTGATGAGTTACATGTTGCAAAGCATCTTGTTGTGAGTAATGCGATTGTTGATTATGAGGATTTGCATATGCTTTTGGATATAGATATGAATTTATATGTTTTTTCTGAGATGATTGAGGGTATATATGTTTCTATTGATGTGGAGTTTGATGTTGCTAATTTGGTTTTGGACCTACATGATACTATAGATCTGTATGTTCTTGATTTGCATGTGGTTGACATGGAAGAGTATTTACATGTTTGTCTTATTGTGGATTTTAATTTACATGTTACTAACTTGGTTTTAGAGTTACATGCTATTTCTAACATGAAGCACATGTTTGAGGATATTGTTGTTTCTACTTGTGATCAATTGTAGATATTCTTGGAGAAGCATTATGTTCAGTTTGTTCTTGCGAGAGAGCATGTTGATTGAGTTAGTGAGATTCATTTGATTCTAATGTTTGATTGGATGAAACATAGATTATTTATTTTCATATTTTTTTTATTGACTTTTATTGAGTGTAAGCCTTTGGTGAAGATGAAGTTGGTTGTAGATCTTTCTTTAGGCATCAAAGTATGGGAAATACTTTTCTATTCACTTGGGGAGTCTAATGCAGGAGCATCAAGATTGAATTTTTTTGAGGTTGAAGTTTGCATGATTTGGGATGTTTCTGAGGCATACAGGGAAGCCTTTCCTCATGTGTGTATGGGTATTGGATGGATCGTGTTGAAGTCAGAGACATTTTACCTTGTGGCTGGAGCTATATTTTTTGGTTTTTGCAGGCTACTGGAAGGAAGTGTAACTAATTATCCTTAATCAATGAGAGGATACATATTTCATTAAATAAAGAGGGCCTAGAGTAACACCTTTAGTTAAGGGTTCAAATAATAATTCAATATGACATGGGAGATATGACCATTCTCTTGGGATATCAATTTTCTGTTAGTTTTTGCATCTAATTTCAGCAACTAATTTTTGAGATGTGTAGAAAATTATCCTTATGGGATAAGTATTTTTGCACTTGGGGTCCTAAATATGACCTAACATAATATCCTTAGTTAAGATTTTCGGTCTTAATTCAGTCGGGGGTGTTCAGATATCGTCATTTTCTTTAGATATCAATTTTTGGGTAGTTTTCATGAAAACATGTGGAGTTTTCATCTTGTGTAGTTTTGTATGATGAAATGGGATATTGTTAAGATAGGGACATGTTATTAGGTCATGTGTGGACCTAAATATAACATACTATTGAGTTTTTTTCATATTTTTTATAGTTTTGTTTTACTCTTCCAAGGTGGACCTATAATGTAATTAAATGCTTGACTAGTTGACTTGTGGTTTAGTTGACTATATAAGGAGCTCGTGTTGATGTAGAAATCATTATTGTGGATAAGTGTGGATTATTGGAGGATTATTATTGTGGATCATTATTTGGAAGATTTGATATCATTAGGAGAGGAGTAGCCGAGATAACGAATTTGGAGAGGATCTAGTGGCTATAGTTTAGAAACAAGGAGGTTGCTTGGTGGCTTGTGAGCACAAATTGAGATCTTGTAGGTTTCTACAAAATTTTTGTTGTGTTATAGATCTAGGCTAGCTAGGAATATAGTTTGATCTCAAGGGATCTTGAAGAACTATAATAATTTCTTTGTATTTGGCCAAAACTGGGAAGGCCTTACAACCCATCACATTGAGTGTAATCAATTGTTTTATGAATAAAGAATTGTCAATTGGTATCAAATCTTATGCTATTATTTATTTTCCACTATGTGGTTATTTTGTGGGGGCTAGGAAATCTCCATTAAGGAATATCCCACCTTGTACTATGTTAATTCTTGATTCAGGTGCTTCCCACCATATGATATACTCTCCTGATTTGGTTACCTCACTTGCTTAGAGTGTTACTATACAAATTTGAGTTGGTGACTTCACACAACTTTTAGTTTTAGGTTTAAGCATTGTCTCTTAATAGGGTGTTTCACTATAGGATGTTCTATTGGATATGACCATTTCTATGAACCTCCCATCTATCTTTTAGATTTTTCATCCTGGCTTTGGTAAGACAATTGATTTCTCACTACATGATCTTGTTTGAGACCTTCATAATCCTAACATGGTTTTTTCTACTGGGAGTGTTGATCTTCAGTTTCACTTATAGCAGTTTGATGTCTTCGAGATCTTTGATTCTACAAGTTTTTCTCTTATTGCTTATGTAGACATAGTGAGAAAAATTTGGCATGAGCATTTTGTCCATTTCAACTATAGATATATATAGAAGATGAGTACATAGGAGCTAGCGATTGGGCTACTTTATATCTCTTGTACTAACAATGTTTGTCAAGGTTGTGCACTTGAAAAACATCACAGGGATCCATTTCTAGCAAGTAGATCCACACATGCTAATGTACCATTAGATTTGATACACAGTGATCTTATGTCATTCCCCACTCATTCCTTTTAAGGTTTTTGATATTTTCTTACCTTCATAGATGACTTCTCTAGACACACACAGGTGTACTTTTTGAGATACAAGTCTAATTTCTTTGATTTATTTAGATTATTTAAGACATTTGTGGAGAAGTGATATGGTCTTTCTATTAGGCATATATGCATTGAAAATGGCAAGGAATATGTGAATTAGTATTTTAGATATTTTTGCATAAAGAATGGTTTACAACATCAGTTTACATTTCCCCATACCTCTTAGCATAATGGGGTTGTAGAGAGAAAGAATAATACATTACGATAGATGGCCAATTGTATGATACAGTCTCAAGCTATGAGTTTTTCATTTTGGGATAAGGCTATCAATTGTGCTAACTATATTTAGAATCAAATGCCTCAAAAGGCATTCTAAAATGTGACTCCTGAGGAGGCTCAAACTCATGTCAAGCTTGATGTTTCTATATTATGCATTTTGTTTAGTGAGTCTTGGGCATTTATTCTAAATGCTTAGAAGAAAGCTATGGAGAGGAAGAGTTGACCATTAATTTTTTTGGATATTGTGAAGATGTCACGGCATATAGGTTGTTTGATCTTGATTCCAAAGAGCCTTTTTTTGGCTAGATGTCTAGTTTGATAAGCGTTATTCTCAAATGGATGCCCCATCATCAAATTCTCCCTCACTACCCTATACTTACTCTTCTGCTCTATAGGATTATGTATCCTATTAGGAAGATCTTGATGTTGATCCCTCTTTACCATCTCCACTAGATTTTTAATGAGTACCCAAGTCATCTCTTGATACTATTGATGCAGTAGAACCTATGACAATCTAGTCCTCCAGATTCTTGTCACACTCATGCTGAAACATTTGGTATTGGACTATTGAGTCATGTCATTTTAGATGATCCACAAATATTTTCACAAACAATAAGAAACTTAGAGTGGGATATGGCTATGGATGAGGAATACTCATCTTTGATTAAGAACCACACATGGGATCTTTGTCCATTTTCAAAAGGAAGAATATTGGTTCGGTGCCGGTGGGTGTACCATACCAAGTATGGTGCATATGGTTCAATTGATAGGTACAAGGCATGTCTTGTTGTGAAGATCTTTTCATAGGTTGAGGGTATTGACTACTCTGATTCCTTTTTTTTTGTTTCCAAGATGAATTCTATTCACCTTGTACTCTCTCTTACAGCTTCACATGCATGGACAATTTTTTAGATGGACGAGAAGTGCACATTTTTTCATGGAGACTTACATGAGGAGATCTATATGGAGAAATCTCATTTTTTTTGCAGGAGTCTTCTATGATATGTAGGCTTCAAAGGTCTTTATATGGTCTCAAACAAGCCCCTCAAGCTTGGTATGAGAAGATAGATTCCTTCTTGCTTGCTTCACAATTCACTCTATGTCATTCTAATCCTATAGTTTATATTAAGCATCACGAGGCTGAGTTATTGATACTTGTGCTTTAATTAGATTATCTCATCATTACATTCACCTTATCTATCAATTGCACTACTCTAATAGTGGATTCCACTTTATATAGAAAACTTGTGAGTAGTTTTTTCTACCTAACACACACACATCCCAATATTTCCTTTGTGGTTGGACTTGTCAACTCTATATTCTCACATTGTCCACATGAGAGTCATTGGAAAGCTTCCAAATGTATCTTGATGTACATCCAAGGTACTAAATGTTATCATATTTTATACACATCAATGGATCCAAACATTAGTGGTTACTCAAATTTAGATTGGTTTGGTGATATTGATTATCACAAGTCTACTCCTAGATTTGTTTTTTGTCTTGCTTTTGGTCCTATCACATGGTCTTGCAAGAATTATCATTCTTATGCATTATCATCTATTAATGACTTTGATAATTGATGATAGAGTTTGGATTTCCTCTTGATAGTTCCAACTTTATTTGGTGTGACAATCAGAGTTCTGTACTCATTTCCTTGCAACCCAATTAACCATCAGAGGACCAAGCACATTGAGCTTCACATGCACTTAATTAGGCATTTGATTTAGGATGGCTCTCTTAGATTTGAGTACACTTCCACTGCTAAACATGTTGTAGACATATTCAGTAAAACTTTTGTATCCCCATGGTTTTCTCAACTACATTCTATGCTTGGGTTGAAGGAATTTGTCCTTGGGGGGTCTCAGTGATGAGTCCTTCCTTCCTTGTTTTCTTTATTTTTATCTTCTTCTATCTCTTTTTGGAGTAGAGTTTTTCCCATGTGGTTTTCCTTTTTTTTTTATTTCATAGAGATTTGGTTGTGATTGGGTACCTCATTAGACCTTGTTGCTGGGACCCAAGTTTTCTTTTAGCATTGTAGTTTCCTTTCTTTTTCATGCACTGTTTGTAGCATCATTGTTTCTCATCTTAAGGAGGGGTGTTAGAGTGAAGGCTTAATTTAATTTAATTTATTAAATTACCTTTACTCCCTTCTTAAGATTTCCTTTTATGCAATTCCATTTCCATTTAATAATTAAATATTAATTATTAAATGTCATTTACCTCTTAGGGTTTCCATTTTAGGTTTTAGGATCTCCTTCTATAAGGATTGATTAATTATAAATTTCATTTTTTCTTTTTAGTCTGATAATATAATTTTCCATACTCTCAGAGAAAAACCCTTACCTTTTTTTTTTCTTTTCTTCTCTATGAAAGGTTCTTTCATGTAGGTGTTCTTCATGTTTTGTGGATTTCTATTGCTCAAATTATTCAAAAAATAATATATTCCAATAATGCCCCTTAATTTCAACTACGGGCTTTGATATTTTTAAATATTTTTCTTTGCAGATGTGTGATATCTAGAATCTCCCAAACTTAATAATTAAATCTAAGGAATCCCATGCTAATGATGGAATACTCTTATTGCAACCTCTAGCCTTCTTAGTAACCATTCCATTGTTAGCTTAGGTGTGAGATACTTGTATGTTTGCAGCTTTGACGATAGAGCTACCTTAGAGGTGCTCAGGGGATCTTAGATTCAGAGGTCTTTATGGGTTCTCGAGGGATCATTTCATTTTTTGATCTTTCTTATCAACAATTAATTTTCTACAGATTAACATCTTCTTTATCAATATGCCTCAACTATAATCTCTTCATTCTTTTTTCTTCATCCATCTTACCACTCATACTTTTACAATTAGATAGCTCATATTGTTAACAACTCCTCTTTATTAGTTCATTTTGAATGCTCATTTTACCAAATTAAAATGGATGCACTTTTTTTTTAAACCCTTGTAGATTAGCTCATTCTAAATTCTTTTTTTTTTGGACAATGGATATGCCTATTCTTGTTCCTCTTTCCCTCTTTTCTCTACCATCTTTACACCCTATCTTTCTAGCATCTTCCCTGGTCATGGCACCCATCAACTATCCTATTGAACTAGGTTGACCAAAGTTGATCCAGGTTGACCTAGTCTAGAGTAGTTCAACCCAAGTTGATGTAGTTTGAATTAGTTGAACCCAGGTTAACCTAGTCCTCCCAAGTCGATAGAGTCTTGGACTAGGTGGAATGGGGTTAACCTACTCCCTAATAGTTTCAAAGCTTGTCGCCAAAAAGTCCTCATGGATTTAATTAATTTATGACCACTACCCAATTGGCTTGTATGGTTTTCCCACTTGAAAACTCATATATAAGGAAACTTGGAGGATTTATTTCCTAATCTTGAGCATCTCATTCATATCTCATCTCATCCAATCTAAGATCTTTCTCTCGAATGAATATTTTTTACTTTTTCATTCAATAAGTTCAATCATTCAAGACTTTTTCAAGAATTCATGCAAGTAGATTTTTATCTAGCATTGAAGAATCCTTTGTAAGCATTTTCTCTTCAATATCTAGAATATTTTTGGCCATTAATGGAGGAGATCTACATTGTAGCATTCATCATCCTTTTCATTGATGCATATTCATATGCATGGTACCATGGTGGAATTATGGTAGATCCATTACAAAGAATGGAGATACCTTACATTCCTAATTCAAAATCTACAATACAAATATATCACCTCCCACCTACCCCCACTATTCTAAAGGAACCCCAATGCAAGGGTCTGGGAGAGCTTAATCGGCATCCTTCATCACCCATCTGTGTGTACACATGGGTAAGATAAATGCTAAAATTTATCTTCTTCTTTATAGTAATTAATATTAGTATTTTTAATTTATTATTAATTTCTTAACCTAGGGATTGACCACGGGAAGCCCTCATCCAACCCCAAACCCCAAATCTTTCTTATTTGTGTTGATTTGCACATTGGGAGTGAAAATGATTAGTGATATAGAAACAACAATCCACATGATTTATTGAGTCATTAGTTTAAGAGTTGTGGACTATATAAACCTAGTTGTAGGACATCTTTCTAAGTTGACCTAGTCTGCACTCTAAGAGTTTAGGGATAATTTAGGGTTGTGTTCCTTTCCTCATTTTATTCTAAAATCCATGGTTAGAAGTTCTAAAAGGATTCATATCAAAAAAATTATGAGCTTAAATACATCTTCCTCAATGCATTTCAAGGCGAGTCTTCCATATTTCTTTATTTTCATATCTTTACCCTAGATTTTTATCTTAATTGAGATAATTGCATTCACATAGCATTTGGATTTATATTTCCTAAGGGGTTAGTTCAATTTAATATTGGAGCTATCCTATGAAAGGGCCAAAGAGAACATTTCCTTGTATTATATTCCCCTTATAATATGGATTTATAATTAGCACCCTTCTTCTTCTAGGTCTCAGATAGTCTAATTTGTGGTAGAAGTGGAATCATATTTGAAAATTCCCCTCTTTTTATTTCACATTGAAATTGAATGGCTTAGTTCCTTATAAAGTGTAAGTCTACATCATATTAAAGTGCTTCAATTATCCCACTAAAATTTTTGGTGAACCCTACAAGTTGCTTCTTGTTGATTTTATAGTTAGATCATTAAATCTCTCTTCTTTGGAGTTATATCTCCCTTATTTTAGTTGTTTACCTTCTTGTGGTAAAATTGACTTATACCACTTTATTTTTGGGGTTAGATTTTTTTTCTAGGTGTTTACCTTCTTTTGGTGAACTCAACCTTCTTACCCTATTTCTTGAAGTTAGATATACCTATTTTGGCAATCTCTCCTTTTGCCTTAGCTTCACCAACTAAACATTTTGGTGAATGCGACTCCATAAACTCTTTTTTTTTTTTGTGTTAGATCACTTATTTTCAATAAATTAGGTATTAACCTTCTTTTTGTGGACCTATCCTTCTTCTCCCTTGTTCATAGAGTTATCTTTGCCTATCTTATGTGTAATTAGATCTCTCTTTTATGTTGTTCATTATATTTGCATAGTTAGATATCATTAGGTTTTTCTTTTGTTATCCTCTTTTAATGAGATTAATTACACAAATTCCAACCTATACCATTCCCATTTGGAGTAGTTATAGACTCATGCACTCCTTTGATCACGAAGTCTCTTTTCTTTCTTGGACTTGTGATGTCACTTCCATCTTTTCTCATGATCTTAATCCTATTATAGAGTATAACTCTTCTCACTCATCCCATCATGATGATGACTATTTAAGATATCCTACTTCACATGTTGATAGGATTTCTAGTGAATTTGATAAATTGGAAACTTGTTTTGCTTAAGAAAATTAGAATCCCAACAACGTTGCTGCTATTGAAGCTCTCAAAAATATTGTTAATAATGATGGCAAAAACCTTTTTATTCTTTGTGGTATATCACACATTATTAACATGCATTCTAAGTCTTTTAAATATTGTGAAAACCTTCTATCCTAATTTCTACCACTCTTTTGACCATACGTACCTATGTTGTACCTCTTATGACTACATCTACACAAGTTTACACTTATTAAAGTGTTACTCTTCCTAGTCTTTCATTGCTCATGAGAGTAACTCCTACTTCCATTCCTTCTTCATTACCTTCATATAATGTGGTTACTTTTGTTAGAATCTGATAAGATTAATAACCCAGAAAACTAGTGCAAAGAGTAAATATCTAAACTATGAATGCAAATGATACAAAATCAAAATAGCATCATAGAGTTAGTCTCCAAGAGAGTAATGCAAATGCTGGAAGCAAAATAGCATTAAGAGGATGCAAAAACAAGAGATACAATTACAAGCCAGGTAGCATGCTTATATAGGCTAGGAAGAGGGAGGAGGTGGCAACACCAACCAATGAGGAGCAACCATCTATCAGACTAAAGATAGCAAAATATCTTCCCAAGATAGCTAATGGATGATCACATGTAGGAAGGTGACACCTCACAACCATTCACCTAATAAGACATGCTTTATTAACCTAAGCGAGATTATTAAAAGTGTAGAAAAAACTTAGCAAAATAGGAAAAATAAAAAATTACACTAACACCCCCCCATAAGTGAAGCTTAGGTAGATGCTAACCTAGCAAAGCTATGAAAGCAGGAAAATGGGTCCCGACAACAAGGCCTGATCAGGTACCCAATACAAGAAAAAGAACTAGATGAAGGAAACTAAGCCTCCAATCTAGGAAATGTCCCAAAGAGAGGAACAAAAAAGAGCATGAAGCATCTCTGAAGCATGAAGCTGCAAACACTGTTAGAAGAAACTGATGGAACTCCCACTAAAATAGTGCATGACCAGGTAGAGAAGACAAAGTCTGAAGAGCTGATCAATCGAAGAGGTGACCTCCAGAGGTAGGAATGAATGTGTGTCTAAATAGTAGATGAACCATCTTACCAAAATGCATAGGTGCCTAGCCACTGCATCTGCCTAGTACATAGGAACAAAAAATGAATACGTAGATCACTCAACCGAACCAAAGAAGCAATAAAGTCAACAGGTGAAACCCCCCATAATGCTGAACAGGGAGAGGGGTGATAGGAACACTGAAATACAATGCCAAAAACATCTGCAAGAAGAAAAATCAAGAACACCTATAGTGCAATAGAAGTACGTCCGTATGCTCAAGTTATGAAAGAAAAACCAACAGGGCCTCCTCATGAAGAGCATATGCTAAAAGTGAAACTTGGGCACAATAATCAAGGAAACAAATAGCACCACTACAATCTACTTGAAAAATTATGCACTTTAAAAAAAAGAATCGCCTTGATATGAGGTCGTATCAGAAAGTTATGATCCTCTGAAGTTTCCAAAATGAGAACTGTGCACAGTCATGGCTGAGAATCTGCAATTTCTGAAGAATTCATGCATAAAAATCAAAAAACAACTCCACTAGTGGATAGAGCACAAAAAAAATAGCCAAGTTCATAACAAGAATCATCAAAATTGGAGTCCGTATGAGCAAGAATGAGACATTTGAAAATTGCGTTCAAATCTGCGACTGCCAACGGAGAGGGGTATGGCTGTAGCTTGGCATGCTCGATTTTGCAAAATATACAACTTGCATGCAAAATCTAAAAGATACCCAGATGGTTTTTCAGGGTTGCAAACAAAACCCAGAAAGCATTTTTCTTTTTGATGTACAAAAGATGCTACTGTAGTGTAAATTAGATGCCTTTAATAGTAAAAAATGGCTCCAAAAATTAAAAAATGACCCCAACAACCAAAATATGACATGCAAATGCTGAATTAGCTTCCTAAGTCCATCAATGGTATGCTGGAACCTGCAATACTGATTGAAAACTTTAAATATGCAAGTTGGTTGTCAGATTTGAGATTGAAACCCCAGAGAAAAACTGTTTTTGTCAAAACTTTTCTGATTCTCAGGATCATCTAAAGATGCAAGAGAAGAGCATACTTCATTTTTCAAAAAAACTACAATAAAGTTTATTTGCCCCCCCCCCCTGAATCTCTCAAATAAGGAAACTAAAATCTACTCTTGCACATAGAAAAGCTCTGATACCATGTTAGAATCTGATAAGATTAATAACCCAGAAAACTAGTGCAAAGAGTAAATATCTAAACTATGAATGCAAATGATACAAAATCAAAATAACATCATAGAGTTAGTCTCCAAGAGAGTAATGCAAATGCTGGAAGCAAAATAGTATTAAGAGGACGCAAAAACAAGAGATACAAATACAAGCCAGGTAGCATGCTTATATAGGCTAGGAAGAGGGAGAAGGTGGCAACACCAACCAATGAGGAGCAACCATCTATCGAACTAAAGATAGAAAAGTATCTTTCCAAGATAGCTAATGGATGCTCACATGTAGGAAGGTGACACCTCACAACCATTCAATTAATAAGACATGCTTTATTAACCTAAGCGAGATTATTAAAAGTGTAGGAAAAACCTAGAAAATAGGAAAAATAAAAAACTACACTAACAAATTTTACCTATTTTAACCCATCACCCCTTACATTTTATCCTCCACCAACATCCTTACAATGTCCTTCCACTTCTTCTAACTTTCCTAATCTATCTAGCATACCTTTGGTTAGTAGTGTTGGTAAATAGTTTTTCTCATATGGGCTCATATGCAAAATAGAGAAAAAGTGTATACCAACAAATGAATTCCTAAAAAGGACTAAGGAATTCTCTACTTAAAGTTTCCTTGATGGAAACAGGTGCAGCTACCTTTATTACAAATAGAGAATTTTTGATCTAAAAACTTCAACAGAAAGACCTTTTAAGAATATAATCTATAGAAAGTGTTGAATCAACTTATTTTATCTCATCAATACAAAAAAAACTTTAATGCTAAAGAACCACTTGATTTTAATTATCAGTATTATCCACATAACTAAAAATTAAACAATTGAGCAGGCAAATTTAATAAAGTTAACTCTTCACAGCATCCCAAGTTCTGAATTGACAATCTCAAAACTAGCAACAAACACAACTAAGAGCTTTGGCATAAATAGTATCTACTTACAAAGCCATTAATCAAAAATCAAACTACAGAGTTTTCATTGTATTTGCAGAGTTTTGAAATGCTACTTCTAAACTTGGAATTAAACCATAAACAAAAATAGTTTTGTCTATTGATCTGTTGGAGAATTCTAACCCCTATACCATACTAGTTATTACATATTTATAGGCATGGGGCTGGACAACTGCCAAAATTATCCTACTAGGAGTAAATAGTCTCTTAGTTATCATAACTACTAACCAAAATGTAAGAAAAAAAAATGACAAAAGAAAGAACAACTAAGCGACTAAGTGTAACTGCTTCTTCCCATCAGGTAGTGTTATCTCCACTGGCCATGCTCCTCGTCGCTTTCCATGTTTCATAGGAAGTTGAAAAGGCTGAAATGATGGACTAATGTGGTAGGCCGATATAAGCAAACAATTTTTTCTAGATCTCCTTTTCTTTCTTTAGTTCAACTACGTTTTCATCATGCATTTCTAAGTGCTTTAGTTTGATGATTAACATGGCTTTAGTATGCGTTGTGTTAGAAAAATCTTGCTTAGTTGGTGTCTTCTTGTCTTGTAGTTCTTGGAACTTTCTTTGAACTTCCTTGATTATCTCTTTAGATTGAGCAATAGAGTCATCTTCCTTACCTATGAATTGCTTGACAACCCACTTAAGGTCACCTTGGATGATCTGGTGTATGACCTTAAGTGCTTGTAGTGTTTCTTTAATCTCAGTCACTCCTTGTGTCAATGCTTCATTTTTCCATTGGATGCAGTCCTTAATAACATATAGCACCTTTTCATCTAAATTGGCCACTAGGCATTCGACTTAAATTTTTTTTAATCCAAATTCTTGCACGTCTTCTAGCCACATTACCACCTTTGCCTAGTTATTTCTCTCCTTCTCGTAGTCGTCGTTGCTTGTTTCCACCTTTTTAGTAATGGCCGATATCTCCTTCGAAGCTTTATCTAGGTGATCTATGTGTTTTATGATGTCATCTCTGACACGTTGTACCCATTCCCCTTCTATTTTCACCATGGCTTTACATTTTTGTAGGTTCTCCAATGATTGCTAGTTAGCTGCAAAGGACACATCGATGATCGCTGATAGCTCGCTGATCAGTTTTTCTTTAGGATGAAGGATAGCATTAATATATTGTACCATGTTTTTGATAGTTTCCTTCATCTCCTATTTGTCTTTTCCATCTTTCCATACTCTATGCACAATCTTTTTATTAGAGGCTTTGAAGAATTCCTTGTCAACCTCATGGTTCCCTTTTCCTAGATCAACTTTAGTTATCTAGTAACCTTGAGGAGCCAGGGACTCGTGTGAGCTTCCATCTAGTGGTGTAGCTAACTCCACTAACCAACATCTAGAATTTTTATCAAAATTTATTCCTTGTTTTAGTTCTCACCTTCTTTACTTTAGGCATCTTTCCCAAGAAATTACTGACTAAATCATCGATTAGCATGGATAGAGGAACCATGCTTCTCTTCTTTTCTACTAAGTATCTAACCATCTAGGTGTGACCTGGTCCTTATCTATAATAGGGGAGAATTTGGCTAAGGAAAGACTACTATCTTGGCCCTCGGTATTCACTGGCAAGCTCTGAGGTTCGAGTACACTGTCTGCCATCAATAGTTCTTCTACTGCCTCGAGGTCAACTATTATGGCATCCTTGCTTTTGGTGGCTGATTCATTCTCATGCTTGAACTAGTCAGCCGCTTTTCCTTAGGAGTACCCTCTTGGACCTAAAGTTGAAGTGGCTCCAGGATTGCTTCAACTTCAAATTCAACCAGACCTACAATAGGATTATGAATACTTTGATTAGTGATCTCTTTTTTCCTTTTGGGAGTCTTTTTACCTTTTCTTTTTGAAAACTTCCCAGAAAGATTAGGAGTGACAGTAGTTTTTGATTTTATCCATTTAGTAGTTCTGGCAAGCACATCTTTGGTACGAGAATAAACATCATCTTCTTCCCTTCTTCCCCAATCAATTTTGGGAATGGGCATGCACTCAATCTAATCAATGTAGAATGGTTCAAGCACCTCTTCAAAATCCTCCTCTTTTAGCCCACATGTGTCTAGTTCCATGTTAAACATAATGGTTTTTTTAACAGTTAGGTGTGACCACAATCTCCTTCTGACTTCAAATTCGTTAAGGCAATTTTCCCAATAATCTTCTAATTGTGGGGTGTGAACAAAGGACACTACATTTTTAACATTATCTCTAACAAAATTTGTATGATCAAAATCTTTCTGGGAAGAGAAGGGTTTAAGGCACAAATGAGCCAATGATTCCTTTGCTAACATAGCTTCTTTTAGATTGGGGCATTTGTAATGTCCAATTTCAATAGGGAAAAATATTGAAGAAGATGTCTTTAAAACCTAAAAAGACTCTAGTATAGAGACAAATTGCCTACATACTTAAGATAAAACCATAGAGTCTTAATAGTAATGAGGTAATTTCAATGGCTCACCAGAAAAGCCACCTATCCTGATATATGTGAATCTGGGAAATTGAATATAAAAGTAGCCATAGATTTTCTTAACTTGCATGGCTTCTTCAGACAACCTATCATTCTCATGACCTTGAAGTTCAAAGACCAGTCTTCCTAGAAAGACATCATTTACCTTTCTAAACTCTTTACACAAAGCAATATCTTGAAGATCAATGTAATACTAGTAAATGGGCATTTCATTGACCCAAGCTGTATGTGGGAGGTTTTACCATTCCTTAGAAGCTGTTAGGATATAAATCAGATAAGAAGATAAGAAAAATGGACCAAAGTTGTTGACAACTATTAAACCTTTATGCAAATTTTCGGCAATCAGGTCAGCCCAGTCAATGAATTTACTTCCTTCAACAATCTTTTGGATGAAGAAATACATCCAAAATTCCCAATGAAATGCATGTTCATTACACTTAATCCGATTCAATAGTAGCACAATGTCTACAATTTCCTTTATAAAGTGCTCAATAGTTAAAGGCTTGGGCAATTTGGAACCCTCTTTTTGCAGGTTTGAAGAGCCAGGACTGAGCTACCTTGTTATCATAACTACTTTTTCCTTTGACATATAGGTGCTCTGCTTCTTTGAATGTCCATGGCTCATAGGGCTCTTTGTGGGGAATCCTAATGGCTGAATAGACACTAGTTCTACTAATTTTAACTATTACCTCCCTTGAAACTTTCTTAATGCACCTAGAGATAGGATTGTAATGGCTTGCACATTCGATAACAAGTTCTAGGCATGTGATTGCAGTGGGAAAGGTGGTGGCTTCCAATAACCCACTATTAGCTAACTTTTGGTAAATGGGGCCTGACTGGATGTTTTTGGTTCTCTCAATAACATAAGACAAATTCTTATTTACCAAAAATGTATCACAAATTTTAGGCAAAGAATTGAGCAAAAATGGCTTTTGAAGCTTGGGCATTTTAGGATGAAATAATGTCATGATTGTTATGAAAGAAAAGTTTAAAAAGATACACCCTAATTTATCCCAAAATAAAGCAAACACAAATGAAAATGCAGAGGGTTATGGAAACACACTTACAGTTTGACAAAGCTACAGCCTACGATTCGTTCTCCCTACCCAACAGTGCTAAAACTTCTTTGCAAATGGATACATGATTGAAAAAAGGTAATATGATTGCATTTAAGTGATGACTTGCAAGGTAATCATAGGACAAATTTGGCAAGTTAATGCAATAATTACTTATTCATGCCACATGCATTGGAAAAAACCCCCATGAGTGATTTTCTTTAAATGCCCATCAAATTCACATGCTTACTAACATTCCGTGTCATCATGAAATGATGAATTTACCCTTTCACCAACTCTCGCTGTATCTAAACATGTACTACCTTAAAATCCCATATTTATAATCTCACATGCCTTGGGAAATGTTTTACTTGGAACCATCTTTCTTTTAGCTTGAACATTTGAAAATCTACATGGAAACAAGCATCAATATGTAAAATTGAGATCGAAGTTGAAGTTGAAGTTTCAATTGATTGAGCTTCAACTTCAACTTTGTCTTCACTGTGACTAACTCGAGGAACAAAAAAGGCTCTGACACATGGAAGACTGATGTGGGCTCAAACTTGAAGATAAAGTAAACCAAAACTTCAAGTTCAACTTCAAAATTAAGAAAAGACACAGAACTAAACCATGGGTGAGGCATGGAAACAAAAATATAAGTGGTAACAATTATCATCACTTCAAATCATACCTTTAGTACATTCACTAAAACCATCTTATCTTTACAACAACAACTTGCACATTTAACTCAATCTAAGTGAAATATTCCTACATGTGATGTTTCTAGTCCCATTTCCTTAGATATCATTTATTCTCTTATTGCATAACACATTTAGGTACCTCATCTTTAGACTTATAATGGTAAGGGTGATCTTGTAATTCATGCTAAAATATTCTAGACTATATGTAGGGATTTTTCTCACAACTATAAGCTTATGGCTAAATTGTGTCTATGTACTTTTAGGGATAGGGTCTTTCAATGGTATTTATCTCTACCTCATTACCATATTGATTTTTTTCAAACCCTTTCTAATGATTTCATTCAACAATTTCAGAGTAATATTGGTCAACAAGTTTCCTTAACCAATTTAATACATTATAAAAAGAATGTTAAAGAGAAAGTTACTAAATTTATTGGTAAATTTAAACATTTGTATTTTAATTTTTCTTATCTTGAACCTAATCATGATATTTAATGCATCTTTATTTCTAATTTACAAAATCACATTTGGGATAAGGTCCTCCTTACTAAGTACACTTCTTTTTCACATCTATGTGCAATGCTTCACCATTACTAGTTACAAGGAAGTCAACTTGAGAGATCTACTCTAATGGATGGTATTTCTAGTGATAAGAGTAATGCCACCACAAATTGACACATGCATTGTAAACCTAACAATTTAATTAAAATCAAGTGTACAAATAAAGTTGATGATCAAATGGTTCCTATGTCTCGAGGTATGATTAATTTTTCCTCTATAATTTTTCCTAATTATGAGTATGCTCAATTATCTAAGCCTTTATATTGTTAGAAATAGGGATTACTAGGGGGTGGGGGTGAATCAACAATCTACAAATTTTAGTCACTAACTGGATATTATTACTTACTTTAAACCATGCATAACAAAGAAATAAAGTAATATCAAATAGTAACAATATAAATGCACAAAGATAACTCATAACACCATATTTTGTTAACTAGGGAAACCATGGCCAAGGGAAAACCATGATGGGGATGATACCCACTACATAATATACTGATATATATGTTCCTTGTTAGAGGATGGACCCTATTAGGAGTCAATGGGAAAATTCAATATAAGGAGTCTAGACCTTGAATTCTTGTTAGGAGATTCCAACCCTATTAGGAGGTGTAGTACAATGTATGAAAGAAGAGCCCACTGCCCAAACATGCAGATTCAACTACAAGAAGAGCTCACTACTCAATCAAGTAATTTACTATTACTTTATTTAATTGATTGATCTCTGATCTTTAGCTTGATCTTGGATCAACAAATAACTCATATAAAACTTCACATATACCCCTTTCACATGTAGTCACAATTCACAATTCACACTTTCACTTTGCATAATACACCAAGATAGCAGATTCCGTATCGCAAGAAGTCCTTTTCATAAATACCATGCCTTTATACAAATTACTGCTGGGTTAGTTAAGACCACAATTCACTTTTTCAAATTAAAGTAAACATCTAGGGTGTTGGCCCTAATTGGAAAAGTAATTGTTTTGTAAACAAAATAATTCTTTCCTTCAATTTTGCTATCGTGCATCATTAAAACATGATTATCTTTGTTCTATAGAATCTGTACAAACTTTTGAGGTTAGACACATCATCACCAACATGTATATTATCTCCATTTAACTTTGCTAGTCATAATATGATATCTACAACATGTTATAAACAAAACAATACATTGCTATAAACCAAATTCTATACATAGACAATTTTTTGATTACCAAACACTAAGTATCTTTATTTCTAAGATTTTGTATCAACATGTACATCACATGTTGCCATTAATAAAAAAAAGTACATATCACAATTAGCAAATTGTCAACAATGTCCTACTTTGGGATTGATGGCAAGAAAATAGGAAAATTGGCTAAGTGACATAAACTTAATATAAAAATAATATAAAGATTACATCTATTACAATTTGTTCAACTTGACATATATGCTCCCCCTTACAACATACTTTATACTTTTACAATCTTCACATGTATTTCTCCCAATTGTATCTTTCCCAACAATTTCTCCTTTTGTCATATATACAATTTTGACATCTCTCACATCTCCCCCACTTTGACATCAATGACAAAGGTCAAAATATCAAGATACTATCCAAAAATTGCCAAAACTATTATCCTTCTTTATGCTAAAATAATATTCATACAATCATCAAAAATAGTCTTCAAATTGTTCGTACCTTTGTTTCATGTTCTATGGCAGATTCAATTAATGTGAGAATTGCTCATAAAGCATATGATGTAAAATCAACTGCATTAATATCTAAATACAAAAAGTTTGTATATGTGTCCTTGGTCTTGACACATTCCTCTAGCTGTTTCTCAACAAAAGATAGTTTCAAAGAAATACATTCTTTGAAATCAGATGTTCTTTTCAAGATCTGCTCCGACTGAAGTTGTAATTTCCTGATATCATTCTGAACATTGGCAACTTGACTCTCAAAATAATCTACTCTACTGGATGGATGCTGGATTTGGATGCATAGACCTCTAGCTCACTCATCTTTGACTCTATCTCACTATCCAAGTCTTTAGCTAGCTTGTATGATAAGGTAGACTTAACATATAGAGTTTTCCCTTCTTGTTGATATTTCTAAAGTTCTTTTATGCATGTATCAAGGTTGACTAAGTCATTCTTGATATTCTAGCAGATGGTGCTAAACATGTTATCATCATGGGAAATTTGAGCCTTCACCTCTACAACATTCAACAAATTAGTAAATTCTTCATCAAAGGATTTTAGCGCTAGTTATTCTCTTTGTTCAGGATCTAATTCAGTATGCTAAATTGTCAAAGTGTTGTGCAATTTATCTATTACTTCCATTAAAGTTTTCTGCAAACTTTTCATAGTTTTCTTCTTTTTAATGAGTTTGGATAGGGATGAGATCAAATCTATTTGATCATCATCATTAGTATCCAAACTAGTAAGAGAGAGTAGAGTAGATGAACTAGATAGTTTAGTCTCATCCTCCCTCTATTTCTTTGCTACTTCTTTAGTTCTTCTTTCTTCCTCTTCTTTCTTTTCCTTTTCCTCTCTTTGTCTATTCTCTTCTAATCTTTTCTTCCCTTTTTCTAGAGTTTTCTTTTCCCTATCTTCTTTTGCAATCCTTCTCTTGTCTTCATCTTCCTTTCTTTTCCTTTCTTCCTCAAGCAATTACTACTTAATTTCTTCTATTTTCTTCTTTTGTTCCTCAATTTATTTCAGCTTTTCTTCAATATCTTTAGTATCTGGTTCATTCAACTTGAAACCACCAAATGGATTGGTATCATCAGTGTTAATAGTAACATTGGTTTGACCAATCTGCATAGTGTCACCACTTACTAACACTTTTGAGGTTCTAGGAGATGGAGGAGATGTTTCCTATGATTTTATCATCATCTTATTAATAGCTACTACAATCTCCTTTCTCAACTTATCCTTTTCTCCAACCATGAATAAAAATGGCCTCAATTTATTCCTTATATATGGTGAGAGTTTATTGAATAGTCCTTTTATTTCATCTTCATCATCAGTATTGTAGATAATCCTCAGCATAGACTTCTAAAGTTCAAGCTCTTCTTCTCTTGTAGGAGACTTCTAATTTATAAGTCTCTCATAGAATTTCTTGTTCACTACTCCTTCAATATCTTTCAGACTTAGATCATTTGCTATGATATATCTTACATTAGATATATAAATCTGATGTTTCTCAAAATTATTATATAAGTCATAAAACTTGTTCATCTGAAAAAAGTTTCCCTCATTGGCAATTGCCATGTTAATCTTCTCAATCTTTAGCTTCTATGGTTTCTAAGTTTTTCCTAATGCTTGCTTAGTTGGAGTCACCTTTTTAGCTTGTTTGGTTTCCTATTCCTCCTCTTCTACATCACTACACCCAATTTTCAAAAATGTTTTCTACCACTTACCCAATTTGGTGGCTAGCTATTTCACTCTCTTAGTCTTTGATGATACTGCTTCCACTAATCTCTCTAATTTTCTTTTTTTCTCACTGGGCTAAACATTAGATATTGTCACATATGGTATGCTCTACTCTAAAGTTGTCTCATCTACTGATACTAACAAGGGTTGTATGTTCAATAGACCTTACTTCAATGTTTGTCTCATGACCTTAGATTCACTCTTTTTCATTCTAGCCTCTGATAGTGCCTTCTTCATTATTGATTCAACCTTCTTGTGAGATGCCTTCTCCAAGGTTGCTTGATGAGCATGCTGTGTGATCTCATCATAGGTGCCAAATCTATATTCTACTTTGTCATTCTTTGAATTAATCAACATATCAATGTAACCAACTGTAACATCATCATTCATCTCATAGCTCAAGGGATCCAAAAATATCTCCCAAGGTTCCACTGCTTGAATATAAGTATGATCTATATCAACTAGAATACATATATCCTCCTTGAATCTATCCACAATTGCTAGTGAAATCCTACATCTTTGTTTTATCTCTTTCTAAAAAGTCTTCATAATTAGGTTTCCATTGTCCAATATTTTGTCTACAAGGTGTCTTCTACATACCAATGAAATCTTCTCCATAGTGCTTTTGTTACTATTGACTATATTTGTTACTAATAAGTAGGGAAATCTCTTCAGTACATGGAAGAATATGTGATTTAACAATGATTGGAATCTAAACACACCATTTTTGGTTCTCTTGATCTTTTCAAGGTTTTCCAAGAGTTGCATCCTCAGTATTTCACTTAGATTCACTTGCTCTTTCTCAACACATATCTTATAGGCTCATTATATGAATCCTACTGAAAGTTCATCTATCTTAGAACTTGCATAAACTGAATAAGCAATAATTCTACTAAGAAATCTCACATCATCTTGCTTGATGAAGCTCATTATCATAGCTTTTCCATTATATACTACCTTAGTATAGCTTTCCACTTTCTTCTTAACCATCTTCTCACCTATGGGTACAGTGCCTTGTTTGCTAAGACTAGTTACCTCATGTATAATTTCAACAGAGATGTTTGCCATATTATCTTGAATCCACAATTTTATATCATGTATCCTACTCAATATGATTTGAGTCCATTCATCTTTATCTAACTCACGATAGAAATAATATTTAAACAAGTCTAGTTCTCTTAAATGTTCAAATCTGTGCTTCACTATCATGTCGTGGTTAAAGACCAATTCCATATCTTTGTTCATATATTCACTACCAATTGACTCAAACTTTTAATTTAAATAACTTTCTATGTCTTCAAGGTAAACTATGTTGTTAAGATTGATAGACAATGTAGAGTTGAGGTTTCCTTCATTAGGTTTTATGAAAACTATTTTAAACTTAGGTCTATCTTCATTTACAACACTATGTACTATTGACATATCCATCATCTTTATCAAACAATATCTTTTACTGAACAAATTTTGTGGAAAAATGATAAAATACCTCTTTCCAAAAAAGGGTTTCCTTTAAAATGACTCTAAAAAGTCACTTTTGAATGCTCGTCGCTTCAAATGTGTTTGCAATGAAGTAAAATTCAATGATGTACTCCATTTATCCATCAACTTGAAACTTGTATTAATTGTGTACTTCACAAATATGAAAAAGCTGTCAATTATGTTCTATAATCAGATAACTATTCAAACTCATCTATTTGATCTTTAAATGTCACCCAAGATCTACTATAGCCTTCTTCCATTAGGACAAACGTCCTCAAGACTTTACATCATGAAATTCTCTACAAAAATATACTTTTCATCTTTTGTTGTAGAATTAATCTTTACTGTAATATTAGTAACTCTAAATTCCTTCATAACTTGTTTAGATGAGCTCCAAATCATAAGCGAGCTTAGGTACCATCTAAAACATAACTACCTTTTCCAAACTTTGCTACTTCTAATTTGGTTTTTGACTGAAGTTCTCAAATTCTAATGCTATGAACAAGCTTAATTCAACCTAATTGAATCAAACTCAACAACTAGCTTCAATCTTCCTATCTCATCATCATCTAACTTTTCTTTTGAGATGTCTGTTCCTTTCAAAAATGCTTCATTAAGTTCTTCATGAAGTTCACTCACAATGTTTCTTTTTTCTTCATTGTCTTGCTAGTTGCTGAGTTCCTTTCATGGTTCCTTCTATCATTCCTTCTATTCCTAAACTTTCTTCCTCTATTACTTCTGTCTCCAAATTTTTTTCTCATTCTAGAGTACTTCACCATATGTCCAAAGTTATTGCATAACTGACTTAAAGGTGCTCTGCTTCTAGGATTCTACTGATCATTTGGTGCATGACAATTTTGAACAATGTCTCCTAAGTTGTTACACTTATAACATATGATCTATCTTCTATCTTCATAAGATCTTCCTTCTCTTGACGTTCTTTCATTAGATCTACTTCTATCTGTAGGGTTAGTATATCTAGAGAATTACTATTTCTTCTATCATTATCATATTTAGGGTTCTACAATCAATTGCATTATGATCCATACCATGACAATTATGACAATAAATGTCCTTAACATGATTAAATGAATTATTAGTACAATCTCTTTTCATATGACCTATTTCATTACATAAGAAACACTTACCTCTAAATTCATACCTGGTTTCCTTAGGAGTTTCCACATGCTTTGGTTCATCCAAGATTTCAACTTCCTTGTTTTCTCAACTTCTTTAAGTTTCTAAGTAGATTTACTTGATTCAATCTTATCATCAGATTTATCCTTTTTATTTTTATTTTTATTTTTATTTTTTTTGATTTGATCTAGTCTCAGGTTTCTTTGCAAACATGTTAATTAGATAGCCAAGACCAGTCTTGTCATAAGAAGATCTCTGTATAGACATTGAATTATCAATCTTTTATTTGCTTAAATAAAGTTTATCAAGTTGTTTTTTACATTGTATCAATTCACCTTTCATAATAGCAATGTACTTAAGGAGCTCTTCATGATATTCTTTCAATAATTCAAACTTAGATGTTTTCTTTGCTAGGCTTTCTCTTAGATCTGTATTTTTAGTCTTCAAATTAGATTCAAATTTTCTAGGAGCATTTCTCAAAGTCAACTTTAGATTTGTAATCTTAAATTCCTTGTTCAAGATCTTGTACTCTATCTTCAACTTTAAATAGTCATCACCACTAGTTCTAGATTCAATAGATTTAGGCTTAGAGTCTTCATATCTATCCTTTAGCCTATCTCTTTCTTTAGTAAGGAGATCAATTTCTTCAAAAGCTTCTTCAAGGTTCTTTATCAACTGTTCCATATCCATAGGGATCTTACTTAAGCTATTAAGCCTCTTCAAAGTAACTATGCTCTGATACCAATTTTTAGAAATAGGGATTACTGAGAGGGGGTGAGGGGGTGAATCAGTAATCAACAAACTTTAGTCACCAAATGGATATTATTACTTACTTCAAACCATGTATAACAAAGCATAAAAGTAATGTTGAATAGTAACAATAGCAATGCACAAAGATAACTTATAACACCATATTTTGTTAACTAAGGAAACCATGGCCAAGGGGAAACCTTGGTGGGGATGATGTCCACTAGATAATATACTGATATATATGCTCCTTGTTAGAGGATGGACCCTTTTAGAAGACTTTGAATCCTTGGTAGGAGATTCCAACCCTATTAGGAGTTGTGCCAAGCTTGTTAGGAGTTCTAGTACAATGTATGCAAGAAGAGTGCACTACCTAAACATAAAATTTCAACTACAAGAAGAGCTCACTGCTCAATTAAGTAATTTACTATTATTTTATTTCCTTGACTGATATTTGACCTTTAGATTGATCTTGGATCAAAAAATATCTCATATAAAACATCGCATATATCACTTTCACATGTAGTCACAATTTGTAATTCACACTTTCAGTTTGCATAATACACCAACGTAGCACATTCCTTATCACAAGAAGTCCTTTCCATAAATACCATGCATTTACACAAATTACTATTCTTTCCTTCAATTCTATTGTCCTACACCATCAAAAAATGATTATCTCTATTCTGTATAGTTTGTGCAAACTTTTGAGGTTATACACATCATCACCAACATGTATGCTATCTCCATGTAACTTTTGTAGTCATAATATGATGTCTACAACATGTTTTAAACAAAACAATACATTGCTATAAACCAAATTCTATACTTAGACAATTTTCTGATTACCAAACACTACGTATCTTTATTTTTGAGGTTTTCTATCAACATGTACATCACATGTTGCCATTAATGATAACAATTACATATCACAATTAGCTAATTATCAACATGCATAAGGTGTTGACTAAATTGATTCATGCTCTTATTCTTAATCTTCCTCCTATTCGTCCGATTGATCCTAGTAAACCTTTGCCTAATTCTTCCAATTCTAAAGATTTCTGTCAATATCACCACCATCTAGGTCATGATACTCAAAAGTGTTATGGTTTGAAGAATTCTATTTAGGAGCTTATTATTTCTTAGGCTATTTATAATGATGATAAAGTTAATAACACAAATAAGTCTATTGTGTCTCCTAATCATAAATTTTCAGATTCATACTAATCCTTTACCTTCACACTCAAAAATTTTTCTTAATGAACTCACATGGTTAATCATGTTGATTTCTACTCTCAACCTATGATTTCTTCTCCACTTGATCCTAAACAAATATTGCCTACTATTAACTTTAGTCAATCTGATATGTTTAAGGCACCTAATGGTCCTCTTTACATCACTTCTAGAGTTTCTCATATTCCTTCTCATGGTACTTTGGTTGATGCTTCCTATTTTGTGAATGTTATTACTAAAGAACACCATTTTAACATATGATTTTATACACATACAATATGATTCAACTGTTGTATGGATGCAAATTTTTAGTGTTTTTCTCTATCATCCTCAAGGTTCTATCAGTTAGTCATAAAAACTTTCCTTAAGACTATTTAAACCTTTTGTCCATGTATCCTTGGCTATTTCAGTAGAGGTGAGAATTGCACATAGGGCATAAGATGTAATCTCAATTGAATTAAGATTAGAGTATAAAAAGTTTGAATAGGTGTCCTTGGCATTGACACACTCCTCTAACTATTTCTCAACAATAGATATCCTCAGATTAATAGACTCTCTGAATTCTGTTACTCTCTTCAAAATTTATTCTTTCTAAAGTTCTAGTTTCCTGATATCATTGTGAACACTAGCCACTTGTCCTTCAAAGTCATCAACTTTGTTAGTAGGTTGTTGTATCTGGTTTGATAGAGCCTCTAGCTCACTTAGCTTGCCTTCAATTTTATTGTCAAAATTCTTGGTCAACTTATGAGATAAGGTACATTAATGTATAATACCTTTCGATCTTGTTGACATTTCTGAAGTTCCTTGATATAAGTATCAAGACTTAGCAAATCATTCTTGATGTTTTGACAAATGGTGCTAAATAAATTAGCAACATGTAAAATTTATGCCTTTGACTCTACAAATTTCAATTTTTAAAAAAATTCTTCATCAAAATATTTTAGCATTTCTTGTGCCCTCTATTTAGGATCTACCTCTATATGTTGGACTACTAGAGTATTGAGTAATCTGTTAGTTACCTCCATTAAGGTTCTTTGCAAGCTGTTCATTGTTTTGTTCTTTTCAATAAGTCTTGACAAATATGAGATCAAGTTAGTTTTATTATCATCATCACTTGTTAGGATAGCAAGCAAAAGTGGATTAGATGAACTGGAAGGTTTAGATTCATCTTCCCTTTGATTCTTCTCTACTAATTCTTTAACTCTTCTCTCTTCTTTTTCTTTCTCTTCCTTTTCTTTTATTTCTTTCTCTTTCTCTTCTTCCTTTCTTCCTCTATTTTATATTTCATTTCTTCTTCAACTATTCTTTTTTTTTATTTCCTCAACTTTTCTTTTCATTTCATCTTCAAGCAATTTCTGCTTGGCTTCTTCTATTTTTCTCTTTTCTTCTTCTAATAGCCTCTTCTCTCCTTCAATTTGTTTCAATTGATCTTCAATAACCTTAGAATGAGATTCAGGTTGATTGAAACTCTCAAAAGGGTTAGTATCATCCATGTTAATAGTAACATTGGTCTGACTAGTTTGCATTGTGTCACTGCTTACTGATACATCTAAAATTCTAGGTGCTAGTGAAGGTGTTGCCTTAGATTCTACCATTATTTGACATATAGCTACCATTATCTCACTTCTTATCTTATCCTTCTCACCCACCATAAATAGAAATGGTCTCACTTGTTTCTTAAGTAAGGTGCCGAACAGCTCAACAAATTTTTGACTTCTTCTTCATCATCAGTCTTGCATATGGTCCTTATCATAGACTTTAAGAGTTTTATGTTTTCTTGTTGAGCTGGTGCCTTCTTCTCTATGAGTTTCTCATAGACTGTCTGATCTACCATGCCTTCAATACTCTTAAGTTTCGAATTGTTAGCTATTATATATCTCATACTAGATATATCAATCTGATCTTTCTCAATATCATTATACAAATCATAAAATTTGTTCATCTGAACAAAGTTACCTTCATTAGCAATGTTTGAATTTATCTTTTAAATCTTTGGCTTCAAAGGTTTCCTTGCTTTACTTTCTATCTATTTAGAAGTAGTTACTTTCTCTACCTATTTGGCTTCTTATTGTTGTTCTTCTTCTTCACTAGATTCAATAATTGTCAACAATGTCTTTTGTCTCTTGCCTGGTCCAGTAGCTTGTTTCTTGAGTCTTTTTGTCTTTGCAGTCACAACTTCCACTAATCTATCTAATTTCCTTTTTGGATCACTTGGTTGTTGGTTTAAAGAATAATTTTGATAGCTGAGTGTCAATACACTCAACCATTTTTCACTATACATGCCGAGAAAAGAGTAGGTGCCGAGTGATATCAAGTGCTGAGTTATTCAAGTGCTGAGTGATATCAAATGATGAGTGATATCAAGTCCCAAGTTATTCAAGTGTTGAGTAACATAAGGTGCCGAGTGATATATTTTTTTTAGGTGCTGAGCTATCCAGGAAACAACATGTGCCGAGCATTAGTAATGCTTCAGGAGCTGAGTAACTAAGGATATCAGCATAAGAGTTTGTAATTGCACAAACTATGGTGTAAACCATTTTTGTAGCTGACATAAGGTAAATCTCGAAAGACCTAGAAATAAGAATGAATCTTTTACATTTCCTATTCAATCTGCATGCAGCCAATTGGAAAATTGGAAAGGCATGCAACCAATCAGCAAAAAGGGAAGAATTGAGCAGGAAATTGAGATTCAATGTGGATCGTAGATCCATATCTAACCCTAAGTCTTTGAAGTCTTTTTAAGGAAGACAAAAGGTTCACTATGATGATGATGAGAGAAGGAGAATAGTGTTAAGGGAAAAACATAATGGAATTCAGTGAAAGAAGACATAGAGAGTAAGAGCAGCAATTCAATATTCAGTTGATCAGAACAAAGCAAAGGAGACAAACAAAAATCAGATCTCAGAGGATTGAAATCAGACAGAGAGCCAGAACAAGTGCCTGCATTCAACAATCAAGGATTGAAAACTATGAGGTTTACAATACCTAATACTCTCCTACCATTGTATTAGAAAGGAAATCCTATGTAGATAGGTTGGCTTAACAACTATTTATAGATCCTTATCAAAAGGTGATTAACTCCTTTAATAGGATGACACTTCATGTTAAGTGTTTGTAAATACTTTAACCAGGTCACTATTGACATAGTGTAAAACCCTTAACAGGGTAGGCCTTTAACAGGGCAGACCATCCGAAGTGGTTGAACAATATTACTGCAGTGAATTTTTGTGGGTATCATCGCCACCCCAGTTTTACCTTCTTATTTCTGGAGGGTTTTTGGGTTACCAAATTCTAGTGTTATGTGTTGTTGATGGATGTCTTAGTCTCTTATTTTAATGATGTATTTACATGCATGCAATTTACTTTCAGATAAAAGTTTTATTGGATAAAGTGTAATACTTCTGATTCACCCCCCCTCTCATCAGTATTCTTTCCATATTTGAATATTCCAAAAATTGGTATCAGAGCGGATTAGGTTCTCATAAGAAAAAGCCTAACAGCTTGGAGGAAAAGATCTAAAGATGGAAGTTTTCAAACTTGGAAAGATCATTGAAAATCAGTTGATAGATGTGCAACTTGCTCTGCATAGCTTGGAGGAATCTAGAGATAGGTTGAGAAACTCATTGAAAAGAAGGAAGGATTTAGCCATAGCTGAAAATGAGATAAACTACAAGGAGATTGATACCATAAATATATTTTCCAATGGAGATACTAAAGAATTTGATGCAGCAATTGCAGAACTGATGGAGAAAAACAAAGTTCAAACAGATGAGATAAGATCTCTCAAGATGGAACATGAATCACAGGCGATAATGTTATGTGAAATCACTAAACAAAAGAAAAGAGCAGTTGAAGATAAAGTCATGATGGAAAATGACAAAAGGAATCTTGCAAATAGACTTGAAGAAAAATGTACTGAATTAACAAGGATCTCAATCATGCAGATGGATACACTTGCCCAAATGATGAACCTTCGTCATGAACTTAATGTGAAAGACATTGAGATCTCTACACTAAAGATGCAGAATGAGCTATTGCAGAATGACTTAAGAAGAGAAAAAGAAATTTCAGAAAGCTTCAACAAACCCAATGAAGCCATCAAGTATTTTGAGCAATTACTAAAATCCCCAAGATCAACCCATGATACATCAGGACTTGGATACAACAACACTAAAGTTGGAGAATCATCAAAGGGTGCTGAAAAAAGAAGTGATAAAGGTAAAAATGTCAAACTTACATGTCATTTCTGTGGAAAGAAAGGACATAAATCTAATGTATGAAGAAGCAAGAATGCCCATCGGCATGATAAGCCTAAGAATGTAAACTATTGTCATAAGTGCAAGAAGCAAGGTCATCAAGCATATGAATGTAGAACCAAGACAATTAATACATCAAGATTTGAGGGTCACTGTCATAATTGCAAGAAATATGGACATAGAGCTTTTGAATGCAGATCAAAGCCTATGTGGACATCAAGTCAACTAGCAAAGACATCAAACCATGAATTTTGGGATTACGATACCAGGTAAAGTTGTCACTATTGTCAAGAATATGGACATATACCCAAAAATTGCATAAGAACACATTTTAGGGGAAACTATAAAAGATGGTTGAGTCAAACCACATGTCTCAGTTGCTTAAAAACTAGTCATATCAACAAGAATTACCCAACAAGGTCAAAGGCACCAAATTCTAAGTTCAACATGGAAAGGAAAAGATAGATGTTGAACACATCAGAAGTGAGATGAATAAGACATGGAAGAAGAAAGATGAGTGTAGCACATCAAGTGTAGAGATCACTTCACCTAATAGGTCAAGTAGTCACACTTCATCAATTTAAGCAAGAATGGGTGTGTGGGATTGATAAACCAAGTTACATCATACATTAGTCCCAAAACATAGAAGAACTACAAAGAAGAAATCAGCATAAGCAAAGATGCTAAGTCAAAATTAAGAGTCTTGCAAAATCTACCAAAATTGTCTTCATAAGCCGAGTTGCTAACAGTGACCGAGTTGATAGATGATGCCAAGCTGTGAAATATCAATGGGAGCTAGGCAAAGTGAAACATAATGAGTATCGAGTCATGTCAAAATCCTTTAGGTGCTAAGTAGATAGTTGTTAGTGCACTAAGCATTAATTACTCTATTTTGAAGAGTACATAGTTCAATTTTCAATCATTTCTTACCATTCAAACACAAAGAAAAATATGAGAAGAGCGCAAAAGATCAAGGCTAGCTTAGAAGCCATTTGTGAAAATTTCCATAGTGATTCAGCATAAACCTTAGTGATTTGAGGTATTTTACTTAAGTGCCAAGCTACGTAGTGTTTATAAGCTTGTTTAAACTATAAACCCTAGTTTGGCAAACAATGGCATCTGGGTCTGGAACCACTAAGAGCAAAGAGAGTCATGAGATATAGTTGGTTAGTAATGAAGTTAAGCAAACAGAATTCAAACCCATTCTAGAAGTTGCATATAAGAATGATCCCACAGGTGCATTATCAGTTATTCTTGATAAAGTTGTTATGGTCCAAGATGTTCGTAGATGCTATAAATGCAAAATTGGAGCCATAGGAGATTTAGAAATTCATAATGCATATGACAAGCTATGTGAGAACAAGATACTAAAAGATGATTTCTCAATAGTCGAGAGAAAAGGATTGACCAAAACTCTAGAATTTCTAATTATTTTCAAAATTGAATGGATACACATAGTTTTGAGCAGAATACATGTTGGAGCCTTTTGGTTAGAAACAGGGCCAATGAAATTCACCAAGAGAATTGTTCATAGGGTTACTAGTATTCCAACCCTAGATCGGCCAAAGACCCTGCATAGTGACAAAAGGGAAGTAATAGAGAGAAAAATAGATGCTAAATAGAATAATAGGGGAATGACTATTGATACAATCACAGAACCCCTATTGGATTTTGCTGTGAGAATCATCTCACACAAATTCTATCAGTCAAGCAGGTTAAACAGTGTGCCTTGTATAGCAGTTGATGTTGCATACAAATTAATTAAAAAGGATCATAGCTATGATCTAGCAGAGCTCATGTTTCAATAGATTAATGAGAATCTAGGAGCTATAAGGAAGAGCAAGGGAGCTCAGTGCAAATTTCGATTAGTTTTGGTGTGCATGTTTTTCTATCTAATGAAAGAATTCCCTTCTATGGGTAAGGTGAGATGGAGTCCAGACAAAACAATTGTTGAACAAATCAATGGATATATTGAACAGATGGGTGATAATTTTGATGCCCAAATGACTAGTTACTTTGAGGACTTCAAATAGTCCATGAAACAAAAAATAAGGATTCTAGTTTCATTAACTGAAAAATATGAAAAAGACATTTGTTTTCTTGTAGATATTGATTATACCTATATACAAGCAGTCATACCTAGAGTAAGATGGCTTAGGCCACTAGGCTATGAACTTGACATTGATCAAGCCTCTACAGCAATAAAAACCCTCCTTGTAGAAGAAGTTGATAAGAATGCAAAAGCCTTTGGAACCTATGATGTTGTAAAATCAAGGGTGATAACAAATTTGAAAAGTGCCTCAGCAGTAAAGAAGAAAGAAAAATTTGTAAGGAAAATCAAACAAAAATTTGGTGTTGAAGAAGAAGGAACAACAGAAGAGAAAGAAGAAGGCATTGAAGATGAGGAAGATGAACCACAAGGTCTGACTCAAGGGTTAGGAGAAGATACAGAGGAAAGTGCCGAGGAAGAAGAAGCCGAGGAAGCACAAGTTGAAACCAAGGTCACAAAAAGAAAGGCCACAACTCCTCTTGCTCCTCAACCCAAAGGAAAGAAAGTAGCTGCTCTAGCACCAAAGAGACCTACTACAAGGGCTGCAGCACAAAAAGCCCAAGAGGAGGCAAGAGAGAAGAAGAAAACTTCAAAGAAGACTGTTGCTGAGCTAAAGAAGAAAAGAATTTTTTTTTCCCAGCCTCAAACAGATGAGGAGAAGACTGAGTCAGAGGACAACAACCAATTTCAAGTGGTAAGGCACAAACCTTAGACTACTATTGATAAATTATGTTCAAAAATCAAGAATGGTGATTTGAAAGGTTTAAAGAACCTAACTTTTTCTAAGCTCACCAAAGAAGAACAAAATAAATTAGAGGAATTAGTGTATGCAATGATGGCTGAGTATAAGCACACACCTCTACAATTAGATGAATCAATGCTTAAAGAATTGTACAAAATTGTAGAGGATAAATGGCATTTTTGTTTACAAATGGAAAGGGAGATAAGGGAATCAACATTAGCTAGATTGTTGCCTAATTTGACTAAGGATCAAGTAACAAATGCAGTCAAGAGGCATAACAATAGATTCACTCCCAAACATAGAGCTTTCAACATTTTACAGAACAAAGTTGAGGAGGTAGTTACAAAATCCACAAGATTGTGGAAGATAGTTTACAAGAAAATAAAAGATGTCTATAATGAAGAATATAAGGCAGAGGCAAGTGTCAAGATAAAGAAGATGAAGGCATCAAGAATCAAAGAAAAAGAAAAGAAACAAGTGGAGAAGAAGGTTGAAGAAGAAAAGGAAGATGAAAATGCACATATAAAGGAGAAAGAGGAAGAGAAAGATACAGCTGTGCAACAAGATCAAAGTGTGCAAGACACACAGGTATCCCCTCCTAGTCCTCCTCATACCACCATCACA
Source organism: Cupressus sempervirens (assembly GCA_028749045.1). Taxonomy (NCBI): domain Eukaryota; kingdom Viridiplantae; phylum Streptophyta; class Pinopsida; order Cupressales; family Cupressaceae; genus Cupressus; species Cupressus sempervirens. The sequence goes on from CM053787.1 coordinate 865,814,819, forward strand.
CCTGCAGAGATTATCAAAATCAAGGATGTTACAGACACTTCAAGTCCAAACATCAATTCATTAACTATAGAGGATTTAGAAATCCTTGACCAATCAACACTAGTAGCAAAATTATGTTCAAATCCTGTATTGGTCAGTGTTGATGAATTGCATAATCCAGTAGTCAAAACAAAGGAAGTCAAGGTGAAAACATAAGAACCACCTTCGATCATACAACCTACTGGTATTCTATTCCTTCCTCCACCGTCTCCACCAAGAGTGGTCATTAACACACTTCAGATGCCGAGTACAACAATAGGGGAAATTAAAGAAACATCTGAATAGCCAGCAAGTTCAACCCCACCTAGTGATCATCAAAAGGATATACAAGCTAAAGAAAAAGATGAGACAAACAAGAAGGAGGAGTCTACAATACAAACATTGGTTGTATTACCCAAATCTGGTACTCCAACACAGACTCTTCAGCAGTCAAGCACCGATAAGCTACAATTACAAATCAGGACACTAGGCTCGAGCTCATCAAAGGTAGTCAGAAAACTTCACTATGGAATTCCTGAGCTTGATGAAGAAATAAAGATTCCATATTATGAATCCATCACTCTCACTGAAGAGAAGATCAATGAAATTCAGAGTGCATTGGACAGAAGAATGAGACAAGAAGCACTAAGAAGAGAACACAAGCACAAGCTTCCTTGAATGAAATCAAAGACATATTTACAGAAGCTTTCTGCTTATAGTCTCTAGATGAGTCAAGGCCAATTGTAGAGAAACTATCTAATATAGTTGACCAGGTGACTAGTGAAGACCAGGAAACAAATGCCAAACTACTAGAATGGTTAGAAAGAAAATTCCAAGGCAAGGTAAACAAGAAAATATCCATTGATATAGCACTATCACAAGTAGAGCTGGCCAAGAAAATTGAAATAGTTAAAATTGTACTTGGAAACATATTTTCCATGTACAACAAGTTGTGTGACTTTTCCACATTCACACAGGACACTAGCAAGAGGATACTGAGCTTGGAGAAAAATTTGAAGATTTCTAGCATTTAACTCCCTACAAATCTAGATAAGAGTGAGAAGCATTTTTCCCAATTGCTTCACACACAAAGAGAGTTAGCTGTCTTAGTAGCAGAGGAGGCAACCACAAAAGCTAAATTGATGCAAATTCAATCCTCGATCACTCCTCATTTGGAAATACTTCACAAGGAGCAGATGAATGTAGAGATAGTCCTCAAGAAAGACCCCAATCTTTCTACAACTAATGGACTTGTACACCTAGCAGTAGAGATTTCCATCCAACATAAGTCATTGGATGTTGCACTAGCAAATTGGGATGCAGCTTTGAAGGTACTGCTTGAAGTAAATAGTACATTTTTGGCCAAGTATGGCATTTCCTTATAAGACCCTTGATATAAGTGTCAAAGAGGGGGAGAATAAGTATGGAGTGAGTGTTAAGTAGAGATTAAGTATGGGAGAGTTAAGTATAGAATGAAATGGTAAGTATGATGAAAGGGGGAGATAGAGAATTTTTGACAAATTTTGATATAACATATTAGTCAGAATGCAAAAACAGGATAGAATTCACTAAGTGTACAAGGCATAATCAACTCACAAGGAGTCATAAGGTATATTGTTATTTGTTTCTAAAATTTTTGAAGCAAATAAGAGGATGCATGAAATAATGCCAAGATCATAGGATCTTAGTTAAGTGTTTTTGCCACTCATGTCAAAGGGGGAGATTGTTGGTTTAAAGAATAATTTTGACAGTTGAGTGTCAATACACTTAACCATTTTTCACTATACATGCTGAGCAAAGAGTAGGTGCCGAGTGATATCAAGTGCTGAGTGATATCAAGTGCTGAGTTATTCAAGTGCCGAGTTATTCAAGTGCTGAGTGATATCAAATGCCGAGTGATATCAAGTGCCAAGTTATTCAAGTGCTAAGTAACATAAGGTGCCAAGTGATACAATTTTGTTTAGGTGTCAATCTATCCATGAAATAGCATGTGCTGAGCATCAGTAATGCTTTAGGAGCCAAGTAACTCAAGATATCAACATAAGAGTTTGTAATTGCACAAAATATGATGTAAATCATTTTTGTAGCCGACATAAGGTAAATATCAAAAGATCTAGAGATAAGAATGAATCTTTTACATTTCCTATGCAATCTGCATGCATCCAATTGGAAAATTGAAAAGGCATGCAACCAATTAGCAGAAAGGGAAGTATTGAGCAAGAAATTGAGATTCAATGTGGATCGTAGATCCATATCTAACCCTAAGTCTTCAAAGTCTTTTTAAGGAAGACAAAAGGTTCACTGTGATGATGATGAGAGAAGGAGAATAGTTCACTGTGATGATGATGAGAGAAGGAGAATAGTGTTAAGGTAAAAGCATAATGGAATTCAGTGAAAGAAGACATAGAGAGTAAGAGCAACAATTCAATATTCAGTTGATCAGAATAAAGCAAAGGAGATGAATAGAAATCAGATCTCAGAGGATTGAAATCAGAGAGAGAACCAGAACAAGTGTCTGCATTTAGCAATCAAGGATTGCAAACTATCAGGTTTATAATACCTAATACTCTCTTACCATTGTATTAGAAAGGAAATCCTATGTAGATAGGTTGGCTTAACAGCTATTTGTAGATCCTTATCAAAAGGTGATTAAATCCTTTAACAAGGTGACACTTCATGTTAAGTATTTGTAAATCCTTTAACCAGGTCACTATTGACACAGTGTAAAGCCTTTAACAGGGCAGAACATCAAAAGTGGTTGAACAATATTACTGCAGTGAATTTTTGTGGGTATCATCCCCACCCCAATTTTACCTTCTTATTTCTGGAGGGTTTTTGGGTTACCAAATTCCAGTGTTATGTGTTGTTGATGGATGTCTTAGTCTCTTATTTTCATGATGTATTTACATGCATGCAATTTACTTTCAGATAAAAGTTTTATTGGATAAAGTGTAATACTTCTGATTCACCCCCCCTCTCATTAGTATTCTTTCCATATTTGAATATTCCAACATTGGTTGTACATCTAACACTACACCATATGGAATGCTTTGTTTTGAAGATTTCTTTGCAATAGACACTGATAAAGGTTGCACATATGTTATTCCTTGTTTCATGGTCTACCTAACTGCCTATGACTCACTTTTTGTCATATTGGTCTCTATTAAAGATTTCTTCATTATTGTTTCTATCTTCTTGTGAGATGCTTTCTGTAAAGATTCTTAATGGGCTGATTGGGTAATCTTTTCATAAGTCCCAAATCTATACTTAGCTTGGTCCTTCTCAGAGTTCAACAATAGATTTATATATCCAATTGCTACTTCATTTCTTAATCCATAACTGAAGGGATCAAGGAATGTTTCCCAAGGATCTACTACTTGAATATGAGTTGAATCTATATCAACCACAATACATATATCATATCTAAATCTTTCTACAATTGCAGGTACAATTCTGAATATTTATCTCATCCCATTCAGAAATGTTTTCATTATCAAATTTTTTCTATCCAAGATTTTATCTGCTGGATATCTTCTACATACATTTGTAATCTTCTCCATGGCGCATCTCTCATTGCTCATAATTTTAGTAATTGATAAGTATGGAAATCTCTTAAGAACTTGAAAGAATATATGATTGATCAATGACTTAAATCTAAACACACTATTCTTGGTCCTCTTGATTTTCTCCAAGTTTTCAAGATGTTACATTCTTAGAATTTCACTAAGGTTAACTTGTCCCTTCTCAATACAAATCTTATAGGCTTCATAGATGAATCCTATTAACAATTCATCATTCTTAGAACTTACAAATATGGAGTAGGCAATGATTCTACTTAGGAATTTTATATCATCTTGTTTAATGGTGTTGATCACCATGGTCCTCCCATTATAAACTGATATTGTGTAGCTCCCAACCTTCTTCTTAACATGTTTCTCACCTATAGGTACATTGCCTTGTTTTCTAAGACCACTTACCTCATGAATAAGGTTAGCTAAAATGTCAACTACATTGTCGTCCATCCATAATTTTCAATCATGAATTTTACTTATTATGATTTGAGTCCATTCCTTAGTGTCCAATTCTCGGTAGAAATGATATTTGAAAAGTTCTAGTTCTTTCAAATGTTCAAACATGGGCATCACAATCATATCATGGTTAAAGATTAATTCCATATCTTTGTTCATATAATCACTCCCAATAGTTTCAAACTTTCTATTGAGATAACTTCCTACATCTTCCAAATATACTACATGATTCTATCAAATATAAATTTTATCAAATAAATTCTATGGATAAATGATAAAATACCTCTCTCCAAAAATAAGATTTACGAAAAAATGAGCTTGTCAAGTCACATATGAGTGCTCTATGCTTTTAATGTAATTTTAATGAAGTGGTAATTAAAATTTGTACTCCATTTTATTAGTTCAATTTGAACTTGCACTAATTGTGTACTTTGCAAACATGAAAAAGATGTCAATTACATTCTGAACTCAAATATTTTTTTGATAACCTTTGTTTGATCTTCATATTCTATCTGAGGTTTACCATAGCTTCTTTCCATCATGACAATGGTCCAAGAATCTTCACTCCATGAAACTCTCTGTAAAAACATAGTTTTCATCTTCTGCTATAGAATTAACTTTCTCTATAATAACAATAACTCTTAATTCCTTCATAAGAAGTTCTAAAAAGCTCCAAATTTAAAGTGAGCTTAGATACCATCTAAACTTATCTCAATACACCTTTTCCCAACTTCACTACCTCTAGCTCGATCTCTAGATAAAGTTTCAGATTCTAGTGCTATGAACAACCTTAATTCAACTTAATTGAATATAGCTTGATTACTAACTCCAATCTTCCTATCTCGCCATCTTCTAACTTTTCTTTTGAGATTTCTAATCCTTTTACAAATGCCTCATTGATTTATTTTTGATGTTGACTGACTTCATTTCTTTGTTCCTCATTTTCTTTCTTTGTTCTAGAGTTCTTCTCATGGTTCCTTCTATCATCTCTAACATTTCTTCCATCGTTCCTTCTATTTCTAAAGTTTCTTCCATTGTTTCATCTATCTCCAAAGTTTTTGTCCATTCTACAATAATTTTTTGTATCTTCAAGGTTGTTGCAGTGACATACTAGTCTTTTGCTTCTAGGGTTTTGTTGATTAGTAGGTGCATGACAATTCTGAGCTGTATCCAAAGCTGTTACACTTATAACACACAATCTACCTTCTTTCTTCATAATGTCTTCCTTCTCTTGATGTCCTCTGATTAGTTCTTCTTCTATCTATAGGGTTAGTATTTTTAGACATTCTACTATTCCTTCTATCATTATAATATTTATGTTTCCTATAATCAATTTCTCTATGACCCATACCATGATAATTATGACAAAAAAAATCTATAACATGATTAAATGACTTATTTGTGCAATTTCTTTTTATATGACCTATTTCATTACATGAAAACACTTACCTCAAAATTTATACCTAGTTTCCTTAGAAGATTCCACTTGCTTTGGTTCATTCGATATCTCAACTTCCTTGTCTTGTCCAACTTCTTTAGATTAAATCAGAAGATTGGCTAGATTCAGTCTTATCATCAGATTTACCTTTCTCTTTTGGATCTGATTTATTTTTAGGTTTCTTTGTAGACATGTTAAATAGATAACTAGGCCCAATTTTATCATAAGTAGGTCTTTGTATTGACATTGAATCATAAAGCTTTTATCTTCTAAAATAAAGCTTCTCAAGTTGGTGCTTGTACTGAGTTAATTCATCTTTCACAATAGTGTTGTACTTATGAAGTTCTTCATGATCTTCTTTCAATGTTTCAAACTCAGATGTCTTCTTTACTAGACTTGCTCTAAGATCTATATTCTTAGTCTTCAAATCATTTTTAACTTTGGTAGGATCACTTTCAAAGTCAACTTTAGATTAATAATATTCAAATCATGCTTCAAGATCTTGTACTATGTATTTATATTTGAATAATCATCATCACTAGTTTCAAATTCAATAGATTCGGGCTTGGATTTGAGATGTTCAATCTTTTTCTTCAATTATCCAATATATACTTTGGATTCTTCATATCTATCTTTTAGCTTATCTCTTTCTTTGATAAGGAGATCGATTTGTTCAAGTACCTCTTCAAGGTTCTTCATTAATTGTTCCATATTGATAGGAATCTTAGTCAAGTTGTTAAGCCTCTTCTGAGTAACTTTGCTCTGATACCAATTGTTAGAAATAGGAATTACTTGGGGTGGGGGAGGGTGAATTAGTAATTTAGAAACTTTAGTTTCCAACTAGATATTATTTGTTAGAGTAAATAATTAATAATTAATTATTTATTCTATTTACTTAAGCTTACTTAGGTTAATGCATTAATTTAATATTTAGTATTTAATGCATGTAGTGATGAGTTGTTGAGAACACGGGAGTTTGTTCCCTTCTAGCATGTTCCACCTTTTTGTGGAAGGGTGCTTGGTTGTCAACCTTATCTTTTACCACCTTCTAGCTTGTTCTCCAAGCTTCCATGAGGCCTTTATATTTGGGCTCTCTCTTTGTATTTTCACAACACATTACATTCTCATTGTAAATCCAATTTCATTTTTTTGCATATTCTCTCTCTCATGTATGTTTAGGGTTTTCCAAGCTCCACCTCTTCCTTCTTGGTTTCCCTTCGACAGGTTATTTTGCATGTAGGTGATCTTGGCGACTACAGAGTTGGATTTCATCAACTCCTACATTATTTATTACTTTGAACCATACATAAGAAAGTAAACAAGTAATATTGAATAGTAACAATAACCATGCACAAATATAACTCATGACACCATATTTTGTTAACTAGGGAAACCTTGGACAAGGGAAAATCTTAGTGGGGATGATACCCACTAGATAATATATTGATATATATGTTCCTTGTTAGAGGATGGACCTTGTTAGGAGTCAGTGAGAAAATTTAGTATAAAGAGTACCTATTAGGAGACTTTGAATCCCTATTAGGATATTCCAATCTTGTTAAGAGTTATATTACAATAGATGCAAGATGAGCCCACTACCCAAACATGCACTTTCAATTACAAGAAGAGCTCACTGCCCAAACAAGTAATTAGACCTCTCGTATATAAGTATTGCAACTTCTTTCTTGACTGATCACTGATCTTCATCTCAATCTTAGATCACAAAATAGCTTTACAAAAATTAGCATATACCACTTCACGAAAGTTAGCTTATCATAATACCTGCACAATTACCACACTTGAATTCATAAGATGACCTTTGGATAAATACGATGCATTTTCACAAATTGCTGCTAGGTTGGCTAAGACCATAATATACTTTTCCAACTTAGAGTAAATATCTAAGATGTCTTTCCTAATTGGTGAAGTAATTATTTTGTAAACTAAATAATTCCTTCCATTAATTCTATTGTCTTGTTTCACTAGTAAAACATGAATACCCCTTTTTTGTATAGTCTGTATTAACTTCTAAAGTTATATATATCACCATCAACATGTATACTATCTCCATATAACTTCACTAATCATAATATGATATTAGTAACAAGTTACATACAAAATAATACATTGCTGTAAACTAAATTCATACTTGGACAATTTTCTGAGTACCAAAAGCTAAGTATCTTTATTTCTAAGGTTTCCTACAAGCATGTACATCATGTGTTGCCATAGATGGAAACAATTACATATCTTCATTAGCCAATTCTCAACACTTTGGAAAAACCTACACATGGTAACACTTTTCATGATTATTTTATTCGTCTTTTAGATTCTATTGGTCTAGATATGAAAGATACCTTAGATTATAGTAGAACAATCATGATTTAATTAATATGGATAGTGATTTTACAAACATGTTTTCTATGTGGATTACAATAACTCCTAGTAATGAGCATAGTGACTCTCAAAGTCCTTTCTTAGAACTCATTGTAATACCCACCATTATGAATGTGATACCTCTCACTATTCACCATCCTTCCCCTTGTATTTTGGACTAAGATGGAAGTGGGGAGGGAGGGAGTGGGGACACAAGGAATTCTTGATGTGAACTCCATTTATTAAGGTATTTTTTATTGTTCTTATGTTTTGTTTCTCTAGTGTTGTATTTCGTGCTTTTGTCTTTGCCTTTTGACTTCTTTAGATGATCTTTGTTTCTTTGTTAAAAGGAAGAGGATGAAGTGATTTCTCTATCGTATATATTCTTCTATTTATATCTCTTTCTTCTATATATTTTTTCATGTTATGTCTTACTTGTGCTTTTATTTTTACTAGTTTTCTTGTGTAGTCTTCTTGGTCACTTATTATATGTTAACACCAATTCTTATTGGTCTCCATGTTATTGGCCCAAAAAGACTATTCTTTGTCTTTTTCTTTATTGTGTTATAGTTCTACTTGCTTTGGGGAATGGTGATAGTTTCATACTAGATATAATATTACGTATGTTCTTAACGAACCCTTAGTTAGTATATCCTTTTTTCTTCTCTATCTTTTTGTTGCACTCATTTTTCTTGATATGTTTCTCCTCTTGGGGGCATCTCATAGTGGAAATATTATTTTTTTGTGCATGAACACATGTGTTAAATCTATTCCTCTCATTGATGTGTTTGCAATCTCTTTTATGTAGAGGCATACACTTTTCACATCTTTTTTTCTATAGAATTCTAATATGGATTCTTTGTATAACTTGGAGTACTTCATCCTTTAACATTTTGTATAAATTCTAAGGTATACCCAAATTTTTGTTCATGGGGGCTTGGTCTCTTTCTTGTTGGATCTCTTTCTAATCTATTGATAGTTTGGGAGGCTTGATCCTTATTTTTGGCCTGAATTTTTACTACTAATAGTATTAAAAGATTGGTCTTGTTTTTATCCCATAAGGGCACACAAATACTTATGTGAATTAGTTTTTAATTCTTCTTTTTGACACATATATTTCGCTTAAAGTTGACTTCCTTTATGGACTAACTAGCATACCACAAACATTTGCTAGACCATTTGGTTCATCATTAATGGGTTGACTAGCATGTTACACACACTTTCTAGATTATTTAGCTCTATTCTATTTTGCAAAGACCTTTCCCCATACTTTGTTACTTTTGGTGTGTGGTTCACAATAAAGAACACAAAACTTATAGGGAAATCAACTACACACCTAGTTTTTGTAGCACTTATTTGTTATTATGATTCTAGATGTGACAAAGACTTAGGTTTGTTGTGGGCTTGATGATTTCTATTCCTCCTTAGTCATGATAATATTTTCTCTTTTTATCTACTTTAAAATGATGTTTAGGTACCTCATACTATAACTAAATTGGGGGCTAAGTGTACCATATTAAAATGGACACAGTTTCCTTTAAAGATCTTTTAGTTCCCACCTCTTTCTAATTCTTTCTTCAGACTATGGATATACTTTTTCTTGTTCCTCTTTCCATCTTTCCTCCCTATCTTTCTGGCATCTCCCCTGGCTTTATGTGGCACCCAATACCTATCCTCCTTGACTAGGCTCACATATGTCACTATAATTATCTCAAATAGATATAGTCTTTGATTAGGCTGAATGAAGTCAACCTAGTCCTTAGCAATTTTAGAGCTCAAGGTCCAAAAGTCCTTGAGGGTTTAATCAGTTTATGATAGTTACTTATTCAATTTGTATGGTTCCCCCCCCCCAAATAATAATATATAAGGAGACTGTAGGGTTTATTTTCAGATCTCAAGCATCTCATTCATATCTCATCTCATCCAATCTAAGTTCTTTCACTCTAATGAATATTTCTACCTTTTGCATTCATGGGATTCAAGCATTCAAGTAAGGTGATTTCTATCTTGCATTGAAGAATCCGTTGTGAGAATTTCCTCTTCTAGATCTAGCATATTATTGGCCATCAAGGAAGGATATTCACATTGAATCATTCATATTCCTCTTTATTTATGCATTTTCATATATGTTACCCATGAATGGTCCAAATTTTCTTCTTCCATGGTCACGGTTCAACAAAAGTATTCAATGTTCATGTTCAACTTCACTGATGAGGAAAGGTCTCCTACTAAAGTTCCCATTATAACACTAGCTAGTTTGACATTCCTTGATTTTAAGTTTTTTTCTTGAAAAAAACTCTTGAACATGAACATTGGAAACTTTTTTCAAGGTTAATGTTTCATAAGTTCATTAGTCTTGCTTGGTCAAGTTATTTCAAAGTTGAAGAAGTCATTTGTCTTCACAGATACCATTTCTCATTGGTGAAGTTGAACATGAACATTGACCACTTTTTTCAAGGTTCAAATTTAATGAGTTCACTTTCATTTCTAATTTTTGTTGTCTCAGAGAGCATAGTTTCCAACATATCTTGATTTTTGAACTTGAATATTGAACCATTCTTGTAGTTTAGTGACTCATGTTCACTTGGTCAGATAGGCTGATATCATCTACGCCATGTGTCTAGACAAGTGGCCAAGGGAAAAAGTAACTCTTCTTTATCGATATCTATGGAAATATAAGTATTTATTGGGATTTAATGGTAATGATGGCAAGGCATGTTGTGATATGTAAGGAGGTTGATTGAGATTTTAATGATGGAAAGTACTTGTCCCTTCACTAGTCTTATCAGCCATCCACATGCTTTTTGATCCAAATTTTATGTTTTAAAATAAGTTGCCTTGTTTCCATTCCTTTTTCCATTGTTGCCTACAGAAAAGACTTGTCTAGTCTTGTCTTGAGATACATGAAGGCAGCTTAATAATTTCTTTTAAAAAATCTTGTGTGCACCTGACATGGTGAGTCTCTTACCCTTCATTATCAGGTGTAATATCTTTTTCTACATTATTTTAAGGGATGTGAATAATTTCCATCTTGTTCTGTTCTAATTAACTTTCTTACCATGAATGCATTTTTCCCTAAGTTACCTAATAAAGTTAAGGAGTTTGTTATATGTATGAAAGTTTCTCTCCCTCTTCCAACTAAACTTTCATTTACTTAGAAACAAACATTTGAACACAACATATCATAATTATATCACATTTCCAACTAACCACTACTTAACTTGTCTTTCAAAAGAAAACATTTGAACAAAAGATATGAAAATTCTATTACACTCACAATTAGGCATCATCCTTGCTAGCTATATCTAGAGCACAAGATTCTCATTCCCATAACTATTGAGTGAGAATGAAAATGAACTATCCTACCTAATATTAAAGACACATTCCTTGCAAAAGAAAACATGGGTAAATTATTGGTTAGATTTACAAACCCAAAGCCTAGTTCTATATCCCAAAAGGTCTCAGATAGTGGGTTGTTACAAGTGTCTACTTTCCTAGAAGCTTTCCCCTATCTTGAATTGGTCCTAGCATGTAGAGATAGGTATGACATAGTTGAGAAGTGTATGTATGTCTTTAATGGTGGAGTTGTGCTCTATCTTAACCAAATTGATATAATGGGTGTGTTGAGGATTCCTTTGCATGAAGTCTATGAGGACTAGACCATTATCTCATCCTACATATAAATCTCTATGGATATCACTAAATTTAATAATACAATTGCTAAAGGCTAGATTTTCAAATATGAGAGAGGAGGTTCCCACCTTCCATGTCTACTAAATAGAGAACATATGATCCCTGAGATTAAAGATGTCATTACATTATTGAATAGAGTGAAAAGGAACTCACATGCCTTTCATTTGGAGAACTGGATGTACTTATTCATTCAAACAATCCTGGTAGATGATAGATTTATCAACTAGGTGGATATCATAGCAACTAGGCTGCAAGAAGTGTTGGCAATATGGCCAATTAGTCAAATAAGATGAGATATGTGGTTGTCATTTATGGAAAAATATGTTTTATAGTTTAGTTATGATTACTTGTGATGGAAAATTTTCTAAGCGTTCGACAATGATACAGTAACATGATGAGTTCTATTGATAGTAGAATATTCCTTTAGAATATTCTCTTGTGAAGTTGACTAGTGATGCATGACATTCTCCTACTGATGTATACCAGTATGTGTGCATGTATGGATAACCAAATTCAAGATATGGAGGAAATATCAATGCAATACAGAATAGAGCATGTTAGTAAATTGAGTTATACAAATTAAAGAATTATTTTGGTAACAAAATAATTATTAAGACTTGATGAGATGACTCTAAGGATGATATGAGAACTAACTAAGGAAGGATTAATCAATATGTTTGATATAAGAAAAGGACTTCATTTGTTTAAAAGGGATTTGGTGTGATTTGATATGATAATGCGAGATATGATGCAAGTTGATATATGTGTAGTTACTCTTTGTTTATAGCATCAAAGGAACTAGAGGAAAGATTGTCTATAGGCTACTTAAGGCTTATATAAAGAAAGATCTGATATATCTAATTAGAAGAAATGGGAAGCACAACAAGTGATCCAATATTGTATTTATATCTATTCTTTTGAAGAACTTAACTGTATGGTTGAATGTCAGGGCAATGGGCTCTTCTTGCAAACATATTTTTATGATCTACGAACTCCTAACAAGGTTGAAGCAATTCCTAATAGGGTTGAGGCTTCTAAAAAGGCCTAGTATCCTAATAGGGACTCAAGACACTATATATACTTCATATACTCCTAACAAGGTCAATATCCTTAACCAAATTCTTTAAATAGTGAATCATCTTGTGGGTTTTATTCCCACGGAGGTTTTCCCTTGGCTAGGGTTTCCCTAGTTAACAAAATATGGTGTTATGAGGTCTCTTTGCATCTAGTTTTTTATACTATTCAAATTTATTGGTTTACTTTCTTATGCATGCGGTAGAGTAATTAATAATATCCAGATAGTGGAAAAAAGTTTGAAAATATTGATTCATCCCCTCGCCTAGTGTTATCTATTTCTAATGATTGGTATCATAGCTTAGTTATTTAGAAGAGGCTTAATAGCTTGAATAAAATCCCTATTGATATGGAATAGTTGAAGAAGGATCTTGAAGAAGCTCTTGAGCAAATTAATCTCCTTACTGATGAAAGAGATGGACTAAAGGATAGATATGAAGATGCAAAAGCTTATATTGGTAAACTAAAGGACAAGATAGATAATCTAAAGAAAAAAGGACCTAGTGAGTAGACTAATGATGATGGTATTGAAGATCTAAATAAAGAAAATGAGATATTGAAACATGAGTTCAAAATAGTAGAACTTAAGCTAAGTCTTAAGAAAAATGGAGGTGGGAATGATTCTGAAATAAAAGCTAAAAATACAGATGTAAGATCATAGTTAAGAAAAGTTACATTTGAGTTAGAATCTATCAAGTTGGAACATGTAGAATTAGAGAAATACAACACTATTGTGAAAGGAAAATTGATATAAACTAAAAAACAACTTGAGAAATTGTATACTAGCAATGAAAAGATTGAAGAACAAATCTTTTTACAAAGGCCTAGTTATGATAAGATTGGACTTGGATTCTTTCTTTGACAATCTACTAAGAAACGTATTGAGAGAAAAGAATCTGATTCTCTTGAAGTCAAGAGAGATCTAAACATGAGTAAATCTGATGATACATCTAAAGACAAAGAGAATTTTATTCACTCTAAGAAATCTAAAGAATTTGATCAAGATGAGTTGAATAGAGAAACAAGAAAGGAATCTCATGTTAAATTCTTTACATGTGATGAACCTGAACATATTGAAGATGATTACAAAAGTAAGTCTTTTAAACCTATTTCAATTTTTTATTGTCATAATTTTCATGGATGTGGAGATTATGCAATAGATTGTAAGAAATATAAATTTGATAATGATAATACAAATAGTAGAATTTTTAGGAATACTAACTCTATAGGCAACATAAGAAGAGCTTATAGCAATGAAAGTGGAGAAAGAAGACAAATTGTTTTTTACAGATGTAATAATCCTAGACATATTGCAAGGAATTGTAGAGCACCTGATAACATGTAATAATCTTTGACACATTGCAAGGAATTGCAGAGCACCTAATAACTAGTATAATGAACAAAGAAGAAATGTACCTATATGTCAGTTATGTAATAAGTTTGGAAAAAAAAGAAGATTTTGTAGAATGGATAGAAGAAACCTAAACATGAATCAAAATCATAGGAAGAAAATAGAAGAAATGATGACAGTCTGAAGGAAGAAATGAAGGAACAGACATAAGATTTCAAGTAAACATTTGTAAAGGAAAAAGAACTTAGAAGTTCTCATACAGTTCTAGAAGAAGTACATCTTAACGCACCTAATAAGACAATAATGTCACTTATTGTCTGTGACTCATCCTACCTAAATTGAGCATTCTGAGTAAGATAGCATATCAATTAAATGAAAAAAGATGTTAGAGAGAATTCTAGAAGTTAGACAGTTAGCAGTATAGACTAGATACTAAGATAAGTCTACAGTAAAGTGCACATTGCTTGATATGATCAATATGAGGGTAAGCAAAAAAAGATCTCTCTATTACATAGAGACAGTATTTTGAATTTGTAGTGGATACACATTCAATGAAAAGTATAGATTGTAAAATATTTAAAGGATGTAAATTGATTTATGAGCATCATTTTCTTGTGTGAAATCTTGAGTACGATATTGAAGAGTGATTTGATAGCTATTTGAAGTGCTAAAGAAGTTTGCAGATATGATTAATTTTTGAAAGCCATAGATGCAAAGTTGAGGTATTTTTTCAAAATTTGTTGAGCATATTTTAGTAAAATCAGCCATGGAAACACAAGAAGTGTTTGATGTCAGTGATAGACCTAGATATACTTTCAAGAAACACCCATTTGTTTCTCTACTTCATGATCCCATTGGAGCATTTTCACAAGTGCCAGAAAATGTTCTTCATGTCAAGGAAATAAGAGGTTATATTCACTATATGATAGAAAGAATAGGAGATATTGAGACCCATAAAGAGTTGGAGAAAATGTGCAACAATGATTGATCATTGAAACCAAAATATACAACCCTAGAACCACTTAACCTAGTTAAGTACATGTTATATACTGACTTTGAAAACCATGAGTGGATAAGAATTATTTTGAGAAGAGTTTATGATGACCTTCTACAGTTAGGAGATTCACTTATATGCATTGATAGTGACCTAATTCACAAGGTCACTAGTTTGAGCAATGGAGGATGCAATCTTGTGAACATGAAGAATGTGTGTAGAATGGTTGAAACAAATCTCAACACCACATTTGATGGTAGAAACATGAAGGTTAACACCTATTGCTCCTAATTTAACTGTGATTATTATTACCAATAGAAAAAAAAAAATTCATTACACCTAAAGATGGCTAATACTCATGTTTAGCATAATAAACTATGTCTTTGGGCCGACTTCACAAAGCATAAATGCTTTCTACATTTTTGGCTTTGTACGACCATGGTGGGAGTACCTTAGGGATTACACTATATTTTCTTGACTCTTACCCTTAATCCCTAACATTATAGATATGGTCTAATTTCTCTAATATATTTGAAGGCAACCATGAACTATAGCAGCTAACAATACCTCATGAACTTCCACAAATAGATGATGACCACCCTTATACATTGGATACAATATTTGACTGATTTAGATTTGAATATAGATTGGGTATATGTAGCAGAATTTACTTCAATTTATCTCTAATTCATATGACTAGTACCTTATCCATTGTTACACATAGTCAACTATTAGTAGGGGATCTAATTCAAATAACTTGTAAATGAATTTGTTAACTATAATCATCGATTCCCATTCTTATGAAATATCCTTTTTAAAAACTCATGGACCCTATTGATTTATTGAAGCACTTCCTTAATTACTTGAATCAAAAGCAACAATAGAATCAATATACAACCCATCCATATCACGTTCAATCAATTAAACCTTATTTAATTGATTTCAAAGTAAACAAACTCATAAATATGAGATAGAAATTGATAACACAGATGTAGTGTAAGTACCCTTTTGTATTATCTTTTGAACAAATTGATACAATAACCAATACAAATTCAATGAAACTCAAAATATCTTGTTGATTTTGTCATTGATATATATCATCAGAGAGTACCAAATGTGAAAGTAAACTCTAAAACGACTACACACAAGTGGACCAACTGTACTTTTCTTGAACAAAAATAAAATTTATACAAAATTTTTGGATCCTTCTCTAACCTTTGGATCTCACTTATATAGGGTGAGATGCAACAAGCTTCAGGTATAGAGAACTAATAGTTATCCTTTAGACAAAAGATTTCTACATTTTACTACTATCATAAAGGACAAAATTTTGTGCAACAAAAAATATTTTGCATCATAACATTCCTTTGTGGGAGCACTTTTTTGTTCCACCTAGTGATATGCTTTCTTTGCTTGAGAAAAGCTGATGATTGACTTTTTTTCTATTCTAAACCCTCGTAATATGTGGCCATTAGGTGTGCCAGTAATGTATCTAGCTTTAATCTTTGAAAGTTCATCTCAACTCTGGCATCTTTACTTGTATCATCATGTATTGTTAAAGTAATAATTATTTTCTCTTTCTCTATTGCCATTTCATCAATTTGGGCCTTTGTGCCTACAACTGTAGTTTTTTTCTCACCTTTATTCTCTTCCTCCTTTTGATCTTTGGATGGTGCATCAATTATCTATATATCATCTTGTTCCATCACCTCATCATCATCAGTTTCACCATCTTTGAACTGTTCACTAGGAGCAACATCTACCATCCACTTGTCAAAAACTGTGTCATCTGGCCAATTGAACTACAAAATATCATGTTGTTTCTTAATCACATATTTAGCTACTTTTTCAATTTTAATAAAATCTTTCTTTAAAGAATCAAAGAATAATTGGGCATTTACAATTTCCTTAGTAGTAGCTAACCAGCATGCATTTCCATTTTCATTTATGACTCTATTCATCCTTAGACAAAATAAGTCATCTAATTCCTTGGCCCATTCTTCTCTACTTTTCAATTTATTCTTCTTATCTAAAGAATGTAGAAATAAGCCAAAATTAACACTCTTGTATTTGTCCAAGTAGCTAACAATTCTCCTCTATAGCTCAACTCTTTTATCATCAAACTCTGAGAGGTCATTAACAACATCATAAGTTTTTTCTATATAATCACATGACAAATTGATAACAGAAAAACATAAAAAGGTGACCTTTTTTCTCCTCTTATTCCACTTATTAGCAATTGGTTCAAAGATTCATCACTTGCCTTTATTTCATGCCATATATTTATTGTCTTTTCTAGTTGATCATAAAACAAGGGCCATTCAATCTTATCAACAAAGTACATTAGAGTTTTTCTCAATTTATCCTCATATTGCACAGTTAACTCTACATGTAATGCCCACAATTTACTTTTCTCCTCTTCAAAATATTCAACTGCATAATACTATGGCCTCTATGGTGTATCAGGAACGTCAATAAGGGGAGTGTATTTAAAAGGATCCACTGGTGGGTGAGGATATGTGATCCTTGGCCTAGTAGACTGTCCCATCATCTTATTCTTAAGTTCAATCCTCCTTTGAACTTCTTTATTGTAGGCTTCCAGAACCTTTTCATATTTATTCTGTAATTCAAACATTGCAGTTTCTTCTCTTTTAGCTATGGCTAAATTCAAGCCAGATACTTCCTTACCTAGATGTGCAGCTTCTACATTAGTAGTATCCTCCACCCTTTTCACAATTAGGTTGCCTATTAATCTAGTATTATTAGGCTGGGAGAAGCCAGTCCTAGATTCTTTCCTTACCAACCAAATGACTAATGTAGCCTGGCCCTCACTAAATTGGGCACCTTTTATTTCTTTATTTCCATGATCCTCTATATTTAATTTTCTTGAAATAGAATTAAAAACTAAGGCATCTGCTATATCCCAATTTGATAGTAACAAAACACTAGATGATTTTATTATTTGTCTCCCCTCCTCAGGAGTCATGTTCTTGAATTCCTATGTTATTTCTTCTTTGATCTAACTCTATGTATCTGCCTCTTCAATCTCTAGATGCTCTACTCTCAATTTATTACATCTTTCGTCAAACATTTCTATTTTTTTTCTCCAAAAAAACTGATGGAAGGCTCTAGATTTAAAAAAATCATCATCAAATATGAATTCATGGAAGGCTTGCTCCATTATAGGGTCCAATTACCTTCCTCTATAATTTTCCATAGTCAATTCATGGCTTGACATTGGAGGCTCTTGAGGATTTCCATCATATAACTCTCCCTGGGCAATGAATACTCCCCCTTGGGATCCTAATTGCTCCATCTGCTACCTGGTAAGCTGCTCATCTCTAATCTATAATGGGGATTGAGTAGGTGAATATTCCTCAATGTGAGGATTCTATTCTCTTATTATTCTTTGCCTCTTGGGAGAAGGTTCATTAGATCTCTCTTCTAGGGCAACACTAGTTGACCCTACTATTTATTTTCCTTTGTCAATAGTGGCTGCCTTATTCTGAATTACATTATAGCTAGTTCTTTTCTGAACAATCAACTATTCTATTCCAACTGCAAGAGTGAATGCCAATCTCCTCATGTCCTCTCTGGCTTTTTCTAGAAAAGAATTGACTAAAAATTGTTTTTTCTCATTCATTACTTCCATGGTTGTAGAAAAATTAGCCATGATTTTTTTTTTTTTTTCTACCTAAGTTTTTGCATTACCTAGAGGCTTGTAATCTTTATCAAAACAGTGAATAAATTCTAGAACTCTACAAAAAACTCTCCATTTGCAAGGAGAACTCATTCCTTATTATATCTTCAGGTAAATAAGGCTCATGCTTGATGGTACCAACTTTAGCCCTTTCTTTAAAAAGATTATTTTAAAATCCCCTAGAATCAGAAAAATGAGGATGAGACATAGCCATTTTGTACTAATCCAAGAATTTATACAAGGACAACTATCCATCTTTTGTAATCACAAATTGATGCACTACAGTGCAAGTAGGGAAAATTGAGCCTCTATTTCTTCTTACCAAATATGCTTCCTCCAATCCTTCTAGCTTCCATAATATTTCAGCTATTCCTACTTTTAAGGGCACTTGGTAGGGCAATACATGAGAAGTCCTTTGAAAACCATAAACCCTAAAAATTGTTGAAATGAGGTATGGTATAATATCAGCCCAATTATGTGATACTTTTAAATTAGAGGGATTATCCATTGATCTAAAAAAATTCAATAATGCCCTAGGGATTCTAGGATTGTCCCTTAATCTGAGGCTTCTCAGTTTGGAGGTGAAATATTAGTCAAATCTAACAAAACTAGCATTTTTAGCATCCGTAGTCATATTAGTAGTCCACAATTGGACTGGCATAACTTCTCCTTCCTTTTCTCTATTTAAAACCATTTCCTTCCCAAAATATGTTGCACCCTTAAAAAAGAACATTTGCTTCAGTAATGCGTAGTGACCAAAAGTCTTTTCTACCTTGCTTTTAGCAATTCCAACTAGCCTTTCATGGATTTCTTCTTGTATATAAGATGTAAAATAATAAATAATATCAACACCAAAAGAAGAAATTTGAGCCATCATATACATAAAATTAATTAGCATAAACTTCTACTCATCCTTGCCAAAAACCCTACATAAAGTCATAAATATTTCTATAGTGCAAGAAGTGAAAAATTCCTTCTTAAAAGGTTCCCTAGTAGATGCTGTGTCTAGTAACAATTTTCAAATTGTGCCTATGTGTGCCCTTATTTCATGCTACCTAATATTATCCCTCTTAGATAGGTATTCCTTTTCTAGTCCTAGCAAGTCAATGGGTATATTAAATCTGAAAATGGTTCTAGGCAAAAAACTTCCCTAATCTCCTTAGCATTAATACTTAATAAACACTCCCCATCCAATCTTCTTACAATTCTGGCCATAAAGTCATAATTTTGGGCAATGGCCATGAGTAAATCAACATCCACAAATACACTAGGGACCACTAGTTTCCTTAAATTCCAAATGTTTTCATGGGGGCGAAGAATTTTCTTTCTGAAAACCACTTTTTCAAAAGGGAAATCCCTAATTCGGTAGTAATTGCATCCCTAAGACAATTTCCCTTATAATATAAACCATCTACTATCTTGAGCCTAGGGTTTAAAGGAATCAACTTTTTCACTTGGGTTGACTCATTGGTAGACTTGGGTAATAAGTCAAGGAGGTCATCATGTATATTTTTGCTAGTATAATCTACTTTACCCGAGAATGCTTTCTTTGGAGGAATGATGGACACAAATCACAAAATACTCGAATACTTTTGATATGTAGTGACCTAAGAAACTTACTTGGCTCTTTGCGCTTTTATTTTTGCAATCCTATAACACACTAAAATTACTAGAAATTCTTTCGCTTGATTACACAAAGCACAATCCCTTAATAGCTCTGAGCTCCTTGGAAATCTGAAATTTTTTTCGCATATGAAAGAAATGGAAAAATAATTGTAATTTACTCTATTTCTAGTTTGTAAAGGAGATTTCAATCTTCATAAATGAACTATATGGAGAATTGGGTGGCATCGCCTTCTATTTTGAAAACACAACGTCAATTTCTAAAAAAAATTGACAATCCAGGAACAAAATCATAAATTGGCAAGTTGGCAGTCAATCCAATAATTCTCTACATACCCATTTCTTTCTACTACTATAAATTCACCTTGGACCCACTAGTGCTCACAAACACATTTTTCCTTGTTATTATGTCGCTATGCATAATCCACGAGCAGCTTCTTGATGCAACATAATGACTATCATTGATTCATTCCTAATCTAACAATGTGTATTTCAAAAGTGTTTTAATGTGACTATGGTGGACCCCTTTTTGTTTTACTTTGGTCACCATGTCACTACCATTAAAGATCAAACATTTTCTTATAGCAACTCAACACCTACCATAGATGTGTTTTGATCCGATAGTGTCCATTTACATGTGTCATATTCTAAATGAGATTCCATGTAAGAGATGACACAACACTATTTTGACATGTTGGAAAAGTATATATAATATTTACCCCTTTTTACAATATCCATTAAAATCACGTCCCACTATATTTGGTTTTTTTTGGGAACGTGCTATGTCGCTAACGGTACAAAACATGGGTTTTCTAGTAGCAACAAAGCAACTACCGCATTCTTTAAAAGAATTCAACACACAAAATATGTATGTTCTTAAAGTTAGTACCATATTAATTGCTACAAACATGTCAAGATGATTACATGGCTTACTACTAATGAGAGAACTTTTCGACACCCACTTTTTAATATAAACCATTTCCATGTTCCACTTTTCTTGATAGGGCACTATGTTGCTACCAACAAAATTCCTTCATATTTCAGTGGCGACATAGTGACCACCTTAAAACTTTAATAAATTTTGGTGCCAAGAAAACCACACATTTCCACCTTGATCACTATATTCAATGCTTCTGACCATGCATCATAGTCACACAACCATATTAATAATAGAAACATTTTATGATGCCCATCCCTTTTGTTTATTTCACCTTCGTGGGAAGGCGCTATGTAGCTATTGGGGGGATTCTTGGATTTTTTGATCGTGACATAGAAACTTCCAAGATTTCACAAAATTTGTAACAGAAAATAGAGCATATTCTAGCTAGTCCTCCTTTTTGATATTCGACATCTCTGACACCACCTCAATTTTCAAAAATAATTAAAAACTCGACGCCCATCTTTCAGAACTTCATCTCACTATCTTTTTGTTTCATGATGGTCACCATGTCGCATAAGATAAAATCCTTTCAATTTGTGATAGCGACATGATGATCACCATAGATCTAAAGAGAAATTTAATGGTAGAAGCAATTTTGGGAAAATGAAATCGAAAAAAGAAGAATTTAAAAAATCTCCCAAAAGAATATACCAATTTAAAAAAAAGATTCACCTACTTAATGTTTTTGAAATAAAATCACATGACCTAACAAGTCTACTTAGGGTGAAATTTTTTAACTTAATAGGGTTCTACCTAGGGTTAGCCAACTTTGTAAAAGGTCAAACCCTAACTTGCAAGATTTACACATGTCTATCTGATTTTGGAAATGTATTTTGGTGGGAAAAATTTGCGTTGTGGAAAATCAGACCATCAACACCATTCAAGATGAAGGAGTAAGACTCAAAAAAATTTTGGGTTATAAATTCAACCATGGATCTAGTTTAGATTTAGTTCCAACCGTATTTCTTCCTGCAAATTATGTAATGGAAGTAAAGGGTGAAAAAGTTAAGCTATGTGATATTATCTGAAATTAGTTGTTGGATAACATAATGAACATCAAGAAGTCTAAGAGTGCAGTCTTTAGGTTTGAATCCGTATTGACTCATATACTCTTCTATGCAACAAAGAAGTTTTCTAGCATTTCAAATTTGAATGAAAGTGAGTGCACAATACAAATTATTGCTCGAGTTTACATATCTAAGTTGGAAATAGTCAGAGAAAATAAGATTGATAGAATGATGAAATCATTCCAAGCTAAAATGAAGTAGAGGTATAGGATACCACCTATGCTAATAGAGAAATACAAGGATCAAATGTGTTTCATGGTAGAAACAAATTTCATATGCATAGAGGCAATAGTTCCTTGAGTAAAGTTCATTGAACCTATGGGTTATGAAATGAGTGATGAACTAATTGAAGGCTACACATAGATAATTCTACATTCTAAAGTAGATTCTAGATGCCCTAGATGGGGTACATATATTGAGAAGATGAAAGAGGTCCAAACAAATCTAATGGAAAAGGACACCAAGAAGAAGGTAGAAAAATTAATTGATTGTATCTTACAAGAATCAGGGATGCCTACGAAATAATTTGACAAGGTGAAAGGGATAGTCTTATAGATGAAGGCTAGTGTTTAAATTGAAATATTAACTCCTACACCTATTGCAATGGCTAGACCTACTATAGAGGTCACAGTTACATAGACAAGTGTGCAAGCACCTGCAGTACTATATGCAATAGTTGTGCAACAACAACACTTGAGGAAACAAAAGGAATCAGTGAAAAAGAAAATAGAGGAAGCACAAATGCCAAGAAAGTCTACAAGAATTAAGAAGTCAAAACGTGTGTAGACCCCCTTTCATAAGAAGAGAGTTAAGGAAACATCAAGTGGACTGAGTAAGATGAGAGAAACCATATAGATCAATTCCTCAAAATCTGAAGAAGAGACTGGCGATAGACCAGTAGAGCTTGCAATACAGGAAGTAAAGACTTCAGAAAGAAGGAGAGCATGGAAACTTAAGGTAGAAAATATTAATATGAAAATCATTAATGACAATACTTTTGTGAAATTGAATAAGTATTATGACTTGTACAATAATATGGATAGGAAACAACTAGAGAATGTTGTAGTTAAAAATATGATTCTAAAAGATAAAAGATTTGATAACATAAAAGGTCAAATCCCTGAAGATTTGTATAATAGACTGATAAATAGAAAGAGAATAACAATTGAGGAAGACAAATAAATAAGGATAAATATTGTGAAAAAGCTATGTATAGTAAATAAGGAAGAAGAGTTAGGAGAAATTTTGAAAGGTATACCACCCTTGTTGAGGAATAAGAAAAAATCTATTCTTCTTATGGGAGGAAATTATGAAGAAGTAAATATGGAAAGTGAAAAGTCAATACTCACATACATGTCTACTTTTCCTAAGGAGACTAAGAAGAGTGTGTAGTTAGGGGAAACAAGCCCCACTATGGCAGCAATCAATCCTTCTCACAGTTTTGAGCAACCAGCTAAGGCTTCAATTTCAAGTGATTCACCACCACATATTACTATTAATAGTGAATCCATGCAAGTGGATAGCACTAATGTAATAGTGGATAGAACTAAAGGTCCATTCAAAGATTTTGGCTCTAACATTGTTGGCAATATTGTTGACTATAGTAGCTCTACTAATGAAGACAAAGAGGAAGAGAACCTGAGAAAAAGAAAGAAGATATATTTGGTGAGAAGAAATTTGAAGCTATGTTAGCTAGCACTGAGGCAACTACTACAAGTGCACCTATAGACACAATGATAGTGACACCATCTACACCACCTACATAGGTAGTAGTGGTCACCATAGTAGTACAATCAGATGATGAAGTTGAAGCACAAAACCTAATATATTCTTAAAGGAAATTTTTTGAAAAGAAGAAATTAGTTTTTTAGTTAATTGAGAAGACTCTAAGTTCATTTTTGGATATATTAGAGAAGATAGTAAGCTCTATGGATAAATCTACAAACATTCAACAAATAGCAACAATTTTGAGTAAAAATTTTGACAATCAGTTTACAATGCTTACTAATGTTGCTATAGTGCAAGCACAGACTAAGCATGATGCTAGTCTTCTTAATACTATGTGTAAAAATATAAGGAATGATATAGAAACATTAAATATATGTATTAAGGTATTGAGGTATAGTATGGAGGAAGGGAAACATATTTATGTGAAGTGCAACTTGGCATATCTTAACCTTCACAATTTTGATGAACAGATCAAAGGAAAGATAACTGAGTTACAGACTCTTACTGATAACTTTCTAAAACAAGGCTAGAAGTTAGAGAACTTTGAGCATACAATGGAAGTAATTAATGATAGCATCTGGGGTATACAAGCAGAAAAAGAGAAAGTGCTAAAAAGATTTTCACTTTTGAGAGACCACTTATCTCCATAGATTACATTGCTATAGAATTAGTTGGAGGAATGCTTGGCAGCTAAAATTTCATATGACAAGTTTGTGGTTACAAACTTGAATGCAGAAAAGTTAACCACATATGCCTTATGTGAACTAATAAGTGTGTTAGATGCTCTAAAAGACAGTTGGAAGAAATACCTTGCATAGTTGGAGACTGACTTTAGTGATTGCTTTTCTAGATTTTGATGTAGCTTTGACATTTTGACAAGATTTTCCTTTTGTTGACACCTTTTTCGTTGATGTCAAAGGGGGGGAGATAAAGAAAATTATAATTGTAAATTGTATAGTTTTATTTTGAAGTATAGTAGTAATATTTGCTTTAAGAAAGCTTTGTAATCATAGTTCTAAGGGATCTAATATTTTTGGATGCAATCTTTGTGAGATATACTATGTTATGTATGCTTATTTACTTTGATTGGTATGACAACATTTTTGGGACTTAGCCAATTTTCCCAAATTGTTGCCATTAATGCCAAAGGGGAGATTGTTGGCAATATGGCCAACTAGTCAAATAAGATGAGATATGTAGTTGTCATTTATGACAAATTTTTTTTTACAGTTTAGTTATGATTACTTGTGATGGAAAATTTTCTAATTGTTGGACAACAATATATTAGCACAATGAGTTCTATTGATAGTAGAATATTCCTTTAGAATATTCTCTTGTGTAGTTGACCTGGAGTGATTCATGATGTCATCCTGATGATGTATACCAATGTGTGTGCATGTACAGTTAATTGAGTTCAAGATATGGAGGAAATATCAATGCAGTCAGAATAGAGCATGTCAACAAATTGAGTTGTATGACTTTAATAGAATAATTATTAAGTCTTGATGAGCTGACTCTAAGGATGATATGAGAGCTGACTAAGGAAGTATTTATCAATATGTTTGATATAAGTAAATAAATTCATTTGTAAAGTTAAAGGGATATGGTATGATGTGATATGATAATGTGAGATATGATGCAAGTTGATGTATGGGTAGTTACTCTTTGTTTATGACATTGAGAGAATTGGAGGAAAGATTGTCTACAGGCTATTGAAGGCTTGTATAAAGAAAGATCTGATATATCTAATTAGAAGAAAAATGAGGCACAACAAGTGATCCAATATTGTATGTATATCTATTCTTTTAAAGAACTAAACTATATAGTTGCATGTTAGGGCAGTGGGCTCTTTTTGCACACATTTTTATATGATCTACCAACTCCTAATAGGGTTGAAGCAACTCCTAATAGGGTTAAGGCTTCTAACAAGGCCTAGTCTCCTAGTAGGGACTTGAGACACTATACATACTTCATAGACTCCTAACAGGGTCAATACCCCTAACCAGATTCTTTATATAGTGAATCATCCCATGAGTTTCATCCCCATTAGGGTTTTCCTTTGGCTAGGGTTTCCCTAGTTAACAAAATATGATGTTATGAGTTCTCTTTGTGTATGGTTGTTTATATTTTTCATCATAATTGGTTTACTTTCCTATGCATCTGGTAGAGTAATTAATAATATCCAGATAGTGGGCAAAAGTTTAAAAATACTAATTCACCCCCCTCTCAGTATTATCTATTTCTAACAAGAAGAACTTTCTCAAGTTTCTAGAATTTCTAGTTTTTATATATATTCCTAATTTTTTAAATATCTTGGCTTGTGGTAGAGAATGAAAGCATCTACCACACCTAGACTAGAATCAAAAAATGTCAATCTATGAATACTATCTCCTCTTGTAGAAGAGTAAGAACCCATAAGGCTTCAAATTAGTCCAACAAACCTTCCTAGCCAAGCTAGTTTTTGAGATTTAGGAGAAAGAGAATGTGAGGGTAATGGAGGAATTGACTCAATTGATTGAAATTTATGGTGGTTTATTTACTCAATTTCCAAAGTGCACCTACTTGAGGGTCAAAGGATATGAAGGAAAGCCTCTAGGATTAACTCGACACTTCTTAGATTGGTTTGTGTTGGTTGAAATATGTAGACAACTAATAGAGGTAACAAAGAGTTGTAAAAAATAGAAAACCTCCACCTAGAGCTTCCTTGTTGAACTCAGGTATTTAAAATACAAGACAATCTAGGATTTCCTACAACTTAAAGTTGAAATTAATTCCATGAACCTATTAACCTATTCTACTAGACCTAACTTTGACAACTAAGAATTTTCCCTAAGGCACTCTAAGCTAGGTTCCTTTGCTCTCCATGTTCCCCATCTAGAAGATTTTTGTGCTAACTCTCAAGATGATTTTGAGGTTAGGAAGAGGTTATGGTCTAGATTGTCACTAGCCTAGATCAAGGATTTTGATCTCTCACTACACATCTCTGGAGTAATTGAAGAAGAAAATGAGGAAACTATTGACCTGACTTATATTGAACAAGTGGAAGCTTACCCATTACCAAAAATTGACTGGACAAGACTAGAGGAGGATGAATTCCATATAAGAACCATGACTATCCTAAGAAAAATAGAACAATCGCTCATAAAAAAAAAGACCATTAAAATCAATGGCTCATAGTGTTGAAAGAGTACATGTTAGCACCAGTTCTCCTATAGTTGTTCTTAATAATAATGAATTTCTTCCTTCTCCTGTTACATGAAAGCTAAAGTCAAGAGTTGAACTTGAACTCCCTATTCAAGGTTAAATTTAGTTCTCTTGTTCTATCAAGTGGACTCACTCTCATAATAGAAAGAAATAGGACCAGTTAAGTAGCTTGAAAGAGACTTGTGTTGGAACATTAGGTGGTGAGATGCAACAAGGGAAGAAACAAGTAATAGAGGGAGCCAATACTTTAAGTTCAATGGGCCTTATTTCATCACCTATTTTGCAAACACCTCCTCCTAAAGAGAATCCTTCTATTCCTAATTAGTTCAAGTTATCTAGGAGTAAGAAAAGGAGCATAGTGCCAACAACTCTTCTAGTAGGTGATATGGTAAGAAAATGTCTTGGGAAGACTCCTAAAGCTAAAAAGGAAAAGATTGAGACTATACTAAACATTGATGAGAATACAAGGTAGTGGGTAGAAAAACTAATGAAACCAATGACTGATAAGGGTATTGATGAAGTATTATTCCAATATTATTTAGCAACGCAAAAAATCCTTGATCTTGCTTCCAAGGTAGAAAATATCAAAATATGGACAGGTGGAAACTCTAGGGTTCCTCATCACATATGGAAGGATCAAAGGGATAAATAATAGATGAAGCAGTCACTATGAAACATGATAGGATATATTCATGAAATCCAAAACCCAAATACAAAAGCTCTTCCTACTACCATCTTTGTCATTGACATTGCATCTCTTTTGAATAAGAGTTTTATTGAATAGGTCAAGAGGGATCATTCTATTTCCCAATCCTATGGTGAGTGCTTGAACATGGTTCATGCCTAAGCAACTGATAATTTATCTCACTTTACAAATACTAACACAAGAGCTGATAAATTGATGACCACTTTGAAATCATAGATGAATGCTTGTGAATCTGAAAAGATTAAGTGGGATAAATATGTCATCAATATTTTAAAGGTCCAATGATACAACATGACAGTTTCTTGACCGAAAATTTAGAGACTATATTCGATGCTAATTTTTTGTTCATTGCCAGAGTAATATGGAATGGAGGAATATATTGATTAAATAGGAGTTAGAAGAATGCACTAAACTATTAAAATAAGTGGGGTTTTTAAAATAAATCCTAGCAACTGACATTAAGCTCATTGATGTCAAAATTATAGAAAATAAGGATCAAAATGTGAAACTCCCAAAAGAGGTGGAAACAACCTTTTGCTCCAAGGTGAAACTATTGAAAGAAACAAGTGAAGTATTTATCAAGTACTTGATCATTGTCAACAAAGCATATTCTATAATGATAATTTACAAAAACCATTTGGATGTACATGATAAAAAGATTGATCATATCCATAGGATTATGAAGATGTAGAAGCTTCACCTGGAACAACTTGATCTCCTACAACAATGGGAACTGATCGGTTTCCTCGTAATGCACAAGGCTTGGTAATAAAATGGTGGCAATTTCTCTAACTCCCAAGATCCTCATGCCAATGTCAAAAATAAAAGTGGAGATTAGGAAATGATCTAGGGGCCACACATCTTATTTTCTTGTTTTAGTTAGATTTTCTTCAAGACTCAATTCTGTTGAAATAGTTGGCAACTCCTTAAGGAGTTAGTTTTTAAAACTAATTCAAAAAGCCCTTCATGGCTATATATATTTTTGTTTTAATTGACCTAAACATCAGATCTCTAGACTAAGATACTGAAGTTATTTTCATTAAGTTAACTATTGTTGCTTTTTGGCTGAAGACATTAAGTTAATGATAATAGAATTAATCATATGGTTATTTCCTCGAAATCTACTTGGTAATCATGTGGTTATCTTACCCAATAATAGTTTTCTATGAAATTCATTCCTGCATTGATGTTGTTTCATTAATCACGTTGAATTTGTAATCTTTCTTTTGTTTAGTTTGGTGAGCCTGATCTCAAATATGGAATTTTTAAATATGTGTCATATGGCATGTATCAAATATCAATGTTGAATCTGTGACATTCTTTTGTGGTTATGGGAGAATTATTATTTTTTCTTTCCTTAAGTTATTTTAGTTTAAAAGAGAAAATTCTATAATTCATTTTCAATAAGAGCATACTAATAAATTATTATAGAAGGGAGTTGTTCCTTTAAAACATAGAGAGTATTTGTGAACTTTCAAGACTCATTTTTGTTGATAACTAATTTTCCTATTAATCTAAGCATATATAGTTGGGAAGGAAAAATTGTTGTACTAACAATATCCATGTCACCATAATGAAATTGTGGTAGATTTGTTTCAAAGAATAGAGATGCCTTACATTTCTAATTCAAAATATACTATACAACTACATTACATACACATAGGCAAGGTGACTCCTAACATTTATCTTTCTATTTACACTCATTTAAATTTACATTTGTCATTTAGGGTTTATTCCTTTACCTATGGATTGACCATGGAAAGCCTTCATCAAACCCTAACCCCCTAACCTCTATTCCTTGTGTTAATTTTTAGGTTGAGAGAAAAAATGATTATAGATCTTGAAACTACAGTTCTGAAACTTTGTCGAGTCCTTGAATTTAGAGTCATGCAGTATGTCAACTAGTTGTAAGATATAGACCTTCAGTCTTAGATTCTAGGGAGATTTATGTGTTTTGTTCCTTTAATAATTTAATTTTAAGTTCTATGAATGAAAATTCAAAAAATATTCAAGCTTGAAAGTCCATGAACTTAAATACATATTCCTCTATGCATTTCAAGGTGAGTCTTTATATTTCTTTTCCTTTCATGTGTTTACGCTATATTTGTATCTTAATTGGGATAATTGTATTCACATAACATCCAAATTTACATTTTCTAAGCAATTAATTCAATTTCATATTCATGCTATCCTATCAAAGGGTCAAAGAGAACATTTCCTTTTACCATATGCCTCCTATATATGGACCTAGAAAATTTAATTTGGGCTAGAAGTGAAAAAATGATTTGAAATTCCCCCTTTCCCTTTCATAATGCAATTGAATACCTTAGTTCCTTGCATAGTTGAAGTCTACATCTTATTAAAGTGCTTCCATTTTACCGACCAACAATCATAACTGATCTCCTTTGCCAATAATTTCTCTTCAAAAAAGCAAAAATATATCACTATGAGACAACTCATGTATGTTTCTTCTTGTACAAGGAAACAAAGTTCACACTAGAAATTCCTTTTGACAAAGAGGTGTTCCTAATGTTACATCTCTTACAATGATGATTTTACTATTCTTTCTATATTCTAAAGAGATTAAAATTTTGATTGGTAACAAATCCTTCTCAACTTGATGCACAGTTTTAATTCCATTTGGATCATCTACCTTTATGATGTAGGAGCATCTTGGGTTGCCTTGTTATCCTACTCATTTTTGTTCGTTCTACAAGTTGGTTCCAAGTTATTGTAGCACTCAGTTGGTGCTAAGTTACTATAGTACTAAATTGGTGCCAATTTACTGTAGCACTTGGTGTCAAGTAATCTAGTGTATGCTAAGTGACTCTTCATGTACCGAGTTACCTAGTGTATGCCGAGTGACCCTTCATGTACTGATTTTTCCTATTTATGTCAAGTGTTAGCATTTGGATGTAATTTTTGCGAGCCAACTTGAGAGATTTATTTTAATTACAAAATTTATGTTAAGAACTTTTCTTGGGATGTGTCCAGACCATTATTGGGTGGGCCTTCCTCTTATTTAATGTTCTAGAATGATCTCTAAGCCATTTTGGAAAGTATATATAGAGTGTTTAGGCTTAGAGTTAGGCAAGTTTTTGGAAGAGCATTGCAGAGAAAAATTAGAAAGTGCAAATTTGATGTTGGATCATTGAATGTGAATGTATTTGTATTCTGGCTAAAATTTAGAAGGCCTTATAGTTGGGCATGTATGAATATATTTTGATGAATCAATAAAAGTATTTCACTCTTCTTCCTCCTTTGGTTGTTGTTCTTTGTGTTTGCTTCCATTGTGTTAACTCTTGTAGGGTGGTTTGGATTATTGGGTGAGCCTTTGGCCCTAGTTATTCATCCTTTACCCACCTCAAGTGGTATTAGATACTGAGGTTCATCCTTGTGGAGATTGGATCATGTAAAACCCTGATTTAGATTTGGTTGTAGGGTTGTAGATTTGTAGATTTCACCTATAACTTGTAGAGGGTTATGAACTTGCAGGAACCTAATTTGTAAAGATGGTTCATGGTAGAGGAAATGATGATAATGCCATATTATATCAATTGAGATAAATTATAGCTAGATTAGATGTTGTATTGAGATAGCCTAGAGGAGAGGAGGACATCTTGATGATGTAAGTGATGATGAAGCAACATTACCAAACCATAATCAAGAACCTAAAGAAGATCGAGATGAGAAAATATTGTTGCAATTAGATACCAATGCTATGTTGGATTGGATCTTTGATATGGAGAAATTCTTTGAGTATGAAAACACTCCTAATAGTAGGAATGTGAAGATTACAGTCACTAGGTTGAAAGGTTATGCATTACTATGGTGGGAACATTTGCAAACTGATAGACAAAGCAGAGGAAAGGGGAAAATTAGAACTTGGCTAAAGATGGTGAACAAGGTAAAGAAAAAATTCCTTCCTACTGATTACCAAGTTAGATTTTTAAGAAAGATGCAAAATTTGAAACAAAAAAACATGAATGTGAAAGAGTATATCAGTTAGTTTTTTAAGAAAGATGCAAAATTTGAAACAAAAAAACATGAATGTGAAAGAGTATACCAAGGAATTCTATAGATTGGCCATAAGATCTGTACATATGGATGATGATGTTGAGAAAATTTCAAGGTACATAAATGGATTGAGATCTGGAATACAAGATGAAATAAGTTTTGTGAAGTTGGAAAGTGTGGAAGAAGCATACCAATATGCTTTGAAAGCTAAGGAGATCTTAGCAAAGAAGCATGAACAAAGAAAAAGAGGTAGAGGTGGTAGATTCCAAAGAGGCAAAGATAGGTCTTATGGTGAAGGTGGTAGATCTGAAAGTTTTGTGCAAGATAAAGGAAAATCTAAATGGAAGAATGATGACAAAAGCAAGACTGAATGGAATAGTGGTAATTCTTATCGAGGAGGTACTAATTCTTATTGAGGAAGAGGTAATTTTAATTCTAGAAGTGGATTTCATGGTAATTGTTTCAAATGTGGTAAAGAGGGACATAGATATTTTGAATGTAGATCCTATAAAAGTGGGCAAGGTAACAAAAATGTTGTCATTCAAGGAGATGATGAGGGTTCACCAAGTGGACCCAAGGCTAGAGAAAATTTGATGGTGAGAAGAACCTTATGTAATAAGGGAAGTGATGAAGAACCTGTTTTAAGGCGAGATCTTTTTAAGACAAGATGTAAGATGGTTGGAAAATGCTACAAAGTGATTATTGACAATGAAAGTTCTACAAATTTTGCATCAGAAGAGCTGGTTAAAAAGTTGCACTTATAGAGGCTAAAACATCCCAAACCTTATCATGTTTCATGGATCAAAGATGAGCATAAGATATTGGTAAGTGAGAAACGCCTTGTGAAGTTCAGAATTGGACATTACTTTGATGAAGTTTTGTGTGATATTATGCCAATGGATTGTTGTCATATTTTGTTGGGTAGACCCTTGCAATATGATAGATATGTTGTGCATGATGGAAGATTGAAACAATATACTCTTTGGGTAAATGGGAAGAAACAAACATTGCTACCTTTGATTGAAAGTCCAGATGAGGTTAGTTATACTACGATAAAATTTTTCATGGTTAATGGAAAGAAATTTGAAAGGGAAGTAAAGAAGAATCAAGTTTTTTTTGCTATAGTTCCTAGAGGATCGAGTGTTGGTAGTATGATTGAGCAACAGAAGCTGGTAATGACCAAGTGACAATAGATAGTGATAGCCAAGTACCAACAAAAATTATAGAATTACTGAATGAGTATAAAGATATTGTTGTTGAGGATATTCTTGATGGTTTACCACTAATGAGAAGTATAAATCATTGTATGGATCTGATTCCTAGAGCTAGTTTTCTGAACAAAGCACCATATAGATTGACACCTATAGAGAATGACGAACTTAATAGACAAGTGCACGAGTTATTGCAAAAAGGTTTGATCAAATAAATTTTGAGTCCATGTGCTATACCTACTATATTAGTACCTAAAAAGAATGGAGAATGGAGAATGTGTACTAATTCTAGAGTTATTAACAAGCTAACAGTGAAATATAGGTTTCCTATACCAAGGATGGATGACATAATGGATTGTTTGAGTGGAGCAAAATATTTTACAAAGATTGATTTGAAGAGTGGCTATTATCAGATCAAAATTAGAGAAGGTGATGAATGGAAGACTGCTTTCAAGACAAAAGATGGTTTAAATGAATGGTTGGTTATGCCTTTTGGTTTGACTAATGTACCTAGTACTTTCATGAGGTTGATGAATGAAGTATTGAAAAGATTTTTGGGTAACTTTGTGATTGTTTATTTGGATAAAATTCTGATATTTAGTAAGACTAAGGAAGAACATCTTGAGCATATTAGACAAGTATTGTAGAGGTTGAAAGAGGAAAAGTTGCTGATTAATCTGAAAAGTGGTCTTTTATGCAAGAGGAAGTTGTGTATTTGGGATTTTTGATTTTAGCTGATGGATTAAAGAAGGATACTAAGGAGGTTAAAGCAATTTTGGAATGGCTTACACCTAAGAATGTGGGTGAGGTAAGATCATTTCATAGTTTGGCTAGTTTTTATAGAAAGTTTATAAAGAATTTTAGTGCTATTTGTAATACTATGACTGAGAAAATGAGGGGAGATAAAAAGCAATTCAAGTGGACACATGGAGTTGATAAGAGTTTTGAGACTTTGAAACAAAAGGTTGCTAAATTACTTTTATTGGCTTTGTATAATTTCAACAAAGTATTTTAGGTTCAATGTGATGCAAATGGTAATGCAATCAGAGCTGTATTAAGTTAAGAAGGTAAACCCATTGCTTTCTTTAGTGAGAAGTTGAATGATGCTAAAAGGAAGTATTCTGTGTATGATCAATGGTTTTGTGCTATTGTTCAAGCATTGAAGAAGTAGAGAAATTATTTGATTCCTAAGGAGTTTGTGTTTTATACTGATCATAAAGCTTTACAATACTTGGGAAGTCAACATAAATTGAATCAGAGACATATGAAGTGGGTTGAGTACTTGCAAAATTTTACATTTGTTACTAAGCATAAGATTGGAGTTACTAACAAAGTTGTTGATGCATTGAGTAGAAGATGTTCCTTGTTGATTAAAATGAAGGTCAATTTCTTGGTTTTGATGAAATGAAATAGTTGTATGATTCTGATACTAATTTTTCTGAGCTATGGAGAGAGTGTAGAGCACCAAATCTGACAAATTACATAAGTAAGCATGATGATTATTTCATTTAAGAAGGTATGTTAAAAGGCATTAAGTTATGTATTCCTAAAAGTTCTATGAGGTTGAATATGATTAAGAAAAGGCATAGTGGTGGATTGGCTGGACATTTTGGAATTGATAAGACATGGAGTTTGCTGAAAGAGAAGTATTATTGGCCACAAATGTATAAGGATGTTTAGAAATTTGTAAAGAGTTGTGGAGTTTGTCAAATTGTAAAAGGAGCAAGTCAAATACTAGTTTGTATACACCTATTGTAGACACCTAAATTTGATTACACTGCTTTAGTAATCCTATTTAGCTATCTCTAAAGGCATCATTAATTAAATTCTTATTTAATTAATCCTTTGTCATCCCCTAGCTAATTAATTTAATTAATCATATATAGTCCTAATGTTGGAAATGAGAATAGAGTAACTGAGAGGGGGAGGGGGTGAATCAGTTACTACAAAAACTTTCACAGTTCCTAAGATCTCTGAATATACCCTTGATCTGATTAATATAAAATGCTAAAACTTGATAATGCAGCAAATGACAAATATTAAGAACTGATATGTTATCATGCACAAAGAAATTCAGCAATTAAGAACACAAGAGACACCAAATTTAACGTGGAAACCCAATATGGGAAAAACCACCAATGTAACTAGATACTGTTTTTCACTCTTCTGAAGTGAGCCCTGTTAGGAGCTAACCTTGTTAAAGGTTACAAAAACACACTGTTAGGTGTGACCCTATTAAAGGACTTAATCACCCTGTTAGGAGTGGCCTTACTAGAGGTCTTTAGAACAATTCAATTGAACTTTCACCTTGTTAGAGGATTTATTGAATGGTTGTTAAACCAAATCTGTTAAGAGATTTTGAATTCACTGTTACAATGGTTAGAAAGCAACAATGAAGTGATTTGATATAATGTACAACTTATCTTTGCTGATTACAGATCTCTGTTGTGCTTGGCTGGATCCTCACTGATCAAATGCATCTTTATAGCTCCTTCAACACATCTGATCCTTCATCAGACTTTGCTCAACATTTGCCCTTTTATTTCATACTATAATTCACATTCATAACTTATTTTTCAATTACATTCTTTAATTCAAAACTTGAATGACCATATATAATTTTCAAGCTATCTTATTAGGCTCGAGTTACTGACTAAACAAACAATTACAACAGTCAGCTAGAATTAATTAATTTGCAAATCTCTATACTGTCCGACTCTGCACGATAAAATACATTCAAAAAATAATTCTTGTGTTAACCAACTGAGCTTGGTTAATATAGAGAACTTCATGACAATGCTTCAATCGTCGGGAGAACTCGGTAAGTACCGAGTTTCCTGAGATAACTGAGTGAGCTCTGGGAAAACTACGCTTTGGAGACCGAGTGAAGCTCAGTTAACATTGACTTCTCCATGATTCCTTTGATGAATGAGTGAGCACGGTGGAAACTACCCTTTGGAGACTGAGTGAAGCTCAGTTAACATTAACTTCCACATTTCCTTCGATGATCAAGTGAGCTCAGTGATCTTGAGACTAATGACTGATATGACATTTGTGTGACATCAAGGACAACATTATCCAACAATCTCCCTCTTTGGCATTGATGACAACACAACATGTCATAACAGAATGAAAATTTGAAAATAAGTCCAACAAGATAACATACTTCTCCCTCTTTCAATAATCTCCCTCTTTTAAGGGACTTTATGGCAAACTTTTCAAATCTCAAAATTTCAGAAGGATATGACAGTAAATCTCTCCCTCTTTGACAACACATGCCAAAGACAACAGAAGTTAAGTGAATTGTAATGTACCTTTTAGTACTGATTCATATGCAATGATTTCTGATTAAACTGCATCAACAAATAGATTTTTAATCTTGTATGCATTGATGCATCACTAGAACTCATTTTTAGTGGACTTTAGATAGGGGAATGACCCCTAACTTACCTCTGAGATACACAAATGCATCCTTAGGTAAAGGCTTTGTGAATATGTCAGCAATTTGTTCCTTTTTATGGACATATTCCAATCTGATCTCCTTGTCTTGCACCAATTCTCTGACAAAATGATATTTTATTGCAATATGCTTGGTCTTGGAATGCATCACTGGATTCTTAGATATGTTGATTGCACTAGTATTGTCACATAACATGACAACTGGTTCTTTGATTTCTATCTTCATTCCTTGCAATTACTGCTTAAACCAAACAATATTTGAATAGTTTACTGCTGTAGCAACATACTCTGCCTCTGTTGTAGATTGGGATGTACAATTTTTCTTTTTGCTTGTCCAAGAATCCAATCTTTTTCCAAGAAAGAATGCTCCTCCACTTGTGCTTTTTCTGTCATCAATGTTTGCTACCCAATCAACATTAGTAAATAATTTTAAATTGAAATTACCTCCAAATTTATACCATATGCCATAATCTTCTGTTCCTTTCAAATATCTCATTATTCTTTTGATTGCCATTAGGTGAGTTTCTCTTGGCTTTGCTGAAAATCTTGCAACAATACCAACTGCAAGGGAAATATCTGGCATGGTATGAACTACGTATTGCAACTCTCCAATCATAGATCTATACAATGTTTGATCTACCTCTTTGGATTCATCATCTTTGGTAAGTTTTAATCCAGTATACATAGGAGTTCCAACAGGTTTACAGTCCTCCATACCAAACTTTTTCAATATCTCCTTGATGTATTTTGATTGAGTGATGTAGATACCATTCTTATTTTGTTGAATTTGAAGACCAACAAAGAATTTTATTTCACCAAACATAGACATTTCAAATTCCTTGTTCATTTGTTCTGAAAATTCTTTGTAAATATCATCATGCCCTATGAAAACAGTATCATCTACAAATATTTTTTCCAAGACAATCTTATTATCTGGTCCTTCCTTTATATACAAGCTACTATTATCATTAGTTCTTTGAAAACCAATCTGAATAAGATAGTTATGCAATCTTTCATACCATGCTCTAGGGGCTTGTTTTAAACCATACAGTGCCTTGTGTAATTTGCAGAGCATGTTCCTTTTATCTAGATAAACAAAACCTTTAGGTTGTTCAATGTAAACCTCTTCATCTAGTATTCCATTGAGGAATGCTGACTTGACATCCATCTGATAAACTTTGAATCCTTTGTGAGCAACATATGTAAGTAATGTTCTGACTCCTTCCAATCTTGCAACAAGAGAAAAGGTTTGTCCATAATCTATGCCTTCTTCTTGAGAGTATCCTTTCCATACCAATATGGCTTTGTTTCTGGATACCTTACCATCTTCAGTTAACTTGTTTTTGAATACCCACTTGTTTCCAATTACATTCTTATTTTTAGGCCTGGGTACAAGAGT
This sequence comes from Cupressus sempervirens, assembly GCA_028749045.1. Lineage (NCBI taxonomy): Eukaryota > Viridiplantae > Streptophyta > Pinopsida > Cupressales > Cupressaceae > Cupressus > Cupressus sempervirens. Next base: position 865,852,845 of record CM053787.1, read on the forward strand.
CCATGTCTTGTTCTTCTCTATCTGTTCTATTTCCTAGTTCATTGCCTCAATCCAACTATCATTTGCAAATGCATCTTTAATGCTTCTAGGTTCAAAGTCAGCAAGTAAACAAGTATTTTTCAGCTTGCTTCTTGTCAAGGTTCCTTCAGATTTGTCTCCAATGATCTAATATGATCTGATGCATGATGTCTTCTGATATATTTAGCTAATACAAGTTCTTTTCTTCTTGAATGAGTTTCATTGCTTTCTCCTTGTGCTTCAATTTCATGTTTAGGCTATTCTGGCTTGGTAAGAATTGGCTTGGGTGCCTCAGACTCAGTAGACACTAGCTTGGTAATGTCTAAGCATTGCTGTGGCTCGGTTTGAACTTTTTGCAACTCGATTACTGATGACTCAGGAGTTGAGGATTCTTGAGTGAACAGTATGCTTGGTATAGTATCTAGTTCAATGTAAACAAATCTTCTGTAATCTTCAGGTACCTTTTTGCTTTCTTCTTCAGATTTGTCTACAAACTCATCAACTTTCACATGTGCACTTTCTATGACTTTGTGAGTGGATAGATTTAAACATCTATATGCTTTTCTTTTGCATGAATATCTTAAAAATATTCCTTCATCACCATTTACATCAAATTTTCTTTTTCTAGATTCTTTCAAAATATAACATTTGCTTCCAAATACTTTCAGATAACTTACATTGGGTTTGTAGCCATACCATAATTCATATGGAGTTTTGAATGAGTCCTTCTTCAACTGTACTCAATTTAGGGTATGAACTACAATGCTGATGGCTTCCTTCCAGTATTTGATAGCAATGTTCTTTTCTATCATCAAGGTTCTTGCACAATCCATGATGGATCTGTTTCTTCTTTCAGCTATTCCATTTTGTTCAGGAGTTCCTGGTGCTGAGACTTAACTTTTAATACCTTTTTCAATGTAGAAGTTGTTAAATTCATGTGAGATGAATTCACCATCTCTATCTAACCTTAAGCATTTTAGTCTTTTTCCTATTTCTTTTTCTACTCTTGCCAAATACTATTTGAATTTCTCAAATGCTTCTGATTTATTCCTTAGATACATGACAGTCATCAACAAAAAGAATGAAATTTTTTTCCCCAGTATAGCTTTCTATTCCTATGGGTCCACATAGATCAGTATGCATGATTTCTAATATATCTTCTGACTGATAGTTCTTACTTTTAAAACTAGTCTTTTCCATTTTACCAATCTGACAATTCTTGCATAGACCAACCTCAAGTTTCTTAATGTTAGGAATGCCTCTCACTTTCTTGAATTTTCTTATTTTTACCAAATTATCAAAATTGACATGACACAACCTTTTATTCCATTACCAACTTTCTTCAATTTGAGCAATAAAACATGAGCATTCACCAAGTTCTAGATAAAACAAGTTACCTTTAGTTTGGGTGCCAGATCCTATCAGCTTTCCTTGCCTATTCAATAGTCTTGCCTTTCCATGCATGAATTCCACCTTGAATCCAGTATTGAGTAACTCTGCCACACTTAGAAAATTATGTTTAAGACCTTCAACCCAATAGGCATTATTACATACAAGTTCTTTGGTTAGATAGATTCTTCCTCTTCCTTTTATGAAACAAGGTTCATTATTACCAAACCTTACACTGCCACCATCATAGTCTTCAAACTGATCAAACATAGTTTTATCACCAGTCATATGATGTGAGCATCCACTGTCTATAATCTATGTATCATTCTTACTTATATGAGAAACAAGTGCCATTTTATCTTCCTCATCACTGTTAGAATCATCTTTAACGGCAATATAAACAATTTCATCCTCACTATTATCAGAACCTTTAGAATTTTCAGTGATGAAGCATGATTTCTTACCTTTGTTCTTGGATGATTTGAAGTCTTTCTTGCCATTCCATTTGTAATATTTCTTTTCATTATTGTTTTTCTTGTTTGGACACCTTGCTGCAATATGACCAATTTCTTCACAAGAAAAATAGATTAGAGGAACTTTACCTTTGTATTTTCCTCTACCTCTAGAATATTTCCTTGCTAGTAGAGCTTCAATCACTTCAAGGTCACTGTTTGAACTTTGGCTTGATTCATTTTCACTTTTTGACTAAGATTCCTTCTCCTTTTTGTTTTTCTCCTTGAGTGAGAGCTTGGCTTGAAATGCTAATTCAATGTTCTTGGAGGCTGGAACATAGTTGTCAAAGTTATCTAGTTCAAATGCAGTTAGTCTTCCAACTATGGCTTCAAGATTTATGTGATGATTTGCTTCACATCTTCTTTCCTGAATTGTAGAAACTCTGATTACATAAACGGGAAGCAAGGTTTTGAGAACTTTACTTATAACTATTTCTCCTTTGATATCACCTCCAGATGCTCTGATTGCACTTACACATGCTTTAACTCTTTCAACATACTTTGCAATGTTTTCATCCTCTCTCATCCTCATTTGATCAAATTGTCCTCTTAGACTTTCTGCTTTTGCTCTTCTCACATTATCATCTCCTCCATAGATCTCTTTTAGCTTGTTCCACATCTCAAAGGTAGTTTTGCAGTCCTTAATGTCATCAAATTCTTCATAACTGAGAGTGGATGCTATGTCTATCATCATATAGTTGTGAGTCTTTTTTTCAGCAATATAATTGACAGACAATGTGCCAAGAGGTTCTTCATATTTTTCTTTAAGGTATTTTAGTCCAGTATCACCAACAGTAGCCAGATGAAGTCTCATCAATCCTTGCCATGTGGAGAAGTTATCTCTATTGAGTTTTGGAATTTCTCTTTTGTAAGACATCTTGATCTTTGGCTTAGATCCTTGAAATCTCTTCTTGCAAGCACCAAAAGCTCTGATACCAATTGTTGGAAATGAGAATAGAGTAACTAAGAGGGGGAGGGGGTGAATCAGTTACTACAAAAACTTTCACAGTTCCTAAGATGTCTGAATATACCCTTGATCTGATTAATATAAAATGCTGAAACTTGACAATGCAGCAAATGAAAAATATTAAGAAATGATATGTTATCATGCACAAAGCAATTCAGCAATTAAGAACACAAGAGACACCAGATTTAACGTGGAAACCCAATATGGGAAAAACCACCAATGTAACTAGATACTATTTTTCACTCTTTTGAAGTGAGCCCTATTAGGAACCAACCCTGTTAAAGGTTACAAAAACACACTATTAGGTGTGACCCTGTTAAAGGATTTAATCACCCTATTAGGAGTGGCCTTGCTAGAGGTCTTTAGAACAATTCAATTGAACTGTCACCTTGTTAGAGGATTTATTGAATGGCTATTAAATCAACTCTGTTAAGAGATTTTGAATTCACTGTTACAATGGTTAGAAAGCAACAATGAAGTGATCTGATATAATGTACAACTTATCTTTGCTGATTATAGATCTCTGTTGTGCTTGGCTGGATCCTTACTGATCAAATGCATCTTTACAGCTCCTTCAACACATCTGATCCTTCATCAGACTTTTCTCAACATTCACCCTTTTATTTCATACTATAATTCACATTCATAATTTCTTTTTCAATCACACTCTTTAATTCATAACTTGAATGACCATATATACTTTTCAGACTATCTTAGTTGGCTCGAGTTACTGACTAAACAAAAAATTACAACAGTCGGCTAGAAGTAATTAATTTGCAAATCCCTATATTGGATGACTCTACACAGTAAACTACATTCATAAAATAATTCTTGTGTTAACCGACTGAGCTCAGTTAATACAGAGAACTTCATGACAATGCTTCAATCGCTGGGAGAACTTGGTAAGTACTGAGTTTCCTGAGATAACCGAGTGAGCTCTGTGGAAAGTATGCTTTGGAGATCGAGTGAAGCTCAGTTAACACTAACTTCTCCATGATTCCATTGATGACCAAGTGAGCTCGGTGGAAACTACTCTTTGGAGATTGAGTGAAGCTCGGTTAACACTGACTTCCACATTTCCTTCGATGACTGAGTGAGCTCGGTGATCTTGAGACTAATGACTAATATGACATTTGTGTGACATCAAGGACAACATTATCCAACACCTATTTGAAAAATAAAATAACCCATTATTTATCAATTAATCCTATTCTCCTATCTAATTCCAAAAACCTCATTTATTAAATAAGTCTATTTGATAAATAAAACCCTCAAATCTAATAGCCCCTAAACTATCCTAAATCCTCCATTTATCCTAATCCACCCCATCCACCCATACTAACCTAGCTTAGCCACTAACTCACCCACCCTCATTAATGCCATCCACTTGCACATCTCTAACATCCTTAATCTAATCCTAACCTAGGCCTAATCCCCCCTAACCTTGTCACATTCCCTAAGTAAGCTTAATACTTTCTTAAGCCAAACCAAAGTCTCCTCCCTCAAAATATCCCAACCATAAAACTTTATCCCAACCACAAAGCCTTCAATGCTCTTACAAGGCCATAAAAACTCTTACAAACCCATTCATTGCTCTTGCAAGCCATTTATGAGGGTCTTTAAGGCCTTGAGTCTCCTTTGTTGACTCATCCTTGCCCTTTCCTCCACCCACTCTCCTTGTGACATGTGCCACTTCGTGATTGGTGCTAAACAAGCACAATCCATGTGCTCCCCTTTGAATACATCCTAGCCCTCCCTAAAGTTTTCATCTCTCCTTGCATCTTAACCCTCCATCCCTCAAGCACTTGGCCTATACATTGGATCCCCTCCCAAACCATTTCAATCACAAATCTTTAAGCTAAAGTTACCATGCCCTTTTGAAATCACAATCCATCAAGTAAACTCATAATGCCATTTTGAGAAGCCAAATCCATATCAAAGCCATCATCCACACCAAAAATCCCAAATCCATTGAGGCTATTTTGAAACTTGAGCATATATCCCAAATCTACATAATAGACTCATCCCTAAATCAAGTGACCATCCTCATTGGGAGAGCCATTCCATGGCTCATATTCTCATTTGAGGGTTTCACTTTGTCTATCTCATATGTTATGATTTTTATGCTAGTTAATGCTTTTATTTTTGAATAGATTAGTATTACTTGCTATCATATTTTCTAGTATATATTTGAGCATATATCCCAAATCTACATAATAGACTCATCCCTAAATCAAGTGACCATCCTCATTGGGAGAGCCATTGCATGGCTCATATTCTCATTTGAGGGTTTCACTTTGTCTATCTCATATGTTATGATTTTTATGCTAGTTAATGCTTTTGTTTTTGAATAGATTAGTATTACTTGCTATCATATTTTCTCATTTACATTTTGGCTACCAATTTTCCCACCACATTTTGCCAACAAAAAATTTATCAACAACAACCTCCTGCGTGTCACCAGCCACCCATGCAAACTCATCAGCAAATACAAGTTCCTCATAATCAAACTAATGCTATCACATTGGCGGTAGGTAGTAAACCCTATGTTCAGAGGCAACCATGAACATACACCCCATTGGGGCAACCTCTTGATACAATCTTTGAAAAATTGGCCAAAGATAACGAATATTGCAAATTTCATCGTATCAAAGGGCACACTATCCTTAAATGCATCCAGCTTAAGGATTATGTATAGGACCTCATTGACTGAAAAGAGATCATAATGGTGGCACATACCTCACCTAATGCAGGATTAATGATCTATCAAAATGCTTTCCCTCCTCATAACACAAACCTAGGAAAGGAAGCTGCAAACCCTCCTATCAACAAACCTAACAAAGCTCTGGGTAAACAAGGTGACAACTGAGACACATCTCAGAATTATACCTCAACGTATTTAGACTATGGTAGCTTAATTGGTTGCATATCCCAAGTTGAACCATCTGTCAATGTCATCAATATCAAAGGCCCAGACACTCAGTGTGCAGTTGCTACTGTCGGACATGACTTAATATAGCTAGCCTAGCTGTATCCACACAAATTAGACCACCATCAGCATGACCATCTCCATCCTGAACATCTCCATCAGAATCACCTTCACTAGGGCCATAGTATAACATCTTAGAACACCTTGGAAATATGCCAGCCCAGATTGCCATCTTGGATTTCTAACAAACAATCCCACTTTATCAAAAGATCCTCAACAGTACTCTACGTGAGTCACACGTCCCTTCTGACATAAATGCCACTGAGTTTCAAAACTTGGTTGGCCATCTTTTGGCCTCCTGTGCCTTATCTTTCAAAACCATTGATATCCCAGTAGTTGAACCCGATCACATCCTCCCACTCCACATAGCTGTCATAGTTTCTGACTTTGTAGTTAAGCGTGTCATGATAGATAATGGATTGGCTCTAAACCTATGTATTCTAAAGTTCATCAAGAAAGTAGGATATACTGAAGTAGATATCATCAATGAGGTGATCACCATCAAGGCATATGACAATTTGGAGCGTACTACTGAAGGAACCATCTTGCTCCCTATTAGGGTCAACCCAGTCACTCAAGAAACACTTTGTCATGTAGTTGATCTTAATCTTTTGTATGACATCCTCCTTGATCATCCATGGATTCATGCCATGAAGGCTGTTCCATCCACATATCATCAGTGTGTCAAATTTCTACATAATGGCACTGAGATAACCATCCACGTAGATCCTGAACCCTTTGCTTATTGCAATGTGGTTGAAGCTTCATACACCAATCATTGTCTTAGCATCAAAATTGGCACCACCATGGCTAGCTCCTCTGGCACCTGCCATGATCCGAACATCATTTTATCCTCTAATCTCTCCATGGTTAATAAAAACTACCAAGGTTGTGGTGAGTATAGTCTCACGAATTCTTTTGTTGTTGGTGCTCTACCACTTGACCCACATACTCAAGGGTGCCCAATACATCAAGGGCTTGTACCAAAAACCACCTCTCGACTTCACCAGTTGGGCCCTACCACATTTGTCACCAAAGGTATCCTTGATGGAGTAAAAAATACACCAGACATTAACACATGGCTATACAAGGAGCCACCTCCTAAAAGTGAAGCACTTCTTGATCACTTTAAACAAAAATATCCCTGGTCAGATCGCTTGGCCACGGAGCAATGGGATTATCAAGGTGGTGGTTTAGGCTTCTAAGAATTAGATATGAGAAAACCTATAGAAGCACACCAAGGGTAGAAAACCAAAGGCTTGGGCTATGGACTCCCTGCAACTGGGGGCACTACAACTGAAGGCCACGCCTTTACGAACATCCAAAAAACTCTCGTGGAGGCTGAAGACATCCCTGAGGAAGTTGAAAAGAAAGCTTATGATGATATTTTCCTTGAAAAAAGGATCCTCAGAGCCTCTATGCTCTACCAATTATCCTTGAACCTCATAGACCTCCCTCTCACTCACCCCAAACTCATAGATTGAGACCAACCAAGTGTCATTCATGTTGATGAGTTCTCTATCGATCACACACTCCTTAAATTCATGGGGGCAAAAACACCACAGAAACGGCCACCTCCACCATCAGCATATGTCTACAAGCTAGATCTAGTAGGTTACTTCGAGGAGGAGGAAATATCTAGTTGTAAAAATGAAGTTCCAAAAGAAAAAAAAAAAGATAAAAGATAAAAGAAAAATATCCCATGGTGAAAACTACTCTAGAGCGCCATTGGGTGACTCAAAAGATGAAACAAAAATAAAGGACGTATCCAATGGTAAAAACCTCTTAGAGGCACCTAAGGATGGAGATTTCATCCTCCCCCCATAGGAGCATTGACCTCCTATACTTTAGTTTTGACAGAAGAAACTCGGCCCATGAATATTAGTCTGACAGAGATACCACATATCACATACATTGCAGCCTCTTTTTCCTCTAAACAAGTAGAGCTTCTTCTTGATGTCCTTCATGAAAATATGCCAGGGTTGGAGCCCAAACTAGTTTTACACCATCTGGGAGTAGATCTAGGGGCCAAGCCTCTCAAACAAAAACTTTGAAAAATGCACCCCAAGGTGGCTTTATTAGTCAAAGTAGAGCTAGAGAAGCTGTTGGAGGCCAAAATCATTTGACCAATAGATTATTCTGAATGGATTTCTAACATGGTTCTTGCTACCAAGCCCTCTGGTGATATCAAGATTTGCACTGATTTCAGGGATCTTAATAAAGCCTATCCAAAGGATGACTTTCCATTGCCAAATATCAACATGATTGTGGATCTCACAGCAGGTCATGAACTCTTGTCACTAATGGATGGTTTCTCTGGATATAATCAAATTCATGTAGCAGAGGAAGATAAGCATAAAACAGCATTTACTAGACCTTGGGGCACATTCTGCTACAATATGATGCCATTTGTGTTAAATAACATTGGGGCAACCTATCAGTGTGCAATGACGGTCATCTTGCATGACCTAATCCATAAGATACTTGAGGATTATGTAGATGATATTCTAGTCAAATTTCTCGATGCTCTGGATAACTTATCTCATCTCGAGGAAGTGTTTAACCGACTGGTAGAATATTGTCTCATGCTAAATCCAAAGAAGTGTGTCTTCGGTGTTACTTTAGGAAAGCTCCTCGGCTTCATTATGTCATAGCACGGTATTGAGATTGACCCTAAGAAGGTCAAAGCCATCACGGATATGGCTTCCCCTAAGACACTCTAGCACCTTCGTTCTTTGCAAGGAAAAATCCAATCAGTCCGATGATTCATTTCTCAACTTGCTGATAAGTGTCAACCCTTAACTCGCTTAAGAAAGATCAGAATTTCAAATGGGACCTAGTTTGGCAGTGCAATTTTGAGCTCATCAAGCAATACTTAGCTAGTCCACCTATTTTGGTTCCTCTGGTTGCATGGCCCTCACTCATCCTATACATCATAGCTACTCCCACAACATTATGTGGTCTTCTAGCACAGCTTGATGATGCAGGAAAGGAAAGAGCTATTTATTACATCAGTCAAACATTAGTGGGCTATGAACTTAACTACACGCCAATGGAAAAGGCATGCTTAGCAGTGTTATTTGCCACCCAGATGCTACGTCATTACATGTTGAGTCATACTGTGCAACTAATATCAAAGATTGATCCATTGAAATATATGCTCTCTCGCACAGTACTCATCGGATGCCTGGCAAAATGGGTTATGCTTCTCAGTGAGTTTGACATTCAATAAATTGACAGAAAGGCCATCAAAGGTCAAGCTATTACAGATCACTTGGCTAATGTACCCTTAATTGTAGATCACCCACTCATCATGAAATTTCCTGATGAACACCTCTGTTTGATAGAAACACCATCACTCTAGAAGCTATATTTTGATGGCTCCTATACCTCTCATGGCTCTAGCATGGGCATACTCTTGATTACACCTCAAGGTGATTATATCTCTGAATCTTTCAAACTAAAATTTTGGTGTACTAATAATATTGTAGAGCATGAGGCCCTTGTGGCAGGAGTCAAGATCACCATTGAATGGAATATCATAGAGCTTCAGGTCTATGGTGATGCTTAGCTTATCATCAAACAAGCATTGAATGAATATCAGACCAAGGATGACAAGCTGCTACCTTACAAAGACCTGGTTGATCAACTAAAGGAGCATTTCACTCAAATCCAGTTCATACAAATACCTCAACTCTCGAATAAGGTAGTTGATGCTATGGCCACTATTGTTTCTCTCTTAGAAATACCACACAAAGCTACGTAGTATGAATTCTTGTTTGTGTAGCTGCATGAACCCACATATGAGAATGATGAATCAACATGGGTCTGTATCTTGGTTGGTCCCCAATCTCCATGGTATCATGAAATTCACGTTTACCTACTAAATGGTATCATATCTCCTCACCTCACACAAACCCAATGCCAAAACCTTATTCGTAGAGCTTCTTGTTACACTATCATTGCCCAAACCCTATATCGTCATGGTTATCATGATACTCTCTCTCGATGTTTAGATCAAAATGAGGCTGCAATGGCTCTCAAAGATGTACACACTGGACTTTGTGGTGCTCACGTGAGCGGGATGGTGCTAGCAAAGTAGATCCTTTGAGCTAGATATTATTGGCCTACTCTAGAACAGGATGCATGTGAATTTTTGAAATGATGTTTTCCTTGTCAACAACATGCTAATTTAATCTAGGCTCTAGCATAGGACTTGAAACCCATTGTACCACCATGGCCTTTTACCTGTTGGGGATTTGATCTTGTTGGTCTTATTGTGCCACTTTCTTTAGAAGGGCATAAGTGGATAATCACCGCCACTGATTATTTCACTAAGTGGGTCAAAGCAGTTCCCCTTTTTAGTGCCATGGGAGTTTAGGTATCCAAATTAATATTGTATCATATTATATGGCACTTTGGCTTCCCAGCTACCATTTTCACAGACCATAGAGGTAATTTTGAAAACCTAAATATGGAGGAATTGTGCACTTCCCTTTGCATACATCACCACTTTTTTTAGCCCGTATTTCCCACAAGGTAATGGTCAGGCTGAGGCAACTAATAAAACCCTCCTCAAAATCCTCAAGAAAGTTGTCAATGACTCTGGCCATGATTGGCATTTGCAAATTAATCTCGCCCTATGGGCATATTGCACTTCATTCTGTACAGCCACTGGGACAAATCCATACTCCTTGGTCTATGGTGCTAAAGTAGTCTTTCTTATTGAGGTTGAACTCCCATCACTCTGCATTTCTCTCTACGGATAGATATCTGATGAGGAATATAGAGTGGCTTGACTTACTCAACTTGATCTACTTGATGAAAGAAGGCAACAGGCCTATGACCATCTCATGGTCTATCAAAGTTGTCTCAAGCACAATTTCAACAGGAAGGTCCATCCGTGCAATTTTCAGGAAGGTGAGATGGTCCTTAAAGAGAATATGAAGGTTCAAGCCAATAGAGAAAAGAAGGGCAAGTTTGAGCCCACCTGGCTTGGTCCTTATGTGGTCACGACATCCTTTGGCTCAAGAGCCTACCAGTTATCTACCCTTGAAGGTGAAGTCCTAAATGATCCTACCAACATTGTTCACCTCAAGAAATTCTACACCTAAGGATAAAATTTGCAAATCAAGGAAAGAAAAAAGACATAAAATCAAGCGTCCAATGGTGAAAACTTGACAATTCAAGTGCCTTGGATAGGTCCCTAGTGAAAACCTAGCAAATAGGCACCAGGTGTACTACAACTCTTCCATTATCTATTATCGACACACACGCCTTTACCACCCCTCCATATCCTACCACTCATCCAACCCACTTTTCCAAGGTGTTCCCTATCATTATTCGCCATACTTCGCAAACATCATCCTCTAGCACTTCACACTGTGTAACATCCCATCTCCTTTATAGCATCCCATGTACCATACTTGATGCATCCTACTATTGTACTCTCCTAGATCTACCCTATCACATGATTTTTATCCTTACCATATGTAGCATATACTACCCATGTAAACATGTGTCTCATACCCCCTGCACCAAATCTTGTCTCCCATATGCCGTACCTATATGAATATAGTTGTATCCGGACCCCTGTACATAAATTGCACTTTACATAAACCCACCTCAAAAAAATCATGTATTATGACAACGGTATCTCCTCATCCTGAGCTTTCCCCCGTCATGCATATACCTACTATGTTTTGCTATCCAGTCTTAAGTTCCCATGTCCTTAACTGGTCTCACTTGTACATACTATCCAGGTCTTGTTTGCGACCCATTCGTAGCTCGTCAGTTGATCTATTTGGCAAACATTTCTTTTTTCACTTTGCAGAATCTTTTATTTCTCCTTTTGGTTTTTTGTTTCCATGTACCTTTTGTTGTTTCCTCCTCAATATCACCATGATCATTTCATATCATGGTGTGTTTTCACTGGAGCACCTAAGGAGGTTGGTTTCGATCACAATCTTTCACTGATTAAGAGTCAGCTGATATTATCCTTGCATATTTCAAACATGTTTTTGTCTTTCAATAAAACATGATGTACTTGGGTAATCTCATTTGGTTGTGGATCATCCACCATCATTCCAACACTAATCTCTCCAAGACTCACGTGTGATGTTGGGGCAATCCTTGTGTGCCTGTTTGAGTTAGTCCTATGGAATTTTGGGGAAAAGGCCTTGACATTCTTAGTAACCTTGGCAGATACCTAACAATCCTATATCAAATTAAGTGTTTACACTACATAGTGGTACTTCCTCCCGAAGTACCCCACGCTCAAGTTTTCCTTACCTCTCATTTTTTAAGAAACCCTTGTATCCTCCTCCATGTCATCACCCCTCTTCCTTGAACTATCACTTTTTACATCCTCAGAATCATTTGATTCAAAGCCTCAAACATGCAATCTTATTTATTCTCATCATGATGTGATCCCTATCATAAATTACTATCCTAGCTCTCAAATCTCTGCTATCCTCCTGACTACGAGTTTTTTGGTTACTCTTTTTCCAACATTATTCTCCTTAGAGTCAGTATCTCCTATGATCACTTTCCATATCATAGGACACTATCATAAGTCAAAACATTGGTTATCTTATTCCACCATCATTGTTTGTCTTGCATCTCCTAACAATCTTGTATGTTATATTATCATCACTTGTATCTTTTATCATATCACGGAATATCATTATGCTCGCTCTTTTTATGCTATTCTCATGGGATTATCATAAATCATAGATGTACCTTTTTAGTTTGTGTTCTTTTAGCGTATCATAAATTCACTGTTCTCTCTTATGGTTCATTTTAGCATAGTCATTCATCATTAGATTATGGTTCATTTTAGCATATTCATTCATCATTAGATTGTGCTTCATTTTTAGCATTATCATCCATTCTCATCAGGTTAGGTTTCATTTTAGTATTAACATTCATCCTTAAGAGTTGTACTTCATTTTGTGTATTTTCATTTTATTTTATCAATTTATTTGTTTAAATCTTTGATCCATTTTTAGCTTGTGTTAACATATCCTCAGTGTCATGACATTATATTCATTTTCCTTATCATAAATTTATTGTTTATCCTTTAGTTAGTGATTCATTTTACATTTATAGTTTGTATTTATTATCATGTAACATCATATCAAATACTCTCCAAAGCAATCAATTTTTTGGGATCACATCACATCTATCATAGAGCAACATCACATCATCAACATCATATCAAAAACCTATCATACTATAGGAAATCTCATCATCATCACATCTACAACATCATAAAGAAAATATTGTCATCAAGGATCACATCCAATCTGTGATATCATAGATTAAAAACACATCATATCTACACTATCATAGCTAAAATCACATCACAATCAATTTGTATCCTATACAAAATGTCATCAAAAATCACATCCTGTATCAAAAACTGTCAACACAATCATAAAAACATAGCATATATCATCTTGCATCACCAATCGTCAGCAATATCCACAAAACATCACTATCTATCTAGCATGTATCAAAACACTATACGTAACATCACTAGTCCATAACACATATAACACCAGAATCATCATATCTATATATCAATGAAAGAATGAAAGAATAAATAGTCCATCAGTGTACAAATGTCCATATCATACAAATGGGTCTGAGCCTGAACAAACATCTCCATGTATCCCAAAAATGATCGCTCTGCACAAAATAGTCATCATATGACAAAAATCCAGCCTATCACTGGTCACTACTCTGCCTCCCGCTTTGCCCCTAGCAATGTTGGTGGTGGAGGTGGTGGCCTCATTAATCCCCCTCTTGTCCCGGAGCTCTCTGCCTCATCCCTCCCCATCCTTGTGTCTCACCTCTGGCTATGTCCTGTCTTGTGACTATGCCCTATGTGCTGAGACCCACCTATCCTCTATGAGCCCCTAGTGCTCCATCCACTATCCCCTCCACCCTACATCCCTGTATGTGTCCCTATTGTACCTAACCGAGTCGATCACCTATAATGCTCAATTTGGGATGCTGGCACTGCTACATGATACCTGCCCTGATAAAATCTAGCCCTCTCCCTCAGATCCTCCACCTCAGTCCGTAGTCTCCTCAGCTCATCCAAGCCCCCTCACACTACTACTTGTGCTCTCAACATCACCACCTTTTCCACCAGTGCATCCAACCTCTCGTGCACTGCTTGCCTCTCCAAGCTCACCACCTGTAGCCTACCCTCCATCCGCCCTAGCTTCATCTGTAGTCTGTCCACCTCAAGCACTGCCCTATCCACTTGCCCCTGCGCTACATCTCGCTCCTGTCTGAATTGATTACACTCTATTCGGAGCTGATCTTGCTCCTGCTATGTATCCTAGAGCAGCTAGCTAACGGCCTCATGAGCTTGCTATAAAGAGGCATAATGCCCCGCCAATCCATCATCTCCTCCCTGGGTAGATGATCCCCCTACATCTCCTCCTACTAGCCTCTACGGCCCCTGCTCCTCTGCCCCCCGCTCTCCTCCTCTCTTTGGCACCTCCTACCGCTCCCTCGCTCTCCTCTCTGGCTAAGCTCCCCTCTCCTCCCCCCAACCCTACTCCTCTGCCAAGCTGGCTCCTCCTCCTGGGCAACAATTGCTTCCCGCTGTCGTAATCCTTTGGCCACATATTGCCCCTGTCGGGCTGACTGGGCTGGCTCGCCCGCCACTGTTGCCACCCTCATCCCCTATGCTCTCCCCACTAGCCTTGGCCACATCCATGTGTTCTGATACTCCTGAGTGGAGCTCGCATCTGCTAACCCCCCAAACCAAACTAATTGCTATGGCTCCAACTCTAGCCATGCTCTCAACAACTCGTCGCACTGTAATGATGGCCTATACATCGACACTGGCTCACGTGTGACCCGTTGATACCAATGTGGCTCTCCTAGAGCCACCTTCTACCACTCAAACTATCAGAGTGCCCTGTCTAGCCTATACTACTCTGCTACATACTCCCACCATCCAAACACAAAACATGACGATATAGTGTACGGTAGCTACTCTCCCTCCTTAGCCCATGGTCTTAGGCTCATATATGGCCTCCACACCACTACTACTATCTCATCAATGACCACCCTCCAGTAATCTACTGAATCTCTATGATGGTATGTAAGGGGCTTGGCTCAATTGTATGCCACTGGCTCCTCCTCTTATCTGTCTCTCTACCCTAAAGGCCTCAGCATGGCAATGTGCTCCCAAGCCCACAGCTGTAACAATTTAGGGAACCTAATGCTCCTCCCCTATTGGTTGCCATCCTAGTACAGTATCTGGTGGAGGTCTCAGTATATCTCGACTAACATCAGAGAACACCACGCTGTTGGGTGCCCTGCATCCACTATTTGCATCACCATTGGAATCAGCGATAGTGTAACTCCTGTACCACCTGCATCTGGGGTAATGTACCCCGACACTAGCCCTAACACATAAAAGTAGATCCTCCTCTCCATCGCCACCCGATCTAAATGCTCATCTAGCATAATTGTCCTTACTAGATCCAGTACTCAACTCTTGGCCCCATCAGTCTTTGAACGGTCGCATCCGCTGTTATCTCTCTCGTCGCCATGACTTGTGTCCCTCATACCAATAATTTGTATATCCTATACACATCTTCTAGTGTCACCGTCATCTCTCTCGTCGATAGGTGGAACGTCGTCGTTTCACTATTTCATCTCTCGTATAGCGCTATGACCATCGCCATGTAATTTTGGGTATGGGGCAACCTCGCTAGGTACCCTAGTCTGATCGCCTCAATTCTCGCCCAATCTACCAACGTCAGCATCCCTCCCGCCCGCAGCATTGCCGCTCGTCGCTTCCATGATACTAAAGCATCCAACAACCACTGCACACCACAAAATCGGTTAGATATCAGTCTTTCTATATCAATTTTTCATCCTCCATCCCTCCTTTTACCCATCCCAACCATTTTTTAGAATTTTGTTCACCGATCGTGTTCCCACGAACTCGTGATACCACGACGCTCACAAAATCATGTTCCTACTGGCTTATCTTCCTGCGGGTTTACTTCTTTACCTTTTCTCATTTTCTTGTTTAATCCAGCAATCTCGCGGTCGCGTTCCCGCAACAAAAAAATCATGTTCCCGTCGATTTATCTTCTTGCAGGATCCCACCTTTTGACTCTTCTACCATCTAGCTTTGAATTGCATTCTCGCAATCGCTTCCCCACCAACCTCCCATTTGGTGTTTCTGCCAAAATATATTCTGGCAAAAACATGCCTTAGCCTGGCTTTGCCTCTTCTCATCCCTAGCTAGCGAGAACATGTTCTCGCGCCCTAACTTGTATTCATTTTCATAGGAATGCGATCTCGCCTATTTTCCAACGCTCCCACAGAATCTCCTACCCTGAAATCGCAATCCCACTCAAAATATCTGCTACCCATTTTAGTCCTATGTGACTAAGCTACTATCGTGGGATCACGATCTCATTGATCCTACTCACATTCCCACTAGACCCGTGCCTGTAGGATTGCATTTTTGCTTTCGCAAGAATGCAATGAAATCTAAATGAAGCAAAAGCAAGACAAGGTTTTTGGCCCTACTGATCGATCTAGTGTCCTCTGTACTCATATCTATTGCACAATGTCCGCCCCGTGCTCTGGTCACCCATGACCTGCCATCGTAATCTCTAATGCAGAGCTCCTCACAATAATATCTCCTTGTTTGTTTGGGCGCAAATAAACCTTCCTGGCCCCCTTCTAGCCCCTTATAGCCCCCCCCGGTGCCCTGATTGCCCCTCTTGGTCCTCCCCTCCCTCAAAAATATTCCCATTTCCCAAACCATGAACAAAAAAAAGCTTGTACATTTGTACCATATCTTGGTCCATTAGCTTGTACATCCTCTTTAGCTTAGTACCATTGTATCTATCCAACTTTCATGTCAGTTCATCCTTGATCAGCATCTTGCACACATCGCACAACGCTTGGTTAGCTATTCCAATGCATCCTTTAGCTAGATCTCCTATGACCAAAGTGTTATCCTTCTTAGTTCAGCTTGCCAAGTGCATCACTACTCCAAATCCACCAGCTTAGGTGCTCTCCGATAGATCCTTGCAGGATATAGCTTTCCTCATGTTTGATCTTGGTCCATTAGTACCTCGTCCTACCCATCTCATTGGCAAATGGTTCTCTTTTAGATTTTTGCTTTCTTTTGATTTGGAATCTTCCCTTTTGGGTCTTGAAGTATCTTTTCCAAGCAATATTTTTGTTCCCTCCTCAAGGATGCCATGATCTTCCATATCATGGTATGCTGCAAATGGGGCACTCCAAGCATATGGTTTTGATCAAGTCTTTTGTTTGTTTCTATTTTGCTTGTGGGTTATCCAGTGTTAGTTCCATGCTGTTTCCTCTAGGTTTCATGTGTGATCTTGGGGCAATCCTTGTGTGTTTTTTTTGAGTCAGTTTGTCAGTCCTCTAGATGGTTGGTGACACGACCTTGATGTTCTTGGTAACCTTGGAAATTAACCAACATTCCTATAGCAAATCTAGTGCTCAACTACATGGTGGTACTTCTTTTTGAAGTATTGCCCTGCTTAAAAAGCTTCAATGGAATCCCTTCATCTCCATTATCCCCCATCCACATCCAGCATCCGTCTCTCCTACCCTAGCTTATGCACCAGTATCTCTTTGACTCAAATCTTCACTCTTAGCTTTAGGGATCCACAATCCTAGTCTTAGGAATCTACCAATCCAATCAATCGACCAAGCTTCATCTTTTGAGATCCATAATCCTAGTCCTAGTGATCTCCAAAACCCATCTCTCGCCTCAGCTTTCTCTTCCCATCATCCATCCCCTCCTCCTGGTTTCCTTTTTATAGCGCTCCACTCCTTCATCCTCCCCCCAATCTTGGAACGTCTTAAGCTTGCTTCCTCTTGTGCATCTGATTCTCCTTTATCATTCTCCCATAGTGAGAGTTTGAGCTAATTTAGCCCCTTCTCTTTGTCAATCTGAGTCTCCTTGCTTATCTTGGATTCTTTTACTTTTCAAAAAGCCGTCAAGCCTCATCTTCTCTATCTGCCACCTTCTTGAGGGGGCATCTCTAAGTCTAGTCTCTCCTCTTCTTATTCGAGACTGGGGCAACCTTGTTGCTAAAACATCTTCCTCGTGTTGTCTCCATTCGAACTTCTTTGAAATAGTGTTGTCTCAATAATATGTCAAAGAGGGGCAAAATGTAGACACCTAAATTTGATTACATCGGTTTAGTAATCCTATTTAGCTATCTCTAAAGACATCATTAATTAAATTCTTATTTAATTAATCCTTTGTCATCTCCTAGCTGATTAATTTAATTAATCATCTATAGTCCTAATTGACAAATCAAATAACCCATTATATATCAATTAATCCTATTCTCCTATCTAATTCTAAAACCCTAAATAAGTCTATTTGATAAATAAAACCCTCAAATCTAATAACCCCTAAACTATCCTAAATCTTCCATTTAGCCTAATCCACCCCATCCACCCATACTAACCTCGCTTAGCCACTAACTCACCCACCCTCATTAATGCCATCCACTTGCACATCTCTAACATTCTTAATCTAATCCTAATCCAAGCCTAATCCCCCCTCTAACCTTGTCACATTCCCTAAGTAAGCTTAAGACTTTCCTAAGCCAAACCAAAGTCTCCTTCCTCAAAATATCTTAGCCATAAAACTTTATCCCAACCACAAAGCCTTCAATGCTCTTACAAGGCCATAAAGACTCTTACAAACCCATTGATTGCTCTTACAAGACATTTATGAGGGTCTTTAAGGCCTTGAGCCTCCTTTGTTGACTCATCCTTTCCCTTTCTTCCACCCACTCTCCCTGTGATATGTGTCACTCCCTGATTGGTGCTAAACAAGCACAATCCATGTGCTCTCCTTTGAATACATCTTAGCCCTTCCTAAAGCTTTAATCTCTCTTTGCATCTTAACCCTCAATCCCTCAAGCCCTTGGCCTATAAATTGGATCCCCACCCAAACCATTTCTATCACAAATCCTTAAGCTAAAGTTACCACGCCCTTTTGAAATCACAATCCATCAAGTAAAATCATAATGCCATTTTGAGAAGCGAAATCCATATCAAAGCCATCATCGACACAAAAAATCCCAAATCCGTTGAAGTTATTTTGAAACTTGAGCATATATCCCAGATCTACATAATAGACTCATCCCTAAATCAAGTGACCATCCTTATTGGGAGAGCCATTCCATGGCTCATATTCTCATTTGAGGGTTTCACTTTGTCTATCTCATATGTTATGATTTTTATGCTAGTTAATGCTTTTGTTTTTGAATAGATTAGTATTACTTGCTATCATATTTTCTCATATACACCTATTACTATTCCTGAGAAACCTTGGAGTGACATTAGTATGGATTCTTTTCTTTGATTACCTAAGACATTAAAGGGGTATGATTCCATATTTGTTGTAGTGGATAGATTTTCTAAGATGGCTCATTTTATGCCATGTAAGAAGACATCAAATGTTGAGCATGTTGCTGAACTTTTATTTAAATAGATTGTGAGATTGCATGGACTACCAAGAAGCATTATTTCTGACAAAGATAGTAAGTTGGTTGGTTATTTTTGGAAGACTTTATGGAAGATGGGTACTAAATTAAAGTTTAGTTCTACATTCCATCCACAAATAGATGGACAAATAGAGGTTGTGAATAGAAGCTTACGTAATTTGTTGAAATGTTTAGTTGGGAATAAGCAAAGTAATTGAGAGGTGGTATTGGCACAAGTTGAATTTGCATATAATAATTCTATGAATAGGAGTACATGGAAGACACCTTTTGAGATTATTACTAGAATGAAGCCTAGAGGAGTATCAAATTTGGGAAATGTTGCTGGTGAAGAAAAGAGAAGCAGTGTAGGAGAAGAATTTGCTTATTTTATAGAGTCTTTGCATAAGGAAGTGAAATTGTAGTTAGAACAAAGTAATTAGAAGTATAAGGAGAATGTTCATAAGTCTAGAAGACATCATGATTTTGAAGTTGGTGATGAGGTGATGGTTAATTTAAAGAAAGGAAGATTTCCTATTAGAATGTATATTAAGTTGAAGATGAATAAATTTTGACCTTGTAAGAGCTTGAAGAAGTTTGACAGTGATAATGGTTATGAAGTTGAGCTACCTAATGACATGGATATATGTCCTATATTCAATATTGCTGATTTTTTTAAGTATCATGAGTCAGATGATGAAGTTATATTATTAGAAGGTTATCCTAAGAAGCATATTGGATAAGTTGAACATATATTGGATCAAAGAGTTGGCAAGAACAAAAGAGGAAACAATTACTATGAATATTTGATGAAGTGGAAGAATAGACCTATTGAAGATGCTTCATGGATTTTTCAATCTAAGTTGGATTCAGCTCAGGTTGTGACATCTCAATGATTCAGGAGAATCATTTCTTTCAACCTCGATTATCTGATGCAGAAGCATCCTAGGTTGCCTTGGTATCCTGCTCATTTTTGTTCATTCTACAAGTTGGTGCCAAGTCACTATAGCACTCAGTTGGTGTCGAGTTACTCTAGAACATAGTTGGTGCCAAGTTACTATAGCACTTAGTTGGTGCTACATTACCCAATGTATGCTAAGTGACTCTTCATATGCCAAATTACCCAGTGTATGTCGAGTAACCCTTCATGTGCCAATTTTTCTTGCTTATGCCAAGTGTTAGTATTTAGTTTGCGAGCCAACTTGTAGGATTTATTTTGATCATGACATTTATATTAAGATCTTTTCTTGGGATGTGTCTAGACCATTGTTGGGTCGGCCTTCCTCTTATGTAATGTTCTAGAATTATGTGTAAGCCATTTTGGCAAGTATATATAGAGTATTTAGGCTTAGAGTTAGGCAAGTTTTTGGAAGAGGATTGCCAAGCAGAATTGGAAAGTGTGAATTTGTTGTTGGATCTTTGAATGTGAATGTATTTATATTAGGCTATAACCTAGAAGGCCTTACAAATGGGCATGTATGAAGATATTTTGATGAATCAATAAAAGTATTTCACTCTTATTCCTCCTTTTGTTGCTTTTCTCTATGTTTTCTTCCATTGTGTTAACTCTTACAGGGTGGCTTGGATAGCTGGGAGAGCCTTTGGCCCTAGTTATTCATCCTTTACCTGTATCACTTTATAGGATCTTCAAGATAATCTCCCATTAGCTTCGATACCACTTGTGCAAGGTAGTGATACAAAAAATTAAAGTAGATGACAAATAACCCAATTCACTACTAAATGGAAAATATATTATAGTGACATGATCATCATCTTAAATTGGAAAAACTTTGGACAAAGGTTTGTCTCTTCACAGCATATATACACTTTTACAAATTGTTGTTTTAAACAAAATCATGCATCTATATAGAGGAGGACTTAACAATAATTGAGTACCATTTTGTATTAAATTTTATTTATAACCAATACAGGTAGATAGTATTGAAGCCTTGGTACATGATAGGTGTGAAGATAAGTCTACAATAAATAACATGAAATATCTAGAATGTAATATAGGTCTTGTAGATAAGATAAACTTTACTTAAAATGCTACAAATCAAATTTGGTAGATTAGATGGTCGGTTTGTATGTAGTATAATATGTTAGTAGGTTGAATTTAATATAGTCCAACACTTTGATCTACGAGGTACCACAGTTTGATCTCTTTTACCTATTTTATCTTAACTTTCTACTTTGTCAATTTATAACACATGTTTTAAACTATATCATTTATCATGCCAAATATGTATTTTAACCTTTCATCTATCCCTTCATCTTCTTTTGTAATACACTTTTCATTTACCCTTTAATCTTCTTCCAAGGAAAACTTCTCATTTCTCTTTCATTTTCTTTTATAGGTATTGTGTAGAGAAATTCAATTGCCTATGAATCTAGGGAAGAAGATTTAATTGGATTAATGAGCCTTAAAACATAAGAAAGTGAAACAACTTAAAAAATTTCCAAAACTAGGACCCTTATAAAATTAAAAAAAAAAAAATTGTCTTTGTTATTTTTTAAAATCCTCCCATGATGTTTTTCCTATGATGCACATCACCTATGCATTCAAGAATTACACTAAGCTGAAATGCCAAAACTTAAAAGTTTTGTTATGATTTAATTTTTAAATTATAATTTCCTTGTAATCCCACCATTACAGATGGAAAGTACCTTTCCTCTTTACAAGCAAAACATAACTATTTACTAAGTTTAAGTTCCCAAGAAATTTTTTTATATTGAAATTAACTTTACCTCTTCCATATCTTCTCTAGCCTCGTCTAGGCTTTAACACCAATTATAATAAGACAAAATGAAAAGAAATGGATTGAAATATTCAAAAGAAGATAAAATAAAATAACACATGTAGAAGATGCAACAAAGGATCTTGAATGTATGAAGGCAGAGCTTAAATTTTGAAAATGCAATAGATGATCTAACATAAAATCCTAAATGACTTTAATGCATAAACCCTTGATCTTCAATAGAGGAAATCTTAAATGGCTTGAATGCATAAATCCTCAATCTTTAATAGAGGACATCTTAAATGCCTTGAATTATTGAGGAATAACTTAAGAGCTTGATAACTTGGATGCTTAAAATCTTGATGATTATATTAGAAATCAATCAATGGATGGGTTTATAAAGGGCTTGGAATAGCTTACTTTTGCAAGTTGACTTGCCTAGAAGTTAACACTTGAACATCCTAGAGTATAGAAACCAAAGAGGGGGATCCAAAATTGGACTTCATCAAGGGAAAATTGTGCACCTCATTAGCCCATCATGGGTGGAATGTACCCTGGATTGGTAAGTGGTGTACTATGCCCCTAATAATTAGGTGAAAAAAATATAGGTTTGTCTCAAAATAGGTCTCAAGATATAGTAATATATTCTAAGAAAATCCCTTTTCAATGTAAGGAGTAGATTCCAAGTGGATAGATGGACAAAAAGGTTGGACCTAGGGGAAATCAATCCTACATTGAGCTTAACACCATAAAAATAGGAGCTTTCAAGAGGAACTATTAGGTTTTACCCCAATAATAATGAGGAGAAGGAACAAAAAAGGGAAGAATATATTGGAGAGAGAAGAAGATTAATTATTTTGCATTAAATAGGTGTTAAAGATTCATGAAAATGAAGTTCTTCCTATTAGAATGGAGTTTTAATTGTACCAAAAGATTGATCTATCAATGCCTAATACAACCACTCAACTTATACTACACAGGAAGCGGTTAAACCCTTGTCACAAATCTATAGGGGAGCACTAATTTTTTTCTAACAATCTCCCCCTCAACATTACCCAAGGGTCTGAGGATTCAAGCCTATGACCAAGATCTAATACCACTTGTTATAATGGGCTTTTCATTGCACCAAAAGATTGATCTATCAATACCTAATACAACCACTAAATTTATAGTACATAGGTGTTAGTTAAGCCCTTGTCATGAATTCGGAGGGGAGCCCTCAAATTTTTTCTAACAATTCCAATCTAAGATGGTTCATTCAACTCCCACTTTGGGAAAAGTGTGGATTGACCCACAATTATTATAAAGTAGAGAGAAGAAGAACAAGAGTTGGGTGAATCTCAATAAGATATGACAATAGTTGATTGAAGAGAAAAAATCCCCAAGATCAAAGATCCTAACTCCATATACATGCATGAGCCTACAAAGGAAAAAAAAAAAAAAAGATGAAAAGCATAAGACAAAGATAGAACAAAGATGCTATTAATAAAAAAACCCTAAACAACTAGTGAGAGAAACCTCAGGTAAAGAAATATCTCCCCCAATAATATAGTGTTCATAAAACCATTAAAAGAACATAAGTGATGAAACAATAAATTCAAGATGAATATCATTAATCAACATAACTTTTGGATCTATCTCTACTGGAATGAAATAAAAATAGAAAAATGAAAAACATAAGTGATTACTTGGCCTAGTAGAGTGCCCACCATACTATGAATCACCAAGAGAGTTTCTGAAAAAGATGGCATTGAAATATTATAAGAGGGTGGTAACTTGCTAGTACAACCCACCAAAGTTCCATGTATAGATCAACATCCATCGAACCATCATGGCATGGTCTTATGTAAAAGATGTGATACCGATGTTTGGGATTTAGCATGTGTTATGTTTCAATACATTAACTATATCAGGAATTAGTAACTTGTTATGCATTATCTAAGTATAGCATTTAACATATATGTATTTTGATGTTATATGCATGAGTGAGATTTAGAAACTTTGGCTATGTTTCGCATTATGAGATTTAGCATATGTATTTGTGTGTACAAAATAGGAATGAAGTAACAATACATATATTTGAGAATGATTTATAAAGTATACCTAGCATCTAGGGCTAAATTACTATAAGTCATGCTCAGTATCCATACTTGGTATGCCATGGGAGAAATACTATGTACAAGGAGGGTGTACTAATATCCATGTACTTATTGGGTTAAAGAACACACATGTGTCACCCTTTTATAAAGGAACAAGCTAACAAAAGTATAGTTATTCAACTTCAAAGACAAAAAACTAGTATTATTATTTAGAATTTGGATATTAAGTAAACTAATGAAATGTGTAGAAATGTATGAAGTTTATCATTATTATTTTTAATGATTATTTGGAATAAGAATGGATATATTTTCCTAATTTTTAGGGATGATTTTTTAAATGTTAAAAATGCTAAAAATGAGAGGTCTAGTTCCAACCACAATACTATTTCAAAATAAACCTTTTTACATTTGATCTAATAATATGCTATACATGATATAAATAGCTAGATAAATCAAAAATAAAAATTCTCTTTTGATGTATATTTTCTCTTTTATAAAAATTCAAATTTCAACTCACTTGAAATTGATAGTTTTTATCTCACACCACCTTTTTCAAAACAAATCTATTATAACCAAAAGAAAAATTATATATTTATGTAAAGGACTCTCTCCTCTAGAACTTCATATGCTTTAAAAAATTTTTTGGTAAAAAATATTTATTTTTCTATCTCAAAATAAACATCTTCTTGAGTGTTCAAATATATACTTGTAATATTTTGTCATGCCCAATTTACATGGCAAGACATAGTTAATAATATATATATATATATATATATATATATATATATATATATATATATATATATATATATATATATATATATATATATATATATATATATATATATATATATATATATATATATATATATATTGAAGAATATGAAGGTAAGAACTTAATCAATCCTAAGATTCGGAGGTGATGACAATGTTAATGTTATGAAGTTAGTTTACTCAACACTAGAATTTGGGTTTCCAATGAGGTGGTATGGTTGGAGGTCCTGGAAATTGTTTTACATGAAATTAGAATTTCATCGCAAATATACCTATCTAGTCAAGGTCTCACACATCTCAACTTAAACTTATTTACTGAGTTTTTTGTTATTGTTATTAAATTTTAATCTTGCTATGTACATTATTCTAAAAATACATCCCTTAATCATTATTATCATTCTATGAATATTTTATTAGTTAGATATTATACATGTACATTATCCTTAAGATTATCTAATAACTATAATCAAATACACTTAACCATAACTTGCAACCCCTAAATCAATTTAATCAAAAGAGAACCAATATACCATTCATATATTTCTTTAAAAGGAGACACCCTCAACTATTACTCCACCCAACAACTAATACTAAGTATCATATATTTTATCTTCCCTCCCATATACCTAAGGACTCCTACATTCAACACAATTTCTAAACGACCTATACAACTCTTAACAATTATTTGAAAATAATATTTAAAACTATAATTAAAATATACTATATTCATAACATCTAAAAAGAAGCAAAACCAATGTATAACTATTACCCATAATATTATTATTAAACTATATTTAAAATATACTAAAATAACTAGAACCTAAATATACATTTCCCTATTAACAAAGCATAATACTCATAACATTAAACAAACATACACTACCCCACTACACTCATAAAATATTAATTTCTAAAATCCTACTCACCTCCTCCTAACAAATCAGCACATGCCCCAAATTCAACTAAATATTTTCCTTTAACTCCATATTTCTGTATGCTTGCTTTTAGGCATTGTGGTTGGAGGGTCAAACCACAATAACTTCTTCCTATGCACAACCTTAGGTGCCTAAAAAGGCATGTGGTCAAGAAGGGTCAAGCAATTATTAATTTGATTATTGAATGCACTCCACACTCTCCTTTACATTTCTACCTATCCTTCCTTGCTGCCCACGTAATGGCTACGGCATGGTAGTAAGAGAGATGGGAGGGTGGTTTTGAAAAGTCTCTAGGAGTCCTATGTGGGACTTAGGGAATGATTTATAATGTTTGACTTTCAATATAATCTTGTCTCCCTTTTTCCACATGTGGATAGTTTTATTGTAGATTGCTTGGGATGTTTGCTTATTTATTTATTTTAAAACCATGCAACTAGGCGTATGTAAGGGTTTTCTGCCATGTCAGTTGATGTACAATCACTTATTTCCTTCCCTCAAGGACAGGCACTTGTATAGCCACCTACGTATCACATCATCTTAGTTGCTTATTATATTTTGGTTTTCTTTGGGTTGTTTATTTTAAAATATGGCATGTGGTACGCTTGGTAGAGGAGAGGGATCGGTCATATTATATTTATATACTAGCTTATTTATTATGTTAGGTTGGCTTGGAATATAAAAAATATATTTCTTATCTTGATTTTTTTATTTAATGTATATATTTTGTATAGGGACATATCATAAACCAAGATCTCATTCACTCAAGTCTGACATTAATAATGAGGGAGATTTTTTTTTGAAATGATTTTTTTCTAATCATAATTTCAAGATATTATTATTTTATTTAGGGACTAATTACATTATTTGGTTTGCTCATGTACATTTTCCAAAATGAAAATATGCATCTACAGGTCTCATTTAAGCTTAACTTATTTATCTATTTCATTTCATGTATTCACTATAGTTGTTAAGATTAAATTTATTAATGATTTATCATTGCATTATGCATTATCATTTTTTATTCTAATAACAATTTAAAATGAAGAAGACTATCATGTTGCTAACATATCTAATTGCAAAATGGAACTCAAGAAATCTTTAAACTAAAATTTCATTGCATCAAATATTCTAAACACTTTAATGTCATCCAATTCCATAATTTAGGCTATCTACAAACAATTACTATCAATTGAATATCTTACAACTAATTCAATTTCAATATTAACCATCAAACAACTAAATTATTCTAATGTAATTGAGGAGATAAAGATATCAAGGAGATAATGTTAATTCATTCTTAATGGTATATCATGAACCAAAATTCTTTCCTTTAGCACAATTCAAATTTTAGTATAAATAAGAGAACAAATACACAAGAAAATCTCTACTTTATGTTCCTTTCAAAATTTACTTTCAACACAATATCAAACATTAACAAGGGTGGTGGAAA
This sequence comes from Cupressus sempervirens, assembly GCA_028749045.1. NCBI lineage: Eukaryota > Viridiplantae > Streptophyta > Pinopsida > Cupressales > Cupressaceae > Cupressus > Cupressus sempervirens. Next base: position 865,880,245 of record CM053787.1, read on the forward strand.
GACCATAACAAGCTGTATACAATGGAAGGCCCATTTGGTACATAGATTTTGCAATCTCTCTTTCTATGGACATATGAATGAGGATAATAACAACTCCCCTACAATACCAACCTACTTCACATAACAAGTGGAGTTCATCACTCCATTTCTAATACAATAATAAAGAATATTCTTCTCCTATGCAAGAATAGACTACATAAACTTCAAGCTTCCAAGCTCATCAAATGAAAACCTACAAAAAAATTTAAAAAAAATTAAAAAAAAACAAAAAAAAGAATTGGGGAACCATGGAGGCTCACCTCCCAACCTAGGCCTCAAGGAGGCCACCCACCAAGCTTGGGGAAACAAGGCATAAATGGTTTCATACTACACATTCACATTCCATGCATACTCATAACAATATGACAAGTTTTAACAGAATACCATTACAACACATCCCATCCCAAGGCTTTGCACAAAGATTCAACAATTGAATCAAGTATAGCATGAAGGTGGGCTGTCATCATGAGGAGGATTTCAATATATACATATTCTCATCATCAACATGCCCTTTCTGGGCTTACAATATCTTCCTTCCACACACCTCCTTATAACTCCCAAAATGCAAGTAAGCAAGATGAACAATAACTTCCTTTCACACACCTCGTTATACCTCCCAAAATACAAGTAAGCAAGATGAACAATATCTTCCTTCCACACACCTCCTTATACCTCCCAAAATGCAAGTAAGCAAGATGAACACATTCAATTGAACATATACAATCATGTCCACACATGAGAGAGTTCCTCAACTACATGTGTGAGCCCAACTAACCCCTTCACCGAAGCATTTGTTCGCTTCCAAGGGCGAGTGATGCTTCACACCCATTACACAAAACAGATAACATGAAAAAAAGTAAGATTCAATGAAGGATTCACACGAAACTTCTCACATGAAACACTCCAACAAGATCTTATTCCACAAACACAACTAAATACACCAAAAAAAGTCATCATAAAATGAAGAACACCAAGCCTATTCTACAAGAAAAATGAAGAAACACCATGGATCAAAGGTACCAACCTCACTCCAAGCAATGGCAATGGATAGTTGTAGTAGAGTTCCTTATACTCCTCCTCCAAACCCTAGTTGTCTCTAAAGATAGAGAGTGGCCAAGTGGGTTTTCAATTTAGCCATACCCCTATATATCCCTCTCATTTTTGGATTCAAAAAAGAATCCAATTTGTTTGGGGTCTCCTAGGTCAACTAGGCACCCTAGAGGTTGTTATTAGCCCCTTAACTTAAACTACTAACATGGGTAGGGTTTATTTTTTTCAAAAAATCACCTTTGAGTTACTTTATGGCCCTCCCTATTCTAGATAATTTGATTTCAAATTCTCCCATGGTGATAACCTTGTTCTCTTTACTAGTTTTGGCAATAATAAAATTTCTCAATTAAGACATTTTACTCAGAATAAGGTGGCCGCATGATCCATCAACAAAGAACATGTCATTTCACATAACAAATACAAGTGTCAAGTGACACACACCCAAAATGCACTATACATCGAACATGACATGTTTAGAGCATACTCATGAAATGCATACTACACACATACATCACATGTTTACAAAATAAACACATAACAATGAGGTTTATGAATCTTACAAAGATTCACCTTGGCAAAGTCATTTAAAAATGTGTCTATACCTTGTTTTCCTATTAGATTTCCATGGTTCCTCTTTCAACACATCAAACTAGAGCATCAGTAGTCCAAGGGGTCAATTAAACATAAACTACATAAGTGCACATAATAATAATATCCACATTAACATAATTCAAATTAGATTTCTTTTCAGTGTCTTTCAATTATTCCATTTGAAATGTTAAGATATCAAAATTTGCATGTTATAAGTCATCATTATCAAATTAACATCTATTTGCATATCCTAACTATTCATCTGCATGCCATAAAACATCATAATCAATTTAACTTTTATTTATAAATCACAAATCATCAGCATCAAATTGACATTTGCATTGCATCAAAATCTAATAATATCATGTTATAAAGCTGCATCCACATATGTTCAAACAATTCTTACACAATAATAGGTTCTTAGTGCATCTAACAATGTAAAACACTACTGGAGCATCAAAATTAGTAGATAAAGCAATCTTCTATCCCTCTGAGTCTTGAATAACTGTCAAAATATCAAGGTCTCAAATATCAAAATTGTAAATAAGATATCCATGTTGTGATGGGTCGGGGTGAGGCCTCACATCCTCCCCCCCAAGCATGAACTTCCTCTTGGAGTTCATAAAAAAGATATGGGCACTATGTCTTTATCTAAGCTACATCCTCCCATGAAGCCATGACCTCATCATAACAATCCCACTAAACCCTAACCTAGTCCATCTCTTTGCCTCGAAGTGTGAGGGTCTGTTAAGCCAAAATGCGAATGGGATCCAATTTTATTTGTCCATCTGACTCCACCTGCAATGAATCCCAATCTATGATGCAAGACTTTTTATATACATACTTTCTTAATATAGATACATGAAATACATCATGAATGCATGACAGGCTAGGTGGCAGGGCTAAATGATAAGCAACTGGTCCTATCTACTCCAAAATCTCAAAGGGATTCACAAAGTGAGGTGCTAACTTAGAGCCTTTTCCAAAATGGATTGGACTCTTATCTTGTCACACCCGTAGAAATACTTTCTCTCCAACCATGTACTCTCTATCTACCCTCCTTGCACCTGCATATTTCTTCTATCTATCTTGGGCTTCTCTGATGCATTGTCTGATCAATACTATCTACTGCTCCATGTCCTTGATTAACTGTGGCCCTATAGATACCCTATCTTCTATCCTATCCCAACTTAGGGGTGTCTTGTAAGGCCTACCATACAAGACTTGATAGGGTGGCATGCCTATAGAAGTGTGATGTCCATTGTTGTAGGAAAATTCTACAAGATGGAGGTGCTCCTCCCACTTGGATTGGTGGTCCATCACGTATATTCATAACATATCCTCTAGGATCTGGTTAACTCTCTATTTTCCCATCTATTTGAGGATGATAAGGAGTGCTAAAGTTGAGCTTGGTACCAAGTGATCTGTACAACTCCCTCCAAAAGGATGATGTAAATAAGGAGTCTCTATCAAATATTATCTTATGAGGAATTCCATGGAGTCTAACAATATCTTTCAAGAATACCTATGCCACTACAGATGCTGTGAAAGTGGTATGGACTGGTGAAAAATGAGCAACTTTTGTCAAAGTGTCAACTGTATTCTCATTCTTGGCCAATGATATAACTATCTCAAATTTACATGAAGCTTCTTAATACCTGGATGTTCTACATAGGGTGCTTTGTGAGCCTCCAAAATGATGAACTCTCATAAGTTTCCTATGGAGGTTACATAGATGTACCCCTTATGTCACAATAATCCCTCCGAATCCAATGAATAGTCAACCAATTTACCCTTAAGAAGTCTCTAAGACTGGACTATCTGACAAAATTTTGAATAGAATTCATCCTCTGGTAGGTGATGCATAATGTACTCCCTCAAATCTGTGCTACTCACCATGGTAGTGAGCTCATGATGTTGTCTACTCAAGGCATCCACCATCACATTCTCCTTACCCTTAATGTCATGTACATCAAAATAATACTCGCAGAGGAACATCATCCATCTCCTTTGCCTAGCATTAAGATTTGGTTGTGCGAAAATATACTACAAGCTTTGGTGATCTGAATGAAGTTCAAATCATTGCCTTAGAAGGAAATGTCGCCATTGTGCCAATGCATGGACTACTGCTATGAGCTCGAGATCATGAGTAGGATAATTAAGCTCATGCCCATTGAGTTTCCTTGACTTGTAAGCTATGGCTCGACCCTCTTGCATAAGAACAACCCCAATTCCTTCCAAAGAAGCATCTGTGCATACTACACAATCCTTTAAGGGGTCGAATATTGCTAAAATGGGTGCACTAGTGAGTGCCCTCTTGAGCTTTTGGAAGGCCTCCTCACACTTTTCTGTCCACTCAAACTTCTTTCCCTTTCTTTGAAGAGAAGTAATAGGGCAAGCTATCTTAGAGAAACCTGCCAAAAACCACCTATATTATCCTACTAATCCCATGAAACTTCTTACTTCTATGAAGTTGGTAGGTGTTGGCCAATCCAAGATGGCTCAGATCTTGGATGGGTCCACTGAGATCCCATCCCTTGATATTACACGACCCGAATAATGCACTTCCTATTTGAAAAAGGAACACTTTGACAAGCTACCATAAAGTTGATTCTCCCTCAACCACTGTAATACTTGTCGTAAGTGCTCTTCGTGTTCCTTCTCATCATGAGAATAGACCAATATATCATCTAGGAACACTACGAAAAACTTGTCTAGGAAGGTGCAAAATACCTCATTCATGAGGCTCATGAATACAATTAGGGCATTCATGAGACCAAAAGGTACCACTATGAACTCGTAGTGACCATATCTTGTGCAGAATGCAGTCTTGTGGATGTCATTTTCCATGATGTGCAAATAATGATACCGTGACTTCAAATCTATTTTGGAGAATACTCGAGCACCCTCTAACTAATCAAATAAGTCATCAATCTTGCATAATGTGTATCGGTTCTTGATAGTCACCTTATTCAACTGGTGGTAATTAATGCACAATAAGATTGATCCCTCCTTCTTCTTTACAAAAATCACTGGTGCTCCCCAAGGTGATACACTAGGTTAGATATGACCCTTCTCCAAAAGTTCCTCTAGCTAAATCTTAAGCTCATTGAGCTCATGGGTGGTCATCCTATAGGGTGCTCTAGATATGGGTTCAACCCCTAGTACGAGATCAATATGAAAATCAACTACCCTTGGTGGTGGCATACCAGGAAGCTCTTATGGAAACACATCTATAAATTCTTGTAATATTGGATAGTCATTAAGGGAAGGTTCCTCCCCTACATCCTCCTCTCTATCATTATTGGTGATGGCAAAGAAGTGACACCCCTTTCGCATGCACTTCTTAAGCTGCATGGCATAAATCATACGGAGGGATACTAGCCTCTAAACTCCCAAAACACCCTAGGTGTACCATGATCATCTACATACTCGATCCTCTTCCATCTGTAATCTACCTTGGTGCTGTGGGTGCTAAGCCAATCCATGCCAAGGACTACATCATAGGATCCCAATGGAGTAATATGCAAGTCTAAAGTGGTGGTCATATCTCCAATCTTAATTGGGCACTCATGGATCAAAGAATCAACTAACACCTTAGCCCCTGAAGCTAACTCAACCTCCCAATCAACATCTTGTCTAGCTACCACTAGCCTACAACACTCCACTACATGTGGGGAAATAAAAGAGTCTATAGCTCTGGAGTCAAATAGTATAGTAACCTCAAAACTTCTAATCATACCTACAACCTCAATCACTGTAGCTTGATGCTTAACCTGGCTATCATCAACCATTGAGAACACCCTATGTGACTCACCCATATCATCTACTGTAGGCTCTAAGGTGGCTCCTCGCTGACTACTTGCCATGGGACCCTATGGACACTCTCTCACAACATGAGCCATACCACCACAAGCATAACATGGTCCATGGGTTTGAATTTATACTCCTTGTGGCCTAGACTACTGCTGACCCCTGGTCTTTATAGATCCACTAAAACCTCCCCTAGAGGACTACTGAGTCCTGGCTGGCTGTGTATACTAGCTCTATGGCCTTTGATCAAGTCTAGTGCTCTATGACTACCACTATTTGGGATTTGAGCCCTAGTAACCCTATGATGGCCTCTATTTAGTATCATACTACCCTGTCTATTATGTCTATGGACCCTTTGAGGGCCCCGCTGAATGACTTTGATTACACTTCCAAGAGGGTTTTTACTGAGCTCGCTACTGGGAGGGGTTTTGGTTATGGGACCTATCCTAAGATTCCTATCTAGATCAAATATCTTTGGCAACCAATGCCATCTCAACTGCCTCTCTGAAAGTGATAGGGAAAACCAATTGCATTGGTCCTTATAGAGATAAGTTAAGGGCCTTAATGAACCAATGGATGCAAAGCTTCTCATCTCTAATGTACTCCACATAAGGGAGTAACTCTAAGAACCTGATCTCATACTAAGCCACTGTGAGACCCCTCTATTGAAGATCATGAAACTCCTCAACCTGCCTCTATCTAAAGTGTTCTGACAAGTATCTATCCTTGAAATGATCCAGTGAGTGTCTCTATGTTGACTCTCCCTATAGACTCCTTCTACTGCTACCAAGTGGAGGCATGATCTCGTAGTAGGTGTATGGCTAGTAGTTCTTTCAAATTGTTCCCATGGGTACGCAATCCAAAGCACCTTTGTAAGCTCTATAGCCATGCTTCTACACATGTGCCATCTATGATACTAGTGAATGGGGGTGGCTTAAGTCATAGAAGGTCACTAATCTCATCCACAATATCTTGGGGTGCTCTCACTAGTGCTCACTCTAATGTAGGGGGCGGCTTGACCTAATGTACTGATGGTTCCCCAGGATCTGCTACAAGTCTAGGTGGGGGAATTCTACTCCTTTCCCTAATAGTATCCCCATGCCCCTCTGCATCCTGTTGTCTTGGCTGTGAGACGACAAGTGGTAACCTCTACTACACTACTCCTATCAAATTATTAATAGCATTCAAAACCTGATCAATATTTGGAGATTTATTTGGCAAGGGTCCTCCCACATCCTATCCTGCCCCCTCTTGGCCTACAAGGTTTTCTCTAGGACCCCTAGCCCTCTGATGACCATTACAGGTGACTATAGGCATCCTACACAAATTTGCATTTCATAGGTTAGATGTAATAGGTTAGGTTCCTAGTGTTGAACCAAAAGCTCTGATACCAGAATGTCATACCCAATTTACATGGCAAGACATAGTTAATAAGTTTTTTTTTTTTTTTTGAAGAATATGAAGGTAAGAATTTAATCAATCCTAAGATTCGGAGGTGATGACAATGTTAACGGTATGAAGTTCAACACTAGAATTTGAATGAGGTTGTATGATTAAGGTCCTGAAAATTATTTTACATGAACTTAGAATTTCATCTCAAATATACCTATCTAGTCAAGCTCTTGTACATCTCAACTTAAACTTATTTACTGATTTTTTTGTTATTATTATTACATTTTAATCTCGCTATGTACATTATTCTAATTATACATCCCTTAATCATTATTATCATTCTATGAATATTTTATTAGTTAGATATTATACATGTACATTATCCTTAAGATTATCTAATAACTATAAGCAAATACACTTTACCATAACTTGCAACCCCAAAATCAATTTAATCAAAAGGAAAAAAATATACCATTCATATATTTCTTTAAAAGGAGACACCCTCAACTATTACTCCACCCAACAACTAGTACTAAGTATCATATATTTTATCTTCCCTCCCATATACCTAAGGACTCCTACATTCCACACAATTTCTAAACTACCTATACAACTCCTAAAATTTATTTGAAAACAATATTTAAAACTATAATTAAAATATACTATATTCATAACATCTAAAAAGAAACAAAACCAATGTATAACTATTACCCATAATATTATTGTTAAACTATATTTAAAATATACTAAAATAATTAGAACCTAAATATACATTTACCTATTAACCAAGCATAATACTCATAACATTAAACAAACATACACTACCTCACTACACTCATAAAATATTAATATCTAAAATCCTACTCACCTCCTCCTAACAAATCAGCACATGCCCCAAATTCAAATAAATATTTTCCTTTAACTCCATATGTATGGATGCTTCCTTCTAAGCGTTGTGGTTGGAGGGTCAAAGCATAATCACTTCTTCCTATCCACAACCTTAGGTGCCTAAAAAGGCATGTGGTCAGGAAGGGTCAAGCAATTATTAATTTGATTATTTAATACAGTCCACACTCTCCTTTACATTGCCGCCTATCCTTCCTTCCTGTCCACATAATGGCTAAGGCATGGTGGTAAGAGAGATGGGATTGTGGTTTTGAAAAGTCTCCCACCTACCTTATTTAATAAGCCTTACTAGCTTGGGTGGCTAGGAGTCCTATTTAGGACTTAAGGAATGATTTAAAATGTTTGACTTTAAGTATAATCTTGTCTCCCTTTTTCCATATGTGGATAGGTGTATAAACCATGCAACTAGGTGTATTTAAGAGTTTTTTGCCATGTCAGTTGATGTACAATCACTTATTTCCTTCTCTAAAGGACAACCACTTGTATAGCCACCTAGGTATCACATCATCTTAGTTTCTTATTATATTTTTGTTTTTTCTGGGTTTTTTATTTTAAAATATGGCATGTGGTACGCTTGGTAGAGGAGAGGGCTAGGTCATATTATATTTATATGCTAGCTTATTTATTATGTTAGGTTGGCTTGGAATATAAAAACTATATTACTTATCTTGATTTTTTTTTAATGTATATATTTTGTATAAGGACATGTCATAAATCAAGATCTCATTCAATCAAGTCTGACATTAATAATGAAGGAGATTTTTTTTTGAAATGGATTATTTCTAATCATCAATTTCATGATATTATTATTTTATTTAGGGTCTAAATTTTTAATGGATTGTAGTAAGATGAAGCATTATTTGGTTTTCCCATACATTTTCCAAAATGAAAATATGCATCTACAGGTCTCATTTAAGCTTAACTTATTTACCTATTTCATTTCATGTATTCACTATGGTTGTTAAGATTGAATTGGTAATGATTTATCATTGCATTATACATTATCATTTTTTATTCTGATAACAATTTGATATGAAGCAGACTACAATGTTGCTAACAGATCTAATTACAAAATGGAACTCAAGAAATCTTTCAACTAAAATTTCATTACATCAAATATTCGAAAGACTTTAATGTCATCCAATTCCATAATTTAGGCTATCTACAAACCATTACTATCAATTACATATCTTACAACTAATTCAATTTCAATACTAACCATCAAGAAACTAAATTATTCTAATGTAGTTGAGGAGATAAAGATATCAAGGAGATAATGTTCAATTCATTCTTAATGGTATATCATGACCCAAAATTCTTTCATTTGACACATTTCAAATTTTAGTATAAATAAGACAACATCTACACAAGAAAATATTTACTTCATGTTCCTTTCAAAATTTACTTTCAACACAATATCAAACATGAATAAGGGTGGTGGAAAGACCATAACAAGCTGTATACAATGGAAGGCCCATTTGGTACATAGATTTTGCAATCTCTCTTTCTATGGACATATGAATGAGGACAATAACAACTCTCCTACAATACCAAACTACTTCACATAACAAGTGGAGTTCATCACTCCATTTCTAATACAATAATAAAGAATCTTCTTCTCCTATGCAAGAATAGACTACATAAACTTCAAGTTTCCAAGCTCATCAAATGAAAACCTACAAAAAAACAAAAAAACAAAAAAAAGAATTGGGGAACCATGGAGGCACACCTCCCAACCTAGGCCTCAAGGAGGCCACCTACCTAGCTTGGAAAAACAAGGCATAAATGGTTGCATACTACACATTCACTGATGAATCATACTCACAACAATATGACATTTTTAACACAATACGTTACGACACATCCCATCCCAAGGCTTTGCACAAAAATTCAACAATTGAATCAAGTATAGCATGAAGGTGGGCTATCAGCATGAGGAGGATTTCAATATACACATATTCTCATTATCAACATGCCCTTTCGGGTCTTACAATATCTTCCTTCCACACACCTCTTATACCTCCCAAAATGCAAGTAAGCAAGATGAACAATATCTTCCTTTTGCACACCTCCTTATACCTCTCAAAATACAAGTAAGCAAGATGAACAATATCTTCCTTCCACACACCTCCTTATACCTCGCAAAATGCAAGTAAGGAAGATGAACACATTCCATTGAACATGTACAATTATCTTGACACATGGAAGAATTCCTCAACTACACGTGTGAGCCCAACTAACCCCTTCACCCAAGCATATCTTTCCTTCAAATGGGGAGTGATGCTTCACACGCATTACACAAAACACATAACATGAAAAAAAGAAATATTCAAGGAAGGATTCACACAAAAATTCTCACATGCAATGCTCCGACAAGATATTTTTCCACAAACACAACTACAATATACCAAAAAAATTCATCATGAAATGAAGAACACAATGCCTAATCTACAAGAAAAATGAAGAAACACCATGGATCAAAGGTACCAACCTCACTCCAAGAAATGGAAATGGATAGTTGTAGTAGGGTTCCTTATCCTCCTCCTCCAAACCCTAGTTGTCTCTGAAGATATAAAGTGGCCAAGTGAGTTTCCAATATAGCCATACCCCTATATATCCCTCTCATCTTTAGATTCAACAAAGAATGCAATTTTTTTGGGTTCTCCAAGGTCAATTAGGCACCCTAGAGGTCATTATTAGCCCCTTAAGGTACTAAAATGGGTAGGGTTTATTTTTGTCACAAACTCAACTTGGAGTTACTTTATGGCCCTCCCAATTCTAGGTAATTTGATTTCAAATTCTCCCATGGCAATTAGCTTGTTCTCTTAATAGTTTTGGCAATAATCAAATTTCTCAATTAAGGCATTTTACTCTGATATAAGGTGGTTGCATGATCCATCATCAAAGAACATTCCATTTCACATAATGAATACAAGTGTCAAGTGACACACACCCAAAATGCACTATACATCACACATGACACGTTCAAAACCTACTCATGAAATGCATACTACACACATACATTACACATTTACAAAAGAAACACATCACAATAAGGTTTACAAATCTTACATAGATTTGCCTTGGTAGAGTCATTGAAACATGTGTCTATACCTTGTTTCCCTGTTAGATTTCCATTATTCCTCTTCTTGCAAATCAAACTCGAGCATCAGTAGTCCAAGGGGTCAAATTAACATATAGTACATAAGTGCACATAATAATAATATCCACATTAATATAATTCAAATTATATTTCTTTTCCTAGTCTTTCAATTATTCCTTTTGAAATGTTAAGATATCAAAATCTACATGTTATAAGTCATCTTTATCAAATTAACATCTATCTGCATATCCTAACCATTCATCTACATGTCATAAAACATCATAATCAATTTAACTTTTATCTATAAATAAAAAATCATCAAGATCAAATTAAAATTTGCATTGTATCAAAATTTGATAATATCATGTCATAAAGCTACATCCATATATGTTCAAACATTTCTTACACAATAACAGGTTGTTAGTGCATATAACAATGTAAAACACTACTAAAGCATCAAAATCAGTAGATAAAGCAATCCACTATCCATCTAAGTCTTAAATAACTATCAAAATATCAAGGTCTCAAATATCAAAATGAAAATAAGATATCCATGCTATGATTGGTTGGGGTGAGGCTTCACATATTCTTTTAATTACAGTATACTATATTTAAGTAAAACACTATCAACTCTATACTTACACTGACTAGCTTAGCTAATGCTATTCTCAGTCATTACTTCATTTTGTTGGAATTCTTTAGAATAACTGGAGGGGGGGAAGCTGAATTAGTTATCCAAGGTCCAAAAGAACATATAAAACTTTTCAATGCTTAGTAGACCCATATCCACAAAACATTATCATGCATGCATCCATTAGATTTTACAATGCTTAAACATTGTAGGTTATTGTCCAATGTCAAAACAACTTTGCAAAAAATTAAACATGAAGCAACATAAAAAAATTCACACAATTTGACAGAAGGAGCTTATGTGGAAATCCAATTTAGGAAAAACCACTAATAACATGCTACTAATTCTCACTCTTCTGAAGTGATGCCCTGTGAAAGGCCAATGCTTTTAAAGGTTACAATACATGCTGCTAAATGTGACCTAGTTAAAGGGTTTCAATCACCCTGTTAGGAATTGTTGGACTTCTTAGAATAAATGAGAGGGGGGTAAATGACTAATCCAAGGTCCAAATGTATAATTAAATTTTTTCACAGCCTAGTAAACCAATATGCATAAAACATTTTCATGATGCATGCATCCATTAGATCACACAAGCACTTTAAACTTGTAGGTTACTATTAAATCAACTTTCTAGAAATGTAAGCATGAAATAAAATATATTCAATAACACATCTAACACAATTATTTAACACTAAAACCCAATTTGTGAAAAACCACTAGTAACATGATACTCATTCTCACTCTTCTAAAGTGATGCCTTGTGAAAGGCTAACTTTGTTAAAGGTTACAATACACACTATTAAATGTCACTAGGTTAAAGGATTTGATTCAACCTATTAGGAGTGAGCCTTGTTAGAGGACTTTAGATCATTCACTTGGAATGTCACTCGGTTAAAGGATTTACGAATGACTATTAGGTCAAACTTAATCCAAAGGATTTACTCTAGAATAGTACAATGATTATAAAGTAACAATAAGGCTTGATCTAATAACAACTTACAACTCCATTTGTATATTATAAATATCTATTTTTAGTCCTCCATTTTTCTTGGTTTTCACACACTTTGGCTATGATAACTTGTTCACCCTTCAAGCATCCATACCCTTAAGCCTTCTTGCTTTGCTTTCCAATGTAGTTTCTTCTCTTAGGAAACTGAATGAAGAAATTCCCTAGACTCCTTGTCTTCTTTAGGTTCTCACACATGACAACCTTTTCTTCTAACTAGCCATCTCCATAAGTAGAGAATTAACATCTTTTGTTATTTATCCTCCATCGTCCATTTTAGGGTTAGGTTAGATTAGGTAGGATTCAATGAATCTACCCATCATTTCATTTCATTCCCTTCTAGAAACATCTTCTTCCATTCTCTTTGAGTTTTCCTCAAAATGGTTTATCTTAAATTCTATGACACTAGCTCATTAATCTTATCTTAAGCAAGGCTCACACAATCCAAGAAATCAAACTTGTCAGCTTAGATTCACTGAATTCTCAATCTTTCTCATAATGCTGACACTCGACATTAACTAGCTCCTGATGCTCAACACATACTACATTGCTCGGCATGAACTATGAAAACACTTGACACGAACTAAAGTTTACTAGTGCTCTGCATCAACTAATCTTTACTTAGCTTACTTTGATTCACTCAATTTACACTGAAATTGACTTTACTCAGCTCCAACTGATTTTTCATTTGGCTTACACTAACTTTGCTTGGAACCTACTATGTGGATTGTGAAGCTTGGTAGACATAATTCATTTAACTTGTTCTTTTGAACTTAATTAGTGTAACCATCTTTTGGAACCTTAAGTAGATTATTAATCCACTATAATATCACTATCATAAATAATGCTTGTACTTCTTTTCCATATCATAAATAAAGCTTTCCTCTAGGTGCTATTGTCACCTCATTTGATCAAATCCTCTTTATCAATCAAACAAATGGTAGTACTCAAATCATATAAGCAATTGTCTTATCAACAAGTATCATGTTTGAAATTAGTGACAAAATAATTATTGAAACACATATTGATATTTGTATCAATTTTTTTTCAACAATATCCCTATTTGGCATTGATGGCAACCCAAATTGACCAAACTTAATCATTATAACCTATAAAATACCATTTTTATCCCCTTATATTGAAATCTCTCCGTCTATCAACAACTTTCACCTTCTTAATAGGCTACAAAAATTCTATTATAATCCATAGACAATCAGTCAACTCATCCTTATGACTCAATCTAAATCACTTCTTATATCTCCTTTGTAATTAACTCCCTCTTACTAGGTATTCCATGTTTCTTTTGTTTTTTATTTCATCTCTTCTACAGTCAAAATTTCTCCCTCAATAGGATCAATATTTCTCCCTCTGATTTATCACTTAATGATTTCTCCCTAACCTTAGATTTCTCTCTCTTTCACAACAATGCCAAAGACTTGCCATCTTCAAATGCAGATATGAACATTTCTAGAGTCTCCCTCTATCACCTAGCTTGTGACTGATTTGTAACTCCATCTCTTTGATTACTTTACGAAGCTCCTAAAGGAAGATCCACAACATCAATCTGTAACATATGTCAATTTACTTTTTTGATGTAGGGAACTTCTCTTGCTTTTTAGATAGCCTTTGTTAGGGGTATCACCCATACTTTACCTCTTGTATATGTTAGGAATAAGGTGTCTCAACCTTAGATAATTTGTATTCTTATTATTTATTTTGTAAATGTATTTTTTGCAAATAATGTAATTAAGTGTGAGTGTACATGTCTAGTTGGAATATGGATATGTCACTTGACTTGTATGTATCAACATCTTGAATTGTGTGTAAGGAGATCATGGCTAAAATGGTTGTGATGGATTCTTGTAATGCATAAGAGCTATCTTTGGAAGATTTGATGATGGGTGAAGACATGAAGAAATGTGGCAATTGATCATTGAGTACTATACACTAATCTACAAATTGTTGTGGTTTCACAATGCACATCCCATATTACCTAGAAATAGGGACCCCCTACTTTATTTTTTGGCTTTCTAAATGCCCAGTCTAGGTTTTAATTCTTTTTAAGGGTTTTTCCTAGTGTCTTTGGTCAAATCTAGGTCTTGGCTTGAAAACCTAGATTCTAGAAATCAAAATTCTTAGGGAGAAGTTCATTTTGGTGCATAAAAAGTGTGCACTAGCATAGCTAGCACATCTCCTTAGGTTCGATAGTGTGCCAAATAATTAAGGAAAATATTTCCTCTTTGAAATGAATAGTTGTGCATCTGCACACCTCAAAGAGGTTCATTGGGCCTTGGGTCTATAAAACCTAGGAGCTCCCTTCCCTGTTCTTCAATTTTCTTGTTCTGAGCTCTTCGTGTCACATCTACACATCTCTTGAGGTGTGCTAATGCATGTCACCTCCTTCGCTCCACCTACACTCAAAACTTTAAACACTAAGTTAAGTTGTATAGCTACGCACCTATCTAGGTGTACAAATGCATACCTTTTACAATGCTAAAACATTAACAAGCTAACACCCAAGAAAGGTGTGCAACTACACACCTTTACATAGCTAAGTATTATTATGAGAATTAAAGGGTGCACATTTAGCACATGCCATGAGGTGTGCTAAATGTACACCCCTACTTATATATTTGAAATGAAGAGGGTCCACACCAAGGGCAACCTATGAGGTGCACCTGTACACACTCTCATACATTAGAGTTTTATAAGGATAAAGATGCACCTAGCGAACCTCTAAGGTGTGCCACGTGCACCCTTTTTTTGTTTCTAGGGTTAAATTTAGGTTTTTCTAATGTTTTCATCACTTAGGGTTTTTTTTTTTTTTTTCTTTTCTTTTTTTTTTCTTGTAAGTATTACAATTGGTATTATTTGATTTTTCTTTGAGTTTGGACTAATAGACATTGTTTTTGTGTAGATTTAATAGCTTCTTCATTGTCCTCCCTTGCTACAAAGATCATCCCAAAAAGTAGTGGTTTTCAAGTTTCAAAGTGTTCTTGCAAACTTGAGCTTTCAAGATAACTATTTGGAGATCTAGGAAACTAAACTTGGTCATAATAAGTGTAATACATTCCTTGTATTGTGCAACAAACCCATATAAAGGTCCCCATTGATATCAACTCTGATCTAATCAGGACTAGTCAACACAATGTCACACCCCATATCAGTACAGTCCTTGAAGCTGGTTATGACACTCACAAAGAACTATGTTTCTGAAGAAAGGGTCGTGAAGAATATAATTGGAGAGATCATCCTAGATCTATGACCTAAGAACATAGAGAAGGTGTTCCATCTTCCGAGGGTAGATTAGTTTATCAGATTAACCTATCACCAAGTAGAAAGATGTTACAGAGAACATGTTGAGGAAGCATTTGAAATCATTTAGGCCTCATAACTCATTGAGAAGACTCCTCTAGGGTATAAAGTAGGCAAAGTGGACATGACAAGAGGCTCCATGAAAGAGGAATATCAAATATTCAATAATACTCTTGAGTAGAGTCATGGGGTAGCCAGCATCAGGACACTTGAATATATGGATGGTGCATTTTATTGAGACTATCAAGACAACAAATATTCCAATTGATTGGGCTTCCATTCTTAGTGAGAACTTGGATGAGTAGCTAGTGATGATTAATGATAACAATAAGTTCTACATGACATCATATTTGGTGTACTTTTTAGCTACAAGGGTGACAAATTATCTAAGACACTTCAAGAAGGGCAACATGCAAGATGCAAATGCATGGCCATATATAGTATATGCCTAGTCGGTGAAGAAAAAGCTTCCCAAACACATCAAGGAGTACAAGATAATAGATGACACTTTTATATTTTCTGATCTGGTTCATTGAAGGGGATTATACGAAGAGGATGTCAGAGGAGGTAGCGTAAATGATTTTAGAAGTTAAAGCCTATTACATCCAATATAGAAAATTCACTTATTTAAGGGTAGTGAGTACAACTATCAATCCTAAGAAGCTCCCTAGATATCCAAGTGACATACTTATACTACTAGAGATCACTCTACAACTCTTGTCTACCTATGACAGAGTACAAAAGTAGCATAAAATAACTCAAGTGTGGCCTATTACTATAGGACCATTTAGTGTGGTTTGGAGACAAGATAATCAATCTTTTGAGTTTGAGTGGGATCAATATCCTCTGGAGGAATATAACTCTCCTCACCCTTATTTTGATAACATTGGAAGGGTGCAATATTTAGCTGGTAAGACATTCCAACATGAATATGCAATTGAGGACCACTAGATGAACACAGTAGACGACTACAATGTCTATGTAAGGGATTATTATAGGATGACTCTCTATTTGGTGAGTAGTGCCTTGAAGATAAAGGTTCCTTTGAAGGTTATGCAATAGGATACTGAGGATGTCCTTGATCCATTGTTCAAAAGGGATAAGATTGGTGATCAACCCATTATGAATATTGAGATTGATAAGGAAGAAAATTTAGATATTAATCATAGGGCCAGGCATGTTATCAAATTTACAAAGGATTGGATTAAAAGACCTTTCAAATTGGATCCAATTCCTCAAGTGGTATTGTTTCATGCTATAGCTTACCTAGTAAAAGGTCAAGGAGATAAAGCAATAGTACCTACTTTTATAGCTTAGTTAACAGTGAGCCAAAAATAGTGCATCAAATTGATAGAGAAGTTGGATATTATAGGGCTTAGAAAGGAAAAAGCAAGAGGAAGATAACTTCTCCCCAAAGAGCCAAGCTAGAAGAGGAACCAAGTCAAGCACCTCCATAGCCATGGGTAGAAAACATACAAGGGTCAGAAAATGTTGAAGCTACATAGACGCAGGATAATCCTCAAGTACAACCAATTGAACAATGGAAAGGAGAATCTAAAATAGAAGTACAAGAATTGTCTCCACCACAACAAGAGGTACAAGCCTCACCAACCACTCCCATGATAAGTGATGTAGGAGCATCCAATTATGTAAGGGAAATCCTGTATCACCCAAAAATATGCTTAATGTTAGTTTCTATTTGATGTGTTTTTATTTTTGGATACCCATTTGGGTCAAATGGAGATTCGAACTCTCATAGTTCCACTATTGGTTTTTTGCGTTAGAGTTTTGAGCACCTTGTGATATGTGCCAATGTAGAAAATAAGTTATTTTGTAATTGAGACATAATTATGATGAGTTAGAAGGTGTAAGTTGGAGGGATGATTAGACTTTTAATTTAAAGCACTCTCGAAAAAAGAATCAGATGAAAAGGCTTTATAGTTTGAAAGTTATTGCAATTTTAAGTTGCCTAAAGACCCACTAAGAGCACTTCAAAGTCAGATTTGAGGCATTAAATAGCCTTGTACAGTTCCAAAAAATGGGGGATGAGAAAATCTGGTACATAGGACTATAGAGCACTTTGAGAGCTTTCTAAAAATGTAAACAATTCATGAATTAGAGTCTTGGATCAAAAGTTATGCCTCCTAGAAGTTGGTCTACCATTTCTAGTTTTTTCTAATTTTAGGTCAACTTTTGACGTGTTTTCTAGAACTTTCTATTTCGGTGGTGGATGCCAAATGGTATATTCTAAAATGTATTCCTAACCCTAAACCCAATTTTGGTTACTTAAGGACATTTCTGGCATTGTAAAGGTAGTTTTGTGTGTATTTTGGGAGAGGGTACTGTGAGGAGGATTTTTCTCCAAAATTAGACAATATTGTAAGCCCATAGGGCACATCTTTAAGTCTATTTTTATTGTACTAAATGTAATAGAATATAATTTCTAATAATAATATTCCCCCTTCCTCGTTGTGCTCATTTTTTTCTTGGATTGTGCCCTCATTAAGTGGTATTAGAGTTGGTTTTCTTGACTATGTAGGTAGAGCATTGGCTATGAGGTAGTTTGCACTAGGACTATGTGGTTGTGGGTTTTGATATAGTGAGAAGATTCCTCAATGAAGGGAGCATGGTAGAAGGGCCAGAGTTGTTCATCCTAACGTTAGAGCCCTCTAGAGACAAGTCTAGGAATTGCAAGAGGATATCCGCAAAGGCATGAATGTTTTAGGAAATAAAAGTGATGAAGAAAATGAAGAAGGAAATATTGGGGAAGAATGGGAAGGAGATGGAGAAGTCCTAAACTAGGTAGAGGAGAATCTTTTTAGGCCATTTCCAAGCTTGGAAAAAGACCTAAAATTGACATCGACATGTTTTTAGGAAATCTAAACCTGGATGAGTTAATCAACTGCATCAATGAGCTGGAGGAACATTTTGAGTATTAAGATATCAGGGACCCTAATAGAGTTAAGTTTGTGAAGGCCAAAATGAAAGGCCAGGCCAAAATCTAGTGGCAAGAGATTTAATTGGATAGAAATAGAAGAGAAAAGGAGAAAATCACAAGATGGGATCGTATGGTGGACAAACTAAAGAAGTAGTTCATTCTTGTTTATTACAATCTTGATTTATCCAAGAAGATGCAAGGGTTAAAGAAAGTAGAAAAATTTAACTACAAATACACATGAGAATTTTATTGACACCTTATTAGGGTAGGGAATGTGGAAGTAAACAACAAGAAGGTTTCTTGTTACCTTAGTGGGTTAAGACCTAGCATTCAGGAGGAATTAAGTCTAGTTAGACTGACTAGCATTGAAGAGGCATACCAATTTGCATTGAAGAGGGTGCAATCAAGGAGGAATGGGTGGTGGTAGGACATTTGGAGGCTGAAACGATAACCGAAAGAAAAATGAAGATGTGGGTACTAGCTGAAACTAGAGGAATGAGGGTTTCAACCACTCCCATGATCAAAAATTTTTATATCAGAGAGGAAGAGGTAGAGGATGGGGACAAGGTTAAAGAAGAAAAGGCTTCCATGGTACCTATTTTAATTGGAATGAAGAAGGTCATCATGCCTCTGAATACACTCAATTCCAAGGAAGGATATATATGAGAGTTGATGGTCAAGAAAGGGTTGCTCATGTGGATGATGATGTATAATCATTGCATTTAGAGGATGAAAAAAAAGGAGAGGTTCTAGTTAATGAAAGGGTCTTACTAAGCAGTGAGACTAAACCTAGACAAAGTAGGAGTTTGTTTCTTACCAGGTGCAAGTGCAAGGGTAAATGTTGTGATGTGATTGTTGATGGTGGAAGCATTGACAACTTGGTGTTAGAGGAGATGGTCTCAAAGATTAAGTTCAAGAGGGAGAAACATCCCCAACCCTATCAGATTTCTTGAGTATAGGATGATCATAAGGTCCTAGTTAGTGATCAATGTTTGGTAAAGTTTAAGATTGGGAGTTACCATGATGAGGCTCTCTATAACATCATTCCAATGGATGCTAGACATTTATTATTGGGAAGGCCATGGTAGTTTGATAGAAATGCTATACATGATGGTCATGCAAATACATAATCTCTAACAAAGGATGGAGTTTTCCACAAATTGAAGCCCTTGATAAAGGAGGGTGAAAAGGTATGTAATAGTGCTAGGGTATGTCTTGCTAATGGAAGAAATTTTTTGGATGGCATGAAACATCAACATATGTGTTATGCTTTAATTCCTAGAAATGATAAGGAAGGTAGTAGTGAAGTTCCACTTGAAGTTCTAGGTCTATTAAGTGCATATGGAGATGTCATCTTTGATAATGTTCTAGAAGGGTTGCTACTAATAAGGAAAACTAGTCATCAAATAGATTTCGTACCTAGAGGTAGTTTTCCTAACAAGGCTTCTCATAGGATGACTCCTACCAAGATTGACGAGTTAAACACAAAAGTTTAGGAGCTATTGAGGAAAGTTTTGTTTTGAGAGAGCCTGAGTCCATATGCAGTACCTATAGTGCTGGCACTAAAGAAGGATGGAGAGTGGAGAATGTGTATAGACTCTAAGACTATAAATAGAATAGCCATCAAGTACCAATTTTTTTTCTCCAAGAATGGATGATCTTATGGACCGTATGAGTGAAGCTCAGTACTTCACAAAGATAGACCTTAACAGTGGCTATCACTAGATATGGATACAAGAGGGAGATGAATGGAAGACTACATTCAAGACCAAGGAGGCTCTATATGAGTATTTAGTCATGCCCTTTGGAGTAAGCAATGCACTAGGCACCTTCATGTGGCTTATGAATGAGGTAATAAATAATTTTTTGGCAAAATTTGTTATTGTCTATCTGGATGATATTTTGATTTTCAGTAAATCTTTGGATGAAAATTTATTGCACATTTTTAGTCTCCTTGAAAGGTTGAGGGAAGAGAAGTTGTTGATTAATTTGAAGAAGTGTAGCTTTGTCAAAAGGAAGTTAGTCTATATGGGGTTTGTTGTATTAGTTGAGGGTCTCAAAATGGACCTAGAGAAAGTGGAGGTCATTTTTGAATGGCCTACTCCAAGGTCTACCACTAAGGTGAGGTCATTCCATGGTTTGCCTAGTTTTTATAGGAAGTTCATTAGGAATTTCAATAGTATATGTGCACCCCTAACTGAAATAATGAGGGAGGATAGAAAAGAGTTCAAGTGGACTATAGGAGCTGCAAAGAGTTTTGATTTTCTAAAGAAGAAGGTGATAGAGCAACCTATGTTGTCACTTCCTAATTTCAACAAAGTATTCTAGGTGGATTGCAGTGCTAGTGGTAGTGCTATTAGGGTTATGTTAAGTGAAGAAGGTAAACCTATTGCTTATTTTAGTGAAAAATTGAATGAAGCAAAGAAGAAATATTTTGAAAAGAGTTCAAGTGGACTATAGGAGCTGTAAGGAGTTTTGATTTGCTAAAGAAGAACGTGATAGAGCAACCTATATTGGCACTTCCTAATTTCAACAAAGTATTCCAGGTGGATTGTTATGCTAGTGGTAGTGCTATTAGGATTGTGTTAAGTGAAGAAGGTAAACCTATTGCCTATTTTAGTGAAAAATTGAATGATGCAAAGAAGAAGTATTTTGTTTACGATCAGTTCTATGCAATAGTTTAGGCCTTAAAGAAATGGAGGCATTATTTGTTTCCAAAAGAATTTGTCTTGTATATTGATCACCAGGCATTGCATTACCTAAATAGCCATGGTAAATTGAATCAGAGACATTTGAAATGGGTAGATTTTATGCAAAGCTATACATTTGTGTTAAAACATAGATGCAAAAGGTCTAATAGGGTTGTAGATGCATTAAGTAGGAGACAATTACTGTTGATAGTAATGCAGGTTGAAGTGGTTGGGTTTGATGAAATCAAGAATTTATACCCTAAGGATCCTAAGTTTTTAGAGTCATCAAAGGCTTGTAAGGAACCTATTACTCTAGACAACACTAGGTGTGATTTAGGATGGTATTTTGTTCAAGGGCAGTCAATTGTGTATCCCAAGAAGTTCTATGAGGCAGAACTTGATCAAGGAGAAACATAGTTGAGGGATGGAAGGACACTTTGGTTAATATAAGACCATTTCCATTATTAGAGAACATTATTTTTTTGCCTCAATTGTCATAGGATGTGAAGAAGTTTGTGCAAAGTTGTCAAGTATGTCAAACAACCAAAGGATTTAATCAGAACACTAGACTCTATCAGCCATTTCTTGTTCCATCAAAGCCTTGGGAAGACATAAGTATGGATTTTGTTCTTGGATTGACAAGGACACAAAGGGATCGTGACTTAGTATTTGTGGTGGTTGATAGGTTCTCTAAGATGTCACATTTCATTAAGACTCATGATGTAGAGCATATTGCATATTTATTTTTCAGAGAGGTCATGGGGCTACATGGTCTCCCAAAAAGTATTTTTCCTGATAGAGATACTAAATTTGTTGGGTATTTCTGGAGGACTTTGTTGAAGAATTTGAAGATAGAATTGAAGTTTAGTTTTGTACATCATCTGCAGACTGATGGACAAAGAAAATTAGTGAATAGGAGTCTTGTCAATTTGCTGAAATTTTTAGTAGGAGATAAGCCTAAGGGATGAGATTTGATTCTACCACAAGTAGAATTTTCTTACAATAATTCTATAAATAGGAGTAGTAGACCACCATTTCAAATTGTGTACAAGAGTAGTCTAAGGACTACACCAGAGCTAAGAAAAATGGAGCAAGGGGAGAGGACAAGTGTTGATGTAGAAGACTTTGCTAAACATGTCAAGAACCTACATGAGGAGGTACATGCACATGTTACAAAGTTGAACCTACAGTATAAGGCTAAGGTAGATCAAAAGAGGAGAAGTAAGGAGTTCCAAGTTGGGGATCTGGCTATGGTATACTTGAGGAAGGAATGATTTCTAGTGGGTACCTACAACAAGCTGAAGATGAAGAAATTTGGCCCCTACATGATTTTGAAGAAACATGACTCAGAAAATGCATATGAGGTGGAGTTGCTAGATGGGATTCACATTTCTCCTAATTTCAATATTGAAAACTTAACAAAATATCATGATGATGGCATAGATGAGGATTTGATGCTAGAGCCATGTCCAATTCCTACTAATGAGAAGGAAGAGATTGAAGAAATTTTGAATAGTTGTGTGGGCTAGAGTACTAGAAATAAATGGTACAAAAAATACCTAGTGAAATGGAAAGGATGACCAGTAGAAGATTCAACATGGATATCTACAGTGGAGGTTGATCATTTGGGTTTTCCTCTACCAACTATAAAATTATAGGGTCACTTTTCAATATCACTTAGGTGTTTGCTATAGGAGTATCCAATGGTGTAAGGGCAATCTTGTATCACCCAAAAATATGCTTAATGTTAGTTTTTATTTAATGTGTTTTCATTTCTAGATACCCATTTGGGTCAAATGGATATTCCAACTCTCATAGCTCCACTATTGGTTTTTTGGATTAGAGTTTTTGAGGACCTTAGGATAGGTAACAATGCAAAAATAGGTTATTTTGTAATTGAGCCATAATTATGATGAGTTAGAGGGTGTAAGTTGGAGGGATGATTATAATTATAGTTTAAAGTAGTCTAGAAAAAGAATCAAGTCAAAAGGGTTTACAGTTTGAAAGTTATTGCACTTTTAAGTTGCTTGGAGACCTCTTAAGAGCACTTCAAAGTCAGATTTGAGGCATTAAATGACATCATACAACTGTAAAAAATGGGGGATGAGAAAAGATGGTCTATAGGGCTATAGAGAAATTTCCAAAAATATAAATGGTTCATCAATCAGAGTCCTAGATCAAAAGGTATGTCTCCTAGAAGTTAGACTTGTTGGAAATTTGATTGAAAAGCTCATTAATGAAGATCAAAGAGGGAGATTGTTCCAAAGAAAGAAGATTGTTGTTAAAATAGCTTTTTGAATCATTGTTTTGTCATTGATGTCAAACTTTCTATCTAGAGGAATGATATTTTATTATAAGATCCAAGTACTATCACTTAGTTGATTGATGGAGAGGATTTGATCAACAAGATGTAATAAGAGCACCTAAGGGAAAGGTTGAGTTATGATGTTGTAATGAAGTACAAGGATCAATTAAGACAATGGTCAAATGATGTATTGATTAAATATTCAAAGATACATAGGTTGGTCACACTTAGAAACATTGGAGGAAGAAGTTGTAACAAGGTTGACTGCAAAGCTTAAACTAAGATCATTAGTGGGTCCTGAGAAAGTTAGTTGAAGCTGAGAAAATTCTTAGTTGGAGCCAAGTAATAAGAAATTCTAGTGTGTGCCGAGTGATCTTCAGGTGCAGAGTATCAGGAAAAACATAGTTGATGCCAAGTAACATAGTATGTGCCAAGCACCGATATTTAAGTAGTGCCAGGCTGCTGCATTATTTCAAATGACAAAGATTCACAAAATCTAAGCTAACAAAGTGGTTACCTTGAATTTTGCAAACTAGTTGGAAGATAAGGATGATGAGCTGGTGGCACAAAATTCTATGTAAACCATTTTTAGGAAAATTCAAGAGGATTATTCAAGAAGTTTCTAGAGGAAACAAATAATTGGATCGATACAATGAATCATACCTAATCCATACGAATTGAAATTAAAGGAAGGAAGAAACAAGTGATAAAAAGAACTCCAAGACTTCTATTTAAGGAGTCATAGACCAAGAAGTAAATGTTGTTGATGCTGCTGCTGCCAAAGAGCCAAATTGTGAAGTAGTTAGAAGGGTGTCAAGGTAAAGGCATCTAGGAGAAGGAAGAGCATAGAGGCTCTACTTCTACAAGTGGTCAAGAAGAGATGATTGCACTAGTACATTGAGCATGGAGACTCAAGGAGACTAAGCTTGAAAGGAAGCCAAGTTACCAGAGTTGCAAAGATTGAAGGCCAGGCAATGGTATGAGTTGAGAAGTGATCTAAGATTTGCAAGTTAAGTTGTATGTTGTAGTCAGGTCAAAGATTTTCTAATACTCTCTAGCAATTGTATTAGCTATGAAAATCCTATGGACTTAGGTTTGTTTAATAGCCATTTGTAAATCCTTTAATAGTGTGGCATTTCAAGTGAATGTTCTAAAGTCCTTTAACCAGACCCACTTCTAACAAGGTGGTTAAATCCTCTAACAATGTCACATTTAGTAGTGTGTTGTAAGCTTTTAACAAGGCAGGCCTTTCATAGGGCATCACTTTAGAAGAGTGATAATTGAGTAACATGTTATTGGTGGTTTTACCCAAATTATGTTTCCACATAAATCACTGTGTTATGTGTTGATTTCTTATGTGCTATTCTTGCATGTTGATTTATAGTAACTTGCTGGTTAGAAAATTTAAAGCTTTGTTTAATGAATGGTTGAATGGGCTCACTATACTTAGTGAAAAGTTTGAATAGGACATTTGGAACTTGAATAACTAATTCACACCCCCCCTCTTAGTTATTCTAAAGCATTTCTAAGAAGACCACCATTTCTACATTCTTCTAATTTTACACTGACTTCTGATGTGTTTTCTAATACCTTCTACTTTGGTCATGCATGACAAATGACATATTCTAAAATTTATTCCTATCCCTAAACCTAATTTGGGTTAGTTAAGGACATTTCTAGCATTTTAAGGGCAATTTTTGGTGGAGTTTGGGAGAGGGTATTGTGAGGAGGATTTTTCTCCAAAATCAGACAACATTATAAGCCCATAGGGCACATCTTTAAGTTTATTTTCATTATACTGAATGTAATAGAATACTAGTTCTGAGAATAATATTCCCCTTTTCCTGTTGTGTTCATTTTTTTCTTGGATTGTACTCTCATCAAGAAGAAAGAAAAAGACTCTAGTCAAGAGGAGACAAAAGGTTGTTAGGAGAGTTATTCCTTTCCCATCAATCTTGGAAGTTATCCTAGAAGAAGAAGAAGAAGAGGATTATGAGGATGAATAAGATAACCTTCCTTTGAATTAGAGGACACATCTTGCCAGAGCCATAAAGTTGAAATGGAGAAGATGCTCCACAATTACACCACCATCCATTCCTAAGTAGTCTATTATAGTCTACTATATCAAAAGATTAACTATAGTAATGGATTGATGAGCTGGAAAGCCAATGCACTGATGTCTTTCAGATGTTAGATTTTGTTTTTATGTCAATTGGCACTGAATTGGTAGGAGATAAAATAATGGATACTCCAACTAATCAACCTCAAGAGGTAGATTGGAGTTAGTTTCCACTTGAGCCACAAGGAACTAAATAGATAAAGTATTGACTACTCCTCTCCCTCCAAGAAATGAAGAAAAATAGGTTCAAGTAGAAAAAGAGAAATAGCCACAAGTATCCTTCAATGAAGCATCCGAGGAAGGAAAAATAAGTGAGCAACCTCAACGGACTTCCCAAGATGAAAATGTGAGAACTATAGACTCCACAGACACAAAGACTCCTAATGTGGATCTCTCACAAAAGGAGAAGACTCTAGAGAGGATTGATAAGGGGAAGAGCATAATAGAGAAAA
Source organism: Cupressus sempervirens (assembly GCA_028749045.1). Lineage (NCBI taxonomy): Eukaryota > Viridiplantae > Streptophyta > Pinopsida > Cupressales > Cupressaceae > Cupressus > Cupressus sempervirens. The sequence goes on from CM053787.1 coordinate 865,906,595, forward strand.
CTCTTTCACCAACAAAAGGAAAATCTATGATAAAAAATGTTCTAAGATGGCTAAGAAAAGAGATGATTAGAAATAAAAGGCAACACTCCATTGAGGAAGAAGATATGAAAGAATTAATTGAAGTTCTCCTAAAACCTGAGTCATTGCCTAAAGATGCATGGGTATTGGCCTTCATTACGAGTTATCTGAACCAAGATTTATTTGCTCATGTTGCTACCCCTCCTCTACATATAGATGTTGAAGAATTAAATTCAAAGGATTATCAAATCAGGGAGGTTATGCCTTGGAAACCCATGTTAGACACTGCTAAGTTAATGGTGACAACTAGGATTAAGGAAATGTTTAGGTGCTTGGAAAAGAATGAGGCAGAATGGATAACCATTTAGAAATAGAATGAGATCCTAAAAGGATATCTAAACAAAGTTGTTGGTCCCTTAGATCCTAAAAATCCTAAGGAAATGTAGAATATAACAGTGGAGAAAAGGGATAGGGAAGCAATCCAACTTGATCCATTTTTGGGAGCTTGTCAGCAATGGTGAGAAAGTTTTGAAGAAAAAGGTGCATAGATTATATAGGGAAATCTTAAGCCACTACATGATATGTAGGATAATGTAGATTAGTTAGTGGCCATTTTGAATTAGGATTTTGGTTTGATGGACAAAGTACATATCTGGGGCAAAGACCTGCAAGCATCATAGTCGATAAAAGGTCAAAGGTATCAGATGTTAATGGAGGTTTATACAACACAGGAGCTAGATAAAATTGATGAATAGATAGAGATGATTTTGGATGGAAATAAACTAATGTAAACATTACATGTAGAGATTCATAAGCTCAAGAATCGAACCCAAGAGAAAATTTTAGAGGCAAAGAAACATTATAGTGATGCATGCTTAGATATTTTAGAAGGTGATTCAAGGGACAAATTGATATGTATGGCCGTAGTTGTTGAGTAGTTCCAATTTTTTTTTGAAGAAGATTATAGTGATGATGATATTAGACAAACATTCAGAATGGAAGAAGCCTTATTAGATTTAGGTGTTAAACTAGGAGATTTTGTGGAGACTCACATTGAGGTGGGCAACTATAGGCAAAAAGTGAAGAATAAGTATGAAGCCTTATATTTTCCATATGTAGCTCAAGTCACCAAAAATATTGAGAAATTCAAGAGTAAATACTTAGACATAGCTCTCATATGAAGGGGAACAAAACTAAGAACTTAGAATTTTAGTTTTGACACTTGGTGAAATTTTGCATTTTTTGAACTTGCTTCCAAGGTGCATAGGTGTACTACTTCCGAGGTGCACTTTTTTAGAGGTACACCAAAAGTTTTTGAAGAAGTTAGAGGTGCAGTAATAGTTAACTATCAATTATAAATTTAGAGCTTTCCATGCATCTGAATTTGCATTCTAATAATAGTTTAACTCCTACAAGTACGTAGTGAAGATGGAGCTTCTATTTTTGGCACTTCCAGACATTCCCACATCATCTAAAGGATTTCTTCTTCTTATTTTCTCATGATTTCTTTATTTTATAACATGTAAAGGATCATGCATCCATTTAATGATATAAATATGGATGGTTTCCTACTTTGCACTAGTTAGATAGTTAGTTTGTATATAAATATATTTATTTTATTAGTTAGAAGCATATGTTTGCATAAAGATATCTCTCACTCCAAACACAAATTGAGGAGAATATTTCTTACAAATTCAAGAATGTAATATGTATTATGGGTCCCCATTATTTTGATACAATAGTATATGTTATTGGCACTTGCATTTGGAGTGTAGTGATTCTTCCCTAAGTGTGTTATATTTTGTGGTTGTATTCATGAAATGTAATTGAGCTAATAGTTTAATTGCATTGTTCTGGTTGTGTGATCTTTTAATTCTGGTATTTTCTATGGGTCTATAATTTTTGCTGATTTACTTAGTTTGAGAAGAGATCACCATATTGTTCCTACATAGCTTTTCATCTCACATGAGTGCACTTTCTATGGCCTCACAATTTGATGAAAAGTGAAACATCTTACAGTTACTAAATTCTCATTTCCAATTGCATCAGTGGTATTAAGGAAGTGTTTCTCCTATTTTAATTTGTTACCTACCAATTTTTTCAAAGGCTTAACTCATAGACACATTGTTTTTGTGATTTATGTCTATTAGGATTTTTCTTTTATGTTATTTTCTTAAACTTCTTGTTACCCTATCTTTGTTATTTGCATTTACGTTTGTTGGTTAATTTAGGAATTCATATAGTTTCCTTGTTAGATTGCTTTCATTAAAAATGAAAAATACAAAAAATATATTTCTTTTTTTTGTGTGTTTTATTCTTTTGAGATAGCAAGAAAATTCTACATGTTATTCAACTTTTTCAGAACTAGAAAAGGACTCCTCATGAACAAAGACATTTATCTTTAATTGAGCAGATTCTAGTAAATTGCAAGATCACCCAAAACCTTGGAGTTGATCCTAGATCAACTTTTCAAGAGAGGAGTTCAAAAGGATTCCTATCATTAAGCATCACACAAAATGATAGCTCAACATGACTCACACATGGGGTTCCCAATTTTTTTTTGGGTTCCTACTTTTTTAGAGAATGATAAAACACTAATACAATTGTTTTTTGGAAGTTTCCATAGATAGGAGGGAGAGAAAGTGTATTGTTGGTATAGTATTTTTCTAATGAATTGGTTTTCTATGTCTTGAAATAACTTGCACTACAATTGTGTTGTAACCTTTTGTATTGAAGATAATACAATGTGCAGGTTTTCAAGGGGGTTGTTTTACTGAAAGGTTTTCCCCCACTAGCATATCTTTGTGTTTATGTGTTTTCTTTCTCTATCTATTTTCTGTATTCATGGTTGACTGCAATATTATTTTTTACATAATATTGAATTTGAAATTTTAAGGATTTAATAGGAATTTCTACAATACTTCCCTTAAGGGATTAGTGTAGAAAGCTATTTCTGCACCTGAGTTTCCTTACGAGTGGTATAAGAGCTTGATCAACTTTTGATCCTAGTTGTTGGGTAGGTTTTTTAAGAAAATTTCAAGTTCAGAGGGATTTTTGTGTAGAGAATTTTGAATATTACTTTTAGATTGAGACGACTAGTTCATCATATAGAAAAATGGAGGTGGAGAAATTTAATGGCAGTAATTTTGAGTTGTAGAAACTCAAGATGGAAGACTTGCTTGAACATTGTGATCTATGAGAGGAAGCTTCAATTGGTGCGATGCTCGCATCAATATCTCAACTAGATTGGGATCTCAAGGGTCATAAAGCTAAGGGTCTCATTAGACTCTATTTGGCTAATTTAGTTCTCCTGAATGTTCTTGATGAGAAGACCACAAATAGTTTGTGGACATAGCTTGGGTCTGTGTATTAGGCCAAATCTCTGGTGAACAAGTTGTTCCTGAGGAAGAAGTTGTATTCTCTAATAATGGAGGAAGGAGGATCTATTATAGATCATCTAAATGCTTTTAATTTATTTATTACATAGTTGACATCATTTGCTTTCATGATAGAGGAGGAGGATCGATGTATGACCCTATTATGTTCCTTGCCAAATTCATGGGACCATCTTGTGATGGTTCTTGGAAGTACTTTAGTCACTTTCAAAGTGGATAATGTGATGTCTTCAATTTTATCTGAGGAGACATGGAGAAAGTCTTCAGATTTAGCTAAGGAAACTCTTGATGTTTGTGAGAGATCTGACAAAAGAGGGAAGAAAAATAACAAGTCTAAAAAGGGTAGATCTAAATCGCATGGAAAATCAAAGACTCCTAGAAAGTCCAAAGCAAAATGTTGGAACTATGATAAGTCTAGGCACTTCTATAAAGACTATAAAGAGCTAAAGAAGAAGAAGAGGGCCTCAGATTTAGGTTCAAAAAGACCTCAAGAAGATGGTGATGCTTTTATTGCAGCCTTGGTAGTGCATGCATCTAATGATGTGTCATTGATAGACTTGTATGATTCTTTCCACATGACCTCTCATCAAAGCTAGTTCTTAAAGAATGAAGTTTTTGATGGTTCCTACTTTTTTGGAGAATGGTAAAACCCTAATATGGTTGTTCTTTGGAAGTTACCCAAAAAGGGAAAGTGCATGGTATAAGCATTTTTAGGTTTATAGATAGGAGGGAGTGAAAGTATATTGTTGGTATGGTATGTTGGTACTAAATTAGTTATCTGTGTCCTAAAGAACTTGCACTATAAGTGTGTTGTAACCTTTTGTGTTGAAGATAATACATTGTGTAGGTTTTCAAGGGGTGGGGTTGTTTTATCAAAAGGTTTTCCCCACTAGCATATCTTTGTCTTTATGTATTTTCTTTCTCTATCTATTTTATGTATTCATGGTTGACTGCAATATTATTATTTACATAATATGCATGGAGATAATACAATTTAAGGAGATAAATGATAGGTTATTTTAGAAAAAAAGGTCCTAAGTTTTATGGAGTTAACTATGACAATAGGAAAGATAAGATGGAGACACATCTAGTATGCATGGGTCCAAGATATTGGCTAATCACAAAGAATGGGAAGACCATTGTTTAATAAAATGAAATTTGAGAGTGTATTGAATCTAAAAGAGATTTGTTCATGCATAACATGCTTGCTAGAGAAGAAATTTTGTCAGGAATTCCTAAAAAATGAGTATAATAAGGTACAATCCTTGCCATCATCTAGTGAAATTTGGAAAGAGTTGGAATCTACTTTTAAAGGTGATCAGAATGCTAAGAGGGTTAGATTACAAAATTGGATATGTCTATTTCAAGAAGCTAAAAAAATGAAAGATGAATCTGTAAGAAGCTATTGCTAGGACTCAAAATTGAAGCACTGATTTTGAGTACCATTCTATGAACTAAGTCTAAATGAGCCCTATAAGAGTTTTTCATGCATATGTAATCAGCTATAATTTTGAGGCCTATGATGTGTTTCATGTGTTTAGAACTTTTCATTTAGTATATGCATGCATCCCATTATGATAAGTTATCATTCCAAGTTATTATGTGAAGTGTCATTTTGTGCATTTCTCAAATCAAGATGCTAGTTTTCTTTTGAATATCTTGCACTTGGTAACATTTCATGACTATCCACTTTGGGAGTGTCCATTATGCATATAAAAGAACGTATGTTTTATATTTAGAATCATTTTGATATGATTTAATAAGGTTTCAAATCCCTCAAAGTTGGTTGTTTATTGATGTCATGTTGATGCACATTGCTTAGAATTTTGGGTAGTCTTATTTGACTAGTTATAACTTTGACCTAGTTGAACATATTGAGAAATTTGTTTTTTCATTGAATTATATGGGTTAGACACTTATTATATTCTAAGTTTGAGCCTATGAGGAATTTGTTTGACTAGTTTTGAAATGTGATTTCAAATACAATTTCTGAAGTTCCATTGGTAACAAAATATGCAAATTAATTAATATCCCTATTTAGGATGTTATAATTTTGAAACAATGATATAGGTGACCAAAAAAATTACACCATTGTGTCCTAGACTAAAAATAATTTGAGTATGCTAGTTTTCAAGTTTTCAACAATCCATTTGTATACTTTTCTAGACTAATTCCATTCACAAAAAATCACTATTATGCTAAGTGGCCTAGTTCTGCAATACTAGATACCCAACTTCATGCACTTGCAAAATATGCCTTATTATTCATCACAAGCCAAAAATTCATATTCATAATCTCCATGTGATAGTAAACTAATGCCCCATATTTCAAATTTCTAAGTGTTCATTTGACTTGTTTTCAAATCAAAACTGAATGTGCTTTTCTATTTCTGACATGTTGATTGCAGAATTAGTTTTGAACAAGAAACTTTGACAGTCAATATCTTTTAACCTAGATGTCATCATGAGATGAAGTATAATAGGGAGAGATTATTTGGACCAAAAAATAGATGTGCAAAATATTAGACTAGTTACCTAATTTAGTCGAGTTGTTAAGCCAATCTAGGGGTCTCCTGACACAAAGTGAGAGCGTTCAGGAAATGGTAGAAAATAAGTTTTAAAAGTTAAAATAGTGATTGATTTCAAATCCAATCATTATAAGTAGCTTAGTTGATTAGTTTGGGAGGGTCAAGTGCTTGAGTCAAAAATTTGTTTAGCCAGGTCACCGTATGACCTGACTTAGCCTATCAAAGTGTCCTTCTTTAGGAGGGATCATTTTTTATACTTGGCATCTTAGCTTAATCCTTGAGAAATCAATATGAAAGCATCATCATTCAAACCCAAATGGATGTGTAAATTATATGCATAGTGAGAAAGGGTAAAGCACATAATGAATGATAAATGAAGGAAAGCGCATTGATAAGAGGAAAATATTTAAGGATGGAACATGTATGGAAGGTAGTATGGTGTTATCAATGATAATGAATCTTTTTGTAGCTCACACCATGTTTGGTAAGGCTTCTCTCCACTAATCAGAAGTGATATAGATCTCAGAAAGCCAGCTTATGTCATTGAAAAATTTCCATGTTAGGCTCATGAGAATTGTGTTAGATGTGAATGTGGAACCTATCTCTACACTATGGGATCTTCCAGAACCATATGCATTTATTCCTCTCATAGCTAAAAAGTTTTTAAACCAATAATAGAGATTGATTGACTTCTCATTGAAAGGGTCTTGGGAACTAAATCTTGGAATAATCCACTTCCAGATTTCCTTGTTCTAGAGGTGCACAATGTTTACCACTAGTCATGAGGAGAGAGCATTTTTTTCTTAAGAAAATACACTATTTCCAAGCACACCCACGATTTTGAGTTTCAGAAGGGGTGATTTGTTAGACAAAAATCAGTGAAATAGTGCAAATGAATGTATTTATATTCATAGATTAAAGTGGCATGTTTATTCTTGGGAAGGATGTGGGAATTGACATAAAAAATAAAGAGAATGACTTTAAAATGTATAGAATAGAAAGAGAGACATATCAATAGTGACCGAGCTCAAGAACATAGTAATGACCGAATGTCAGAAAATTAATAGTTTGTGAAAGATTCAATATTTGTAGATGACATAGTTGAATTTATGTATCAATCAAAGCATGTTAAAGATGAGTTAACTTGACATATTTAATGCATGAATCAATTTTATTAAGCAATCTAAGGTGAAGATTTAATGAGAAGTTTCAAGAAGTTTCAAGAAGTTTCAAGGAAAGAAGAAGATAGACAAAATGTTGAATAGATTCAATGAATCTGATAAAATCGTAAGATCTATGGTCATGTTTAAGAGGAAATAGATAAAATATATCTATTTAAGGAGACATATGAGATATTTTTCATGTTTTTTTAATTGGTAATTTTGTGAAGACAAAGTACAAGAATAGAGTTGTACAGGAACTATGAGAAGTTGGTGAAAGAGAGATTTCTTAAAGTGTTTCCAAGCATGTTAGTGATGAAGAATGTGATGAAGATCAATCAATGAACCAAGAATGAGTTGAATAGATATTTAAACATTAAAAGTGAGTTGTATGATATCTAATCAACTTAGATTTTACTTTCTAACTATTTTGATAGTAAAATCCTTTAATCAAGATTGACCTAATAGTCATATTGTAAATCCTTTAATCAAGGTGATATTTTGATGGTATATTTTAAAGACCTCTATTAAGGCTAATATTGATTAAATGCATTAACAAGGTCACACCTAAAACTGTGTTTTGTAACCTTTAATAGGTTTGGCTTTTAACCGAGTTCACTTTAGAAGAGTGAAAAAGTGGTAGCATATTAATTGGTGGTTTTTCCCAAATTGGGTTTCCATGTTAAATCGTTGTGTCATATTTGTGTGAGCATTGTTTTCATGTTTCATGCTATTTATTGTTATATGTTTCTATTATTTGGATAACACTAAAACATAGAGCTAAGTGTTGATCATAAAATAAGTTGGATTACCGATGAGTTACTATATTGACCAAGTGGATTTATGAGTTTGATTAAGTTTTTTGTATTTGTTACAAGTTGGATTGGTACATCTGGACCTAAGGATAATTGATTCACCCCCCTCATAGTATTTCTAACCATTCTAACAATTAGTAAAAGATCATTGGTGCTTGCAAGAAAAGTTTGAAGGGACTTAAGTTGAAGATCAAGTTGTCTAAGAAAGAGGCGCCCGAGATAAATAAAGGGAACTTGCCATCATGGAAACATACATGATGAGATTGCATCTATCTATATTTGGAGATTCTACACTATACCATTTGGACAATGGACATATTGAAGTGTCTTAACCCATGATAATTGAGAAAATAAAAGAGAATGAGGAACACAATCAAATATTGATAGATCTGGCATCTTCCCTAAGATATTTTGATTTTGATGATGTGAAGGATTGTACGATTGTGAAGAAAATGTGGGATATGTTCACACAAATTCATGGAGGAGACAAAAAGGTGTTAAGAGCTAAAGAAGAAAGTTTGAGAGGAAAATTTGATGACATGGAAATTAAAGAAGAAGAAATTGTTGCCCAATATTGTGGCTAAATTAGAGAAGTGGTGAATGTAATTAGAGGAAATGTAGTAGACATACATGAAGAGAATTTGATCAACAATTTATTAAGGAATTTACTTCCTTTTTATGCTATTATAATATCTGCAATTCAAGAACTAAGATGTACACTTGGTAATGATAGATGATCATGAATAGTCTAATTGGTAGACTCACTGTATTTGAGTTGTTATAAAATTTTGATTATTATATATCTTGTACTACTGAATGTACTCTCAAGTCTCAATTACTTCTTCATGGATCTAAAAGAAGAAAAAGTGAAAAAGGTAAGTCAATGAACAATGATAGTGAATCATATGATAACCTTAATGATCTAGAATCATTATTGGCAAGAAGGCTACCAAGAGGAAAAGGAAAATATAAAATTAAACTTCCTATAATCTATTTTACACAAAAAAAAATTGGCCATATTGTTGCAAGGTAACTTGATAGAGATGAAAAGGAGGAAAGGAATGGCAATAGATAATAAGGAAGGAAAGACAATAGAAACAACTAAAGTAATAAAGACTACAAGGGAAAATATAAGAAATCTTGTCCTTGTTGAAGAAGATTGTTCTGAAAGTGATTTTGATGAATATGGTGAAGAAGTTGTTTATGTTGCAATGAAAGATGAGTTTGAAAAGCTAGAACACTATAATGGAATTTTTCTTAAGTTTGGAAATGATGCACCATGTTATGTAAAAGGAAAAAGGATCTATTATATTTAATGAAAATATCAGATGTGACAATGCATATTGGCTTGATGTATTGAAGTATAATCTATTGAGTGTCGAACAACTGAATAGTTTAGGATACTAAGTTGAATTTCAAAACAATAAGGAAACAATCTATGATGCTATAGGTGAATAGATTCAAAGTGGATAGCCAACAATAGGTAACTTGTTCAATTTAGACCTATCTAAAAATGCATTTTTATTTGCATAATTTGAAGATATTTGGCTATGAAATAAGAGGTTGTGTCTTGTGAACTTTGATAATTTGGAAAGCATTAGTAAGATGGAAAGAGTAAGAGTATTGGAGAGAATAATAATTATAGAAAATAATGTTTCACAAAAGTATTGGAGAGAAGTCACGAGTGCTAGTTTTTATATAGTTAATCGAATTCAAGTCAAGAAAGGTACAAAAGTAATCCCTTTTGAACTATGGTATGGTTATACACCTAATGTCAAAAATTTCAAAGTATTTGGAAGCAAGTTTTATATATTGAAAAGTTAAAGAAATGGAAAACTTGATGCAAAGAGTGATGAAGGTATATTCTTAGGATATTCCACCAAAAACAAGGCATACAAGTGTTTGAATACTAACACTAACAAAATTATGGAAAGTGAAAATGTTAAAATTGATGAATTTGTAGAAAAGAATGAAGAAGAATGCGATAAGTAACTTGAAGATTACAAAAATTTTGTATACATCTATGAAGGAGATCCAAGTACTTTACATGATCAAGAGAAAGAGACTATCGGGCATCAACAGATAGGAACTATCAAGTTATGACAAAGAAGCTCTTTTGAGCATTGGAAAGATACGAAACATCATGTTATATAAGCCAAGTCACATAGAGAGATGAGGTAAGTGTAGGGTCATGGTGTGCCAAAAAGTGGTGATCTAAAAAATATGTAGTTCTGAAATGCCATAAAGAATTTCAAAATCTATTCTGACTTTTTCCCCTTGCATCCTAATACCAAACCAAAACATTTATACCTTTATAATGTATATTATATCTTTGGATACCAACCCTGCATGGCAACTTTAAAAATGCCCCAAAAACGTGTTTTTGGCTTGTTGTTGTGTGTTTTTTTACTTCAAACATGTACGTGGCAATTTTTTTCACCCAAATTTGATGAAATAAAAATGGTTTCTTAAGAATGTTCTTAGCTTTTCATAAATATGATTTTTGTCAAATTAAAAGTTTAGTAAGTAATTAGTACTTATTTTATAATAGATTTATGTGTATAAAGTGCTCATTGACACACTGGTTGAAAATAAACTATAACTTTCAAAAAATACAACATTTTTGAAATCCAAAAGATACATCACATTCTATGCTTCGTCTACTATAAGGAAAAAGATTAAATTAAATTTTGTAGAGTTATGAATTAGTTAAGGTGGTCAGAGATGAGATTTTTTATTCCAAAAATACTATAGTAGAAAATTAATAATTAATTTTTATTCACAATAAAAATACCCAAAAATATGTGTCACATTTGGGCATGAGTCTACTTCTTATATCTAGAATCTTATTTAAAAATATAATCATTTAATTTTGATTAAGGTGGTCAGATATACGTCTACTTCTAATTTTTATCCTAAAAATTTTGTACTATTTCATTAAAATTCAAATTTTTGGCCAAACAATTTTTTTTCCTACATAGGCTTAATAGTTTAGAAACTAAATTCTATTTAATAGAGATTCTTTTCTCTCAAATTTTTGATAGAAAGTTCATAACACGTTGAAAATTGCACATCAAGTTAACATAACCCTAATTTATTGACTTTTCATTGCCACTTAAGGGTATGGTTTAGTTGACCATGATCCTACACATAGCCAATGATTGACAACTAGATAGAGGAATTCATATTACAACAAGAGATACTTGGAGGTGATGAGAAATTTGAATCAAGTGAACTTAAACAAGGAGAAAGAATATTTGAACCTATTTTAGCAAAAAATATAAGATGACACCACAAGCCTAATCAAATAAGTTGGGACAAAGATATTGGAAATATGGTCAAATAGATGTCTTGATGATTATCATGTATGGCAACATATGTTCAACATTTCATTTATGCATTTAGAGTTAGAAAATTGTTTAAGTGTTGGATAGTTTGTAGGATCATAGTGAACAAATGTTAAGTATATAGACAACTCGTTTAGAGTTATCTCATGCACAGTTGAGGGAAGCTTCACAAAAGTATTATGATGAAGTGTGCTAGTGCGTATAGGTGTACAAATAGTATAGAGTGAGTTATGATTAAAAGACCAATGCGGGTATTTAACAATTTAGAACATAGCATAGTAGAGAATTGGTTTGTACAGCCTTAGGAAATTTCTTGTTTTGGTTACGAAATAATTTCTAAGTTATGATGACATGAATTTTTGTATATTATTTTGTAATTTATTTTAAATATTATGTCAACCGTATGAAAACATGAAGGTCGATTGAGCACAATTTTGTAATTAGGCAAGGTATAAGTAAAGATCTTATCTTGTGAAGATACGTATGTTATGTATGATAGATGAGAAAGTGTTATATGATGCAAAATATTATATAGAGACCTTGAAAGAATGGCAAGCCTTATGTGATACAAATTCTAATGTGTGATCAGTGTTAGGATTAATAGTAGACATAAATAACAATTACATACAAATATAAAAAATATATGGAGAAAATAAATCACACAGATGAGAATTCAAGACACCAAGATTTAAGGTGGTTCACCCAAACCCTAGGCTACATCCACCAAACAAAAAGTCCAATATTATTACGATCTAGTGATTACAACGTGATTACAATCTATAATCCCTTACAACTCAATACCACTACAAGAAGAAATTTTTACATCATACCTTTGAAAAAATACCTAACCCTAAGCCCTTTTATACAAGTATTTTTACATCACACCTTTGAAAAGATACCTAACCCTAAGCCACTCTATGAAGTATGTATAGTACTTCATTGATTAGTCACCACAAACTAAAAATCTCTTGATTGGGGACTGATTAGGCTACACACTAAACAATAATCTCCCACTTGGAGACTGATCCTGTAGCAATATTGCTACCACATGGGGCTCTCACTAGATCAAACCACCCTAGACTCCACTATTCTTTTATTATGTTTAGTATAGAAGACCAGCCAAAGCTGAAGAGGAGTTCAGCTTCTCCCTTGTCACTACCTTTGTAAACATATCTACTAGATTGTCATCTGTATGTAGCTCTCCAGCTTTAACTCTCCATCATCCCAAACTGACCGAAAGTAATGCTACCACAATTGTATGTGCTTTATCTTTGAATGTAGAGCTATTTTTTTTGCAAAATGAATGATACTCTAACTATCTATAAATAGATAATTATTCTTCTGAGGATGTCCCAATTCTTCTAGGAAGAACTAAATCCATATAATCTCCTTAGCTACCTCTGTAGTAGCAACATACTCTACCTCTATAGTGGATAAAGCATTAACCTTCTACAAACAAGAAACCCAACACACTGTTGCCCCACCAATAGTAAATACATAACATGTAGAACTCTAGCTAGCATCAATATCCCCTGCTAAATATAAATCAACATATCCTTGTAAATTAGTAATAGAGCTCCCAAAATGTAGACACTTGATGTTCCTCTCAAATATCTAAGAATCCATTTTACAACATTCTAATTCTCAAGCCAAGGATGACTCATATACCTGACGATGACTCACATTGCATGTGTAATATTTGGCCATGTATATAACATAGCATACATAAAACTTTGTATAGCTGAAGCATAAGGTACCTTAGATAACTTAACTAGCTCCTCTTATGTCTTTGGACACATCTCCTTAGTAAAATTCAAATGACCAGGTAAAGGTGTGTTGACAGCTTTAGCATTCTTCATAGAGAAATATTGCAACACCTTTGCAATATAATCAGCCTAAGATAACACCAATTTCTTGTTCTTTCTATATCTGCAAATCTTCATACCAAGAAATTGTTTTGCTGCCCCCAAATCCTTCATATCAAATGCACATGCTAACTGGCATTTTGGCCCCTTAGTGTGATCCATGTTAGACCCAGCTATAATAATATCATCAACATATAAACATAAAAAATGTGTAGCTTTCATCATCCAACCTCTTAAAATAAATACAATGATCTGAATGACACCTACTATATCCATGCTCAAGCATAAAATTGTCAAATTTCATATACCATTGCAAAGGTGCTTGCTTTAATCCATTTAAATTTTTCTTCAATCTATACACTAAGTTCTACTTACATCAAACATCAAATCCCTATGGTTGCACCATATATATCTCTTCATCCAAATAACCATGAAGGAAGGTTGTTTTAACATCAAACTACTCCAAATGAAAATCTTCAGTAGCCACAATACTTAAAATAGTACCTATGGAAACCATTTTTACAACAAGAGAGAATATATCATAATCAATGCCTTTTTTCTATGCAAATCCTTTTAACACTATCCTGGCTTTAAATATTTTCATACCTCCATCCTCCTCTTTCAACATGTAAACCCATTTATTTTGTAAGGCCCATTTACCTATAGGCAACTTGCATAAATTTCAAGTCCTATTTTTCAGCAAGGAGTCCATTTCATCTGGCATTGTAGACTCCCACTGAATCTTAGTATCCACCTATACAACTTCATCATAACTGTAAGAATTTTCCATAGGGGAAAATTCACCCAAGACCAAGGTGTTGACATTAAGTCAAGTTTTTTATTAGTGACAAGACTTATTGAGATTTTGTATAGCTACTGAGCTTATTAAACAATCTACAATGTTTGCCATGTAATTTAGTAGTCACCAAGCTTTACAATTCCTACCGAGCATCCTAGTGGTTAGCAAGTGAATTTAGGCAATGTGAAGTCCAACAGTTCAACTTGAGCACTTTAGTGGTTACCAAGCTTCATAGTTTCTACTGAGCTAGCAGTTCATGTGAAGCAAAGTTAGTGTTAACCGATCTATGTGAATATTAGTGTTTACCGAGTCTAGTCATGGTAAATGAGTAATTTAGTTTCTACCAAGTCACCAGTGCAAACCAAGTTTGAGATTACTCTGAGATGATTAGTATGGACTAAGCTTCTACTTCTACTGAATGCATGATGATGCCAAGTAGTGACAGTGGAAGTCGTGTATCAGAACTTCACCAAGTCAATCTTCAGAATGTGAGTGTTTTCATTTGAGCCAACTTTGTAATATTGGTGTTAACTTGTATATTGGCTGACTTTGTAATTTTGTAAATGTTAGGATAAACCATAGACAAAAATAAAACTACATGCAAATATAACTAATAACTTAAAAAATAATAGATCAGACAGAAATGAACATAAGGCACCAAGATTTAACGTGGTTCACCCAATCTTTGGGCTACATCCACCAAAAAGCAAGTTCGATCTTATTAAAATCCAGTGATTACAACCTGATTACAATTCGTAATCCTTTACAGCTCAATACCACCACAAAAACCAATTTTGCATTACAACATAATGAAAAATACCCAACCCTAAGCCCTTTTATACAAGTATTAAACCGCTTTAGGGTTATAACATGTAGACCATATGTCAACAATAATGAACCCCACTATTTATGAAGTATGTATAGTACTTTCCTGATTAGTCACCACAAGCTAACAATCTCCCACTTGGGGACTGATCAGGCTCCACACTAAACAACAATATCCTACTTGGAGATTGATCCTATAGAAATACCACTACCACATGGGGCTCCCACTGGATCAAACCACCCTGGACTCTGCTATTCTTTTATTCATGTTCAGTCTAAAAGACCAACCGAAGCTAAAGAGGAGTTCAAATTCTCCCTTGTTACAACCTTTGTCAACATATCTGCTGGATTTTCATTGGTATGTATCTTCTCCAGCTTTAACTGTCCATCTTCCAAAACTGACCAAATGAAATGGTACTGCAACTATATGTGTTTGGTCTTAGAATGCAGAGCTGAATTCTTAGCAAGATGAATGGTGCTCTAACTATCTATAAACAAATAATTATCCTTTTGAGGATGTCCCAATTCTGCCAAGAATAACTAAAGCCATATCATCTCCTTGGATACCTCTATAGCAGCAACATACTCTACCTCTGTAGTGGATAGAGCATTAATCTTTTGTAACCTAGAAATCCAGCTCATAGTTGCCCCACCAATAGTAAAGACATAACCTATAGTACTCTTCCTAGTATCAATATCCCCTGCCAAATTTGAGTCAACATAGCCATGTAAATTAGTAGTAGAGCCCCCAAAGTGTAAACACTTATTGGATGTTCCTCTCAAATACCGAAGAATCCACTTGACAACATTCCAATGCTCAAATCTTGGATGACTCATATACCTGCTAACGACTCCCACTGCATGTGCAATATCTAGTCTAGTGCATACCATAACATACATCAAGCTTCCTACAGCTGAAGCATAGGGTACCTTGGATATCTTATCCTCCTCTTCTTGTGTCTTGGGACACATCTCCTTAGTCAATTTCAAATGACTATGTAAAGGTGTGCTGACAGCTTTAGCATTCTCCATAGAGAAACGTTGCAACACCTTCTCAACATAATCAGCTTGAGATAGCGTCAATGTTTTGTTCTTCCTATCTCTGCAAGTCTTCATACCAAGGATTTGTTTCACTGCCCCCTAATTGTTCATAGCAAATGCATGTGCTAACTAGCATTTCAGCCCCTTAATATGATCCATGTTAGACCCAGATACAAGCATATCATCAACATATAGACATAAAATAATGTAGCTATCATCATCCAAACTCTTAAAATAAACACAATAATATGAATGACATCTATTATAGCCATTCTCATGCATAAACTTGTCAAATTTCAGATACCATTGTTGAGGTGCTTGCTTCAAGCCATATAAACTTTTCTTCAATTTGCACACTAAGTTCTCCTTACCTTTGACCTCAAATCCTCGTGGTTGACCCATATATATTTCTTCATCCAAATCACCATGAAGAAAGGTTGTTTTAACATAAAACTTCTCTAAATGCAAATCTTCAGTAGCCACAAGACTTAAAACAGTACAGATAGAAGTCATTTTAACAGAAGGAGAAAATATCTCATCAAAATCAGTTCCCTTTTACAGTGCAAATCCTTTTACAACTAACCTGGCCTTAAATATTTTCTTACCTCCTTCCTCTTCTTTCAACCTATAAACCCACTTATTCTGTAAAGCCTTTTTACCTGCAGGCAACTTGCATAGATCCCATGTCTTATTCTATAGCAAAGAGTCCATTTCATCTTTCATTGCAGACTCCCACTAAATCTTAGTATCCACCTGCATAGCTTCACCATAACTTTCAGGTTCAGCAGCATCAATAAGTAAAATAGAATACAAAGAGGGAGAAAATCTTTGTGGAGGTCTAATTTTCCTCCTTGACCGTCTAACATTCCTTGGTGTGTGTGGTATTTGTTGTTGCAGTTGTAGCACATCATGAGGAATGGATGGAACATCAGCTTTTGGAGTATCATCCAACATTACATAATCATCTTCTTTCTTCTCATGTTGCTGCAACAGATCTTTGTACAACACTTTCTCATTGAATATGACATCTCGACTTTTAAAAAATTTAAGATTTTCAAAATCCCAAAGCCTATAACCAAATTCATTAATGCCATATCCAACAAAGACACATTTCTTTGATTTAGCTTCTAGCTTGGTTCTATTTTTAGAGTCTATATGAGCAAAAGCTTCACAATCGAAGGTCTTTAGAAAAGAATAACTCACCTTCTTACCAATCTATGCTTCCTTTGGAATACCACAACCCAAAGGAGTAGAGGGACCTCTATTAATCAAATACACTGCAGTATTGATAGCCTCCACCCACATGTGTAAGGGCAACCTAGTATGCAACCTCATGCTCCTTGCACACTCCATTATAGTCTTGTTGATGCGTTCAACCACTCCATTTTCCTGTGGAGTCCTTGGAATAGTTTTTTGTCTACAAATACCATTAGTGAAGCAATAATCTTCAAGTTCATGACTGCAATACTCACCACCATTATCAGATCTGAGATATTTTAATTTCTTACTAGTCTTATTTTCAACCAAGCATTTCGATTTCTTAAAAGTTTGAAATACATTAGATTTTTGTCTAAGGAAATAAACCCATACTTTTCTAGTTGTGTCATCAATAAATGTAGCATAATAATGAGAGCCACCAAAGGAAGAAACCTGAGCTGGTCCCCATCATCTGTATGCACAAGCTCTAATGTCTCCTTTTTGTTTTCCTTCCCAGTCTTTACAAAACTCACTCTCTTTTGTTTTCCATACACACAACTTTCACAAAAATCCATATTCACACTTTTCAGACCTAGTAAAACTTTCTTTGAATGAAGTACTTTCATACCTTTCTCACTTATGTGCCCAAGTTTATTGTGCCACAACGCTGTATCAGAATCTACAATAGCTATTTGTTCTCCCTGCTCAACTGCAGCAATTGTTCCTGAACATTCATTTTTCTCTGAAACAATCAAATTAGGAAGAACAATATGACCTGTACAAAGATATAAGGTGCCTACTTTCACACCTTTTGCTACTACAACAGAACCTTTTGAAACCTTCCAATTTTTATCATTAAAAGTAACTACACAACCCTCATTACCGAGTTTCCCTACTGAAATTAAATTCCTAATTAGTTTTGGAACATGTCTTACCTCATGTAGTAGCCAATGATTCCCATTCTACAACTTAATCTTATTTTTTCCCTTTCCAACAATTTGACAGGGTTCATTATCCCCCAAATAAAGAAGCCCAAAATCCCCTTGGACATAATCAATGAAATAACCTCTATGAGGTGTAGCATGAAATGAAGCACCAGAATCTAAAACCCATGAATCATCAACACTCTCTAAAGATAGAAGAAAAGAATCCTCTTTGGATTTGTTACTTACCACATTTGCCTCCTTGTCTCCATCTAATTTATCTCCTTCATTTTTCTTTCGATTCCAACAATCTTTCTTTTTGTGCCCTGGTTTCCTACAACACTAGCAATCATTTGGTCCTCTCGATTGAGACCACCTCCCCTTTAACTTTCCTCTGATTTCCAAAGTTACTTCCTCTTTCAGTCGTTCTACCCCTGCTTTGTGCATTCAAAACACTTCTTGATGTAGATCCACCTGAGGATTTTCTTCAAGTTTTCTCACTTAAAATAACACCAATCACATCATCATATTTTAGGGTACTAGATCTAGGAACAGAATTACTCATAGCCATTACCAAGCCATTCCAGCTTTCAGGAAAAGAACACAAAATCAAGAGAGCCTTAATTTCTTCATCAAAATTGATACCCACAGAAGATAATTGACTAGTAATAGTATTAAACTCATTTAAATGATCTGCAATAGATTCACCTTCTGCCATTTTCATATTAAATAAAAGCTTCATGAGAAATACCTTATTTGAAGCGGAGGGTTTTCATATAGTGTTGCTAGGGTTTTCATCAAATCTACCGTCATCTTTTCTTTTGTAATATTAAATGCCATAAATGGTGCCAAGCATAATCGAATTCTTTCGAGTGCCTTTCTATCCAAAAGATCCCATTCAGCCTCTGACATAGTTCCCTAATTCTTGGCTTTGCCTTCCAACAACTTCCATAAATCCTTCTGATATAGATAGTCTTCCATTTGCATCTTCCATAACTAGAAGTTCTTCCCATTAAACCTATCAACCCTCAGCTTACCCTCATCTTCCATCTCTCCCACTCAACTGTGAGACTCCCACTTAACCATGAGACTTTCCTATAGAGGATAATTGAAAGACAACCTCACTCTGATACCACTTGTTAGGATAAACCACAGACAAAAATAAAACTACATGCAAATATAACCAATAACCAAAAAAAATAATATATCAAACAAAAATGAATACAAGGCACCAAGATTTAACATGGTTCACCCAATCCCTAGGCTATGTCCACCAAACAGCAAGTTCGATCTTATTACAATCTAGTGATTACAACTTGATTACAATCCATAATCCCTTACAGCTCAATATCACTGCAAGAACCAATTTCAAATTACAATATAATGAAAAATACCCAACCCTAAGCCCTTTTATACAAGTATTAAACTACTTTAGGGTTATAACATGTTAGCCATATGTCAGCCATAATATGTCGGCTACCATGTCGACCACTATTTATGAAGTATGTACAGTACTATCCTGATCAGTCACCACAATCTAATAGTAAATTGGATTGATATATATGTAATGTATTGTGTCATATCCAAGGATGAGGGTAGAAAAAGAAAATTGTGTAAAAAGAAAAAGGAAGCATGAAATAATAAGAAGGATGAAAATGTGAATAAAAAACAAAGTATATTGTAAGGCCATACCATCAAAAGGTGTAGCAGAGTCATATCTATCACATAAAGGTGATTATTACTTCAAAGGAATATCTATCAAAAAATTCGTTGTAAGTTATAGATCTACTATTTCATCCTAACAGGTGAACTAGTTGAAATCCTCTAACAAGGTAGACTTAATAGTCTTTTGTCAAATCTCTTTACTAAGTGCATACTTCATTGTATTTTTGTAAAACCTCTAACAAGGTGGACCTCGTAGTCCTAATTTCTCCTAATGGGGAAGATCATTAGAAGTGATTATTGTAAGCCTTAACTAGCCAACTTTATGCTAATTGAATTATTATAGTTAGATCTAAATTTGATAAAAGTTTTTTGAGGTTACTGATTCACCCCTCCCCTCTCAGTAACCTAGCACAGTCTTGAATATTTCCAACAATTGGTATTAGAGCTTTGTGGTTCTTAGGATAAAGCTTTTCAGCTTGATAAAAGATCAAACAGAGATATTCAAGCTTGATAAGGCAATTGACAATGAAAAGCTAGATCTAGAAATGGCCATTGCACAACTCAAGAAAACTAAGGAGCAACTTTCCTAATCCCTAAAAAGAAGAAAGGAACTTGCAAATAAAATGAATGATTATTAGTACATTAAAGAAAAGATGAAAGACCTTTTCCCTTCAAGTAGTTCAAATGAAGAAAACGATGGAATCAAAGAACTCTTGGAGAAGAATGGTTCCCTACAAGAAGAAATAAGAAATCTCAAAAGAGAATAAGAAATTCAGTTAGTAAGGCTATGTGAAATCTTGGAACAAAGGAACAAGATGAAAGAAGAAATGGATGAGATCTAGAACCAATCCCTTCAGTATGCAAATCTTATAGATCAAATCTTTGATGCAAATGAGGAAATCGTGAGCCAAAGATAGATCAATGAAAGATTAAGAAACGATATAAATTCAAAAAGAAAAATCAATGAAAGAATATTAAGTGATCTAAGATCTGAATAGAAAATTAGTGAAAGATTGAAAAATGATTTAAACATTGAAGATAAAATCAATGAAAGAATGATGAAATCTCAAGGAGACATGAATCAATTGAATCAACTAAATGAGCAGAATCTTTATAGACAAAAATGTAAAGTAGGAATTGGATACAAAGAAGAAGGTGAATCCTCCAAACAAGGTGCTCAAAGGAATCAAAGACCTACTTGCAATCACTGTGGTAAGATAGGTCATACATCAAACAAATGTTGGAGTAATGGTAAATATTATAATTGCAATCAACATGGTCACAAGGCTAATGAATGTAAAGATAAACAAAAATTTTAAGGTAAGTGTTATAATATCAAGAAACACTGTCACAATACATCAGACTACAGAACCAAATCATTCAATCTAGAAAAACAAATTGTGAAAGCAATATTTGGTTAGGACTATAACACCTGGTGTAGATGTCATTACTATGGAGAGTATGGACACATTGGCATGAACTATGTTACACATCACACAAGGAAGAGAGATACCACCATAAGATGTTTCACTTGTACAAAACTTGGTTCATCTAGCCAAGAATTGCATGAATATAGGTAGAATTGAAGATGAAAAGAAAGTAAAAGCAGACAACATCAGAAAGAAAATGAGGCAACAATAGATTCCTAAATCTACCAAAGAATCTAGTCCAAGAAATGATGGCCATGTCACTCAAGAAGTGGGTGACTCCACCATTTCCAACTAAGTTCTCAAGTAAGAAACTAGAATTGCATTATCATTATCACATCCAAACAGTTTCAAAATTGAAAGGAAGCAAAGATCCAAATCATTATTCAAGATACAAAAGGATCATAGAAGATCAATAGTGTAATTTATTGGAGAACTAAAATTTTGCATACATATGATAGCTCACAAGATTTATAGTTCTAGTCATCTAAATAGTGGGTCATGTGAAGCAGTAGACTTGGCATTCAAGGTCATGAAGAACACCCTATTGTATGATCTTGCAAACTTGTTGTTGAAATAGTTTTACAAGAACATGGAAAGCATAAGGACATCCAAGAAAAATCCTTGTAAATTTGGCTTTTTCTTGACATGTTTGTTTTTCTATGTTCAAAAGTTTTTCGCTTCAAAAGGTACAATCACATGGAGAAAGGATGCACCAATTTTGTATCAAATTAATGAGTATATTGTAGAAATGGGTTAGAATTTTTTCAGCATAATCTATAATTACATTGGTTTCTTAAAGGAGAAAATGAATAATAGATTCAGGATTCCTAGGAAATTGGTTGAAGATTACAAAGATGATGTTTGTTTCATGGTAAATAGTGACAAGGTCTACATTTAGGCCATAAGACCCAGAGTTGTATGGGTAAAACATCTTCCCTATGAGGTGAACATTGATAAAGCTAAGGACATAATTGAAGCCTTGATAAATAAACCTATTGATCCAAAGGCACAACAATTTGGAACATATGAAGAGGCCAAGGCAAGAATAGAGCTTGAAATCAAGCTTCCACAGTCAGTTAACAAAGGAAAGAGGAGAATAGCAAAACTCAAAACTAGCACACCTCTTATGTTGACCAAAGGTAAAGGAGAAGATGATGATGAAGCAGAGGATGAAGAAGAGTTAGAAAAGGAAGATGAACTAGTAAAGAAGAAAGGCAAGGTGATCATCACCAAGCCATCCATTGAAGTATTCACTAGGAGATCCAAGAAGAAAGGTAGTGAAGTTGTGTTTAGCAAGCCTCCTCCTGCCTTCTAGGAAAAACTAAAATAATTGAAAGAAGGTGCATGCACAACCAACTTCAAATCATTAAAGTATGAGACCAGAATAGAAGCTAAGAATAATGAAGTTGAAGAGTTGGTGCTAACCAAGATGGGAAAATAGAACTATTCCTCTGATCATATAGCCTCCCAAATCTCTAATGAATTATTAGAGAAATTAAAGCCAAGATGGGACTTAGCTATGCAAACAAAAAAAGATATCTATGAAAAAACCCTAAGGTAGTTGTTACCAAGCATAAAAAATGTTGAGGTTAAAGAGTCTATGAAGAAAAAATATGATAAGATGACTCTTAGATTCAACACTTGTCTAATTTTGCTAAAGGATATAGAGCATGTAGTCAAGAATGCCACATGTATGTGGAAGAATTTGTATCACTTGCATAAACAAAGTGACTTCCCAATAGAAGTCAAGGATAATGATGGTGATGATGAGGAAGAAGAAACATACTCTGAGCCAACAAATTTTAACAATGAAGAAGTTGAAGAAGATAAAGAGGAAGAAGCTACTAAGGAAGATAAAGAAGATGATGAGGAGATTGATCCAATGAAAATAGTAGCCACAATCATTGCCTCACTTCCTCACTCTCCAAGAAAATCAACAGCTACATCAAGTTTGGAGATAGATTTAGCAAGTTTGATTATGACTACAATAGATACATCAAATTTCCAATCACTCTTGGCTCCCTCATAGCTCAGCACATCACTAATGGAAGTATCTACCACTTCATCTACCAAGCTGCAATCTCCCTATTCTTTAGCTCATGCATCAACATCATCAACAATGAGTATAGTATGTTCTAAAATTTTGGATTCTATAGTTTTATTTTATATATTTTTGGATACCTCTAAAAGTACATTAGTTTTGGATTCAGTAAGCATACTAGTTAGAATTCCATCTATTGGTACTATATTAGTTTCCATAGCTAGTCCTACTATCTCTACTATTGTTTCCATTCCAGATTCTAAGACATTAAGTACAAGGGAAGTTGAATCCAAGGCTCAACCAAGTATAGGATTTTTAAGTGGAAAGGAGATAGAGGAGGATATTGACCTAGATAAGGAGATTGAGATTCCAAAATGGGATTTTTATAATGCCACTATAGATCAAATGCAAATAGCTGGTCAACTCCTCCAAAAGAAGGCAAAATAGAAGAAATTGAGAGAAGAAAGAGACAAAGAATATTAAATTGTAGAAGATGTTAAGAATATTTTGATTAAGACGATAGGTGTTGAATTCGATACTTCTCAACACATTTTTTTTTCAATTAGAAGAGGAAGTTCAAAAGTTTAATGAGGACTCCAGTGGTCAAAACAAATTTATTGAGAAAATAAAGAAGAAATTTGATAACAAAGTGCTTGAGCACATTGCTCAACAAATTGCCATTCAACAAGTAGAGCTTTCCTCAATTTTGACAATTCTTGAAACATCTTGCACAAATGTAACATCACTTTTTTGAAAATTATGTAATGTTACTAAGTTCACAAAGGAAATAAAGAGAAAACTAACAAAGATTGATGAAGATCTAAAGGCTAATGCAAAACAGTTGCAGCTTGAACCTAATTCAGGCTTTGCACATCATATGAAAATCATATTTTTGTTAGATATATAGGTAGAGTTGTTGAGAGAAGAAGCAAGGATCTGATCTTCATTGATAGATGTTTAGAACATGATCCTTCCCATTATGGATACAATGCAGAAGCATATTGTTACTTGAAAACATTGATCCATGTAAATAACTTCTCCATCACAGATCACATGATAGAACTCTGTACAGAAGTCCAAATTTCTTTACGTACATGCAATATTTTGTAAGAAAATTGGGATAGTACTTTATCACTCATACTTAAGGTACATTCTAATTTTCTTTCTTATATTGGTGTCTCTATGTAAATTAGTTTTGAATAAATCTTTGGCATTATTGTCAAAAAGGGGGAGAAATAGTATTATACAATATGTATATATGGGGAGAGACACTTAGTATGTATATTGTATGGGGGAGAATCATGCAAAGGAAAGGAAAATATAGAATTTACAGAAATAGTATACTGTATATACTTACAAAGACAAATTTTGAAAATTTTTAAAGATAGTATACCACATCGAGCCAGTATCACATTGTGTGTATATCGGTTTTGGCTAATAAGTGTTTTTGTCACTAATGCCAAAGGGGGAGATTGTTGACATTGAGTTAAGTTTTTTATTAGTGAGAACACTTATTTAGATTTTGTATAACTAAAAAAGATTATTGAACAATCTACAATGTTTTCCATGTAATTTAGTAGCCACCAAGCTTTACAGCTCCTACCGAGCATTCCAGTGGTTATCAAGTGAGTTCAGGCAGTGTGAAATCCAGTAGTTCAACTCGAGTAGTTTAGTAGTTACCACGCTTAATAGTTTCTACTGAGACAAAAATTCATGTGAAGTGAAGTTAGTGTTAACCGAGCTATGTGATTATTAGTGTTTACCAAGTGTAGTCACGATAAACAAGTGATTTAGTTTCTACCAAGTTACATAGTATCTACTGAGTCACTAGTGCAGACTGAGTTAGAGACTACTCTGAGATGATTAGTATGTACTAATCTTCTACTTCTATTGAATGTATTATGATTCCAAGTAGTGATAGTGGATGCCACATATCAAAACTTCACCATGTTAGTCTTTGGAACCTGAGTGTCTTCATTTGAGCGGACTTTGTAATATTGGTGTTAACTTGTATATTGGTCGACTTTGTAGTTTTGTAAATTGGATTGATATATATGTAATGTATTGTATCATATCCAAGGATGAGGATAGAAGAAGGAAATTGTTTAAAAAGAAAAAGGAAACATGAAATAATAAGAAGGATGTGAATGTGAATCAATAGCAAAGTATATTATAAGGCCATGTTAGCATAAGGAGCAGTAGAGTCATATCTATCACATAAAGGTGATCAGTACTTCAAAAAATCTCTATAAAAAAATTAGTTGTAAGTCAAAGACCTACTGTTTCATCCTAATAGGTGAACTAGTTTAAATCCTCTAACAAGGTAGACTTAACAATCTTTTATCAAATTTCTTTACTGAGTGCATACTTCATTGCATGTCTATAAAACCTCTAACAAGGTGGACCTAGTAGTTCTAATTGCTCCTAATAGGGTAGATCATTAGAAGTGATCATTGTAAGCCTTAACCAGCCAACTTTATGCTGTAGTATTGAAGTTTTGTGGGTATCATCCCCACCCCAATTTTACTTTCTATTTGGAAGGTTTCTAGGTCACCAAATCATTGTGTTCAAGTGTCATGAATATTTTATGTTTTTAGTTTCTCATGCATGAAATTAGATCTAATTTAATGGATTAATTAGTAATTAGATTATTATAGTTAGATTTGAATTTGATAAAAGTTTTTGAGGTTACTGATTCACCCCTCCCCTCTCAGTAACCTAGCATAGTCTTGAATATTTCCAACACAAGGAACTAAAGCATAAGCACAACATTAGAAAAAAAGAGTATGATCAAAATGACGATATGATATTCATTTAATGTATTGATATGAAAGTACACTAGGAGTTCTTATATATAAAGTCCTCTGGAATGCTTCTAGAATGTATAAGAATTAACAACATGATAATAAATACAACTAGGCACATTTCTACCGGATATGGGTTATCCTTCATTAAGCATAGGAGTTAGTGTGATGATGAGTGGATAAGCCTATAAAGGTGTAGCACACAAAATACTATTGTAGACACCATGTGATAAGTTAGGAATGTGAATAAGTGTGATGTCTGCATGACAACTCAATTAATTATGTGAACTCTAGTGTTGTATACACCATGTGCTAAATTAGAGTTGCTTACTCCAGTGTTGTCAACATGACAACTCATAAGAGTATGCAAACTCCTAAGTGTCTCACTTAAGAAATAATAAAATAGTGCATTAACCTAAGTAAACTTAAGTAAAGTGTAATAAGTAAATACTTATTTACACCAACAATAACATTTAGTTTCACCAAAATCTAGTAGTAAAATAGAGTACAAAGGAGGAGCAAATATTTCTTGAGGTCTACTTAGCCTTTTTAACCATCGAACATTCAGTAGTGTGTGTGGTATTTATTGTTTCAATTGTTGTATATCATGAGGAATTGTAGGAACATCATCTTTTGGAGTATCATCCAACACTATATAATCATCTTCTTTCTTCTCATGTTGCTGCAATAGATCTTTCTACAACACTTTCTGATTGAATATGACATCCCTATTTCTTACAATTTTAAGATTTCTAAGAACCCCAAGCCTATAACCAAATTCAATAATTCCATATCCAAAAAATACACATTTCTTTGACTTGGCTTCCATCTTGGTTATATTTTTAGAATCTATATGAGCAAATGTTTCACAACCAAAGGTCTTGAGAAAAAAATTACTCACCTTATTACCAGTCCATGCTTCCTCTAGAATACAAAAACCCAAAGGAGTAGAGGGATCTCTATTAATCAAATATACAATATTATTGATAGCCTCTACCCACATGTTTAAAGGAAACCCAACATGTAACCTCATAGTCCTTGTATGCTCCATTATTGTCCTATTCATGAATTCAGCCACTCCATTTTCTTGTGGATTCCTTGTAATAGTTTTCTATGTACGAATACCGTTAGTGGAGAAATAATATTCAAATTTATGACTACAATACTCACCAACATTATTAGATCAAAGACATTTTAATTTCTTACTATTCTCATTTTCAACGAAGCATTTCTATTTCTTAAAGTTTGAAATACATCAAATTTCTGTCTAAGGAAACAAACACATACTTTTCTTGTTGCATCATCAATAAATATAACATAATTATAATGAGAGCCACTAAGGGAAGATACTTGATCTGGTCTCAATACATATGTATGCGCAATCTCTAATTTCTTAATTTTCTTTTCCTTCATAGTCTTCACAAAATTCAATCTCTTTTGTTTTCGATACACACAACTTTCATAGAAATCCATATTAACACATTTAAGACTTGGTAAAAAATTCTTTGAATGAAGTAATTCCATATCTTTCTCACTCATGTCCCCAAGTATGTTGTGCCACAACATTGTATCAAAATCTACAACATTTATTTTCTCTCCCTACTCAACTGCACCAACTATTCTTGAATATTCATTTTTCTCTAAAACAATCAAAGTAGAAGGAACAATATGACCTATACAAAGATATGAGTTGCCTAATTTCACACCTTTTTCTACTACAAGGGAACCTTTCAAAACCTTTAAATTTTTATCATCAAATGTAACTATACATAACCCTCATCATCGAGTTGTCTTGCTGAAATTAAATTCCTACTCAGCCTTGGAACATGTCTTACCGAATGTAGTAGCCAATGATTCCCATGTTGCAACTTAATCTTAAATTTTCCCTATCCAACAATCTGAGAGGGTTCATTATCCCCCAAACAAACAAGCACAAAATCCCCTTGGACATAATCAATGAAGTAACCTCTATGAGGCATAACATGAAATGAAGCACCGAAATCTAAAACCCATGAATCATCAATAGTTTCTAAAGACAGAGGCCAAGCATCCTCTTCAAATTTGTTACTTACCAAATTTTTCTCCTTATTGCATTCTAGTTTATCTCCTTCATTGTTCTTTCAAGTCCAACAATATTTCTTCTTTTGCCTTGGTTTACCGCAATACTAGAAATCGTTCAGTTCTCTAGGCTAAGACCATTTTCCCTTCAACTTTCCTTAAGATTTTCCATTGTCTCTAGATTTTTTTCCTCTTTCAATTGCTCTACCTCTACTTTTTGCATTCAAAGAACTTCCTGATGTAGATCCACCTAAGGTTTTCCTACAAGTTTCCTCACTCAAAATAACATCGATCACATCATCATATTGTAGGGTGTTAGATCTAGAGATAGAATTAGTTACAACCATTACAAAGCCATTCCAACTTTCAAGAAAAGAACACAAAATTAAGAGAACCCTAATTTATTCATCAAAATCAATACCCATAGAAGATAATTGACTAGTAACCATATTAAACTCATTTAAATGATCCATAATAGATCCACCTTTTTCCATTTTCATATTAAATAAATGCTTCATAAAAAATAACTTATTTGAAGTGGAGGGATTTTAATATAGTGTCATTAGGGGTTTCATCAACTCTTTATTTGTCTTCACTTTTGTAATGTTAAATTTTACTTATGGTTCCAAGAGTAATTGAATGCCACTAATTTTCTTTCTATCTAAAATATCCCAGTCCTCATTTGTCATAGTTCCCTAATTCTTGGATTTTCCTTCCAATGACTTCAATAAATCCTTCTGATAAAAATAGTCTTCCATTTGCATCTCCTATAACTAAAATTTCTTCCCATTAAAATTTTTAACCTTTAGCTTACCCTCATCTATCATTTCTCCCACTCAATCATGAGACTCCCACTCAACTATGTGACTTTTCTATAGAGGATAACTAAAAAGAAACCTTGTTGTGATAAAACTTATTAGGATTAACCTCAAACATAAATAACAATTACATGCAAATATAAACAATACCAGGAAATTATAAATCGCATAGAAGAGAACACAAGCCACCAATATTTAATGTTGTTCACCCAAATCCCAAGCTATATACACCAAAAAATATCTCCAATATTATTATAATCCAATGATTACAAATTGATTACAATCAATAATCACTTACTGCTCAATATTACCACAAGAAGAAAATTTTGCATCACACCTTTGAAAAGATACCTAACTCTAAGCCCTTTTATACAAGTATTTTTTCCACTTTAGGGTTACAACATGTCAGCCATATGTCGACCACTTTATGAAGTATGTACAATACTTTATTGACTAGTCACTACAAACTAACAATTAGAACAAGTGTGAAGCACATCAAACAACAAGTATTATATGTATATCTATTCTCGTAAAGGACTATATTATATAATTGCATTTTATAGTAGTGGGCTCCTCTTTCATATATTGTATTTATTCTACCAACTCCTAATAGGGTTGAAGCAACTCCTAACAGGGACTCAAGACACTATATGTAGTTCATAGACTCATAACAAGGTCAATATTCTTAACAGGATCCTATTATTTGGTGAATCATCTAGTGGGTATCATCCTTGCTGAGATTTTGTTAGACTAACTACCAACATTCCCCTTTGAGATTCATGACATAGCTTAACTACCTCCTATGTTCTATAAGTCTAGTGGTTGTATTAGGCATTGGTAGGTCGGTATTTTGGTGTAGCAACAACTCTAGCTTGTAAAAAATGGTATCAGAGCTTGGTCACAAGTTTGAATCTCCTTAGGTAACACTGAGTGGCGATTGTTTCACTAACCACCAATGTTCCCCTTTGAGATTCATGATATGACTTAACAACCTCCTATGTTTTGTAAGTCTAGTGGTTGGATTAGACATTGGTAGGTCAATATTTTGGTGCAACAACAACTCTATCTTGTAATAGATTTCTCCCTGCCTACAGTTTCCCTAGTTAACAAATAATGGTGTTATGATTTATCTTTGTGCATAGTTATATTTATTTTTCAACATTATTGGATTACTTTCATATTCAAGTTATAAAGTAATTAAAAATATTTAGTTATGGGAAAAAGTTTGTAGAATATTGATTCACCCCCCCGCCCTCTCCTCGTAGTATTATTTATTTGTAAAAATTGGTATTAGAGCATAGTTACTTTGAAAAAGTTGAATAGATTAATTAAAATACCTAAAGAGGTGGAATAGTTGAAGAAAAATATCAAAGAATCTCTTGAGAATATTGACCTTCTTACTGAAGAAAGAGATAACCTGAAAGATAGATATGAAGATGTGAAAGTTCTCACTAGAAAGTTAAAAGATAAGATTGATGATTTAGAATCTGGTAAGGAGTCAATTGTGTTGACTAGTGATAATGATGAAGTAGGAGATATTTAGAAGGAGAATGATATTTTTAAACATGAACTAAAAATAGTTGAACTTAAGTTGAGTCTTAAGAGAAATGGTAGGAAGAATGAACTAGAATTGAAAATTGAGAATCCAGATCTTAGATCCTAGTTAAGTCAAATTACATACGAACTAGATACTATCAAGATTGAACATGCTAAGTTAGAGAAGCAAAAAATTATTATAAAAGGGGAATTGACACAAGCTCAATAAGATTTAGAGAAACTTTATTCTAGTAGTGAAAATTTAGATCAACATATATTTCATTAGAGACCTTCTTATGACAAGACAGGATTTGGATATCTGATTAGAGAGAAATAAGCCAGAATGTTGAAATCAGAATAGAGCCAAATCTAGTTATTGAATCCCTTAAGGAATGTAATTTGAGTATGGTAAAGTCAAGCACATCTAGTGAAGTATCAAAGAGAGTTGAGTTAATTGATATGCCAACTAAACCTATTGAACCTAAGAAAATAGAGCAAGTTGATATACCTAAGAAAAATGAACCACTCAAGGAAGTAAGACATGATTTTTAGAGGTAGATGATTTTGTTAGCATGAATGCTAATTTTACTACTTTGAGGGAGTATCCAGAGATTTGAAGAACATTGGCATGTTGCATTCATGACTATGTTTGTCATTGATGACAACATAGTATGGTTTTTGTGGAGGTTGGAAGAATAGAAATAAGAGATATTATGTTATGGAGTAACAACGTAAGTGTTAAGTGATGCATAGTTAAGGACATGTTCCTTAGAGTGTCTTGATGGCATGGTTAAGAAGACAAAGATGAAGTTTAAGTCAAAGATGTATGACAGTTATTTAATATGAGCAATAGAAAAACATAGCATCTATTTGGTAGTTTTTGATGTTTACCTTATATCTTTTAGCCAAAATATAACAACCTAATGCACAGTCAACCAATGATAGAGGAAAATTAGTTTATGACATTAGAGAGTGCACAAGACTTGGAATCACACATGTAAAGTTTTGTAATAGACTTTGAGTCGACAGTGCTATTGTAATTATAATTAATTATGTATCTTATTTTAATTGATTGGGAAATCCTCAAGGATGACACAAAGAATTATTATGAAGATATGGTATAAAGGAAAGATGTTTTCCTTATTAATTGTAAAGTATTTAGAATTGTGATCATTATTAAAGTGTGAAATGCAAAAAGAAGCAAAGTTTTGATTGAATCTGAGTAAGAAATCCAAGTGATTATTGGATGCACAGTTTGTGATATAGTGACAAGATCAAAGGAGCTGAAGTATAGTTGACAAGATAGAGGCAAAGGAAGAAAGTACAATTAAATTCCATTATTCTACAAGAAATAATACAAAGATTATTTAGATAGTGGGTTCATTGTCTTGTCCTTGAAGCTATTTGGGTAGTGGGTCCAACTATCTTCCACAACTCCTAACAGGGTTGGCACAACACCTCACAAGGTTAGAATCTCCTAACAGGGACCCATATGTACTGAATGTTGTAACAGACTCCTAATAGGGTCTATCCTCTAACAATGAATATTTATATTAGTACATCATCTTATGGGTACCATCCTTGCAAAGGTTTTCACTCTAATCAAGAGTTTCCCTAGTTAAAATATTTTGTGTTATTGTGTATGAGAATCTTGTTGTGGTTTTAGTTTACATTAGTCATATGGTTAAGATTGTTTAAAGTTTTTATTGGTGATGTTAGGTATCTAGTTACAAGATTAGAAGGAGTTAAAGTCTAGTTGATAGGACAGAGGCAAAGGAAGGAAGTACAATTCAATTCTATTATTCTACAAGGAATAATACAAAGATTATTTTGATAGTGGGTTCATTGTCTTGTCCTTGAAGCTATTTAGGCAGTGGGTCCAACTATCTTCCACAACTCCTAGCAAGGTTGGCACAACACCTCAAAGGGTTAGAATCTCCTAATAGGGACTCATATGTACTAAATGTTGTAACAGACTCCTAACAAGGTCTATCCTCTAATAAGGAATATTTATATTAGTACGTCATCTTGTGGGTACCATCCCCACTAGGGTTTTCCCTCTAATCTAGGATTTCCCTAGTTAACATATTTGGTGTTATTGTGTATGAGAATCTTTCTTTGGTTTTAGTTTACATTACTAATATGGTTAAGATTGTTTAAATTTTTTATTAGTGATGTTAGGTATATAACTAATTCATCACGTCCCCCCCTCTTAATTATATCAGTGAACTATATACTCTAATAATTGGTATCAGAGGTTTAGGTCCTTGAAGGATAAGCTTAACAACTTTGGGAGATCAATGGAAAATAATTTTAAAAAGGATAGTCCTAATGTAGATTTGATTGGGCTAACTATGATATCTAGAAGGAGAATATGAAGACTCATCTATTGTGCATGGGTCCAGGTTATTGGTTTTTGAAAAAAAGTTTGAAGATAATCATTAAAGAAGAAAACCTTGAAGGTTGCAGTGAAGAAGAGAGAGATATATTCATGTGTAACATGAGATCAAGAGAAGCCCTACTAACAACTCTTCTAGAGAATGAGTACAGTAAAGTAAAGTCATTTGCACCATCTCATGAAATTTGGAAAGCATTAGAATTAACTTTTGAAGGTGAAGATCATGCAGAAAGAATGAGATTACAAAGTTGGATATGTGCATATCAAGATACTAAGATGATGGAAGATGAATCTACAAGAATTTATATTGGTAGAATATCAAAAATGGTTGCAAGTGTTCAATCTCATGGTGGAACCAAAGATGATGATTAAGTCATATGGAAGACCTTGAAAATTTTTTTACCACCTTTTAAGACAGTTGTTTAGATGATTCAACTAATGATGCCTTGCACTAAGGATTTCACTAAGGAAAAATTGCTCGGAAGATTAGAATTAGAAAAAGTATATCTGAGATAGTCTGATGAACTTGCAAGAGTTAAAACAACCTTTAGTGGTCTAAACATTTGACCTAATTTGACAAGGAGTGCAAGCACCCATGGAGATTTTGCTAGCAGCAACAAAGCCAGTGAGAACAAGAATATTGAGGAAGGAATAGCCCTTCTGGTGAGAAGAGAAAATAATGGTAACAAAATATTTAAATGTTAGAATTGTAATAAATTTTGTTGTTATGTATCTAAATGTCCTAAAATAGAAAAGAAGTACAAGGGAATGTTTAACCCTAGAAGAGATAGAGAAAGAAATTATTTATATGCAAATGAAGATGAAGAATCTGATGAGAAAGGTTAAAGTGAAAGTGATGATAAATTAGGATTTATGGCTATCAAGGAAGATGATCTTAATAGAAAAATTAGAGAAGAAAGAGCTCTAGTTATCCAAGTAGAAAAGATATCTGATTGGATAATTAACTGTGGTTGCTCACATCACATGATTGGTGATATGAATAAGTTTGTTAGGTTAAAGAATCATGATGGAGGAATTGTTAGAGCTGGTAACAATGCCACCTACCATATAATAAGAATAGGATCCATTACTCTTGATGGTAAAACTAACACTAATAATGTCTATTTTGTTTATAGATTGAATCTTAACTTGTTTAGTGTTGGATAGTTAGTGGAAAAAGGTTATCAGTTGCAGTTTACTAAGAAGACCTACACTATCAAAGAGAGAGATGCTAAGATGATTGGAACTGGCACTAGATCTAGAGGTAATGTATTTCAATTGAATCCTACTGAGATGACATGTTTGATTGAAAAAGTTGATAACAGTTGACTATGGTATAGAATATTTTGTCATATAAAATTTGATAATATTGTGAAAGTTAGTAGTACATTTGCAGTAAGAGATCTACCTAAGATTGTTAAGCCTACTAACATTGTATGCAAGGAATGTATTTTGGGTAAGTAGAGGAAAATATCTTTTCCTAAAAAGAAGTTCTTTACTACAGAGAAATTAGATGTTGTTCACACAGATCTGAGTAGTCCTACAAGAACCAAAGGATTTTGTGGTGAAAGGTATTTTATGATTTTTGTTGATGATTTCACTAGATTGATGTGGGTAATATTTCTTAAAAAGAAATCTAAAGATTTTGAGAAGTTCAAGATTTATAAGAATAGTGTTAATAATGAATCTAGTGTTAAGATTAAGTGTTTGAGATTTGATAGAGAAGGATAATTCACCTTTAGATAATTTCATATATTATATGAAGAAAATGGAATCAAAAGACAACTATCTACACCTAGAACACCTAAGAAAAATGGGATTGGTGAGAGAAGAAATAAATCTATAGTAGAAGTAGCTAGAGAAATGCTATTTGAAAATGACGATTCTAAGACATTTTAGAGAGAAGTAGTAAACACAATAGTATATACTTTAAATAGAGTACAGATAAAAAAAAGTATGGACAAGACATCTTATGAGCTATGGTTTGGACATTCACCATTACTTAAATATTTCAAAATATTTGGAAGCAAATGTTATATTAAGAGAGATGATGACATTGGTAAGTATCATCCAAGAAGTGATGAAGGTATGTTTCTTGGCTACTCCTTGAAAATTAAGGCTTATAGATATTTCAACTATAGAACTAAAACGATAGTTGAATGCATAAATGTAAGCATTGATGAGAAGTTTGAAACCAAAGAAAATATGATAGATTATAGTTCAGATGAAGAAGAGGATAACTCTAGAATTGATAGATATAATTTTGAAGTTTTATTTAAGACTAACAATGACTTGTAGAATGATGTGCTAACTCTTGAGCATAGAGGAGAACATAGCTCTAAAGATAGAGAGAAATAAGAGTTTAATTGTCAACTCCTACTCATAACAGAAACCTATGAAGAAATCACCCACTTGAGTAAATAATTAGAAGTAGAGACAAAGTTGTTATGACAAGAACTAGAGTAAATGAGGAGATATTCTTGATATCTCAAGTTGAACCCAAGTGCATAGATGAAGTAGTCAAAGATAATCATTGGATCCAAGAAAAGAAGGAGGAATTAGATCAGATAATAAAAAAATGATACATGGGAATTGGTTCCTAAACCAAAAGACAACAATGTGATAGGAACTAAATGGGTTTTCAAGAATAAGATGTACAAGCAAGGAGAATTTGTGAGAAATAAGGACAAACTTATTTGTAATGGTTACTCATAGCAAGAAGTAATTGATCATGAGGAGACATATCCACTTGTAGCAAGAATGGAAGTAATAAGGATGTTCTTGGCATATGCAACAAACTAGAAATTTAAAGTTTATTAGATGGATGTTAAATCAACATTTTTAAATGGAGAATTAGAAGAGGAAGTCTATATTGAGTAGACAAAAGGATTTCCCTTATTAGAATATAAAGACATCGTATGTAGAGTGAAGAAAATCCTTTATGGTACATATTTGGTAAAGGTATGTCAGATAGTAACTTGTATCTAAAAGAAATTTAAGATGGTTGATTGATCATTGTAATATTTTTTGATGACATCCTTTTTGGAGGCACTGATGAAGCTAGTGAAAAATTTGCTGAAGAAATGAATGGGCATGATAGGAGAAATGAAGGTTTTCTTCGGATTGCAAATTGTGCTATATAATGATGGTATATTAATTTCACAAACTAAGTACCTAAAAGATTTGTTGAAAAGGTTTGGATTGGAAAGTTGCAAACATGTTGGCACACATAAGATAACTAGTCACAAGTTATCTAGCATAAATGAGACACATGAAATAGAGAAGAAGATGTAAAGATCAATGATTGGAGGTTTGTATTATTTGACTCACACTAGACTAGATATAGAAACTGTAGTTAGGATAGTGTCTAGATTTCAAGATTATCCTAAGGAATATCATTCTGTAGTAGTAAAGAGAATATTTAGAGATCTAAAAGGAACATCAGACTATGGAATTTGGTAGGACAGATCAAATGACTTCACTTTGTATGCATATATTGATGTTGATTAGGTAGGAAGTATGGATGATAGAAAAAGCACCAGCGGTGGAACATTTATTCTTGGAGGAAAGTTGGTTTCTTGGTTAAGCAAGAAGCTAGATTGTATTTTGTAGAGCACTCCTAAGGCATAGTTTGTTGCAACAAAAAACAACTATAATCATGTTATGTGGATGAAGTAGATGTTGAAGTACATCAGAATTGAGATTGAAGAACTTGATATCATTTATTGTGATAACACAAGTATGGTGAGTATGTCTAAGAATCCTATATTGCATTCTAATACAAAGAACATATCTATTATGTGTCATATGTTGAGAGTGAAAGAAACAAAAAAGGAGATCAAATTGGAGTATGTAAGTAATAATGATTAGTTTGTAGATATCTTTATGAAGGCCTTGCTTATAGATACTTTTGAGTACTTGATAAGTATGCTTGGGGTCATGCCCTTGCCTATTTCTAAATAGTTGATGGAGAGAGTGCATCAATCTAGTAGTGCAAAGAACTATTATTTGAATGGATTGTATGATGATGCTTCCTGTATAGGGGAGTATCTGGTATGTACTAAGTCATTTAGGACTCTTGGTATTTTGGTAATGAACAATTTCTTGGGACACTCAAGCTGGTTAATGACATGGAGTAGTAGGTTAGCTATTGGTATTAAGTTTGGCACCTTTGAAATTGATTTCAATGGGGGAGAAAATGTAAATGAAAAATTTATCCTATTTTATTAGGAGAGAAACACCTATTGAGACAACAATGGGGATGGTTATAGAAAGATTCATGTAAGTGCACAAAAGAAAGTGTAAGTGCTTAGAGTTCAGTTTGGTATTCTTGGAACTTATATATTATTTCATCTATGTTGCTATCAATTCTAAATGAGGGGATTGTTATCATGAATACTGGTGGTAATACTTTGCTAGAGTATCCTAAGCTTTGGATAAAATTGGCATGTTTCATTCGTGACTATGTTTGTCATTGATGAGAACATAGTATGGTTTCTATAGAGACTAGAAGAATAGTAGTCAAACATCTTATGTTGCATAGTAATTGAGTAAGGGTTAATTGATGCATAGTTAAGGACATGTTCTTGAGAGTGTCCTAATGATGTGGTTAAGAAGACAAAGTCTGAGTCAGAAATGTATGATAGTTATAGTTGATTTACTATGAGCAATGTAGAAATAGAGCATCTATTTGGTAGTTTCTGATGTTTGCATTATATCTTTTAGCCAAGATACTATAAGTTGATGCATAGTCAACCAGTGATAGAGGACAATTAGGTGATAATGTTAGAGAGTGCACAAGAGCTGAGTCGCATGTGTAAAGTTTTGTAATAGATTGTGAGAGCCAATAGTGCTATTGTAGTTGTAATTAATTATGTATCTTATTTTAATTAATTGGGAAAGCCTCAAGGGTGACTCAAGGAATTGTTATGAAGATATGGTATAAAAGAAAGATGTTTTCCTTATTTGTAATGTATTTAGAAGTATTTTGATCATTGTTAAAGTGCAAAGTGTGAAAAGCATAAATTTTTTATTGAATGTGTGTAAGTGATCCAAGGGATTATTGGATGCATAGTTTGTGATCTGGTTACAAGATCAAAAAGAGAAGTCTAGTTGGTAGGATAGAGACGAAGGAAGTACAATTTAGTTCTATTATTCTTCAGGGAATAATATAGAGATCATTTGGATAGTGGGTTCATTGGTCTTGTCCTTGAAGTTGTTTTGGTAGTGGGTCCAACTAACTTCCTCAAATCATAATATGGTTGACACAAATCCTAATAGGGTTGGAATCTCCTTATAGGAATTCAAAGTCTCCTAAAAGGGACTCATATGTACTAAATGTTGTAATAGACTCCTAACAAGGTCTGTCCTTTAACAAGGAATATTTATATTAGTACATCACCTTGTGGGTACCATCCCCATTGGGGTTTTCCCTTTGATCAAGGGTTTCCCTAGTTAACATATCTAGTGTTATTGTGTATTAGTATCTTGTTGTGGTTTTAGTTTGCATTACT
Source organism: Cupressus sempervirens (assembly GCA_028749045.1). NCBI lineage: Eukaryota > Viridiplantae > Streptophyta > Pinopsida > Cupressales > Cupressaceae > Cupressus > Cupressus sempervirens. The sequence goes on from CM053787.1 coordinate 865,944,770, forward strand.
TATATGGTTAAGATTGTTTAAAGTTTGTATTGGTGATATTAGGTGTATAAATCCCCCCGCGCCCTGCCCCCCCGCCCACTCGCGCCCCGCCCCCCCCATATATATTCTAACAACTTCATATGTAATGAGGTTGGATAGATGAAAAGACATTGCATAGGTAAGTCTTTTAAACCCATTACTAATTTTTATTGTTATAATTGTCATGATTATGGACATAAGGTAGTAGAATGTAAGAAACCTAAATTTGATGGTAATAATTCAACTAGAAGAATGTCTAAGAATATTAACTCTACATGAAATGAAAGAGGAGGATCACAGAATAGATCCAATGATGGAGAGAAAACTAATGGAGAGAAGAACTAGTTCGTGTGTTAGAAGTGTAACAATCCTAGAAACATTGCAAGGAATTATAGAGCACCTAAGAATTAAAATGGAACTAATTAGAGGAGAAATGCACCTCTATGTTAGTCATACAATAACTTTAGAAACACAACAAGATATTGTAGAAGGGACATAAGGGACATTAACAAAAATGAAAATAACAAAAGAAACAACAACAACAATGAAACAAGGAATGTTAATGGTAGTGACAATAATTAGAAGGAAGAAATTAAAGAACATGTTGATGAATTCAAAGAAGCATTTGTGAGAGCTAAAGATCTAGAAATCTTGTATATAGTCTTGGAGGAATAATTTTTTGATGCACCTGATAAGACATTGAAGTCATAGATTGTTTGTGACTCATCCTACCTGAATTAAGCAATTTTAGTTGTGATAGGGCACAGTTGGTCAGAATTGATGTTAGAAAGAGAGTTTGAAGTTGCATAGTTAACATGAGGTTAAGAAAATAGAGAGAAGGCCATGGTCAAGTGTGCAAATCTTGATATGATTTTAGTGAGCAAGAATTGAGAAATCAAGCATGCTGGTATACAAAATTAGTATTTGAATCTATGGTAGATACACATTTAATATATAATGCAATTTAACATGATTGAAGGATTGCGATCAAGATTGTATGTACCATTTGTTCATGAAAAGTGTCTTGAGCTCATTGAAGTGTGATTTGATAGCAAATTGAAGCGAGAAGTGAAGTTTGAGAAGTGGAAAGTTCTAGAAGCCCTAAATCATGATTTTTAGGTATTTTTCAAAGCTTGAATCAAGTTTCTTTTGGTAATTTCAGTTACAATTCAAATGGAAAGTAAAAATGTGTATGATCTAAGTGAAGGACCATGATATGGGTTTAGGAAACAATCATTTATTTCATTATTAGATGATCTGTTGGGCACATTTTTGAAAGTTCTAGAAAATGTGTTACATGTTGAGAATATCAAAAGTTACATCCATTGTAAGATTGAGAGTATAGGTGGTGAAGAAATTCATTAGGATTTGGAGAAAATTATATAACAGTAACTTATCCTTCAAGTCTGAGTATGTGCACCTAAAGAATTTGAATTTGGTGAAGTATATGTTTTATATAGAGGTTATCAATCATGATTAGACCTAAATCATTTTGAGTAGGGTACATGATTATATGTTTTGGTTAGGAGATGAGAAGGTTATTATTTACAATGACCTAATTTACAAGGTCACAGGATTGAGTAATGAAGTTTGCAATCTTGTTAATGAGAAAAATGTTAGCAAGATGGTTGAGAGAAACCTAAATACAAAGTTTGATCGAAGAAACATGAAGGTAGACTCTATTCAATATAGAGGAGTAAAGTTGTTAACCAAGATATTAGGGTACAAGTTAAACCATGGATCAAGGGTTAACTTAGTATTAGCTAGATTTTTGCATGCAGTTATGTAATGGCTATGTGAGTAAGAAAGGTTAATTTGTGCAAATTTCAATTGTTGGACAACATTGCAAAGATTAATAAGACAAAGAATGTAGTTTTTAGATTTGAGTCCTTGTTGAATCATATATTCTTTTATGCTATAAGGAAGGTTCATGGATTGATAACATGGGATAGTAGCGAGCACACAATGAAATTGGTGACTCAATGCTACACGTCAAAAGCAAAAAATGTCAAAGATGATGCCATCAATAGAATGATGAGGAATTTCTAGTCTAAGATGAAACAAAGGTATAGAATATCTCCCTTTATGGTAGAGAAGTACGAGGAAGAAATACACTTCATGTTGGGAATTGAAAACATATGCATGGAAGCAGTAATTCCTAGAGTTAAATTTATAGAACCCAAGGGATATGAGATGATCATAATGCTCATAGAAGTGTATGTGTAGATCATTCTTGAATCTTAGAAGGATACTTCATGCCTTAGATGGGGCGCATATGAGTAAAATAGGAGAATATTTCATTTAGAACTATACTGCTAGGAAAGGAAGAAAAAGGTTGAGAAAGAGATAGATTCCATCCTTAAGGAATTAGACATGACAAGGAAAGAAGTTGATGAGATTAAATGTATTGTTCTAGAGATGAAGGCTAGTGGATAGACTAAAGTGTTGGCAACAACTCCCATTGCACTTGTAGGATCTTCGATGGGTGTGGCAATAGAAAAACCTTGTGTGGAAGCCCCTTTTATACCATATGCAGTAGTTATACTAGTGCAACTAATTAGATTAAGGAGTGATCAACCTAGAAGACAAATTGAGGTTGAATCATCTATTGAACAAAGGAAACCCAAGTGATTAGTGAAGGTGAAGAATGAACTTGCACTAGCAAGAAAGAAAAGGGTCAAGTAGACCACCAAAAAACCTAGAAAGAGAAGAACAACAACACAATTTAGTGATTTGAGGAAACAAAGGATGAAATAGAAGATAGACTAGTAGTCCATAATGCGTAAGAAGGAAGAACAACAACTGGAAAGAAAGCATGGAAAACTAAGGTAGAAAACCTTAACATGCAAATTATTTATCATAAAAATTTTGTACAATTGAATAAATATTATGATTTGTATAGTAATATGGATAGAAGGATGTTAAAAATGCCATCACAAGTGACATGATTTTGAGAACTAAAAGATTTGAGAATATATAGAATAAGATACTAGAGGATATGTATAATAAGCTAGTGAATAGGAAAAGGAGAATACCAAAGGAAGATATATGAATATGAGGATCACAATGATAAAAAAGCTATGTGATATTGATTGTAAGGAGGAATTAGATAGAATTTTTAAGGGTATTTAGCCCTTGTTGAGGAATAAAAGAAGATAAATTCTTCTGATGGGAGGCAACTATGAAGATGTTAGGAAAGAAACCAAGGAGGCAATTGTAAAGTATATGACTACAGTGACCAACTTGAGTGTACATTTTAGATATGAGAGTCTAGTATATGTACAAGTACAAACACCTTCTAGGGAAGACAAAGAAGTAGAGGATATAAAGGAGAATCCTTTTGCAAAATTTGGCCAATCCATTATTGGAAATATTACTAGTTACTCTAGCTCTAATTATGAGGAAGAAGAAAGGAAGAAAAAGGTAGAAGCAACAAGAAAGGAAAGAGAAAAGGAAGAGAAGAAAATGAAAGAAGAGGAAGAAAAGAAGAAAGTAGAAGAGGAAAAGAAAAAGGGAGAAGAAGAAAGGAGGGAAAGAGAAGAACAAAAATGAGAAAGGAAGATAAGGAGAAAGCTTAGGAAGAAGCAAGGAAAGAAGTAGAAAGGTTAGCTGAAGAAAAGAAAAAGGTTGAGGAAGAGAAGAAGAGAATTGAACTAAAAGTAGTTCCACTCCTTCCTACAGTAGCTCTAGTGACAACAAAAACAACCTTATCAACCAGTCCATCAGTAGTAGAAATGGTGACATCAAATGATGAAGATTAGAAAGGCTTGGTGAGCACATTAAGTAAGTTGTTTGAGAATAAAAAATTAGTAAATTCTTTGGGGAAGCCACTTACTAAAGTTTTAGATAGAATGCAAAAGATCGTTACTAAAACTATAGCTATTCCAGACTTGTAGTGAAAGGTCATGGAGTTGGTAAAAACCTTTGACAAGGAATTCAAAACTTTAGCAAAAGTAGCTTCAATGCAAGCTCAAGTAAAACATGATGCAACACTATTCAACATAATGTGCACCAATTTGTATAATGATCTGAAGGCATTTGACAAAAACATCAAGGAATTGAGAAATCATATTGATGAAGGGAAAATACTATATGAACAATGCACATAGTCATCCAAGTACCTTATAGACTTTGAGATTCAGATGAAAGGTAAGGTAAGTTAAGTGAACTTGAAACACTTTTTGTCAATTTACAACTCCCAAAGTCTAGAAATGAAAACTATGGAGCAAAAGTGGAGAAGATACATGATATGATTAGGAAATTGGAATCTAATAAAGAGAAAGCAACAAGAAGATTCTATAGTCTTAGAGAGATTTTTTTGGGTCAAAAGTCAACATTTGGTAGAGGAAACTTGAGGAATATCTTATAGCTAAGGCTTCTTATGAAAAGTTTTCCTATAGTGACTTGGGTGTAGTTGAAGTGATATCCTATGCACTTTATGCACTAATCAGTACCTCAGAGATAGTGAAGGAGAACTGGAAGAAAGAGATTAAAAGACTAAAGGTTGTGTGTGCAAATTGTTTTTCCAAATTAATAGGTTGATCAATAGTAGAACACCCAATTTTTTGTAAATACAAATTTTTTGAAACCTTTGCCATTGATTTCAAAGGGGGAATATTATGTAGAGAAGGAAATATATATATATATATATATATATATATATATGTATGTATGTATGTATGTATGTATGTATGTATGTATGTATGTATGTATGTATGTATGTATGTATGTATGTATGTATGTATGTATGTATGTATACATACATATACTTATATAAATATATAGATATATATACATATAAATATATATACATATACACACACATATATCTCTATGTATATATGTATGTATATATACATATATATGTATGTATGTATATATATGTATGCATATATATGTATATATATATATATATGTATGTATATGTGTATACATATATATATATATATATATGTATGTATGTATATGTATGTATGCATATATATATATATATATATATATATATATATATATATATATGTATGTATGTATGTATATGTGTATACATATATATATATATATATATGTATATGTGTATACATACATATATATATATAGATATATAGATATATTTATACATATAAATATATATACATATACACACACATATATCTCTATGTATATATGTATGTATATATACATATATATGTATGTATGTATATGTATGTATGCATACATGTATATATGAATATATATATATATGTAAATGTATATGTATATGTATATGTATATGTATATGTATATATATGTATAGGTATATATATATGTAAGGGGAGCTTATGTATGTATCAATGTAAAGGAGTGATAAGGAATGCAATGATCCATCAAAACATGAATAAAATTGTTATGTTTTGAAGACAACTTTTGTAGTTACTTTTATTTTATTTTGTTATGTATGACATCATTTTGGGACTTAGCTAATTTTCCCAAATGTTGCCATCAATGTCAAAGGGAAGATTGTTGGAAATATGGTCAGTTATATGTCTTGATGGTTTTCATTTATGAAAAAATATATTCAACTTTTCATTTATGCATTTAGAGTTAAAAAATTGTCAAAGTGTTAAACAGTTTACAACAGCATAGTGAATAGATTTTAAGTGTACAGATGAATCATTGAGTGTTAGCTCATGTGAAGTTGAGAGAAGCATCATGATAGTATCATGATGATGTGTGCTAGTGTCCATAGCTATATGGAAAGTATGATGTCAGTTATGATTAAAATACCAGTGCATGTATTTAAAAATGTAGAACAAAGCATATTAGAGAATTGGTTTATACGACCTCATAAATTGTTTTGGTTATGAAAAAATATTAAGTTATGATGAGCCAACTTTTTTAGATATTATTCCATAAGTTATTTTATATTATGTTAAGTGTGTGAACACATGAAGCCTGACTAAGCATAGTTTTGTAATTGTGCAAGGTATATGTAAAGATCTTATCTTGTATAGATAATTGTGCTATCTATGACAGACAAGAAAGTGTTATATGATGTAAACTATTGTATATAGATCTTGAAAGAATTATGAGCCCTATGTGATGTACATTTTGATGTATGATTCGAACAAGTATGAAGTACAACAGATAAAAAATATTGTATGTATATCTAGTCTTTTGAAGAATTGAATTGTATAATTACATGTAAGGGTAGTGGGCTCTTCTTGCATACATTGTATTTGTTCTACCAACTCCTAATAGTGTTGAGGCTTATTACAAGGCCTATTCTCCTAATAGGGACTTGAGACACTATATGTACTTCATAGACTCCTAACAGGGTCAATATCCTTAACATGATGCTATTGTTTAGTGAATCATCTAGTGGGTATCATCCCCACCAGGGTTTTCCCTTGGCTAGGGTTTCCTTAGCTAACAAATAATGGTCTTATTAGTTATCTATGTGAATGGTTATATTTAATATTCAACATTTTTGGTTTACTTTCATATGTAAGTTATAAAGTAATTAGCAATATTTAGTTGTGGACAAAAGTTTGTAGAATACTAATTCACCCCACTCTCAGTATATTTCTACCAAAAGATTCATAAGTCATCAAAATAAACAAGTTGAGGAATGATACATGTCTACAATGTGAGTTTGATTCAATAATAGTTAACGATACATTGGAGAATGAAGATTGGATTAGAGCAATGAATGAGGAAATTGATCAAATAGAGAAGAACAAAAAATGGACATTCATACCAAGGTCAAATGATACGAATGTGATTGGAACCAAGTTGGTATTCAAAAAAAAGTTTAACAATAAAGGTGTATTTTTTGACCTAATGGTCAAATCATTCATGTATTAGTGACTTAACATTTATTCCATTGGTTACATTACTACTAAGCTCTATAGTTTTGTTTGAGCTTATAATACTGCCAACAATGCAAGCCAAGTGTTTCATTTGCTACTAAGCCAGTCACACATATTTTAGTTGATTTTGAGCTTTCTAATATTTACCAAGCATCTAAGATAGAGTATAGTGTTAACCAAGCTTCATAGTGTCTACTGAGCTTGTAGTGTTAGAAAAGTGAATGAAGGTAGTGTTGATTGAGTCATGCAATGTCAACCAAGTTTACTAAGTTCTTTAGTATTTGTCAAGTCATCTAGTGCTAATGAACATCCTATTATGCCAAGTGATTAGTATGGAATAAGAATCTACATCAACCAAGTGCTAGAGTTTTGTGAGTGTTGACAAGTGTTTCTGAGTGTCAAAACATCACTCAGGTGGTCTTCAGAACCCAAGTTATAACAGTGAGCCAATTTTGTGTAGATTGTTTGAATTTGGTATTGTAGCCAACTCTAGAAAATAATTTATTAGATTGGTATATATATATGTAATATATCTTTTTATATAAAATGTAATGGAATAAGAACAAGTCAAAAATGAAAATGAGTATGAATTAAAGAAGGCTACAAGTAGTATAAGGAAAAGAAGAGACTTATCTATCACAACCAAGTGATCATTGTTATTCAAAGGAACCTCATTCAATAAACTAAGTTTTAGATCAAAGATCAGCCACTTATTCATCCTAACATGTTCATTGGTCAAATCTTTTAATAAGGCGGACTTAAAAGTCTAATCCAAATATCCTTAAAAAGTGCATACTTCATTGTATGTTGTAAATACTTTCATAAGGTGGACCTAATAGTCCTTATTGTTTCTAATAGGGAAGATCATTAGAAGTGATGAATTGTAAGATTTAACAAGCCAACTTTATGCTATCATAATAAAGCTTGTGGGTATCATGCCCACCTCAGTTTTACTTTGTATTTTGAAGGTGTCTTGGTTATCAAATATTGTGTCAAAGTGTTAAAAGTGTTTTATTGCTTTCATTCTATCAAAGTGTTACAAATGTTTTATTGCTTTCATTCTTTCATGTGTACAATTAGATTAGATTACATGGTGAATGTTCAGTTAGTGAATTAAAGTATAAGTTTTATTGTTTCTTGATTTACCCTTACCCCATGTTCAGTCACCTAATCTATACTACATTTCTATCAATTGGTATTAGAGCTTTAGTTATCACATCAGAAGTTTATCAAATTGAGAAAAGATCAAAGAAAATGGAAGTCTATGGACTGGAGAAAGCTATTGAAAATGAAAATTTGGATCTACAATTGGCCATGGATCAACTCAAGAAATTAAAGGAGCATATCTCTTAATCCTTAAAAATAAGAAGAGATCTTGCAACACAAATGAATGAAAATCTCTACACTAAAGAAAGAATTGAAAAAATTTGTCAAAAAAGAAGTTTAGATGAAGCTGATGTAAGAATCACAGATCTACTTGAAAAGAATCTTACTCTTTAGGAAGAAGTCAAAAGGTTGAAAAGAGAACAAGAAATTCAATCATTTAGATTATATGAAGTGATCGAACAAAAAGAAAAAGAAAAGAAGAAATAGAAGAAAAGGAAAATGAAATTAATCAACTATCTCTTCAAAAAATAGATTTGATTGATCAACTCAATGATGCAAATAGAGAGCTTATCTACTTGAGGAAAGAGAAAGAAATATTGTAGAATGATCTCAACATAGAGAAGTAAACCAATGAGAGGATGATGAAATCTCATGAAACAATGAACCAATTGAATGAGAAAACTCAATTTAGATACAAAGGTAAAGTTAGATTAGGATACATAGAAGAAGGTGATTCATCTAAACAAGGACCTGAAAACAACAAAAGCCCTACATGTAGTCATTGTAGAAAGATAAGACATAGATGAAATAAGTGTTGGAACAATGGTAAATCAAATTTTAGTGGAAAGTTTTACATTTACAAAAAATTGAGACATAGAGAAAGTGCCTACCCAAAGAAACCTACATTTGAAGGAAAGTGTTACAATTGCAACAAACAAGGGCACAAATCTTCAAAGTGAAAAACCAAGAAATGGAACCTAGTAGAAAAAATTGTCAAAACTATATTTGGTTGGGATTATAATACACGGTGCAAATGTCACTATTGTGGTGATTTTTGGCACATTTTTGAAAACTGCATAAAACATCACACAAGGAAGAGAGACATTACAAAGAGATGTATTTTATGTACAAAACTTGGACATCTAACCAATAACTATATGAATTGGGGAAGAGTTGAAGATTAAAAGAAAGAAAAGGTTGGAAATATTAGAAGTTAGATGAGACAACAATGGGTAAGGAGATTTCCTAACATTGCAAATTAGAGTAATGAAAGTGTTGGGACCCAAGTAAAGAGCTGGGTGGCTCACCCATTTCAACCTAGTTCTATATGGAAATTACTGGAACTGTGATTTTGAGAAAAAACCTCACATTAGTTCTAGTCAGAAAGAAGGAGATCCATATCAGCATTCAAGATGCACATAGATTATTGAGTACATATTACAATTGAAGACCTTACTGAGTGTGGTTAGGTTACAAGACCTAACGATGATTGGATGTAGATGGCATTTTTGAGGTTTGTGTCAAGTCAAAGACTCTTTTGAGTTGATGACTCTATCAAGTTCAAAGTACTTAACTAAGTGGATGAAACCTATCACCGAGTGAACATTTGTACAATACATTAATGGTGACTTGAAGAGTGAATTTGGTTAAAAGGATAAATTGAAGATCTCACCATTAATTTTCTAGAGTTAAGAGCTAAGAGCATTCTAGAACCCTTAGTGATTTGTGGCTATTGTTGAATTTTTCTTTCATGTTTGAATCATTACTGATAAAAAATGGCATGTTCTAGGAGAAAAGAAGAAGAAGGGATCACAGAGGAAATTGATCGCATTAGAGCATAGTCACAAATTCCTCCAAAGGTACTTTAAATCCAGGGCATTCAATCTTTTTATTACTATTCAATTCAAGAGCCAAGAACCTTACAGATGAACCTAATGTTCAATGAGCTATGTGTGGATCAGAGCTTGAAACATAGTGAAACACATTTAGAGACAAAAGGGTTAACACATATCTAGCATATGCTGAGGGATTTCCAACAAAAATGGGTTAGATTCATCCTTAGTTGAGTCCATGACATGCATTTTTGGTTTGATCTCCCTATTCAAATTATAAAGAAGATGATACATAGGGTAATAGGTTTGCTAATGTTGAATAAGGAAAAGACTATGAAAAACCTAGGTTGGGTTGAACTGATTAAGAGAATATTTTCTAAGTGGGATGGTAGAGGTATGAAACTTAATCAATCTATAAACATGGATATATAGTTCGGTATCCATGTGATTGTGCACAAGATTTACACCTTGAGTAGATTAAACAATGTTCCATGTGAAGCTATTTACCTGGCATACAAGGTGGCAAAGAATAGCCTATATTTCAACCTTGTCGAGCTACTATTGAACCAACTCAACAAAAGCATGGAGAGAATTTGAGTCTCGAAGAATAATCCATGTAATTTTGGTTCCTTGCTAAATTGTCTATTCTTTCAACTTCAAAAGTTCTTTCCTTCCAAAGGAATGGTGGTCTAGAAGAATGATACAGTAGTGTTATATTAGATTAAATATGTTATAGTAGAAATAGGTGATAACTTTGAAAGTAGAATGGATGCCTATTTTGAAACTTTCAAAGAGAAAATGTAGAGCAGATTTAGAATTCCATAGAAATTAGTGGAAGACTATGAACAAGATATCTGTTTTCTAGTTGACTGTTAAAAAGTCCATATTCATATATTCAGGCCAAGAGTGGCACATGTTAAGCCCCTGGGTTATGAAGTAAGCATAGATGATACAAGGGATATCATTGAAGCTCTCTTGAATGAGCTTGTTGATCCCAAGGCACCTTATTTTGGCACTTATGAGGAAGCCAAAGCCATAATTATTCTTGAAATCAAGCTTCCCCAAGCAATAAAAAGAGGAAGAGAGAAGGTTAAAAAGATTCTTAAGGCCACCAAATCCTCTAGTTCCCCTCTCTTGTTAACTAAAGGACAAGATGATGAGCTTGATGAAGAAGAAGGAGAGGAAGAGCATGCGGAGGAAGAAGAATTTGAAGAAGAGGAACCTCCCAAGAAGAAAGGGAAGGTCATAATAACCAGACCTACAAAATCCTCCCCTATTGTATTTACCAGAAGAACCAATTCAAGAAAGAAACTAAAAATTAGAGATCATGAAAATGAAGTAGAACATATTATATTTAAGAGGTATGCCCCTACCTTCAAAGAAAGGTTATCTAGATTGTGAAGTGGAGTAGGTATGAGAGATCTTAAATTCCTTAAGTATGAGACAAGGTACAAAGAAGAGAAGATATAGATTGAGGAAGCCCTAGTAATTAAAATGGGAAAATGGAAATACTCCCCAGATGAACTGTCAAAGCAAGGTCATGATAGTCTATTCAAGTCAACATAGCATAGTTGGGAGTGCAATTAATTTTGTCAAGGACATCAAAGAGAAAACCCTCAGACATTAGAGATAAGGTAGTATTACAACAAGGTAGTATTAGAGTCAAGGGATTTATGTTTAGAGTTGAAATATTAGAGACATCTTTTACAACAATAGTTTCAGTGGTGTTGACTATCTCATGTGGGGGATTGACACTTGACACTTGTGTGTCTTGTACACTCTATTCATCTTGTTGTTGTTCAACTATTGCCTTGTCATCAATTTGTTTTTCAGTTTCCTTCCCTACTATTTCATCTTCCTTATCATCCTTTTCTTTTTCATCATCTTCTTTTTCATCTTCATCTTTATCATCATCTTTACCCTCAAAAGTGTCAGCTTTTCCTTGTTTTACAATGGTCAACCCATAGATAAATTTCCATATTTGGATAGATTTCTTGACCATATCTACAATATTATTTTGAAGTATGCTAAAGGCACTATACTTAGGTGTAAACCTAATTCCATATTTCTTAGTATCCTTAGCAATATTTCCTTTTGTTAGTTCTAGCATTAATTGGGCTAAAGTGGTTTCCCTTATTTGCTTTTCACAATTTAAATAATAATACCATTTTTTCTCAAATAAATCATATAATTTCTTGGGTACTGAGTTAGCAAATTCTAACAATGTACTCTTAAATTTAGACATCATTTCATAAAGGGCTTCTTCTACTATCTTTTTCTCCTCTTTTCCAAAATCATCAAAATTTACATGTTTAAAACCAGATAGCTCTACATTATTCTTGACATTTTCACATAAGTTTTCAATATCAGAGAGTGGTTTGTGACTTACCATTTTGAATTGGCTTATATCATCCGATTCAGTCCTTTCTTCATCTAAATATGGCTGTGCAACATATTTTCTTCTTTAGCACTTGGCCTCCTTGCTTTGTTTGTTTGGATTTCTCCTTTGCCTTCTATATTGTGGCTCATGTGCTTTCTCTAGTGGTAGGTGCACTCAGCTTGGCCTAGCTAGGTTTAGAAATTTTCTTTACCTTATCCATTTGTTGTGTTTTAGCCTTTCTGTTCTTTGGATCAGCATGTGTGGGTGCTTCCTTAGATTCTTCTTCCTCAACACCTTCTATCTCCTCCTCTTTATCCTCTCCCATGGCTTGAATCAATGCAAGAGGTCCTTGCCTTTGTTCTTGCTCTTCCTCTTCATCCTCTTCATCTTCTTGCTCTTCTTCCTCATTTGCACCTTCACCAAATTTAGCCTTTAGCTTCTTAACTGCCCTATCTTTCTTTTCAAGTGTGGAGGAAGTTTTCAACTCCATGATAATATTTGATTTTACCATTTTATAGTTGTCAAATATCTTTGCACTTTTGTCAATTTCCTCTGCTAGGAGTGTAGTGATGGCTATTGATGCTTCATCAACATTAATTGCATACTCAAGTAGCCTTAACCATCTGACCCTTGGTGTGGCAGCCTATACATAGGTGTAATCAACATCAACTATACAACATGTATCATTCTAATGTTGCTCAGCTAATGAAACATGTATCCTCATTCTTTCTTTCATTGATTTCTTAAAATGTTCAAAATAACTTGTCATTAATGATTCAAAATTTTCTCCCGTCTATTAAATAAATTCATTGATCTATACTTCTATTGATCTATTTATTTTCTAGCTTACTTTGCCAAAGGAGGGAAAAGTATTTTGTATATAGAAGAATATACAAACTGGGATTGAACCAAATTTACATTGAGCACTATTGGTCTTTTTGATTGCTCCAAGATTTTCCATCAATTTTTGTAATTGAAGTTCAACTAGATCATACGTATGATCTTTCTTCACAATCTTGTAACCAACATCTACTACAATACAAGGCACACTATTCAATCTACTTGATTGATAGAATTTGTGAGAAATTACCCTAACAACAAAGTTTAACAATAGATCAATGATAGTATCTATTGTCATGTCTCTTTTTTTCTATTTTGACCCTGTGTTTTTCTCTGTCACCTCCTTGGAATCACTCCTCAGAGTCTTGGGCTGATCTAGGGTTGGATAGCTAGTAACCCTACTAATTATCCACTTGGTGATCTTAATTGGTCCACCATAAGGATCCATCATATATTCAGCTCAAAACAATTCTAATCCATTCAATTTTGAATACACTAGGAAACTCTAGGGCACGAGTCAAACTCTTCTTCTCAACTATTTTATACTCTTCCTTTAGGATACCATTTTCACATAATCTATCATATGATTCTCTAATTTATAAGTCTCCATTGCTCCAATTTTTCTATTATAAAATCTCCTTACATCTTGCACCATTATGACATTCGACAGGATCATAGAGAAAGTGCTAGAAGGATCTTGTTTGTATGCTATGTTAGGGATGGTATTGAAAATAGGTTGTTTGACTTCATTACTAATAAGCTAAACATTCAAAACCTCTTTCCCTTCTAAATTCTTTGAACTAGACACTATTTATCAAACTAGGGTTTATGCAAAGTAAAAACTGCTTAGCTTGGCTTGTGATAAATACCTTGTAAAATTTGGAGTTTTAGTGTAAGATTGCTATCAAATTCTTTGCAAATGTTGTGAACAAGTTTCTAAATTTCCTTTCACTCTGCTCATTATTTTCTTGAATTTGAAATGATGAATAATGAGTGAAATCGATCATATATCCTTCAAAACCCTTGCATTTAATGCTTAGTGTTTGTACAGCTATAAACTCAGTGTCAACTCAATTTTAGAATCACTTAGCATCCATTAATATTACCATCACTGACCAGAAACTACAAAATCAGTACCAACTAGATAGTTTTGTAGCTCAACATTGGCTAGCATTCCACTGGGCATATACAGGAGACATTTCATGCTCAGTAATAATTTGAAAACTTTAAATATTTAGCTTGAATTTATAACATCTTCCATCTTCTTTCATGCTAATGTAGTCTTTTCAATACTATTACCCCTTTTTGGAATTGATGTATGATATTTCACTTGAATATTAGTTGCACATACCTCTTGATTGTTCAATTTGATGAGGTGTGATCACTTGACCCATTGGGTGAAGTGATCCCTTCTAAATTTGATGTGCTACAAGCATCTTTCTTTTTGCATGTCTTGTTCATCTCATCTTTGATGTGTTCAACATTTTCCTTACCTTTTCCTTTATCAAATTCACAACTTGGTGCCTTTAACCTAGTTGGACAATGCTTACTAATGTGACCAGTCTTCAAATAACTAAAACATGTAGTTTGACTCAACCACCTTTTGTAGTTACCACTGAAGTGTGTTCTTATACAATTCTTAGGAATATGTCCATATTCTTGGCAATAGTAACAACTATATCTTGTAGTGTAATCCCAATTATTAGGACTTCCATAGCTTCTTACCTTTTTTAGCTTGTTTGATGACCACATGGATTTGGATCTACATTCAAAGGCTATATGAATGTATCAATGTATCAATGTTGTATCCTTCTCTATCCTTTATTCTTTATGTAACTAATTCTACAATTCACTCTCACTACTAAGTCACCTTGAATGCTCTACAAACTATCTTGTTCACTCTTCCAATTTGACCATTCACCCCTTGTGCACTTTTCTCATCATCATTAAAAATTTAGGGCTTCGTCTTCCTTAAGAAGACTCTAGTGACTTAGGGTTAAGTATGAATCTATGGCTGAGATTCTCCATTTTGTAGGTTAAACCATCCCATTTTCTAATTGGCTGCATGCAATTGCATAGGGAATCCAGATATAGATTCATCCTTATCTCCATAAGATCAAAATCTATCCATAAGTCATCTCAAAAATGGTTTACATAGTTGTTTGTGCTATTATAAAAAAATATGTCCAAACTATGTCACTTGGAATATGAATTCTTTGATGCTTGACATGCATTGTATTTCTACTACTAACTCAACAATTAAATTGCTTGATATCCACTATTTACTTGGCACTTGAATTTACTTAGCATGGTCTATCTACTCAACACTTGAGTTCACTCAACACATGAGTGATTTGGCACTCATTGCAACTCAGCATGGTCTAATATTTACATATTGTGCTTAGCATGTATTACCATTCTAGCATGAGTTGATAAACAATTTAAGTGTGTTGACACTTGTCAAAACCAATCTGAGATCAACAATAAGATGTAACAATAGCACCTAGAGGAAAGGTTGAGTTATGATTATGTAATGAAGTATAAGGATCAATTAAGATAGTGATGACATGATGAATTGATAATCTACTTAAGGTTACAAAGAATAGTTATACTTAGAAATTTTAGAAGAATAAGTTACATAAAGTTTTTCTGCCGAGCTTGACCGAATAGATAGTAAGTGTCAAGCAAAGTTAGTGCAAGCTTAGTAGAAAGTCAATTAGAGCCAAGTAAAAGTAAATTCTAGTCTATTTTGAATAGAATAGTGGATGTTGAGTAAATTTTAGTGGATGCTGAGCA
This sequence comes from Cupressus sempervirens, assembly GCA_028749045.1. Classification (NCBI taxonomy): domain Eukaryota; kingdom Viridiplantae; phylum Streptophyta; class Pinopsida; order Cupressales; family Cupressaceae; genus Cupressus; species Cupressus sempervirens. The sequence continues at coordinate 865,960,591 of CM053787.1, forward strand.
CTAATAAACTTTAGTTGATGCCAAGTGATACTATAATGGATGTTGAGAAACATAGTATGTGTTGAGCATCAGAAGGTCGATAATGCCAAGCTATTATATTATTTGAAAGATCAGGGATTCAATGAAATTGAGCTGAGAAATTTATTTCTTGGAATTTGTGAATGAGGTGGAAGATAAGGCTGATGAGCTAGTGATATAGAATTCAAGGTAAACCATTTTTAGGAAAATTCAAAGAGGATTCTAGAAGTTTCTAAAAGAAAGATAGAATATGGGGTAGATACATTATATCCTACCTAATCTGTCTGAACCCTAAAATGGATGATAGAAAATGAGTAGAAAAGTATCTTAATTTAGTATTTATAGGAATGTATGGTCATGAAGAAAAGAGATAAGAGATTTGGATGCAAGAATTTAAGGACGATAGGAAGTCAAGGACTCTACTTCATCAAGTGACCTAAAAGGTGACTGCATTGGCATGCTAAGGAAGAAGGCTTAAGAAGATGAATGCTTGAAGGGTGAATAAGCTATTAGAAGTGTAATGACTAAAGGACAAGAATAATTGAGGATTAAACAATGATTTATAATCTACATAAGAAGTTGTAAGTTGCATCAGATCAAAGCTCTATTGTTACTCTCTAGCAATTGTATCAGTCTAGGGTAAATCCCTTGAATTAAGGTTGACTTAACAGTCATTTGTAAATCCTTTAACTAGGTGGCATTCCAAGTGAATGGCCTAAAATCCTCTAACAAGGCTCACTCCTAATAGGGTGATTGAAATCCTTTAACTCAATCACACTTAACAGTGTGTATTGTAACCTTTAATAGGGTTGGCCTTTCACAGGGCATCACTTCAGAAGAGTGAAAAGAGTACCATGTTACTGGTGGTTTTCCTAATGTAGGAGCATCTTGGGTTGCTTTGTTATCCTGCTCATTTTTTTTATTCATTTGCAAGTTGAGTTACTATAGCACTCAGTTGGTACCGAGTTACTATAGCACCTAGTTGGTGCTGAGTTATATAGCACTTAGTTGGTACCCAGTTACTATAGCAATCCTTCATGTGCTGAGTTACTGTAGCACTTAGTTGGTGCCGAGTTACTGTAGCAGTCCTTCATGTGTTGAGTTACTATAACACTTAGTTAGTGCCAAGTTACTATAGCATTCCTTCATGTGCTGAGTTACTGTTGCACTTAGTTGGTGCCAAGTTATTGTAGCACTCAATTGGTGTTGAGTTACTATAGCACTCCTTCATGTGCTGAGTTACCCAATGTATGCCATGTATTAGTATTTGGGCATGATTTCTATGAGCTAACTTGCAGGATTTATTTTGATAGTGACATTTATGTTAAGATCTTTCCTTGGGATCTATCCAGACCATTATTGAGTTGGCCTTTCTATTATGTATTATTCTAGAATGATCGATAAGCTATTTTGGAAAGTATAAATAGAGTGTTTAGGCTTAGAGTTAGGTATGCTTTTGGGAAGAAGATTAGAGAGAAAAACTAAAAGCATGAATTTGTAGTTGGATCTTTGAATGTGAATGTATTTTTATTTGGACATAGCCTAGAAGGCCTTATAGCTGGGCATGTATGAAGACATTTTGATTCATCAATAAAAGTATTTTAGTCTTCTTCCTCCTTTGGTTGTTGTTCTTTGTGTTTGCTTCCATTGTGTTAACCTTGCAGGGTGGTTTGGATAGTTGGGTGAGCCTTTGGCCCTACTTATTCATATTTGCCTATGTTAGTTGGTATTAGAGCTTGAGGTTCATCCTTGTGGAGATTGGATTGTGTAGAACCCTAATTTGGATTTGGTTGTAGGGTGGCAGATCTGTGGATTTGACATATAACTTGTAGATAGTTTTGATCTTGTAGGAACCTGAAGATGGTTCATGGTAGAGGAAAAAATGTTGGTAATGCTATATTGGATTAGTTGAGACAAATTGCAACTATATTAGATGTCGTTGAGATAGCCTAGAGGAGAGGAGCAAATCTTGAAGATGTGAGTGATGATGAAGCAGCAACACCAAACCACAATCTACAACCTGAAGAAGATCAAGATGAGGAAAGATTGTTGTGAGTGTTGTCTAAGGAAAATTCAAAGCCTACTATAGAAGTTTTTCCCTATGATGGAAAACTAAATACCAATGTTGTGCTGGATTGGATCTCTGATATGGAGAAGTTCTTTGAGTATGAAAACACTCCTAATAACAGAAAGGTGAAGATTGTAGTTGCTAGGCTGAAAGGTTGTGCATCACTATGGTTGGAACAAGGTAAAGAAAAAATTCCTTCCTACTGATTACCAAGTTAGCTTGTTGAGTAAGATGAAAATTTTGAAACTAAAGGACATGACTATGAAAGAATATACCGAGTAATTATATAGATTGGACATCAAACCTAGACTTGTGGATGACGATGTTGAAAAAATTGTAAGGTACATTAATGGATTGAGATCTAGAATAAAAGATGAAATAAATTTTGTGATGCTAGAAAGTGTAGAAGAAGCATATTAACATGCCTTGAAAGATGAGGAGATCTTGACAAAGAAGCATGAACAAAGTCAAAGAGGTAGAGGTGGTAGATTCTAGAGGGGCAGAGGTAGATCTTATGGAGAAAGTGGTAGACCTGATAGTTCTATGCAGGATAAAGGAAAATTTGAATGGAAGAATGATGAAAAAGGCATGACCGAATGGAAAAGTGGTAATTCTTATCGAGAAGGCACTAGTTCTTACTGAGGAACATGTAATTCTTAATTTAGAGGTGGATTTCATGGTAATTGTTTTAGGTGTGGCAAAGAAGGGCATAGATCTTTTGAATGTAGATCGTTTGAAAGTGGTTAGAATAATAGAAATGTTGTGATTCAAGAAGACATTGAGAGTTCACCAAGTGGGCCTAAGGCTGGAGAAAATTTGATGGTGAGAAGAACCTTATGTAATAAAGGAAGTGATGAAGAACCTATTTTAAGCAGAAGTTTTTTCAAGACAAGATGTAAGATGGATGGAAAATGCCGCAAAGTGATCATTGATAGTGGAAGTTCTACAAATTTGGCATTAGAAGAGTTGGTTATCAAGTTAAAATTGCATAGGCTGTAACATCCCAAACCTTATCATGTTTCATGGATCAAAGATGAGCATAAGATATTGGTAAGTGAGAAATTCCTTGTGAAATTCAAAATCGAACATTACTTTGATGAAGTTTTGTGTGATATTATGCCCATGGATTATTGATATATTTTGTTGGATAGACCTTGGCAATATGATAGATATGTTGTACATGATGGAAGATTGAATCAATATACTCTTTGGGTAAATGGGAAAAAATAAAAATTGTTGCCTTTGATTGAAAGTCCAGATGAAGTTGATTGTACTGCTATAAAAATTTGCATGGTTAATGGGAAACAATTTGAAAAGGAAATGAAAAGGAATTAAGTCTGTTTTGCCATAGTTATTAGAGGACTGAGTGTTGGTAGTAATGATTGAGCAACAAAAGATAATAGTGATAGCTGAGTACCAGTAGAAATTACAGAATTGCTGAATGAGTATAAAGACATTATTGCTGATGCTATTCCTAATGGTTTACCTCCAGTAAGAAGTATAAGTCATTGTATGGATCTGATTCCTAGAGCTAGTTTTCCAAACAAAGCACCATATAGATTGACACTTGCAAAGAATGAAAAAGTTAACAGACAAGTACATGAGTTGTTGCAAAAAGGTTTGATTAGAGAAAACTTGAGTCCATGTGCTATACCTATTTTATTAACACCCAAAAAGAATGGAGAATGGAGAATGTGTACTGATTCTAGAGCTATTAAAAAAATCACTATGAAATATAGGTTTCCCATGCCAAGGATGGATGACATAATAGCTTTTTTGAGTCGAGCAAAGTATTTTATCAACATTGATTTGAAGAGTGCCTATCATCAGATCAGAATTAAAGAAGGTGATGAATGGAAGACTGCTTTCAAGACAATAGATGGTTTGTATGAATTGTTGGTTATGCCTTTTGGTTTGACTAATGCACCTAGTACTTTCATGAAGTTGATGAATGAAGTTCTGAAAAGATTTTTGGGTAAGTTTGTGATTGTTTATTTGGATGATATTTTGATATTCAACAAGACTAAGGAAGAACATCTTGAGAATATTAAACAAGTGTTGCAGAGGTTGAAAGAGGAAAATTTGTTGATTAATCTGAAAAAGTGTTCTTTTATGCAAGAGGAGATTGTGTATTTGGGATTTGTGATTTCAGCTAATGGATTGAAGATTGATCCTAAGAAGGTTAAAGCAATTTTGGAATGGCTTACACTTAAGAATGTGTGTGAGGTAAGATCATTTCATGGTTTGGCTAGTTTTTATAGAAAGTTTATAACGAATTTCAGCATTGTTTGTAATACTATGGCTGAGACAATGAGAGGAGATAAAAAGGAATTCAAGTGGACACATGGAGCTGATAAGAGTTTTGAAACTTTCAAACAAAAGGTTGTTGAATTACCCATATTGGCTTTGCCTGATTTCAATGAAGTATTTCAAGTTGAATGTGATGCAAGTGGTAATGCAATAGGAGTTGTATTAAGTCAAGAAGGTAAGCCTGTTACTTTCTTTACTGAAAAGTTGAATGATGCTAAAAGGAAGTATTTTGTGTATGATCAAGAATTTTATACCATTGTTCAAGCATTGAAGAAGTGGAGACATTATTTGATTCCTAAGGAGTTTGTACTATATACTGATCATAAAGCTTTACAATACTTGGGAAGTCAACATAAACTAAATCAAAGACATATGAAGTGGGTTGAGTACTTGTAGAGTTTTACATTTGTGATCAAGCATAAGAGTGGAGTTACGAACAGAGTTTCTGATGCATTAAGTAGAAGATGTTCTTTGTTGACTGAAATGAAGGTTGAAGTTTTTGGTTTTGATGAAATGAAAGATTTGTATGATGTTGATCCTGATTTTTTTGAAGCATGGAGAGAGTGCAAAGCATCAAATTTGAAAGATCACATAAGTAAATATGATGACTATTTCATTCAAGAAGGTATGTTATTCAATGGTATCCAGTTGTGTATTCCTAGAAGTTATATGATGAATTTGATTAAGGAAAAGCATAGTGGTGGATTATCTAGACATTTTGGAATTGATAAGACATTGAGTTTGCCTAAAAGAGAAGTATTATTGGCCACAAATGTATAAGGATGTTCATAAATTTGTAAAGAGTTGTTGAGTTTGTCATGTTGCAAAAGGAGTGAGTCAAAATACTGGTTTATATACACCTATTACTATTCCTGAGAAACCTTGGACTGACATCAGTATGGATTTTGTTCTTGGATTGCCTAAGACAGTGAAGGGGTATGATTCTATATTTGTTGTGGTGGAAAAATTTTCTAAGATGGCTCATTTCATACCATATAAGAAGACATCAGATGCTAAGCATGTTGCTAAAATTTTCTTTAAAGAGATTGTGAGATTGCATAGATTATCAAGAAGTATTATTTCCGACAAAGACAGTAAGTTTGTTGGTTATTTTTGGATGAATTTGTGGAAAAAGATGGGTACTGAGTTGAAGTTTAGTTCTACATTCCATCCACAAATAGATGGTTAGATAGAGGTTGTGAATAGAAGCTTGGGTAATTTTCTGAGATGTTTAGTTGGGAATAAGCCAAGTAATTGGGAGATGGTATTGGCACAAGCTAAATTCACATATAATAATTTTGTGAATAGGAGTATAGGAAATACAATTTTTGAGATTGTTACTGGAATGCATCTTAGAGGTGTATCAGATTTGAGAAGAAAAGAGAAGCACTATAGGAGAAGAAAAGAGAAGCACTGCAGGAGAAAAATTTGCTGATTTTATGGAGTCTTTGCATAAGGAAGTGAAGTTGAGGTTGGAAAAAAGTAATCAAAAGTATAAGGAGAATGCTGATCAGTCTAGAAGACACCATGATTTTCAAGTTGGTGATGAGGTGATGGTTCATCTAAAGAAAGGAAGAATTCCAATTGGAACATATTTTAAGCTAAAGATGAAGAAATTTTGACCTTGTAAGATCTTGAAGAAGTTTGACAGTGGTAATGCTTATGAAGTTGAGTTACCTAATGACATGGATATATCTCCTATACTCAATATTGCTGATTTTTATAAGTATTATGAGTCAGAGGATAAAGTTGTTCTATTAGATGATTATCCTAAGAAGTAGATTGAAGAAGTTGAATAGATATTGGATCATATAGTTGGCAAGAGCACAATAGGAAAATATTACTATGAATATCTAGTAAAGTGGAAGAACAAACCTATTGAAGATGCTTCATGGATTTCTCAAGTTGAGTTGGATTCAACTCAAGTTGGGACATCTCAATGATTTAGAAGAATCATTTATTTCAACCCTGATTATCTGATGAAGGAGCATCTTGGGTTGCTTTGTTATCCTGCTCATTTTTTTTGTTCATTTGTAAGTTCATGCAGAGTTATTGTAGGACTCAGTTGGTGCTGATTTACTATAGCACTCAGTTGGTGCTGAGTTACTATAGCACTTAGTTGGTGGCAAGTTACTATAGCACTCCTTCATGTGCCAAGTTACTGTAGCACTTAGTTGGTGCCGAGTTACTGTAGCACTCCTTCATGTGCCAAGTTACTGTAGCACTTAGTTGGTGTTGAGTTACTGTAGCACTGAGTTGGTGCTGAGTTACTATAGTACTCCTTCATGTGCCAATTTACTATAACACTCCATTGGTGCCTAGCTACTGTAGCACTCTTTCATGTGCCAAGTTACTGTAGCACTCAGTTGGTGCCAAGTTACCCAATGTATGCTGAGTGTCATTATTTGGATGTGATTTCTGTGAGCTAACTTGCAAGATTTATTTCAATCATGACATTTATGTTAAGATATTTTCTTGAGATTTCTCTAGCCCATTATTGAGTCAGCCTTTCTATTATGTAAAGTTCTAGAATGATCCGTAAGCTATTTTGGCAAGTATAAATAGAGTGTTTAGGCTTAGAATTAGGTAAGTTTTTGAGAAGAAGATTAGAGAGTAGAATTGAAAGCACAAATTTGTAGCTGGATCTTTGAATGTGAATGTATTTGTATTTGGCCGTAACCTAGAAGAACTTATAGCTAGGCACGTATTAAGATATTTTGATGAATCAATAAAAGTATTTCACTCTTCTTCCTCCTTTGGTTGCTATTCTTTGTGTTTGCTTCCATTGTGTTAACCTTGTAGTGTGGTTTGGATGGCTAGGTGAACCTTTTGCCCTAGTTATTTATCTTTTCTTGCACCATTTCCCAAATTGGGTTTCCACGTAAAATCATTTTGTCAAGTGATGAATTTGTTATGTTAAATGCGTTACATTTCTACAAGTTGATTTGATAGTTACCTACAAGCTTTTAGTGATTATCCTATGGATGCATTCATGAGTAAGAATGTTTTATGGGTTCACTAAGATGAAAGAAAAGTTTTATTTATATATATATGGACCTTGAATAAATGATTAAGCCCCTCTTAGTTATTTTGAAGAATTTCAACAATTTGTATCAGAGCCATCTTCTTAAGAGGACTAGTTTGAAAATATTAGAAGCACAAAGATCAAGATGTCAAAAAGAGATGTAACCAAGCTTAATAGAGACAACTTTCATATATGGAAAAGCTTAATGAAGCTACACCTTGGAGGACTTGGAGATCATGCACAATATAACATTACCGCTAAGCATGTTCATCTTGTTGATGTCTCAACTATTGAAGATATGAGGAAGAAGAAAGAACACAACCAGGAAATGTTGTAGATTGCCTCTACCCTAAGCTATGCCAAATTTGATGATATCAAAGGATGTGACACTACAAAAAAAATATAGGATGCCCTACACACTATCCATGGAGGAGACAAAAATGTTAAAAGAGAAAAATTTGAGAATCTCAGAGGTAAGTTTGGTGATATGAGCATGGAAGAAGGTGAGGATATTGGTCAATAATTTGCTAGGATAAAAGAAGTTTTGAATGCAATAAAATGAGCTATTGGTCAGATAGATGATGATACTGTGCTAAGAAAATTCTTGAGAACATTACTACCTATTTATGCTATTAGATTTTCTACAATTCAAGAATTGAGATTTATTCTAGGAAATGATCTAACCCTTGAAGGTCTGGTAGGTAGACTCATTGCTTTTGAGCTATATAACCATGGGAATTAAAAACTTGAGAGTTTTGAATTAGATTTCAAAGCTAAGTTGTTATTGAAGGATTCTAATGAGAAGGAATAGAAGAAGAAGAGAAAGATAAAACATTTATCTAGTGATAGTGATACAAATGAAGAAGATTTTGAACAACTAGAAACACTACTGGAAAGAAGATTCCACAGAGGTAAAGGCAAGTTCAAAGGTAAGTTACATTTGTTTCAATTGCAATGAGATTGGTCATATTACTACTAGATGTGTAGAGAAGAAGAAATACAGAGGTCATGACAAGTACAAAGGTAGAATAAATAAAGACAACAAGGATTACAAAGACAAAGGAAAGAAGTCCTGCTACACTACTGAAGAGGATGATTATGATGAACATGATGATGAAGTAGTGTATGTTGCAAGAAGGACAAATTTGATGTAGATGAGGAAACTACACTTGTCACTTGTGTGAACAAAAATGATAGATGGATCATTGATAGTGGATACTCACATCATATTATTGTAGAAAAAATTAAGTTCATTACCTTAAATTGTTATGATGGAAATAGTGTAGATTTGGTAATGATGCACCATGTTTGATAAAAGCAAAAGGTTCTGTCAAAATCACATATAAGATTTCATGTGACAATGCTTACTATGTTGAAGGACTAAATTACAATTTTTTGAGTGTTTCACAACTAAACAATTTGGGATGCAAGGTTGAATTTGAAAATAAGTTTGCTAAGATATATGACACAAATGGGAAACTGATTGGAAAAGGTGACCAAACTAGAATTAATCTATTCTATCTTGATATAGAGGATGCTTCTTGTCTTATTGTAAAATTTGATGATGTATGGCTATGGCACAAAAGTTTATGCCATGTTAATTTTGATAACTTGGTTAGTGTTAGTAACATGAAGAAAGTTAGAGGTTTGTCTAAGTTGAAAAAGCTTGATAATGTAATGTGTAAACATTGTCAGTTAGGCAAAATGGAAAAGTCAAGTTTTAAGAGTAAAACTTATACCTCTAAAGAAATACTAGAGATTGTTCATTCTGACTTGTGTAGACCAATTGAAGTGCAAAGCTACAAGGGAGATAAGTACATAATGTTATTTGTTGATGATTATTATAGAATGATGATAGTCATGTTTTCTAAAATAGAAATATGATACTTTTGAAATGTTTAAGCAATACTTAGCAAGAATTAAGGAGGAAATAGGTAAAAGTCTAAAATGCTTGAGATTTGATAGAGGAGGAGAATTCACATCAAATGAGTTTGAGATGTTCTATAATGAAAAAGGAAAGCAGATATCTGCACCTAGAACCCCTCCACAAAATGGGATTTCTAAAAAAAGAAGTAGGTCTATAATGGATTGTGCTATAACACACATGATGGAGAAGAATGTTACTTTGAAATACTCGAGAGAAGCTGTAAGAACAACTATCTATACCTTGAACTATGTGCAAGTCAAGAAAGGTACTCATTTAACACCTTTTGAACTATGGTATGGATACTCACCCAATGTAAAATACTTTAAGGTATTTGGAAGAAATGTTACATTCTTAAAGATGTTAGGAATGGTAAGCTTAATGGAAAAAGTGAAGAAGGTATATTCCTTGGTTACTCTACAAGAAGTAAAGCTTATAAGTGTTTGAATACTAACTCTGACAAAATTGTGGAAAGTGCAAATGTGAACTTCGATGAATATATAGAAGTACATGAGGATGAATCTATGAAGAGGCTAGAAGAATACAAATCATTTGTATACTTTAATGAAGGAATGCTTGCTGAAGAAGATGTTGCAAATCAAGTTCTAAATCAATAGAAAGTTTTAGTGATTGTTGAGTCACATCCTATGAATATTGAGTTGCATTTAGGAATTGAGCTACATTTAGATGTCAAGTTACAGAATGAAGTAGCTACACATTTTGATTCTAAAGTTAGTGTACATGAAAGAGATGTTGAAATAACTAACAGAGATGTACATAGTGATTCTAAAGCTGAAAGACAAAATGAACAAACAAGACCTGAGCCAAGATTGTCTAAATATGTCAAAAGACATCATCCTGTTTCTCAAATCATTGGAGATAAAGATGCTAGACCAATGAAAAGAAATAGATTAAGAAGTTAATCATGTTAGTTGAGCATAAAGGAGCTCAAATCAATAAAATATGCATTAGAAAATGTTGATTGGTACAAAGCCATGGAAGAAGAGATTGAAAAAAATGGGAAAAACAAAACATGGAGTTTAGTTCCAAGACCAAAAGACAAAAATGTGATTGGTACCAAGTGGGTATTCAGAAAAAAGCTAGATGAAAATGGTGAAGTCACAAGGAACAAAGCAAGATTAATTTGCAAGGGATATGCACAAGAAGAAGGAATTGACTATGGAGAGACATTTGCCCCTATTTCTGGATTGGAAGGAGTGAGAACTCTACTTACTTATGCTACATACAAAGGATTCAAATTTTATCAAATATATGTTAAATTTGCATTTCTAAATGGCATATTAGAGGAAGAAGTTTACATAGAATAGCCAAAAGGATTTATTGATATTAACAATAAGAATATGGTATGTAGACTACATAAGGCTCTATATGGTTTGAAAAAAGCACCAAGAGTGTGGTATGAGAGACTTCATAAGTATCTTATGAAGATTAGATTTGAAATGACTGATGATAACAACAATCTATACATAAAGATAGAGAAAGGAAAAGGTATTTTATTATCTAAATTTTTTATTGATGATATTATATTTGGAGCTCAAGATGCTCTATGTAAAGTTTTAACAAATTAGATGAAGCTAGAATTTGAAATGTCTATGTTTGGAGAGATCAAGTTCTTTGTGGGTTTGCAAGTATATAAGATGAAATATGGTATATACATCACTTAGTCAAAGTATGTCAAGGAAATATTGAAAACTTTTGGACTGGAGTATTCAAAATTGGTAAGTACACCTATGGTGATATGACACAAATTATCAAAGAATGATGATTCAGCTAAGGTGAATCAAGCACTGTACATGTCTATGATTGGTAAGTTGCAATATGTAGTACATAGTAGACTTGATATTGCATTATTTTTAGGGATAGTTCCAAGGCTCTCTAGAAATCCTAGCGAGAATCATTTAATGGTTGTAAAGAGAATAATGAGTTATCTAAAAGGAATAGAAGAGTTTGGTCTATACTACAAGAAGAATGAGAAATTTGAATTAAGAGCCTACACTAATGTAGACTAGGCTAGAAACATAGATGATAGAAAGAGAACTAGTGGAGGAGAATTTCTCTTAGGCAAAAGACAAGTTACATGGACTAAAAATAAATAAAACTACACCTCACAATATATTGCTGAAGTAGAATATGTTTTTGCTGCAATAAATTGCAAAAGCATTGTATGGATCAAATAGCTGCTCAAAGGAATGAAGGAAGAAATCACAGAACCAGTGATACTTTATTATGACAATACAAATGCTATCAATATATCAAAGAATCTAGTGATGCACACAAAGACAAAGCACATTGCAATCAAGTATCATTACTTGAGAGAGTTAGTTCAAGATAAAGAGATGAAGATGGAATATTTTAACTCAAAGGAGAAAATTGTTGATACCTTCACAAAACCATTACCTAAGGATGCTCATGAATATCTAAGGGGTAAACTAGGGGTGATACCCCTATCAAAGGCTAAGTAAGTAACAAAAAGTTCCCTGCATCAAATAAGATGGTTTCTACATGTTATAAATTGATGCAAACGATCTTACTTTAGGAGCTGCCTAAAGTAATTAAAGTGTTGAAACTTCAAAATAGTCACAAACAAGGTGACATAGGGAGAAACTAAAGAAATTTCAAAAGACTATATCTGTATGTTTAAGATAAAAAGATGATATTTCTTTGGCATTGTTTGCAAAGAGAGATAAATATCATAAACTAATCATCATCATAGGAAAGAAAGAACTATGGGAGAAAGATTGAAAATAAGGAGAAAGAGTTAATCTGATCATCATCAGAAAGAGATATCAAGGAATTGTTATCTTAAGAGGAAGAAATTTTATTGGTTAGAAGAGAACATATGTAAGAAAGAGGGAAAAATCTTAATATATCTAGTCAGAGGGAGATACAAGAAAGAACTCAGAGGGAGTCATAAGAAGGAGTTTTGTAACTTAATTAGAAGATGGAAGTTGCTGATAAAAGGAGCAATTTTGATACAAGTTTTTTTTTGGTATTGTCTTACTATTCTGAGCTAGTCAAAAGACTAAAAAGAGTAGCATATTACTGGTAGTTTTTCCAAAATTGGGTTTCAACATAAAATCATTCTATCAAGTGTGTTGATGAATTTGTTATGTTTCATGCTTTACATTTTTGCAAGTATATTTGATAGTAGCCTACAAGTTTTTAGTGACTGCATTATCCTATGGATGCATGCATGAGTAAGAATGTTTTATGGGTTCACTACGCTAAGAGAAAAGTTTTATTTATACATATGGACCTTGAATAACTGATTCACCCCCCTTCTCAGTTATTCTAAAGAATTCCAACACAAGGTAAATAAGCAAGTCTAGAATATGTGAACACAAAGGAATTGATAATTTATATATTCACCAAGGCATTACCCAAGGATTAATTTTTGTATATAAGAGGTAAGTTAAGGTTCATTCCCATATTTGAATCAAACTAAGAAGGGATGAAACATTGCATCAATTGTTATGATCAAAATATCTTTCAAATTGATGCAAGAGGTTTGCCTAAAGTTGTGAAAAGGACATAAGAATGTGTTGATGAAGCTATAAGTAAGTACATAGTGATACAATCAATGAAAAAGATCAAAGAGGGAGAGATAATTATAGACCAGTTAGTAAAAAGGAGAGGGAAATCATGTGCAAGTGTATTTGGCATTGTTGTCAAAGAGGGAGATGAATGTCAAGTTACCATTCAATATCTAAAGAAGCTGAGAGATATGTCAAAGAGGTGGTCAATAAAAATGTTGTTATAATGAAAAATATCAATTAGTATGATAGAGAGAGAACCATAAAGGAAGTATAAAGAGGTAGCATATCAAAAGTTGCATGGATGAGAATCAAAATAAAAAGAAGGATATTAAATAGAGAATAGAGGGAGTTGATAGTAAAAATCTAGAGCATACTTTTTCCATTGCATGGTACCTAAAGGTGTTGTCATCAATGCGAGAGAGGAAAATTGTTAGAACTATGATTAAAACAATTGTTAAGTTTCCATTGATAGAAAAACTTACAAGCAAGACACTTTCTAATAGTGTAGAGTGCCATATTATTTGATTGATGAAGAGGATTTGAAAAGAGAGAAAACAAGATGAATTAGTAAAGTGCTCGAGTAAAGAAGAGTAAGTATGATGAAACTACAATGGGTGCTTGATTAGTTAGTATTTGACAAGATAATGTATTGTTTGATCATTGTATTAAATAAAGAAGAATGATGAGTTGAAGCTAGAAGAAATCATTGATAGAAGTTGAGAAGCTAAGTAAAACATGTGTTTGATTAGGTCATAGGTTACTAGATCAATCAAGAATTTAAGAATTATCGAGGAGAAGATTAAGGAATTGAAGTATTAGCTGACTCTTGCTAATGGCTGAGAAAAATGAAGGAAATATGAAGTAATAATTGAGCATACTATTAGCCAAGAAATTCAGTGTAAGTTGAGAGAGATAGAACAATAGTGGCTAAGCTACCTTGTGATGACTGAGTTAAAGAAGATAGTAATGAATGAGTGTTAGTAGATTAATAGTCTGTGAAACAATTAAGATTTCTAGTTGACATAGTTGAATTTATGAATTAGTTAAAGCACATTGAAAATAAGGATTCATAAGCGAGTGTATCTAATTCATGAAACAAGTTTTTTAAGCAATCTAAAGTGAAGATATAAAGAGAAGTTTCAAGGAAAGTGGAAGGACAAAATGATGAGAAAATTTAATGAATCTGATCAAACCCTAATATATTTGATTTTTTTTAATTGGAAAAAGATTAAACCTATTTATTTAAGGAGGTATATGAGATGTTTTTCATGTTGGTTAGACTAGAAAATTTGTGAAGAACAAGTGAAAGAATAGAGTTGCAGAGGAAAAGTGAGAAGATAAAAGAGAGATTTCTTGAAGTGTTTCCAAGAAGATTAGTGATGGATAATGTGATGGAGACTAGTTAGTGAACCAGGAATGAGATAAATGGATATATGAACATGCATAGTGAGTTGTATTTTATTAGATTGACCTAGTTGTTACTTTCTAACCATTATGAAAGTAATATCCTATAATCAAGGTTGACCTAATAGTCATATTATAAATCCTTTCATGAAGGTGACATACTGATGGGATGTTTTAAAGACCTCTAACAAGATCACTTATAATAGGATGATTAAATTATTTAATAGGGTCACACTTAACAGTGTGTTTTCCAACCTCTAACGAGGTTAGATCTTAATAGACCTCACTTCAGAAGAGTGAAAAAGTTGTAGCATGTTACTTGGTGATTTTTACCAATTTGGGTTTCCTCGTGAAATCCTATGTCATATTTGTGTGAATGATGTTTTCATGTTTCATGTTATTTACTATTATTGTTTTTTATTTATTAGGAAAATAGGTTTTGAAGGGACCTTGAAACCTTTTTTTACAAAAGGATGCTAAAGATATAACATTATGGTCAGATATAAATTAGAACAAAGACAAAGAGATCTATCAAAGAAATAAAGCTAGCTACAAAAGGACATCGAAACTAATAGAAGGAAAGAAAATGAAAAGACAACATTGATTCAAAAAGATACAAGAAGAAGAGGGAACTATCCCATCTTCATCATCTTGGTCACTTGCAACACCAACTAGTCCATTTTTTCAGTAGCATCTTTTAGCTAACTAATATTGAAAGGGGGGCCTTAACATTAATTTTCCTTATGCTAGCCCCAATCCTTCTCCCAATCCCTTCCATGATGTCACTGGCATCACTTTGTTTCTCAACAACTATAATGATGACTTTTTCTCCTATAATGTCTTCCAACTTATTGACGAGAATTTTCATGTGTTCATTGGAGGCCTTGATAATATTGTATCTCTAGTCGACAATGTTTTGAAGGGTGTCTTCAATTCTATGCACTTTGTTATCCAAATCCAGGATCTAGACCTCAAGCTTGTAGATAGAAGCCATATCAATTAAGGATCCCATGACTGGAGTGTCACTTCCAACTAGATTTTTCCCTTTATTCCTCCTTTTCATATCCATCACCATCTCTTTCGTATCCATGACATGATGAAAGAGCCATTTTATGGACTTGAAGTTGTCCAATAGGTTATTTTTGGCATTATTTGGAAATTCTATATCCCCTCTCTGCTATTGTCACTTAGAATAATCATTTTGGGGTCAATGAGAGCTTGGAGATCCACTTTTTTTTGCTTCACTTCACCAAATTATAAATCAATTTTCTCCCTTGTGATGCCAAACTTGACTGAGTCCATGCTCATAATTTTCCAGGCCACCTTTCTAGTTTTTTGAGGAAGAATGTGAATAGTCACCATCTTGTCTTTAATAGTAGGTGTTTGGGTGATATCATCTTCCTCTAGAAAGGAGGCATATCCATACTAGTCTTTGATAAGATAAAGAGGTGATTCCAAGATCATCTTTCCTTTTGTGTCACCCTTGCCCAATTTTGGCTTCTTCATAGTATATGTACTAGTCCTCACCTCCTGATTATTAGTATCCATGCCATCACTATCCTCATTGTAATCATTGAATGAGATAACAACCTTAATTTACTTTTTATTTTTAGAGACTTCACCACGTTTATCTTCTACTCAACCCTCTTGCCCCTTTTTCTTACTAAAGCCCATCCCTTCACTTTTAGTGTTCATTGAGTCCTCAAATGTCCTCTTCTAACTCCACTTTTTTTTTCTATTTCTTACCAGTAGGAAGCTTCTTTGGGGTCTTCTAAGGGCTTCTATGAGCCAAAATCTTACCCTTCCCTTTGAAATTTTCCATCGTCACCTCATTATCTAAATGCAACCCCTCACTATCCTCCATTTTAGAGAAATTCTGAGAAACCCCAAAGTCACTATCTTCATCTTTTATTATTTCTATTAGCTTTGGGACTTTTCCAATAGAATAGGCTTTAATTTTATCATAAATGAGTAACATTAAACCCTCATTAAGGGGGGTGGGGGCTTAGCTAATGGTTTCTCCCTATAACTGTTAATACTAGATAGCATGGAATATAAAGGATAAAAATGGATGGGCACCTTAATATCATGATAGAAGTGATTCAAAAGAATGAAATGAAGCAAAAAAATCTTTAAAATATAACATCGAGAGGTACATAATAAATAATAGCCCTTAAAAAAAAAGTGCCATCATTACTTGATACACCCAGGGTGGAAGTAGATATTACCTTCTTGCTTCACTAGAGAAACACTCTCTATTGGCTCCTTGGGAAAATTGTCAATGATTTGGTTTGAGAATTCCCAGTCCCTATAAAAATTTCTGTGCACCATTGGAAGCTCTGTCATTGTGGAAATGGGCTCTTTTGTAATGGAGAAATTTCTTCCTCCCATTATTAGAGTGCCCTCATTGAATTTTCATTAAAAAGATAAGAAAACATTTGGATTACCACCGTGAAGCCTTACCATAAAAGTTTTGAGGCTACCCCTTTCCTATAATATGTTTCTATTATTTGGCTAACACTAAAAAGAGAGAAAAGTTTTGATATGAATAAGTTGTATTACTAATGAGTTACTATATTGGCCAAGTGGATTTATGACTTTGATTAAGTTGCTTGAAGTTGTTAAAATTTGAATTGGTACATCTAGACTTGGGAATAACTAATTTGCACCCCCGGCCCCACAAAACCCACCTAGGAATTCTAATCATTCTAACAAAAGATACCATGGAAATTCAAACTTAATTTTATGATTTATCATCAAAGAAAAGGAAAAAATAACTGGGTGCCTACTCTTGGAGACCTTTTTTTGAGGTTTTTGGACACTTGTTAAGGGTTGTAAGAGAATATAGGATGATTATGAAGAATTATAATATCTCATGACAAAACCTATGATAGACTTATTTAGTTTTTGTTAGAGTTATTTTTTATTGATGTCAAAACCTTTATTCCAATAATCTAGAAATATCAATTGGTTGTCAGTAGTCTTGATTATATATTGATTGGTTGTCAAATATTCATCAAAGTTTTCATGATGTACAAGGCATGTTGAGTCACAAGGTCTTCACTAGCTAGGCAATATTATATCATATACATTTATATTGGGTGACATCATATCTCAAAAACTTGATGTAATATATTATGAATATAATAGGTATATTGAGGGCTTACAAATTTTACAATGGAGTATAGTATTCATAATTATTTTTTGATTCATAAGTATTCAAAGTATGCAAGAATAGTGGGAAAATTGATTAACAATCTAAAATTTAAAAATTGTTTTCCCAATAAATAACTAAGCAATGAGTTGGAAATGCCATTTTGCTTTTTCAAATTTTGGAAACATGTAGGAACCAATAGTAATGTGGAAAGAAAGTAATAGAGAAGTGCAAATTCATGGAACTTCAATCCATTATAGATTTCAATCGTAGGTTGTAAATATATGTTTAGATTAAAGCTTTAAATTATTTTTTCATAGCATTGAACTCATTATTATATGTGTAACATGATAGATTTTGAAGTAGACTCATTTTAATATGCAACTTGTTTCCTTCTACAATACAAGATGGTAGGTTTTATATACATTATCTTTTGCACATGGATCATGGACTATTTTTATTATTTTTAATGTATTCAAATGGGTTTAAAAAAAAGATTATCCATTGCTAACGATTATTTGGGTATTTATTTATTTATTTATATAGATAAATACAAAAGGGGGTAGACCCTTTACAAGATGACTTATTTGTAATGCCCTATCAGACAACCTAGGAGAAATAAACCTAAATATTTTACTAAGTTTATTGAACAATTTTTTCTTAGAAGTTTGTACAACATTGTGAAAGAAATATAATGAAAACACATTAAATACACAGAAATGCAATATAAATGCATATTATTTCTTAAGGCTTCTATAATGTATAATCACATGCATGATAGTTTTATCAAGTAGATTAATCTCAAGTTAAATTTCCCACAACCATATATAAACATTGAGTACATCATCTTATAAATGAATATATAAATATTGTTCTGATACCATAAGGTATACTCAATAACATAAAATCCACTACACAAGTTATATCATATGTAGTAGCAATACTAGTAAAAATAAAATACAATATCCCATATGGATCTCAAATGATATAAGGTACATGATATAAAGTATAACAACTGAGAATAATAGCTACTCTATAAGTACAATGAGCACGGATGATAGAATCACTATGTGGATTACCAAGAATGGTATAAATTAATTCACATGGCTCAAATTTAATTTTTCCAAGAAATAATGTTGATATGGTGAAATTGATCATTAAAACTTAAAAAAATTAATTTGGAGTATATTTTATGCTAAATAAATTTTCAACTTGCAACATGCTCTTTGATATATTAAAAAGGATTAATTTACATAGGGTAACCTTTGTAACATGTCCAAAAGTCAATCTAGATTTACTTGAAAAAGATATTTATAGAGTGAGCTTGATCATTACAACTTAAAAAAAAAATGTTGGCACCCTTTTTTGTCATGTCTAATTTTATCCATGTTTTTTTCTAACACTCTACATTTTTCCTTTGTTTCCAAAATAGGTTGTGTAATCTTTGTTTATTGTATCTTGCCCCCTCTCATGGTTTTAAAATATTCAAGTTGAAAAATCCAAATTTGTTTAGGCTCTAATTTTGGTATAGTTTTTCTCACTTATAGGGATGTGAATAAATGATTTGTAATATAAGTAGATTTTTAATTATTTGAAAACTTTAAATTTTAAACTAATAGTGCATGCAATAATTTATATGAAAGACTTAAAAATATTAGATGTATGTACACCAGAGTATAAGATAACATATTAAAAAAATCATATGCATAGATTTAGGTTCTTGACACATTATTTTTAGTGGAAAATCTCTAAGGGTAAACAACCATTTTATGGATTCTTTTATTATTCCTAAGTTAAATAATGATGCCTCACATAGCATACATTAGGGCCAAGTTTAGACCACCCATTATATGAGCAATAATCCTTTACAATATTAGCACCAAACATTCCAAGGAGCACTAACACCTTATTATTTTAAGAACACCCATTTCAAGGAGACAACACCTTACTATTTTAAAAATACCAATTCCAAGCAGCATCAACACTTGCCAAAAATCTTAGAATATTATATTAGAGGTTTAATTTGTTTCCATACTCATCGTGTTAGAGTCACAAATAGAATAAACAATCTAGGATCATTTGATAAGCTAAGATATGCCTTTCATAAGAGAGAAACAAGAACTTTTTATTTTATTTTAAAACTATGTGGATAATGGATTCCATTGGTTTTGGAACTAAAAATTTCATATGCAAGCTTTCCTATATAGAAAAGTTTGATAAATGTGACTATCTTTAATGATGACAAGTATCTTAATAATGCGCATTACAAAAAGTAGTGATAATATATGATGGGATAGTATAAATCCTAGAAGTTTCTAGATTATGATAAACGTGTCTCTTAAATATAATCACATTTTTCCATCCATGTTAAATGGTGATGCCCCAATCAAATAAAGCACATTCTTAGTCAATGATGGGGGTGAGAAACATAAATCAAGTGGTATATAATTTTGAATTAGAATCAAAGATAAAGATGAGTTCTTATTCAACTTTTGATTATTCCTAGAATTTATCTAGCCAGCATCAACAAAACTATTGGTATAATCATTAACTATATAAATAATTATTTATTTTAACTTGAATAAGGGTAAAACATTTTTTCAAGTAACCATTGATAAATTCTTCTTATTTGGGTGTGAGGACCCTCCTCATATGTACTTATCAAATATGAATCTTATGTTAAAACTGTTATAGGAGATTGTATCAGAAATGAAGTAATGTTTTATGTTGAGAATGTCCTAAAAGAAACTAAGATTAGTTTATTCATTCATGTTTTAGATACTTAGTGATTCAAGAACTACTACATCACCTCGATTGTTTAAAATACTAATTTTTACTAATGATGGTATGAAGAGTTTTCACCTGATAATGAGGATGTTGATTTTGATAACACAATGATTAAGTTATATGCAATTCATATGGTACAATATGCCCTATTGGTGATGTTATGATGTTTAGGTAAATGCATGCCTAACGATGATTATACTAAAATTTTAAATCTGAATTAATGAATAAAGTTATGTTATGTGAGGCCTCACCCTGACCCTTCATAGCATAGTTGATACCTTATTATTTTTTTTGATACTCACGACTCGAGATGTCAAGACATTACCTGATGCTTTGAACATATTATATTATTTTATGTTGTGTGATGTTTACTTTCAGATATTTGAGCTCATCATTTAATGCTTTATGAACATGTATGTTGGGAACTAAGTAAATGTAGGATTTAACACTTTGATTATGAAATTGTAATGATTAAGAATATGAGTAGGACGAAAGAAACCTTGATTTATTGAAAGATGTATATTTTAATTTATGGGAATCCTTGATACATATATACATATGTGCATGTGATTTTATGGGACTACTAATGTGTGCAATGAGTGTGCAGGATATTTTAGCCGAGAAACCTGACAAAGGAACGAAACTGATCCCTATGTGCTATTTGTGGAAACCTTGTTGTTCGTAACTTAATTATTTTGTGAGATGTATGAATGTATCTTTCTGTGATCAGTAAATGTTAATGTTTCATAATTGTGTTCTTATGGTGTCACTTGACACTCGTGAATTGCTTAAGCATTCCAGCATGCTAGCTAGGATTAGCTGTGTAACCTTTGGACCTAAGCTGGACTAAGTTAGTAACCTTTTTCACTAATTTGTTTCTTAATCGAGTTTAGTCACCCCTAATCCAAATTAGTGCTTAATCTACATTTTGGAGTTGTTAGATAGTCCTAAAATTTTTCCTAGCATTTGTTTGGCCCCAAATCAATTCCTAAGGACTTAAAACATGAAATCTTTATACCCAAAGGGTATGGGTATGGGTTGGGGGTATTTTCCACCCCCTAAGCCCCTTTTATTGACTTTTGAGGTCACTCAAAAAGTCTATTTTTGCCTTTGTGCGAAAATTGAAAGTGGTTACCATGAGTTGCATAACCTCAACTCCACTTAGTGGTTAACCTTAGGATTGGTTGAGTTAGAAACTTCTAGATTTTTAGGTGAATGGGGGAAGCTATTGCCCTTTTTGGTGGTTGAGTTTGGATATTATTTAGATGCCCTTTTTGGAGTATTTTTGGTTGTTACCCAATCTCTAGTTTTAGAGAGGAGTCTTGGAAGATTGAAGGAAAGGAAGGATAAGCTCTTCTCAACTTGTTCATTTTACCATAACCATATTGTGGAGGTAGAAGTTCTTCATCTCCTTTGTTCATTGTGTTTAGGTTTTCTCATGTTGTTCATGCTTGGTTCATGCTTATGTTATTGTGTTTTTCTTTGGTATGCTTGTATGTATGTTGGGTATGGTTGGGAGGGATTGAAAAATGTTTTCTTGAATGGTTTTTCCTTCATGTTTTTGTTTGATTTTCAAAGAGATTTTGTGGGTTGTTTTGGCATTACTCACCCTTGTATAGGGAAGCAATGACCATGTACGAGGGAAGGGCTTAAGTTGGAACTTGATAGTGTAGAGTATCTTCTCATGACGAGAAGAGGGAAAGAGGGTAGGGTGTTATGGGCCCATACTTGTCATCACTTACCATGTTTGAAATTGTGAAATTTGAAAAATAATAATGAAAGAATAGATATCCTTGGATTTATTGGCCTTGAAAGAGCATTTGAGGAACAAAGAAAGTTCCTGAGAGTTTAGCCTTGAAAGGGTTGTGCTATGGTATTGTGGTCAACCTCTCCTATTGAGAAAATCCACCTTCTCCCTAGTCTAGTTCAATATTGAACCTATTGTGCAAAATCGGGATGGGGATGCATGTTTGTTTTGTTCTTCTTGTTATGCTTGATTTGTCTCCAGGTTAGTTCTTGTCTTCTCCATGATCACTGTGACGTATTGAAGCTATTGAAAAGGATTCCTTGTTAAGGAATTTAGAAGAGGATTCAAATTGATGTTGTAATATTTTTTAAATTGGTATTTAAAATTTTTTATGGAAGTGGCAAGGACGTCGAGTTTTCTTACTGGTTCTTTCTCGATGAAGCCTTGAACCAGGTAGAATAATATAAAAGAGTTTGATAATATTCTTGTCATGTGAATTTCATAATTTTTTTTTATATGCATGTTGTATGGAAAATTAGATAAAATGGTAACATTCAATTTTGTGCAACCTTGAGTTCAAGTTCATTTTAAAAAAAATGGATATTGTTGATATTTTGATTTAATTTCATGCTTTATTGGAAAATAAAAAAAATCAAACACTTAAAAAATATATATATATCCCCCTTGATCAATTAAATGAGTTGAGAAAATTAAAAAAAATCAAACACTTTAAAAAAAATATACACTTGAGAAAATTTATGTTTAGAGCAAAATTGCTCTCTGCCTTTTACATGAAGAGACTTTTAATTCCCCTATAATAGAGAATATTCTCAATAAAATCCCTTTTGTAAAAACTTTATTTAAATTTAATCAATATTAAAAGAAATAAGTGCAATAAAAGAAAAATATCTAAATTATCCTATGACTCTTACCTTTACCCACACGTAGAAAACTTTAAATCTTAACTCCTAATTCTCTTATCTATTATTCTAGGAGTTGACAAAGCCTCCAAGGTCAGCAAAAATACCTCTCACATGACCCTATGTCAGACTTGAAATGACAAGTAGGCCAAGCTAGAAGAAAATGGGAATCATTGAACTCTAGCATGTATTTAAGAGCAATGAAAAGCACTTTTTTGAAACTCTTTTGACCTCCACTTGACTTGGGCACTCAAAAATCTTGGGATATGATGTTTCTGCATTTTTCAAGCCTTGGGAAGAGTGTGGAGGCATGGGGAAGCACCCATGTCCTTGGGGTTAGGTTAAATGTTGAAGCATTAGAAGGTTGGTGGGGTTAGTTAGGAGGTAAGGGGTTAGAATAGAAAGTCAAGTTAGGAATTGTTTAATATTAGTTAAAAGTTAGTGGTTGTGAGGTGTTAGTAAAGGTTAGTTAAGGGTTAGGATATGTTTTTAAGTTTTAATGTTAGTATTAGTATTGGATTATAATTAGTTTTTAGTTAATAGGTGGAAGTGAGTTGATAATGTTTAGTGTTAGAATAAGCTAGATGTTAAGTGTTTAAAAAGGTGAGTAGTAAAGTTAGAGTAGGAATTAATTAACATGTAAGATATTCTTTCAAACAAAGGTGGATTTATTACTACTAGATATATAAAGTGAGTGTTTGATTATAAGTTATGCTCTATAAGTTTCATATTTAAATATAAGTGTTAGTAATTATTTTATGGTTAGAAATTATATGTTAGGATTTAGTTTTAAATTCATTAGGCATTTGAAATTTGATTTTCATTTTTTATGATTAAAAATATTAAAAAATTTGGTAAAAGGTATTATGACCATTAGTCTATAGAATTAGTATTGAAATTTTAACCATGATAGTAACGGGAGATAACCCATGTCCCTTGATGTATGAATATGTGTATAATTAGATTTAAAATAATGAATGAACATAAGATTTATTTTATTTTATTAAATAATTAATTAGATATGATTTTATTCTTATTAATATTTTGATTTTAAGGTGTCATCAGGACATGTTAATGTGCATGTAATGTTTAAAAGGGGTTGTAAGATGAAATTGACTAGACATCTTGAGTTGGTAAATTGGATTATGTTTGAAGATGGAATGAATATTGTAAATGATTTAAAAAAAATTAATTAATGACTTTAACTAGTTTAAAAGTTTATTTAAATAATGGACACAAAGTATTAAGGTAATTAGATGATTTTTTCTGAAATGATGAGACTGTTCCACCTGAGAGATTGAACCAACACACATGAATATGAAATAACTTGATAACCTAATAGAACAAATGAAACTTTATGAACTAAAATAACGTGATTTATAGAAGGTTCAAATTAAGGTTGACTTAGTCAACAATTAGGGTTTAGTCAACCCAAACTTTGTGTTTGTATAACACCATGATTTGAGTGTCCCAAACCTATATAGTATGGTTGGAATGCCAACTTTTCATCTTACTAAAAAAATTAACCACTTCTCACTCTAACACGTGGTCAAACCTTTCATAACTTTCAAGGTAACATGTATTAAACATAGTGGACTAATTAGCTTAATTTAAAAAAAAAACTGGTGTGTTTTTGCCCAAAATTTTTGGCATGACAGGGTGGTTATTATGCACTTACATTTTGCACCATGTTAAAATGGATGCACTTGATTTTAAGACCTTTTAGCACCATTTCTAGAATTCATTTATCAGATCATAGATTTAGCCTGCCTATTTTTTTCCTATTTCTTCTAGTGACTGCCTATTATTTTGTGGAACCTTGGACTTGATCTCTAGGACTAGGTCAAATTTGGTCAACTTGTTCTAGTCTAGGCCAACCCCAAGTCAACCTAAACTAGGACTAGGTCAAGTGGGTTGACCTAGTCCCTAGTGATCTTGGGGCTTAAGGCCTGAAAGGCCTCATGGGTTTAATTAGTTTAATTATGTTCTCCAATTATATTATATTATATCAAATCTCAACCTCTTTCTCTCAAGTCAAGTTTTTTTCCTTTTACATTCAAGGAATTTAAGCATTGAGGCAAGGAGATTCTAATCTAGCATTGCAAGATCCTTTTTGGGAATTTCCTCTTCGAGATATAGCCTATTATTGTCCATGAGGGATGAAGATGTACATTGAAG
The DNA here is from genome assembly GCA_028749045.1 of Cupressus sempervirens. NCBI lineage: Eukaryota > Viridiplantae > Streptophyta > Pinopsida > Cupressales > Cupressaceae > Cupressus > Cupressus sempervirens. The sequence continues at coordinate 865,985,683 of CM053787.1, forward strand.
TATTCCTATCTTCTTCATTTATGCATACTTACATCCATGGGACCATGATGGGATTATGGTATATCTATTTCAAATTGTGGAGATAACCTACAGTCTCATACCTAATTCAAGATCTTAAAAACATTACAAACACAATCCTTATTGACAAGGGTTTTAAGTTAGGTATATCCTAAAATTTTTATTGTTTTTCAGTCAATTAAATTTACATTTCTCAATTTTGGTTAATTCGTTAACCTATGGCTTGACCAAGGAAAGCCCTCATCCAACCCAAAAACAAAAATCCTTCATTTTTGTGTGTAGAAGCAAGACAGAAGGACATCACATGCATATCTTAGAAATAACTTCATAGGAGATTTTTTTCGAAGTTTGTTATAGTGCCTTCAGACTATGTCAACTTTGTGGAAATGTTCCCTTTTTGCCTCCTTTCCAAACAATTTCTAGGTTTTGTTCCTTTTTTCATTTTATTTAAGAATCCATTGTTGGATATTAAAAAATAGGCTTAGATATGAAATTCTCTACATATTTCAAGGTGAGTCTTTTATATTATTTACTTTCACACATATATCTTAATTGAGCCAATTGTATATAGATAGTATCTAGATCCATATTATTTAGCTGATTGGTTCAATTTTACCTACACATTATCCTATAAGGGCCAAAGAGAGTATCTCCTTGTATTGCATTCCTCATCATAATTTGGATTAGGTATTGGTGCCCTTCTTATTTTGGGTCCTAGCTTTAATTTTCATTATAAATGGAATCATATTTGGAAATTCCCCTCATTCCCTTACATACATATTTGAATAGCTTAGTGGCCCAAATAAGTTGAGACCTACAATTCTATTAAAGTGTCTTCCTTCCCTCCCTAAACACATACGTGAGTAAATTTTTGTGCTATCTAAATACCAACATAATCGATGATATTATATATTACATAAATATGCATACTTGAATATTAATTTTTCATGCATATGGTGCACCATCATTAATTTATGTAATATAATGTTAGAACAATATTTGGTTGTCGATGCACATAATTTTAATACCCTTAAGTATGTGTATGTCATCTACCATACACAATCATCAAACACCATATCATATTGTTTATTCATCTTTTTAGTGATATCTATTACAACCCTTTCAATATCATCATTAATTTTCATATGTCTCATCCTTATTACTAGCTTCATTAATAAATATCATTCAACTCAACATTCTTGTATCTAACTATTTGCTATCCTCTTCATTTTATCTTTTCAAAACCCTACCCTCTATTCCCCACCCCTTTGGACTTTCCATTGAAAATAATTATTCTATTTTATATTGTCACTGATGTTACACAAATGTCAAAATCTAATTGAGTACAATTAGTTTTAGCTGAGCTCGGTTGGGTACTAAAGAAGACTCCAATATCAGATAAGAAGAATTCAGAAGGAACCAATTTCAGTTGGTCATCAAAGTAGGTTAGAGTAAATCGAGTTTGGTTGGTTAATAAAGAGAGTAGTATTAAATGAGTCTAGTTGGTTACTAAAGGAGTTCAGTATCAACTGAGTGACTCATTGTAGTGTTAGTCGACTATCAACATAATACTTTTGTTAATTAGTTGGTTAATTCAAGTAGACCAAATGGATGTTAAATGTTTGTATGCAAGTGTATTCAAGCCAAATTAACATTGAATATCATATATATCAAAGGCTAATTTGTGGATTGAATCAAGCAATGGAAAATATTGTAAAAGAAACAAAATGAGAAGGATATATGATTCAGGGAAAATCATCGAAGTTAGAAGATTAAGCTACATAGAATATTTTGATTAGGAAGGATCAAGAGGATAAACCAAAATAGTGATTTGAATTTGCAAAGTCATTTTCTTCATCAATTAGGTTAATCATAATTACTCTCAAATAATTGTAGTAGTGGAGAAATCTCTTAAGACAATTATCTTAATAGTCATTTTGTAAATCCTCTAACAAGGTGACACTTCTAGATTGAAGTGTCTGAAGATATGTAACAAGGCCACTCCTAATATGTTGTTTCAAATCCTCTAATAGGGTTACACTTAATCATCTATTTTGTAACATTTAATAGGGTTGGCTCCTAATAGGGCTCACTTAAGAAGAGTGAAAATTTGTAACTAGTTGCATTTGGTTTTCCCTCATTGGGTTTCTATGTTATATATTGACTTGTCTCATGTGTTCATGTTATTTTCTTAATGTTCAATATTTTTGCAACTAAGTTACTTAAGGTTAATACACATTAATATGTAAGGTTAATACACATTTGGGATATTAAGTGAGAAGATTGTATTGGCATCTAAGGGACTTGGAATTATTTTTGTTGTAACTGGTTCACCCCTCCCCTCTCAGTTACTCCTTACATTTCCAAAAATTGGTATAAGAGTTTTTGGTTCTTGTAAGAAAGTTTTCAAAAACCTAAGCTTTCTTATAGAAGAGAGATTCCTAAGCTTAATTGAGAGAATGTTTCAGCATGGCAAGAACTAATGAAGCTACATCTGGGAACCATTGGATATAAAGGTTTACACTTCTTGTTGAACTAATATCTAGCACCAGCTAGGCCTTTAACTATAGATCAGATAGTGGATATGAAGAATTACAACACAATGATGATTGATATTGCTTCCTCACTCAACTATTTTGAATATTATGAAGTCAAATATTACCCTATTTCTTATGACATGTGGAACAAATTGGAGAAGATCTATGGAGGAGATGAAAATGTAAAAAGAGCCAAAGTAAAATGTCTACGAGGTCAGTTTGATAAAATGAAGATGAAAGAAGATGAAAATATTGCAAAATGCAATGAAAGAATCAAAGAGAGTGTAAGTGCAATCAAAGTTGCAACAGGGAAATGGATGTTACAATAGTAGTCATCAAAGTATTAATAACTCTTCTTCCTATTTATGCAATTGTAGTTTCAACTATTCAAGAGATGATATGTGATCTTAAAAATGATACGACTTTGGATTCACTTGTGAGAATATTGACTAATTTTGAGTTGGAAAACTTTGATAACTATCTTCCTAACACTAACAACATAAAAATTTAATTCAAAAGAAAATCTACTCTTGGCAGAAAGGGAGGAAACTCAAAATGCAAACAAATTGATAGTGAAGAAGATGATGATTTTGATGATTACCTTGAAGAAATTGAAGCCCTATTTGAAAGAAGGTTACCATAGGGAAAAGGTAAATATAAAGGTAAAATGTCATTGATTTGTTTCTCTTGTGAAGAGGTTGGTCACATTTTTGTGAGGTGTCCAAATCGAGAAAATAAAGATGACATAAAATTCAATAAGTTCAAAGGAAAGAAAGACTTGAAGAGCTACAAGGACTACAAAGATAGAGGTAAGAAGTATGGTTACATTGCTAAAGATTTTGGTAGTGATGATGAAGATTAAAAGGTATATATTATTGTTAAGGATGAATCAAATGATGAGGAAAATGAAAAAAAGACACTTATTTCTCATGTTAGTAAGAATGACACCTAGATAATAGATAGTGGTTATTCTCATCACATGACTAGTAAGAAAACTTGTTGGAAACAAGTGATTAATTATGTACTATCTTTAATGTTACAAAAAATGTGATATCATATCCAATCAGTGTATACCAAGCTCACTTGGGCATTGAAGATAGTTTCATGTGTCTATCAAGCATTTTAGAGTTTGCCTAGTTTAGATGTCCGTGTCTACTAAGTTCACTCGGGTGACAAAGGAAAGTTTATAGAAGTTGAGTGTTAACTGAGCTCACTAGATTAATGAAAGAAATGTTGGATGGAACCAATGTTGACTAAGCTCACTTGATTACCAAAGGAAATTTGTGAATATGTAGTATTGACCAAGTTCACTTGGTTAACATAGGAAAATTATTTCTAAGTTAGTGTCTACCGAGAAGGGTCTTCTAATAAAGTATTTTCTTTTTTTGGCATAGTGAGTTCAATTGAATTGTTTGTTGGTTCTAGCTAACTGAGGAGATGAATATTGATTATTATAAGTTATATTCAAGTCAATTTGACAATGTGTAAGATATAAATATAAGGTCAAGTTGAGGATTAGAAGAAGAATCATAAGTGGAACGTAATTGAAGATTTGATTATGCTTATAGGAAGTGAATTAGAAGTATAAGTAGAATATCCTTGTTGAGATACAAAGATACATTCAATTAGGAAGGATCAAGTATACAAGCCAAAATTGAGATCTGTAATCAGCAATTCAATTGCATCAAAAATTAGGTCATCTCATTGTTACTCTCTAACCATTTTATTAGTGATCTAAATCTCTTAATAGAGTTGGCTTAACAACCATTTGTAAATCCTCTAACAAGGTGGCATTTATATTGAATTGTCTAAAGACCTCTAATAAGGCCACTCCTAATAGGGTGATTAAATCTTCTAATAGGGTCACACCTAATAGTGTGCTATGTAACCTTTAATAGGGATGGTCCCTAATAGGGCTCACTTTAAAAGAGTTAAAACTAGTAACTAGTTGCAATTGGTGGTTTTTCCCAAATTGGGTTTCCATGTTAAATCTTGGCGTCAATTGTGTCCATGTTGTGTCTTTTATGTGTTTGAAACTAATTTAATGTAAGATCAATAAAAAATAATATCTTAAGACTTTCATGTTAAGCATTTGTCAAGTTATTTCAGTATTATCAAGTTACAACATTTTGTTGTGTGTTTACTAAGTTGCAACAGAGTTTAGTTTTGATTTGTATTAACATCTAAGGGATCTAGGATTTATTTTTGTGGTAACTGATTCACCCCTCCCCTCTTAGTTACTCCTCTTATATTTCCAAAAAAACTAAGTTTGAACACTTGGAGCATTTTGATGGTGGAAGTTTTAGATTTGGAAATAATGAACCTTGTTATGTGAAAAGAAAAGGATGAATTTAATTAACTAATGGAATCAAATGTGACAATGGCTATTGGGTTGAAGGACTAAGGTACAATCTTCTAAGTGTGGCACAACTGAACAATATTGGGTACAAGGTAGAATTCATGAATGGGAAAGCCAAGCTGCCAGATGGAAAAGGAAACCTAGTTGGGACTAGCCATCAAACTAAAGATAATCTAATGTATCTAGATCTTACTGAAAGTTCTTGCTTTTTAGCTCAAGTAGAGGAAAGATGGCTATGGCATAAAATAATGTGTCATGTAAAATTTGATAACCTAGTTACCATAATCAAGAAAAAAAGAGTAATAGGTATTCTAAAAATGAAGAAACATGATATGGCCATGTATAAACAATGTGAGATTGGAAAAATGGGCAAAAGTAGTTTGAAAAGTAAGAATTACTATACTAAAGAAGTATTGGAACTAGTTCATATAGATATTTGTTGACCAAAAGGAGCATAGAGCTACACTAGAGACAAATTTTTCATTTTTTTTTGTTGATGATTATTCTAGGATGAAGACAGTGACGTTCTTACAAGAAAAATTTGAATCTTTTTAGAGATTCAAGTGGTATCTAGCTAGAGTTGAAAAAGAAATAGGGAACAATCTCAAATTTCTAAGGTTAGATAGAGGAGGTGAAATCATCTTTAATGAATTCAATGAGTTCTAGAATGAAAGAAGGATCAATAGACAAGTATCTACACCTGGTACACCTCAATAGAATGACATAGCTAAAAGAAGAAATAGATCCATAATGGATTGTTCAAGAACACTGATGATTGAGGAAAATATTGCAACTAAATATTGGAAAGAAGCAATCAACACAAAAGTTCATACCTTGAATAGAGTTCATCTGAAGAAAGGTACAAGTCAAACACCTTATGAATTATGGTGTGGCTATAAACCTAATGTCTATTATTTCAAATTTTGTGGAAGAAAATGTTATATCTCAAAAGAGATAAGGATAGGAAAGTTTGATGCAAAAAGTGATGTAGGTGTATTCCTAGGTTACTCCAACAAGAAAAAAACATATAAATGTTTAAGTATTGCTACTCACAAATTTAAAGAATGTGTACATGTTAAAATTGATGAGTTTATAGAAAAGAGCAAAGAACAAAGCAACAAGGAACCTGAGGACTACAAAAACTTTATTTACTATGAGCTTGAGACTTTACCCAAGTTACATATAGGTATGATCGAGCAACAATAGACAACACCACCTAAGTCACCTAAGTTTGTAGTAAAAATTGAGTTGTAGCCAGTGCAACCCAAGAAACAAAAAATTCAAATTGAGTCTTAGATATATGAACCCAAGTCACAGACAAAGGGAATTGATTCTCAAATAGATGAACCCTAGAAAAGATCAGATGATCAAAGAGTCATTAAACATGGTGAACCAAGTGAAACATGTCCAGAATCTAGAAGGAAAGAAAATATACTCACTAAATATGTTAGAAGGCATCATGCACCTAAAAAAAAATTGGAGATCAAACAAGAGGCATACTAATAGTGAACAAACTAAAAGATAAATGTTAGTATAGTGAATTCCAACCTAGATCTATAAAAGATGCTTCGAATAATGAATGTTGGATAGAGGCAATAAATGAAGAAATTGAACAAATTGAAAGGAACAATACCTAGACTTTTGATCCTAGCCCCAAGGGAAAAAATGTAATTAGTACAAAGAAAAAAGAGAAATATTAAGAAAAAAGACATGGCTAATGTGTAAAGGTTATTCTCAAGAAGAGGGTACTGACTATGGAGAAACATTTTCTCATATTGCAAGACTCGAAGGAGTCAAATCACTACTTTCATATGTTGCAAATTTAGGATTTAAACTATAATAGATGGATGTAAAATAAGCTTTCTTGAATTATATTCTAGAGGAAGAAGTCTACATTGAACAACCTGAAGGTTTCATTGATTCAAATAAAAGAAAAATGGCTTGCAAATTGAAAAAAGCCTTATATGGTTTGAAGAAGCTCCTTGAGCATGGTATGAAAGACTACATGGATATCTGATAAGGCTTGGTTTTCAAAGAACAAATGACAATAGTAGTCTATATATTAAAAAGGGATCTCAAAACAAGATATTGCTAATAGAAATATTTTTGGATGACATTTTATTTATAGGTCATGATGACTTATGTAAATCATTTGCTAAAGAAATGAAAAAATAATTTGAAATGTCAATGCTTGGAGAGATTAAATTATTTATTATTTTACAAGTTCATCAAATGAAAGTTGACATCTACATCTCTTAGTCAAAGCACATCAAGGAAATGTTGAAGACCTTTGTAATGGAAGATTCCAAACTAGTTGGAACACTTATGTCTAATAGACATAAATTGTCTAAGAATGATGATTCAAATGAGTTAAATTAGACTACCTACAAATCCATGATTTCGAAAATCCAGTATGTGGTACACACTAGGCCTAATATTGTATTAGCAGTTGGTATAGTTGCATGGTTCTCTTCAAATCCTAAAGAAAATCATATGATAGAAATCAAAAGAATTTTGAGATACCTAAAAGGTACTGGAGACTATAGTTTATGGTACAAGAAAGGAGGAAACTTTGAATTGAAATCCTTTATTGATGTAGATTGGGTTGGAAGCATTGATAATATGAAAAGTGCTAGTGGAGGAGCATTCTTTCTTGCAAAGATATTAGTATCATGAACAAGAAAAAAGAGGAATTGCATCTCTCAGTCATTAGTAGAGGTAGAATATGTTGTTGTAGTAGTTAATTCTTCTAACATAATGTGGATCAAGCAACTATTGTCAAGAATGAAGGAAGAAATCAAGGAACCACTAGTTATCTAATGTGATAACACAAGTGCAATAAATATATCTAAGAACTCAGTGATGTACACTAAGAAAAAACACTTTGCAATCAAGTATCATTTTCTAAGGGAATTAGTTCAGGACAAAGAAGTAAGATTGGAATATATGAACAACAAGGAGCTAGTTGCAAATATATTCACCAAGCCATTACCTAAAAATTTATTCTTGTATCTAATAGGTAAGCTAGGGGTCATTACCTGATCTGATTCTCACTAGAATAGAGATTAGTGATGCATCAACAAAGCTTTAGTAAAAAAATATCAAGTTGATGCAATATTTTTAAAGAAAATTTCATATGAATCAATACATCAAGTACATTACAATTTCATTGTATGAAGTATTTGGCATTTGATGTCAAAGAGGGAGAGATTGATGTCAATCAAAGAAAAGAATCAGAGGGAGAAATTTGTACAAGAGCAAGAGGGAGACATTGATAAGAAAAATTTTGAAGATGGAGGGAGAATCTCATAAGGAGTTCTCATGGATGAAGAATAAAAATCAAACTAAGGATATTATAAAATCTTAGTTATCATTTTTTTTCTCTAATTTTTTTTGCATAATGGCATGTTGTGTTTCCATCAATGCCAAAGAGGGAGATTGTCGAAAATAATTATTCAATTCTATATTGTCTTTGATGGTACAAAAATGTCAAGCTCTAACCAAGTACAACTAGAGTTAACCAAGCTCAATCAAGCACTGAAGAAGACTCCAATACTACTAACCAAAATTTTGAAGGAGCCAAGTTTAGTTGGCCATCAAAGGAAGTTAGTGTAAACCAAGTTTGGTTGGTCAATGAAGAGGGTTAGGGGAATGTGGAGGATCATGGTCAACCATACTATGCTCTTAAGTGGCAATACAAAATCAACAAATTAGTGCTATGTTAACTTGTGCGCAATTTTCTACTTGTTATAAACTTTATATCTAAAATTTGAGAGAAAAAAATCTCTATGAAATTGAATTTAGTTTCTAAAATACTAGGCCTTATCTTAAAAATAAATAAATAAGTTGATTGGTCAAAATTTTGAATTTTAATGCAATAGTACAAAAATAAGAAGTAGATGTATGTTTGACCATTTTAATCAAAATCAAATGATGATATTTTTAAATAATAGTCTAAATAGAAGAAGTAGACTCATGTTTGGATGTGACACATATTTTTGGGTATTTTTATTCTAAGTAAACAATTAATTATTAATTTACTACTTTAGTATTTTTGGAATAAAAGAAGTCTCGTGTTTGACCACCTTAAACTAATTCAAAAATCTGCAAAATTTAATTTAAAAAAAAAATTATAGTAGAAGAATCATAGAATGTGATGCATCTTTTGGATTATAAAAATATTGTACTATTTGAAAGTAATAGTAATTTTTCAAGTAGTGTGTCAATCAACACTTTATATGTAACTCCATTATAAAATAAGTAATAATTACTTTTAAACTCATAATTTGACGAACCTTACATTTATGGAAAGATAAGAACATTCTTAGGAAACCATTTTCATTTCATCAAATTTTGGTGGAAAAAAAGTTGTCAGCTACATGTTTGAATTAAAAAATACACAAGAACAAGCCAAAAACACATTTTGCGAACATTTTTTAAGTTGACCATATACGTTTGGTATCAAAAGATATCATAGGTCTTATAAATGTATTAATTGTTTTTGTTTAGTATGAAGATGGGTGGGAAAAAACTTGGAATAAATTTTGAAATACTTTGAGGCATTTCAGAACTATATAATTTTTAGATCACCACTTTTTCATATAGCATGATCTTGTACATACCCTTAGTATTTACCAAGTTTGTTTAGTTACCAAAGGAATTTAGTATCAACCAAGTGATTCATTGTACTGTTAGCCAACTATTGGTAGATTACTTTTAAAAATTAGTTGGTTAATTCAAGCTAACTAAATTGATGTTAAATATTTGTTTAAAAGGGTCTTCAAGCTAACTTGACATTGGATATCATATATATGGAAGGTCAAGTTGTGGATTGAATCAATAAATAGGGAACAATGTAGAATAAGTGAAATGAGAAGGATATCTAATTAAGGATAGAATATCCAAATTAGAAGACCAAGCTGAAAAGAATATTCTAATCAAGGAAGATTAGGAGGATAAAAAAGAACAATGATTTAAATCTACAAAGTCATTTACTTCATCAATTAGTTCAATCATTGCTACTCTCTAACAATTGTAGCAATGAAGAGATTTCTTAACAGAGTTGGCTTAACAATCATTTTTAAAATCCTTTAACAAGGTGGCATTTTTAGATTAAAGTGTCTAAAGACCTCTAAAAAGGCCACTCCTAATAGGGTGATTCAAATAATTTAACAAGGTAACACTTAACCATGTGTTTTCTAACCTTTAATAACATTGGCTCCTAATAGGGCTCACTTCATAAGATTGAAAAGTTGTAACTAGTTGCTTTGGCAGTTTTCCCAAATTGGGTTTCCACATTAAATCTTGGTGTCTCATGTGTTTTTTTTATTTTCTTAATTCTTTAAGTTTATGTGCTTAAGTTACTAAAGGTTAATACAAATTAATATCTTAATTTATCCTTGATAATAAAGTTACAATAATTATCTAGTTCTAACCAAGTAGAACAAGGATTTGGTTTATTAAGTGAGAAGTTTGTATTAGCATCTAAGGGACTCGAAAATGTTTTTGTGGTAACTAATTCACCCCTCCCCTCCGAGTTACTCCTTACATTTCCAACACTTGGTTCTCTTTTCAAGTGACCATTATTATCTTATTCAATATTCCTACTGTCTTGTTGGATAAATTCAAAAACTTGGTTTGTAACCCTCATTTTTCTAAATGATTAGAGAATGCTATCACTAATTGTAAGAAAATTTACAACTAGAAATATTTTTGCAATTTCCACATAGCCTATAATATATCTAAAATAAAATTAAAATTAAAATCCACATGCAAGAGAATAGATAACACATCCACTAAAAGGTGACACAATATATACCCTAAGAAACACTCATTAAGTGAAACAACCTATCCTACAAAAAAATCTATCACCATATATTATTGAGATAAAACAATGCTGTAATACATCTATAAAGTCTTTAAAGTCATAGAAATAACTAAACAATCTATGTGAACAAGCATGAATCCACACATCCCATGTCATGCTTCCAACCTTCACAAATGCTCCATTGGCTAACTTGTCTTGCTTGACTTTCCTTTTTTGTTTTCTTTTTCACCTTGCCTCTAAAAATACCCTTGTAGTTTATTATATAGTATCATTTGATCCTAAAAAACCACCAAGTAGTATTACATAAACCATGTGCTAAAACCATGTACTACCAAACCCCATTGATGCATGAATAAAACACATTGATACATGAAGACACAATGTAGACACATAGTATTTTGTAAAATTCCTATTTTACAATTTGAAATTAAGAAGGGTTAAGGAAATATTTTACTGGCTTATACTATGAGCATCGTACTCCTCCCCCCTATTTGAAAATGAAAAGTTCTTGGAGATTCATATTTTAACAACTTTCCTTTGGTTGGTACTACAATAAAGTATATAATTCCCTAGTGGATTACAGATTTATTGCTACTTGAGTTTGGACATGCTCAGCTTGGGACTTCCTTAGATCTTTATCCATATTGAGATTCTCTTGCCCCAATGCGACCAAATTACTCATCCACCTATGCACAATCCTTACCCACTAGGTACAGGTTTAATTTTGTCATGGATGATATATTTATTGATGCTCGAGCTTGGACACACTTAGCTTGGGGATTCATCACATATTTATCTATATTTGGATTCTCTTACCCCAAGATGACTGATTCACGACTCCCCTTGCACACTCCCTACTTACAAGGTACATGTTTAATCCTATTGTGTATGGTAGATTTACTATTTCTTGAGTTTGGACAGTTTCAACTTGAGGCTTCCTTGGTTCTTATCTATATTGTCTCTTTCCCCAACACAACTAATTTACTCCCCCCTCATGTACACCACCTATCCATTATAAAATTAAACACAAAGAATTCTAATTAATGTCTCCTTCTAAGACCTTTATTATTTTTCTATAAAATTCCAATTTTGAATTTGAGTTTGTTCCTCAAGGTTGTAACTCATAATCCTCCTTTCCATGTATTAGATCTACTTCATATATCCCTTTAATTTGATCCCTAAGAGAAAAAAATAATTTGATCTTAACATGAGAATCTCAAAATAGTTAAACAATACCAAAAGTAAAATATTTTCTTAAAATTTGTGATGATCTCAAATTAGATCTTTACCATTTTGTAGCAAAATTGAAATTGCATTGTTGTTATATCCTTTGTGATTTTTATTTCCACTTATAAATTGTTGTTTGATTCCCTTGTATGCTCAAAATGATATTATTCATTTTATACCTAGATTACTTGAATTCAACATTATAACTTTTTCCTTTACATATAATATTTATATAAGGGAAACCTTGATATTAAAGAAGCAACCTTAACCTCTTTAATCTGATATCTTTTAAATTTATGAACCCTTAATATTTTTATAGGTTCTATGGATTTGGTATCCACTTTTATGCTTTAATACTGATAAACTCTTTCAAACATAGAATAATTCAAAATTCTCTAAAGTAGTGGTCATGTATGGTTTACCTCTAAAGGATTTTGATGTTCTTATTAATTTATTTGCATTATTTGTCATATTTTTTTCCATTATACTTATCCTTATTCATTTATTGTTTTTTCTATTCTCTCACTACACTTTTTGGTTTTTATGTTTTAGGTCTCCCTTTTAATTCATTGTTCTTTCCCTGTTATTGGTCCTATTATCTATTTTTTAATGTTTCTTTTTATTTTCCTTTCATCCTCTCCTAACCTACTCATCCCATGATGTTGTTATGAATTCATGTTGATAGGGAAAACATTGTGATATTGCTATCAAAATTTAATTGTGTGATTTTGAGTCAAACTCATTGACCCATATTTTACTATATATGGTCAGGACCAACATTGTTTTACTATGTATGGTTGCTAATCCCACAATATAAATGATTGTTGGAATATTAATTAATGATTTTATATATTAAAATTTTCAATCATCATCCATTCATATTTCCATGTCTATCTCATACCCCCTATTATTATTTTGATGCTCGACCCTCCATACCTATGGATTGTAGTTAACGCTCTAGTATATCAACAATGTTGGAAATGATTGAAATGATAATAAGAAAAGTTGTTGGAATAATATATGGAACTGGTAAAGAATTTCCTCAATCATTGTTTTGTCATTGATGTCAAACTTGCTACTTGCAGGAATGATAATTGCTTTAGTGATCCAAATACTATCAATTAGTTGATTGTTAAGGAGGAGGCAATCAATAAGATGTAACTAGAACACCTAGAGAAAGGTTGAAGTTATGATGTTGTAATGAAGTACAAGGATCAGCTAAGCCATTGATGAAAAAGTATTTGATGACATACTATAAGATAAAAAGAATGGGCACACTAGAACATATCAAAGATTTAAGGTTTTAGCTAAGTCTTTTGTAAAGTTCAACTAAGTTCATTAGAGAGAAGGAGCCGAGCAAGCTAGTAAGAGCCGAGCAAATTCCTAGTTAATGCCGAGTAAACTTCAGATGCCGAGTAAACTTTAGATGCCGAGTAAACTTTAGATGCCGAGCAAGTTCAAATGTTGAGTGACACAGAGTTTATCAAGTGCCCAGCAGAACCAAGTGCCGAGTAGGTATAGATGCCGAGTAACACAGAGTTGTCGAGCACTAGTAACTCAATAATGCCGAGCTGCTGCATTATTTTGGAAATCGAAGATTCGCCAGATCTAAGCCGACAAGGTTGTTATCTTGAAATTTTTGAATTAAAAGGAAGATAAGAATGATGAGCTGGTGGCACAGAACACCATGTAGAACATTTATAAGGATACAACTAGCAAAGTTTCTAGAAGAGAACAAGATATAGGGTAGATACATTGTATCCTACCTAATCCATTTTGAAACCCTAAAATTAGAGAGGGAGAATTGAGCGGTAAAGGCAAATCAAATTTCTATTTAAGAAGACATAAGTTAATGAAAAAGAGAGAGAAAGAGGTGGTCAAGCATAAAAACATGAAGTACTAAAGAAGGTTCTAAGGAGAAGAAAGCACAGGAACTCAGTTTGAATAGACAACCACAAGGATGATTGCATTGGTAGAATGAGTAAGATGACTTAAGGAGACAAAGCTTGAGAGGAAGACAAGCAATTAGAGCTGGAGCGATTGAAGCCAAGCATAAGGATTGAACTGAAAGTGTGATCTAAAATCTGCAAAGTATGTTGTAAGTTATATCAGATCAAAAGACCATTATCGTTACTTTTTAGCAATTTTAACAGTAAGTTTAAATCCTATGGACTTAGGTTGGCTTAATAGCCATAAGATAAATCCTTTAATAGGGTGACATTCCAAGTGAATGTTCTAAAGACTTTTAACTAGGCCCATTCCTAACAGTTTGGTGAAATCCTCTAATAGGGTCACATTTAACAGTGTGTTGTAAGCCTTTACCAAGGCAAGCTTTTAATAGGGCATCACTTCAGAAGAGTGAGAATCAAGTAGCATGTTACTGGTGGTTTTTCCCAAATTGGGTTTCCACGTAAATCATTGTGTCACATGTTGATCTTGGATGTTTTATCTTTGCATATTGATTTATTGTAACTTGCTTATATTTGATTTAAGTTTGGATGGATAAAAAGTGTATGGATTCATTAAAAGTAGTAAAAAGGTATTAATAGGGCATTTGGACCTTGGATAACTGATTCACCCACCCTCTTAGTTATTCTAAAGAATTCTAACAAATAATTGCCTTGTGATTTTTCCAAATTACTACCAACTTTGTCCTTAACATGTGCAATATATCAATAATTTCAATTACTCTCTTACTCTTATGCAGAGACTTATCAATTTCTATTTTCTTTGATCAAAGAAATTTGAGAATGGTTTATTTTGGATGATGTAGTTTTATCACATTTGTACTATCAAGTCCAATCTTGGTAAGATGGCTCACAACTAAAGTAGACATCGATCGAAAGATTAGATCTTTTATTCGTTAGTTCTATTCATTATAGTATCTCTTCTTTCTGATCTTAAGGTATAATGAATTGTTAAGAGACTTAGTTTTGATTTCTAGTAGTGATTCATGTAATTTGCTTACATGAATCTCCTTTAATTTTTGGTTTGATGATTTTTTTCTTTCACATATTCTCATGCGAGCCTGCTTTGAACTCTATAATCCATGACTTAAACTCAATACTCCCCATTATCCATTTGTTCAATCCGTGAGCAAATACGAATGCATTGAATTCTTTTAGTGCCCCTTTGGTGAGTAGAATACAAGCAAAATAGGCATATGTAAATTCCAAAATTTTTGAATTCCTTGTTTGGATGCACCAAAATAGAATTGGAATATGAAGTAAAATAGGAATACATATTCCAATTTTGGCCCAAAAATAGGGTTTTGCAATTCCACCCAAATAGGTGTTATTGGAATATGTATTTCTATTCCACTATTTTTTTATTTAAGAAAACATAAATTTTGGGGTCTACAAATTCTCATCAAATATTGGCTAAGCCAAACAGCGAACAAGAATACGTAGCCCCATTTTCTATTCTAGAATACGTATTCCAAAATACGTATTCCTATTCGCCTATTCCTATTCCAACAACCAAATGGGCCCTTATTGGTTGTACCAACACTTTTATGGTAAGTGATATGAGTTTTTTTAATGAAATTCATCCAATCTACTTGGCTGATATGGAAAGTGTGTAAGATGTTTGTCATTTTGTACAATTTTCTTATTTTTGAATGTGTATGCTAGAAGCATCTGTTTATCATCACACAATTTTTTTTGGCATAGGATGGCAAGAATAGGCCTCGATACCATTTGTTGATGATTCTAAATTGGACGTTTGGTAGTTTTTAGAAGAATTGAAAAATGTTCACCCATCATGCTCTCCCTCCTTGTTCTCCCTTATATTAAATATCTAATATTCTCAATGGTCATGTCCTTTAGAAATAATTTTAATATTTGTGTTATCAGTAGAATATACTGTTAATTTTAATATTGTATTATATTTTATTAATATATTATATTACTTATGTTTAAAATATTATTATTATTATATGATTACTATAAAATATAATTGTATTAATACATCAAGATATAACTATACTTATAATTACTATTCAGACATATTATAACTATATTATTTATTAGTCCCTACTGTTAGGTAGGAGACTAATTTTTTTGGATGTCTATTTTACAATAGTGCAAGCCTTGATAATGGTGAAAATCATGTAATATGTCCCATATCATATAGTCTCATAACTACTCGCTATTAAAATCAGTTTTATTCTCTAAAATTCTTAATTTTTGATTGGCTGTGCTGAATTATTTGGGCATTCTTTTCTTTTTTCATTGATAAAAATCTCTAAAAGTTGAGCTTCAAGAGTTACAACAATAGTCCACAATAGATAGTTACATCTGGCTACTAATGTGTCCACATTTCATGTGCATGCATAACCAGTGGAAAAACCACAATTTAATATAGAATAGTTTTTGACTCTTTGATGGGGCGAGCCCATACTAGTAATGGAGCAAGATTAGATATGGCTTTAATCCCACCATTCATGCATAGAAATAAATTTTTAGCAGGTAGAATCATATTTTTTTGTAAAATATTAGAAATATCTTGAGTTTTGAAGTGATTCACTTTTCACTCAATTCACTGAAAAATATATAATTCAATTTTCATCTTGATAGTGGGTAGAACTTTGTACTCTGTAGATAGCATTTGTAGTTGTAGAAACCAATTTTTATTGGGGCTAATGTTCCTAATATTAGATTAATTATTTTTGTTCATTTCTATCTATAGAATTTGGAGTTTTTCAATAGTTTCTTCTTCTTTTTGGTGTACCTTATAGATTTGAAAGCTATAGCATTGTAAGTATTTATTTTGTGTAATTTATTGATCCCATATTATACATTCATATTTCCATTGTAAGTCATTTTTTGTAGATTTGCATGGAGATTTAGGTTTTCCCATTCCTTCCCTTATTGATCATTTTAGGGTTTCAAATATTTTTCGAGTTGAGCTTTCAAACTTATAGAGCTCCTAATGCGTATAGATTTAAAAGCTTCACTATCCATGACAATGACATTGACCCTAGGGTAAGAGGAGAAATGAAAGCATGGGCTTGGAATGAAGCTAACGTTGCAAAATTCTTATTAGTTAAGTGGAATATGAATTTCCCTCTACTTTCCAGTGCATACTAGTAATTATAATTTGAGAAGAAGGATAGTTGGTAATGAAACTAGTAAGCCTACTGGTATCTTTATAAAGCATATTACACATAAGATGAAGGATGAAAATAAGAAAGACAATTCAAAAAAAGTAAAGATTAAAGATAGTAAGGTTAAGAAATGGGAGCCTAAAAAAAAGGTCCAAATTTAGACAAATGAAACAGTTAAGACAATTGTGCAAGAGAAGAAGTTAGGATTTGATAATACTAAGCAAATAGTTGTGCCTGGTATCCAACAAACTTCAACTCTAGGTATGCTTGTAAAACCTACTATCTCTGAACCAATTGACATGATATCTATGTTATCCCAAATACCTATCAAAGTGCCTTTATTTGAATTGTTTAGAATTGATAAAAATAATAGTAAAGCCTTATCATGGTTGGGTGGGATAAGTAATAATAGGAGTATTACTGAATAGAGTGTTATACAACAAACCCTAGTGGTAGTTGAAGATAATGGCATTGTGTCCCAAATCCCTAAATGTTCTTAGATGATTCATCTGTAGCTTATTTAAAAGATATTGACCCATTTTTTCTCAACCTAATTATAAAAGGAAAAACTTTTAAGAATTGCATGATATACTTAAGAGCTTCTAACACCATTATGCCTTTCAAAGTCATGGAAGCCCTAGGCTTGAAAGTAGACACCAAACAAGGTAGATATAGAGGTATGGATGCTAGGTAAGTACATTTTATAGTTACTATGAATGCATTACCTTTCAAACTAGCTGCATTGCCAGATATAGAATTGACAATGTCAGTCCTTATAGTTGATATTCCTCCACATTATGTAATGTTGCTATCTAGAAAATGGAGTGTTGTTATGGGAAGTAGTCTACAATGTGACTAATTTTATGCTACTTTTCATATAGTTGATTCTAAATTAGTGGTTCTGAGGTTAGAGAAAATTATGACTCCAAGAAAAAAATATTGAAACAATATAGAAATGTTGTGTGGGATCAAATTGAGTTATTTGATGCATTTTGTATTTGTTGGATAGAGAGGAGTCAAAATAATATGGCTAATCTACTAGCAAATGTTGCTATTAATCCAAAGGATGTATCATTTGCTAGAATCTGACAAATTGAGGTACAAAATTGGCCCTCAATACATAAAAATATAGAACATTGGATAGTATTTGAAGATGATAGAGATATTTTAAATTTCTTATCAAGTGAAGATAAATACCATAGCCAAGAGTTAGATTACAGTGCCTTAATTGAAAAAATAGATGGCAAGGAGACAATTTCTGGCTAAGAAATTTTACAATTGTAAGCCAATAAAATACCTAAAGGGTTAGTGGTTTTGAAAAACATGTTTGATAACCAAGTTAGGGTGAAGTCTAGAATTAGAGATCACAAACCCCAAGAACTGGAAGAGATAAACCTTGGCACTTTTGAAGCCCAAAGAAAGTTTATATTGGTCAAAACCTATTAGTTGAAATCATAAAGCTTTTGATTAATTTTCTAAGAAAGTATAGACATGTTTTTTCATGTTCTTATGATGGACTTAAGGCCTATAGAGAAGATTTATTCCAGCATATCATACCACTCAAACAAAATGTTAAACCTTTTAGACAAAAGAAAAAACTAGAATATCCCACCTTAGCTCCTAAAATGCAAGAAGAATTAATGAAGCTAAGGGAGGGGGAATAATAAAACCAATTAGGTATTCCACTTGGGTATCAAATTTGGTACTCATAAAAAAGAAGCATGGAGACATATGGCTATGTGTAGACTTTAGGAACTTGAACATTGCTTCTTTCAAATACAATTATGGTTTACCAAACATGGAAGTTATGGTACAACAAGTAACTTGTTTTGAATTGATGTCTATGATGGATGGTTTCTCAGGCTACAATTAGGTCCTTGTAAATGAAAAAGGAACAATTTAAGACAACATTTACAAGTCCATGGGGTACTTATGTATATGTGAGAATTCCATTTTGGTTAATTAATGCAAGGGCAAATTTTTAGAGTGCAACAGGTGTTGCTTTTCATGATTATATTAACAAATTTATGGTAGTGTATCAAGATGACCTCACATCATATTTCAAGAAGGATGAGGTCCATTGTAAACATCTAGAAAGGATTTTCATTAAAGCCTTGGAATATGGAGTATCACTAAACCAAAAGAAGTGTACATTTGGAGTAATAGAAGGGAGATTGTTATGAAATATAGTGCCAAAGGATTGATAACGTTGCTAAGCCAGAGAATGTAAAAGGAATATAATCATTCTTTGGCCAAGTAAACTTTTTGAAAAGATTTGTTACAATTTTTTCTGAAAATAGTAGACCTATATCTAAGATGCTTAAGAAGGGAGTTGCTATCAATTAGGATAGTGAACCTTCAAAAACCTTTGAAGACATTAAAACAACTTAAAATAAATGCTCCAATCCTTAGGACCACTGATTACACAAAACCAATGCACATATGCATCATTATGAATGGTACACCAATGTCATATACTACTTGCATCACATGTAGGATCCATCCCATTTAACAAATAATGAGAAAATAACCATAAAGTTATAGGCCATTAGGTACATTATTGTTAGAAACACCTTATGGTGCAGGAACTTTGAAGGAGTGCTACTGAAATGTATTGATCAATATAAGGGTAAGTGCACCAAGTTATGGTGCCAAAAGGGGGGGATATAAGTGGACACATTTTTCCTAAAATTAGCAATTTCTGAACTTCAACAAGAATTTGAAGATAGTTACACACAAAATTTTAAGATATGACCAAAACAAAAGTCATAGTCCTTTGAATCTAGTTTCTAAACTACTAATTTTTTACAAAATGGTTTAGTTTTAGGTCCTCAAAAAAAGGGGGCCATAGAAAGTGGTGTTGTTTATTCCAAAAAAAACATAAAATAGTACAAAGTGTGACCCCCCTAAAATTTTAACTTATTTTTTGAAATTCTTTAATCGCTCTAGTCAAAAGTTACTTAACACTATGTAGTTTATCCTAGATTTTTTGGGTAATTTTATAATGTGTATTTTTTTAATGAATTTTTTAATTGGACACATCCCAAAAATATGAAATATTTGTGTGCTCCCCCTAGAAATAATTGAAGACTAATCTAAAATCATTTTTTTTTTCAAAGTATGTAGAATGGAGTCTAGTTTCTAAAAAACTAAGTTGTTATGAAATTTGATGAATGAGCTAAAATCTACAACCCAATTAGTACGTGGTGGTTTTTGATAAAAGATAGACATACATTCAAAAGAAATTATATATGAAAGTCTTGAAATAGTTCAAATTAAAAATAAATTATATGGTTATATAGCTAACACAGAGACCTATAATGTCATGTAACCTGATCTTATCGATGCCCAACCATGAGGAATCTTGAAGGAGAGCACACAAGAAAAATCAATCATTTTTTGTATTTTTGCAGCAAAATACATCTCAGACCTATTTATAAACTCCAAACCTTTGGGTTGGATCTCCAAGGCAAAACCAAGCCTTAGGCTTGGTTTTAATGCAAAGCTTTGAATATCGCATATGCCCTATTGCGGGTGTGCACTATAGTGAGCACACACTATTTTAAGCTTTTGAATTTGGGTCTCAATAGCGCATGTGCACTATAGTGTGCACACACTATATGAGACCTAAATATTGCATAGAGAAGGAAGAAGAGATGCAAAGAAAGAGCAAGAGAAAGAGTGGGGGGGGGGGGAATGGCTGTGTGTGTGTGTGTGTGTGTGTGTGTGTGTGTGTGTGTGAGAGAGAGAGAGAGAGAGAGAGAGAGAGAGAGAGAGAGAGAGAAAGTAGGGGATGGGAGAGAAGAGAGAGAGTAGGGGTGGTAGAGAGAGAGTATAGGATGAGGGAGAGAGGAAGTGTGAGAGAGAGTAGGGGTGGTAAAGAGAGAGTGTGAGATAGGGGAGAGAGATTGGGAGTAGGGGATGAGAGAGAGAGGAAGTGTGAGAGAGTGAGTAGGGGTGGTAGAGAGAGTATAGGATGGAAGAGAGAGATTGAGAGTAGGGGATGGAAAAGAAAGATTAGGTAGTGGGAGAGGGAGAAAGGGAGGGAGAGAGAGGAGGATGTGAGTGTGTGTGAGAGAGTAGGGGTGGCAGAGAGAGAAAGTAGGAGATGGGAGAGGGGAGAGAGAGAGCAGATGATGAGGGAGAGAGAGTAGAGAGGGAGAGAGTGAGAGAGAGATAGTAGGTGGTAGAAGAGGGAGGGATGGGAGTGTATGTGAGATATCTAGAGAGTAGGGGATGAGAGAGGAGAGAGAGAGAGGGGGATAGAAGTGTGTGGTGTGTGTGAAAGAGAGAGAGTAGGAGATGAGAGAGGGGAGAGAGAGTATGGGATGGGAGAGAGAGAGAGTTGGTGGTGGGAGAGGGAGTGGGAGAAAGAGAGGGGGGAATAGGAATGTGTGTGTGTGTGTGTGTGTGTGTGTGTGTGTGTGTGAGAGAGAGAGAGAGAGAGAGAGAGAGAGAGAGAGAGAGAGAGAGAGAGAGAGTAGGGGATGGGAGAGAGAGGAAGTGAGAGAGAGAGTAGGGGTAGCAGAGAGAGTACAAGGTGGGAGAGAGAGATTGAGAGTGGGGGATGGGGGGAGAGAGAGCATTGGATGGGAGAGAGAGATTGAGAGTAGGGGATGGGGGAGAGAGAGTAGGTGTTGGGAGACGGAGTGGGAGAGGGAGAGCAAGAAAGATGATGATAGGAGTGCATGTGTGTGAAAGAGAGAGAGGGTAGGGAATGGGAGAAGGGGGAGGGAGAGTAGCTTGAGAGAGAGTAGGGGATGGGAGAGACAGTAGTTGATGGGAGAGGGAGTGGGAGAGGGAGAGAGAGGGGGGATGCAAATGTGTGTAAGAGAGAGAGAGAGAGTAGGGGATGGGAGAGAATAGGGGGTGACAGAGAGAGATTAGAGAGGGAGAGAGTGAGAGTGAGAGAGAGAGAGTGAGAGTGTGAGTGTGAGAGAGAGTAGCTGGTGGGAGATAGAGTGGGAGTGGGAGAGTGAGTGAGAGACAAATTAGGAGATGGGAGACGAGAGAGAGGGGGGATGGGTGTGTGTGTATGAAAAAGAGAGAGTAGGAAATGGGTGAGGGGAGAGAGAGATAGAGAGAGTAGGGGATGGGAGAGAGAAAGAGAATAGGTGGTGGGAGAGGGAGTGGGAGGGAGAGAGAGGGAGGATGGGAGTGTGTGTAAGAGAAAGAGTAGGGGATGGGAGAGAGAGAGTAGAGAGTGAGAGAGAGTGAGAGAGAGACAATAGGTAGTGGGAGAGGGAGTGTGAGGGAGAGAGAGGGGGAATGTGAGTGTGTGTAAGAGAGATAGGGTAGGGGATGGGAGAGAGTAGGAAATTGGAGAGGGAGTGGGAGAGAGATATGGGGAATGGGAATGGTGTAAGAGAGATAGAGTAGGGGATGGGAGAGAGTGTGAGAGAGAGTAGGGGGTGACAAAGAGAGCTCATACAGGATGGGAGGAAGAGAAAGTGAGAGTCGGGGATGGGAGAGAGTAGGGGATGGAAGAGTGAGAGTGAGAGTAGGGGATGGGAGAGAGAAAGTAGAGAGGGAGAGAGAGAGAGATAGTAGGTAGTGTAAGGGGAGTGGGAGAGGGAGAGAGAGAGGGGGGATGGGAGTGTATGTGACAAATCTAGAGAGTAGGGGATGGGAGAGGAGAGAGAGAGGGGGGATGGGAGTGTGTGTGTATATGAAAGAGAGAGAGTAGGGGATGGGAGAGGGGAGAGAGAGTAAGGGATGGGGGATAGAGAGTAGGTAGTGGGAGAGGGAGTGGGAGAGGGAGAGAGAGGGGGAATGGGAATGTGTGTAAGAGAGAGAGAGTAGGGGATGGGAGAGAGTGTGAGAGTGAGAGAGAGAGTAGGTGTTGGTAGAGATCTCATATAGGATGGCAGAGAGAGAGAGTGAGAGTAGGGGATGGGAGAGAGTGTGAGAGAGAATAGGGATGGGAGAGAGAGTTAGAGTAACGGATGGGAGAGAGAGTAGAGAGGAAGAGAGAACTTGAGAGAGAGATAGTAGGCAGTGGGAGAGGGAGTGGGAGAGGGAGAGACATAGGGGGGATTGGAGTGTGTGTGATAAATCTAGAGAGTGGGGGATGAGAGAGAAGAGAGAGGGAAGATAAGAGTGTGTGTGTCTATGAAAGAGAGAGATTAGGGGAAGGGAGAGAGTGTGAGAGTGTGAGAGAGAGTAGGGGGTGGCAAAGAGAGAGAGAGAGAGTATAGGATGGGAGAGATAGAGTAAAAGGATGGGAGATAGTGTGAGAGAGAGTAGGGGATGAGAGAGAGTGTGAGAAAAATTTGGGGATGGGACAAAGAGAGTAAGATTAGGGGATGGGAGAGAGAGAGATTAGAGAGGGAGAGAGATAACTTGAGAGAGAGAGATAGTAGGTAGTGGGAGAGGGAGTGGGAGAGGGGGAGAGAGGGGGGCTGGGAGTGTGTGTGAGAGATCTAGAGAGTAGGGGATGAGAGAGGAGAGAGGGTGAGAGAGTAGGCTATGGGAGAGGGAGAAAGAGAGAGTAGGTAGTGGGAGAGGAAGAGTGAGAGAGAGAGAGAGTAGGGGATGTGAAAGGGAGAGGGAGAGGGAGAGAGAGAGAGAGAGAGAGAGAGAGAGAGAGAGAGAGAGAGAGAGAGTAGGGGATGGGAGAGAGAGTAGCCTGAGAGATAGGGGGTGGGAGTGTGTGATATAGAGAGAGTAGGGAGTGGCAGGGGAGAGAGAGAGTAGGAGATGGGAGAGGATAGAGAGTGATGTTAGAATTAAACCAAAAATAGAAAATAACAATTACATGCAAATATAACCAATAATAGAAAATAATAGATCACATAGAAAAGAACACAAGCACCAAGATTTATTGTGGTTCACCCAATCCTTGGACTATTTCCACCAAACAACAAGTCCAATATTATTATGATCCAATGATTATAACCTTGTTACAATCTGTAATCCCTTACAGCTCAATACTGCCACAAGAACCAATTTCACATCACAACTTAATGAAAATTCCTAACCCTAAGCCCTTTTATAGAAATAATTTTATGTCACTTTAGGGTTAGGACATGTCAGCCATATGCCGACCAAAATCTAACAATCTTCCACTTGGGGACTAAGCAAGCTCCACACTAAACAATAATCTCCCACTCGGAGATTGATCTTGTAGCTATGTCACTACTCCATGAGGCTCCCACTGGATCAAACCACCTTGTAATCTATTGTGATTTTATTCATGTTTAGTCTAGAAGACCAACCAAAGTTGAAGAGGAGTTCAACTTCTCCCTTGTTACTACCTTTGTCAACATATCTATTGGATTATCATTTGTATGTATTTTCTCTAGCTTTAACTGTCCATGCTCCAAAACTGACCGAATGAAATGGTACCACAACTATATGTGTTTGGTCTTTGAATGTAGAGCTGAATTCTTTGCAAGATGAATGGCACTCTGACTATCTATGAACAAATAATTATCCTTCTCAAGATGTCCCAATTCTTCCAAGAATAATTGAATCCATATCATCTCCTTGGTTGCCTCTATAGCAGCAACATACTCTACCTATATAGTGGATAAAGCATTAATCTTCTATAATCTAGAAACATAGCTCATAGCTGCCCCACCAATAGTAAAGACATAACTTGTAGTACTTCGCATGGTATCAATATACCTTGCCAAATCTGAGTCCACATTACCATGTAAATTAGTAGTAGAGCCCCCAAAGTGTAAACACTTATTTGATGTTCCTCTCAAATATCTGAAAATCCATTTGACTACATTCCAATGCTCAATTCTAGGATGACTCATATACCTACTAATAACTCCCACTTCATGTGCAATATCTGGCCTAGTACATACCATGGCATACATCAAGCTTCCTAAAACTAAAGCATAGGGTACCTTGGAAATCTTATCCTCCTCTTCTTGTGTCTTAGGACACATCTCCTTAGTCAAATTCAAATGACCAGGTAAAGGTGTGCTGACAGCTTTAGCATTCTTCATAGAGAAATATTGCAACACCTTCTCCACATAATCAGCCTGAGATAGCGTCAACATTAGAAATTTGATTGAAAAGATCATTGTTGAAGATCAAAGAGGGAGATTATTGTAAAAGAATATTTTAAATCATTTTTTTATGATTGATGTCAAACCTACTATTTGTAGGGATGATATTTTTTTATAAGATCCAAGTACTATCACCTAGTTGATTAACGAAGAGGATTTGATCAACAAGATGTAACAAGAACACCTAAGGGAAAGGTTGAGTTATGATGTTGTAATCAAGTGCAAGGATCAGTTAAGACAATGGTTAAATGATGTATTGATAACATACTCAAGGATACAAAGGTTGGTCACACTTAGAAACATTGGAGGAAGAAGTTGTAACAAGGTGGTATGCAAAGCTTAAACTAAGATCTTTAGCGAGTGTCAAGCAAGTTAGATGAATTGAGTAGAAAAAGGAACTCCAAGACTTCTATTTAAGGAATCATAGACCAATAAGCAAAGAGTTGTTGATACTGTTGCTACTAAAGAGCGAAATGTGCGAACTAGTTAGAAGGGTGTCAAGGGGAAGACATCTAGGAGAAGGAAGAGCACAAAGGCTCTACTTCTATGAGTGGTCATAAAGAGATGATTGCACTTGTACATTAAGCATGGAGACTCAAGAGGACTAAGCTTGAAAGTAGGGAAAGTTGCCAGAGTTGTAGAGATTGAAGGCTAGGCAAGGGTATGAGCTGAAAAGTGATTTAAAATCTACAAGATAAATTGTATGTTGTAGTTAGGTTAAGATTTTCTAATACTCTCTAGCAGTATTAGATATGGAAATCCTATGGACTTAGGTTGGTTTGATAGCCATTTGTAAATCCTTTAATAGGGTGACATTCCAAGTGAATGTTCTAAGGTCCTTTAACCAGGCCCACTTCTAATAGGGTGGTTAAATCCTCTAACAAGGTCACATTTAATAGTGTTTTGTAAGCCTTTAATAGGGTAGGGATTTCATAGCGTATCACTTTAAAAGAGTGAGAATTGAGTAGCATGTTATTGGTGGTTTTTCCCAAATTGGGTTTCCACATAAATTACTATGTCATGTGTTGATTTCTTATGTGTTATGCTTGCATGTTGATTTATAGTGACTTGCTGATTAGAAAGGTTAAAACTTGGATGAATGAATGGTTGAATGGGCTCACTACACTTAATGAAAAGTTTGAATAGGACATCTGGACTTTGAATAATTGATTCACCCCACCTCACAATTATTCTAAAGCAATTCTAACAATTGGTATCAGAGTCATCTGTTGATTTAAGTTCAAGGTACTAGAAGCAGGAAGATTAAGATGTCCAAGAAAGAAGTTCCCAAGCTCAACAAAGACAACTTTGCTGCATGGTAGAGTTTGATGAAATTGCACCTTGGATCAATAGGTAACTATGCACAAACTTCAATTGGAATAGAACATGTAATTCTAGTATGACCTCTTACTATAGATGATTTGAACAAAAAGGAGCACAATACATAAATTCTACAAATTGCCTCTGCACTTAACTATGCAAAATATGATGACATCAAATATTGTGACACTACATTCAAAATGTGGAAAACCTTATAAGAAATCTATGGAGGAGATCAGAATGTCTAGAGAGCATAAAGAGAAAGCCTAAGAGGAAAGTTTGATGACATGAAAATGGAGGAAGGTGAAAATGTTGCCCAGTATGCTACAAGAATGAAAGAAGTGTTAAGTGCAATAAGGAGTGTAGGTGGTCAATTGGAAGAAGAAATGACCATTAGCAAATACTTGAGAACTTTGCTCCCTATCTATGTTATTAGAGTTTTAGCAATACAAGAACTAAGGTGTGTACAAGGGAACACACTCACCTTTGAAGGAATAGTGCGAAGACTTACTGCATTTGAGCTATCCAATTTTGATAACTATAGACCTAAGAACCTTGAATCCTTTTTCAAGGCCAAGATGACAATAAAAGACACTAAGGAGGACACATCAAAAAATAAAAGAAGAAAAGGAAAACATGCATCCAGTGATAGTAGCATAGATGAGGAAGATGTGGAACAGTTAGAAGCACTAATGGCTAGGAGATTCAATAGAGGCAAAGGTAAATTCAAAGGTAAGCTCTCTAGCATATGTTTCAATTGCAATGAAGTAGGTCATATTACAACAAGATGTACACAGAAGAAGAGCTACAAAGAAGGAAACAAGTATAGGAACAATAGAGAAGATGATAGCAAACATTACAAAGAGAAAGGCAAGAGATGTTATATTGTTGAAGAATATTCTGATGAGAATGATGATGAAGTAGTCTATGTAGCCATGAGGGATGAATTAGATAAAGAATAATATGGAGCAACAACATTGGTTACCTGTGTGAATAAGAATGACAAGTGGATCATAGATAGTGGATGCTCACATCACATGATAGGAGATAAAAGTAAGTTCATTATCTTGACTCAATATGATGAAAATAGTGTTAGATTTGGTAATGGTTCTATTAATATTATAGAGAAAATTTCATGTGACAATGTATACTATGTTGAAGGATTGAACTACAACTTGTTGAGTGTATCATAGTTAGGCAATGTAGGTTGCAAATTTGAAGTCGGAAACAAAACTACTAAGATCTATGACATTGATGAAAATCTGATAGGAAAAGGTGAACAAACTAGGCGTAATCTATTTTACCTAGATATGGAAGATGCAACATGTCTTTTTGTTAGACTTGATGATGTGTGGTTGTGGCATAAAAGGTTGTGTCTTGTTAACTTTGATAATCTGATTAGCATCAGCAAGAAGAAGAAGGTCAAAGGGATTCCCAAGTTGAAGAAACCTAAAAATATAATGTGTAAACAATGTCAACTAGGAAAGATGACTAAGTCTAGTTTCCAAAGCAAAACATATACTTCTAGTGAAGTACTAGAGTTAGTCCATACAGACTTATGTGGTCCAATAGAAGTGCAAAGCTAGCTAGGAGACAGATACATAATGTTATTTGTAGATGACTCTTTTAGGATGATGACTACTATATTCTTGAAGCAAAAACTTGATGCATTTCAAATGTTCAAGTGGTATGTGGCCAGAGTTGAGAAGGAAATAGGAAAGAACCTAAGATGCCTAAGGTTAGACAGAGGAGGTGAGTTGACATCAAAAGAATTTGAAATACTTTGCAATGACAAAGGCATCAAAAGAAAAACATCAGCACCAAGAACTCCACCGTAGAATGATATTGCTGAAAGGAGGAATAGATTAGTGATTAACTGTGCTAAAACCTTGATGATGGAGAAAAATGTTGCACTAAAGTATTGGAGAGAAGCTTTAAGTACTACAGTCTACACACTGAATAGAGTTCAAGTCAAGAAAGGTACAAATGCAACACCTTTTGAATTGTAGTATGGTCACTCACCCAATGTTAAACATTTCAAAGTGTTTGGTTGTAAATGTTTTATTCTTAAAAATACTAGAAATGGAAAGTTTGATGCAAAGAGTGATGAAGGCATATTCCTTACATACTCCACTAGAAGTAAAGCATATAAGTGTTTGAAGACTAACACTAACGAGATTGTGGAGAGTGTAAATGCAAATTTTGATGAGCATGCAGAAGTTCAAGTTGATGAGTCAAAGAAAATAGAGGATTATAGATCTTTTGTATACTTATATGAAAGAATGACAATTGGAGACAATGTAATCAAGTTTGGAATCAACAACAAACTTCAATATCTATTGAGTCTTACCCTATGAATGCCAAGCTCCATTCAGAAGCCAAGCTACAGAATGTAGAAAATGCACATTCTAACTTTGAAAATAGTACACATGAAAGGAATGATGTAATGCTTGATGAAGAAGAACAAAATGACTCTGAAGCTAAAGATTCAAACATGGAAAGAAGGTAAGAACCAAGATTAGCCAAGTATGTGAGAAGACATCACCCTATAAATCAAATCATTAGTGATAAGGATGCCAGACCAATGACAAGAAATAGGCTCAAGAATGAATCATGTCTACTGAGAAAGGTTGAAGCTAAAATAGTGAAAGATGCACTACAAGATGATGACTGGTATAAAGCCATGGAGGAAGAGATAGATCAAAATGAAAAGAAGAAAACATGGTCTCTAGTTCCTCGACCAATTGATAATAATGTGATTGGAACCAAATGGGTATTCAAAAACAAACTTGATGAGAAAGGTGAGATAACAAGAAATAAAGCAAGACTAGTTTGCAAAGACTATGCATAAGAAGAAGGATTGGATTATGGGGAAACATTTGCCCTTGTTTCAAGAATAGGAGTAAGAAAATTACTTGCATATGTTGCATATAAAGGTTTCAAAGTGTACCAAATGGATGTGAAGTCTTCTTTTTTGAATAATAAAGTAGAAGAGGAAGTTTACATAGAACAACTAGAGGGATTTGTAGATGAGAAGAACAAGGACATGGTCTGTAAAATGCACAAAGCACTTTATGGATTGAAGCAAACAACAAATATCTTGTGAAGATAGGATTTGAGAGAATAGATGACAACAACAACTTGTACATCAAAGCTAAATAAGGTAAAGACATTTTGATATTAGAAATATTTGTTGATGACATAATATTTGGAGGAAAAGATGTTCTTTGCAAAGATTTTGTTGGTCAAATGAAGCATGAATTTGAGATGTCAATGTTTGGAGAAATCAAATTCTTTTTTGGATTACAAGTACATCAATTGAAGCATGGAATATTTGTGACCCAATCTAAATACATCAAGGAGGTACTCAAAACATTTGGGTTAGAAGAATGAAAACTAGTTAGCACACCAATGGCAATGAGCTATAAGCTATGCAAGAATGATGAGTCTGCTGAAGTAAATCAGACATTGTATAGGTCAATGATTGGAAAGCTGCAATATGTTGTACCTAGTAGACTAGACATTGCATTAGTTGTTGGAATAGTAGTAAGATTTTCTGCAAATCCAAGTGAAAATCACTTAATGGCAGTAAAGAGAATACTGAGATACGTGAAAGGAACTGATGACTTTGGTTTGTACTACAAAAGGAGTAAGAAATTTGAACTTAGAGCCTACACTAAAATGCAGATTGGATATGTAACATTGATGATAGAAAAAGCACCAGTGGAGGAGCACTTTTCTTTGGAAAAAGGTTGATTACATGGACCTGTAAAAAGAAAAGTTGCATGTCATAGTCCATTGCTGAAGTTGAATATGTGGCTGCTGCTATAAATTGCACCAATATTGTATGGATCAATTATTTTTTACAAGGTATGAAGGAAGAAGTAATTGGGCCTATGATACTTTGTTATGATAATACAAGTGCTATCAATATATCAAAGAATCTAGTAATGCATGCTAAAACCAAGTGTATTGCAATCAAGTATCACTATGTAAGAGAGTTGGTGGAAGACGAACAAGTCAAGATAGAATATGTTAACTCAAAGGAACATATTGTTGATATATTCACAAAAGCACTACCTAAAGATGCTTTTGAGTATCTTAGAAGTAAGTTATGGGTGATACCCCTATCCAAATCTG
Organism: Cupressus sempervirens; assembly: GCA_028749045.1. Taxonomy (NCBI): domain Eukaryota; kingdom Viridiplantae; phylum Streptophyta; class Pinopsida; order Cupressales; family Cupressaceae; genus Cupressus; species Cupressus sempervirens. The sequence continues at coordinate 866,016,242 of CM053787.1, forward strand.
TTTGAAGCAAAAGCAAGTATGCCCTACATCAAATGAGCTGAATGTTGAAGATTTTACACATTGATGCAGAGGATGCTTACTTTGGGATTCATGCCTAAAGTAGTTGATATGTTGAAGTTCTAAATTAATAACAAGCAAGGTGACAGAGGGAGATATTGAATGAAATTGCAAAAGCTACAATTGTATATTAAGATGCTAATATGTCTTTGGCATTATTATCAGAGAGGGAGAAGATGTTTGAAACTAATCAACATGAGAAGGATCAAGAGGGAGAAATTGATAGAAATAATTAGAGGTTGATCAAAATAGCAGAAGATGAGCAATATAGAGGGAGAAAGACTAACAACAAGGATACAATAGCAAAGAGGGAGAAGCTGAAATGAAGCAATTATAATAGTAGAAGGAAATGTGAATTTCAATTTGGCATTTGACTTACTATTCTAACTTGATAAAGCTTGTGGTTGAATAGTTGAGTCTGATGGTTGATCAGTTTGGTTTGCCATGAATGCCAAAGAGGAAGATTGTTGGAAATATAATTGAAAAGCTCATTGTTGAATATCAAAGAGGGATATTGTTGTAAAAGAATGTTTTTAATCATTGTTTTGTTGTTGATGTCAAACTTGCTATTTGTAGGGATGATATTTTCTTATAAGATCCAAGTACTATCACTTAGTTGATTGATGAAGAGGATTTGATCAACAAGATATAACAAGAACACCTAAGGGAAAGGTTGAGTTATGACATTGTAATGAAGTGCAAGGATTAGTTAAGACAATGCTTAAATGATGTAATTATAACATACTCAAGGATACAAACGTTGGTCACACTTAGAAACATTGGACGAAGAAGTTGTAACAAGGTGGTCTGCAAAGCTTAAACTAAGATCTTTAGTGCATGCCGAGCAAGTTAGTTGAATTTGAGAAAATTCTCAGTAGGAGCTGAGTAACATGAAATTCTAGTGTGTGCTGAGTGATCTTTAGGCATCGAGTGAAGATTAGGTGTCAAGCATTAGAAAATTCTTAGTTGGTACCGAGTGATCTTCAAGTGCTGAGCATCAAAAAAAATACAGTGGGTGCCGAGTAACACAATATGTGTTGAGCACCACTATTTCAATAGTGTTGAGCTATTGCATTATTTTAAATGATGAAGATTCACCAAATCTGAGCTGACATAGTGGTTACATTGAATTTTGTGAATGAGCTAGAAACTAAGGATGATGAGCTAGTGGCATAGAATCCTATGTAAACAATTTTTGTTTGAATTCTAAAGGATTATTCAAGAAGTTACTAGAGGAAACAAAATATGGGTTAAATGCAATGAATCCTACTGAATCCATGTGAATTGAAATTAAAGAATGGAAGAATCAAGTAGAAAAAGGAACTACAAGACTTTTATTTAAGGAGTCATAGACCAAGAAGCAAAGAGCTACTGATATTGTTGCTACTAAAGAGCCAAATTTGCGAAATGGTTAGAATGGTGTCAAGGGGAAGACATCTAGGAGAAGGAAGAGCATAAAGGATCTGCTTCTATGAGTGGTCATAAAGAGATGATTGCATTGGTACATTGAGTATGGAGACTCAAGAGGACTAAGCTTGAATGGAGGGCAAGCTATTAGAGTTGCAAAGATTGAAGGCTAGGCAAGGGTATGAGTTGAGAAGTGATCTAAAATCTACAAGATAAGTTGTAAGTTGCAGTCAGGTTAAGATTTTCTAATACTCTCTAGAAATTGTATTAGATATGGAAATCCTATGGACTTAGGTTGGTTTAATAGCCATTTGTAAATCCTTTAACAAGGCAGCATTCCAAGTGATTGTTCTAAAGTTCTTTAACCAGGCCCACTTCTAACAGGGTGGTTAAATCCTCTAACAAGGTCACATTTAATAGTGTGTTGTAAGCCTTTAATAGGGTAGGCCTTTCATAGGGCATCACTTCAAAGGAGTGAGAATTGAGTAGCATGTTAGTGGTGGTTTTTCTCAAATTGGGTTTCCATGTAAATTACTATGTCATGTGTTGATTTCTTATGTGTTATTCTTGCAAGTTGATTCATAGTAACTTGCTAATTAGAAAGGTTAAAACTTGGATGAATGAATGGTTGAATGGGTTCACTACACTTAATGAAAAGTTTGAATAGGACATATGGAGCTTGAATAGCTGATTCACCCCTCTCCCCCACTCTCAGGTATTCTAAAAAAATTCTAATAGTCAATTCTCTATTCTTCCTATCTCTGCAAATATTCATACCAAGGATTTTTTTTGATGCTCCCAAATCTTTCATAGCAAATGCATGTGCTAACTAGCATTTCAGTCCCTTAATATGATCCATGTTAGACCCAACTACAAGCATATCATCAACATATAAACATAAAATAATGTAGCTATCATCATCCAACCTCTTAAATTAAATGCAATGATCTGAATGACACCTACTATAACCATGTTCATGCATAAAACTGTCAAATTTCAGATACCATTTCCAAGGTGCTTGCTTCAAGCTATATAAACTTTTCTTCAATTTGCACACTAAGTTCTCCTTACCTTTGACCTCAAATCCCCATGGCTGAGCCATATATATCTCTTCATCCAAATCACCATGAAGGAAGGTTGTTTTAGTATCAAGCTTTTCTAAATGCAAATCTTTATTAGCCACAAGACTTAAAATAGTACAGATAGAAGTCATCTTAACAACAGGAGCAAATATCTAATCAAAATCAATTCCCTTTTTTTGTAAAAATCTTTTTACAACTAACTTGGCTTTAAATATTTTATTACCTCCTTTCTCTTCTTTCAACCTATAAAACCACTTATTATGTAAAGCTCTTTTACTTGCAGGCAACTTACACAAATCCCATGTCTTATTATTAAAAAAAGAGTCTATTTCATCTTTCATTGTAGACTCCCACTGAATCTTAGTATCCACTTGCACAACTTCATCATAACTTTTAGGTTCACCAGCATTAGTAAGTAAAATAGAATACAAAGAGGGAGAAAATATTTGGGGAGGTCTAATTTGCCTTATTGTCCATCTAATATTCACCGGTGTGTGTGGTATTTATTTTTGTGGTTGTTGCACGTCATGAGGAATGGCTAGAACATCAGCTTTTGGAGTATCATCCAACACTATATATGCAACAGATCTTTGTACAACACTTTCTCATTGAATATGACATCCTTGCTTCTTTCAATTTTATGATTTTCAAAATCCCAAAGCCTATAACCAAATTCATTAATACCATATCAAACAAATACACATTTCTTTGACTTAGCTTCTAACTTGGTTCTATTTTTAGAATCTATGAGAGCAAATGCTTTACAATCGAAGGTTTTGAGTAAAGAATAACTTACCTTCTTACCAGTCCATCCTTCCTCTAGAATACCATAGCCCAAAGGAGTAGAGAGACCTCTATTAATCAAATATATAGTAGTATTGATAGTGTACATTCACATGTGTAAGGGCAACCCAACATGCAACCTCATGCTCCTTGCACGTTCCATTATAGTCATGTTCATGCATTTAGCCACTCCATTTTCCTATGGAGTCCTTGAAATAGTTTTCTGTCTACAAATATCATTAGTGGAGAAATAATCTTCAAATTCATGATAGCAATTTCACCACCATTATAAGATCTGAGACATTTTGATTTCTTACCAGTCTCAATTTCAACCAAGCATTTCCATTTCTTAAAAGTTTGAAATTCATTATATTTATGTCTGAGGAAATAAACCCATACCTTTCTTGTTGCATCATCAATAAATGTAACATAATAATGAGGGCCCCCAAGGTAAGATACCTAAGCTAGTTCCCATACATCAGTATGCACAAGCTCTAATTTCTCCTTTTTGTTTTCCTTCCTAGTCTTTACAAAACTCACTCTCTTTTATTTTCCATATAAAACTTTCACAAAAATCCATATTTACACGTTTTAGACCTCGTAAAACTTTCTTTGAATGAAGTACTTTCATACCTTTCTCACTCATGTGCCCAAGCTTGTTATGCCACAATGTTGTATCAAAATTTTTAGCAGCTATTTATTCTCCCTACGCAACTGTAACAATTGTTCTTGAACATTCATTTTTCTCTTAAACAATTAAAGTAGAAAGAACAATATGACCTGTACAAATATATAAGGTGCCTACTTTCACAAATTTTTCTAATACAAGGGAACCTTTTGAAACCTTCCAATTTTTATCATTAAAAGTAACTACACAACCCTCATCCTTGAGTTGCCCTGCTGAAATTAAATTCTTACTTAGCCTTGGAACATGTCTTACCTCATGTAGTAGCCAATGATTCCAATTTTGCAACTTAATCTTAATTTTTCCCTTTTGAACAATCTGACATGATTCACTATCCTGCAAATAAACAAGTCCAAAATCCCCTTGGACATAATCAATGAAATAACCTCTATGAGGTATAGCATGAAATGAAGCACCAGAATCTAAAACCCATGAATCATCAACACTTTCTAAAGATACAAGAGAAACATCCTCTTCGGATTTGTTACTTACCACATTTTCCTCCTTCTCTCCATCTAGTTTATCTCCTTAATTTTTCTTTCAATTCCAACAATCTTTCTTTTTGTGCCCTGGTTTCCCATAGTACCAACAGTCATTCGGTCCTCTCAATTGAGACCTCCTCCCTTTTAACTCTCCTCTTGATTTCCCATGATTTTTAGAATTACTTCCTCTCTCAGTAATTTTGCCCCTACTTTGTGCATTCAAAGCACTTCCTAATATAGATCCACCTAAGGTTTTCCTATGAGTTTCCTCACTCAAAACAACATCGATCACATCTTCACATTTTAGGGTACTAGATCTAGGAATAGAATTACTCACAACCATTACCAAGCCATTCCAGCTTTTAGGAAAAGAACACAAAATCAAGAGAGCCCTAATTTCTTCATCAAAATTGATACCCATTGAAAATAATTGACTAGTAATAGTATTAAACTCATTTAAATGATTTGCAACAAATCCACCTTCTGCCATTTTCATATTAAATAAATACTTCATGAGAAATACCTTGTTTGAAGTGAAGGGCTTTTCATATAGTTTTGCTAGGGTTTGCATCAATTCTTCTATCATCTTTACTTTTGTAATATTAAATGTCATTGATAGTGCCAAGCATAATTGAATGCTTCCAAGTTCCTTTCTATCTAAAGGATCCCATTCATCATTTGACATAGATCCCTAATTCTTGGCTTTGCCTTCCAATGGCTTCCATAAATCCTTCTGATAAAGATAGTCTTCCATTTGCATCTTCCATAACTAGAAGTTTTGCCCATTAAATTTGTCAACCCTCATCTTACCCTTGTCTAGCATTGCTCCCACTCAACCGTAAGACTTTTCTATAGAGGTTAATTGAAAAACAACCTCGCTCTGATACTACTTGTTAGGATTAAACCACATATAGAAAATAACAATTACATGCAAATATAACCAATAATATAAACTAATAGATCAAACATAAAAGAACACAAGGCACCAAGATTTAGCATGGTTCACCCAATCTGTAGGCTACATCCACCAAATAGCAAGTTTGATATTATTATGATCCAGTGATTATAACTTGATTACAATATGTAATCCCTTATAGTTCAATACCACTGCAAGAACTAATTTTGCATCATGACTTAATGAAAATACCTAACCCTAAGCACTTTTATACAAGTAATTTTATGCCACTTTAGGGTTAAATTTTTTTGGCCATATGTCAGCCATATGTCAACCACAATGAACCCCAAAAAATTTGTGTAGTATGTACAGTACTTTCTTGATCAGTCACCACAATCTAATAAGTGAGAGAGAAGGGGATGGGATAGGATAGAGAGTGAGAGAGTAGGGGAGTAGGAGAGGGAGAGTGAGAAAGAGTAGGTGATGGGAGAGGGAGAGTGAGAAAGAGAGTAGGTGATGGGAGAGGGAGTAGGAGAGGGGGAGAGAGAGAGAGACTAGGGGATGGGAGAGGAGAGAGAGAGATTAGGGGATGGGGGATGGTGGGATAAGGAGAGATGTGTTTTGACATAGTGCATACGCACTATAGTATGTACATGTTTTATAGTGCATACATAATATGTCAAATCACCCAAAAATGGTAAACAAGCAAGTTTGGGTCCCATTTCATCCAATCTTTTTTTTTGGTCTATTGTGCATTCTATTGTTCTGACAAAAAACATGGGTTTCAACATAGGAAACACTATTTGAAGACTTTTTGAAGCTAGCAAACACCAAATTCAGTCATTGGATATGCAAATTGAAGACTTTTTGAATATTCTTTGTATAGAAAAGGTTAGTGCAATCCTTTTTAAATATTGTTTGTTGATATATAGATACAAATTTGATTATAATTTGACATGTTGTTTAATATATAGTGAATTCATTGAAACTTGTATGTTTGAATGAAATGTTATTTCAAAATCATTAGAAATTCGAAAAGTTGTTTAAAATATATTGTGTATTCATTCAAATAATTGTAATTTTTATATGTATTTGAATGATTTGTAATTTACACTTTGTAAGTAATTTAGATGTTTGAATAATTTGACATGTAGAAATCATCATCATGCCAAGGAAGAAACCAAAAACTCAAACAAATGAAGATAGGGAGAAAGATTTGGCAATTAAAAGAGATAAAATGAAACTACTACATGAACAAAGAAAATTGCAAAGCAATAATGAAGAATTGACTTTTGAAGAGAATCAAGAACCACCAATACAAAGAAACAAAAAGGAAGAATTGGAAAGACAAAGAGAATGAATGAGACTGTTATGCTCAAGAAGAAAATTGAATTGTAAAGCTACACCATCTTCTAATGCTGGAGTCATATCATCCTCTCATGTTGAAGAGACACTAATTTGTAGATCTGATGACGTACACACTCCATCATGTAATGTTGAAGACACAACATCAACACATCAAGTAGTTGATATTCCATCTTTTGCATCTTATTGCTAAGGCACATCATCTTTGGTTCAAGGTACACAATACACTCAACCTTATATTGATGTTCAAAATGTCGAGGGAATGGAAGAGATTATAACACTTTTTAGAATTCATTTTAGAAGACCAAAATGTTTGATTGATATTGATACTAACATTTTGAAATCAATGCTTGACAAGATTAGCAAGCATGCTTGTCAAAGAAAATTTAATCGTATGTGAAGATTATTTTTTGAAGAATTAAATATTATAGGTCAATGCAAATTATTTGTTTAAATGATGGGAAATTTTAAATTTAAGCCTATCATGAAGATACTTGGGCTAAGAATGATGGAGGATTCAAATGGAAAAAGTATTGTAAAGAATCTAATAAGTGCTTATGACAAAGTGGTATCTAAATCATGCACCAAAGATAGTAATATCACAAGATGAGTACTTACATCAAAAATAGTAAGTAACCAAATGAAGAAAGCTTGATTCATGAGAAAGACAAGAAAAACATTAAAAATTGGTCGAGGTACTCTAAGGAGAGCCATACTAAGGTGTGAGAGATTGGAAGATCCAACAAAAAATGAGTTATGGACATTTAGTAGTAGACTATTGCAAAAGGATAAAGAAATTAGTGAAGCTTTGAAATCATTGATAAAATATTTTTGGAAAAATAACACATGTGTTTCCCCTAATCAAAGAGATGTTGTAAGAAGGAGGATTGGTAGCCAAAATCATGACCCACATGCAAAAAAAAATTGTACTCAACTCAAACACAATTTTTTGCAAAATTTATTGGTATGTATCCTCAAATTCAAATAAGTCAAAGATTTTTTGAGATGGGTAAACCTTTTTATGTGAAGATAAATCAAACATGCACAACTTGTTATTGTACGATACATATTGAATTTTCTAACCATTTTGATGTTTTTAGGCATATATGTGTGTTTTTTGCATTCTGAGTTTGTTTTGTAGGATTGTGACATGAATGAGCCACCAAGATCTTCAAGGAAATTCATATCCAACGTTTTATGTGAAATAGGGGATGACCAAATTTTTTAAAAGAAATCATGCTTGGATGGTACATGCTTATTTTGTGGTTCTTTGCAACTTTTATCAACTTATGAACATATGGATAGTACACATGCAATTGGAAATGAAATAGTAGATTATAGAAAATTTAAAACAATGACATATGCTCTAAAAGATGGGAAACAAGGTAAAAGATGTGATTTAGTCATTGAAAAGATTCCAGTGTATGAGTTCATGAAGATTTTTTGTAAAAAGATTATTTATAAGTATGCAAGGCATACACATAGAGCTCGATGGTTGGATTTGCAATTCAAGTTGTGCAAGGATACGTTTCCACTAGATACCATTGTTTCAGTTGTAGACTTCGCAGAGAACTACACTCTACAACCACAAAATGAGGCGCAAGCAAAGTATTATGCTTCTCAACAAGTTTTCATATTAGTTTGCATAACATTCATGCATTCGCCTACAAGTACAAAGGATGACAAGAAGATTTTGACGAAGTACCATTTTTACATTAGTGATGATCGATCACATTCTATGGAGTTTGTCTAGGGTTGTTTTCAACTATTTTATGGAGATTTGGCTAATACGGGCATAATATATCATTAGCACATTATTTGGTTAGTTAATTCCGCATCCCAATTCAAGAATGCATGGATGTTCTATTGGTTGAGTAGGATGCATAGGTTGTGTAGAATTCAATATATGTGGAATTTCACAGAGGCTAGTCATGGAAAGGGAGAGCGTGATGGTGCAGGCACATACATCAAAAGAGCCTTAGCTCATGAAGAAATAAAGTACAAAGATGGAGTAATATTGATAGATGCAAAATCCATCATCCTGTGTTGTAATGCTACAATGGGTTCAAGTAAGGAAGGTGAGTCTATGGTTTGAAGATTTTTTTGGTTGATAGATAATACTAACATTGCACCATATGAGGATTGTTGCACACTAATAGGATCCAATGAGTTGCATTCTTTTATAAGCTTTGATGCAGGTTCATGAGGTATCCACACATGAAAAAATACATGCTATTGTCCATCATGTGTAGAGGAAAATTGGGATGAGTGTGAGTCGACTGAATGGGTGGACAAATGGGATATATGGGATTTGGACCCAATTGACTCCTATTATCCCCCACAAGCACTGGAAATGGAAGAGATGGATTCATCTATTGACTTTGCCAACTTTTCTAATCTAGTGCAACTTGGTAATATATATTTATATATCTTTGTAATTTCAATATGTAACTTTATAACTTTTACTTAAGTATTTTCTGAACTAATGACCATATTTTGTACATTTGTCACTGTAGGCCATGTTTTTGTTGTTAGTGCACCTAAATAAAATGAACAAGGGATAGATTATTATTTGTGTTTTTGTGTTCGAGCCAAACAAAAATTGGATCACTCGATTATAGATTGTGAAGGTTTAGAGTACCATGTCAGTGCGGTGTTTGTAACCAGCACATGACTTAGATGATATTCTATGAAGAACCCTAACTTGTAGTTATTCAAGGATTGGCAAATAGAGAGGAAGATTCTTCATTATTCAATCCTTGTTTTCACATCAAATGTCCACTTGATAAAATATGGGGGAAAACCACATAATAATATTCTTTGGAAAGTTCGTGAGTTAGACCACGTCGCAATAATTGAGACATTAAAATGTGGAGTAGATCTAGTTGGCTCGTTAGATTGAATAGGGAGAGAGGGAGAGCGAGAAAGAGTGATCAGTTGGATCAAAATATAATATTACGACCTCTCCCCCAAGACTGTCCACATGACAAGGTGGAAAATATTTTTATGATGTGTAAGTGATGAAATAAGTTTAAATCATAGATTTTATGTTTTGATTTGTTTAGAATCTAGATACATTATTTGAATTTATATTAGATTCTTTAGTAGGACCCATTTTTCAGATTAGTCATTTGAATAAGTGAAAGTCTAGAATTTTTTTTTTTTTTGATTAAAATTTAATGAAAGAATGTAAAAATTGTTAGAATGTGAATGTTTTGTGATGTAAATTCATGATTGTGTGCATGTAACCAAAAACTTCAAACTAGCAAAAGCAAGGATACAATGGGAGAAGTTTTCAAGACTCATCAAGCCATTCAGTAAGCCGCTTAATCATTGCTAGAAGCCCAAACAAATAATTTTTTGAATTTGGAACATTGTTACCAATAATGATATTATGACTAACATGCTTTTATCTTTTAATAAAAATCAGGAGGAATCTAGTGGTTGAAATGCTGAAAGTGAGTCTGCTAATAGAGGGACATTTAGGGGTAGAAGATCCAATGGCAGACGAAGGTCTAATGGAAGAGGGCCTAGTGTGTTCACTGGTAAGTGCTTTACTTTTAAACAAGTAGGAAATTAGTCCTTTAGATTCCCTAAAAAGAAAAAACAAGGATATTACATTTATTTGGTTTTGTTCCTTACATTTTTTATTGCCTTATGTGTTTTGGGTTCAAATTTGAAAACAAGACACTCTCATGTGTACGTTCTTAAATTATTGATATAGTGTCGTAGAAAATAATTCTTTTCAAATCAGTTTATTTCTAGAGTTGATCAATATGAAATATAGTTATTATATTATAAAACAACTAAGAGAAACTAGAAATGATTTATCCATGATCATCACGAGATGACCATCTCCAAAGTGTTTATTGAGGTCATTTTCCTGGCTACAAGACTAATACTTCCTTATCCTTATAAATATTGGATTTGAGTGTAGTTTCAATATTTGGTAGCTCATTACCAAGGTATAAGACCTAGCAAAAATTTACAATTCCTTTTGAATTTTTTAAAACTTAATCGAAGTCAATGTTTTCCACATCCACATAACAGTCATAGTTTTCAATACTTTTATCTAACAGTTATACTGATCTCTTTAATGTAGAGGATCCATTTCATGTGATCAAGGGCCCTAAGATCATGAAATGGAAATCATTAACCTTTCATTCTATAAATTTAACATTTTATACATAGAGAAATGGATGGGAATCTGATCACAATCTAAAATGGTGAAGAAATCAACATGGAAATGGTGGTTAGGTACAATAGCAGGAGTTCTAGCCACGTGAAAGGAGTATTTTGTGATTTGGATCATCTTATATGACCAATGTAAAGGTTTATGATCAACCAATTTGATCTAGAAGTTTTTCAAAGGGTGATATTGGTGATACCCTAGATTTAAGGGTTTGAAAGAAGGTAATTTGTCTGGGATAGATTGCTTATGGAATTGGGGGTTTTATGCAATGAATGATGACTGTTGAAGTTTACAAGGTCTAGGAGTCTATTATACTAGGGTTTTCTTTGTTAAATTAGCCATTTTCATGATAAAAAATAGGGCATAAGTCAGAAACAGGGGTGTTGGTCTAAAATTGATGCAGAGTGCAACAGTGGAAGGATTAGTCTAAGGACAATGCTCTAAAATCACCAAGTATGGAAATATGACTCCAAAGTATTTCAAACACCCTTTAATAACTACAACACACCTATATCAACCTCAAGAACAACAATCCAATCCCTAAACACACTTTTCCAACTTTCATGCAAGTTCCACCAACCTATTCACAAATAGGGCTACAAGGGCTAAAGGTGAGAAATTGTTGCATTTGACATAACCGCACATCTAATACCTATTATAAGGGTGGAAATAAGAACTATTTGACAACCCCAAAAATATCCCAAAAGATCAAATTCCAACCTATTCTAGCATCCCACTAATCTGCCTAAGTACGTAGACCTAAATGGGCCCCTTTAGGCTTGGTTTTCAAAGGAAGACTAATGAAATGGGTGCATAGACAAGAGCTATGTCTTTAGAACTCCAAAGGGTAATAATTACACTACCAATCGAAATTTTATTTGGTTACTTTCCTTCACATACAACTCCAACAATCAAATTCCTTCAATTTTAGACCAAATACATACAAATATTTGGCTTAGGGCTTGCAAGAAACATTAACTCCCTTTGGTTTTTCAACTCTAATTTTTGGATATGAAAGTACACTCCCATGGCTTCCATTTTCATTAGGTTTTGTGCCATTTGAATTGTATAGTCATGATCTATATGTCCATTTGCACAAAACCGTGCTGGACCTAGGGTTTTTGGGCAATTTTAAAAGAAAATGTTGTAACTTTTGAACAAGATCACCAGTCAAGTTCAAACCAAGTGCATTAGATAGGGAACTCAACCAAGTTACTCCTCAAACCATTGAAACACCCTTCCTAATCTATACAGCACATGGGAAAAGGAAAATGCAATAGCTTTGAGCAAAAAAACCAGTAAATTTTATTGGAATCACAAAAATCCATACATCAACCAACCTATTCTGTTGGGAAGGTTGGATCATACATTTATAGGCATGTTTGACTGATCAACTACCTAGGGAATATTTATAATTGGTTCAAACTCCTTCATTAGCAATATGCAACTTTAATGAAAAAATTGCTTAGCAACTTTTTATTACATTTGTAACTTTTATTGAAATTGACTACCTAGGACCTCTAAACTATTCTAGGACCTTTATTAACCACATATAAGGTGTTTCCACCTATTACCTAATTACTTAATGCCCTATAGGCCTTGGGGACTCATGGTTTATAGAATTATCAAATGAGCCTCAAGCCTTTACAAATGGGCTTATAACATCATGAAATTATTCCCAACATCCTAAAACCTTGTTGTCTTGCTCATGAATCCTTTAGGAAGGTGGTGTAGTGGAGGATCCTTTTAGGATGCCCCATGATGACCTTGAGTGCCTTGCACCAAAAATGACCATATGAAAGATTTTGATATGTTTTAGTACTTTGAAAAGGGTGTCTAGAAATGTAATTATCCTATCAAGTGCTTTGGATAAAGTTTAAGTTATTTAGACTTTTGTGCTGTTGGAGGGCTACTAATTTGTCAATTAGGTCTCTTAAGACACCTTGGAAGAATTAGGCATTGGGAGTTGGGTCTAGTTAAGTGGATGGTTAAATCAAACTGTATACACATTATATAACTCATAAAAGTCTTGTTTAACCCTTGGTTAAGGCCTTTGCATATTTGGAGTTATTTTGAGTCATATGGTGTTTGTAGGTGTTTTTGGCAACTTGGACAACTTGCTTTCTTAAAGAAGTTTGGAAGTGGAGTTAGTCTTGTGGATCCAAAGGTGTAGAGTTCAATGGGTTAAGACTTTTGAATGATTATCCTCTGATAAAAGATTGAGTGGGTTGGGTCATTGTTTTAGTTACACTTGAGGGAGAAATAAGGGCATTATTTCAAAGCAAAGGGATAGTTAGTTGTTTCTACATCAAATCATTGGTTCACTACTGACCTCTACATCACTTAAGGTGCCATTTCTAGTTATAATTGAAAAAACTATATCATTCACTCTCTACATAAACTATGCTAATTCTTCATTTGTAGGTCACCAAAGAAGAGGGCTAATAAAGTCAAAGCGCCAGTGACAAAGGGTCAGATGCCAAAATTATCTATGAAACAGTATTATCAATTCACATCCTCAATGTTTATTAGTGCTTTTTTTCAAGTACCATTGTGTGTTAATCATCTTATGCTTGGGATTGCTTACCAAGTGAGCTCGGTAAAAGCTAACTTGCCTTTGCTTATCGAGTGAGCTTGATAAAAGATAACTTGTCTTTGCTTATCGAGTGAGCTTGGTAAAAGCTAACTTTCCTTTGCAATGTTCAGGAATGCTTGGTAGTCACTATAAATTGCTTTGCTAACCATCTAAGCTCGGTAGACTTTGTCTTGATTTCTGATATGACATTTGTGTAATATCAAAGACAATACACAATTAATAATTGTATCCAACAATCTCCCTCTTTGGCATTGATGGCAAAACAACATGTCATAGCAGAAATGAAATTTGAAAACAAGTCTTTCACTTGTATGGAAACATAATATGTCAATATAACAATTCTCCTTCTAAGATAGAAAACGCTTTTGAACAAATTTCAGAGAGATATGATAGTAGTAAACTCTCCCTCTTTGACAAAACATGCCAAAGACAACTCAAACTCAAATGAATTTTAGTTTACCTTTAGTACTGATTCATATGCAATGTTTCTTGATTATGCTACATCAACTGATAGATCTTCAATCTGGTATGAGTTGATGCATCACTAAAACTTTATTTTAGTAAACTTCAGATAGGGGAGTGACCCCTAACTTACCTCTTAGCTACAAGAATGCATCCTTAGGTAATGGTTTTGTGAATATGTCAGCAATTTGGTCCTTTGTATGAATATATTCCAATCTACTCTCCTTATCTTGCACCAATTCTATAACAAAATGATATTTTATTGCAATATGCTTTGTTTTAGAATGCATCACTGGATTCTTAGATATGTTGATTGCACTTGTATTATCACAGAACATAACAACTGATTCTTTGATTTCCATGTTCATGCCTTCTAACAATTGTTTAAATCAAACAATGTTAGAACAATTTACTGCTGCAACAACATACTCTGCCTCTGCTATTGATTGAGATGTACAATTCTGCTTTTTGCTTGTCCAAGAAACCAACCTTTTTCCAAGAAAGAATGCACCTCCACTTGTACTTTTTCTATCATCAAGGTTTCCTGCCCAATCAGCATCAGTAAATACTTTCAAATCCAAATTTCCTCCAAACTTATACCATAAACCATACTCTTCAGTTCCTTTCAAATATCTCATTATTCTTTTGATTGCCATCAAGTGGTTTTCTCTTGGTTTTGCTGAAAATCTTGCTACAATACCAACTGTAAGGGCAATATCTGGTCTAGTATGAACTACATACTACAATTTTCCAATCATAGATCTATACAATGTTTGATCTACTTCCTTTGATTCATCTTCCTTGGCAAGTTTTAATCCAATACACATAGGAGTCCCAACTGGTTTACAATCTTCCATTCCAAACTTTTTCAATATCTCTTTGATGTACTTTGATTGAGTAATGTAGATACCATTTTTATTCTATTGAATTTGAAGACCAACAAAGAATTTGATCTCACCAAACATAGACATTTCAAATTCCTTGTTCATTTTTTCTAAGAATTCTTTGCATAGATCATCATTCCCTGTGAAAACAGTATCATCTACAAATATTTTTGTAAAGAAAATCTTATTATCTGGCCCTTTAATATACAAGCTACTATTATCATTAGTTCTTTGAAAACCAATTTGAATAAGATATTTATGCAATCTTTCATACCATGCTCTAGGGGCTTGTTTCAGACCGTACAATGCCTTGTGTAATTTGCAGACCATGTTCTTCTTATCTGGATTAACAAAACCTTCAGGTTGTTCAATGTAGACTTCTTCATCTAGTATACCATTGAGGAATGTTGATTTGACATCCATCTGATAAACTTTGAATCCCTTGTGAGCAGCATATGCTAGTAAGGTTCTCACTCCTTCCAATCTCTCAACAGGAGCACAAGTTTCTCCATAGTCTATTCCTTCTTCTTGAGCATATCCTTTGCATACTAGTCTAGCTTTTTTTCTTGATACCTTACCGTCTTCATCCAACTTGTTTCTAAATACCCACTTAGTTCCAATCACATTTTTGTCTTTAGGTCTGGGTACAAGAGTCCATGTCTTGTTTTTCTGTATTTGCTTTTTTTCTTCATTCATAGCCTCAATCCGACTATCATTATCCAATGCATCTTTGACATTTCTAGGTTCAAAATCAGCAAGTAAACAAGTACCTTTTAGCTTATTTCTTGTCATGGTTCCTTCAGATTTATCTCAAATGATCTGATCTGCAGAATGAAGTCTCCTGACATACTTAGCTAATGCAGGTTCCTTTCCTTTTGAATGGATTTCATTATTATCTTTTTGTATTTCAACTTCAGGATCTTTTTGTTTTGGCTCAGTAGATATTTTCTCGGTAGATGTTTGCTCAGTAAATACTTGCTCGGTAGATACTGAATTTATTTCGGTTTGTTGTGGCTTGGTTTGAACTTCCTGTAACTCAGTTATAGATGACTCGGGAGTAGAAGTTTCCTGATTCTCTGATGTAACTGGTACTATATTAGGTTCACTGAAGACAAACCTTTTATAATCTTCTGGTTCCTTTTTGCTTTCTTCTTTAGTCCTTTCTGCAAACTCATCAACTTTCACATGTGCACTTTCTATGACTTTGAGTAGACAAGTTCAAACATCTATATTCCTTACTTGTGCATGAGTATCCAAGGAATATACCTTCATCACCTTTTGCATCAAATTTACCTTTTCTAGATTCTTTCAAAATGTAACATTTACTTCCAAATACTTTAAGATAACTTACATTAGGTTTATGGCCATATCATAACTCATAGGGGGTTTTGAATGAGTCTTTCTTTAGTTGTACTCGATTCAAGGTATAGACTACAGTGCTGATTGCTTCCTTCCAATATTTGATAGCAATGCTCTTTTCAATCATTAATGTTCTTGCACAATCCATGATAGATCTATTTCTTCTTTCAGCTATTCCATTCTACTGGGGTGTTCCAGGTGTTGATACTTGTCTTTTGATTCCTCTTTCAATGCAAAAGTTATTGAATTCATGTGAAATGAATTCTCCACCTTTGTCTGATCTCAAGCATTTTAATCTTTTTCCTATTTCCTTTTCTACTCTGGCCAAATACTATTTGAACTTTTCAAATGCTTCTAATTTATTTCTTAGATACATGACTGTCATCATTCTTGAGTAATCATCAACAAAAAGAATGAAGAATTTTTCTCCAGTATAGCTTTCAATTCCAATGGGTCCACATAAATCAATATGCACAATTTCTAATATATCTTCAGACTGATAGTTTTTACTTTTAAAACTAGCCTTTCCCATCTTTCCAATTTGACAATTTTTGCATAGACCGACCTCAGGTTTCTTTATGTTGGGAATGCCTTTTACTTTTCTGAATTTTCTTATCTTTACCTGATTATCAAAGTTTACATGACACAACCTTTTATGCCATAACCAACTTTTTTCAACTTGAGCAATGAAACGTGAACATTCACCTATTTCAAGATAGAACAAGTTACATTTAGTTTGAGTGCCTGATCCAATCAGCTTTCCTTTTGCATCCAGCAGTCTTGTTTTACCATGCATGAATTCTACTTTGATTCCATTATTGAGTAGCTGTGCCACACTTAACAGATTATGCTTTAGTCCTTCTACCCAATAGGCATTATCACATATAAGTTCTTTGGTTAGGGGAATTCTTCCTCTTCCTTTTATACAACAAGGTTCATTGTTACCAAATCTTACACTGCCACCATCATAGTCTTCAAAGTATTTGAACTTAGTTTTTTTGCCAGTCATGTGATGAGAAAAACCACTATCTATGATCCATGTGTCATTTTTTCTCATATGAGAAATGAGTGTCATTTCTTCATCATTATCAGATTCATCTTTTACAGCAATATAGACAATCTCATCTTCTTCTTCATCATTAGAGTCATTAGAATCTTTAGCCATAAAACATGTTTTCTTACCTTTATCCTTAAATGATTTTAAATCTTTCTTGCCATTCCATTTTTGATCTTCCTTTTCATCTTTATTCTTCTTTTTTGGACCTCTTGGAGTTAAATTGACTTCATATTAATTTGAATTGAACCTATTTATGACACTATGCAAAGATTTGGATCTTATGATTTTGAATGGTTAGCATTTCCTTTGTAAATGCATGAGAATTAAGCTTTAAAAATCTGAGAAATAGTTAAAACAATCATATACCTTCCAAAGAAACCTAACTTATCCTTTTGGTATGCTAAGTTAATCCATAAAGGGTACTCAAATATATAATTTATTCACCTATTTTTTTGGAAAAAGTTGAATAAAAATCCTTGTGAGTGCTACTACAGGGCTACAAGGCATGCTATTAGGCCTAGTTTGAGGAATATCGAAGTTTTGATGTCTAAACCATTGAAGAAAATCTGAAACCTATTCAAGTACCTTGTATTTCATATTTTAGGGCTATCACATTATAAGACTTGTTGGTGGATAATTTACCATTTCACTTATTGAAGGCACTTTTGGTCACTAGATTCAATTGTGCATTTGAGCGAGTTTGTATTTGGAGCTTGGATCGGTCATATTCTCTTGCCACTTCTGCATCATAGAGCCCATCTTCTCCCACAAAACCAAAGCATGAAATTGTAAAATTTATAATACAATCCAAGAATGGGCAAAGTTAGGCCAAAATGGCTTACGTGAGGTTTAAGTAGTTAAAAGTCATTGAATGTTAATGTCATAGTCAAATGTAATGTATTCAGTTCATCCAAGTCATAATATTTGGTTCATCAAAGTATTTATATTAGTATAGAAATTTTTATTTTTTGAGTTGACAACTTTGTTGTCAACTTGACAACATTTTCATATGTTAAGTTAGTACACTGTTGCAAACAGTTACAAACAGTTAAGAAGTTGTTGTCAGATTTGTGGGGGAAGATGGGGTCTATTTAGAAGTTCTTCCACATGATTAGAAGGGAGAAGGGCTCCCACTGTATAGGATTAGAATTTAAATTTACAATGAATTTAAGTGGTTGAAGGTCTCCCATGAAGAAGTTTCTCTTTTTGCATAAAAGTTGCAAAAGTTGTCAATGAGAACTTTGCAAGAAATAAGCAATTTTTGCAATTTTGCAAATTTTTTACCCAAACTTGCTCTACTTGCTACCAAAATTTCCAAAAAGCCTAATATGGATCAAAGACACCTAATAATGAACCTAAAACAATTTATTACCTTATTTGGCCCTCAAAACCCAAAAATGCTCTATTGAGTCAAATGAGCAATTTTGAGCAATTAGTAGCAATATTGCATTGTGGGGCTCTTCTAACCTATCTAAACTCACATTATGACCAAGTTGCTCCTATTATTACTCTAGTGACATGGCTAGCATCACTACAAGCCAAAAACACCAAAGAAGCCCTAGGTCTACCCTTTAGCCTACAATGGAAGCCAACAAATAAGCCAAATCTCACACAACCTTCAATTTTGCTCCAAGGGTTGAATTGATGTTATTTTATACTCTCACAAGTATATATCCCTCCTAGGAATCACTAAGGAAATTTTCAAGTCTCACCACTCTAGGAAAGACACAAAGCTAATCTGAACCCAACTTGAGCAAATAGAGCCAACTCCCTCAAAATGGGCAAAATAGGGATTTTGCTGTTCTAGGCTTTACAAATTCTAGTAAAGGCTTTGAACAACTTAGAATCAACCTAAATAAGGTAAATCCACTATTGGTTGCACTCCCAATAACCCTAAACTAGATTTTCAAGATTAGGCCTAGAACCTTATTAGGTCTCCTAATGTTGATTTTGACCAATAACTCTAAAAATCATCAAAGGACTCAAAGAATAAATTATAGATTTAGGAAAAAATTTCCTAGTTCTTACTAACTCCAAAGTTGAAAGAACCAACTCCACTCTAGCATATCCTAACCACAACCAAGTACATATACCTAATTAGCTACTTAGGCTTGGCTTTCAAGGCAAGTGGTCAAAAATGGGTGCATGGAATCTAGTATACACTTCTAGGTTGTTCTTTAGGCTAGAACAAGGGCACTTTGTTCAAACATTAGGCCCTCAAACCCTTTCCATCACTCTATCCACTCAAATTTCTCCAAAACAAAGGTCAAATACATGAGAATATTTGACCTAGGGCTCGTCCCCAAAAATCACCAACACAGCTTCCTATTCCCAAACTACCAAAATCTGATAGAGTACATCCTTAACTTGTTCCATACTGGGGAAGAAGGAAATCCATTAGTAGGAACTCAAGTTAGGATCATTTTTATGACCAAACCCTAAAATTAAGGGTTTCACAAACCAACACCCTAAAAAATTTGATAACTTTTGAAAGGTAAATGATGAAAACTCCAAACCAACACCAAGATATTCTAAAAAGATAGCTTCAACTTCTTAGAGTCCAAAGATAATCTTGCAGACCTTATATTCTATACTGTATGGAAAACAACTAGTAAATTGCATAGGAAATCAGCAAATTTTATTGATTTTGGGAGCAAAATATAATTGAATCTTCATGCCCTCACTATCCTAAAATTCTCTAAGCCTTAATAGGCCATTTCCAATAGGTTTGACCACCCCTTGACAATTTTAAACTGTTTGAAGTTACATTTCAAAAAGTTGTCAACAAAAATGCAAAAGTTGCTAAGCAACTTTTTAGCAATTTTGTGCTTATGACAAGTTTTATTGCAAGAATATTTGCAAATGGAATTTACTAACTTTTAGGAACCTTATTAATTTTCTAAACACCTAGACATACCTAGAAAACATAAAAATTACCAAAAATCCACTTATTGGACCAATTGATGCCCAAGGCTTATAGTTGTACCATGGGGTCTTGTGTCCATTAGAAGGTGAATGGGTCATAGGGAGATCCTTAATACATCATGAAAAGAAAGAGGGTTAGTGATGCATAGCTTGTAGCCAAAAGTACCAAATGCACTTCCAATTTCCAAATAACACCTTAACTTTCCTTAAAGGTTGTAGACTGATCCAAAGGGCTTCTAACAAAGGTATACTTTACCTTGCAAGTGGACTCCACTCTACATGCCCAACCCTCAAACCTAGGGTTCTCAACTAACTTAGATAAATCACAACTTCTTAGGGAATCCCCTTCTCCAATAGGCCTAAAAAGGAAAACTCTCCCTAGAGGGGTTTAGAACTCAAATTTCCTGATAGAAAAGGTTTCTATGGACCTAATCTCTCAAAAACACCCAACTTTAAAGTTCTCAAACCCCCAACAACTAATTCACATAATTGTTACCAACATTTCTAATAGGGCTAATCCTAGCTTTCTCTATTAAACTCCAAAAATTTGCAAAGGGCTACACTATCTTTTTTACTCTTTAGAAACACTTTAACTACCTCTTAGAGATTAAAAAAGATCAAAATCTAATTGTGTTCCAACACCAACACCAACTTTGAGTCACAGACCTAATTGGCCAGATTAGGCTAGGTTACAAAGGAAGTATGAGTAAATGGATTCAAAAACCTAACTCCACCCCTTCTAACTCTTCTTCAAATCAAATTAATCTTCCTACACACTTCACCTAGGTCAAATCAATCAGTTTGGAAGCCTGAACCTTCTTTCTTCATCAAATCTAGACTAGACATATAGCAATGCTTAGTCTAGGGCTTGCTTGTAAAAATAGGTAACCTATAGTTAAAGTTTTTAATCTCTACCATATTTAATTAATCTCTCCTAACTTTTATTCCCCAAAGTGGCATTGAAATCCCATAGTGGAATTGCAAGTTAGGAGGCCATCTTGAAGAAACCCTCAGATTTAGGGTAAATCTGACCAACCTCTACAAAAACTAATGTAACTTTTGTTGTATATAAGATAAAGAAATAAAACCAAATGAAATGGAACAATAAATTAATTATCTATCCAACCATACAAAAATTTCACTCCTACCAATTCATATAGGCCATAAAAATTGAAACAACAGAGAAAAAGAAAAAATTCTAAGTTTTATTCAATGTTTGTTGTTCACCCATCCGTACAATGGGTTTCTCCTCCGTGGAAACCTTAAATAGATGTATTCCAATGGTCAAAAAAACTTTTTGAATGGTTGGTAGGACCATAAAACTCCCTTATAGTTTGACAATTTATTTTGCAAAAATTGTTGTTTACCAACTTTTCTTGCATTTTTGCAATTTTTTGCTCTTTTGACTATTTTTGTCCCAATTGCCCACCTATGTTTCTAAATCATGCCAAATGACTACTAAGGTACCTAAAAACTTCTATGGAACTAAAAATTCCTTATTCCCACCTAAAACAACCTAGATTGACCAAAAAAATGACCTTTGGTTCAAATGACATCTTGGCTTATAATGGCACTAAGGATTCATTTGACTTTACATGTGGTCTTGACTCTTTAAGATTACATCATTTAACCTATTTCTATGCAACTTTGTCTTGGTTCCCTGCACCATGGTGAAGAGTTGGATCATGGTAGATAGGCATGCATGCATGGAGATCACATGCACACACTGATTAGTCAAAATGGGCAAAATGAGGATTTTTATGTTCTAGGCTTTTCCACCACCAGCAAGGGCTTGGGACAACTTAGTCTCAAAACAAATAAGAAAAATCAACCATTGATTGTACTCCCAAAAACCCACAACTCAACTTGCAATTTTAGACCTAGTAGCTCTAACCACTAATTTTACTCCCAACAACCCTCAACTTAACTGATTTTTACCAATAACTCTAAAAATCATCAAAGGACCTAGGGAATAAAACAATAATTCAAAGTACCCTTTTCCAAGCTCTAGCGAAGTACAAAGTTTCAGAGACCAACTCCACTCTAGCATATCCAAACCAGCACCAAGTACTCATGCCTAATTAGCCACTTTAGGCTTGGTTTTCAAGGAAAATGGTCAAGAATGGGTGCATGAAATCGAATCTCCACTTCTAGGCTATTCTTCAAGCTCAAACAAGGGCACTTTGTTTTGACATGAAGTCCTCAAACTATTTCCATCATTCTATCCACTCTAATCTCTCCAAAACAAGGTTAAATACATGTAGATATTTGACCTAGGGCTTCCTTCCAAAATTCACTAACTTTTCCTCCTACTCCAAAAATAAAAATATTAGATATTTATACAACCCTAATTTTCTTCATACCAAAGAAGAGAGAAATCCACTGGTGGAATCTAAAGTTAGGGGCATTTTATTGTCCAAACCCTCAAAACAAGGGTTTCACAGACTAGCAAGGAACAAAATTTGATAACTTTTGTCAAACAAATCATAAATTCTTAAAATAAAAGCCAAAATATTCTAAATAGGCAACTCCAACTTTTTAGAGCTGAAGATTCATTCCCCAATTAGTGGATTCTATACAACACGTGAAAAATCAAAGAAAAGTGCTGGAACAACAAGAATTGTATTGATTCTTGAAAGAAAACACAATTGAAACCTTTATATATCTCCCTCTTTGAATGCTCAAAGCCTATATAGGCTATTTACAACTTATTTAACCAACCCTTGGTTAGTATTAGCTATTGGAAGTTTTATTTTGAAAAGTTGTCAAGAAAATTGCAAAAGTTGTTAAGCAATATTTTTGCAATTTTGCAATTTTTGTGCTAAGACAAATTTTATTGCAAATATGTTTGCAAATGTACTCAAATAAAAAATAATAAAAAATAACACTAATCAACACTAACACTAATTATTCTCAATACTAATCAACAAGAACACTAAACTATTGAACTCAATCATAACAAAAGATAGATTATTATACTCAAACTCATGAAAAACACTAGCTCATTGGTCAAGTTGATGACATATAAGTAAAGATATCTAGTATGGTTGGATAGCTTTGTGAATATTATTTTTTTTGCACTTGGAATGAGGTTCTAATTTTCTCTACAACTCAAGATATTCCCATTTTACTAATTGTTGTCCCCATTTTGTGGCATTACATAGGGTTTCAACTATTTTCCCTCATATCTTGAGATTCAACCATAGGAAATTAATGAACCTTGGTGGAATCTAATTTAGGACAATTTTTTTTATGTTACTTTTTATTTTAGGTCAAAATATTGAGGCTAGAGAGAAAAACTTGATGCCCTAGGCATGCAAGATCTATATGCATGCTAGAAATTCATAGCAACATCTTCCATCACTTGCTACAGAGAAGGTTTCAAGGATTTAAAATTGGTATATGAACATCTTACATGATCCCACTCATGCTCTAATTTTTAGATTGAAGTTTTTCTCAAGGGGTGGGGTACTTCCTTTGTTAATGGATACCTAATTGCCTATATCCCTAAGTGAGCTTTATAAAACTCAGTTGTTGCATACCTCTCTTGAGATCCCAAGGCTTTAGTATGTTGTATAAAACCCAAAAGGGTATCCAAATCAGTGATTCTTTTCTTTGAGTTGTGAGGATATGTTTGCGATTTTCCATGTTGAAGGCTACTAGCCTAGTCTTTAGTTTGTGAAGCAACTAGCCAATGAAAGTTGCATAGTTTGAATCTAATATTGAATTCATGTTAGTTTGGACCTAAATAGACCCTTTCCATGCTTGGAAGTCACCCGTACTCCTTATTTGTATTTGTGAAATTTTGTGTCAAATAAGCCTTATGATTCCCTTAAGAGCAACTAGTGATTAGTTGTCTTTATGATAGGTTTGCCTTGTAATTAGAGATTCCTAGGAGTGGTTGGGTTGTGATAACCATACCATCTTATCAAGCACTTGTGATAGGTGTTTTGGGGCTGATTGGATTAACAATGACACTCATTGTTCCTTAACCTTTAGTGAAGAGGATTCTAAGAACCTTGCCCATTCGCATTACCCATTCCATTGCATCAAAGTGGTATCAAAGCCATGTCTCTTACTAAAGAGGAAGAAATACCTTTAAGGAGGAGTAATCTGAGGCTGTAGACCTTGATCCATTTGTGATGATGTAAAATGAGAAAAAATGCATAAAATGTTGTCCCCTTACATAAAATTTTGTCTTTTCAAAAATTTCTCCATATTTTTCTATAACATCAAGAAAATAAATTGAAGATTAGGATACCCATTTTTCTTCTCTATAACATATCAAAAGATGATGTATGGTTGTTTTGGATCAAGTCTTTGCTGTTACACTTATGGGCCACTTTTTAGGCATAAAAATGAGCAATATAGGTGATCTTTCAAGGAAAAAAATATTTTTATGTTTCTTAGAAGGTTATAAAGGTCCTTAAGGTCATTAGGTTAAGTTTTAGGCATCCAGGAGTTAAGATGTCAAAAATTGTAAAAAATTACAAAAGTTGTCAAAGCAAAATTGTAAAAATGCTGACAACTTTGTAGAAGTTTGGGAATTGGTGAAGGGTTGAGAATTTGAAAATAATTTATTTTACTATTTATGAACCTTTTCCAAGTCATAGAATTGGAATCAAGTGAAAAATATAAAAATTGCACTTTTTGTGTAAAGTTGAATTGTTCAGAGTTGTAAAAGTTGCTCAAATTTGCAACTTAATGAAAAAGGGTTATGGTATCGAACTGTCTATTTTTTTAGCTCCAAGTGGCCAATTAAACCCTATCCCCAACTTTTTCCTATCCCATTTAGTGCTCAAACATTCTTGGGCACATCGAACCAAAATGTCCCTAAGGGTCACTAAATGCCATAGGGCTACGATCTTTGATGGGGCATATCTCAGAGCTCATGGAAGGTATGGATGTGATTCAAATTCCTATAGGACCTTGTTGTGGAGATCTACAATAACCTCTCTCTCTTTTTGGAGATCATACTCTATTTCAATTTTGCGATGCCATCTTGGTTGATGCTGAAACTTGTAGTGTTGGCTAGTACAAAGTTGCTAACTACCAAATCTCTCTCACTTCTCATCGTGGGATCAAACTCTTTTTTTTGTTAGCTCTGGGTGATTGGGTAAACCCTATCCCCAACCTCATATTATTTTTTTTAGTGATCAAACATTCTCAGGCATGCCAAACTAAAACATCCCTAAGTGTCACTAAATGCCATAGGGCTATGATCTTTGACAGGGCATATCTTGGAGCTCATGTGAGGTATGGATGCAATTCTAGTTCCTATATGACTATGTTTTAGAGACCTACAATAACACCTCTCACTTATTTGAGATCATACTCCATTTTGATTTTGTGATGCCATCTCAGGTGATGTTAAAACTTGTAGTGTTGGCTAGTACAAAGTTTCCAACTGCCAAATCTCTCTCACCTTTCGTGATGGGATCAAACTGTCTACTCCATTAGCTTCGGGTGGCAAGGTAAACCCTATCCATGACCTTGTCCCATCCTGTTTAGCACTCAAACATTCTCAGGTACGCAGGACCAAAATGTCCCTAAGGGTCACTAAATGCCATAAGGCTGTGATCTTTCAAAGGGCATATCTCAAAGCTTGTGTGAGGTATGGATATGATTCTAGTTCCTATAGGACCATGCTGTGGAGATCTAAAATAACCTCTCTAAATTTTTAGAGATCATACTCCATTTTTATTTTGTGATGCCATCTCGAGTGATGCTAAAACTTGTTGTGTTGGCCAATACAAAGTTGCCAATTGCCAAATCTCTCTCATCTTTCGTCATGGGATTGAACTATCTACTCCATTATCTCTGAGTGATTGGGTAAACCCTATCCCAAAACTCTTCCTATCTCATTTAGGTCTCAAACATTCTCGAGCACGCTAAACCAAAACATCCCTAAGGGTCACTAAATGCCATAGGGCTGCAATATTTGATAGGGCATATCTTAGATCTCATGTGAGGTAT
The DNA here is from genome assembly GCA_028749045.1 of Cupressus sempervirens. Taxonomy (NCBI): domain Eukaryota; kingdom Viridiplantae; phylum Streptophyta; class Pinopsida; order Cupressales; family Cupressaceae; genus Cupressus; species Cupressus sempervirens. The sequence continues at coordinate 866,042,449 of CM053787.1, forward strand.
GGATGTGATTCTAGTTCCTATAGGAGCATGTTCTTGAGACCTACAATAACCTCTCTCACTTTTAGGGGGTCTTACTCTATTTTGATTTTGCGACACCATCTTGGGTGACGTTAAAACTTGTAGTGTTAGCCAGTACAAAGTTTTCAACTGCCAAATCTCTCTCACCATTCCTCCTGGGATCGAACTATCTATTTTTTTAGCTTTGGGTGGCTAGATAAACACTAGCCCTAACCTCTTGCCATCCTGTTGAGTGCTCAAACATTCTCGGGTATGCCAAACTGAAACATCCCTAACAAAGATAATGACACATTAAGGGGCTTACAAGAGTTCATAAGTTTCTATTTATCTCCCCCACATTGAAAATATCATGGAGAAAACATGGTGTGATGTATAGAAGGATAAGACTATAATGGTCTCATAACTTTTTCTCCTCATCATAACTCACAATCTTAAGAGTTTATTAGAGGTAGGCTTAATATGGCACATATTCTAATGTGCCATAGGTTTATAAAATTGTGTTAAAACTATCAAAGGACTAATAAAGATCAATATTTTGCATCATTATGAGGGTTTACAAAGGAATAATCAGTGCATCACTATAGAGACAATATTAATGATAATCAATGCATAAGTTAAGGGCATTATGGAGGAATGAGATGAAAGAAAAATATTCAAGGCAACAATAGTGAGTGTGATGAACAACTTTTTAAACCTTTGTAGTAGTTAGATCTTTGCTTCATTAATGTTTCATTAAATCTTGAGAATCCTATTACGTACACCCTATTTTTCAAAGTGCTAGGATCAACATAAGTGTAGCATTAAAAATATTCATCCAATTTTGGGGTGGAAGTTGGGGAATTTTGTGGGAGCATGTTTGTCCAATTCTCATAAAAATGTGATGTCATCTTTTCCACTCACATTAGGGCTAAAGGTGGTTTGTATTTAGCATAGGTGAAATGCCAAGATAGTCTAGATTCAAAGAACTAGGAACTAGTTGCATTAGAATTGTCTCAACATGATGCCATAAAAGTATCCCTTTTCAAAGTTCTCCTCCTTAATTGCAACAAGTCTGAGTCCACAAGTTGCTATGGGATGGATCATATTGTTGTTTCTAGGATAATATTTTGATATGCCCAAACATAATGAATGAATGATAATAGCTCTTTTCTTTTAGATAGGGAATTAGAAGTTAAATTTCTCTGTCTTTCCTTTAAGTAGCTCAAAATTGATTTCATTTGTTTCTATTGATTTTGTATCACATTTGAATTGTGGTTAACTTTTTCAAAGGTAATTCTTACCATTTGGCAACACATATAAATACTTTATAATTCTTTAAAAAATGATGAAAAACTATTGATGACTAGACCTACCATATAAATTTTATATATTAGTTTTTTAACAACAAGGAATTATTTTCTTTAATGTTTCATCCTAAGAATTTGTTTTAGAAATCACATATAGTTGAATTGATTGCTTTATTATTTGTTTCACTTGCAATAATGTACAAAAAGTTAGTATCAATACTAAATAGAATAAAACTAAAACAAATACTTGTGTGTAATTTTAATCATTTTATAATCATAAGAAAGTGTTACTTATATATATTTAGTTGGTCAAATTCATTTGGATTGGTTAATGGATTCATGTCGAGCTTCCAATTGTTGACCGATAGTCATTAAATGAGACCAAGCTAGTTAAACTTTTGTTGGGGATACTTTTAGAGGACTTTATGACATTATTGACACTCCCATCCCCAACTCATAAATAAGGAAAAATATGGAAAAGATGAAATGATGTATGGGCATAACTTCTCCCTGCGAGGATCCCAAGTATCTATTGTTGTTATTAATTTGGGCATCACTATATGATCTAGAATGTTATGAAGTACTAAAGCATGTAGTAACTTCTCCTATGTCTCTAGAAAATGTAGCATAGGTTTAGGGTCCCTTGGCTCCCAGGAATTTGTAGCAGCTATTCTTAGTACTATAAGATTAACTTCAATGAAGAGTTGAGTGTAAGGAGTTGAAGAAGTAAGTTCTGCTTCTGTGTAAATGCCAAAATCATGAGGCTCATTCCCTTGCACAAGCCTTTACCACAATGAAATTACCTATAAACCATGCAAAGGATGTTAAAGTGGTTCCCAACCTTGAAACACTCTTATAAACAATGCCAGAGCTAAACATTATGCATAATAGATAACATCTTATCTAGTGTAGTACAAGATTAAGTAATTCTACCTATAAAATTCTATCTTCTTTAAGGTACAACATTGACCAATTGTGCATATAAGGAAATATATGCATTGGAATACATGAGAGTGGTCATTACAATTGGTATTCTATGATGGCAGATATAACATATGGAATTAATGAAACCTTGAGAATCCTATTAGGCTCTACATCATAACTAAACCTTGGAATTAATGTAATGTATTGTTTTTAGTTTTAGATTTTTTATATGTTTGTAATAATAATTTATGATAAATTTTTAGATGCATAACATAGAAGGCAAGCTTTAAACATGAACAAGAAGATCATTAATCAATATGGAAATGACATAAATTGCAAATGATAAATTTTTGGCTTTAACACTGATAAAGTTTATTGCTGATCAATATTGTATCAAAAATTCAAACTGGTTAGGTATTGAATTAAGCTTGATAAAAAAATGTCAGAGAAGGAAAAATTTAAACATGAACAAGATCATAAATCATATGATGATGACATATTGGAAATGATAAACTTATGCTTAAACATTGATAAAGTTTATTGTTAATCAATATTCCATCAAAGTTTCAAACTGATCAGTGATTGAATTTAATGTCATACATGAAAAAATATATCATATATTAACCAATAATGTCATAAGTCTAATAATGTCATGTATGAAATAAATGTCATACATCAAATATAAAATTTCATATACACATCAAATGTATATCGAATATGTGCACTAACATGAAATACAACATATATGTCCACTAATGCCTATACATGTACATGTCTATCAACTATATCTTCTCCTTCCCAATAGGGGAAGGAAAAAAATCTCTAGATGCCTTCAGATGTCATGTGGGGGGAGACAGTGATGATGATGGGGTCCTCCTCACACAATCACTTATCCTCTTCTTGAGGATCTTCTCTAACTTGAGCTGATATAAAAAAAGTAGATATGAATCAATAATTATTATAAATTGAAATCAAATATATGTACACACAAAACTAATTATTTTCTTACCACCATCATACAGTCACTCTACAAGTCCACCTCGAAGGCTCATGGATGATCAGGTGTGATAAAAACCTACAACAATTGAATCAATATAATCACTTATAAATAACACTATAAATTTTGATACTAACTATTATAAACAAAACTAAAACCAAGAAAATTCTTTCATACCTCTGTCAATGGCTATAAACTAGCCATAGCTGTAGCCACTCCATGATCGACAAACTGCCAGAGATGAGGAGTCTCCAATGTCAAGAGTTGCATGTCATACAATACACATTAAATGTAAAATGAAACATGAAAAAAATATAATCAAATGAATTAAATTAACATGAAACAAATGTACATTTATGAAGCTCATGTCTCTTCTAGGCTTGGAGTCTATAGTGAATGTCGATGGTCCTATAGAGAACTGATGCACATGCATACATTTTTTCTTCAATCCTTCATATGATTACTTAATAAATATATGTATTCATTTAAATGATTAAATTGATACATAACTCTAGAATCATCGAGGGGACAAAAAAAGTGGTTGGGGGGATCACTACTAGGCCCACCAACACTTTGACCTTGAATTTTGAACAATGTCAATATATGCTAATTAGTTAGGCATTCACTATACATATGAAATGTGATCAAATTAGTTTATTATAATTGTAATTTACCTATGTGTCAATGCCAAATGTCTCATTTAGGAACTGATTAGTCACCAGCCCATCATCCACACCATCTTCAGCATGACTACCAAATGTGCATAAGGATCTGCATGATGTGCACATGTGACCTCGATGTGCAAAAGGCTCCTCCTCAACTAATTGACTTGTGTAATGAATGAGGGTATACATCAAAGCTCTAATAGTCCCTAGAGCATTGGCCTCTACATGTTCCTTCACAATTGAAGGAATAGTCACATGCTCATCCTGTGGCTTGACCATAGGTGCCTTAACTACATTAAGGTCATGATGTGCCCTTGGCCTCTCAAATGATGACCCCCCACCTTTACCCTGAGAGTCTAATATATCAAAATAATTCGGGATCTCCCTAAGGAAAAACTCATAATACAATTTCCTTAAGAAATACATGGGGACCTTGTGATTATTGCAAGGAGGGGCATCAAAAACCATCCACCATCTATCCCAAAAATTATTTCTAATAGCATCGTGTATGCACCAATGGATGGGTAACCATTTAGTACCCTCTCTAACAATATCTTGTTCACCAAGTTTTCTAAATAATGCACATATTCTACCTTTTGGTATATCTTTTTTTTAACATCTTGATATGATAATTTATTTGCATAATATCTTTTTTGTTCTTCCCTCTTAACCCACCAAACATCTAACTGACCACTAACAGAAGCTATGTGGGTCTTAATGGATTTGAGGGATGATGCCAATTGAGCTCTCATTGGATTGGTTTGTCCACATTGTTTCAACCAGCCAATGAGTCCTTCTAATTTAATTTTTCCTCTTTCTATTTCATTTATTATATTTTCTTGTGTGCCAAGAGGAGGTCTTGTAATTGGTTCAGGTTGTAGAATTTGTTGTTCTTCTTGTGGAGGGTTTTGGTTTTGATCTTCTTGAGGGTTTTGGTCTTGACCTTGTTGGGGATTTTCTGGTTCATTATTGATATTTCTTGATAAGAAATCAATTGAAATCTAAATAAATAAATAAATTTTTTAAAAAATTGAAAAACACTTACAAAACAATATTAAAAACATATCAAACAATGCAGAAAGAAAGATAACATATGGCGTGCTCATGATCTTGAACTTTGATGGTGAGGAGGCATATTGGCAAGTTAGGTGGCAAAAAACTTGTTTTGTTGCAATTTGCATATGCACTGTAGCAAGGAGAAGTAGCAAAAAAGAGTTAAATGAATGGGCTACAGGTATGCAGCCCATTTATAATTTTTTTTTTTTAAAGCACGTATGGGTGATAGCACATATGCACTATGGCTTGGGTTACCCAAGCCATAGTGTGTGTGCACTATAGCTCAAACATGCTATTGAAGATTAGAAAAAAAAATGGTGTCACCTTTTTGGCACCACAACTTGGTGCACATACCCATAAATCCAAGGAGATATTAAATGAGATGCATGCAGAAGTCCATGGAGGAAACTATATGGCTAAAACCACTACCCACAAAGTGACGAGAGCTAGATTCTAGCGGCCTTCTCTTTTATGAGATGCTCAGGTAATGGTTAGAAAATGTGATACTTGTCAATGATTTGCACCTATAAGCTGAAATTTTCTAGGAATACCCCTTTAAAACTAGTTGAAGTCCAAGAACCTTTCCAGTAATGGGGCATGGATTTTATAGGTGAAATTTCTCCCAAATCTAGTATTGGTTATTCATGGATCCTGGTGGCTATTGGAAATTTTACCAAATGGGTAGAGGTTATTCCTACAAGGAATGCCACTAAAAAAGTGGTGAATAAGTTCCTTTTAAATAATGTTATTTCAAGGTTTTGATGCCCATAAAAGATTGTAACTAACAATGTAATGTGTTTTAGTTCAGAGGAATTCATAAATTTTTGTGATAAATATGGTATAACAAGGTCAACATCTTCCCTTATCATCCATGAGGAAATGGACAAGTTGAATATAAAAATAAGAGATTTCTAGAAGGAAAAAAGAGAACACTGGATGATAATAAAAAGTCATTAGCTTCTAAATTACAGTCGGTAATATGGGATAAGAAGGTGACAATAAAGAAAGCCATAAGTGTAGCACCCTTTGACATTGTGCATGAAATCTAGGCAATAATGCCTCAAAACAATCTAGCAGGCCTATATAATTACATCTAGGTGTACAATGAGGATATTATTGATGATATGCAAGAGAGATTTATAGAATATATAGGAAACCCTAAACTATTTTTCATGGAATACAATTATTTTTACAAAAAGTACTTCTTCAAGAACTATCCATCAACTAGCAGTTCAATAATATTGCTTGATAAATCTTTTAAGACATAAAAGTCTTCTCCCCATGTTGCTTCCACTAGACAATGACCTAGCCATATTGGATCAAATATTCCATGCTTTCCTTTATCCTCAATCCTAGCATTCCACATGAGAACTAGGTCTACAATTTCAAACTTCTTGTTCACCATCTTTCTATCATAAAGTGTTTTAACTTGTAATTACAATGTTGCATTTTTTAGAAAAGCCTCCTTTCTAGTCTCAGTTAAGGAATTGGTAGGGCTAACTGAGACTAGAAAGGAAGCTTTTCTAAAAAATTCAACATTATAATTACAAGTTAAAACACTTTATGATAGAAAGATGGTGAAAAAGAAGTTTGAAATTGGAGACCTAGTTCTCATGTGGAATTCTAGGATTGAGGATAAAGGAAAGCATGGAAAATTTGATCCAATATGGCTAGGTCATTGTCTAGTGGAAGCAACATGGGGAGAAGATTTTTATGTCTTCAAAGATTTATTAGGCAATACTATTGAATTTCTAGTTGATGGATAGTTCTTGAAGAAGTATTTTTTGTAAAAATACTTGTATTCCATGAAAAATAGTTTAGGGTTTCCTATATATTTTGTAAATCCCTATAATTTCTTATGTGATCTTGTATAGTTTTCCTTCCTATCTCATTTCACTCTTATGAGTTGTCATAATGTTTTGTTTTAGGTGTTTGTTCTTCTTCCCCTAGGGATTATGAGCCCTCATAGAAACATGCATATTCATCATCCCTAGGTAGAGCCATTATTTGTCATGTTTTCACATTGTGCCTTTTTAAATATATATATTGAAATTTATATTCTAGTTTTTCTTTGTAAAATTGGGGTTTGACATTATAAATTTTCTTAAACCTAGAAAAACCATATTTTTGTTTAAATTTCAAATGTGTTTCCTGAGAAATTTTTTTGGATTAAGTGCCTCTTCATATTATTTTCAAGTGGGAGAATGTTTTTTGAAAATATGCCTTTATGTTCTAGAAACCTTTTATGTGGTTATTCTCATAGTTTTTTAAAGCTCCTGAAAGGATTTTAACCCTCAGATGTCCTAAAGATAAGTGGTGGTTGCTTTATCATTATGAGAAATAACATGTCTTTTATCGCTAGCAACTTGGCAACCAAAGAGAGGTTGCAGATAGGACCCAGTCAATAAATAAATGATATTTCAAGGAGAATTACCCATGTCATTAGATCTCTTCAAGATCAATGGTGGTTGCCTTGTCCCTACCAGAAGCCGTATGAACTTTTTCAATAGTGACATAGTGACCACCTATGAAAAGACAATATGGTAAGACTAAAATCAAAAGTGGCACCATAAATATTGCATATCATTAGTGGCCATGTTAGCATGTCAAAATGGTATGATGTAATATGACATTGAGGATCTGCACTCAAGGAAATGTACCTATTGATCTATGTCATCTAAGCTCTTCAAGATTGATAGTGGTTGCTATGTCATTATGGAAACTTGCTCGATCTTTACTATTCACAACATGGTGACCAAGGAAAAGTTATGTGGACCCACCACATTTGTAATGAAATGATCATAGAGTGTTCACCGTTTGATCAAGGCATCATCAATGGTGGTTGCTATGTCACTATGAGAAATTGCTCAATGTTTATGCTTAGTGACATAATGAGAGCATGATACATGTTGAGAAGAACAAGTGGGTCCAATGTAGTGTGCCAAGAGCAAAAAGAAAATCTCATGTGGATGGATTCAATTGGTAAGGAAGAAGCTAAGTCATAAAAGTTTTAATCTCTTAATCATTAGTTTTTTCACAAATTGATGACTTATTTTTAAATTTGGAAGGTGGTACCACCTTATTTTTCCTTATGATCCATTTATGAGAATTAAGGCTCCCCATGTGAAGTAAAACCATAGATATAGTGCATGATTTTGTAATTTTTATCCACATAAGTGAATTTCTATTTTTTGGGAGCCAAGAACATGTTGAAGATTTGTTCCTACTGGTTAAATGGTAAAATAGCTTTCTTTAGCTATTGGTTGTTATAGAACTTTGAAAAAGAATAATAGAGAGCCAAGTAAGTATCTCAGCTCACATATTACTCATAAAATTATGGTTATTCTACATTATTATCATCAAATATGCCTCCAAAGAAGGATTTCTTTTAAAAAGCTCAATATGTCAGTAGGAATATACGTGATGATTTTTTGGAACAATTAATTGATTCCACAAATGAGTTAGCTCAAATTAAAAAGTTAATCCATGTGAACCCTAGGCTTAAGATTGTAGGCGGTTTATATGATAAACAAAATTGGGTTAGGGATGCTATTACCTCAAAAACATGACTGCAACTTTTTAATAAATGGTTCTCAAAGAGGAAGTTGTTTCCCCCCCATGGGAATATTTACAACTTTGATTTGGGTAAACTAGTAGTCCCTAGGGTTTTCTTTGACTTAGACCTTCTTGTAGCCAATTACCAAAATTATGACCCCATAGCTAGGATAGTAAGGAGAGTAGATGGGGAACCTCTAATAAGGATTAATCCTCAAGAAATCTAAGAGGTTTTTAGTTTGGAGCTACTCACAGAATACCATGAACCCATTAATTTTCAGGGTTTGGGGAAGGAATATTTGTCTAAAAAGGATTAGGTTGGGCAAGGTGCACTGAGAGAACACCTTGCCAAAATTGGAAACTTGACCTCTATTACATCATCAATTAAAGAGCTCTTTAAGAAGGAATTTTTCACTAGTAGGGCCATAGATATCTGCATGACTTTGTGTAGGATTTTTGGTGAGGATGAACAAAATGTTATGCCAATAAAGTTCATGTATATGATGACACAAATCTATTCTTTTGTTGAGGATATCATCTTTGATTTTTTATCTTATATAGTAGTGGAGATTCATATAGGATTAAATGGGATTGCAAAGAGCAAGGTGGATAAAGCATTTTTCCATTATTCATTGTTGATGCATATGTTCTTATTTAAAGGGGTTACCTACTTTGAAAAGGAGATGGTTCTAACCAGAGAATGTGAGGGTGAAGTTATACTAGTCTAGTTATGGAATGCATATATGACTTGGGATGTAGAGGAGGCTAGATTTGTTAGATTTGATAGATACTTTGCATCTAGATTAAGACACCTCATATTAAGGGACAATCCTAGAATTACCAAGGCATTGCTAGATTTTATTAGGCCTATGGATAATCTTTCTAGTTTGAAGGTGTCCCACAAGTGGGTAGATATTATACCCTACCCTATTTCTACAATTTTTAGAGTATATGGTTTCCAAGGGACTCCCCAGGTACTTCCTTACCAAGTGCCTCTAAAGGTATGGATAGCTGAAATGCTATGATAGATAGGTGCATTGAAGGAAGCACAATTGACTAGTAGGTCTAGGGGCTCAATTTTCCCTTATTGGATTGTTGCTCACAAATTCATAATCACTAAGGTTCATTGGTTGCTCCTATATAAATTTGTGGACTAGTATAAAATGACTATCTCCCATACCCATTTTTGTGATAGTGAGGGATTTTTTGATGTATTCAAATGAAGAGCTAAGATTGGTGCAAAGGATCCTCAACCTACTTCCTTAAATATATAATAAGGAATGAGTTCTATTTTCAAGAGAAAGAGATCAAAAACAAGAAGTGGATAGTTTACTCTAGGGCTTTGGAATTTATTAATTGTTTTGATAAAGACTATAAGCCTCTAGATGGTGCAAAAAAGAGCTAGATAAATTAAATAAGCTGATGAATACTTTTTCCTAAGATTATGGAAGTTATGAATGAGAAGAAACAATTCTATATTAATTCTTATCCTAATAAGGCCCAAGAGGTCATAAGAAGGTTTTCTTTCACCCCTACAGTAGGATCAGGGCAATTAGTTTTTCAAAGAAGATCTTGCTACAATATAATTTAGAATAAAAGGCCCATAGTGCATAAAGGAAAACAAATAATAGGGTCAACTAGTGCTATTTTGGAGGAGAGTCTTGATGAGCCTATTCCTAAGAGGTAGAAAGTAGAAAAGGAACAAGTGCCTCAAATAGAGGAGTATTCAACCACTCAATCCCCATTACACAAAGAAGATGAACAACTCACTAAGGAGAAGGTGGAAAAATTGGGATTGCAAGGGGGAGTTTTCATTACTTCATTAGAATTGGAGGAGCGAAATCCTTAGGAACCTCCTATGCCAATCCTTGATTTGACTATTGATGATTACAGAGGAAGGGAGTTGGACCCTATTGTGGAATAGGCCAGACAAGGGTTCATTTTTGATGACAATTTTATTAAGTCTAGAGCCTTCTATCAGTTTTCTTAGAGGACAAACATTGGACTTTTTGATGAGAGATGTAATAAAATGAAAATAGAGTACCCTAAGATGGAGGCAGATCTGCAGAAGCAAATAAAGGATGAAATGATGCAAGAGTTTAAAATTCTTACTCCTAAAGAAGGAGGGAAAATGATAAAATCATCTAGGGTTCTACTATTGCCAAATTGGGATATTGCAAATGTAATGGTCTTTAATTCTTTTACCAAGAAATTAAGTGTGGATGAGAAGGCAAGGAAATAAATGAAAGGTGACAAGTTTAGTGAGGATCATGTTGCATTGGTAATTTGGTCGATGAGAAAAGGATCCAGAACTAGCTCCTCCTAGCCTAATGACACTGGCCTACTAGGAAATTTAATTGTGAAAAGAGTTGAAGAAACTACAAATGAAGAGGCTATTGTCATGCCCAAAATAAAGGGGGGAAAACACAAAATTTTATCATCATTATTATTTATTAATCCACTATGTTAATACTAGTATGACTAAAGACACTTAAGATGCATAACATTTTCTAAGGTTTCAAATTTCATTCCGTGTGTCGTTCAACCTCCTAGTTGTACCAGGTTTCATATTTTTAGGTCATTCATTTAATTACCTTGATACTTCTTCCCAATGTTTAGAAAGGACTTCTTAAATTAATTAAAACTCTTAATTGTTGAATATTAGTTTATTCATGACTTCCATTTCATAGGTTAATTCAACATATGAATATCATTCTGACTTAGTCTCATTCCAATAGATTATTGTTCCTAGTTTTAGATTTAACTCTATCAAATCTATTTGGTCATAGAAATTAAATTCTTATTTAATTAATGTTACTATTTCCCTATTTATTAAAACATAAATAACTATAATAATCAAATTCACAAGGTTATTAAACATATTTAAATATTTAAACTAAAACTCTAACAATCTTTTTTAGCTATCTTGTATTGCCTTCTTTATTAAAAAACCATTAACTATAAAGGAACAGTATTAATACCTTTTAAAATTAAGAAATAACATTGTCAAAATGAAATAAAATTAAATAATACTAACACACTAACTTATCTCACACATATTAATAAACAAATCTGAAACTTCACTCAATTAATACTAATTAATTTAATACTATCAATCACATTCTTAACATTACTAACATTAATTAAATCTTACAAGGTAAAATATATTTTAACTATATTAAATTAATCTAGCACAATACTAATAAATTATTAATTCTATTTTGCTTAAAATATTATATACATTAATCTAAAAATTATACTACATTAAATACTAACTAAACTAATTATAAATCTAACACCCAACAATTAAAACTTTATCTAACATTAAATTCTTGTAACCTACCTTTACTAACACCTAGATCCTACTAACCCTACCCATTACCTAAATTCCATTGCTAAAACATTATGGGACAAGACTAGCCCTTGGAACATAGCCCAAGGAGGCTACTTATCCCCTCCACCAATGTTCTAGGCAAGCCCTCAAAAAAGTGGCACTAGAAATGGGTGAGGAAAAAGGTAAGTAAAAAGAGTTGCATTGAAAGCTTTGCTCTTTTTTTTTTTGTTTATTTTATTTTTTTAATCTATATTATCATATCCACACTCATGGAGTACCTCCCAAGTCAACTTTTCATCTACATGGGAATAGTTGTGCCTTTATTCTAGTAGCTCTTTTTGACTTGTAAGTGAATTTTTCTTTTGAAAGGAAAGTCCTTTGGTGGTGGGACTAATTAGAATATAAAGGTTATTAGGTGAAGTAGGATAAGGTAGAAAATATAATTATATATAATTTAAAAATAATAATTTAATCTATAATCTATTTCCATGCATTTTATAAATGCAAAAACTATTATTTGACTTTATGTGTAGCATATTTTTTTACAGATAGATTCTTTCTAGTATATTGTTTGTTTCAAAGAGGATTAAAATTTTGTCATACAAAAGGTAAACATCATTTTTGCTCTAGAAATAAAAAGTTTCCTAAGGTATTTTTCTCTCTCTCAACTGTTAAATTTTCTCATACAATTTATTTAGATGCCAAAAGGGAATATTTTTGTTTACATTTTCTAGGATGAAATAGAACATAGTGTTTGATTTTATATTGATACCCTCGAATAGGAATATTTTTTCTTCTCAATAATTATTATAATACAAATGAAATACCAACTAAAAAAATTGAACTCCCTTAACATAGTTTGGAATCAAATTTTATAACTTTATTTAACATCATTTCATCTAATCGCCGTTAAATATATGCATACACATTTGGATCATAAAGAATATCATATGGAAGGAAATTGATAAAAAAAAAATTCAACATACGTGGGCTAGCCATTTCTTATTCATTTTATTCAAACACTTGATTCAAGGACTCCATTGGGAAAAAACTAGTGAAGAAAACCCAAGATCATAGTCATTTCAGAAATAAGGTTAACAGTAAATCATTACAATGAGATCATTATTCCAAGGAGAAGTCTCCCAAATATTTGAATTGAAACAACAACTTTGAATTCCTAGTTGGCTCCATATCAAGGTAGCCACTACGAAAAAACTACAAATTACATCAAGGTAACCATGGAGAAACCAAACACAGAGTAGGAAAAAAATAGATTTATCACAAGGATAGATACATCCAAATACTCCCATCCCAGGTTTGCACAATAGGTTCATTATCGAAAAAAACTAGGGAGAAGGTGCATTTTTTTAGGGTAGGAGAAGTTGGTCACAACACCATAATAAATGCCCTTTTAGAGGCTATAATAATAAGAATTTTCATTCTTTGACTTCTTAATTTGCAATACACAATATGGTTTGTATTGATGAGTAGGGGCCCATATCACCCTACTCTCTCACTCTCCTCATCATGTGGAGAGACTCTGGACTGCTCAGAGTGTAATTGAAGCTCTCCTCCTATACATGACTACTTCTATCCTATCTAAGGGTTAGTAATGATGACACAACCCTTACAGTTTCCATCATTAAAAAAATGTAAAAATATGAAAAGAAAACAATTAAGAATGCATCACAATTACATCACTTACATGTTTCATCATACATATAAACACACACACACACACACACACACACACACACACACACACACACACACACACACACACACACACACACACACACACACACACACACACACACACACATGTACAAGTCCTACTAAAGTCAACAAATGGCTCTATTGTTAGAAATGATTTAGAATAAATTTGGGGGTGGCAGGGGGTGAATTAGTTATTCAAGGTCAAAATGTCCTAATAAAACCCCTTTTTTAAAGTATAGTGAGTCCATTTAAACTAACCATGCATCCAAGCTAAACATTCTTCTTAGCAAATTAATAATAAATCAAGATGCAAAAATAAGACATGAAATATCAACACATAACACAATGATTTACATGGAAACTCAATTTGAGAAAAACCATTGGTAACATGCTACTCCTTTCTCACTCTTCTGAAGTGATGCCTTTTGAAAGGCCTGCCCTATTAAAGGCTACAAAACACATTGTTAAATGTGACCTAGTTAAGGGAATTCAACCACCCTATTAGAAGTGGGCCTAGTTAAAGGACTTTAGAACATTCACTTGGAATGTCACCCTATTAAAGGTTTTCTCAATGGTGGTTAGACCAACCTAAATCCATAGGATTTTTCTCTAACTGATATAGTTGCTAGAGAGTAACAATAAGGGCTTTTGATCTGATATAGTTCACAAAATAACTTGCAAATTTTAGATCTCAATTCAGTTCACAAATTTGCCTGGCTTTTAGTCTCTGCAGCTCTAACAACTTGTCCTCCTCTCAAGCATTGTCTCCTTGAGTCTCCATGCTCGTTGTGCCAATGCAATCACCTTTGTGGTCACATATTGAAGTAGAATCTTTGTACTCTATTCTTCCCTCTCAATGCTTTCTCTTGGACACCACATACTCTCTCCAATCCCTCATTACTTCTTGACCTATAACTCCTTAAGTATGAGTTTGGAATACTTTTCCACTCTAATCTTGTTGCTTTTATTTTGGGTTTGAATGGATTAGATAAGATACAATGTATCTTCCCCTTATCTTGTTTCTTTTAGAAACATCATGTGGAAATCCACCTATATTTGCCTAAAAATAGTTAATTAACCTAGAATTTTCCACCACTATCTCAACATCCTTATCTTCCATCTAGTTCACAAAATTCAAGGTAATAAACTTATTAGCTCAAATCTAGCAAATCTTTGACTTTTGAAATAATGTAGTAGCTCGACACTATTGACTTTTTGATGGTCGACACATATTGTGTTACTCAACACCTATTGTGGATTCACTCAACATCAACTATATTTTACTAATGCTCAACACCTATTACATTTTGTCTAGCTCGACACCTGAACTTGCTCGACACTTTTTGTTTCACTCAACACATCCTAGATTTTTCATTTTCTCAACACTTACTAATAATCTGCTCGACATGAACTAACTTTCTTGGCACCCACTAATGAATTTATTCAAGCTTTGTAGACAATTTTCTTATAACTTATTCTTCTAGAGTTTTTAACTATAGCCAACCTCTGTATCTTCAAGTGTATTATCAATACATCATTTTAGCATTGTCTTAACTAATTATATCTTAACCTTTCCCTTAGGTGCTTTTGTTACATCTTATTGATTATATCCTCTTCATCAATCAAGTAAGTGAAATTATTTGGATCTTATAAGAAGTTGTCATTCCAAAAAATAGTAGGTTTGACATTAGTGAAAAATAATGATTGAAAACATTCTTTAGCAACAATATCCCTTCTTCAATAATGACCTTTTCAATTAGATTTCAACAATATCCCTCTTTGGCATTGATAGAAAACCAAATTGAGCAACCAAGTTATCAAGTAGCTAACTAGGTTAAAATAGTAAGTCATATGCCAAAAAGAAAACTTTGTATCCAAAATTATTCATTCTATTAGCAACTTTGAATTTCCTATGATTCCCTCTAAATTTGATAAGTAACTCTCTATTTCAAAGTATTAGGGATATCTCTTTTGGTGATGCATTGTCTTCTCCTTTTTATTCTACTCCCTCTTTGATCTTTTCATCCTCATTGATTTTTTTTTGTGTTGTTTTCTCTCTCTTAGTTGCTATTTACTTTCTCCTTCTTTTCTACTATTTCTTCCTTTACACATTTGATCCTTTAGATTTGATCAGTTTTTGCTATTTATTCCTCTTTGAAAATAATGCCAAAGAAATATTATTTCAACATCTTATCATGCAAGTGTAGCATTTGTAGGAACTCCAATTTCTCCATTTATCACCTTGCTTGTGACTTTTTTGGAATTTTATTATTTTAATTACTTCATTTAAAACAAAAAGTAAGTATCCTCTACATCAATTTATATCATTTCAACAATCAACTCATTTGATGCAGGGAAATCTTGCTATTACTTAAATAGCCTTGGATAGGGGTATCATCCCTAACTTACCTCTAAGATACTCAAATGCATATTTAGGTAATGGTTTTTTGAAGATGTCAACAATTTGTTCCTTTGAGTTGACATATTCTATCTTCACTTGTTTGTCTTCCACCAGCTCTCTTACATAGGATACTTAATTACAATGTGCTTTGTTTTGGCATGCATCACATGATTCTTTGATATGTTGATGGCACTTGTGTTATTTTGATGGCACTTGTGTTATTACAATAGAGTATCATAGGTTTAGTTATATCTTCCTTCATACCTTTCAACAAGTGCTTGATTCATACAATATTTTTATAGTTTATGGCAGCAATAACATACTCAGCTTCAACTATGGATTGTGAGGTACAACTTCAATTTTTTCTAGTCCAAGTGACTAATATTCTACTTAAGAAGAGTGCTCCTCCACTAGTACTTTTTCTATCATGTATATTACTTCCCCAATCTGCATCAGTGTAGGCATTCAATTCAAACTTTTTAGTCCTCTTGTAGTATAAACCAAAGTCATCTATTCCTTTTAGGTACCTCATTATTCTTTTTACAACCATAAGTTGATTTTCTCTTGGGTTTGTGAAAAATCTTGCCACTATTCTAATAGATAATGCAATGTCTAATCTATTGTGTAAAAAATACTATAACTTTCCAATCATTGATCTATACATTGTCTGATTTACTTCAGCTGATTCATCATTCTTGGATAACTTATGTCCTATTATCATTGGTGTAATGACTAGTTTTGAATCCTCTAAGACAAATGTTTTGAGTATCTCCTTGATGTATTTTGATTGGGTCACAAATATGCCATGTTATAGTTGATGTACTTGCAATCCAACAAAGAATTAGATTTCCCCAAACATTGACATCTCAAACTCATATTTCATCTGATTAGCAAAATGTTTGCATAGTGCATCTTTTCCTCCAAATATTATATCATCAAAAAAGATTTCAGCTATCAGAATGTCTTTACCTTTTTTTGTCTTGATATACAGGTTGTTTTTGCCATCTATTCTCTCAAATCCTATCTTAACAAGGTATTTGTGAAGTCTTTCATACCAAGTTCTAGGCGCTTATTTCAAACCATAGAGTTCTTTATGCAGTTTGCAAACCATATCCTTATTTTTGTCATCAACAAATCCCTCTAGTTGTTCTATGTAGACTTCCTCTTCTAGTATACCATTTAGAAAAGTAGGCTTTACATCCATTTGGTAGACTTTAAAACCTTTGTAAGTAGCATATTCAAGTAGAGTTTTTACTCCTTCCATCCTTGCAATAGGGGCAAATGTTTCCCCATAGCCAAGTCCTTCTTGAGCACAACCTTTATAGACTAGTTTGACCTTATTTCTTTTGATCTCACCATTCTCATCTATCTTGTTCCTAAATACTCACTTGGTACCAATCACATTCTTATTAGCTGGTCTTGGAACTAAATTCTAGGTTTTGTTCTTATCTATATACTCAATCTCTTCTTCCATAGCTTTGCACCAATCATCATCTTGTAGTGCATCTTTCACAATTTTGGGTTCAATCTTTCTTAGAAGACATGATTCATTTCTTAGTCTATTCCTTGTCATTGGTCTAGCTTCCTTGTCACCAATGATTTGTTTAGTAGGGTGATGTCTTCTCACATGCTTGGATATCCTTGGTTATGTCCTCATTTCTATGTTTGGTCTTTTAGCTTCAGAGTCACTATGCCCATCTCTTTCATGTGTTCTAATTTTAGAGTCAGAATTTGCATTATCTTCATTCTACAACTCAGCTTCTAAATGCAACTTGACATTCACTAGTTATGACTTGGCTGATAGTGAAACTTGTTGCTGATTCCTAACATGATTGGAAACTTCCTTTTTAGCAAGCATTCCTTCATAGAAGTATACAAAGGATTTGTACTCTTCTAGTTTCTTGATGGATTCATTAACTAGAACTTCTGTATGCTCATCAAAGTTTACATTTTCACTCTCCACAATTTTGTTAGTGTCAGTATTTAAACACTTATATGCTTTACTTCTAGTTGAGTATCCAAGGAATATACCTTCATCACTCTTTGCATCAAACTTACCATTTCTAGAATCTTTAAGAATATATCACTTACAACCAAACACTTTGAAATGTTTTACATTGGGTGAGTGACCATACCATAATTCAAAAGGTATTACATTTGTAACTTTCTTAATATATACTCAATTTAGGGTTTAGATAGTTGTACTTACAACTTCTCTCCAGTAATTTAGAGAAACATTCTTCTCCATCATTAATGTTTTGGCATAGTCCATCACTGATCTATTCCTCCTCTCTCCAATTCTATTCTATGGGGGAGTTTTAGGTGTTGATGTTTGTCTCTTAATTCCTTTATCATTGTAAAATGTCTCAAATTCTTTTGATGTGAACTCTCCTCCTTTGTCTAATCTTAGGAACTTGAGATTCTTCCCTATTTCTTTCTCAACCCTCACCAAATACCACTTAACATTTGAAATTCATTAAATTTTTTCCTTAAGAACATGATAGTCATCATCCTAGAGTAGTCATCAACAAACAACATTATGTATCTATCTCTTTTGTAGCTTTACACTTCTATTGGACCACATAAATTAGTATGGACTAACTCTAGTACTTCTTTGGAAGTATAGGTTTTTCTTTTGAAACTTGACTTGGTAATCTTTCCTAGCTAACACTATTTGCACATTGTATTATTAGGCTTCTTCAGTTTAGGCAAACCTCTAACTTTCTTCATATTGTTGATGCTAATCAGATTATCAAAGTTTACATGACATAGCCTTTTATGCCATAGCCACACATCATCGAATGTTACAATAAGACATGCAACATCCTCCATATCTAGGTAAAGTAGATTACTCCCAGTTTGGTCTCCTTTTCCTATTAGCTTTCTGTCAATGTCATAGATTTTGGCAGTTTTGTTTCCAAATTCTATTTTGCATCCTACATTTCCTAACTATGACACACTCAATAGATTTTAGTTCAATCCTTCAACATAATATGCATTATCTCATGAAATTTTCTCTATAAGCTTAATGGAACCTTTTCCTTTGATTTGACATGGAGCATCATTTCCAAATCTAACACTATTTCCATCATACTGAGTTAAGGTAACAAAATTACTTTTGTTTCCTATCATGCGATATGAGCATCCATTGTCTATGATCCACATGTCATTCTTTTTTACATAGGTTACTAGTGATGTTGCCTCATCTTCATCTAACTCATCCTTCATGGCTACGTAGACTACCTCATCATCATGTTAATCATAATTCTCTTCTTCAACAATGTAGCACTTTTTTCCTTTGTCTTTGTAATCTTTTCTCTCATCTTCCCTTCTATTTTTGTACTTGTTGCCTTTTTTGTAGTTCTTCTTCTGTGTACATCTTGTAGCTATATGTCCTACTTCATTGCAATTAAAACAAATGATAGGCTACTCATCTTTGAATTTACCTTTGCCTCTATGAAATCTTCTAGCCAACAAGGCTTCCAAATCTTCCACATCTACTTCATCTGTGTTGCTATCACTAGATGCATATTTTATCTTTCTTTTCTTCTTCTTTGGTTTCTCTTTTTTAGTGTCTTTCAACAACAGTTTGGCCTTGAAAGTAGATTCAAGATTCTTAGGTCTATAGTTATCAAAGTTGGATAACTCAAATGTAGTAAGTCTTCCCACTATACCATCAAGAGTTAGTTTGTTTCCTAGTATGCATCTCAACTCTTGGATGGTAGATAATCTAATAGCATAGATGAGGAGCAAGGTTCTTAAAACTTTTCTAATAAGAGTTTTATCATCTAAATGACTAGCTACACTTCTTATTGTGCTTACTACTTCCTTTATTCTGGAGGCATATTGAGCAATGTTCTAACCTTCCTCCATTCTCATGTCATCAAACTTTCCTTTGAGGCTTTCTGCTTTAGCTTTTTGGATGTTTTTATCTCCTCCATATATAGTTTTTAGGCCTTCCCACATCTTGAATGTAGAGGTACATCCCCTAATGTCATCAAATTTAGCATAGTTGAGGGCAGAGACAATCTCCAACATTGCCTGATTGAGCTCCTTTTTTTTCTTCATATCTTCTACAATAGGGACACTAGCTAGATCAACATGTTCCACTTTGATTGAGGTTTGTGTATGATCACCTATTGATCCAAGGTGTAGCTTCATTAAAATTTTCCATGTAGTGAAGTTATCTATGTTGAGGTTGGGAACTTCTCTCTTAGACATCTTGATCTTTCTACTTCTAGTACCTTTAAACCAAATTAGTAGATGGCTCTGATTCCAATTGTTAGCAAATTCTTTAGCATAACTGAGAGGGGGGGTGAATCAGTTATTCAAGGTCCAAATTTCCTAATAAAATCCCTTTTTAAAACTATAGCGAGTCCATTTAAACTAACTATGCATCCAAGCTAAACATTCTTCTTAGCAAATTATTGATAAATCAACATGTAGGAATAATACATTAAAGATCAACACATAATACAGTGATTTCTATGGAAACCCAATTTGGGAAAAACCACCAATAACATGCTACTCCTTTCTCACTCTTCTAAAGTAATGCCCTATGAAAGGCCTACCCTATTAAAGGCTACAAAACACACTGTTAAACATGACTCGGTTAAGGGATTTTAATCACCCTGTTAGAAGTGGTCTTGGTTAACGGACTTTAGAACATTCACTTGGA
Source organism: Cupressus sempervirens (assembly GCA_028749045.1). Classification (NCBI taxonomy): domain Eukaryota; kingdom Viridiplantae; phylum Streptophyta; class Pinopsida; order Cupressales; family Cupressaceae; genus Cupressus; species Cupressus sempervirens. Next base: position 866,063,079 of record CM053787.1, read on the forward strand.
ATGTCACCCTATTAAAAGATTTCTCAATGGTGGTTAAACCGGCCTAAGTCCATAAGATTTTTCCCTAGCTGATACAATTGCTAGATTGTAACAATAAGGGCTTTTTATTTGATATAACTCATAACATAACTTGTATATTTCATATCTCAATTCAATTCACAAATTTTCTTGGCTTTTAGTCTCTACAACTCTAATAGCTTGTCCTCCTTTCAAGTGTTGTCTCCTTGAGTCTCCATGATCATTGTGCCAATGCAATCACCTTTGTGTTCACCTATCAAAGTAGAGTCTCTATACTCTATGCTTCCCTCTTAATGCTTTCTCCTTGATAGCACATACTCTCTCCAATCCCTCATTGCTTCTTGACCTATAACTCCTTAAGTAGGAGTTTGTAATACTTTTCTACTCTAATCTTCCTGCTCTTTTTTTGGGTTTGAATGGATAAGGTAAGATACAATGTATCTTCCCCTTATCTTGTTTCTTCTATAAAAATCATGTGGAATCCACCTATATTCACCTAAAAATAGTTAACCTTGAATTCTAAACCACCAGCTCAACATCCTTATCTTCCATCTGGTTCACAAAATTCAAGGTAACAAACTTATCAACTCAAATTTGGGAAATCTTTGACTTTTCAAATAATGTAGTAGCTCAACACTATTGATTTTCTAATGCTCGACACATATTTTGTTACTAGGCATCTATTGTGGATTCACTTAACATCAACTAAGTTTTACTGATGCTCGACACCTATTACATTTTGTCTACCTTGGCACCTAAACTTGCTCGAAACCTTTTGTTTCACTTGGAACACACAAGATTTTGCATTTTCTTGGCATCTATTGATAATCTACTTGACATGAACAAACTTGCTCGACACCCACTAATGAATTTAGTCAAGCTTTGTAGACAGTTTTTTATAACTTATTCTTTTAGAGTTTCTAAGTGTAGCCAACCTCTGTATCTTTAAGTGTAGTATCAATACATCATTTTACCATTGTATTAATTGATCCTTGTACTTCATTACAAAATTATAACTCAACCTTTCTCTTAGGTGCTTTTGTTACATCTTATTGGTTAAATCCTCTTCATCAATCAACTAAGTGATAGTACTTGGATCTTATAAGTAATTGTCATTCTAGCAAATAGAAAGTTTTACATTAGTGACAAAACAATGATTGAAAACATTCTTTATCAACAATCTCCCTTCAATAATGATCTTTTCAATTAGATTTCAACATCTAAAGGGTTAGAAAATGCCCCCAACCCATACATATACCCCCTAGGCACTTGGTTTTCATTAATTTTGGCCTCTAAGACCATTTTAGGACCTATTAATTTGGAATGAAATATTTGAACCTTTAAAAACCTAAGAATGATAGATTTTAGTCAATTATAATTAGGGTAATTAATCTAGGTTACCAACTAACTAGGCTTAGGTTACTTAACTTAATCAATTTTAGGTTATTGGGTTACTTGGCTAACACTTATTATCATGCTAATACACATATATGAATTAAAAGTGTCAAGTGACACCATAAGATTCACTGTTACATAACATTAAATATTTTATGATTATAGAGTGATACACACATTCTGATTATGATACAAATAAAATAGAAAATAATGAGGTCTACATCTCTTCATTAGACTCAACCTTAGTTGCATAGATTGAACATAGGGTTGATTGTCAATTCTTCATTAGATCCCATGGTTAATAATCCTGCATAGTTAACTCATGCATCAATAACTTGAGAAAAAAATTACATGTGTATATTTAAAACTCATTTGGATAATCACATTAATCAAAATATCAACTTTTATTTAAATAATCCTTTCTCATTTTTACACACATTTAATCATCTATAATTGCATGATCAGTATAACTTAGCCTATTCATTCATTCGAAACAAAATACTATAATAATCATCATTAGGCATGCATAAATTTAAACATTATAAACATCATTAATAGGCCATACTGAATTATCTAAATTCAAATAACCTAATCATTAAGGTACCATAATCAACATCATCATCATAAGGTGAAACATCTTGTATTATTATTAGTGAAATTTAATGTTTAACCAGTCATGATAATGTAGTAGTTCTTGAGTGACAAAGTATTTAAAACATAAACATATCAACTAATCCCAATTTTCATTAGGAAATCTAAACCATAAAACATTACTTCATATCCATTCTAACCTCCTATAATGGATTTAATAGATAAAATTCATATTCAATAAGTACATGTTAGGAGGGACCTTACATCCTCTCCCACTAGCCTTTTACTTCCTCCTAGATGTTGACCAACTAAAATGTTCATTCCAAGATAGACCTTGTCTAGACTTGTACCAATATTTACTCTTGTAAAAATAATGATTAATAATTCATATACATACTCAAGGTTAATAACATATTTACCTAATAATTCTTAGTAAAAGAAAGTTTTGTTAGGAATAAGGTGTCTCAACCTTGGATTATTCTATTCTGATTTTTATTTTTATAAATGTATTTTTTGTAAATAATTGTGAGTGTACATGTCTAATTGGCATGTTGATGTGTCACTCCACTTGTATGTGTTGACATCATGAATTGTGTGTAAAGAGATCATGACTGAAATGGTTATGAAAAAATCTTATGAGGCATAAGAGCTTTCTTTGGAAGATATGATGACTGGTGAATATGTGAAGACATGTGGCAATTGATCATTGAGTATTATACACTCGATTATTTGTCTTTGTGTTTATGTATATTCTTTCTCTATCTATTTTTTGTATTCATCATTGACTACAATATTATTGTTTACTTAATATTGAATCTAAAATTGTAAGGATTTAATAGGAATTTGCACAATATTTTCCTTAAGGGATTAGTGTAGGAAAATGTTCTCCACCTTGTAAGAGAAATAGGAACATAATAGGAACTAATTGTTATAGGCCAAAAGGCCCATAGACTCCGAACACCATCTAAACTTCTCTATGCCCACTAGTTTTGTCAATGCATTTGTAACATTATTTATAGTATCTACCCTCTCCAAATTTACCTTTCCATCTTCCAACATATCTCTCACAAAGTGAAATTTCACATCAATGTGCTTCATTCTAGCATGGAAAGTTTGATTCTTTGCAAGGAAAATAACACTCTGACTGTCACACCAAATAGTGATATGTCTTGCATCAACACCAATATCAAAACACAATTTCCTAATCCAAATGGCTTCTATACAAGCATGAGTAGTAGCCATGTACTCAGCTTCTATAGTGGACAAAGAAACAATAGGTTATTGCTTTCTCATCCAACTGATGGCACCACCAAACATAGTGAGTACATAAGCACTGGCAGATCTCCTACTGCAAAAATCACCAGTGCAATCTGAATCCGCAAATCAATGAATACAAATTAAATACAGAGCTCCAAAAGATTAACCATGATAAAAATGGATTAATCTTATGTACCCTTCAAATATTTGAATACTAGCTTAACTGCATCCCAATGTACATGTCTAGGATTAGCCTTAAACTAGCTCAGAACTCCCACTACTTGGAAAATGGCTGGTCTAGTATAGACCATAGCATACATAATACTACCAATTGCACTAGCATAAGGTACTGTACTCATGCCATTTGCCTCACTAGGATAATTTGGAAAATCATCTATAGATAAATTTGATCCTATAGAAATAGGAACACTTAATGGTCTATAACTTGCCATGCTAAACTTTTCCAACATAGACTTCATATACTTTGACTCAACCAAAGTTTTCTATAGACCTATGTCTACTGATTTGATACCAAAGATGTACCTTGCTACCCCAAGTTCTTTCATCTCAAACTATGCTAACAACTGAGATTTAAAATCAGAAATCATACCCTTACCGATCACAAAAAGCTACATATTATCAACATATAATGCAACAATAAGAAGGCTATCATTTTAAAGTTTTACATAAACAAAATGATCTAATATCAATCTTACAAATCCAACTGACAACAAAAAGGCATCAAACTAAAGGTACCACATCCTAGAAGATTGTTTGAAACCATATAGAGACTTATTTAATCTGCAAACCAAGATTCTTTACCTTTAACAATGTAGTTCACAGGCTGTGACATATAAATCTCTTCCTCCAAATCAACATGAAGGAAAGTTTTTTTCCCATCCATCTGTTCTATCTCTAAATCATATGATGTAGCAACAGATAAAAAAAAATCCAATGGATGTCAACTTTGTAATAGGAAAGGATATTTCACCATAATCTATTCCCTCTACCTTTGAATACCCCTTTGCAACCAATCTAGCTTTGTACCTTTAAACATTTCTATTTGCACAAAACTTCTTCTTGAACACCCATTTTCTACAATAGGTTTCGATCCTTTAGGAAAAGGTACAAGGTACTGAGTTTTATTTTTATCTAAGGTAAAAGGTACAAGGTACATAGAATAACCAAACCTTTCTAGCTACTTTCTTACTCTCATGGATCTTCTCAAGGGCTAAGGTTGAGTTTGTTCTTCCTGTTCTTTTGAACTATTAGAGCTACTAGAGTTGTCCTCATTATTAGACCCAACATGGTCTTTCTATTTAATCTTCTTAGGGGTAGGAGGAAACTGAATAATATCTTCCTTATTTTTTTCATCTAGTTGTAGCACAATAGGAGAATATTTTAGCTCTCTAAAAGTAACATTTATTCTATACAACACCTTACTAGTCATAGGATCCCAAAGCTTGTATCATTTCACACCAACACTATGTCCAATGAAAATACATTTGACAACTTTTTTTGCCAACTTAGATCTTTTCTCCTTTGGAACATGTGCATAAGCTTCACAACCAAAAACATGATGATGTCTAATTGAAGGCTTATTACTATACCACACCTCCATGGCTATCTTACCAACAAGAGCTGATGTAGGAGATCTATTAACTAGATAGCAAGTAGTGGACACAATTTTAGCTCAAAACCTTTGTTCAACACCAGCTCCACTAAGCATACTCCTAGCCTTCTCCATCACTATCTTATTCATTCTTTCTATAGCTCCATTTTGTTGTGGGGTATAAGGAGTTTTCTTATTCCTCTCGATACCTCATTCTCTATAGAATTGTTCAAACTCTTCTGAGGAAAACTCACCATCATTGTTAGTTCTCACACACATAATCTTCTAGTATAATTCTCTATAGGGGCTCTAAATTTGTTGAACTGAGTAAAGATCGTGTCTTAGTTTTTATGAAATAAATCCATGTCCTTCTACTATAATCATCTATGAAAGATACAAAAAATATAGACTTGGAGATTGAAGGAACTTTTATAGGACCAAATACATCAGAATGAATAAGATCCAAAACATTATAAGATTGTTGAGAACTAGAGTAAAATTGAACACGATTTTGTTGACGATAGACACAATTTCATAGAAGTCAAACTTGAGATTACAATCATTTAACCCCTCAATGATGTTCTTTTTTTTTATATGGTTTTGAGACCCTTCTCACCAATGTGGCCAAATCTCATATGCCATGACATTGTCTTTCATGTAGAAAGCTTGCCTTCTAATGTGATTACACCCTTAGGTAGACATTTTGCACTACCATAAGAACCAATAACCATGGTCTTCTTTACTGCTCATTTAAATGGTGGGGATGAAGTGATAGCCACTCTCTTCCTTGAAATAGAAGAACTATTGTACTGAGAAATATATGCATCAAGCTACAACATAGTACCTCTCCTAGTACCCTTAGCAAGCACCATAGCTAAGGTCTAAAACTTCTCAAAAGATATAGGTCATACATATAGAACATACTAATTGGTATAATGTACTTATAGAGTCTCTCATAAGAATAATACCATAAGGTGCTCTAAATACCACATACCCACACATTGGCGTAATAGTTGTATGAGACTCCCTCAAATGAGGTTTCTTATTAAGCAACTTGGATCTTCATTAAGGTTAAACAATTTTACTTTAGGGTCTCCATTGCATACTAATTCGTTGATAGGATACTAAACAATCCATCACTACACCTAGACCTTTTGCATCTAAAAGTCAATTGAGTTAACTCAAAACCTTAACTTGATTTATGCTAGGGTGCAATCCATTACTCATAATAGTCCATGAATATCACTAGTCCTATTCTCAAAGTCTTGGGGAAAGGGTGGGGCACCCTGGTGTTGTACATCCACTTGATTGTCAAGAATCCCCTTTGGTAGGTCCATCATATATCACTTTGCCAACAAAATTTAGAAAAAAAAGTGCCTCAAATTTAAATTCAACATCAAGGATGAAACATCCAATGCAAACATCTGAAACAAAAGAAATAAATATTTGCCACAATTGTAAAATTTTAATCAAGAAATAAAGACATAACCTAGAGGAAAAATAGAATCATCAATAATAAAGTTTTCTAAATAGACCAACATCACATTGTAGGCAAAAAGGAAGAACATTAAAATACCAACATCTAAAATCAGACAAATAAGGAAATAAATCTAGTTACTTACAAAATTTAAATTATTAACATAATGTGGCTATACCAGGGCCACTAAGGGAAAAGAGGAATCTTAAGTCTTCCAATTACATTGTAGGGATCTTGAATTGAAATTAGATGGTGGTCTAAAGACCATTGTCACTCAAACTATGATTGATCTTGCATACTAACTACATAGCTTACTTTATTGACATCACACTATGGTTAGGGTTTACTATACTAAGGGGTTTTTCCTAATTACAACTCTCTCAAAGGTGCAAATGTGAGTATACTAAAATGAGTCCCCTTCCATCCTCTTTTTGTTATATTGGTTTATTTTCAATGAATCTAAACATGTAGGGACTTTAGTGTTAGTAGAGTTGTACGTTGAATTACAATTACAAAACCAAATCCCTTATCCTGAATTCAATATAATTATCTATTAGGGCACCTATTGATAATATTTCTTAGGTCAAATTCACCACAATATATTGGCTAAAGTTGTGTTATCAATCTCACCAAATTTGGTATGATATTGTATACATATATGTATCACTATCCTGTATTATTTCACTGTTTACACAAGTTTTAATTGTCATCTAAGAATATACTAAATGCTACTATTCTCATCAATAATTCCATATTCCACATCTCCTAGTCATAAATGACTTATGAATTCATCCTTAGGTTTTAGGTTTACAAATAGGTAGGTGTGGAACCATTGTTAGGATCTTGTCAAAGTTTATTTATTCACTCTTACAACTATCTCCTACTGAAGGTATAAATCATAATCACTTTTCTTATCATTCCTCATGGCTTCTAATCCTCTTATCAATTAACTTTGATACCTAAACCTTTAGTTTTTATTATGTTGATTGCCTCATCACAAGTTTACTTTCTCTACATTGTAGGGTTATAATTGATCCAATAATTTCAATACTAGAGTCTACGAGTATTCACTTGATAGTCAAAAGTTAGTATTACTCATGCTTATAAAATGAGCCTCCTAACATAAATAGGCTCACATAACCCTAAATTAGAAGTTTTCATTTTCTATCTTACTAGTTCAATACTGTATGTTACACACTTCTCATCATTTAATTATCTTCTTACTGCCATAATTAGATAGATTTATTACCCAATTATGGTTCTATCACTCATAGTCACCTGAGATGCTCTTATTTTTTTTCTGTTCCTAACCAAATTTCCCATTGAATTAGCTTCTTGCATTTATAATTCTATAGTTCAATTTTTCCAAAGGTTACTTGCAAATTTCAATTGAGCTCTTGTGTGCTTTCCAAGGATTACTGGAACAATACATTTTAACACTGTAATAGTTTAGAGGTACCCCAATATCTTTATAACATGGTATACCTTTCAAGTGTTACCTTATTATTTACTCACCATTCATTTGCCTATTCAATATTTTAATCTAAAGGTACAAACTTAAATTATGAACATCATAGGCTACCTTTTCTTATGTGGTAATGACTAAATCAATGCTAGTCTTCTTGATCACCTTCATCCTCAATATGAATTACAGTTAGTGTAGATAGTTAATTATTATTACACTTTACTTAAGTTTACTTAGGTTAAATGCATTATTTATTATTTTCCATATAGACACCTAGAAGTATGTGTAGTTATATGAGTTGTTGACAACATAGGAGTTTGTATATTCAACTGAGTTGTCATGTAGACAACATAGTTGTTTCTACTCTAATTAAGCACATGGTGTCTACAACATCTCTTTGTGAGACACACCTATGTAATCTTATCCTCTCATCATTGCACTAAATTTTGTGCTCAATGGAGGATAATACACTCTTGGTGGACATGTGCTTAGTTGTGAGGCTTATCACTTTGCTAAATTCTAGTCATTCTAGATGCCTTTATATACGGGAACTTCTAGTGTGCATACACATATGATATTCATTCTCATTATTGTTATTACGATCATCCATTATTGGTTCATGTTGTGTTAGTGCTTGAGCTTCTTGATCATGATTATATTTTGACCTAAGGAAAATTCTTAGATAGTATTAGAGCTGAGGGAGCTTCTATTCACATAGCCATTGGAGACCATTTTTGCTTCACCTCTTAGAGGGCCTCAATTCAGATCCAGAGTATCTATAGCTATTAGGAGCATCTAGAGCCAAAGAGAATCTCACCATTGCATCTTAAGCATCAGTTCAATAAGTTTTGACTATAATTTTGCCTATCCTAGGCCATAGTCAAATTTGAGGTAAATTTTTTTTGCAAGCTAGAACTCAAAGGCCTAATTTGTGAAATTGGTATGATCTTTTTACATCCATACATTTAATTTTTAGATATACATTTTTTATATTTGAATCTCTACAAAAAAAAATCTGGATGTACTATATTTTTTTCAAATTTTTTTTTTCCATTAGGCCTATAGGAGAGCATTTATTATAGGCAAACTGGGTGGTCAAATCCCAATGCCCACAAAATATTCTTTGGAATAATCCTCATAACTATCTGACTTTACAACATAACCTAATGAACCAAACTGATGACAATATTTACAAGATATTTGATAGACTTCCCATACCACAAACTGATAATTAATATTCTAGCAACTTCATAGCCGAGTCAATCTATGTGGATTTTGAATTTTATAAGACACTTTGCATTTGAACTAGGTGAATGTGGGACTAAAGTCCCACACCCATCCACTGGCAATACCTCCCATCATCTTCTGGAAACTCTTGTGAGCTCCCTATTCACCACCTCTGATGGCTTCTATTTCTCGGCAACCTTAGCACACTACATCTATCAGTGACCAAAAATTAGGCTAGCTTAGCCTATGCAACATCTCAATCTATTACACATCATTTAAATTGATAGAGCATCACCATGACTGTGCCTCTGGCTAGCACAATAGCTTGACTTTTGACATGTCTATAGGTGCCAACTTAGTTGACCATCCACATCATTGCTACCATGTACCCTATCTAGTCACTGACACATTAGCTATCTATACCTACCCAGTTAGCACTATCTATACAAATTTGTAGAGTCCATACTACCACATAAGCCAGGTGGGCCCTTTTTCGTTGACTTCTCCATTTCACTATCTCAATTTTGATGGTCATTTGACCATCACCAATAGGAAAAATTATAGTGTTGCAATAGCCATTTGGACATCAAATTTAAACTTACTATTTCTTATGAAAACCTCTCACCATATGTAATTTTGATGTGATAGTCCAACTTTGGGAGGCCATATCTTAGTCATCTAGACTCTAAATTAGGTGCAATTTATTTTTATGTAGGCTAGAATTTCCTAATTTTTTAATGGTGATATTATTTTCTAGTTTTGGTGCATAGATTTTATAGAAAAATCATTTTTTGGTGACTATACCTATCCAATATTACATTTTACAACTTCAAATGCTCTGTATGGGGTCATTTGGACACATTTTTAGGTTCCATTTGTTTTTAAAGTGCATAATTTTTCATCTACTTTCTAGATCTACAATAAGATAATAGGCTCATGTGGAAAAAATTACCACTTTTAGAAATAGGTCCTTTTTTGCATTGTATTGCTTTGATCAAACTTCAAAATTGTTGTATATCTGAGCTACATTGCTAAGTACTAGATTTGAACTCCAATAGGAGGTCTTACACAATAAAATTAGATGTCCACTTTTTTCCATTTTGACAAGTGGCCTATTGTAAACACACTACATATAAAGTGCCTAAAGCATTCATTTGTGAGGGTTCTTTGATTGAGCAAAAAAGGAGGTTGTGTCTTGTTTTTTGGTGTCTCCTTAATATTGTGCTCTTTCTTTTGCATTATGGGATTTTTTCTATGTTAACTCCACATAATTATGCTACGTGGAAAGAAAAGATAAAGGAATCATTATTTGAAAAAGGTTTACTACACTATGTGACTAGTGCAATAAAGAAACCTAATGATGATGTTGATGAGTATCATAAAGAAGACTGAGCATCAAAACAAGAAATGGCCCTAGGAACCTTGTTGAAGAATATCTCATATCCTATAAATTATTACATTACAAACCTTAACAATCCAATACAAGTCTGGGATAATCTTGAAGAATTGTATGGAATAGGAGATGAAGATATGGCCTACACTATTGAGGACAATCTTCTCAAATTGGATCCTAGGAATTTTGACAACATCAAAGATTATCTTACCCAAGTAGACACGTATAGGGCACAACTAAAGGATTGTGGTGCACCCATCAAGGATGGAAAGTTGATCAAACATGTGATGACTCATCTTCCTCTTGAATATGCCACTTTTGTTTTTAGTTGTAATACTCACAAGTTAAAAATGGGTAGTGCCCTTACTAATCCTTCATTCGAGTCATTTTTAGGAATCTTGGTCTTAGAACATGAAAATTTAGTGAGCATGGGAATTCTCCAATCTTCCAAAACCAAAGCCTTGGTAGTTAATCAAGGGAATCTAGGTGGTCAAAATTCCAACAAGAAACAAAAGCAGTGGAAGGCTAAACCATAAAATGACACACAACAATCTTCCTCTATGCATCAATCTTCCTTCACACAACCATCTTCCTCACAAAAAGGCAAGTCTTTTAACAAAATAAATAAGAAGGGAAACAACTTAAACAAAAGGGAGAAGAAAACTTGTGCCTACTGTAAGAAGAATGGTAATGATGAACATGATTGTAAGGATAAGAAAATTGACAAGTCGCTAAACTTAATGAGGAAACATGAAATTGATGTACCAAATGCTTGCAAGGATAAGGCATATTCAACCACTTCAAAAGGTTAGGGACAAGCTTTCATAGAAAGTACATATAATTCTAAGGAATTGGTTCTTGATTATGGAGCTAAAAATCATATGTGTGCTTCAAGGGAGCATTTTTCCTCTTTGAAACCATCAAATGTACCTTACATCTATGTGGGAAATGATACACAAGTGGAAGTTGAAGGAAAATAGAATGTTGAGTTGGAAAATGGCATCTTCAAGAATGTTCTTCATGTCCCCAACCTTAGCACAAACCTTATTTCAATCTACCAAATAACTCACTATGGATACGGAAACAAAGTGGAGTTCCTTCCTAATTCAATTGTGGTGAAAAATTTAAAAGATTATTCTATGGTGGAAATTGGAAAGGCTACTCATGAGACAAGACTTTATTCTTTTTCTCATTTTGTGAATATGTCCACTTCCCTTGCCTTGTTGACCCACTCAAATTTAAAAAGTAAACTATGGCATGAGAGGTTTGGACATCTCAATTACCACTAGTTTCAACAACTTAGAAACAAGGATATGGTCATAGGTCTACCTCAAGTCAAGTATTTAGAGGATGTATGTACAAGTTGTGAAGCAGACAAGCATCCTGAAGAGAAGTTCAACAAGAGGAAGTCTTGGAGAGCTACTATTGTTCTTGAACTAGTTCATAGTGATGTAGCTAGCCCATTTACAATACCCTCATTTGGAAAGGCTCACTATGTTCTCACCTTCATTGATGACTTTTCAGGCTACACTTGGGTTTTTTTTCTAGCTCATAAGAGTGAAGTGTTTGATAAGTTTATCACCTTCAAAGCTCAAGTTGAGAAATAATCAGGGAAAGCCATCAAGATTCTACAAATAGATAATGGAAGGGAATATGTGAACTCAAGGCTTATAGAATTTTTTACTCGTGAGGGTATTGATCTTCAACATTCACTTGCATACACTAGATAAAATAATGGTGTTGTTGAATGAAAGAATAGAACCCTTAAGGAGATGACCACTTGTATGCTTCAACATAAGTCTCTAGATCAAGTTTTTTAGGTAGAAGCCATGTGTTGTGCCAATTACATCCAAAATAGAAGTCCACATAAGGCCCTCAATGGAATTACACATTTTGAGGCTTGGATTGGAAGAAAACCATGCGTAAAACACTTTAAAGTTTTTGGTTGTCCAGCATGGACAAGGATACCTCCAAAAAAATAAAAGGCATTGGAACCTCAAAAAAAACCTTGTATATTTGTTGGATATCCTGACCAGATTAAGGCATATAAACTCATGCATCCAAAGACACAAGAAATATTCTTTAACAAGAGTGTTCACTTTGAAGAGACTTGTCCAAGTTTGGCTCTTTCAACTCCTCCTTCCTTCTTCATGGAAAGTGATGATAGTGACTTGGAAGATGACATTCCTTCAGCTTTGACTCATAGGACACCACCTTTGTAGAGTCCACAAATAGTTTAGGAAATTCCTTCTTCCTCTTCCACTAGACCTTGTTGGGTAGAATAGACACTTGATTTAGTAGGTTCATTTATGGGAAATGCTTTAGATACTAGGAGGGCAAGGTAACAACACAAATCATTTCCACATGCATATATTGCCATTGCTTCTAATCCATAGTCATTTAAGGAAGTATCAAGGGTTCCTAAATGGGACAAGGGCATGGAAGAAGAATATAATTCTTTAATGAAAAACAAAACTTGGGACTTAGTTCCTCTTCCTAAGGGAAGAACATTGGTTTGGTGTAAGTGGATCTATCAGACCAAGTTTTTATGAAATGGAAGTGTGGATAGGTATAAGGCTAGACTTTTTGCCAAAGGTTTCTCACAGGTTCCTTGTATTGACTATATTGTGACCTTTGCACCAGTAGCTAAGATGAACTTCATTTTTCTGACACTAGCTATTGTTATATATGGAGTAGCCTCAAGATTCATACAAGATTCTACTATGCTTATATATGCTATTAGAGCTTTTGCAATTCAAGAAGTGAGATGTATTCCAGGGTATAAACTATCACTTGAAGGTTTGGTAGGTAGGTTCACTGGTTTTGAGCTATCTAACTTTGATAATTACAAACCTAAAAAGATTGAATTTTCTTTCAAAGATAAGGTATCATTAAAGGAACCTGATGAGAAGAAGAAAAAGAAAAAGAAAAAGAAAAAGTATGTTTCCAGTGATAGTGATACAGATGAGGAGAGGATAAGCTTGCATAGGTGTTTCACATAAAAAGATGTAGACACCATGTGCTTAATTTATGGTTGGCAAGTTTAAAAAGTCTATCTATGGCCTTAAGAAGGCTCCTCAAGCTTGGTATGCCAAGATGGATTCCTTCCTACTCTCAGTAGGTTAATTTCTGTGATGATGATGGATTCCTTCCTTCATCGCACATGAGTTTGTGTGATGATGAGAGGATAAGATTACATAGGTGTTTCATGTAAAAATATGTAGACACCATGTGCTTAATTTATGGTTTGAAAGTTGAAAAAGTCTATCTATGGCCTTAATAAGGCTCCTCGAGCTTGGTATGCCAAGATGGATTCCTTCCTACTCTTAGCAGGATTCACTAGGTGTCATTCAGATTCAAATGTCTACATTCTTCAGAGGGATGACTCACACTTGATACTCATGCTTTATGTAGATGACTTGATTATTATAGTAAGTACTTCATCCATCATTTCTATTGTCAAGACTTCTTTGTAGGACATATTTTCTATGATAGACATGGGTTGACTTTATTATTTCCTTGGTATTAAGATCACATAATCTTCAGTTGGGATCACACTTTCACAACCTAAGTATGCTCTTGATTTACTTTCTCAATTTCACATGAGTGACTGCAAGTCTACACCTACTCCCTTTCTTTTAGGTGTTAAGTTAGAGGCCAAGTGTTCTACTCCACTTGTTGATGCTACTTGTATAGACAATTGGTTGGGAGTCTCATCTACTTGACACATACATGCTCTGACATAGCTTTTTTAGTTGGCATAGTCTTGCTTCATGCAAGAGCCACATGAGTGCAAGAGCCACATGAGCTTCATTGGAAGGTTGCTAAACACATCTTGTACTACATATAGGGTACACATACACATGGGATACACTATGCAGCAAGTACTAGACTTCATTGGTTGGTTATACAAACTTAGACTATGCAGGGGATCTTGATTCTTGTAAATCTACTTCAATTTATATGTTTCATCTTTGTTCTATCTCTATTTGTTGGTAGAGTAAGAAGCAAAATACTATTTCTCTTTCTTTAACTAAAGCTGAGTATTGAGGAGCTATCACTATGGCTACATAAGCTATTTGGTTATAGCATATTTTGAAGGAGTTTGGATTTGACATACCCAAACCTATAGTCATTCATTGTGATAATCAGAGTGCTATTGAGAACTCAAAACATCCATTTCAACATCAGTAGACCAAACATATTGAGGTTCATATGCACTATATCAGAGAGCTGATAAGTGAACAGGTTATTGCATTTCAGTATTGTCCTATAGAAGAGTTGGTTGTAAATATCTTCACCAAACCCTTCACTGAGGTCAAGTATCTTCATTTGCAAGATCTCTTTGGGGTGTAGTATATTCCACCAGGGGGGGTCACATGACTCTTCTCTTCTTTGTTGTACTTATTTCTCTTTTTGGGAGAGGGTTTTTCCCACAAGGTTTTCCCACAAGGTTTTCCCTCTTTCTCTATTTTTAGAGAGATTGCATTGCATTGCATTTCATTGTAGAGCATTGAATTTGTACATGGGTACCTAACATGGCCTAGTAGCCAGGACCCATCATGCATTTTCATCATAGCTTTTGTGAGCTTAAGTGCATTTCCCTAAGTTGTACTGAAGGGGGGTTGTTAGTGTAAATAATTAATTATTTTTATATTTTAATTAAGTTTACTTATGTTAAATGTATTATTTTATTATTTATCATATAGACATCTTTAAGTATGCATAGTTATATGAGTTGTCTTCTTGAAAACATAGGAGTTTGCATATTGAACTGAGTTGTCATGTATACAACACAATTATTTGTACTCTAATTGAGCACATGGTGTCTACAACATCTCTTTATGAGATAAACCTATGTAAGCTTATCCTCTCATGATCGCACTAACTTCTATGCTCAAGGACATGTGCTTAGTTGTGAGGCTTATAACTTTGCTAACTCCTAGTCATTCTAGATGCCTTTACATACATACACTCCTAGTGTGTATACACATATGATATTCATTCTCATTATTGTTATTATGATCATCCATTATTGGTCCATTTTGTGCTAGTGCTTGAGCTTCTTGATCTTGGTGTTATTTTTTCTTGAGAAAAATTCTTACAATTACAATTCTTATATGAGTGATCAGGTTAGGCATAATCTAACTTCTAATAGAAATGATGTGAAACACTTTCTCTTTGATTACTTGGTTATGTAATCATTTCCACTAATATGATTGGAAAATGTTTTAGGGTTCTTAACTTAGTTTTCCCCAAGGTGATCGCATTCAATATAATTTTGAATTCTTTATGAGATTATAATCTACCTTAATATAAATCTAATACTCTTACATTTAATCATTCATTTCAAGTCATTAAGACCAAGTTATCTAGTATGGTTAATCATTTACATTCATTAATATTGGTTCCAAGTTTTACTTAGGTTTAATTATCAGTGTTGCAGTTTAGAAAGAATATATTTTTTATTAAACTTTTTCAAGGGGAAATCCTTGCTTCATATAGAAAAATTTAAATGTCCACACCTAACATGGACCCATTGTTGCCCAAGTATTACAAACTGAGGGTTCAATACCAAAATGTCATGCCCAAAATAAAGGGGCAAAAAAACACAAACTTTTGTTTTTTATTATTATTTATTAATACACTATGTTAATACCAGTATGACTAAAGACACTTAAGATGCATAATATTTTCTAATGTTTCAAATTTCATTTCAGGTGTCGGTTAATCTCCTAGTTGAACCAGGTTTCATCTTTTTTAGGTCATACATTAAATTACCTCGATACTTGTTCCCAATGTTTAAAAATAGCTTCTTAAATTAATTAAAATCATGAATTGTTGAATATTAGATTATTCATGACTTAAATTTCATAGGTTAATTCAATATATTAATATCATTTTGACTTAGTCTCATTCCAATATATTATTGTTCCCAGTTTTAGTTTTAACTTTATCAAATCTATTTAGTCATAGAAATTAAATTCCTATTTAATTAAAGTTACTATTTCCTTATTTATTAAAACATCAATTACTATAATTATAGAAATCAAATTCACAAGGTTATTAAACATATTTAAATATTCAAACTAAAATTCAAACAAAATCTTCTAGCTATCTCTTATTTCCTTCTTTATTAAAACACCATTAACTATACAGGAATGATGTTACTACCTTTTAAAATTAAGAAATAACATTGTCAAAATAAAATAAAACTAAATAATACTAACACACTAACTTATCTTATACATACTAATAAACAAATTTTAAACTTCACTAAATTAAGACTAATTAGTTTAATACTATCAATCACATTCTATACATTACTATCATTAATTAAATCTTACATGGTAAAAATATACTTTTATTAAATTAAATTAATCTAGCACAATACTAATAAATTACTAATTCTATTTACCTTAAAATATTATATACACTAATCTAAAACTCATACTACATTAAATAATAACTAAACTAATTATAAATCTAACACCCAACAATTAAAACTTTATCTAACACTAAATTCTAATAACTAACCTTTACTAACACCTAAACTCTACTAACCCTACCCATCACCTAAGTTTCCTTACTAAAACTTTATGGGATAAGACTAGCCCTTGGAACATAGCCCAATGAGGCTACTTGTCCCCTTTGCCTATGTGCTAGGAAAGCTTTCAAAAAAGTGGCTCTAGAAATGGTTGAGGAGAAAGGTAAGTTAAAAGAGTTGCATTGAAAGCTTTGCTCCTTTTTTTCCTTTTCTAATAAAAACTATCTTATTACATCCACATTCATGGAGTACCTCCCAAGTCAACCTATCATCTACATGGGAATTAGTGTGCCTTTATTCCAACAGCCCTTTTTGACTTGCAAGTGAGTTTTTCTTTTGAAAGGAAAGTCCTTTGATGGGAGATGAGACCAATTAGAATATAAAGTTTAGTAGGTGAGGTAGGATAAGGGAGAAAATAGAATTATATATAGTTTTTTATAAATAATTTAATCTATAATCTATTTTCAACCATTTTATAAGTGCAAAAATTATTATTTGAATTTATGTGTAGGATATTTTTTTAAAAGAAAGATTCTTTCAAGAATATTCTTTGCTTCAAAGAGGATTAAAAATTTCTCATACAAAAGGTAGAAATCATTTTTGCTCTAGAAATTATAAATTTTCTCAAGGTTTTTTTTTTTTTTTTCTCTCTCAAGTGTTAAATTTTCTCATACAATTTATTTACATGGCAAAAGGAAATTTTGTTGTTTTCATTGTCTAGGATGAATGAGAACATAGTGTTTGATGTTATATTGATACACTTGAATATGAATATTTTTCTTCTCAATAATTTCTATAATAAAAATGAAATAGCAATTAAATAAATCGAACTTCCTTAACATAGTTTGGAATCAAATTTCATAACTCTATGTAACATCATTTCATCTTATCACTATTAAACATATGCATACACATTTGAGTCATAAAAAATATCATATGAAAGAAAATAGCTCATTTTTTTTCAACATATGTGGGCTAGCCACTTCTTATTCATTTTATTTACACAACTTATTCAAGGACTCCCTTGGGAAGAAATCAGTTAATAAAACCTGAGATCATAGTCATTTCAGAAAAAAGGTTAACAATAAATCTTTACAACATGATCATTATTTCAATGAGAAGTCTTGCAAACATTTGAATTGAAACAACAACTTTGAATTCTTACTTGGTCCCTTATCTAGTTAGCCAGTACAAAAAAAAGTACAAATTACATCAAGGTAACCATGGAGAAACCAAAAACTAACTAGGAAATAAACATATTTAACAAAAAGATACATTCAACCAAATAATCCCATCCCAAGTTTGCACAATAGGTTCATTATCGAACCAGACTAGGGAGAAGGTGCATTTTTCTAGGGTAGGAGAAGTCAGTCACAACACTATAATAGATGCCCCTTCTGAGGCTATAATCATAAGAACTTATGTTCTTTTTCTTGTTAATTTTCAATACACAAAATTATTTGTACTGATGATTAGGGTTCCATATTACCCTACTTTCTCCCTCTCCTGATAACAAGGAGAGACTCTACACTACCTAGAGTCCAACTAAAGCCCTCCTCCCATACATGGCCACTTCTGCTCTATTTGAGGGTGAGTAATGCAAACACAACCCTTATAGTTTTCCTCATAAAATAAAATTTAAAATACAAAAATTAAACAATTAAGAACTCATCACAATCTCATTCCTTACGTGTTTCATCATACATTAGAATACACACACATGCAGATAGCCTACTTAAGTAATAGAAACACAACATGAAGACATAAGCTTGAAGGGTTCCTACCTTCAAAAATGGTTATGGAAACTAAAATTTTGAGAAGAGCTATCCCTTCTTCCTCCTTTAGTCCTGACTTTAATCTCTCTAAAATTAGAGATTGCGTGAACACTCTTCAACCCTCAAATTTGCAACTAAATAGGCTCCTAACTAAACCACCTAAAAATTGCAATAACTCTAGACTTGACTAAGGCCTTCTGGGATCTTCTAACTTGATCCTATCATTAATGCAAACTTTATGGTAGAATATAAACTTGTCAGACTCATACATATACGCATACATATACCCCCTAGACACTTGGTTTTCATCAATTTTGGCCTCTAGGACCATTTTAGGACCTATTAATTTGTCTTGAAATATTTGAACCTTTAAAAACCTAAGAATGACACCTTTCTATAAACCATAATTATGTTAATTAATCTAGGCTACCATCTAATTAGCCTTATGTTACTTAATCAATCTTAGATTATCAAGTTACTTGGCTGACCCTTATTATCATGTTAATACACATATACAAATTACAAGTGTCAAATGACAACACAATATTCACAGTTACATAACATTAAACATTTTACAATTACAAAATGATACACACATTTCTATTATGATACAAATAAAATACAATATAACGAGGTCTGCATCTCTTCATTAGACTCAACCTTAGTTTCATAGGTTGAACATAGTGTCCATTATCAATTCTCTATTAATTCTCATGGTTAATAGTCTTGCACACTCAATACACACATCAGTAGCTCGAGAAAAAAATTGCATGCATATATTTATAACTCATTTGGATAATCACATTAATAAAAAAATCAACTTTTATTTAAATAATTCTTTCTCATTTCTACACACATTTAATCATCACTAATTGAATGATCAGTATAACATAACCTATTCATTAATTCAAAATAAAATACTAGAATAATCATCATTAAGCATGCATATATTTAAACATCATAAACATCATCAATAGGACCTTCTAAATTATCTGAGTGCATATAACCTAATCATTAAGGTACCATACTCAACATCATCATTATAAGGTGAAAAAACTCATATTATTGTTAGTGAAATTTAATGTTTAACTAATCAAGATAATATAGTAGTTCTCAAATCATGGAGTATTTAAAACATGAATATAGTATTTAAAACATGAATATATCAACTAATCTCAATTTCCATTAGGACATCTAAACCATAAAACATTACTTCATATCCATTCCAATCTCCTAAAATAGATTTAACAGAGAAATTCATATTTAATAACTACATGTAAGGAGAGACTTTATAGGTTATAGAATTAGGTGTTGGATAGGCCAACTTCACCTTAGCCACAATTCTAAGGAATAAAAGAGAATGGTTAGAATTGTAGGATAAATATGAGAAACTTTTAGTTGTCTGCAATAAAGAAGTCTAAAAGGTAATTGAACTAGAAAATAAATTGATGGGACACAAAGGGAAATCTATTAGGCCTAGGATCACTTATCGTTATCTACTAGTGGAGCTATTTAAATCTACTCCTCTTATTGAGATTCTAGACACACCGTAGAAACCTTAGTATTACACATCAAAGGATTTTGAAGAAGAAAAGAGTAAATTATGGGTGTTGCATGTAGAGTTAGAGATCCAATATGAGGATAGGTTAAGAAAATCCATCATGTATTTAGTTGATAAAATTGATTGGCCAACTTTATATGAGCAATTAATAAAAGTAATAAATATATGGAATGAGCTGAAAGAAAATGATGATTCCCTAAAGCCAATTGTCAACAAATGGAGTAGAAGGAATAAAAGTGTTACTCTTTTATGTTTTTGTATTATTAGTTTATCCTATGAGTATATATAAAAGACTTATGATCTGACCAATGATCTATTAGAGTTTGATGATAAAAGAATTGTATTATGAAAGAGGATCATAAATAATCTTAACAAGTGTAAGAGTATTAATTTTGAACTCTTCCCCCATGCCATAGATAAAAAGGATAAGTTAAAAAATAAAGAGGAATAGGACCAATAATTGAATGACCTATTATGCCTTCGAGTGAATAAGGTCATAAATGAGAAAGGAAATGCATGGTAGGAAAATACAAATGAAGAAGTTGTAAAAGTGCAATTATTTTATGATTCTTTAAGAACAGATTTTATTGAGATTAATAAATTAGGGGAATATGTGATGAGGAAGCAGTATGATATTCTAAATTTTATTTGGCTAGATGACACACTTATTGACAAGTGGATGATAGATTTGTTTCATGCAAAGCAATTAGAATATGGTGAAACTAATGATGAAATGGAACAGGATGAAGTACATATAATTAACACAAGAGTAAGTGTAGAAGTGGACAAGGATAAACAACCAACTACTATTACAATAATAGGGACCCAAATAGATGACTTGGAAATAGAATAGCTGATGATAACTATCAATTTGTCAATACAAGATGACAAGGATGGAGTACCTTAGGTTCAACTCAGCCTTCAAGTACAAGAACAAGGCTCATCACATGCAAACCCAATGATCACACACTCTAAGGAAGAACAACAATAATAGGGCCAATCATAAAATCCTTACCAATGAAAAGTGTAATAGAAAGTGGTCCAAACTAAAGAATAGTCATGATGAAAGACATTTTGTTGCACCAATTTTTCTTTTTTGTGATAGTAACATTGTAAATATATTTTTTGCCTTAAGGATAGCTGTCAGTATTCTCTATGCCTAAATCTTGTTGCATCTCACACTATATAAGTGAGATTCCAAGGCTAGAGAAAGGGTCTGAGTCTTTGTGTAACTTTTAGTTTTGCCATAATATACTTAGTCCATTACTTGATGCAAGTTCTATGATGTGTTTCTTTGCAAATCTAAGAATACATTAATTTTCTAGGATGGTAGTGTGTTATCCTGAATTGCTTTAAGTTCCATTCCAATGTTATAAAATTCTCAAAGAGAATTAATACAAAGATGAACTGTCCCCACATATTTTCTCTTTAAATCTCATCTCCATCTTTATATCAAGTTATTTTGAGATTATATGAGCAATGCTTGCACAATTTAATATACTAGGATAAGTTGTATTCAATTCATTATTTCTTTTTATTCAATTAATTGATTAAATGCTTCAATGAATGTGATAGGATATCCAGATAGTAAGAAGGATATATGTAAGAATGATTTTTAGGAAGAATAGTTGATAATATTGATTGTAATGTAGTCAATTAGGTCAAGAAATTGGATAGACTCTTAATCCAAATGGATGAGGTACTGATCAATTACTTTAGTTTGCATATGAAGAAACCATGGATAAGAATCAAGCTTAAAATCAAATCAATTTTGTTTTAAATATAAGAATAATGTCATAGCTAGTCAATATCTATTTACATTTAACATTTGAGTCTTAGTTAGCTACTTTTACCCAAAACTATATCTAGATCTGAGAAGAATTGTGAACAATCTACTATACGGGATGAATATTATTGTAAAATGTCATAGATGAATGAGATTTGAATTTAGTATAAATTTGTAAAGCCTTTTATCCCTCAGGTGTGTTGACATTAGATTCAAGATTGTTATTAGTGACACACACTTTTTCAAAGAGATAGTATCTAATGAGCATATTGCATAGTAAATAGTGTTAGCCAAGCATTTTAGGCTTTGCTGGGTTCAAGGAACATTATTTAGTTTGCACTAAGTAGTTTGTACCAAGTTGGTGATCAACAGTGTATGCCAAGTTTCTTAGTGCAAACCAAATTATGTAGTGCTTACCGAGTTCATAGTTATAGTCATGTAAATCTAGTGTTGGCTGAGGCACTCAATGTTAACTAAGTGATTCAATATATATAGAGCTCATTGTTATAGCATTGACCAATCTATGCAATGTGAATCAAGTGATTTAGTTTATATGTTGAGTTTCATAGTATTCATCGTGTCACCAGTGCAGACTAAGTTTAGACAACTTAGAAGTGACCAGTATGGATCAAGCTTCTACATCAACTAAATGCATGATGATACCAAGCATTGACAGTGGATTTCAAGTATCAAAACCTCACTAAACTAGTCTTTAGAAACCTGAGTTCCTATATTTGGGCCGACTTTGTGTATTTTTTGTAAACTTGTATTGTAGCCAACTTTGTTGAATTCTAATTTGGATTGATATATATGTCATATATTCTATCACACCCAATATATAATATGGAAGTAATGTAACAAGGAGAGAAGAACAAAAGTGCAAAGTAAAAAGGGCTACAATAGTATAAGGAACAATAAAGATTTATCTATCACAACAAGGTGATCATTACACTCAAAGGAATCTCACTCAACAAACCAAGTTGTAGATCAAAGATCAACAACTCTTTCATCCTAATGAGTGTATCAGTTAATTCCTTTCACAAGGTAGACTTGACAATCTTTTGTGAATTTCTTTACCAAGTGCATACTTCATTATATTTTTATAAATCCTTTTGCAAGCTGGACCTAGCAGTCCTTATTTCTCCTAATAGGGTAGATCATCATAAGTGATCATTGTAAGCCTTAAAAAGTTAACTCTATATTGCAATAGTAAAGCTTCTGGGTATCATCCCCACCCTAGTTTTACTTTCTATTTGGAAGGTTTCTGAGTGACAATATTGTCTGTCAAAAGTGTTATGAATGTTTTGATGCTTTCAGTTTGATCATAATATACAAGAAGGATTAATTGCAAATAAAGGATTAATTTTTATAGGTCACTGATTCACCCCTCCTCTCTCAGTAACTTAGCCTTTCACATATATTTCCAATAATTAGTATTAGAGAATTGTGGTTCTCAAGAAAGAAGTTTAATAGCTTGAACAAAGATCAGAGGCTATGGAGGTATTTTGACTTGATAAGGCTATTAACAATGAGAAGTTAGATTTGGAATTGGCCATTGGAAAACTCAAGAAAGAACAGGAGCCACTCTCTCAATCCCTAAAAATGAGAAAAGATCTTGTAATCCAGATGAATGGCAAACTCTACATTGAAGAAAGAATTGAAGACATCCATTCAAGCAATTCAGATGAAGCCAATGAAGCAATAAAAGAACTATTAAATAAAAATGGTAACCTTCAAGAAGAAGTAAGAAAACTAAGAAGAGAACAAGAAATTCAGTTAGTAAGATTGTGTGAAGTCATGGAAGAAAAAAATAAAATAAAAGAAGAGATAGAAGGAAAGAACAATGAAATTCAACATCTATCCCTTTAGCAAGAAGACTTCATTAATCAGTTCACTAATGCAAATGAAGATATCATTGATATAAGATCAGAAAATGAAAGATTGTTGAATGACCTAAATAGTAAAAATAAAACCAATGAGAGGATGAAAAAATCTCAAGCATACATGAATCAATTGAATATGCCAAAAAGAAAAAGCAAGAATTGGATATACAGAAGAATGTGAACAAGTTAAACTTTAAGAAACCCCCCCAAGAAAATGATATAAAATATCGGCGAATATTTCATTATTTTGAAAAACCAAATTATTTTTATTAATGAATATTGAATTTTTTTATTTTAAATATTATTTACATTGGCAATTATTTTGGAATAATAATTTTTGAGTAGAAAACATTTGAAAATCTCAATAATAAAAGGAAGTTTGCTAATCGTTATGGAATATTACAAATCAAAATTGAACATGTTTTATCTCAAAGAAATTATGAGGATAATTACATTATATTTTGAATCAATAGTGAAAACTAAATATTGGTGATATATCCCTAAAGTAACTTATAATTATAATAATTATTTGTGAATTAATTTTAATTTCTCTAATAGTATATAATATTTAGGTGAAACAAATCTAATAATGTATTGAATATTTTGGTCAATCTTTTAGTTTAAAGTTTTTAATAAAATAAGTTATTAAGTGATTTTAAATATTTTAAAACTAAATTTAATAAAAATTTGGTGATTTAGGTTACATTAAATATTAAATTATTAGCCAAATTACTAGCAATTTTTTTTCTAAAATTAGTCAATTTGCGAATATTAGCCACTATAAAATACCTTGAAGGTGAATCATCCAAGCAAGGAGCTCAAAAGAATCAAAGACTTGCTTGCAGTCACTGTGGTAATATAGATCATACATCAAACAAGTGTTGGAGAAATGGGAAAGGTAAACTCAATAGAAAATGTTACAATTGTAATCAACTGATGAATGCAAAGAGAAACCTAAATTTGAAGGCAAATGTCACAAATGTAAGAAGCATGGGCACAAATCTTCATAATGCAAAACTAAGATATTAATCCCAACAAAATAGATTGTAAAAGCTATATTTGGCTAGGACCATAGCTCTTGGTGAAGATGTCATTACTATGGAGAATTCGGACACATTGGAATGAATTGTGTAAAACATCACATGAGGACAATAGACATTAGCAGAAGATATTTCATTTGTATAAAACTTGGTCATCTTGCCAAGAACTATATGAATAATAGAAGAACTATAGATTCCAAAATCTTCTGAGAATGGAAATTTGAGCAATAATAAAAATTTCACTCAAGAATTTGGTTACTCATGCATTTCCACTTGATTTCTCACAAGGAGAACTAGAACTAGGATTCTAAAGAAGACATCTCACATCATTTCCAGTAAGCAAAGTGAAAGATCCATATCAGCATTCAAGATGAAAAATGATTACAAACCATTCAAAAAGATGGCAATCATTATTGAATTAGGTCAGGTTACATACCTTATTGAGTGAGGTCAGGTTGCAAGACCCTGTCAAGAAAGGTTGGGAGCTACTAAAATTGTGGTATGGTTACCAAGTCATGGATGAATCTACCAAGAACTTAATGCAAGTGAAGTGGAAGATAGTATATCATTTGAGTGAATAATTGTACTAGGCATTTATAGTGATCAAAAGGTGAAATTTGATAAAAAGGGAAAAATTGAAGTCATTTGTCATCACAAATTTTTCAGAGCTATTTGTACAAAGCAATTTCTAAGCATCTGAGCAATCTGAGCATATTACTATTGAATATTTCCATATCTTTGAAAAACCTACCAAGAAAATGGCATCCTCTAGTAGCAAGACTAAGAAAGGGTTAGAGATGTTAGTTTGAGGAGTGGAATGGAAGGCACTAGACTTTAAGCTAAGTCTGGTAGTTGCAGAAACCTTAGATCCAATTGGAGTTCAATCACAAATTTCATTCAAGGTATTATTGATTAATGAAATTCATTCACATTTTTGGTGTGCTATTAAAGATATTGGAACTATAGAAATGGATGAATCCTTGAGAGAATTGTGTGTGAATGGTGTGTTAAAACTAGAGCATCAACACCTTGAAGTGAAGGGTTTGACTCACATTCTATGCATGCCATGAGATTTTCAGATCAAATGGATAAGAATTATCCTTAGATGTGTGCATAATGGTTAGAGAAACCTATTGTGATAATAAAGAAGATGATCCATAGGATCACTAGTCTTCCTATGTTGGAAATATCTAAAGTGACCAAAACTCTAAGTCAACTTGAGCTAGAAAAGAAAACCCTACCCAAGTGGGATGGAAGGGGAATGAAGATCTGTTGTGTTGTAGATATAGAATTGATTTTTAGGATACATATCATCACACACATAATATATACCTTGAGTAGAATCAATAGTGTATCGTGTGAAGTAGTGGATTTCACATACAAAGTGGTCAAGAATAACATGTCACTTGACCTTGTTGAGTTGATGTTGAATCAGTTCAACAAAAATATGAGAGTATAAGAACTTCAAAGAACAATCCTTGTAAGTTTAGTTCACTCCTATCTTATCTATTTTTCTATATACACAAGTTCTTACCATCTAATGGTACATTCATATGGAGGAAGGATGTACCTATTCTTTATCAAATTAATGAATATATATCTAAAATGGGAGAAAACTATACTAGTATTATGAATAACTACTTTGATGCAGTTAAGGATAAGATGAATAATAGATATAGGATACCAAAGAAACTTGTTGATGACTATAAAGACGATATTTGTGTTATGGTTGATAGTGATAAAGTGTGTATACAAGCAGTTAGATGAAGAATTGTATCGGTCAAGCCTCTAGGTTATGAGGTTAACATTGATGAAACAAAGAAGATTATTGAAGCATTGTTAAATGAGCCAGTTGAGCCAAAAGCTACACATTTTGGCACTTATGATGAATAATGGAAAGAATAGAACTATAAATAAAACTCTCTCAATCAGTCAACAAAGGAAAGAAGAGAATTGCAAAATTGAAAATTATCTCCACTCTTCTATTGACTGAAGGCAAAGGAGATGACATTGAGGAAGATGAAGTAAAAGATGAAGGAAAGTTAGAAGAAGAACCTATACAGAAGAAAGGTAAGGTTATTATAACCAAACCTGCCAAACCATCTATTGTTGTGTTTATAAGGAGGACATCTAGGAAGAAACAAAAGGTGGGTGAAGAAGCAAAGGATATAATTCCCAAGAAGCCTCTACTAACCTTTCAGAAAAGATTGAAAGAAATAGATTCAGAAGCCAACATAACAAAATTCAAAGTATAAAGGTATGAAACCAAGACTATAGAGGAGAAGAAGCAAGTTAAAGACATAGTCATATCTAAATTAGGAAAATAGAAATATTCTCCAAATCAACTTACTCAACAGATTCCAAATGAGATACTGGAAAAGATAAAGCCAAGATGGGATCATGAAAGACAAACTACTAAACATATATGAGCTGACCTTGAGGCAACTCATGTTGAGCCTAAGTGACAAGGAAGTAAAAGAATCCTTAAAGAAGAATCAAGAAGAGCTTACCTTGAATTTTAATACCTATCTAATATTAATCAATGACATTGAACATGTGGTAAGGAATGCCACCAATAGATGGAAGAAGATTTACAATCTTCACAAATAGAGTGGCTTTATTGTTAATGTTAGTGAGAAGGAAGATGATGCTGAACATGAAAAACATGAGTAAATTTTTTATGAAGAAGTAACATGTTATGATAACATAGATAATGAGGAATAGGAAGGAATAGGAAGCTACCAAGGAATATTTACCTAAAGTTTAGAGCATTGAGGAGATTGACCTAGAGAAAATTATAGTAGCGGTCATAGCCTTAATTCCTCATTCTTTGAGCAAAGCATTGAAAACATTTAGCTTAGTAAAAGCTACTGCAGAATTGGTTGTGTCAAACATTGTAAGTATAAGCACTCAATCAATTTTTGAACTTGTTTAGCTTAGTACTTCATTGACAGAAGTGACAAGCACTTCATCTATTGAGCAGTCAACACTTCCTCCTCCATTGGTTTTGGTTACACAAGGTATTTCTTCAATAAGTGCAATATCTACTTTTTTAGCCACCCTTACTATTTCTACCATTATTTCCTTTCCTAGCATGCAAATAATAAGTACAAGGACACTTTAGACCAAGACTCAACCAAGTACAAAATTTTTGAGTAAAGACAAAGAGAAGGAAGAGTAAATTGATCTTGATGAGGATATTGTTATTTTGAATTTAGACATGTCCAATCTTAATCCTAATCAAATGCATATATTAGGAGAGCTACTTTAGAATAAAGCTAAGAAGAAGAGGCTTATAGAAGAAAGGATTAAAGAATTTCAAGTGCTTGAAGATGCTAGGAACATTCTTGCAAAGGCACTCAACATAGAGGTTGACACTTCTCAACCAAGGTTGATTTAGTTAGTAGAGGTAGTCCAAAAATTCAATGAATATTTAAATGGATAGGAGAAATTGTTGCAAAGAGTGGAGAAGAAATTTGAGAATAAAGTTTTGGAGCTAATTAAATAAAAGATTGTAATTCATCAAGTAGATCTTTCTACTAGTCTAAGCTCATTGGAGACCTCTTGCAACAATTTGACTTCATTATTTGGTAAACTCTGTGATACGTCAATTTTCACCAAGGAAATCAAAGATAAACTTTCAAAGATTGATGAAGATCTAAAGGAAAGTGCATAGAACTTGCAACTTGACCCGAGTTATAGCTCTACCCACTACAAAAAGATCATATTTTTAACTAATATGTAGGCAGAATTGCTAAGAGAAGAAGCTAGAATAAGAGCTATACTAGTAAACATAGAGGGCATGATTCTCCTAAACATGGATGCATTGGAGAAACATATTGCACATAATAAAAACCTCATCCATGATAAAAACTTCACAATTGAAGATCACATGATAGAACTTTTAGCAAAAGTTCAAGTTGTATTGCACAAATGCAAGGTGTTACAAGAAAATTGGGACAAGACAATGGCACTGATTCTAAAGGTATATTCAGATTTCTTGTCACATTTTGGCATTACTGTATAGTATATAGCATACATCTTTGGCATTAATGTCAAAAAGGGGGAGAAGATGTATATTGTGAAGGTAAGAAGATATAATATAAGATGTAGTATACACAAAAAATGTATATATCAAATGTGAAAATATGTAAACTATATTATATGTATGTATGTATGTATTTATGTATGTATGTATGAGGAGAATGATCATATCATACATGTACAGATACTCAGAGAAACATCTCTTACAAGAGAAATTTTGAAAAATCCCAAAAATAGAGTACCCTATGAAGTTGGAGACACAAGATGATGAATAATAGATGTTCTTGAACTTTTTGAATTCAGTTTTAACTGATATGTGTTTTTGTCACTAATGCTAAAGGGGGAGATTGTTGACATTACAGTCAAGTTTTTTGTTAGTGATAGATACTTATTTAGAGAGATAGTATCTATCAAGAATATTTCATAGTGAATAGTGTTAACCAAACATTTTAGGCTTTACTGAGTTCAAGGAACATTATTGAGTTTGCACTGAGTAGTTTCTACCAAGTTGGTGATCAACAATGTAAACTAAGCATCTTAGTGTATGCCAAGTTTCTCAGTACAAACTAAGTTGTGTAGTACTTAACAAGTTCATAGTTATAGTGATGTGAATTTAGTGTTGACCAAGCCATTTATTATTAACCAAGTAATTCAATTTATATTGGGCTCATTATGATAGCATTGACTGAGCTATACAGTGTGAATCAAGTGATTCAATTTATATGCCAAGTTTCATAGTATTCACCGAGTCACCAGTACAGACTAAGTTAAGACTACTTGGAAGTAATCGGTATGGACTGAGCTTCTACATCTACCGAATACATGATGATGTTGAGCATTGATAGTAGATACCAAGTATCAAAACCTCACTAACTGAGTCTTTAGAACCTAAGTTCCTATAGTTGGGCCAAATTTGAGCATTTTGTGTAAACTTGTATTGTAGCCAACTTTCTTGAATTATAATTTGGATTTTCTTATATGTAATATATTTGATCACATCCAATATATAGTATGGAAGTAATGTAACAACCAGAGAAGGAAAAAAGTGGAAAGTCAAAAAGGGTATAGTAGTATAATAAGCAACAAAGATTTATCTATCACAACAAGGTGATCATTACACTCAAAGGAATCTCACTCAGAAAACCAAGTTGTAGCTCAGAGATCATCCACTATTTCATCCTAATAGGTGGATTAGTTAAATCATTTCACAAGGTAGACTTAAAAATCTTTTGGAAATCCTTTCTCTAGGGAGGTCTAGGACTTCTTGAGCCAAGACTTAGGGATTAGCTGGTGCATGCTAGAGAATCTCCTGGATTTTTTTTGCCAATGGAAATCCTTGTTCTATTCCCCTATTTTGTAGGATTTAGGTACCTGGATCTTACCCCACTTCTGCTAGAGCATATGGAAGGAGAGAAATAATATAATCTTCAAAGACAGAGAGGAACCTACCATTGTTCTTGGGAAAAAGATTAACAAAAATATAAAGGAAAACTACCTAGTAAGGAAGGGGGGAGATATCGAAATGGGCGGTAGGAAAATGGAGAAGGAAAAAGAAATATTGTTAAAAAGACCGAAAGCCAAGTGGCTTTCCCCCCCATAAGAATGGCATAAAGCCAATTTTGATGGGGCCTAAAAGGGAAATGTTTGCTCCTCATGATGTGGAGGCATTATTAGAAATGAATTCGGGGATGGAGTTGTGGCCTTCTCTCTCCCACTTGGATTCTAAACTAATCACTTCACGAAAGCAAGTGCGGCTTTTCATGTGGTGAATCTGGCTTTTGAAGTTGGAGTTACCAATTTATGGCTTGAAGGGCACTCGAATAATATTATTAAAAGTTTAAATGGAAAATCTCATTATTCATCATCGATTACAAATCTTATTAATGAGACAGGTGAGACTCTTGCTAAATTTGAAAGAGTCTATGTCACTCATGTTTTCTGGGAAGCTAACCCAATGATAGATTGGTTTGCAAATAATGGTGTCCAATTTGACTGAAAAATGACCTGGCAACTGGGAAAGAGTTTTTTGGCAAATGTTAAGAGTTTGATCAAGCTGGATAAGATCCAAGGGAGTATGGAGGAGATCAATCTACTATTATGAATAGGAAAGGCTTATGGGGAAAGGGTAAAACTCATAAAGGCTGCATTGGTAAATGCAAGAAGTGGGAATTATTACATTTTATTTGGCATGCTTCATGGGTCTTTTGTTGCATTTATAATCTGAGCAAAGACGAGGACTATTTTTTCAGCTACCCTCAAAGACACAGAGAACCCTATTAGGTGGTGAGGCTTTAGAGAGATGTGCTTAAGAGAATTGTGGGAGAGAAAAGTACTAAAATGGTGGGAGAAAGGTATATAAAAGAACTGGTGGGAAAAATGGAGAAAAGGAGAAGCAGGTAAAAAGTTTGGGAGAAGCTGGTTCAGGGTAGGATTTCAAGGTATATCATGAAGCTACATGGCTAGGACCAAAATGCAACTGACAACATGGTCAATTCATGGAAGGATGGTAGAATCAAGGTGAATGGGATAGCTTTTCTGATAATGGAGGAGGTGATCTTGGCTGTGACTGAGATTCCAATGGTGGGCTTTAAGTTCTTTAGGGATAAAAAGCTTTTGGCTAGTGTTGTGAATGACTTATCCAACAACCTTAAGGAGTTGAATGCCCTAAAAAAAGTGACATGTTTTATGATTGGAGTCTATAATGAAGATTTGGAGGTATGTTCTATGTTTTTTCATTGAGTATATAACTCTTGACCCTAGGTTTGATCGTGTTCGCACCCACCATTTTGTTCTTCTAAATCATTTTCATCATGATAGAAAAGTTTCTTGCCCTTTCTATTTGTTGAATTCTATGAGTAAGGTGGTGTCAAGCTTCAAAAAGAAACCCTCTGCTAACCTTTCTCTACATGAGGGGTTGTTACTGCACATCTATGAGCACTTCAAGGCTTAGACAATTAGTAACATCTTGTTGTAGGTTGGGAATGAGGAAATCGAAAGCTCAAGCTATTCCTCTGACTCAGATGATATTCAAAGAATTAGTTCTAAGGAAGGAGGGCTTACCTTTGTGGGTAAAAAAGCTTCGCCAAATGTTAAGAAGTCTCCCTCCCCCATCATCCCTAGAAGAATTAGCCCTAGAGATCATGGTCAAAAGGAGATTGAGAAGGAGGAACATGACACCTTTGATGAAGAGGAGGCGATGGAGTTTGAAGATGAGGAAAAGGAAAGGCAAGAGGAAAAAATGGATTCTCAAGGTGGGAAGAAATGCAAGATGGTGGGCATGGAGGATGAGAGGTTGTAGCAGGACCTAAACTCTTCCTCGATCCCTCTCTCCCCTATGCACCCCTAGGCCCATCCAAAGGAGCTGACTTAGGATAGTTTTGGAGCTGAGCATGGGGAGCTGCTAGCCAAAGATATGAGGAAATCATGGAGAAATTTTAATGTGAGGACCTCAAAAATGGGTATTTTTAGGGAAGTGATGAACCCCCAGATCCTGGTGCACAATTAGGAGGAACCACATCTTGAAGAGCTCATTAATCCTATGATTGTGGCTATCTCTAATAATGCCAGGGAATTTGGGATGAACCTCTTGAACAATGCTCGCAACAACATGATTGATAATTTCAAGTCAATCAAGTGGCCTTTTCACAAGCTAGAGGAGGTTAAGGAGAAGGTGGTTCAAATGGAAGGAGCCAGGAATCTTAAGGGCCTAGAGAAAGGGACAAACTATGATGATAGGCATAACCTAGTGGAAAGGAGTATCCACAATCTAGAAAATTATAATCACAATCTATCAAGCTAGATGATCTCACTGCTCAACTCGATCAATAACAACATTTTATCTTTAATTGAGTGGCTTAAAGATAGAGGCATGCAAGGGGATGTGGAAGGAAAAGGCAGGGGTAAAGCCAGATCTAATGAAGATAATACCACTAGTATCACCTTTTCTACTCTGGACTAGGAAGATCATAGGATTCACCAGTAGGAGGTCGAGGAGAACAAGATGGCATAGGAGGCTGAACAGGTCATGTAGGAGCTAGAAAGAAAGATCGAGGAGTAGTTCCTATTTTTTTCCTTTTTGGCTGGCTTTTCATTTTGGCTTTTGACCGTTTTGTTTTGTCTTTTTAGTTTGGCCTTTTCTTTGGCCTTTGTTTATATGGCTAAGCCTTGTGTTATTTCAGCCTTTAGACTTGTTTCTTTTGTGGTTGGGCTTCTAACGCTTATTTTTAGCCTAATTTGTATTAACTCTCGAGTTTCAAGATCCCTATAAAACCTGTTTATCTAATCAAAAACAATCTTTTGAAAATCTCTTTGTTGAGTGCATACTTCATTCTATGTTTATAAATCCTTTTGCAAGGTGGATCTAGTAGTCCTTATTGCTCCTAACATGAAAAATCATTAGAAGTGATCATTTTAAGCCTTAACATGCCAACATTATATTGTAGTACTAAAGCTCATGGGTATCATCCCCACCCTAGTTTTACTTTCTATTTGGAAGGTTTTTGGGTCACTGTATTGTGTGTCAAAAGTGTTATGAATGTTTTGATTCTTTAAGTTTTATATGCATTCAATTAGATCAAAATATACAAGAAGGATTAATTGCTAATAGAGGATTAAGTTTTATAGGTTAGTGATTCACCTCTCCCCTCTCATTAACTTAGCCTTTCACATATATTTCCAACAAGGTGCACCCACCTTGGTTTTGTAGAACCAAAAGAGTAGAAAATGTTCCATGATTTTATTGAAGTTGGGTCTAGATTTGAAGACCTATAGTTGTTTAATGGAAATAGCTAATCCTTAGGTTATTGTGATCTTCACCATCTTGGTATTAAGAATTTTTTACTTAGTAGTGTCAAAACATAGAAAAAACTAAGGTTCAATTAATGAATCAATAATTTCTAATTGAGATAGGGATAATCTCTTAATAGAATGATTTTAACTGACCTATGTAAACCTCTTAATAGAGTTCTTATTTCATTGTGAGTGTAAAATCTATTAACAAGGTGAGACCTAAGAATCTCTTAAGTGTTTATTAGGGTAGACCCCTAATAGGGTAGACCATATCTTATGATCAAATATTATAACCCTAATAGGTCAAGTTTCTTGTTGCAACAATGAAGATTTGTTTTTGTCATCCCCACCCTAGTTTTACCTTCATCTTGAAGTGTTTTTGGGTAACCAAATCACTATGTTATGTGTTGAACTCTTTATGTATATGATGTATGTCATTTATTTTTTAACATTATGCTTTTAACGGTAGATTTATTATATAAGATGAATTAGGTGAGGATTTATGAATTTGGTTTTGAAGTTAATGTTTAAGATCCTGATTCACCCCACCCCTCTTAGTATCTTATTTCCCAACTACTTGATATAATTTTTTAGTTAGAATATCTGAGAGGGGGGTGAATCAGTTATCCAAGGTCTAGAGGTACAAATAAAAATTTACATAGCTTAGTGAACCTATATCCATAATACATATTCATCATGCATGCATCCATTATGTCATACAATTACTTAAACTTGTAGGTTACTATACAATCAACTTTGCAGAACTGTTTACAAACATGAATCATAATAGATTCAATAGCACATTTGACAAAATAATTTTACATGGAAACTCAATTTGGGAAAATCAGCAGTAACATTCTACTCATTCTCACTCTTTTGAAGTGATGCAGTATGAAAGGCTAACTGTGTTAAAGGTTATAATACACACTTTTAAATGTGATCTGATTAGAGGATTTCAATCACCCTATTAGGAGTGAGCCTTACTTGAGGACTTTAGAGTGTTCACTTGGAATGTCACATTGTTAAAAGATTTACAAATGACTTTTAGGTCAACCTTAATCCAAAGGATTTACCCTAGACTGGTACAATGATTAGAAAGTAACAATAAGGCTTGATCTGATAACAACTTAAAACTCACTTATATACTAAAAATCTCATTTTTAGTCCTCCATTCTTCTTGAATTTCATACATTTCCTCTTTGATAACTTGTTCACTCTTCATAAATCCATACCTTAAGCCTTTATTATTTTCTTTCCAATAGATGTCTCTTCTATTTGGTCTTCGATGAAGCAATACCTTATAACAATTGTCTAACTTAGGTTCTCCAACATTGATCTTATATTTCTTCTAAGCAACCATCTTTATAAATATAAAATCAAGATCTTTTTTCATTCATCCTCTATTTTCCATTTTAGGGTTGTGTAGGATTCAATCAATCCACCTACCTTTTCATATTAGTCTCTTCTAGAAACTTCTCCTTCAATCCTCTTTTAATTTGCCTCAAAATGGTTTACCATGAATTATGTGCCACCAACTCATCATAGTTATCTTCCATGCACTTCAAAAAATTCAAGAAAACAAAATAGTCATCTTAGATTCATCAAATCCATGATTTAATGTGAATACTAACACTTAGCATCAATATATTGTCACCTAGCTTCCATACTATTATTCCACTCATAATCAACTAGATAACTTGACAAATACTAAAGTTTACTGGTGCTTGAAATAAACTAAACTTTACTCGACTTTTACTATATTACTTGGTATATACTTAAATTTGACTTTTCTTGGCTCCAACTAATTTTCTGCTTAGGTTGCACTAACTTTTCTCGGCACCTACTATCCACTCAGTCAATCTTGACAAACTCAATTCTTACTTTCTCTTCTAGAATTTCTTAGTGTATCCAACCTTAGCAACCTCAAGTAGATAATCAATGGAATCTATCATCATTCTCTTAACTGATCTTTGTACTCCCTTTTACATACCATAACTCAATAATTTCTCTAGGTGCTTTTTTAATCTCGTTTAATCAAATCATCCCCATTAATTAAATAAATGATAGTACTCAAATCATCTAAGTAATTGTCTTACCAAAAATTTTTAGGTTTGACATTAGTGACAAAAAAATGATTAAAACACATTCTCATACTTGTATCAATCTATTTTCAACAATCTCCATCTTTGGCATTGATGGAAAACTAGTACAGCTAGTACAACCTATCAATAATACCAAAAGGGGAATAATTCCTTGTATTGAAATATTTCCCTATATCATCATTCAACTTATTTATATGTTACAAAATTCCATTCTAATCAACAAACAATCAACTCATTCTTATGACTACCTCTTGATCACTTTTTCTTTATTCAACTTTTTATATCTCCCTTAGTAAGATCCCCCTCTTACTTTGTTGACATATGTCTTTTAACCATCAAGTACACTATGTCTCTCTGAGTAGATATTACATGTTTCTTCTTTTTTTGTATTTCTTTCCCCCTTTTCTCTATAATATATCCCTCTTTGACAACAATGCCCAAGACTTGTCATCTTAATATGCAAATATGAACATTTTCAGTTTATCCATGTGTCACCTAGCTTATGACTAATTTGCAACTCCAAATCTTTGGTTACTTTAAGAAGCTCCTAAAGTAAGATCCACTACATAAATGTATAACATATATCAATTATCTTAGTTCATGCAAGGTAGTTCCTTTTGTAGGAGCATCTAGCTGGTGATGTTATCCCTCTAATTCTATTGGTTGCTACTAAGTTACAAACATTTCCAAGTGCCATTAGTTATTTATGATAGACTAAGTTGATGTTTTTGGATGTTGTGTTAACATAATGGTTAGTGTCTTATCCCATTTATTCTGCTAGTATTGAACAAGTTATATTTTAACTACCAAGTTGGTTAGTTACAGTGTTTTCCAAGTCTTAGTAATTGACAAGTTATCCAGTATTGGCTGAGTATTCCTATACGCGTCAAGTGCCAATATTTTTCTTGGTCCTTCTTTGACTAAGATGTCTATGTTTGGTTCTAGTTTGAGCCAACCTTGAACATATTTAATTTTGTGATGGGTATATAATATTTGTTGAAAGTTAACTTGTGGCTTGGTTATGCATTTAAAGTAAGTGTTTATTTAGTTGCTAATTTGTAATAGGCCAACTTGTAGTTGTGAAAATATTTAAAGGGGACTTGGGTAGAGTCTTAGGAATTATTATTCAAGCATGGAGAAGTCATTTTTTTAAAGGAGTCTTAGTATAGAGTAGCTTGAAGATAGAAGTCTACATTTGAGTTTGAAGATCTTTTCTTCTTTAAAAAGATGCATTCTTCTTTGTAATGGTCATAACTCAGAAGGCCATACAACCAGACATGTTGGCTCCTTGATTGAAATATATAGAATATTGTCTATCTAGATTTGAAATCTTGTTCCTCTTGTTCATTTTCCACTATGTGTTTGTTTGTTGGTTTTTGGATCACTTCATTTTGGGGTACATCTAGATTCATGTTGCATTAGGTGGTATCAAAGCTCAGTTGTTCTTCAGTGTGCAAGAAGATCACCAAAGTGTGAGGTAGTTTGTACTAGGACCTTGGTTGGGTGAATTTTATTTGAGAAGATTTTGACTTTGAAACTCCTAGCTCATTGGCAAATTTGGTGTAGGGTGCCAAATCTGTGGATTTGTCTTGCACTTACAGAAGACTTTTCATTTGATCATTGTTTATGAAAAGATGATTCATGGAAGGAGAGATGTTGATCCACAATTATTTGACATGTTGAAGGAACTTGTAGCTAGAGTAGAAGCTATTGAGTTAGTGCAAGACCATGGAAGACATCTTAATAATGTTGAGAGCAATGAGTATGATTCTTTTTGGGATGTGTTACATGAAAGGATTGATGATCTAGAAGCATCTAATTTTAGTTGGCATCTTAGGATTAGAAAGAAGGTTTTTTGGTTAGTTAAAGAGATTATGAAGAGAAGAAGATAGATTGTAGAAGTGCATGATGACTTTTCTGAAATTGATGAAGTATGCTATGGTTTTCATGAGCAGATGGATAGATCTCACATGAAATTATAGGGCATCATGTTGTGCACAATGAGATTGTGGAAGAGGAGAGTTTCACTTATGTTGGTAAGGAATTAGAAGTTTCTATTATTCATAATCATGTTAATTTTGAATTGGATGTGATTGAGGACTTATCTATTGTTGTCTTTGCTGATCTAGAGTTATATGTTCATTTTGTTATGGATGTTGTTGATCTGGATGTTGCTCATGGTAAGAAGATGGATTTTATTACTAGTAACATGATTGGGGGTTTTAAAGATATTATTGATGTAGATTTACATGATTTTTTTGTTTCTAATATGGATATGAATGTATAAGTTTCTGTTGAGATGTTCAAGGATATGGATGATGTTGTTGATCTATATGTTGTCAGATAATTGAATATATATAATGTTGTTATTATTGATTTATATGTTTCTACTATATTGGATTTGAGTTCATATGTTGTTTCTGACTGAGTTTGTGATTTGGATATTATTGTTGATCAAGTTTCCATGTATCAAGATGAAGTTATGGATGATCGTGGTGATAAGTTATAGATGGAGCATTGTGATTTTTAGTTGAGTCTGTATGTTGATTGGTCAGATCAAATTTTGATTTTTGAATCTATGAAGCATAGATGGTTGATTTTTGTATTTGATCTTTTTTTTTTGATGGAGTGGAAACATTTGGTGAAGATGAATCTGAGTGGATGATTTTATTTTGGAAGAAAAATGTGGGAGATATTTTTCTATTTACCTAGGGAGTCTGATGGAGGAGCATCTAAGGTCTTTTCTATTTACCCCAATAGTCTAATATAGGAGTATCTTGTTTGTCATGTTATCTGAAATGTCCCTTTTCTGATTTTATATGATATTCCAAACCTCTAATCATATTTTCAAGATCAAACAACTAATATCACAAAGATCCACCAAATTTCTCAAGAAACCCCAAATCGGGTATGCCAGAAATTGTGCCAAAAGCTTCACAGCTTCACCTATTATTAATAAATATGAAAGTGGAAATTTTTACAGAAATTTCAGCAGAATAACAGCCTACAAAATGAAATTTCTAGATCCATATATCTTTTACACAACAGTTCTCAAATGTAGGACAAAAACTATGCTCATCGGGCTCCTGAAATTAACACAAAAATGCCCCAAAACATCACAAAAACACTAATAATCTATCTCAGAAGTTTAATCATGTCCCAATACATATATTCAGCTCTATTTTAACACCTTAAAGTCTGAAATACATCAGCAACCAAAACTGATATGAAATACTCAACTGAAAACACCAAACTCATACAAAAAACACACCCGAAAACCCACAAATCTGCATTGTTCAGCACAAAGGCAAACTCTATATGAGCATGCACATGGAATGGATTCAAAATCCCATCCTTAGCCTTCTTGGAAACCTACAAACTCCCATTCTTGGGTCTCCCTGGAAACTTGCAAACTCCCATTCTTGGGTCTCCTTCTCCACAGGTTTGGCAGCCTCTGAAGAATAACAAAGAATGAGCAAAAATTAAGTTCTCAAATCTCCCAAAATGCCTCAAAACCCCTTAAAAGAGGCCATAACCATAACTCATGTCCAAGAGAGGTTAATGAAACATATTTTAATAATAATTTTATTTATTAGTCCAACGGTTTCCAAAGATTAACCCCCTTTTTTCGAAACTTCACTTTCTTGGGCCTGCCTACCTTAGCAAAGATTATTATTTTTTTTATTATTTGAAAAGGGGACATGACATTATATCACTGATTTTTTTGGTTTCTGATGAGTTATAGACATATTCGAGTCCTTGTAGTTAGTCAATATTGACTAGGTTAAATTTTTTTGACATCATGTTAACATTATGGTTAATGTGTTATCCCATTTATTTTTCTAGTATCGATTAAGTCATATTTCAAGTGTCGAGTTGGTCTATTGTAGTGTTTTCCAAGTTACAATATTGGTTGGGTTATCTAATATTAGCCAAGTGTTCCTATTGGTATCGAGTGTTCTTGTATGTTCCAAGTGCCACTATATATCTTGGTCCTTCTTTGACTGAGTTGTCTATGTCTAGTTCTAGTTTGGGCCAACCTTTTCCATGTTTAATTTCATGATGGATATTTAGTATTTTTTGAGAGATAACATGTGGCTTGGTTATTCATTTAATATAAGGGCTTATTTAGTTGATAATTTTTAATAGGCTGACTTATGGCCATGCAAGGATTTAAAAGGATCTTGGGTAGAGTCTTAGGCATTATTATTCAAGCATGGAGAAGTGATTTTTCTTTAAGGAGTCTTAGCATGGAGTAGCTTGGAGATAGAAGTCCGCATTTAAGTTTAAAAATCTTTTCTTCTTTAGAATAATGTATTCTTCTTCGTACTAGGTGTAACCAAAAAGGTTGTAAAGTTGGGCATGTTGGATGTAAAATCCTTGATTTGAATTAATGGAATATTGTCTCTTTAGATTTGAATCTTGTTCTTCTTGCTCATTTTCCACTATGTGTTTGTTTGTTAGTTTCTAGATCACCTCATTTTGTGCTACATTTGGATTCGCACTCCATCACTTCTCATGCTTCTTAAATAGAATTGGATAGGAGTATTACCCCTAGTTTTCCTCTAAGATACTCATGGGCATCCTTATGTAATGTTTTTGTGAAGATATCACCTATTTTCTATTTTGTATTCACATATTCCATCTTTACCCCTTTATCTTGAACTAACTCTCTCAAGTAATGATACTTGATTGCAATGTGCTTTGTCTTTGTATGCATCACAAGGTTATCTGATATATTTATAACACTTGTATTATTATTAGGATCAAGAACTAATTTTTGCATCACACATTATGAAAAATGCCTAACTCTAAGCCTTTTTATACAAGTTTTTTGCTGCTTACAAAAGTAGGGCTAGAATAATAAAAAATAGTAGCTGATGCCACCCTATACTCTGATAGGGAGTGCCCCTAGAGCATTACCCTATGACCCTGTAGGGTTTTTTCCCCTTGAACTTGTCTTTTGGTCACTACCCCCAAAGCCCCATAAATATAATATGGAGAGAAAACCATGCTAAATAAACCTACGAGTCTGAATGGCTCCATATCACAACAATCTCCCACTTGGAGACTAATCAGACTCCACAACAATAACCTCCCACTTGGAGATTGATCATAGCATGACTAAACCTATATCTCCCACTAGAATATATCAAACTACCCTAGAGTTTTTTGTTCTCTTATTCTATTTAGTCTAGAACACCAACCAAAGCCAAAGATGAATTCAACTTCTCCCTTATCACTATTAGTGTAGATAATTATTATTTATAGTTTACTTAAGTTTACTTAGAATAAATGCATTATTTTATTATTTTATAAGTTAGACACCTAGGAGTTTGCATACTCATATGAGTTGTCTTGTTGACAACACAAGAGTAAGCAACTCCAATTTAGCACATAGTGTCTACATCACTCGAGTTTGCATAAACAACTAAGTCATCATGTAGAAACATAGTTGTTCACACACTCAATTTAATACATGATGTCTACAACATAAATTTACATGACACATCTTTGTAGGCTTATCAACTCATCATCACACTAACTCTTGTGCATAATGGAGGATAACCCATTCCTAGTGGACATGTGCTTAGTTGTGAGGCTTATCATATGGCTAACTCCTAGACATTCTAGATGCATCATAAAGGCCTTTATATTCACACTCTCCTAGTGTACTATACAATGAATTGAATATCATATTGTTATTCTAATCATAATTTGTTGGTCTATTTATGCTAGTTATTGTGCTTCTTGGTCTTGGGTGAATTTTTACCTAAGGAAAATTCTTATAGTCACAACCTTGATAAACATATCTACTGGATTATAATTTCTATGTATCTTCTATAGCTTTAACTGTCCATAATCCAAAATTGACTAAATGAAATGGTACCTTAATTGTATGTGTTTTGTCTTTGGATGTAGAGCTGAATTATTTGCAATATGAATGGCTCTTTGACTATCTATAAACAAATAATTACCCTTTAGAGGGTGTCCCAGAAACATACCCCACCTCTATATTGGACAAAACATTAACCTTTTATAACCTAGCAACCTAGCTCATGGCTGCCCCACTAATAATAAATACATAACCTATAGTGCTTTTATCTGGTATCAATATCCCCTACCAAATTTGAGTCAACATGGCCCTATAAATTAGTAGTAGAGCCACAAAAGTGTAAACACTTACTGGATGTTCCTTTCAAATATCTAGGAATACATTTAATTGCATTCCAATACTCAAGCCCTAGATGACTCATATGCCTGCTAACAACTACCAGTGCATGTGCAATATTTGGCTTAACACAAACAATAGCATACATCAAGCTTCTTATAGCTGAATCATAAGGTACCTTAGATATCTTGTCCTCTTCTTCTTGTGTCTTGGGACACATCTCCTTGATCAACTAAAATGACCAAGTAAAGGTGTGATGATAGCTTTAGCATTCTCCATAGAGAAATGTTACAACACCTTCTCAATATAATCAACCTGAGATAATGTCAATTTCTTGTTCTTATTATCTCTACAAATCTTCATACCAAAGATTGATTTTTCTTCCCCCAAATCTTTCATAGCAAATGCATGTGCTAATTGACATTTCAGTCCCTTAATATGATTGATGTTAGACCCAACTACAAGCATATCATCAACATATAAACATAAAATAATGTACTTTTCATCATCCAACCTCTTAAAATAAACACAATGATTTGAATGAAACCTACTATATCCATGCTCATGCATAAATTTGTCAAATTTTAGATACCATTGTAGAGGTGCTTGCTTCAAGCCATATAAACTTTTCCTCAATCTCCACACTAAGTTCTCCTTACCTTTGACCTCAAATCCCTTTGGCTGAGCCATATATATCTCTTCATCCAAGTCACCATGAAGGAGAGCTTTTTTAACATCAAGTAGCTCCAAATGCAAATCTCTAGTAGCCACAATACCTAAAACAATGTGAATAGAATTCATTTTAACAACAAGAGAAAACATCTTATCAAAATCAATGCCCTTTTTCTATGCAAATTCTTTTACAACTAACCTCACTTTAAATCTTTTCTTACCTCCATCCTCTTCTTTCAACCTATAAACCTACTTATTTTGTAAAGCCTTTTTACCTCCAAATTTTTTTCATAAATCTCATGTCTTATTTTTCAGAAAAGAGTTCATTTCTTCTTTCATTGTAGACTTC
Source organism: Cupressus sempervirens (assembly GCA_028749045.1). Taxonomy (NCBI): domain Eukaryota; kingdom Viridiplantae; phylum Streptophyta; class Pinopsida; order Cupressales; family Cupressaceae; genus Cupressus; species Cupressus sempervirens. The sequence continues at coordinate 866,106,233 of CM053787.1, forward strand.
CACCGAATCTTTGTATCCACCTACATAGCTTCATCATAACATTTAGATTCACCAGCATCAGTAAGTAAAATAGAATACAAGGAGAAAACCTCTCTAGAAGTCTACTTAGCCTTGATGACCATCTAACATTCATTGGGGTGTGTGGTATTTATTTTTGGGATTGTTGCACATCATGAGGAATTGCTAGAACATCAGCTTTTGGAGTATCGTCCAACACTACATAATCATTTTTTTTCTTCTCATGTTGCTACAAAAAATCTTTGTACAAAACTTTCTCATTGAATATGACATCCCTTCTTCTTATAATTTTATGATTTAAAAAATCCCAAAGCCTATAAGAAAATTCATTAATGCTATATCCAATAAATACACATTTCTTTGACTTAACTTCTAGCTTGGTTCTATTTTTCAGAATCTATATGAGCAAATGCTTCACAACCAAAGGTTCTGAGAAAAGAATAACTCACCTTCTTAGCAGTCCATGCTTCCTCTAGAATACCACATACTAAAAGAGTATAGGGACCTCTATTAATCAAATATACATCAGTATTAATAGCCTTTGCCGACATGTTTAAGGGCAACTCTACACGCAACCTCATGCTTCTTGCATGCTCCATTATAGTCATGTTCATGTGTTTATCCACTCCATTTTCTTGTGGACTCCTTGGAACAATTTTCTATCTACAAATACTATTAATGGAGCAATAATCTTCAAATTCATAATTGCAATATTCACCACCATTATCAGATTTGAGATATTTTTATTTCTTTCTAGTCTCATCTTCAACCAAGCATTTCCATTTTTTAAAAGTTTGAAATACATCAAATTTATGTCTAAGAAAATAAACCCATACTTTTCTAGTTGCATCATTAATAAATGTAACATAATAATGAGAGCCACCAAGGGAAGATACCTAAGCTGGTCCCTATACATTTGTATGCACAAGCTCTAATCTCTTGTTTTTCTTTTCCTTCCTAGACTTCACAAAACTCACTCTCTTTTATTTTTCATGCACACTGTAGACACCTAAATTTGATTACACTATTTTAGTAATCCTATTTAGTTATCTAAAAAGGCATTATTAATTAAATTTCTATTTAATTAATGCTTTGTCATCCCCTAGTTGATTAATTTAATTAATCATCTATAGTCCTAATTGATAAATCAAATAATCTATTATTTATCAATTAAATCCTTTTCTCCTATCTAATTCCAAAAATCCCCATTTATTAAATAAATCTATTTGATAAATGAAATCCTCAAATTCAAAAACCCCTAACCTATCTCTAAACCTCCATTTAGTCTAATCCACCCCATCCACCCATACTAACCAAGCTTAGCCACTAACTCACCCACCTTCATTAATGCAATCCACTTGCACATCTCTAACATCTCTAATCTAATCCTAAACCCAAGCCTAATCCACCCCCTAATGTTGTCACATTCCTTAAACAAGTTTAAGACTTTCCTAATCCAAACCAAAGTCTCCCCTCAAAAAACCCAACCACTAAGTCATGAGTGCTCTTACAAAACATAAAAGACTCTTACACCCATCTTCCACACTCTTCCCTCTTCCACACTCATTCCTCTTACATCCCTCTTACATACTCAACCCCACTCATCATGCCTTTAACCAACCCTTTACCCTACCCTCTCACACTCATCCTCCTTGTGACAAGTGTCACCTTCCCATTGGTGCTAAACTAGCACAATCCATGTGCTCCCCTTTGAGTGCATCTTAGCCCTCCTTAAGCCTTCATCCATCCTTGCATCTAAGCCCTCCATCTCTCTACCCCTTAGCCTATAAATTGAATCCCATCCCAAGCCATTTCATCAACAATCTTTGAGCTAAAGTTACCATGCTATTTTGAGAACCAAAGCCATCAATCTTACCCTTATAATGCCAAATTGAGAGCTCACAAAGCTACCAATTTGCCATTACCCATCTCCATTGAAGCAGCTTTTGAGCATCTTGAGCATACATCCACAGCAAAAGGACACATCTACAGAATCCAGAAAGCATGGAGTGTTTTCTCTTGTGAGGTTTACACTTCTTGTTTTCTTTCTTTGTCTAAGCATATATGTGAATTTAGTTTTTGGTTTGTGAATGTTTACTTTATTTGTTAATGTTCTTTGCATACTAAATCTTGTTCTACACACACAACTTTCACAAAAATCCATATTAACACATTTTAAACCTAGTAAAGCTTTCTTTGAATGAAATACTTTCATATATTTCTTGCTCATGTGCCCAAGTCTATTGTGCCACAACACTATGTCAGAATGTACAATAGTTACTTTTTCTCCCTACTCAACTGCAGCAATTGTTCCTGAAAATTTATTTTTCTCTAAAATAATCAAAGTAGAAGGAACAATATGATATATAAAAAGGTATAAGGTGCCTACTTTCACACCTTTTTCTAATACAAGGGAACCTTTTGAAACCTTCCAATTTTTATCATTAAAAGTAACTGCACAACCCTCATCACCGAATTGCCCTATTGCAATTAATTTTCTACTCAACCTTAGAACATGTCTTACCTCATCTAGTAGTCAATGATTCCCAATATGTCTTTCAAAAATGTAGATTTAGCATAAAACTCTATATAAACGTCTTCTTCCAATATGCCATTTAGACATGTAGATTTAACATTGATTTGAGAAAATTTGAAACCTTTGTATGCAAAGGAAGAAGAGTTCTTACTCCTTCCAATCTTGCAACATGAGTGCATGTTTCTCCATAGTCTATCCCTTCTTCTTGTGCATACCCTTTTAAACTATTCTTTCCTTATTCTTTGTGACTTCACCATTTTCATCTAACTTATTTCTGTACACCTACTTGGTGTCAATCACCTTTTTATCTTTTGGTCCAGGAACTAGAGTCCATGTCTTATTTTTCTCAATCTATTCAATCTCTTCTTTCATGACATTAGTCTTGTCCACATCTTCTAAGGCATCTCTCACTATTTTAGGTTCACACATGCTATGAATACATGTATCATTTCTCAACTTGTTCCTTGTCATTGGTCTTGCATTGTTATCTCCAATAATTTGTGTAGCAAGGTGATGTCTCTTGACATACTTTCACAATCTTTGTTCTACTCTATTTTTTGCATTTGGTCTATCAACTTCTAAATCCCTATGTACTTCTCTATTAGGTAATACAATATTTATTTCATGTACACTACTCTCAAAATCAAAATGTGCCTCAAATTAATTTGGGAAATTTTCACCTAATTGTATCTCAGTTCCTAAATGCAACTCGACATTCATTGTATGTGACTCAAAAGCCACTAAAACTTTTTTTCTTTGCAACTTGATTTACAAAATCTTCATCAATGGGAATACCTTCATAAATGTATACAAATGATTTGTATTCCTCTAGTTTGTTTATAGGTTTGCATCATGTACTTATATATATTCATCAAATTCCACATTTGCACTTTCCACAACTTTTTTAGTGTTAGTATTTAAACACTTATAAGATTTTCTTCTTGTGAAATAGACAAACAAAATAACTTCTTCACTTTTTGCATCTAATTTACCATTCTTGAAATATTTGAGAATATAACACTTGCTTCCAAATACCTTAAAATATTTTACATTGGGTTTGTATCCATACCATAGTTCAAAGGGTGTTGAATGAGTACCTTTATTGACTTGCACATGGTTTAATGTATAGACAACTATACTTATAGCCTCTCTCCAGTATTTCAAAACAACATTCTTCTCCATCATGAGTGTCCTGGCATAGTCCACTACATATCTATTCCTCCTTTTAGCAATTTGATTTTGTGGAGGGGTTCAAGGGGTAGATGTTTTTTTTTTTATTCATGTGTTGTTTTAGATTAAGGTAAAAATAGGTTTTGAAGGGTACCCAAAACCCTTAATAGAAAAGAAAAAGATAAACCAGAAAGCACAACCAAGTTTTACAAGGACCTAAAAACTATAGTTTAAAAGTTATGAAATTAGGTTTTATAGGGACCTGCAACCACAAAATAAGACCATAAAATGAAACTAGGTTTTACAAGGATCTAGAACCTAGTTTTTAAAATAGACTTGAACAAAAACTAGTTAAAAAACCTAGAGTAGTGACCAATTACCAGGACCACTACCAAAAAAGAGACTAGAAACCAAAGACACCACTAGTTGCTACCGCATCTCTTTGATCATTTTCACCACCTCTTTTCTTGCTCACACAATGCTTTGGATGGTAATAGTGGAAAATTCCCTAGTTACCTTAGCTACCTTTTTTCTTGAGCTCTATCTGGTTCTTTTACTTGGACCACCTAGAGACATGATTTCTTCATTAGTTATCTTCCCCAAGCTTGCAACAGATGCACAAATGCTAGAAGTAACCTACTCCATCTTATTTCCACTCTCTTTGATCAATAGAAAAAATTTGTGTTCATATTCCTTTAATTTATCTGGTATATTACCAACCTAAACTTCCATCTAAATGATTTTTGCACAGTCAACTTCCTAGTCCTGCTGCATCTTTCCCACATTTCTTTTCAAATTGATTAACTTGTTATACATCTAGGAGTCATCTTGAAGAGAGGAATCAGCCTTAAGCTTTGTAGTATGTAGGAAAGAAAGCATAGTGTTCTTACCAGTAGATTCATTCTTCTCCTTCCCCATTTCTTCCTTACTAGTAGAATCATCCTTCTCTTTCCTTGTATCTTCCTCTAAATTCATAGCATCCTTGCTAGTGAAGTCCTCATTTTCCTTCACCATTACTTATTTTTCATCCCTCACTCCCTGGGTATGCTTTCTCTAATTAATTTCCTCTTCTCCAATATTATCCAACCCTATGTTTTTATCATTGCTTTCATTCACCTCATCCTTACCACTCTCACCCTTACTGCCAAGGTAACCTTCCAAGTTAGAACTGAAATCTCCCACATTCGTATTCTTCTCCTCCATATTTTTTCCATCATTGTTACCTGAGTTATCAGACTCAGTAATCTCCTCTACAATTTTCTAAGGGGTTTCTTGCTTTAGACTCCTCCTTCTCCCACTAACCCCTTCCTCATCCTTACTCTTTTTAGAGTAGGTTTTGGTAATAGAGCCCTTCTTTTTTTTCAGAGGGAGGGGAAGACACAATAACCTTGTTCTTATAGTAATTCTCAATTAGTAAAATTAACCCTTCATGTAAAATTGGATAGGACTATTATTTCCTATGGTCTTGAAGACTTTGGAGTAAAGAAAATTTTAGATAAAAAGGAAATGAGATCCTATCCTTGTGCCTAAAGTGATTTAGGAACATACTTAGCTCTACCATCTAAAATAAAATACTCATAGATGCAAGAGAGCATGTCCTGCTAGATAACCTTAATTTGACCCAGCTCATAAAAGTCACCATTCTTCTCCAATTTCTTTTCCTCCTCATCTATTTTTTAGAAAATTCTTAAATGCAACATTTGAAATACTAGTTTCCTTACTAAATTTTATGCCTTCCTTAGGCAAACCTATCACCTTGGCTATGAAATCTTTAGACAAATACATTGTCACCCCATGCATAGAAACCCTATCCTCAATCCATTTTTTAAAGAATTCCTTTATGACATGTGGTTTATAACCATGAAATCATTCTAGATAAGTGGTGACATTACCCTTTTACAGAGTCTTCCAACTAGAGGCTTTGGCCTTCCATGTTTTACAATTTTCAGGTTCTTATTTAATTGGTTCCCCACCCATTTCCAAAAAATTTGTTTCATTGCAAAATGCCAAAGTCAAGTGGACAGATAGACATAAAGTATTAATAAAAGCCAAGGTATTCATGAAAACAACTAAGGCACTCATAAAAACATACATGCAAAGCCAAGATAAAAATCACATTAATGTACTTTCTCGAGAAAATAACACTAACTTTTGTAAAACCACTTCCATATATCATTAAATTGTTAATCTTAGCAAATATTTCCCTTCGTTGTGTGAGTTCTATCGTAATTCATAAGGGCTTTCAAATCCACACTCCTACTTAAGTCATCATGCCATGTCATCTTACACTTTCATTGGATAGCCTGGTTAGCGATCCAGTCAACCACAACATTACCTTCACAAAAAGAATGAGATATAAATACTTTCTCAAATTTATCCATTAGATATTTACTTTTCATTACACTAGGTTTGATTGACCAAATAATCAAACTTTTACCATTAAGCATATTCACAATGTTTAAGGAATCTCCTTCCATCCAAAGGTACCAGAAACTAGTTTCCACTACTAACCTAATCTTATATAGAGCTGCAGTAGCCTCAACTTTATGGCTATTAGAAATACCAATAGGTATAGCAATAACATCTATTATATTACCTATATGATCTCTTAGAATTCCTCCACAACTCACTTTGCCTGGGTTTCCCTTAGTTGCACCATCAAAATTCCCTTTAAGCCATCCCATAGGAGGAGCCTTCCATCTAGTCTTCAATCTTGGGTCTTCTTTCTTTATATTAAAACCTTTGGAAAATATTGGATTGTCAATTTGAAAATCTTTATTACATTTTCTCTTAAACTTAAAATTTTCCTTTATTGCCTTGACAATGTTTTGGCCAAGCACTCACTTTGGCATTTCTTTATTTCTAAAGATTCTGTTATTTCTTTCTTTCCTGATACCCCACCAAAGATGGGGAAGAGTAATTTTCCATAGGAAATCAAAATTAGTATCCTTAGATGGGAAGATCCAACTCTTAAAACAAAGTTCTATATTATTTTGATGAACCCAAGTAATATTCTAGTAGTTTAGAATAACGCTCCATACTTGTTGATTATAAGTATAGTTTAAAAAAAAATGATCTCTATCTCCATAACGTTCTTTACATAGATTGCACCTATTAACCACATTAATGCCTCTCTTTTGCAAATTGTCCCGAGTAAGAATTTTATTTTGAAGAAAGATCTAATAAAAGATATTTATTTTTGGTACAAGACCCTGTATCCAAGCTTTTGTCCATAAAGGTTAGTTACCTTTTTCCTTAGATTTGAAAATAGAGGAAACTTTGAAATGGCCACTAGGATCCGCACTCCAGATCATCTTATACTCTTGAAGATGTTACAAAGAAAAGGTATTCAACATAATCTAGATGTTATGAAAAACTTGGTTAACATCAACAAGGTTAACCCAATTGTTATTATGCTAGTAATGTCCCACTAGAGTCCCATACAATTTTTACATCTATCAATTTAGGTCCCATCATCAAAATCCTCAAATAGGGAATGACCCATTATCCAAATATGTTCCCAAAATATGACCTTCTACCCATTTCCAACTTTCCATGAACATCCTTTACTTAAGGTATTTTTAGTTCCCAGCGCAACCCCCCAAATAGTAGACGGGGAAAGAACATAAGGATATGACAAAAAATCAGATAATGAAGGAGCATTAAGAAGATACTTATGTTTCCATATAGTACTCCATTCCTTATCATCATGATAATATCTCCATCCTTGTTTGGCTAAAAGAGCTTTATTCATACTTTGTATTGACCTAATTCCCAATCCACCTTCCTTGACAGGCTTACAAATTTGATCCCAAGCTATCAGAGCCATTCTCTTCTTTTCCTCAATTCCAGACTTGAGAAAATTTCTTTGGATTTTATCAATAATAGCTGCAAATTTTGTTGGTATTCTAAAAAGACTCAAAGCATAAGTGGGGATGCTTTGGAGACCAGTTTCAAGGAGGGTAATTTTACCAGCTTGACTCAAAAGGTTACCCTTCCAACCCGCCAATTTCTTATTGAACTTCTTTATGAGATCTTCCCAAAAAGAATCTAGAGCTTTGGGTCCCAAAGGGAGACCCAAGTAAATACAAGGAAAAGATCCTATTGAACACCCTAGAATTTTAGTAATTTTATTCTATTTTAGAGCAGGGGTATTAATAAAAAACAAGGAGCTCTTATTCCATTTTATCAACTGACCTAAAGTAGAAGAGTACAAACTAAGGGCTTTCATGAGATTTCTAACTTCCTTGATCTCAGCTTTGCCCATGAAAATAGTGTCATCAATAAATTGACTATGAGAACAAGTAAGAGGTTGAGAAGAAGGTTGCAAACCTTTAATATCCCCTTGCAAAACTAGTTTCCCAATATATCTCCCCAAACAATTGGCCATAATAATAAAAAGAATAGGGGATAAAGGGTCTTTGTATCACAAACCTCTAGAGGCACTAAAGAATTCAATAGAGCACCCATTCACCAAAAAAAACAATAGAAGTTGTAGAGATCAATTGATAAATAGCCCTCACAATCTTATGATTAAACCCAAAGGACTATAATATCTTGACAAGAAAAACCCATTCAACTCTATCATAGGCTTTCACAATATCAACTTTCATGATAAAACCTTGATAGTTAGAGAAAGATTAAGAATGCATATTCTCATGAGTAGCATTAACAGAGTAAAGAATTTTCCTACTAGGATAAAACCATTAAGGAACCTAGATGTGAGGACTTTTGAGATAATATTATAAAACAAAGACTTATAGGCTTAAACTAGTCTACAAAATCAACCCCAATATTTTTAGGCATAAGGAAAAGGAAGGTGGAACTAATCTCCTTTAGCATTCTTTTAGCTCCAAAGAATTCTTTAACAACATCACATACACCTCTTCCAACTAGTTTCCATGTCTTTTGGAAAAAGAACATGGGAAAGCCACTTGGTCTTGGAGACTTATCCCCTCCTAGAGTAGACAACTTTTAAAATCTCTTCTTCCTTAGGAATGACACCTAATAATTTAATTTCTTCCTTAGTAATTAGAGAAGGAATCACCTTTAAAATTTCAACTTGATGAGTAGAATCGATGTTAGAGTTAGATGTCATTAAAGAAGAAAAAAAGGAGACCATCACTTTCAAAATATCCTTTTCCTTAGTAATCTTCAAATTACCCTTCTTAAGATATGAGATACAAGTTTTAGCTCTATATTTTGGAGTAGAATGATGAAAAAACTTGGCATTCTTATCTCCTTCATTCACCTAGATTGATCTAGATCTTTGCCTCCAATAAATTTCCTCTTTAGTGATAATGTCATGATACTCTACCAATTTTTCATTGTCTTATCTAATAAGGTGAGGAGTATAACATGTTGGAAATTTAATTGAAAAACTCACTGTTGAAGATGAAAGAGGGAGATTGTTGCAAAGAAATAAGATTTTTGTTTTCAATCATTGTTTTGTCATTGATGTCAAACCTTCTATTTGTAGGAATGACATTTTCTTATAAGATTCAAGTACTATCACTTAGTTGATTGATGAAAATGATTTCATCAACAAGATGTAACAAGAGAACCTAAGGGAAAGGTTGAGTTATGATGTTGTAATGAAGTACAAGAATTAGTTAAGACAATGGTTAAATGATGTATTGATAACATACTCAAAGATAAAGAGGTTGGTCACACTTAGAAACATTAGAGAAACAAGTTGTAACAAGGTGGAATGTAAAGCTTAAACTAAGACCATTAGTGGGTGTCGAGAAACTAATTTGAAGCTGAGAAAATTCTCAATAGGAGCCAAACATCAAAAAATTCTTAGTTGGTGCTGAGTATCAGGAAAAACACAATGGGTGCTAAGCAACACAGTATGTGTCAAGCACCAGTATTTCAATAGTATCGAGCTACTATATTATTTCAAATGACAAAGATTCACCAAATCTGAGCCAACATAATGGTTACATTAAATTTTTTGAATGAGTTGGAAGATAAGGATGATGAGCTGGTGACATAGAATCCTATGTAAACCATTTTTGAGTGAATTCTAAAAGATGATTCAAGAAGTTTCTAGAGGAAAAAAAATATGGGTTAGATGGAATGAATCCTACCTAATCCATACAAATTGAAATTAAAGAATGGAAGAATCAAGAAAAAAAAAGGAACTCCAAGACTTCTATTTAAGGATTCATAGACCAAGAAGCAAAGAGCTGTTGATACTATTGCTATTGAAGAGCCAAATCTGAGAAGTGGTTGGTAGGGTGTCAAGGGCATCTAGGAGAAGGAAGAGCACAAAGGCTCTACTTCTACAAGTGGTCATGAAGAGATGATTGTACTAGTACATTCAACAAGGAGACTCAAGGAGACTAAGCTTGAAAGGAGGCAAGCTGTCAAAATTGCAGAGTTTGAAGGCAAAGCAAGGATATGAGCTGAGAAGTGATCTAAGATCTACAAGACAAGTTGTATGTTGTAGTTAGGTCAAGATTTTTTAATACTTTCTAGCAATTTTATTAGATCTGAAAATCCTATGGACTTAGGTTGGTTTAATAGCCATTTTAAAATCCTTTAATAGGGTGACATTCCAAGTGAATATTCTAAAGTCCTCTAACCATGCCCACTTCTAATAGGGTGGTTAAATCCTCTAACAAGGTCACATTTAATAGTGCATTGTAAGCCTTTAATAGGGCAGACCTTTTAGAGGGAATCACTTTAGAAGAGTGAGAATTGAGTAGCATGTTATTGGTGGTTTTTCTCAAATTGGGTTTCCATGTAAATCACTATGTTATGTGTTGATTTCTTGTGTGTTATGCTTTCACATTGATTTACAGTAACTTTATGATTAGATAAGTTAAAAATTGGATGAATGAATGGCTGAATGTGCTCACTATAATTAGTGAAAAGTTTGAATAGGAAATTTGGACCTTGAATAACTAATTCACCCCCCCCCCCCCCCCCCCCACCCTCTTAGTTATTCTAAAGCAATTCTAACAATTGGTATTAGATCCATCTACTGATTTAGTTTCAAGGTACTAGAAGTAGGAAGATCAAGATGTCTAAGAGAGAAGTTCCCAAGCTCAACAAAGACAACTTTGCCACATGACAGAGTCTGATGAAATTGCACCTCTGATCAATAGGTGACTATGCACAAACCTCAATTGGAATAGAACATGTAAATCCAACATGACCTCTTACTACAGATGATTTGAACAAAAAGAAGGAGCACAATTCAGAAATGCTGGAGATTTCCTCTACACTTATTATGCAAAATATGATGACATGAAGATTGTAACACTACATTCAAAATGTGGAAAACCTTATACAAAATCTATGGAGGAGATTAGAATGTCTAGAGAGCAAAAAGAGATAGCCTAAGAGGAAAGTTTGATGACATGAAAATGGAGGAAGGTGAAAATGTTGCCTAGTATGCTACAAGAATAAAAGAAGTGGTAAGTGTAATAAGAAGTCTAGGTGGTCAATTGGAAGAAGAAACTGCAATCAGCAAATACTTAAGAACTCTGCTCCCTATCTATGTGATTAGAGCTTTAGCCACCCAAGAGTTATGGTATGTACAAGGAAACACACTAACCTTTAAAGGAATAGTGGGATGACTTATTGCATTTGAGCTATCCAATTTTGATAACTACAGACCTAAGAACTTTGAATTTTCTTTCAAGGCCAAGATGACAATAAAAGACACTAAGGAGGAAACATCAAGCAAGAAGAGAAGAAAAGGAAAATATGCATCCAGTGATAGCAGCACAGATGAGGAAGATGTGGAATAGTTAGAAGCACTACTAGCTAGGAGATTCCATAGAGGCAAAGGTAAATTCAAATTTAAGCTCCCTATCATATGTTTCAATTGCAATGAAGTAGGTCATATTGCTGCAAGATGTACATAGAAGAAGAACTAAAAAGAAGGAAATAAGTACAAGAACAAGAGAGAAGATGATAGCAAAGACTACAAGGAGAAAGGCAAGAGATGCTATATTGTTGAAGAAGATTCTAATGAGAATGATGATGAAGTAGTCTATGTAACTATGAAAGATGAATCAAATAAAGAAGAAGATGAAGAAACAACATTGGTTACTTGTGTGAACAAGAATGACAAGTGGATCATAGATAGTAGATGCTCACATCACATGATAGGAGATAAAAGTAAGTTCATTACCTTTACTCAATATAATGGAAATAGTGTTAGATTTGGTAATGATTCCCCATGTCAAATCAAAGGAAAAGGCTCTATTAAGCTCACAGAGAAAATTTCATGTGATAATGCATACTATGTTGAAGGATTGAACTACAACTTGTTGTGTGTATCACATTTAGGCAATGTAGGTTGCAATGTTGAATTTGGAAACAAAATTGCTAAGATCTATGGCATTTATGGAAATCTAATAGGAAAAGGTGAACAAACTAGGAGTAATTTCTTTTACCTAGATATGGAAGATGCAACATGTCTTGTTGTTAGACTTGATGATGTGTGGCTATGGCATAAAAGGCTATGTCATGTCAACTTTGATAATTTGATTAGTATCAGCAAGAAGAAGAAGGTCAGAGGGTTGCCTAAGTTGAAGAAACCTAAAAACACAATGTGCAAACAATGTCAACTAGGGAAGATGACTAAGTCTAGTTTCAAAAGAAAAACATACATTTCCAAGTAAGTACTAGAGTTAGTCCATACAGATTTATGTGGTCCAATAGAAGTGCAAAGCTAGCTAGGAGATATATACATAATGCTATTTAAAGATGATTATTCCAAGATGATGACTTCTATGTTTTTAAAGAAAAAATCTGATGCATTTCAAATGTTTAAGTGGTATTTGACTAGAGTTGAGAAGGAAATATGAAAGAACCTGAAATGCCTAACGTCAGACAGAGGAGGTGAGTTTACATCAAAAGAGTTTGAAATATTCTACAATGACAAAGATATCAAATGGAAAACATCACCACCAAGAACTCTACCACAAAATGGTATAGCTGATGATGAAGAAAAATGTTGCACTAAAGTATTGGAGAGAAGCTATAAATACTGTAGTCTACACACTGAAGAGAGTTCAAGTCAAGAAAGGTACAAATGCAACACCTTTTGAATTATGGTATGGTCACTCACCTAATGTAAAACATTTCAAAGTATTTGGTTGTAAATGCTACATTCTAAAAGATACTAGAAATGGCAAGTTTGATGCTAAAAGTGATGAAGGAATATTCCTTGGATACTCCACTAGAAGTAAGGCATATAAGTGTTTAAACACTAACACTAACAAGATTGTGGAAAGTACAAATGTAAATTTTGATGAGCATGCAAAAGTTTAGGTTGATGAGTTCAACAAAAAAGAGGATTATAGATCCTTTGTATAATTTTATGAAAAAATGACTGTTGAAGACAATGCTACAAATCAAGTTGGGAATCAACAACAAACTTCAGTGTCTACCAAGTCTCAACTAGTGAATGCCGAGCTACATTCAGAAGCTGAGTTGCAAAAAGTAGAAAATGCTCATTCTAACTCTAAAAATAGTATACATGGGAGGAATGATGAAGTGCCAAATGAAGAAGAGAAAAATGACCATGAAGCTAAAGGACCAAACATGGAAAGAAGGATAGAACCAAGATTAGCCAAGTATGTGAGAAGACATCACCCTGCAGATCAAATCATTAGTGACAAGGATGCTAGACCAATGACAAGAAATAGGCTCAAGAATGAACCATGTCTACTGAGCAAGGTTGAAGCTAAAATAGTGAAAGATGCACTACAAGATGATGACTGGTATAAAGACATTGAAGAAGAGATAGATCAGATTAAGAAGATTAAAACATGGTCTCAAGTTCCTAGACCAACTGATAAGAATGTGCTTGGTACCAAATGGGTGTTCACAAACAAACTTGATGAGAATGGTGAGATAATCAGAAATAAAGCTAGACTAGTTTTTGAAGGCTATGCATAAGAAGAAGGACTAGATTATGGAGAAATATTTTCCCCTGTTACAAGAATGGAACAAGTAAGAACATTACTTGCATATGTTGCATACAATGGTTTCAAATTCTACCAAATGGATTTGAAGTCTACTTTTCTAAATGGTATACTGGAAGAAGAAGTCTACATAGAACAACTAGAGGGATTTGTTGATGAGAAGAATAAGGACATGGTCTAGAAATTGCACAAAGAACTTTATGGATTGAAGCAAGCACCTAGAGCATGATATGAGAGGTTGCACAAATATCTTTTAAAGATAGGATTTGAGAGAAAAAATGACAATAGTAACTTGTACATCGAAGTTGAAAAAGGTAAAGACATTTTGATTTTAGAAATCTTTGTTGATGATATAATATTTTGAGGAAAAGATGTACTTTGAAAAGATTTTTCTGATCAAATGAAGCATGAATTTGAGATGTCAATGTTTGGAGAAATCAAATTCTTTGGTTGATTACAAGTTCATCAATTGAAACATGGAATATTTGTGACCCAATCCAAATACATCAAGGAGGTACTAAAAACATTTGGGTTAGAAGACTCAAAACCAATCCGCACACTAATGGAAACTAGACATAAGCTATCTAAGAATGATGAATCTACTGAAGTAAATCAAACATTATATATATCAATGATTAGAAAGTTGCAATATGTTGTACATAGTAGACTAGACATTGCATTAGCTATTGGAATAGTGGAAATAATTTTTGCAAATCTAAGAGAAAATCACTTAATGACGATAAAGAGAATACTGAGATACCTAAAGGGAACTGATGACCTTGGTTTGTACTACAAGAGGAGTGAAAAGTTTGAATTGAGAGTCTATACTAATGTAGACTGGGGAGGTGATATTGATGATAGAAAAAGCACTAGTGGAGGAGCACTTTTCTTAGGAAAAAGGTTGATTACATGGACTAGTAAAAGGAAAAGTTGCACCTCACAGTCCATTGCTGAAGCTAAATATGTTGCAACTGCTCTAAATTGCACCAATATTGTATGGATCAAACATTTGCTAGAAGTTATGAAGGAAGAGGTAATTGAGCCTATGATACTTTATTGTGATAATAAAAGTGCTATCAACATATCAAAGAATCCCATAATGCATGCCAAAACCAAGCATATTGCAATCAAGTATCACTATGTTAGAGAATTGGTGGAAGACAAACAAGTGAAGATGGAATATGTTAGCTTAAAGGAACATATTGCTGATATCTTCACAAAAGCACTACCTAAAGATGCTTTTGATTATCTTAGAGGTATGTTAGGGGTGATACCCCTAGATAAGGCTACTTGAAGCACAAGAAAGTATGCCTTGCATCAAACAAGCTGATTAATGAAGATTTCACACATTGATTCAAAGGATGTTTACTTTAGGACTCATGACTAAAGTAGTAGATGTGCTGAAATTCCAAATTAGTCACAAGCAATTTGATAGAGAGAGACATTGAATGGACCTATAAAAGCTACACTTGAATTTTAAGATACTAATATGTCTTTGGCATTGTTTTCAAAGAGGGAGAAGATGTTTGAAACTAATCAATAGGAGAAAGATCAAGAGCAAGAAATAGCAAAAAATTGATCAAATGAAGATAGAGGGAGAAATTGACAGAAATAATCAAAGGTTGATCAGAACAGTAGAAAATGAGCAATATAGAAGGAGAAAGATAAGTAACAAGGATAAAATAGCAAAGAGGGTGAAGAAAAAATGAAGTAATCAGAATAGTAGAAGGAGATGAGAAGCTACAACTTACTTTTTGGCATTTGCTTTATTATTCTAACCTAGCTAGCATTTGGTTGAATAGTTTATTTTGATGGTTGATTAGTTTGGTTTGCCATCAATGCCAAAGAGGGAGATTGTCACAAAGAAAGAAGATTGTTGTTTTTAATCATTATTTTGTGATTGATGTCAAACCTGCTATTTGTAGGAATGACATTTTCTTATAAGATTCAAGTACTATCACTTAGTTGATTAATGAAGAGGATTTGATCAATAAGATGTAACAAGAGCACCTAAGGGAAAGGTTGAGTTATGATGTTGTAATGAAGTGTAAGAATCAGCTAAGACAATGATTAAATGATGTATTGATAACATACTCAAAGATACAAAGGTTGGCCACACTTAGAAACATTGGAGAAAGAAGTTGTAACAAGGTGGAATGCAAAGCTTAAACTAAGATCATTAGTGAGTGATGAGAACATTAGTTGAAGCTAAGAAAATTGTTAGTATGAGTTGAGCATCAAAAAATTCTTAGTTGGTGCCAAGTGATCTTTAGGTGCCAAGCGTTAGGAAGAACACAGTGGGTGCTGAGTAACACAGTATGTGCTAAGCACCAGTATTTCAATAGTGTCAAGCTGTTGCATTATTTCAAATGATGAAGATTTGCCAAATTTGAGTTGACATAATGGTTACATTGAATTTTTTGAATGAGTTGGAAGATAAGGATGATGAGCTAGTGGCACATAATCCTACGTAATCCATTTTTGAGTGAATTCTAAAGGATTATTGAAGAAGTTTTTAGAGGAAACAAAATATGGGTTAGATGCAATGAATCCTACCTAATCTATATGAATTGAAATTAAAGAATGGAAGAATTGAGTGTGAACAAGAACTCCAAGATTTCTATTTAAGGAGTCATAGACCAAAAAGTAAAGAGCTACTAATACTATTGCTACTGAAGAGCCAAATTTGTGAAGTGGTTGGAAGGGTGTCAAGGAGGAGATATCTAAGAGAAGGAAGAGTACAGAGGCTCTACTTCTACAAGTGGTCATTAATAGATGATTGCATTGGTACATTGAGTAAGGAGACTTAAGGAGCACAAGGTGTTAGAATTGTAGAGTTTGAAGGCTAGGCACAAGTATGAGCTAAGAAGTAATTTGAGATCTACAAGATAAGTTTTATGTTGTAGTCAGGTCAAGATTTTCTAGTACTCTCTAGCAATTGTATTAGATCTGAAAATCCTATGGACTTAGGTTGGTTTAATAGCCATTTTAAAATCCTCTAATAGGGTGGCATTCCAAGTGAATATTCTAAAGTCCTCTAACCATGCCCACTTCTAATAGGGTGGTTAAATCCTCTAACAAGGTCACATTTAATAGTGTGTTGTAAGCCTTTAATAGGGCATGCCTTTCAGAGGGCATCACTTCAGAAGAGTGAGAATTTAGTAGCATGTTATTGGTGGTTTTTTCCAAATTAGGTTTCCATTTAAATCATTGTGTTATGTGTTGATTTCTTGTGTGTTATGCTTTCATGTTGATTTACAGTAACTTGCTGGTTAGATAAGTTAAAACTTGGATGAATAAATGGCTAAATGTGCTCACTATAATTAGTGAAAAGTTTGAATAGGACATTTGGACCTTGAATAACTAATTCACCACCTCCCTCAGACCCCCTCACCCATCAATTATTCTAAAGCAATTCTAACATAACCTTCCTTTTGTATCTTTCCCTGAATACTTAGGAGTTCTTCCTTAATACTTGCTTCACTCTAAAAAATATTCCCAAAACATCTTTTATTCCATATTTTAATCTCCTTTTTAACATTTCTTAATTTTGAAGCCACTCTAAAAAGAGCAGTTCCTTCAACATCTGTGTTCCACCATTAAGCCAATTTACTCTCAAACTATGAGTGTTGCATCCACAATTTTTCAAACCTAAAAGGAATTTTTTTTTTTGATATTAATCTTTTTAGTATAAAAAATCAAAGGGAAATGATCCAAACCTTTTTTTTTTTGTAATGGCTCTAGTTTACATATAAACTCTTTATTCTAATCAGGAGAAATAAGAGCTATATCCAATCAAGCCTAAATACAATCATTACATAGCCTCTTATTACTCTAGGTAAACTCAATTCCATGAAGATCCAAATCCATTAAACCCTCTTTATTAATGAAATCCATAAGTTCCAATCTCCCATCCAGTTCGCTCACATTACCTCCCTTTTTTCATGGTTATAAAGAGGAACATTAAAATCCCCCATGAAGATCCATCTACCAAAGTAATCTTTACTCTTTATATGAGAAAGAGTGTCCCATACCTTTTTCCTGGAATTCTTTATATTTGGAGCATACATATTAACAGTATACCGTACATTATTATGGCCAATGCCAATAATTTTAACCACCGTGAAGTATTTACTAGCATTTAAAATAATTCCTGAATAGTAGGATTTCTTCCATAACTTTAGAGTTCCCCCTAAAGCTCCATCTGAACTACTTTCTTTTTAACAATAATCTTTAAAAGACTTGATTTTTTTAGCTCTATCCTTGTCCATCTTTGTTTCTTGCAACAAAAGAAAATCTGTTTTATGCTCTCTAAAAAAATTCCTAACAATGTCAAGTTTATGACTACTATTCAATTCCCTAATGTTCCAAGTAATTATTTTCATGTTTATTTTTTAGGGGTAAAATGCAGAATAGTTTCCTATCTTCATTCAACAATATTTTGCATACTTTCTATTTCTTTGGTTTTTCTAGAGGATTTCCTTCTAGGTTTCTCCGAAGTTCCAACATTTGGTTTGACCTTGACTTACTATTCAAATTTACTACTATGAGTCTCTACTCCTTTAGGAATTGTATTACTCTTCTTTTCCATCTTTTTCCTTTGACTTAGTGTATATTTCAAAACCTTACCTTCCTCATTTTTCTCCTCAAAGTCAAAATCATTCCTAAAGAGAACAATTTCTTTGCACAAGGGTGTCTCAAGAGGCTTAGGAATAACATTCTAATTTTCAATCAACTAGAAATTTTGGAACTCTTCCATGACCATTGATTTACTAGTATCTAATATAATTTCACCCTCCTCTAATTCCACCATCTCAACTAGGTCTTCCCAGTTTCTCTTAATCTTCTGATAAATAAATAATTGCTTCTTCATATCCACCATTTCTCTATATTTTTCTCATGTGAGGTAGAGTCTAACATCACCCCAACATCCTAATTTTTACAACTCAATTTTTCCTTCAAGGTAGAATTTGGCAGTTTACCAGTTCCCTAAAATTCCAGATATCAATTCCCTAAAATTCTAGATTCAAGTTATCCTTCACATCTTTTGCATGAATAACTTTAGGTTTCCAAACTTTCTTATGGATTTTTGCTTCTTTCTTTTTGTCTTCCTTATCAGTATTAGGATTGTTCTTGCCTTTTTTAGCATAGTTTTTCACCCTATGGTCCTATTTTTTTATAGGAAAAATAGGTATTTGGGAGATCTTCATTTATAATTTCTTGCATTCTTTTCCCCAGTTTTGAAATTAGTTCCACCTTTTTAAGGAGGAGATTCAAGTTTTCCACTTTCACATATAATTTGGCACTTTGAAGTTTAGATTTTGATGTTGTTTAATGATCCATTGTGATTAGTTCCCCAAAGGAACCAACAATTTCCTTAAAGATATCTTCATGCCAAAACTCTAAAGGAAGACTAGGAAGTCTAACCCATATCAGAGTAGTTAAGAAGAAGGCATAAGATAAATCTATATTTGGCTCCCATTTTTTAATAGTGAGAGTACTTTTTCCAAATGGCCATGGACCTCCACAAAGAACCATATTCATATCTTCTTTGCAATTAAAAAAAAATGAACATAATCCATTCAACATAGGAGCTATATCAACTTGACCACAGATAACACATTTTCATTTAATCTTATTTTTCAAAGTTTCTATATCTAGTCTAGCCCCCATGAATTTTCCCAAAAGAGTAAACTCCATAGAAGATACAAAGAAATCAACAATTGGATCCAGAATGAATATTTGAAACTCACCTTTCTTCGAGCAAGATTTTGATGTAACTGGAGGGAAACATGATTTTCCAACAACTTTCCTACCAAATAGGGAGGGCCATGTCCTTTGATCACCTAACCCTTTCTAAGAACCTTCTTCTTTCCTATCATTATTAACCTTCAAATTCTCCAAAGGATTCTTCTCATTCTCGAATACTTGACTAGGCACATGATTTATACTAAAGGAATCCAAAGAAAGGTCCCAAACCCCACAACTAGTGGTACCAACATCTAGAATTCTTTTCGAATTTGCCAAATTTTATTCATTTTGACATTCTATCCCACTAGGATTAGTACTTGCCATAAGATTCTCCCCTTCCAATTTTGCACCTAATAGAGATTCAACCAATTCAAAAAAACTTAAAGCACCAGCCATAGTAAGTCTTATGTGTTCTTGTAAAGGCTTGAGATTCATTTTCTCTTGATTCCTATGTCGTTACAAAAAATCACAAACTCATTTGATGGAAATTCTCATCCTCTATCAAATCTCAAACATTTTAGACATATACTTTTTTCCTTCTCAACTCTTGGTAAGTACCACTTAAATATTTGGAAAGCATCATATTCTATTTCAAAAACAAATAGTATAATGTACTTATCACCTTTTTTTATTTGCACATTAATTGGTCCACATAAGTCAGTATGAATAATCTCCAAAATTCCTTTAGAGTTGTGAATCTTACTCTCAAGACTAGACTTTGTGATTTTTCCTAACAAACACTATTTGTAAATTATATTGTTAGGTTTCTTCAACTTAGGCAAGCCTCTAACTCTTCTCATGTTATTGATACTAATTGAATTATCAAAATTAACATGACATAATGTCTTGTGCCATAACCACACATCAAAAAATTCTACAACTAGACAAGTAGTGTCATTCATATCAAGATAAAATAGATTACCTCTTGTTTTGTCACTTTTTCCCATTAGTTTTCTATTAGTATTATATCTTAGCAATCTTATTGTCAAACTCAACCTTACAACCTGCACTATTCATTTGTGACACACACAACAAATTATACTTAAGTCCTTCAACATAATAAGCATTGTCACATAAAATATTTTCTAGTGAGTTTGATAGAACTTTTTCCTTTTATTAGACATGGTGCATCATTACCAAACCTTACACTATTACAAAAACTTTAATAGCATAAATGAGTAGTAGTGTTCTCAAAACTTTTCTCAGTACAGTCTCATAATCTATCTTATCAGTAAATCCTCTTATGGCATTAACAACATCTTTTATCCTAAAGCAATATTGAGGAAAATTATCACCTTCTTTCTTTCTAATATCATCAAACTTACCTCTAAGACTTTTAGATTTGGTTTTCACTGCATTTGCATCACCTCCATAGATGGTGTGAAGAGCATCCCACATCTTCTTTGCACTATCACAACCCTTGATGTCATCAAACTCAACATAACTTAGGGCAGAGGTAATCTCCAACAATGCTTGATTGTGTTCTCTCTTCTTTCTTAGATCTTTAGCAATTAGAGCTCCAACAGGATAAACATGCTTAGTGGTGATGGTAGATTATGCATGGTCTCTAAGAAATTCTAGGTGTAGCTTCATAAGACTTTTTCATGCTAGAAATTTATCTCAATTAAGTTTGGGTACCTCTCTTTTTGACATCTTGATCTTTTTCTTCTACTATCTTCAAACAAGTCCACTTTAAGCAACTAGCTTTGATACCAATTATTATAATTCTTTAGAATGATTGAGTGGGGGGTGAATCAATTATGCAAGGTCTAGATGTAAAAATAAAGCTTTTTGTAGCTTAGTGAACATACATCCATAAAAAAAAAATTCATCATGCATGCATCCATTAGATCATACAATCACTTAAATTTGTAGGTTACTATAAAAGAAACTTTGTAGAAATGTAAACATGAAACATAAAAGATCCAATAACATATTTGACACAACCATTTTATGTGGAAATCCAATTTGAGAAAAACTTCAAGTAACATGATACTAATTCTCACTCTTCTAAAGTGATGCCTTGTGAAAGGCCAAGCCTATTAAAGGTTACAATACACACTATTAAATGTGACTTGGTTAAAGGATTTCAATCACCTTGTTAGGAGTGAGCCTTGTTAGAGAACTTTAGATCATTCACTTGGAATGCCACTCAGTTAAAGGATTAATGAATGTCTATTAGGTCTACCTTCTTCTAATAGATTTACCATAGACTAGTACAATGATTAGAAAGTAATAGTAAGGCTTGATCTAATAACAACTTATAACTCACAGATTACAGATCTTTGTTTCAGTCCTCTATTCTTCTTAGCTTTCCAAAACTTTAACTCCGATAGCATAGTCACCCTACAAGCATACATACCCTTAAGCCTTCTTTGTTTGATTTCGAATAGTTGTCTCTTCTATTTGGTCTCTAATGAAGCAATACCTTAGAGCTCTCTTCTAACTTAGGTTCCCCAACATTGATTGTACATTGCTTTTAACCAGCCATCTCTATAAATAGAAAATTAAGATCTTTTGTCATTAATCTATTGTAAATATATAATAGGCTAAGTTACTAATTCACCCCTCCCCTCTTAGTAATTTAGCCTATCATACATATCCAAAAATTGGTATCAGAGCTTTGTGGTACTCAGAAAAGAAGTTTAACAACTTGAGCAAAGATCATAAGCTATTGAGCAACTCAAGAAAGCAAAGGAGCAACTCTCTCAGTCCATGAAAAGAATAAAAGATCTCACAATATAGATGAATGAAAAACTCTACATTGAAGAAAGAATTGAATACATCCATTCAAAAATTAATTTAGATGAAGCTAATGAGGCAATCGAAGAACTATTAGAAAAGAAAGGTACACTTCAAGAAGAAATTAGAAAGCTGAAAAGAGAATAAGAAATTCAGTTAGTAAGATTGTGTGAAGTCATGGAAGAGAAAAACAAGATAAAAGAAGAGATAGAAGGCAAGAGTAGTGAAATTTACTATCTATCACTTCAATAGACAAACTTAATTGATCACCTTACCAATGAAAATGAAGAAATCATGAATCTAAGATCATAAAATGAAAGATTGCAGAATGGTCTAACTATTGAAAATAGAACCAATGAAAGGATGATGAAATCTCAAATAGACATGAATCAATTGAATGAGAAAAGTCAATATAGATAGAAAGGAAAAGCATGAATTGTATATAAAAAAGAAGGTGAATCATCTAAGAAAGGACCTCAAAAGAATCAAAGACCTACTTGCAGTCACTATGGTAAGTTAGGTCATACATCAAACAAATATTGGAGCAATGGTAAAGCAAAATTTAATGGAAAATGCTACAATTGCAATAAGCATGCTTATAAAGCTAATGAATGCAAAAAGAAACCTAAATTTGAAGGAAAATGTCACAAATGCAACAAGCATGGACACAAATGTTCTAAATTCAAAAATAAGATATTGAATCCAACAAAATAGATTGTAAAAGCTATATTTGGTTGAGACTACAACACTTGGGCATATGCCACTACTATGGAGAATTTGGACAGATTGGAATAAATTTTGTAAAGCATCAAATGAGGACAAGAGACACCACTAGAAGATGTTTTATTTGTACAAAACTCAAACACCTTGCCAAGAACTATATGAGAAATAGAAGAATTGAAGATGAAAAGAAAGCTAAGGATGACAACATTAGAAAGGATATGAGACAACAATGGATTCCAAAATCTTTTGAGAATGCAAGTCTAAGAAATGAAGCACATGTCACTCAAGCATTAGGTGACTTAAGAATCTCTACTTGATCTACCATAAGGATAATTGGAACTAAGGTTCTAAAACAAAAATCCTACATCTGTTCCAATTAGTAGAAAGGAAAGATCCATATTTGCATTCAAGATGCAAAGGGATCACCAAGTGTCTAAAGGAATTTTGGACCTTACCAAGAAAGATTGGGTTGAAAGACCCTACTGAGCAAGGTCAAGAGTTACTAAGTTGTTGTGAGGACACCAAGTCATGGATGTTCCTATCAAGAAATTAATGCAAGCCAAGTGGGAGATAGTTTGTCATTAAGAAAGTGATTGTACCAGGAATTTCAAACGATTGGAAAGTGAAATTTGTTAACAAAGGCAAAATCAAATTCATTTGTCACTATGAATTTCTAGAGAAAAATGATTTTAATGCATCTGAGTGATTTGTGCAAATTATTGTAGAAGTTTTCCTTGTTCTCACAAACCCTATTGAGTGATGGCATTCTCTAGCAGCAAGATAAAGAAAGGGTCTAAGATGTTAGTTTGTGGAGTTGAATGGAAAGCACCAGATTTCAAATTGAGTCTGGCAATTGCAAAAACCCTTGATCCAATTGAAGCTCAATCTCAAATTCCATCTATTGGTACTTCTAGTAAATGATATTCATTCATATTTTTGATGTTCAATTCAAGGTATAGGAACCCTAGAAATGGATAAAACTTTGCAAAAGATGTGTTTGAGAGGGGTGTTGAAACCATAGCATCAACACCTAGAAGTGAAGGGTTTAACCCACATTCCACACATGTCCCGAGATTTTTAGATAAAGTGGATATGATTTATCATTAGCCATGTGCATAATGGGTAGTTATGGGTGGAACAACCTATTTTGATATCAAAGTAAATAATTCATCAAATCACAAGACTTCCAATGTTTGCCAAGGAAAAAGCCACCAAAACTGATTCACTCCTCACCTCTTAGCAATTTATAAAACTTAATCTTAATTCACCAATTAATCCTTCAAGTGTATTCTGGTCTAATTACATACATGATAAAAGGAAAGCATGAAAACATCCATATAACACTTTAACACACAATATGGTGACCCAAAAACCTTCCAATTAGAAAGTAAAATTGGGGTGTAGATGATACCCACAAGCTTTAGTACTACAATATAAAGTTGGTTTGCTAAGGCTTACAATTGTCACTTTTGATGATCTTCCCTATTAGGGGCAATAAGGATTGCTAGGTCCACCTTGCAAAAGGATTTACAAATATACAATGAAGTATGCACTTGGTAAAGATATTAACAAAATATAGTCCAGTCTACCTTATGAAAGGTGTTGGTGTAATTAAATATTCACTAATTATACTTACTTAAGCTTACTTAGGATAATGTATTGCATAATAGTTTATGATTGAGACACTTGGGAATTTGCACCTCAATTAAACACATGATGTAAGAGAATTCCAAATCGGGTGGTAATAGTTGTTATCTCATTCCACCTTTAGTGTAATTATCATATTATCATCCTTATCATCACACATACTTCATTGCATAATGGAGGATGATCCACCTTTACCATTGGATGTTAATAAAATCCATTATCAATAATAACATTCTTCCATCTTCATGCAATTGTCTTGCCATTCTCTTGTGGAAGTTATCGTGGTCTTTCATTTGATGCTAGGGGTGTTGTAGAGTCACTTGAAACTCTAAAATGGTATCAAAGCTCTCATGGTGTGAAGACCTATTATCAAGAAGTGCAATCTTGGCATGACTTATTTTTGGTGCAATATTTGCAATTTGGACATCACAATTTGTAGGAGATTTTAAGAGTTGTATTTTGTGACCTTCTATTGTAGAAAAAAAATGGAGCTTGCTAGAGAAAATTAGAGGTTGGCATCATATAGAGGATGTTCAAAAACCCCTTAATCAAATTTTGTTTCATCCAAATTGGACATTTGAGGCCAAATCTATGGTTATTTGATTTTTAAAAGTGCAGTGGAGGTGATTCAAAAAAAATTATTTTAGAGACAATTTTCAAATTGCGATATCTCCCTCATATGGACTCCTTTTTCAAAGAATTTTTTTTTTTTTTTTGGGGTAGAATTTCATGATCTACATAGTGGTTTAGGTGATTTTTGATCTCTATATCTGATTTTTTGAAAATTACAAATCCATTTTTTGCAACTTTCAAGGCTTTGTTTAGGCACATCATTAACATTTTTAGGTGTAATTGTTTTTTGAAAGTGCATGAATTTTCCTCTACTTTCTAGATCTATAATTAGATTTTAGTGATTTTGGAGTGGACATATCACTTTCAAAAATATGTCTTTTTTTGGCAATAATTGGACTTGGTGAATACTTGGATTTCAATTTTCTTAATTGAGTTAATAATTTAAAGGAGTTATCAATTGATTTCAGTCATCATTTGATTTCATTATGGATTTTTCAAATGTTCCATTTCTCACTCCATATAACTATCATGAATTGAAACAAGTAGTTTCTAATCAGTTGACGAGTATTGGATTGCTTAGAATGATTCTTGGATAGGATCTAGAACCAGCTATAAGTGTTGCAAAAAGAAGGAAATGGTTTGATAGAAGAGATAAAGCACTTGGCTCTCTTAGATCTACCATCTCTCATGATTTTCTATATCATATTGTATCTTGCATACATCCTCATGATGGCTAGACAACATTGGTAGGAATATTTGGTAAATCTAATAGAATAAGAAAATTCAAATTGGAGAAGGAACTTATAGGTCTAAGTCTATGTGATTTTGACAATATTTAATACTTTTTCTCTAAGTTCAATTTCATTATATTGGAGCTTCCTAATTGTGGTATTACTAAAGATGATGAGCAATTGATATAATCTATTTTTGCCAAGCTAGGTCCGAAATATTCAATCTTTGTTTCCACATTCTATGCTACTATGGATGCTCTTAGTAGTGCATACAAAATTCCTTCTCTTGATGAATTTTCACCTCAACTCACAAGGGAACAAGCAAGGTTAGAAAACATGGGTCAATTGAATCCTTCCAAGTATCAAACATTGGTTGAAAATGACTCCTCTCCAAAGGTTCCAAAAGGAAAGGGAAACAAACAACACAAGGATCCTAAGAAACATGACAAAGGTGATGACTCTCCTTCACAACATACTATTGAATCCAAGTCCTCTTCAAGAGAGGAAACATCTAGAAGAAAGAGAGATAAATGTGCTTATTGCAAAAGGTTAGGACAGGAGCATAAATGTTTCCATAAGAAGATTGAGGAGCTTACCCAAATTCTTCAAAAGAATAATATCTAGTTTCCCTCATTAGTGTCTTCTCCTTCTTCTCAATATTAGGCAACTCCTACATCTACATCATAATCTAAAGGTAAAGGAAAAGCACTCATTGCTTCTACACATCCTAAGAAAAGGTAAATAGCTTCTTGATTCAGGTGCATCACATCATATGACATCTTCTATGAATATGTTTTCTTCTATTAAGCCTTTCACTTCTCCATGTATATTGATAGGTAATAATACATACATGAAGGTTTGTGGGAAAGGTTCTATTCCTATGGGAGAGGGTACATTTAATGATGTTCTTTGTGTACCATTCTTGACCACTAATATCCTTTCCATTTGTACGAAATTACTCATCCTAGGCACAAGGTAAAATTGTTGAGTAGTTCATTCCTGATTATGTCTATATTAGGGACATGGAGACTACATATGTCATAGCTATGGGAGTCATTGATCATACATCACACTTGTATTCTTTTGCAGATTTTTTTTAATAATGATGATGATATTCATGATGTACCTAACCCTTTATCAAGGGTGAATAATTCATGTGAGGAGAACATTGGACACTTGAATCATTTTATTCTTGAGACAAGTGTTGAACTTCCTACTTCTCCACCTCCTTCTTCTTCAAACATGAGTTCTATAATTCAGCAAGATGGTCTTTATGCTTTAGATCTTGCAATGTGGGATGAATTCCTAGATGCTCTTTCAAATGAGTCTCATAATGTAGATTTGGTTAATACATATGAGGAGGTTTCTCTTTGAGATACTTCTTCTCCTTCTTTGGAGATTGAATTTCCCAAATCTTCATGTTCTCTTAGTTTTTCACATCTCATAGGTAAACTTGATGGTGTGATAGAATCATTGAGCTTGGAGACAACTATTTAATCTTTAGAGATGCATACATCGATAAATTCTTCCTCCTTCCTCACTTTTTACATCGAGTGGCTTCTCCATCTTTTGATGTATTTATCTATTCCGAAGGAGATACATGTTTCTTGTAGGCATTGGATTATATTTTTCTTGTAGGTACCCTTTATCTACATTGGAGCTTCTTCATTATGGGGGGGGATATCATGTCTCTTTATTTCCTTCCTATGGGGGGATCATTCTTTGTATATTCACGATATATGGAATTTTTGAGGGGTCTTGAGTACTCCATCCATCCATGCATCTTGTTTTTATCTCTCTTTTTTGAAGAGGGTTTTTTCCATGAGGTTTTCTCTCTTTCTCTAATTTATGAGATATTACATTTCACATATTACACTATAAAATGTACATAGGTATGTAAAATGGCCTAGTAGTTGGGACCCATCTTGCATTGTGAGTTTAAGTGAATTCCCCTAAATTTAACTTAAGGGGGGGTGTTTGCGTAATCAAATATTCACTAATTACACTTACTTAAGCTTACTTAGGATAATGCATTTCATAGTAGTTTTTGATTGAGACACTTGGGAGTTTGCACCTTAATTAAACACATGGTCTAGGAGAATTTCACTTTGGGTGGTCATAGTTGTTATCTTATTCCACCTTTAGTGTACTTATCACATTATCATCCTCATCATCGTGCATACTTCATTGCATAATGGAGGATGATCGACCTATGGTGGACATGTGATTCCACCTTGTGTTGGTGATAGCTTATCTTCTCCTTATCATTGTCTCTTATCACCTCTCCTATATAAGGAGGCCTATTATGTACATTTCAAATGAATCCATTGGATTTCAATCAAGTCCATTATCAATAATAGCATTCTTGCATCTTCAAGAAATTGTCTTGTCATTCTCTTGTGGAAGTTATCTTGGTCTTACATTTGATCCTGGGTGTGTTGTAGAGTCACCTATTAGAATGAACTAGTGGTTGATCTCTGATCTACAACTTAGTTTGTTGAATGAGATACCTTTGAGTGTAATGATCACCTTTCTATGATAGATAAATCTTTGCTATTCCTTATACTATTTTAGCCTTTTACATCACATTTCTACTTAAGACTCTTCTTGTCATTGCTATACTATATATATTTGGATGTGATACATTAAATTACATATATAATAATCAAAATTACAATTCATCAAATTTGGTTACAATATAAGTTTCACCAAAATACACAAATTCAACATGACTGGAGGAATTTAGGTTTTGAAGATAAACTTGGTGGGGTTATAATACTCGGCAACCATTGTCAATGCTCAACATCATCATGCACTTAGTAGACATAGAAGCCCAGTCCATACTAATCACTTCCAAGTAGTCTAAAATTGGTCTATACTGGTGACTTGTTGAATACTGTGAAACTCAACATATAAACTGAATCACATGATTCACATTGCATAGCTTGGTCAATGCTATCACTACAAGATTAATATAAATTGAATCACTTGGTTGACACTATATGATCTAGTCAACACCAGATTCACATTCTTGAATATGTGAACTCGTTAAGAACTGAAGAACTCAGTTTACACTGAGAAACTTGGTAAACACAATAAAGCTCAGTTTACACTGATAATCACCAACCTACTAGAAATTACTTAGTTCAAACTAAATATTGTTCCTGAAACTCAGTAGCAACTATAGAACTCAGTAGAGCCTGAATTAATTGGTTAACACTATTAACTATACAATAAGCTTGACAACTATTAACTATCTGATTAAGTGTATGTTTCACTAATGAACAAACATGACATAAATGTCAATATAATAATCAATCATCCATTTGAGGATTAGGTAGGGTTCAATGAATCTACCCACATTTTCATTTTAGTTCCTTCTACAAACTTCTCCTTCAACCCTCTTTGAAATTGCCTCAAAATGATTTACCATGAGTTCTGTGCCACCACCTCATCATAGTTATCTTCCACATGATTCACAAAATTCAAGAAAAAATAATAATCAGCCTAGATTCATCAAATCCATGATTTAGCATGAATACTAGCACTCAACATCAATATGTTGTCACTCGGCTTCCATAATATTCTTCCTCTCATCATCAACTAGATAACCTGGGAAGCACTAAACTTTTCTCATGCTTGGCATAAAGTAAACTTTATTCAACTTATTTGTATTACTTATCATAAACTAATTTTTTTTTTCTTAGCTCCAATGGATTTTCTTTTTGGCTTGCACTTACTTTTCTCAACACCTACTATCCACTCAGTTAAGCTTGGCAGACTCAATACTTCTTACTTTTTCTTCTAGACTTTTTCAATGTATCCAACCTTTGCAATCTCAAGTAGATAATCAATGCACTATATCATCACTATATTAACTGATCTTTGTCCTCCCTTTTACATACCATAACTCTACCTTTTCTCTTAGTGGTTTTTTTATCTCATTTGATCAAATCCTCTCATCAATCAAATAAAAGATAGTACTCAAATCATCTAAGTAGTTTTCTTATCACCAAGTAGCAGGTTTGACATTAGTGACAAAATGATGATTAAAACACATTCTCATACTTGTATCAATCTATTTTCAACACTACTTATTCCAAAAATTGGTATCAGAGCTCAATTCTCCTATTAGGAATCATAATAGCTTGAGAGGATTAGGCCATAGAGATGGAAATGTATAAGATGAGAAAAATTATTCACAATTAGGTACTTAAAATCTAGATCAAATTGCAGTAATAAGAACTAGCAAAAGAGGAGTTAAGGAAAACCATCAAAAAGAAGAAAAGAGATAGCTATTCAGCTAAATGATACTCAATACAAAGAAGTCTATAGAAAATGACTACTTGGTAGTGGAAAGACTAGTAACAATGGTGCCCTAGCAAAAGAAGTAAAAGCTCTCAAGATAGAACAAAAAATTTGGAGTTACATTAATTGAAGCAATGCAACAAAAGAAGAAAGAAATGGAAGAGAAGCTCATGGATGAAGAAGGAAAAAGATGGTTGACTTAAATATTTGGCTTACCAATAATTAGCTAGATATGACAAATAAAGTAGTAATTACAAACTAGGAAGCAAATAGAAAGGATTTGGAGATAAAAAATCTAAGGCTATAGAATGAGCAATTGAAAAGTGAATTAAGGCATGAAAAGAAACTCATGGAAAGATTGATTAAACCAACTGATGTAACACTTTGAAGAAATCATGAGGTCACTTAGAACAAAAGACACCTATGGACTTGGATACAATAATAACTCTTTGTCTACTGAAGAAGGTGAATCATCAAAGAGTGGAGAACAAAAAAATGAAAAATCAAAAGGAAAATATACATGTCACCACTTTGTGAAAATTTCTCACACAACCAACATTTGTAGAAGAAAAAGTGTTATGCAAACTCCTAAACCTAAACTAAATGGTAACTCTTTAGATTGGCAGAAATAAGGATATCAAGAACATGAATGGAGATCAAAGAAAAATGAATCAACTAGAAAGGTATCTAAATTCCAAGGTTATTTTTACAATTCTCAAAAGTGTAGACATAGAGCTCATGAGTGGAGATTCAAGAAAATGTCAAACTGGTTACCTAAAAAAAATCTCATACATCAAGGAAAGGTGATTTCTACAATTGAGATTATAATATATGCTACAATTGTCACTATTGTGGAGAATATGGATACATTCCAAAGAATTGCATCAAAACTCATTTATGAGGAAATTACAAGAAATGGCTAAAAAGAGAGATAATATGTTTTAGTTGTCTCAAAGTTGGATGAACTAATAGAAATTACAAAACCCGAATGAAAAAACTAGTACCAAGTAATGTAAGTGACAAACGTGAAGGAAAGAAAATATGGAAAGAGATAATAAGAGTTGGAAGTAGTAGTGAAGATGAAAATAGAATCACTCAATCTAATGGGTCAAGTGATCACACCATATCTTACTAAAGAAAGAAGGTATATAGGAACTAAATATTCAATGTTATACTTTACATTAGCTCCCAACATAGAAGTGATAAAGGTTCATATATGTATAAGTAAATATTGATTAAGAACTATTAGAAAATGAAAATCATAAAGTACAAAACATCAATGGTACAATCTTTATTGACCAAGCTCTGTAGAATAGACTAAGTAATCAAGGAAAGTAATGCATTGATTGAAGGAATTAGTTATGGCCGATTGAGTAACCATGAGCAAGATGAGGTGGAGATTGAGTTGTTGGCTATCATACACCAACAAACTACAAAGACATTAATTGTAGACCTAAAATGAAAATTTGAAGGTATTAATCAAATTTGGACATTTATTTTCATTCACCAAGTGATCAAAGAGCTTATGAGAAGATTTCAAGGAAATCAAAGTGATTTTAGAGACTAGACATAACAATCTTTTGTAAATCTCTTTTCCGAGTGCATACTTCATTGTGTGTTTGTAAATCCTTTTGCAAGGTGGACCTAGCAATCCTTATTTCTCCTAACTTGGAAAATCATCCCCACACTAGTTTTACTTTCTATTTGGAAGGTTTCCGGGTGACCGTATTGTGTGTGAAAGTTTTATGAATATATTAATGCTTTCTTTTTATCATGTATACAATTAGATTAGAATACACATGAAGGATTCAATGGTGAATTAAGATTAAGTTTTATAGGTTACTAATTCACCCCTCCCTTCTTAGTAACTTAGCCTATCTTATATTTTCAACAATTGGTATCAATGGTCTGTGGTTCTCAAAAAAAACTTTTAATAGCTTGAGCAAATATTAGAGGTAATGGAGGTATTTAGACTTGATAGTCTATTGACAATGAAAAGCTAGATTTGGAATTGGCTACTGGGAAACTTAAGAAAGCAAAGGAGCAACTCTCTCAATCGTTGAAAAGAAGAAAATATCTTGCAATTTAGATGAATGAAAAACACTACATTAAAGAAAGAATTGAAGACATTCATTGATAAAGAAACTTAGATGAAGCTAATGAAATAATTGAAGAACTATTAGAAAAGAATGGTGCATCTCAAGAAGAAATTAGAAAGATGAAAAGAGAACAAGAAATTCAATTAGTAAGATTTTTTGATGTCATGGATAACACTGCATACTTTGCACAGATCTTTCGGTAACTAAGTGAACTCGGTTAACATTGATTCCATCCAACATTTACTTCATTAACCAAGTGAGCTTGGTTAATTTTCATCTTCCACAAACTTTCCTTTGACACCCAAATGAACTTGGTAGACACCACCTTCTAAACTAGGCAAACTTTGGATTGCTCAGTAGCCACAGAAAATTGTCTTCAATGCCCAAGTGAGCTTGGCCTACACTAACTGGTAATGATATGACATTTTGTATAACATCAAAGACAATACAAAATTAATCAATTGTATTAAAAAATATCCCTCTTTGGCATTGATGGAAACACAACATGTCATAATACAATGAAATTTTGGGATTAAGAATAAAGTAAGGAACATATGCTTAGTTTCATTCTAATTCTCATCCATGAGAACTCCTTCTATCAAAGTGAACTCTCTTTTCCTTTAGTTTATCCCTCTATCAAAAAAATTTTGTCTTCTAGAACATCTACCAAGTTCATTCTCCCTTTTTGACAATTCTTTTTATGACAACAAACTTCTCGCTCTTTTCACTAACAACAAAATTTCTATGAGATATGATAGTAAAATTTTCCCTCTTTGACATCTCATGCCAAAGACAATACTCAGTGAATATTAATGTACCTCAAGTATTGACTCATTTGCAATATGCCCTTGCCAATTCTACATCAACTGATTGATATTCAACATGCTTGAGTTGATGCATCACTAAACTTCATTTAGTGAGCTTTAGATAGTGGAATGACCCCTAGCTTACCTCTTAGATACAAAAATGCATCTTTAGGTAATGGCTTGGTGAATATGTATGTAATTTTCTCTTTAGTATTTACATATTCCAATTTGACTTCTTTATCTTGTACCAACTCTCTTAAGAAGTGATATTTTATAGCAATGTGCTTTATTTTGGTATGCATCACTAGATTCATTGATATATTGATTGCATTGGTGTTATGACAGTATATAACTACTAGATCCTTGATCTCTACCTTCATACCTATCATTAGTTGTTTGAACCAAACAATGTTAGAACAAGTAACTGCTACTGACACATATCCTGCCTCTGTTGTGGACTAACAGATACAATTTTGTTTCTT
Organism: Cupressus sempervirens; assembly: GCA_028749045.1. NCBI lineage: Eukaryota > Viridiplantae > Streptophyta > Pinopsida > Cupressales > Cupressaceae > Cupressus > Cupressus sempervirens. The sequence continues at coordinate 866,139,769 of CM053787.1, forward strand.
GCTTTTCCAAGACACTAGTCTTTTACCAAGAAGGAATGCTCCACTACTACTAATTTTTATGTGATCAATACTTCCTACCCAATCAGAATCTATAAATACTTTTAAGTCCAAATTGCCTCCTATTTTATATCATAAACCATATTCTTTAGTACCTTTTAGATATCTCATGATTCTTTTCATTGTCATCATGTGATTTTCTTTGGGATTTTTTGAGAATCATTCCACCATACCAACTACTAATGCAATGTCAAGCCTTATGTGTACTACATACAATTTTTTTCCAATGATTGATCTATAAGTGGTCTAATCTACCTCTTTGGAATCATAGGGGTTCCAAGTGGTCTTGAATCTTCCATTTCAAATTTCTTTACAATTTCTTTGATATATTTGGATTGAGTAATGTAGATACCATCTTTCTTCTACTAAATCTATAATCCAACAAAGAATTTTATCTCTCAAAACATAGACATCTAAAATTGTTTATTCATTTATTTTGAAGATACTTTGCACAAGTCATCATTTCCTATGAATATGGTATAATCAACAAATATTTTTTCCAACACAATCTTCTTGTCTAGTCCTTCTTTGATATATAGGCTACTATTATCATTTGTTCTTTGAAAACCAATTTGTATCAAGCAGTTATGAAGTCTTTCATACCAAGCTCTAGGAGATTTCTTGAAACCATATAATACCTTATGTAATTTTCAAACCATGTTCTTTTTGCTAGGATCTACAAATCCTTCTAGTTTTTCAATGTAGACTTCCTCATCAAGAATTCCATTCAAGAATGTTTCTTTTTACATCCATTTGATACACTTTAAATCCTCTATGAGCTACATATGCTTTTAGAGTTCTAATACCTTCTAATCTTACAATAGGAGAAATTTTTTCACCATAATCAATACCTTCTTCTTGAGAATAGCCTTTACACACCAACTTTTCTATGTTTCTAGATAATTTTCCATCTTCATTTATCTTGTTTTTGAACACCCACATTGTGCCAATTATATTTTTATCCTTGGGTCTAGGAATAAGAGTCCAAATTTTATTTTTCTCTATCTATTCTATTTCTTCATTCATTTCTTTAATCCAACTTTGATTATCCAAAACATATTTAGCATTTCTAGGTTCAAATTCAGCAAGTAAGTATGTACCTTTCAATTTGTTTCTTTCCATTGTTCAATCTGATTTGTCTCCAATATCAATCTTGAGTCTCACTATCTATGACTCAAGTCCTTCAAACTTAGTTTTCTCTAGCTCAGTAGTCTCTAACTCATAACCTTGAGACTATGACTTAGGTTACATAGTTTGCAACTCAGTAGTCGTTGGAGATTTTGGGGACTCGGGAGGTGAAGTCTCCTTTCTCTCAGATAGACTTAGTAGGATATTAGGTTCATAGTAAATAAATCTTTTGTAATCCTTTGACACGTTGTTACTTTCTTCTTCACTTTTTTTGCAAACTCATCAATTCTCATATGTGTACTTTCTATGATTTTATGAGTTAGATTGAAACATTTGTATGTTTTACTTCTATAGGAGTATCCTAGAAATATGCCTTCATCACCTTTGACATCAAATCTACCTTTTCTATATTCTTTTAAGATATAAAATTTTCTACCAAATACTTTCAAGTAACTTACATTAGGTTTATAGCCTTACCATAGTTTATAAGGAGTTTGATTTAAGCATTTCTTCAGTTGTACTATGTACAATGTATGAATTGCAATGCTGATTGCTTCCTCCTAGTATTTGATTGCAACATTCTTTTCTATTATCAATGTTGTTGCACAATCTATGATGGATCTATTCCTTCTTTTAGCTATACCATTTTGCTAAGGTGTACCATGGGTTAATACTTGTCTAATAATTCCTTTTTCAATGCAAATTTTAATGAATTCATTGGAGATGAATTCTCCACCTCTGTCTGATCTTAAACATTTCAATTTCTTTCCAGTTTCTTTTTCTACTCTTGCCAAGTACTACTTGAATTTTTGAAAAGCTTCTGATTTTTCTTTTAGATACATTATAGTCATCATTCTAGAATAATCATCAACAAAAGGAATGACAAAATTTTCCCCATTGCAACTTTCTATTCCAATAGGTCCACATAAGTTTGTATACACAAGCTCTAATACTTCTTCATAATGATAGTTCTTTTTTTGAAATTAGTCTTTCCCATTTTACCAATTTGGAAATTATTCAATAGACCCATATTAGGTTTCTTCAAACTAGAAATACATCTTACTCTTTTATGTTTTCTTATCTTAACCAGATTATCAAAGTTAAGATGACATAGTCTTTTATGCCACAACTAGCTTTCTTGTACTTGAGAAACAAAACATGAACTTTCACTGAGATCAAGATAAAATAGATTACCTTTTGTTTGCTTTTCAAATCCAACAAAATTTCCTTTTCCATCTAGTAGTTTGTCCTTTCCATTCATGGATTCTACCTTGAATCCAATGTTATTCAATTGTTCTACACTCAATAGATTATGCTTTTGTTCTTCAACCCAATAAGCATTATTGCATACAAGTCCATTAGTCAAAGGGATACACCATCTTCCTTTTATGTTATAAGGTTCATTGTTTCCAAATCTCACACTACCACCACCATCGTATTCCATGCGCTAAAATTTTGTTTTATCTCCAGTCATCTGATGTGAATAGCCATTGAAAATAATCCATGTATCATTTTTGCTAACATGAGAGGTAAGTTCTATATTATCTCCTTCATCTTTTACAACAATGTATACCATTTCATCTTCACAGTTATCAGAATCTTTAGCCATAAAACAAGTTTTCTTACCTTTGTCCTTGAAGTCCTTGTAGTTTTTGAATTCCTTCTCACCTTTGTGCTTATTTCTTTCTTCTCATCCTTGTTTTCTCTATTTGGGCACCTAGCAGCAACGTGACCAACTTCTTTAGAAGAAAAATAGGTTAGAGGAATCTTGCCTTTGTATTTCCCTCTTGCTTTGGAATATTTTCTTTCAAGTATGGCTTCAACAACTCCAAGATCACTATTAGAAATTTCTTATGTTTCTTCTTCTAAACTTCTTGATTGATTGGCCTTTGATTTCTTAGTCTTTTTCTTGAGTGAGAGTTTTTCTTCAAATGCAGACTCAATACCTTTGGAACTAGGAACATAGTTATCATAGTAATCCAACTCAAAAGTTTTCAATCTTCCAACTATAGCATATAAATATATTTTATTATTTGGATCATATCTCATTCATTGAATAGTAGATACTCTGATTGTATAAATAGGAAGAAGGTTTCTAAGTACCTTTCTCACAACTCTTTTGTCATCAGTGTCTCTTTTAAATGCTTTGACTGCAATCTTACTTGCTTTGATTCTTTCCACATATTTTGCAATGTTTTCATCTTCTCTCATTTTCATATGTTCAAAATGACCTCTTAGACTTTCAGCTTTAGCTCTTCTTGCATTGTCACCTCCTCCATAAATGTATTTCAATTTAGTCCACATTTCATGCACTATTTAATAGTCTTTTAATTCATCAAGTTCAGCATAACTAAGAGCAGATGCAATATCAATCATCATGATGTAATGATTATTCTTTTTAGCAACATCTTCAACTAATAATGTTCTAGTAGGGGTCTTGTATTTAGCATCAAAGTATTTACAACCTAAATCACTAATAGTCACCAATTGTAAACTAATAAGTTCTTGCCATACTACAAAGTTGTCTCTATTCAACTTGGGAATCTTTCTTCTATAAGACATCTTGATCTTTATCTTAGATCCTTGAAACCTTATCTACAAGCATCAAAAACTTGTGATACCAATTGTTAGAAATATAAGAAGAGTAACTGATAGGGGAGGGGTGAATCAGTTAAAAAGGAAATCCTAGATCCCTTAGATGTCAGTACAAAATAATTTTGTCAAAACTTAATTCTCTTGATGTTCAAAAAATAAAGAAATGTTGTAACTTGGCAAAAACTTTATTGCTTGGCAAACACGTAACATGAAAATCTTTAGATTTTATCTATGATTATTATTATTTTAACTTAGTTGTAAGAATATAAAAGAAAATAGCATGAACACATTTGACACTAGGGTTTAACATGGAAACCCAATTTGGGAAAAACCACCAATTGCAACTAGTTACTATTTTTCACTCTTCTAAAGTGAGCCCTATTAGGAGCCAACCTTGTTAAAAGTTACAAAACAAACTGTTAGGTGTGACATTGTTAGAGGATTTAATCACCCTAGTAGGAGTGGCCTTGTTAGAGATCTTTAGACAATTCAATGTAATTGCCACTTTTTTAGAAGATTGTTAAGACAACTCTATTAAGAAATTTAGGTCATTGCTACAATGGTTAGAGAGTAATAATGAGATGACCTAATTTCTCATGCAACTTAATTGCTGATTATAGATCTCAATTCTGGCTTGTATACTTGATCCTACCTAATGAAATATATCTCTTTAGCTCCACAAGGATATTCTACTTATCATTTTATTTTGCTTCCTCTTACCATCATTAAATATTCAATGCATTCACACACCACTTCACACATTTTAACCCTCAACTTGACCTTATACTTATATCTTTTATATTGTCAAGTTGGCTAGAATACAACTTATAATAACTAATATTATCGCCTCATTCAACTAGAACTAATAGATAAATCAATTAAACTCAATATGTAAAAATAAGAAAATCCTTCATTAGTCGACCCTGTTTCATAGACACTAACTCATAAATGATTTTTCTGTGTTATCCAAGTGAACTTGGTTAACACTAGATACTTTGTATAGATCCTTTGGTAACCAAGTGAGCTTGGTTAGCAATGGTTCTATCCAACACTTCCTTCATTAACCAAGTGAGCTTGATTAACACTTATCTTCTACAATTTTTCCTTTGATGCTAGAGTGAACTCTGTAGACACTACCTTCTGAACTAGACAAGCTTTGGATTTCTCAGTAGCCATAGAAAACTGCCTTCAATGCCTGAGTGAGCTCTACATACACTAACTAGTAATGATGTGACATTTTTATGAAACATCAAAGGTAATACACAATTAATCAATTGTATTCAACACATTGTTACTCTCTAACCATTATAGTAGTTATCTAAATCTCTTAACAGAGTTGGCTTCACAGTTATTTGTAAATCCTCTAACAAGGGGAGAGTACTACTAAATTGTCTAAAGACCTCTAACAAGACCCCTCTTAATAGGGTGATTAAATCCTCTAATAGGGTGACACCTAAGAGTGTGTTTTCTAACATTTAATAGGGTTGGGTCCTAACAAGGCTCACTTCAGAGGAGTAAAAATTGGTAACTAATTACAATTGGTGGTTTTTCCCAAATTTGGTTTGCACATTAAATCTTGGTGTCAAATGTGTTTATGATATTTATTTTATATGTTTTGCAACTAGGATAACGTAATTAGTAATCATAGATAACATCTAAATTTTTATGTTACATATTTGCGGAGCTTCTCAGTATTTACTAGGTTACAACATTTTTTTGTGTTTGTCGAGCATCGACAGAGTAAAGTTTTCTTAGAGTTATTTTTGTACTAACAACTAAGGGATCTAGGATTTATTTTCTGGTAACTGATTCACCCCTACCCTCTCATTTACTCCTCTTATATTTCCAACAGTCATCACCTCCATAGCTATCTTTCAGCTTGACTCACATTTCATGAGTAGTAGGACAATCTTTGACTTCATCAAATTCAACATAATTAAGAGTGGATGCAATGTCAATCATCATTATGTTATGATTCTTCTTTTCAGAAATTTCTTCCACAATCAAAGTTCTAGAAGGTTCCTTATATTGGTTGTCTAGATATTGTAGACCTAAGTCACTAATGGTTTCCAAATGTAGCTTCATAAGGTCCTGTCATACCTCAAAGTTGTCTCTGCTCAACTTGGGAATCTATCTTTTGTAAGACGTCTTGATCTTTAGATTAGGTCCTAGAAACCTTATTTGCAAGCACCAAAAGCTCTAATATCAATTGTTGAAAATAGAAGAGGAGTAATTAAGAAGGGAGGGTTGAATTAGTTACCACAAAAAAAAAATTTAGATCTCTTAGATGTCACTACAAATTAAAACCAAAACTCTATTGAAATTGAATTATTGTTGTTTCTTGGTTAATGTCAAAGCACTCGGTAAATAATAACAATTTACTTTCACTTGACAAGTACTATAAAATCAATTGTTAATCGGCAAATATTGAACATGCAGATCTTAAGATATTAAGTGTGATTAACCTTAATTATCTTAGTTTTATACACATAAAATAAATAGCATGAACACAAGTGAGGCCAAGATTTAATGTGGAAACCAATTTTGGAAAACCACTAATTGCAACTAGTTACTTTTTTCACTTTTCTAAAGTGAGCCCTATTAGGAGCCAACCCTATTTAAAGGTTACAAAAAAAATTGTTAGGTATGGCCCTCTTAAAGGATTTAATCACCATATTAGGAGTGGCCTTGTTAGAGGTCTTTAGACATGTCAGTCTTGAAATTCCACATTGTTAGAGAATTTCCACAATAGCTATTAGGCTAACTCTATCAAGAGATTTGATTCACAACTACAATGGTTAGAGAGTAACAATGACTTGACCTAATTGCTAATGCAAATATCTTTCCTTATTTAGTTCTCAATTCTATCTTGGATACTCAATCCTTTATGATCAACTTAGTCTTTTCTTCCTTTTAGCTTCTATTATCTTCCACACATTCTCACATCTTCAATCCTCAACTTGACCTTATACTTATATCATATACATTGTCAAGTCTACTTGAATACAACTTAACACAATTAATATTCATCTCTTCAATTAGCTAGAACCAACAAACAAATTCATTAAACTCAATATGCCAAAACAAAAAAGTCCTTTGTTAGCTAACCTAGCTTGGTAGACACTAATTCTAAAATAATTTTCCTATGTTAACCAAGTGAGCTTGGTTAACACTGTAACTTCATAAATTTCCTTTGGTAAATGAGTGAGTTTGGTTAATACTAGTTCCATGCCAACTTTCCTTTGTTAATAGAGTAAGTTCAGTTAACACTGCACTTCAAAAAAATTCTCTTTGGTGCTCAAGTGAACTTGATAGACACTATCTTTTGAACTTGGTAAACTCTAAAATGCTCAGTAGTTACTAGAAACTGTCTTCATTGCTTGAGTGACCTTAGAAGACACTGACTGGTAAAGATATGAGATTTTGTGTAACATCAAAGACAATATAGGATTCAACATTTTTTATCAACATAGATTTCATTCCACCATAGGAAGGTTTTCTTAATTCCATTGGTTTCTTTTTTTTTTGTTTATTTGATTAGTTGTTCAATTTATCTCTTTCAAGTTTTCTAGGTGTTGGCATTGTTGAGAAAATGGTTTACATCTTGGGCATCTTGTAAGGTCCATTTTGTCCTTGGTTTTCCAATGGGTTTGATCACATATATTTATATGGTTTGTTTGGCTCAATCAAGAGATTGAAGGTGTGCCTTTATGGGTGTTTGTTAGTGGCTTTGGCTCTAAAAGTTCAAGTGTGAGATATGATGTCATTATTAAAATTACATGTATGACCTCAATTCTTGTGGGTTGGTAATGGCTTATTGGCACTATATTAGTATCTTTTTTCAAGGTTTAGGGTAAATGTAAGATGTGGTTCTTAGCTCTCATTATTCATCAAGATGCATTACCCTCCCTGAGTTTTGCTGTTTTGCATCATTGACAACAAGGTGTCTAGTATTTATGGTTTAAATGGTTGGCACATCCAATGTACACAACATTTTTAGTCCCATTTTTCATGTGAATAAATATATAATAATATTATTTTTAATAGTATAAGGACACCTCAACATTGTAATCCACATTGTCAAATTATTTATCTGAGAAATTAAATTTGGGATTCTAACAAAGAATAAATAATAGATATCTTTTAGGATTGAAATTGCCTACTTTGATGCAAGAATTGTTATAATAGTTTAGAATAAATAAGAGAAGGGGTGAATCTATTACTCAAGGTCCACATGCACCATATGAACATTAAAACAAAAACACTCACTATTCTTCTTATCTTGTTGGTTTTTAGTCTCTACTATAAACATATTGTCATAAACATGACTTGCTTTGCTTAACAAAAGCATTATCAAATATAAAAATACATAAAGAATTCAACACAGTCTAACACTATAATTTTACGTGGAAACCCAATTTGGGAAGAACTACAAGAAATATGTCACCACTTTTTTACTCTTTCAAAGTGAGCCCTATTAGGAGCCAACCCTATTAAAGATTTACAAAACACATAGTTAAATGTGACCTTGTTAAAATATTTAATCACCCTTTTAGGAGTGGCCTTTTTAGACAAGTTTGATAATTCCATTTAGAATTTCACCTAGTGAAAGGATTTATAGATACTGTTAAGTCTTGAAATGACTGTTAGGTCAACCTCTATTAAAAGGATCTCAATACAAACTATTTATGGTGTAGAGGTCTTTAGGAAAAGTGTAATAAGTCCAATACTCCAAATTTTTCTAGGTATTCTATAACTATATTATCATTAAATGGACTCCAACACTCCTTATAACACCACTTCAACCTACCACAAGTTCTAACACAACTCCTTAAACTTCACAAACTATCTTTCACAAAGAGCTCGTATAAGCCAACCTTAGATCTAGGGCACAAACTTGGAAGTAGTGACTACCCAACTCCTTGATTCCAACCAATTTTTGGAACACTTCAAGGGACATACAAAGAAAATGATTCCACAATAGTTTTTCTTCCCCTACTATCACAACTAGCAAATGCACTACGAGGCCTAAAATATCCTAGTAGTAGTTTTATGGGTTTTATGGAAACAACTTAGAATTATTCCAAAGAACTTGAGAAAAAAATTATAGTTTCAAATACCCTTTTCAGAATTCTATCTATCCTCCCCCTTTCAATTCTCCAAGCTACTCCAACACCCCTAAACAAACATAGGCTTCACAGGCCTAACTAACCAAATTAGGCTTACAAAACTTGGTTAAGGTCAAGAATGGGTTCCTTGGTGTTAAGAAATGACTTAGAATGTCTTTACACAATTATTACAACATGAACCAACTACTAACCAAGTTCTATTCCTTAATCTTCTTGTGTACCCTGGGGTAAAAGAACAAAGTTGTGTCACCTTTCAAGCAGACTTACTAGAAGGCCTAAATTTGAGTATTTATATCCAAAAATTAGTTTTGTTCAAATATATTATCTAGATAAATTCATTCTAGCTAAGTTATATATGGTTTCACACTTTTCCAATTGGAAATGTCTATTAAATACATGTTTTATACTAGTTTGTATCCAATTACCAAAGAAATAAAAATTATTTCAGAAAAATTGATGTTCCAATAACTCTTACTATTTTTTAATGATGTTTTTGTAGTAACATATAAACATCATTTTATAAAGCTCAAAGTCAAGAATATTCTCAGATAGAGTGTATATTGTTTTAATTAGATCTAGTATATTATAATTAAAAAATTCTACAAGCATGTATTTTAAGATTTGAAAAGATGACAATTTTAAGAAAGAGAAAAATATTAAATCATATCAAAAAATTTGAAAATTATAATAAATTCTAGAGGTGAAAGTCCTCTTTTAGAATGTATAATTTTTCTTCTAGTTAGAATAGATTTTTTTTGAAAAATGTGGTGGGAGAAGAAAACTATCGATTTCAGGAAAGTTGAAATTTGAATCACTATAAATGAGAAAATATATGTCTAAAGAATTTTTTATTTTTGATTGTTATAGCTATAGATGTTATCTATAACATAGTCTAAGTTCAAATGGAAATAAGTTTATTTCCATATAGTTCTTGGGTGGGAACTTAAACCCTAATTTTTAGCATTTTTGAGCAACTAAAAAATTATCTATAAAAAATAGAAAAAATTATCAATTCTTATTCCAAATAATAATTAAAAATTATAATCCTAAAGTTCATCCATATCAACACATCTCATTATTTTACATAATTTTCAAATTCTAAATAATAATACTATTTTTATGTCATTGAAGGTGAATAATTATACTTTTGCTAGCATTTTCCTTTACAAAAGAGTGATAGAGGTTTGTTCTTTTATCCCCCACAAACACTCACCAAATTGGTTGAATACATAAGGATATTCAACCTAGGACTTAATCATAGGACCTCCAAATCTTCTAAGAGAAATCTACAATTTTGGAAACTATTAATACATGTCCTAAAATTTAAAAATGATGGAGGTCATTGCATTCCAACCATCGAGTTTCATGTTAGGACCAAAATTCCATTGAAACCCTTAATTTTAGGGTTTTTTGACCTAGTCATAGAAAAAAATAATATCTCACTTCAAAATTAACCAAATTAAACAAAATAAAGTGTGATATAACAAGGACTCAAATATTTATCCAATCATGTCATTAATTTTACTCTACCAATCACTACAAGTCTATACTAGTAATAAATGCTTAGAAAATCTATTTATTCCTCTTCAAAACTATTTTTTTTGTACCCCATATCACACCTATAAATTTTTCAAGGGCACTACTTAGGCCTAAATACATCATTCACAATGGTTACAAATGATATTTGAAAGGTTGGGACCTTTTGATGAAAATTTACAATTTGTGACAAAAAGTTGTTAGCAAGAAAAGTTGCTAATAAGGAACTTTTACAACATTTCACCTTAAGACCTTTGTATTTGAATAGTTACTATTCTATAAACCTTATTAAGGTACAAATATTTAGAAAACATATCAAAGATTCTTTATTACTCAAAATATGCAATCTTAGGATCCTTTGGACTACGAAAACTTAGGTTTATATGCACATCTCAAGTTCCTTGACCATACAAATATGATCATTTCTTATTACACACACAAATGAAAACTAAAAAAATTTATGATATGGATCACCATATGTGTTCCACAAGATGAATCATCACCATATGCCATCAGATCCACCTTTTTACTAGTTTTATCCACCTTGTTACTAGTTATGTGACCTTGGTGCCCTACACCATACTCCTCTGGCCAAAAGACACTCAAGTCCCTTGCATGGGAATGTCTACAAGTTTGACACCAATACTCTCAATATCTATCATTGACACCCAAGATTCTTCCTTCGAGGGTTTATCCTACCATTTGATCAAATATTCATAATATGTATGCCTTCTAGTCTACCTCCTATCCCTTATTTCTAAGATGCATTCAATGTTTGGAGGTTTATGTCTTGGTAGATCTTAAAATACATCAGTAGAACCTACATCACCAATGTCAATAGGACTAGAAGTCTTATATGCATAAATATCATGTACATTAAATATTTTTTAAAGGCCTAAATCAAGAGGTAAATCAATCTTGTATGCATTAGGACCACATTGTTTGAGGATTTTAAATGGCCCAATATTTTTCCTATGTAGTTTGGTATACTTCCTTTTAGGAAGTCTTTCTTTCTTAAGGTGGACCATGACCATGTCCTTGACCTTAAAATGTATTTCTCTCCTATTTACATTTGTTGCCTATATGTATTATGAGAACTTTGTTGCAACATATCTCTCACCTTTTGGTGGATATATTTTATCATTTCTAAAAAGTTATATGCCAAGGCAATTTGTTGACCAATGTTAGGTACAAAGGTGAGCTCAAAAGCACCCCTTGGATGAGAGCCATAGATGATTTGAAAAGGCCTAAGGCCTATAATTCTGAGAGTCATAAGAGAATTCATCTTGAGGAAAAATTGTATCCCACACAACACCATATTCTTTTGTCAAACATCTAAGAAGGTTACCCAAAGACCTATTAATGATCTTAGTCTATCAATCAGATTGTGGGTGATAGGAAGATGACATAGCAAGGTTAATTCATAGTCTCTTCCATAGGGTAGGCCAAAAATATCTCACAAACTTAGGGTCCCTATCTGAAACAATGCTTAGAGGAAGTCCATGAAGTCTTACTATCTCCTTGAAGAATAGGTTGGAAATGCTTGAAGCATCATGTGTTGTCTTACAAAAAGAAAGTATTCCATCTTGGAAAATCTATCCACAACTACATATGTACTATCATATCTAGATTTTGTTCTAGAGAGAGCTAGGACAAAGTCCATGCTAACTAAATCGAAAGGATTTTTAGGTATAGGAAATGGTGTTTATGATCCATTATTAGAACTTTTTCCTTTAGCCCTCTAAAAGATGAAGAAAGTATCCACAAAATTTTTGATGCCAATCTGCATTATAGGCTAAAAATAGAATCTTCTTACTGATTCAAAGGTTTTTTCAAGGCCAAAATGATTAGTTGGGCTCCCACAATGTTTTTCTCTAATTATATTTTCCCTTGTAGACCACTAAGGTATACACAACTAAATCCCCTTAAAAAAGAGTCCTTCTTGAATCATATGGTCTTAAAAATTAGAGTGATATATATCACCTAATTCCAAACAAACTTGGTAGGTTTCTTTAAAATCTTCATCATTGGAATAGATGTCTTTTAAGGTAAGGATACCCATACTTTCCAACTAGATTTCTTGAATAGCTAGGTTCCTCCTACTTAAAGTGTCATTCACTTTTTTGACCACTCCTTTCTTGTGTTTGATAGATAAGGTGTATGCTTATAAGTACTCCATCCATTTGATGTACCTATGGTTCAACTTTTCCTATGTATTTAGAAAATACAAGGCTTGGTTATCAGTGTAAACAATGAATTCCTTAGGTAATAAATATTGTCTCCATCTTCTAAGGGATTGAACCATTTAATAAAATTCTAGATCATAGGTGGAGAATTTTTTTTTGCCTCATTAAGCTTTTCACTAGAAAAACCCATAGGCCTACCTTCTTGACTCAAGACAACACCAATTGCCCTCTTTCTAGCATCACACTCTATAGTGAAGACCTTGTTAAAATCAGGCCAAACTAGTATAGGTTGTTGTGATACCCTTGCCTTCAAGTATTCAAATATCTAACCTACATCCTTAGTCCACTTAGATTGGCATTTCCTTCCCTGTTTAGCAGTATCAATCATAGGTGCACTTGTCTAACTAAAATTTCTTACAAATTTTCTATAAAATCTAGAAAGTCCATGAAAATGTTTTACCTAACCAACATATTTTAGAGTAGGCCAATTCAATATGGCTTCCACTTTTCAAGGATCCATATTTAGTTTTCCCTTGGAGATGACAAAACCAAGAAAATGAGTACATCCTACAAGAACACACACTTGTCCAAATTGATCTGTAATTGTTCCTCATGCAACCTCTTCAATTCAATATTTAGATGCATTAGATGTTCCTATTTATCCTTCCTAAAAATCAAGATATCATCCAAGTAAAAAATAATAAAAACATTTATGAATTTAGGTCTGAAGACTTCATTCATTAACCTCATAAAGGTGTTGGGAGCATTGGATAGGCCAAAGGGAATCACAACCCATTCAAACAATCCTTCATTTTTTTTGAAGATAGCTCTCCATTCATGCCCCTCTTTGATCCTAATCTAGTAGTAGCTACTCTTCAAGTTAGTCTTTGAATAATACCTTGCAATCCCCAAACAATCCATGAGATGCTCTATTCTAGGAATTGGGAACCTATATCTGATCATTATTCTCTTGGTGGCTTTGGAGTTGGTACATATTCTCCATCTACCTTCTTTCTTGGGAGCTAGTATTCTTGGAATGGCACAAGGGTTGACACTCTTCCTTATGAAACCCTTTTCCAATAGATTTTAGATTTTTTTTGCCACTTCTACATTTTCCTCTAGAGTCATTTAGCATATAGCCTTATTAGGCAATGTGGAGCTAGGAATGAGATAAATATAGTGACTAATCTCCCTCATAGGTTTTAAGGTGTCTATCTTTTCATCAAAAATTATCCCTTTGTACTGGTCTAATAGGTCTACAACATCCTTTGGGTCCACTCTCCTAACTAGATTTGCTATTGTTTTTAGTTTCACTATGATGGCAAAACATGGAAAATTCTATTATTTTAGGTCTTTCAAAAATTATTTCTCCCAACTAGGGTCACATTATTACTCAAGGCTCCCCCCCTTCAATCTCAGGTCAGGGTGTCATAGCATAACTTACCACATCCTTGGTCAAAGTATACACATTCTTCTTCCCCTCATGTTGGGAATCAACATCATATTGTCAGAGTCTCCCAAGAAGGAAATGGCATGCATCCATGTTGGTTACTTCACACAATACCTTTTCTTTGTATTCCTCTATTTGTAATTCTACCAAATTTTTTTCATATACTATGGTTTGTCAATCATTATTTAGCCAAGACACCTTGTAGGGGTTTGGGTGTGGAATTTTCATCAAACCAATATTATTTATCATATCTATTGATGCTAAGTTCTTCATGGAACTAGAATCAACAATAACCTTTTAAAACTTTCCATTTACCTTGTGATGTGTCCTGAATATGATTTTCCTTTAGGGGGGCTCCTTCTACAATGACATCTTCAAGAGTTTTCTATCAAACATGATGCATTCTCCTTGCTCTAGTTCAACAGGTTTGGAAATGCTTGAATGGTAAGAGGTTACGATTTGAAAGTCCTCTTCTTATGTAAGTTGTACCCTCCTATGATTGCTTTGATGACTTGTGTAAGCTCCACTCTTTCTTGGACATCTGAAGGACTGATGACCTACTTGGTTGAAGGAAAAAAATCTACTAGTGAACACATGAGTGCCCCTTCTATTTGATCTTCATCTATTGTTTCATCTACCTCTTTGAAGTTTCCTCTAGAACTCCTCTCCTTTCCAATATCCTACTTACTTGATTCTCATTGAGGTCTTGGTACTAACCTCCTTCCTTTCAGTCTTCCTCTCCCTATGAAATTAGCTCCTCTTCCTCTATTGTGATCACTCTTCCTTTTGAAATTATCTTCAATCTTTAGAGAAAGTTTATAACACTTGTATACTAATTCCATTGATACCAAAGTCAACTCATCTTGTATGTTGTACTTGAGGCCATTTATGTAACTTGTAATTTTTTGTTTCCCATTCTCATATATTTTAGCCTTGAGAGCTAATGTATGAAACTCTTGAGTATATGTACTTAAATACATATCTTTTTGTTTGAGGTTCTATAACTTCTAGTGGATCATTACCACATAGTCATCAGGAACAAGTTCCTTCATTATCTCTTCCATCATCCTCTATCATGTGGATATGGTTTTCTTTTCATCTTCCATTCTTTCATTTAGAAGGAAGTTCCACCAACTCAAAGCTGTTCCTTTCATCTTGTTAGAATATGAAAAGATTAATAACCCAGAAAACTAGTGCAAAGAGTAGATATCTAAACTATGAATGCAAATGATACAAAATCAAAATAGCATCATAGAGTTAGTCTCCAAGAGAGTAATGCAAATGCTGGAAGCAAAAATAGCATTAAGAGGATGCAAAAACAAGAGATACAAATACAAGCCAGGTAGCATGCTTACATAGGCTAGGAAGAGGGAGGAGGTGGCAACACCAACCAATGAGGAGCAACCATCTATCAGACTAAAGATAGAAAAGTATCTTCCCAAGATAGCTAATTGATGCTCACATGTAGGGAGGTGACACCTCACAACCATTCACCTAATAAGACATGCTTTATTAACCTAAGCGAGATTATTAAAAGTGTAGGAAAAATCTAGCAAAATAAGAAAAATAAAAAACTACACTAACACCCCCCCATAAGCGAAGCTTAGGTGGATGTAGAAATGGGTCCCGGCAACAAGGCCTGATCAGGTACCCAATACAAGAAAAAGAACTAGATGAAGGAAACTAAGCCTCCAATCTAGGAAATGTCCCAAAGAGAGGAACAAAAAAGAGAATGAAGCTGCAAACTCTGTCAAAATGTTGATCTGTAGAACGTCCATGGAAATAGAAGGCATGAACCATCAACCAAAGAAGCATGGAACAACAAGTGAACCCCCCCATAATGTTGAACAGGGAGAGGGGTGACAGGAACACTGAAATGCAATGCCAAAAACATCTGCAAGAAGAAGAATCAGGAGCACCAATAGTGCAATAGAAGTACAAGCACATGATAAAGGGTGGTGTCATCAACACACTGCATGGGCTAATGTCGTGGAAGAAAAATTCACTTGACAAAGGTGGATGAGCACAAAATGGAAAAACATCATAACCCCCCATGGCACTTTATAACTGAGTGCGAATACAGACAAACACAACGTGTACAAGATCCCAGATATGCAAAAGTAGGCACTTTATCTCAGTGCATTTACAGAAAAAGGAATGCAACAGAATAGAAGCATACAATGCTCAGAAGTCAGAAAGAAGAGTGAGCCAAAAGAACAGAAGAAGAGATTCTAGGACCTGTAGAATCCAAGTAATCCACCAGAGTGCGAAAGTGCAAAAATCAGAGGAGAAAGAACCTGGAGTAGAATCTGGATAAAAGATCTCTGTAACTGAATAACTCACAGAACCAGCTTTCCAATGATATCTGGCAAGCCCAGAAAAGAGTCTGAATGAGCGAGATATGGCTCCCAGAAGGAAAAATAGAACATCTAGCTTTGACTGCAAAAATAGGCAACCAGACTGTAGCAAAAATCAAAAACACCTATACCATTATCTCCGTCTCAGAACTAGCTTTTTGATGCATTTTTCGGATCGAAAAAATACGTCCGTATGCTCAAGTTACGGAAGAAAAACTGATAGGGCCTCCTCATGAAGAGCATATGCTAAAAGTGAAACTTGGGCATAATAATCAAGGAAACATATAGTACCACTACGATCTACTCAAAAAATCATGCACTTTCAAAAAAAGAATCACCTCGATAGGAGGTCGTATGAGAAAGTTATGATCCTTCGAAGTTTCCAAAACGAGAATTGTGCACAGTCACGGCTGAGAATCTGTAATTTTTGAAGAATTCATGCATGAAAATCAAAAAATAACTCCACTAGTGGATAGAGCACAAAAAAATAGCCAAGTTCATAACAAGAATCATAAAAATCAAAGTTCGTATGAGCAAGAACGAGACATTTGAAAACTGCATTCAAATCTGCAGCTGCCAACGGAGAGGGGTATGGCTGTAGCTTTGCATGCTCGATTCTAAAAAATATACAGCTTGCATGCAAAATCTAAAAGATACCTAGATGGTTTTTCGGGGCTTCGAACAAAACCCAGAAAGCGTTTTTCTTGCTAATGAACAAAAAATGTTGCTATAGTATAAATCAGACGCCTTTAACAGTAAAAAATGGCTCCAAAAATCAGAAAATGGCCCCAGCAACCAAAATATGACATGCAAATGCTGGATCAGCTTCTCAAGTCCATCAATGGCATGTTGGAACCTGCAAAACTGATTGAAAACTCCAAATATGCAAGTTGGTTGTTAGATTTGAGATTGAAACCCCAAAGAAAAACTGTTTTTGTCAAAACTTTTCTGATTCTCAGGATCATCCAAAGATGCAAGAGAAGAGCATACTTCATTTTTCAAAAAACTACAATAAAGTTTATTTGCCCCCCCCCGAATCTCTCAAATAAGGAAACTAAAATCTACTCTTGCACATAGAAAAGCTCTGATACCATGTTAGAATCTGAAAAGATTAATAACCCAGAAAACTAGTGCAAAGAGTAGATATCTAAACTATGAATGCAAATGATACAAAATCAAAATAGCATCATAGAGATAGTCTCCAAGAGAGTAATGCAAATGCTGGAAGCAAAAATAACATTAAGAGGATGCAAAAACAAGAGATACAAATACAAGCTAGGTAGCATGCTTATATAGGCTAGGAAGAGGGAGGAGGTGGCAACACCAACCAATGAGGAGCAACCATCTATTGGACTAAAGATAGCAAAGTATCTTCCTAAGATAGCTAATTGATGCTCACATGTAGGAAGGTGACACCTCACAACCATTCACCTAATAAGACATGCTTTATTAACCTAAGCGAGATTATTAAAAGTGTAGGAAAAACCTAGCAAAATAAGAAAAATAAAAAACTACACTAACACATCTTAGACTTTGTTGTCTTCACCTTTTCACTTGCAAGGATCTCCTAATATTCAAAATAGTTTTCAAGTGCTTCTAGTCACTCCATGCATGCTTCTAGCTCCAACTTCCCATCAAACATGTGTAATTCCCCCTTGTCCCTCATTTTTACCCTTTGTAGGGCTGCTAAAATCATGCTCCAATCCTTAGGCACATGAGGCAAGTCATCTTCCTCCTCTTCTTCTCCTTAAGACTCTCCTTAATCTCCCTTGGGTACTTGCCCCTTCAATTTTTGAATCTCTCTTCTCATAAATCTATTTTCTTCCCTCATGGATCTACTCTTAACCATCTTATCCTTTACTATATTTACTAAATATTTATTATTGATCATCAAGGGGACATCTTCTTTTGCCATTTTGTCTTCCCAATAGAACTTAATGGCTTTGATAGCACTTGGGACAAAAGTCTTCAACAAAAGTGTAATAAGTCCAATACTCCAAATGTCTATAGGTATCCTTTACCTATATTACCCTTTAAGGATCTCCAAGACTCCTCTAAAACCACTACAACCTACCACAAGTTCTAACACAACTCTTTAAACTTCATAAACTATCTTTCATAGATTGACTCTATAAGGCAACCTTGGATCTAGGGCACAAACTTAGAAGTGTTCACTACCCAATCCTTGATTCCAGCCAAATTTGGGAACACTTCAAGGGACATACAAAGACCAAGATTCCACAGTATTTTGAATTCACCAACTATCACAACAAAAAAATGAACTAAGAGGTCTAAAAGCTCCTAGTAGTACTTTTATGGGTTTTAGGGAAACAACTTAGAATTTCTCCAAAGAACATGGTAAAAAAATTATAGTTTCAGTTACATTTAGCCCAAAAAATAGAGATAAACAATAATAAGGAAAACCAAATCAAATACAAGGGACGTATAGAAATACCCTTGGAAAACCCTTCTAGAATGAAGGGAAAAACCTAACCACACAACAAAATGATCATTTTATTGATAATAAACTTCAAGTGTACAATGTCCTTTTCTTGATGCAAATATATAACAATATGAGAGACTCTTCACATTATAATTGAAAGGTCTCTTGAGATTCCTATAACTCCTATAATTAATAATAACTCTTTGATTATTCATGCCTCAATTCATGAGAATGACACATGCCATATACATTTAATATTACAAGTTAAACTTATGTGTCCTTTTCAATTGAAGATAATAATAATGGTAATAACATCTAGATTTTGAGAGATAAAGATCTCTATCATAGCTACAAACTTTAACACTCCCACTTAGCAAAAGAGAGATCTTTAGTTGAACAATCACATAAAACTACAACCAAAAAATGTCAATGATAAATTCTCATCTCATATATCCTATGAAAACATGAAATAATCAATCATATTCATGGAATCACTCAACATGAAAACCAGTAAAAATCAATCATATTCATGGAATCACTCAGCATGAAAACCTATAACAATCAATCATATTCATGGAATCACTCAACATGAAAACCTGTAACAATCAATCATATTCATGGAATCATTTAACATGAAATGATTTGTAAGACTCACAAATAAGCCTTTGTTCATGAACTCTCTCAACATGAACTATCATGGAATCTCTCAACATGACATTCAACTCCCATCGTGGAATCTCTCAATGTGATGACATCATGGATTCTTTGAACATGTTGTTCATTATAACATAGTGAAAGAGTTATCATAGCTGATCTTACAATCTCATTTATTCACACAAGAATAGAAATAGGCATAACAAGACTTAGTTCCATTTAAGTCTCAAATTTTACAAATACCACAAGCATCACAAGCATATATGACAACAAAAGGGATTTAATAAGCACTCCCTTTTAATTATGAATCCTTCCTCTAAAATTAGTATCTTCTAAAGCAACCTATTGGCTTTCTTTTTACAACTATAATGATTAGAGATCAGAGATCAATTAGTCAAAGATACCAAACAATAGTGTATTCTACTAATATTCAACAATATGAAAACTTATCTCATTTTTGTCTCAAAATTTTCCTTGATGTGCAAGAGAAGTGTAACTAAGAATCTATGGGTCTCATTTCAAGTACAAGAGATAAGATTTTCACCATTGAATTGCAAGCCAACTTCATATATGAGTATTGTGCCTCTCATCTTGAATCTATCCAAGAGCCACTGAACAAAATTCCAAATATCAAGATGCCTTTTCAGACTTCCCAGTGGCTATGGATAGTTCACCACATTTGAACCAGGTGCTAGAGTTTCAAACACGGCCATTGTGTGTGCCTCTAAATCCTCTTCATCTATTATTGGTCTCCAATTTGAAGGGATGACACTAGGATCTATCAAGACCACCATAAAGTAGCACTATATCAACATAACCAACAATAAATGAAAACAAAAAAAATGAAAAATGCTACTACCACTTCAAAACCTCTGTGAAATAATTGAGGGCCATACGTTGTAATAATTACTACATAATAAGTAATGTCTATTATGGTGGATGCAATCAAGATCATTAGAGACCCTAATATACAAAGGCTTGATCAATCTTTGAAGAAATTCCATGCCATTCAAAACCATGACCTCTTGGGTAAAACTATGTATTCATTAAAAATTAAAACCGAATAACCTCTTCCAATTAGCTAACACCAAATTGAATGCCTCCAAAAATATTCCCCAATTTCATAGGTGAAATCAAGCACACATTTTACAAATGGATTTCATGATTTCTTTAAAAAAATACCTCATAATTCACCTTAGTCACATGATATGAATAGAAGAGACTTTCAAGCTATCAACCGGTGTGATCATTATTTACTGAGGTGGTGAAACATTTAGTCTGCCTTGACGTTACAATTTTAATGATTACTATAATACTAAGATTAGATGATAAATCAGGTAAGGTTAGTTACAAGACAATAAAATATGCAAATATAATCCTCTAGAAAAGATGATGACTTTTAGCGAGAAATGGGCCATGTGATAATTTTGTGTTGTACCATAAACCCCTATCGATAAAGCAATAGAAATAAACACCCTTTGGTTATTGAATAATGATAAGAGGTTTCAAAAGAATATGAATCTCATATATTGTAAAATTAAAAATAAAACACTTATTTTTTGATAATGTTTTTCCAAACATAATTGGTTTTTGTGCATGATACTATAGATGTTTGCTCATCTCGTATGAAGCATTAGCCATGATACAGATAGAGATAGAGATACAAGAATGATGCCAACACCATTCAACTATGTGAAGCACCAACTAAATACTCCATTTCTATGAAGCTACAAATCTAATGAATATTCCAATCCAACACTTAGACACAAATAATTATTAAATGCACTACTTCTACTTGTGTTCCCAGAAAGAAAATATGTAGCCACCTTTTCTATTCCCCCCTAGCTGCACGTTGAGAAGTATATATTGCACAAAAAAAAACCTACATTAGAGTTTGATGTACAACCAATTCCATGCTCATGCTCATTCTCCTTCCACTCTTTCATTTTCATACAAATTGTAGTCTTCTACTCCCTTTGCAAACTTGAAGAAGAAAAAGAAGAGTTACATAGAAGTGATCTAGAGCTCTAGCTTAAAGACTTTGAGGAGTATCTTCATTGTTGGTATTAATAAAACATGTTAGATGAGGGGCTTCTTCCTAAATGACCTTCACTACACACCAAAACACCTTTTTATGTCCACCACCATTTTTTGTATAGGGATGAAAGAACGCAACAACCATTTTCCTCTTCATTCTACCCACCATTACCATTATTGCAATAAAACTTAATACTATGATTGATATATATCCACAAACCCATGCAATTATCAACATCATAATAAGTCTTAAATCATGTCATATTTCAAAAATGATCCACTTCAACACACTTGGAGCCCTATCATACTAACTCAATGAAAAGAAAAATATGAAAGAAGCAACTCACAAAAGACCATAAGAGAACACATGTAAATTAATCTTGATACTGGCTCTGATACCATGTTAAATTTAGTCTAGAAAATAGAGATAAACAACAATAAGGAAAACCAAATTAGATACAAGGGACACATAGAAATACCCTAGGAAAATTCTTTGAGAATTAAGGGAAGAACCTAGCCACAAAACAAAATGATCATTTTATTGATAATAAACTTCAAGTTTACAATATTCTTTGCTTGATGCAAATATATAACAATAGGAGAGACTCTTCACATTATAACTGAAAGGTCTCTTGAGATTCCTATAACTCATATAATTAATAATAACTCTTCAAATATCAATGCCTCAATACATGAGAATGACACATGTCATATACATTTAATATTACAAGTTAAACTTAAGTGTCTTTTTCAGTTGAACATAATAATAATGGTAATAACGTCAAGATTTTGAGAGATAAAGATCCCTATCATAGCTAAAATCTTTAACATCAAATAATATTTTGAGATTTCTATCTATCCTCCAACTTTAAATTCTCCAACCTACTTCAGCACCCTTGAACTCACATATGCTTCATAGGCCTAATTGAGAAAATGAGGCTTGGAACACTTGGTAAAGGTTAGGAATGGGTTCGTAGGTATTAAGAAATGAATTGGAATGTCTTCACACACTTATTACAACATGAACCAACTACTTACCAAGGTCTATCCCTTCATCTTCTTTTTCACCCCACAAACCCTCACCAAATTGGTTGAATACATAAAGATATTCAACCTAGGGCTCGATCATAGGAGCTTCAAATCTTCTAAGAAAACTCTAAAATTTTTGAATCTATTAATACATTTCCTAAAATTGAAAAATTAAGGAGGTCATTGCATTCCAACCATGGAGTTGCATGTTAGGACCAAAAATCCATTGACACCTTAAATTTAAGGGTTTTTTGACCTAGTCACATAAAAACAACAATATCTCACTTCAAGATTAACCAAATTTTAAAAAATAAATTGTAATAGAACAAGGACTTAGATATTTTTCCAATCATGTCATTATTTTTACTCTACCAATTGCTACAAATCTGTACTAGTAATAAATGCTTTGAAAATCTATTTATTCCTCTTCGAAACTATTTTTTTTCTACAAAATATCACACCTCTAAATGTTTCCAAGGTGTTTAGGCCTAAATACATCATTCCTAATGGTTAGAAATGATATTTTAAAGGTTGGGACCTTTCAATGAAAATTTACAATTTTTGACAAAAAGTTGTTATCAAGAAAAGTTGCTAACAAGAAACTTTTACAATATTTCACCTCAAGACCTTTGTATTTGAGTAGTTACCATCTCTCAGACCTTATTAAGGTAAAAATATTTAGAAAACATGTCAAAGACACCTTATTACTCAAAATATGCAATCTTAGGATCATTTGGACTCAGTGAACTTAGGTTTATATGCACATTCAAAGTTCCTTCACCATACAAATATGATTATTTCTTATTATACACACAAATAAAAACCAAACAACTTTATGATATGGATCACCATATGTCTTCCATAACATGAATCATCACCATATGCCACCATATTCACCTTGGTACTAGTTATATCCACCTTGTTACTAGTTATGTGACCTTGGTGCCCTACACCATACTCCTCTAGCCAAAAGACACTCAAGTCCCTTGAGTGGGAATGTCTACAATTTTGACACCAATATTCTCAATATCTATAATTGACACCCAAGTTTCTTCCTCCAAGGGTTTACCCTACCATTTGATCAAATATTCATAATATGTATGCATTCTAGTCTATTGCCTGACCCTTTTTTCTAAGATGCATTCAATGCTTGGACGTTTGTGTCTTGCTAGATCTTAAAGTACATTAGTAGAACTGCATCACCAATGTCAGTAGGACTAGAAGTCTTATATACATAAATATCATATACATTAAATATTTTTTAAAGGCCTATATCAGGAGGTATATCAATCTTGTATGCATTAGGACCACAATTTTTGAGGATTTTAAAAGGCCCAATCTTTTTCATATGTAGTTTAGTATACATCCCTTGAGGAAGTCTTTTTTTCTTAAGGTGGACCATGACCATGTCCTTGACCTTAAAATATATTTCTCCCCTCTTTGCATTTATTTCCTATTTGTATTTTAAAAACTTTGTTTCAACCTATCTCTCACCTATTGGTGGATATATTTCATCACTTCTACAAAGTTATATGTCAAGGTACTCCTTTGACCAATGTTATGTACAAAGGTGAGCTCAAAGGCACCCCTTGGATGAGAGCCATACATGATTTGAAAAGGGCTGAGGCCTATAATTTTGAGTCATAGAAGGATTCATCTTGAGGAAAAATAATATCCCAAACACCACCATATTCCTTTTTCAAACATCTAAGAAGGTTACCCAAAGATCTATCAATGATCTTAGTCTATCAATCAGATTGTGGGTGATAGGAAGATGACATAGCAAGGTTAGTTCATAGTCTCTTCCATAGGGTAGGCCAAAAATGTCTCACAAACTTAGGGTCCCTATCTAAATCAATGGTTAGAGGAAGTCCATGAAGTCTTACCATCTCATTGAAGAGTAGGTTGGCAATACTTGAAGCATCATGTGTTGTCTTACAAGGAAAAAAGTGTTCCATCTTGGAAAATCTATCCACAACTACATATATATTGTCATATCCACATTTTTTTGTAGAGAGACCTAGGACAAAGTCCATGCTAACTAAATCACAAGGATTTTTAGGTATAAGAAATAGTGTGTATAATCTATTATTAGAACTTGTTCCTCTAGACCTCTAAAAGATCAAGAAAATCTCTACAAACTTTTTGATGTCAATTTGCATTCTAGGCTAAGAATAGAATCTCCTAACTAACTCTAAGTTTTGTCAAGGCCAAAATGACTAGCCAGGCTCCCACAATGATTTTCTCTAATTATCTTTTCCCTTATAGACCATTGAGGTATACACAACTAAATCCCCTTAAACAAGAGGTCTTCTTGAATGATATAGTCTTAAAAATTAGTGTGATATATATCCCCTAATTCTAAACAAATTTGGTAGGCATCTTTAAAATCTTCATCATTGCAATAGATGTATTTTAAAGTAGGGATACCCACACTTTCCAACTAGATTTCTTGAGTAGCTAGGTTCCTCCTACTTAAAGTGTCATCTACTTTTTTGGCCACTCCTTTCTTTTGTTTGATAGAGAAGGTGTATGATTGTAAGTGCTCCATCCATTTGATGTGCCTATGGATAAAATTTTCTAGTCTATTTATAAAACATAGTGTAAACAATGAATTCCTTAGGTAACAAATAATGTATCCATTCTCTAAGGGATTGAACCATTCCAAAAAATTCTAGATCATAGGTAGAGAATTTTTGTTTTGCCTCATTAAGTTTTTCACTAAAAAAGACCATAGGCTTGTTGGAAATATTCTAGACTAAGCTAAGTTACTAAGAAGGGAGGGGTGAATCAGTAACTTCTAAAACTTGAACAATTACAACTCTTAATCTAATAATCCAATTTTCATATAATTCATTAGATATAATCTGATCTAGTTACATGTATAAGAAATTGAAAATATGAAAGCATTCATAACATCATGACAAAAAGATTTGGTGACCCAAAAACCTTCCAAATAGAAAGTAAAACTAGGGTGGGGATGATACTCACAACTTTAGTACTAGAGTATATAGTTATCTTGTTAACGCTTACATTGATCACTTCTGATGATCTACACTATTAGGAGTAATGAGGACTGCTAGGTCCACCTTGTGAAAGGATTTGACTGATCCATCTATTAGGATGAAAAAATAGAAGATCTATGATCTAGAACTTGGTTTTTTGAATGAGAGTCCTTTATTTATTAATCAACTTGCTATGATAGATATGTCTTTGCTGCTCCTTATACTATTATATCCTTTTCAATTCACTCTTTCTACTCTTCTATGATGATTACATTGACTCCTCACTCATATTCCACTTATGCACACTTTGGATGTGATATAATACATTACATATGTATCAATCCAATTATACAAATTACAAAGTTGGCCATAATACAAGTTTCCACAAATATTACAATGTCAATTCACATAAAGACATTCAGGTTTTGAAGACTGACTCGGTGAGGTTCTGATACTCGACATCCACTATCAATGCTCAACAACATCATGGACTTGGTAGATGTAGAAGCTCAGTCCATACTAATCACTTCCAAGTAGTCTTAAAATTAGTCTACAATGGTGACTTGGTATATATTGTGAAACTCATATTATAAAATGAGTCTCTTGATTTATATTTTATGACTTGGTAAACACTATCACCTCAAGCTCACTATAAATGAGTCACTTGGTTAACACTAGGAAGCTAGAATAACATTGAACTTGCATCACATACACTGCAAACTCGGCGAACACTACATAGCTCAACTTGCACTAGCAAACTTGGCATACACTAAGATGTATGGTTTATACTATTGATCTTCACTATAACTATGACTGCTCGGTAACCATTGATATTTGTCCAAAGGACTCAGTAGAAACTATAGAACTTAGTGACAATTGAAATACATGAAAAACACTGTGAACTATCCAATGAGCTCAGTAGCTATATACAATTTGAATTGATTTTGTGTCAGTAATAAAAAACTTGACAAATATGTCAAAAATCTCCCCCTTTGACATTAGTGACAAAAAAACTTATCAGCCAAAACTAAATTCAAAAAGTTTCCTAAATACTTTTAATCCATTCCTTGTAATACTAGCTCGGTAGAGTATACTGTTTTTGAGATTTTTCAAAATTGCTTTTGTAAGGGATATATCTTTACATGGTAAGGCTCCTTCATACAGTATACTATACATCATTTTTCTATGTACAATATATCTCTCTGTGCATACCTTACTCTCACATTGATTTTTCAACTCATTGCATGATCTCCCTCGTAAAATATGATTTTCTCCATACATGTATCTTTCTCCCCCTTTTTGATATTAATGCAAAAGATTTATTCTATTTATTTACATGGTAACACCAAAATGAGATAGAAAACCTAAATGTATCTTGAAAATGATCACCAAGGTGTTATCCCAATTTTCTTGCAGGATCTTGCATGTTTGAAGTATAATTTGGATTTCTACTGATAATTCTATCATATGATCTACAATGCAAAAATTATTATCATGGATGAGGATTTTTGAATGTACAATATGTTTCTATAGTGCATCCATGATGGGAAGAATCATATTTTTTGTATCAATCAATGTGGATCTTATTCTTGCTTCTTCTCTAAGTAGTTTTTCTTGCATATCTAACAAAAATCTTACCCTTTGAAAATGTGCAGAGCTTGAACTAGGGTCAAGTTGTAGCTACTGAGCACTAGTTTCCAAATCTTCATCTATTTTGAAATTTTTTTCCTTTATTTCTTTTGTAAACTTAGAAACATCACAAATCTTTCCAAAAAGTGATGATATATTTGTACAAGATGCTTCTAAATTGCCCAAAATTGTAGAAAGTTCTACTTGATAAATGGCTATCTACTGAGAAATGTGCTCCAACACTTTATTATCAAAATTTTTCTCTGCTTTTTGTACTAACTTTTCTTTTCCCTTAGTATTTACATTGAATTTCTATACTGCCTCTACTAGTTGACACAAAATTGGCTGAGAAGAGTCAACCTCAATACCTATGGCCTCTACCAAAATGTTCTTTACATCTTCAATTATTTTAAATTCCTTCTGTCTCTTGTCTCTTAGTTTGTGTTGTTTAGCCTTCTTCTAGAGGAGTTCACCAAATAACTGCATTTTGTTTGAGGTAAGCTTGGAAATGTCCCAATTAGGGATAATGACTTCCTCATTTAGATTAATTTCTTCCTCTAGGTCTTTTCCCTTACTCAAAAATTGTGTGCTCAATTGAACCTTGGGCTCAACTATCCCTATGCTTATTTCTTTTGTACCTAAAATAGAAACAATTGTAGATATGCTAGGACTAGTTGTAAAAAATGATACTGTACTTACTAAAGGAATATTTACAAAAATACTTGAAGAATCCAAAAATGGTGTGCTCAAAATTGAAGTACTTAAAACTAGAGTGCTCAACTTGATAGATGAAGGAGGAATTTGTAGCTTGGTAGATGAAGTGGAGGTCACTTCTATCAATAATGTGCTAAGTTGAGTAGGAGCAAAGAGTGATTAGATGATTGGATTGGCATTGGTGGTCACAATCAAACTTGTTGGTGCTATCTACATGCTTGATGTGGTTACTAGTTCTCTTGGAGAGTGAGAAAGTGAGGCAATGACTACTGCATCTATCTTAACTAGATTAGTCTCCTCATCATCTAGATTTTCTTCCTTGCTAGCCTCTTGTCCTTAATCCTCTTCATCTTCTTCATTGTCAAAATGAGATACTTCTTCAATATTCTCTTCTTCATCTTTCTCCTTATCTTCTTCATCATCATCATCTTTGACATTGATTGGAAAATCACTTGGTTTATGTAATAGATAAATATTCTTCCAAGTGTTTGTTGTGTTCCTTCCAACATGCTCAATGTCCTTAATCAAAACTAGACAAGTATTAAACTTTAGAGTCAAATTTTCTTCATTTTTCTTCAATGACTCTTTTACCTCAGCATATAATATGCTTAGTAATAGCTACCTCAAGTTTTTCCCATATATGTCTTTGATAGTTTGCATGGAAAAATCCCATCTTAGCTTTATCTTTTCAAACAAATCATTAAGAATTTGAGAAGCAAGTTGGCCTGGTGAGTATTTCCACTTACCCATTTTGTTCATCACTAGGTCATCAATCGCCTTCTACTCCTCTACTATCTTAATCTCATATTTAAATAATAATTTAAAATTTGTTATTCCTACCCCTGATTCAAGATCTTTTAATCTATCTTGGAAGGTGGGTGGAGGTTTTCTAAATACAATGTCTCCTCCTTGTTAGATTTCTTCCTTGAAGATCTCCTTGTAAAAACTACAGTGGATGACTTGGCTAGCTTGATAAAAATTACCTTTCCTTTCTTCTTTAGTGGCTCTTCTTCCTCATATTTTTCCTCCTCTACTCTCACATCCTTAGCTTCGTCATCTTCTCATTTTCCCTTAGTTAATAAAAGGTTTGAACTAGATTTCAGTTTTGCAATTCTCTTCTTCCCTTTGTTTACCACCTAAGGAAGCTTTATTTCAAGTTCAATCCTAGCTTTTTCTTCATCATATGATCCAAAATATGTAGCCTTAGGATCAATTGGCTCATTGAAAAGATCTTCAATGATATGTTTAGTTTAATCAATATTGATCTCATAACCAAGAGTTTTTAACCATGCAATTCTGGGCTTAACTACCTAAATATACACTATGTCATAATCCACCATGAAACATACATCATCCTTATAATCCTCAACTAGTTTCTTGGGGATTAGAAACCTATTGTTCATTTTCTCTTTGAATACATTAAAATAATTATCTATAATACTATTATAATTTTCACCCATTTTTGCAATATACTCATTTATTTGATAAAGCATAGGCACATCTTTTCTCCATACTATAGTGCCTTTTGAAGGAAAAAATTTCTAAACATAAAAGAATAGACAAGTCAATAAGGAACTGAACTTACACAGGTTATTCTTTGAAGTTATTATGCTTTCCATGTTCTTGTTGAACTATCTTAGCAATAGCTTGGAAAGGTCAAATGACAAATTGTTCTTTACCACCTTGTATGCCAAGTCTACGGCTTCACATGACACACTGTTTAACCTGCTAGAGCTATAAATTTTATGTACAATAACGTGAATACCAAAATTTAATTCCATAATAGAAATACTGCTAATTTTCATTCCTCTTTTGTCCCATTCTACTAGGGTTTTCTTTCCAACTCTGCTCGCCCTAGGGTTTTTGTTATTTTGGCCTTGGCTAGCATTGGGAGGCTAGTGATTTGATGAATCATCTTCTTTGTGATTAATACTAGTTGTTCCAACCATAAATGACCATTATGCACCCAATTAAGGATAAACCTAATCCATTTAACTTGAAATTCATGGGGCATGTGAGGGATATGAGTTAACCCTTTGGTTTCTAGGTGTTGGTGCTTAGGTTTCAAAACTCCATTTACACACAGTTGACCTAGGCCATCATCCATTTCCAATGTTCCAATTTCTTTAATATCATTAACCAGAAGTAGCTTTGGAGGGATTTGAGATTGTGCTCCACTCAGATCTAGGGTTTTGATGATCATAGGAGTGAGGTTAACATCAGGTGCTTACTATTCCACTCCATGAACCAACATGTCAGATCCTTGCTTAACCTTGCTACTGCTGGATGCCATCTTCACTCGGTAAGGTTTGGGGGAATTTGAAAACTTTTGCTAGAAATTCACTCCATTCACTTGGATGCTCTGAAGATCACACTTTTGCAATAGCAATTGAAATTTCATGGTACGAAATGACTTTGATTCCATGCTTTTTGTTAAATTTTTTCCATAAATGCACAATACAAAGGTAGATTGATTGACATCATATTGATAGACTATTATCCATTATGCTTGTGTTGAACACTCAATGAAGTCTTCATGACTCAATAACCATATGCATCTTTATCACTCATGACCTTGCTTGGTAGAGTTTGTGACCCAACCTCACTTGGTAGAGAAGATAACTCAATAGATACTTGCACTTGGTGATCCCTATGTATCATGGATACTAATTTGGATCATTTTTCTCTTTCAATATAGAACTGTTTTGGATGTCTTCATTGATAGCATAGTTCTAGTTTCTCCTTTGAGAACTCAAGTAGAAATGATAGAGTCACCCAATTCTTGAGTGACTTAATCATCATTAATTAGACTTATATCCTTAGTAGACTTAGGAACCTATTACTGTCTCATTTATTTTTGGATGTTATCAACTTTTGCCTCTTTCTCATCTTCAATTCTACCAGTATTCATGTAGTTCTTGGAAAAATGGCCAATTTTTGTACATATGAAACATCTTTTAGTAGTGTCTCTTTTCCTCAAATGATTTTTTACACAATTTATTCCAATATGTCCAAATTCTACACAATAATGACATCTGCACCAGGTGTTGTAGTTCCAACCAAATATTGCTTTCACAATTTTCTTTGCTTGATTCAATGCCTTGGTTTTGCATTTTTATTACTTGTGTCCATGTTTCTTGTATTTGTGACATTTTCCTTCAAATCTCGGTTTAGCTTTGCATTCATTAGCCCTGTAACCATGTTGATTGCAATTGTAGCATTTTCCATTGAATTTTGCTTTTCCATTGCTCCAGTATTTGTTTGATGTATGACCTATCTTGCCATAGTGATTGCAAGTAGGTATTTGGTTCTTTTGAGCTCCTTTCTTGGATGATTCTCCTTCTTTTGTATATCCAATTCCTACTTTTCCTTTTTGCCTATAGAAGTTTTGCTCATTCAATTGATTCATGTCTACTTGAGATTTCATCATTCTTTCATTGACTTACCTTGTAGAGTTCAAATCATTCTGTAATCTTTCATTGATTAGTCTTTCATAATTTAGATCATTCCTCATTATTTCATTTTCAAATCTTAGGCTCATTATTTCCTCATTTGCATTGGAGAGTTGATCAATAAGGTCTGCTTGCTGAAGGGATTGGTTCTGAATTTCATTGTTCCTTCCATTTATCTCTTCTTTTATCTTGTTTCTCTATTCCATGACTTCACATAACCTTACTGACTGAATTTCTTGTGCGCTTCTTAGTTTTATTACTTATTTTTATAGGGAACCATTATTTTCTAGGAGTTCCTTGATTGCTTCATTGGCTTCATCTGAATTTCTTGAATGAAGGTCTTTAATTCTTTCTTCAATGTAGAGATAATCATTCATTTAAATTGTAAGTTGTTTTATTCTTTTTATGGATTGAGAGAGTTGCTCCTTTGCTTTCTTGAGTTGGGCAATGGCCATTTCTAAATCTAGCTTCTCATTATCAATAGCTTTGTCAAGTTTAAATATCTCCATAGCCTTGATCTTTGCTTGAGTTGTTAAACTTTCTCTTGAGAATCACAATGCTCTGATACCAATTGTTGGAGCTATTCAAGACTAAGCTAAGTTACTAATGTATATGTAGAATGTGGCCTCTCTCTCTCTCTCTCACACACACACACAGACACACTTCAATATGGTCCTTGTATGTAGATTCATCCTAAAATGAACATGGGATTATTCACCCAAGAGGAGTCCTACAAGATGACCTATTTCCTTCTATCTAAAAGGATTTTTCATGTTTATGCTCTTATATTTTCAGGTACAGAGAACTAGACCATTCTAGAACAAAGGGTTTAAATGCAATTAAGTCTATATGAGTGTGCAAGTAATCTAAATGAGATATGCATTTAATCTAAGAACATATAAAGTAAAATTAACTAGATGTATGCATATTAAATCTAAAAGATGTTTAATCTAAGAAATGAAAGCTTATAAGAGTAATGAAAAATTGAGTGCACAATTCAGTAGAGATTTGGTATCAATTTCATTCAACCTCTGTAATGAGGAATTATGGGTCCCTTAAATAGAATCCCTAGAATCCAACAATGGTTGAGATCAGCTCAGATCGACGGTCAGGATTAGACAAAAGATTCAGTTAAGATGGAAATTTCCTTGTGCAAGTGAAGTGAACTATTTCAAATCTGAGTGTAATGAGTAGTTAACTAAACTTGTCTTAAGTGTGAGTGTGATTTAACTAGATTGATTCCATTTTTGAGAATTAGTTCACTCAGAGTTTCTATTTAGGACTAAAGAGATAATTTTGAAGATATTACTTAATTTAATAGGTGAGATATGACCTCATAAATACCTTTTTCATTTAATTTAATAATCTAATTCAATTAATTAAAATGGGCTTAATACTAAATCAAATATTTTAATTCCCTAGTACATTAGCCTTAGGATATAGTTTAATTTAATTAAAGTATAAATACTCCAAATTAAATTAAATCTTAATCAATAGGTTTTAATGTGACTAATATGAGTCAATACGTTAGGAATTAAATAAAGAATATGATGAATGCAGATTTAGGGTTTTTTGCATTTGACAATTAAATCATGTAGCAAGTTAGTAGAATAAGAATTGCCTAGTGACATAGGACTTATGATTGATCCAAATAGACTGAAATTGGTGATCATGGCAATGAGCCAATTTTGGGGTATTAAAATTTGCCCCTCTTTGAATGAATGTACAAGCAACACGTTCGATTCAAAGAAAATTAGAAAGCATGATGCAAGGATCAAAAAATGAGATTGTTTTCGAAGTTGGTGATACAAAGACCAATTGATAAGCTTTTAAGGACCATCTCCAGAATGAAGCTTAATCCCAAGGAATCCAAGTAGAGCACCTAGATACCTAAATTGATAAGAATTTTAAAGATTTCCTTCAGAATGAAGTTTAACCTTTAAGGATCCAGACAGAACATATAGATACCTAAGATTTGACAAGCATTTAAAAGATTATCTCCAGAATGCAGTTTAACCTTTAAGGATCTAGATAGAACATCTAGATACCTAAAATTTGATAAGCATTTGAAAGATCATCTCCAAAATGAAGCTTAATCTTTAAGGATCCAGATAGAACACCTAGATACTTGAGAATTGATAGCATTTAAAAGTTTGTCTCTAGAATAGAGCTTAACCTTTAAGGATCTAGATAGAACATCTAGATACCAAAATTGATAAGAGATAGTAAGATCAAAATATGAGTCATAGAATCATCCCCAGAATGAAGCTTGATTCTCAGGAGTCAAGGTTCAGATTGTCTCGATACCTATCCATAAGACTCTTTATAAGATGCAGTAAATGACCAAGATGCCAGAAAAGAGGAGAATAAGATGCCTGGAGTGATGAGGACATAGGATGGGAACAAGATGCCCCAACAAATGAAGATTTAGATTGATTCAATGATGTGATCATCCTACCCCCTCAGGAGTTAATTTGAAAGATGACACACTAGAAATGTGATGTGAAGCAATATATAAAGAGATACAGAAGAAATCCAAGATTCAACAAAATGTACGAGAGATCAGAATGATCAAAAGAAAATTCAAAATTGATTTGTAGTGATTTTGAGGTCTAGAAGACCAAGTTTTACCAAAAGTTGACCAAATCTTACCACAGTTGACTTTTTTGCAAAATAAATTTTGAAAACATGAAGAATTTTGGGTTGATAAGATTCCAAGAATTAGAAAGTATCAGAAAAGATTGGATGGATTGCACAGGCATTGGATCGCGTCAGTCCCAAAAATTTAAAACACATTTTTGAGCTACTTAGGTGTGTCAGATTTTGAATTTGATCCCGAAAATAGATTCAGAATGGTCAAATTAGCTAGGGGGTGATTTTTTTTGCAAATCAAAGCACCTTGAAAAATTAGGTCAAACCCTATATAAGGGCCCAAGGGGTCATTTTAAAATCATTTGAACCATTTGTCTTTAGTGAATAAGAGCTTTGAGAGTAAGATGACAGTCAATGTGAGATATCAGCATTTTGAGCACTCTTGATGACATAGTCGGCTCGTGGACTACGACCCACCGATGAGTAGTTGATAACCTTACTTTGTACTTTCATTTTCATGCTTTTTGAGGTCATTTATTGCATTTTTTAGCATGTTTTAGGAGGTCAACAATCAATTTTCATGTGAGACTACCCTTTCTCGCATGAAGCCAATTTCTTCTCATGTGAAGATTCATCAAGCTGGTGTTTCTTTATGCACATCAGTGGGAGTTCTCACATGGGAGATACCCACTTCTTGCACAAAATGCAAGAGAATTTGGGCGAACTTTGCTTAAGTTTTTGTCACCTTTCACGCGAGAGAGTCTTTCTTCATGCGAGGACTTGATCTCTCATGTGAAGATGCATAATCTCACGTGGAGTAATGAATTATTGCATGAGGAAATACATCTTCATGCAAAAATCTATAATAGCATGTTAATGAAAAATTGCATTTTTGATGTTTTAGCTTTGATTTTTTGTTGATTTTTTTGTCATTTTGACTTTCCAAGCGAGTACTTACTGTTTGCACATTATTGTTGTTCATGTGTGCATGAGGTATTTGATGATGTCTCATTCACATCACATTATCTGCCATATGGAGCTTTGTTGCAAAGCCTTGATGCAGTTGACATGGCCCACATTGATAGATTGGGTCTCACTTCTCTATGTCGGATCCCAATAGTGCTGGTGAATCACAACCTATTGACAACTTTGGTGGAGCATTTCCATTCAGAGATGAACACCTTCCACCTACCCTAGGGAGAGATGGCCATCACCCCTAAGGACATCTATAGGATTATACGGATCCCCTTCCATGGGCCGAGAGTGGCCTATGACATGGTTCCTCGGGAAGGTATAAAGGCTTTGTGTGCCATTTTCTAGAGATAGCTAGTGATTGGGCAAGCCATCTGATGAGATGAGCTCATTCATACATATGGGTAGATGCATAGGTTGGCTTCAATTTTGGCCATATTCATTAGCTACTTCCAAGTACCAGACAAAGGAATGCACAGGTTAGAGTGTGGATGGGGGATCATGTTGTAGTGTGTGCTTGATTATTCTAAGCAGTTTGGATGGGGCTAGTGCATGCTGGCACACATGTTTTATGGGATGCACAAGATTGTGTATCATGAGTGGAAGAGCATGGCCATCGAGGTTTATGTTTTGTAGATTTTGATTCTAGCTATGTATTGATTGGTGTGCCAACACCATTTTGTATCATTTTTTATCGATAGCACTCGAGTAGCGCTCATTTTTTTGTACTAACACATTATTCAAGATATATATACGATGTTATGGAGCTGAGTTTCATTGTGTTCATGTCATTTTCATTGTCTATCTTTGTGTTTACTTTATTTTGATGTATATGAGATGTTTATATGATGATTATGAGATGCAAAATGTGATGTAATGGATGCATGAATGTATGTTTGAATTGAATTGCTCATGTAGATGGGATATATGTATGGATGTAATGCATATGGAAATGAACTAACATCTCATGAAGTGTTGTATGTTTTTTTTTTATAGTGAGAGGTATCCCCTCGAGGAGTGCATGAATATGAACTAAAGAACCAAACACTTGGGCAGCCATGGAGATTCCTGATACATTTGAAGAGATCCACAATCCCCCATCACAAAGGATGGAAATAGAGTTGTAATTGAATCGCATGCTTATGCAAGTGAAGTATGTAATGCAAGACTATTAAATGCAACCCCAGGTTTGGTTATGAAGTCTCAACAATTTATCATCACTGAGCATAGGACATACAATTCTCACTAATGATGCAATCATGGGAATATGAATAGGACATATGTTATAGATTTGTTAGGATTAAATGTAAGCATCCAAGGCACAAGAAGCAAGAATGACTTGAAAATTTGTCCCTTTTATTGTAGAAAATTAACATAAGCATCAAAACATAAATGTTAGGATGACCAAAATGTTCCTTGCATGGTAGACCCATGAAACACACAAGAGATCCATCTTATGCTAAGTACTTAGTAAGTATTCTATCCACAACGACCCTTACATTTGTAACCTGAGACAGAAGTGTACTAGGTATACTTGTAGTGACTCATATGTTCACTTAGTAGGACGAGTATTAGTATGTACTATAGCATGAAGAGTTCACTCCAACAAACAAGGAGAAGAACCAATGTTATTGACATATCCATATAAAAGGATTTGAGGTACACCCAACCATCCAATGTGAGATGGAGGCTCTTATAGTGGACACCCCTCTTTTTAGGAATATGTCAATGTTTTGGAACTAAACTGCAAATAGAAAACAAAGAAAAGACCATGCCCCGAGTCATTACTTCTCTAGTCATAAATGAAATCATCAATTTTCTTGAGGAGACATGATAAAGTGAAAGTAGAAAAAACAAAGAAAAATTCTCAGCATGTCCAACCAAGTATGTCATTTTAAGTTCAATGTCTTTGGGATTGATGTCAAGTATCAATGTCTAGAACATGGTTGAAAGAAATATCTTCAGTAGGGAGACAATAGTAGATAGATGCAGTCAGAATAATTGGTGACTGAGGTCAAAGAGGTATCTTCAAAGTGAAGAACCTAAGAGGACCAAGAGATAGCAGACAAACAAAACCAGAACTATTGGTGACTGATGTAAGAGAGATCTTCCATAAAGGAATCTAGAAACATGACCCAAGCAATAGTAGGTAGACATAGCTAAAACAACTAGTGATTGTTGCAAAAGAGATTCTATAAGGAAAATCTTGAAAAGAGTAACACTAGTGATAGTAGGCAGATGTAGTGAGTACCACTAGTGACTGTCACACAAGAGATTTTGTGACGAGAATCTCGAACAAGAGTGACACTAGTGATAGTAGGAAGAAATAGTGAGGACCACTAGTGATTTTCATGCAAGAGATTCTATGAGGAGAATATCAAAAAAGAGTGGCACTAGCAACAATAGGTAGATGCAGTGAGGACCACTGGTGATTGATGTGCAAGAGATTCTATGAGGAGAATCTTGAACAAGAGTGACACTAAAGGGGAATACCCCTGGGTTGTGAGAAGACTCAATCCATGGATACATGAACAAAAAGAAAGAAAAGCAGTAAAGCAACTATATAGAAAGCCAGAAGATGTGCTATGAGATGGAGCATTGGGAACAAGAGGTGTTTGTTTACCAGGTTTTCACCTTGTTGGTAGAGCTTTCATTTTTTTGATACCATGAGACCTATTTCCAAGTTTTCACCAATGGCACTTTTCTTGTTTTTTCAATTTTTTTGTTTTTTTTCTTTGTTGGTTTTTTTTTGGTATTTTTTGGATTTTTCAATTTTTTTGGTGTTACAAAAGTGCATATTGTTAGGTTTTCACTAGGGTAACAATTTTTTAGGACTTTTTCTAATTTTTATGATTTTTTCAAGACATATAGATATGTACAAAGAGCTACTAAGATCAGATCAACTGTAAAACTACTTTAGGTGGAGACTGTTGACAGGTTCCTTGAGCACTTCTCCCTCAGCTGTGGAAAGATGGTAAGCACTAGATCCATACACTATAGTAATGATGTAAGGGCCAAGCTAGTTTGGTTCAAACTTCCCTTTTTGGACTTGGTGTTGTTGATTCTTAGAGTTCTCTCTCAGGATGAGATCACCCAGTTGGAAGTCACGTGGCCTAACTTTTCGATTGTAGCTTCTTGACATTCACTATTGATAAGCTTGTAGATGATCACATGCCACTTATCAACATTCATCTAGTAACACTAGTTATTGAAGCCAATCTATCCTGTAATCTTCATCAATAATAAGGCCCTTCATAGAGATTCTCAAGGTAGGAATCTCAACCTCTATTAGAGGCACAACATCTGCTCCATAAACCAAAGCAATGGGCATCATACCTACTGGAGTCTTGATGCTTGTCCTATATGCCCACAAGACTTATTAATCTAGAGGTGCTAGTCTCTCCTAGATTTTTTGACTGTTCAATGAAGGATCTTGAGGATCACCTTATTAGAAGCCTTAGCCTAGCCATTACCTTGGGGGTAATAGATGGAAGATGAATGCTCTATGATTTTTGAATCTCTTGCATAATTCCTTGAGGTCTTTATTTTTGAATTGTCCTCCATTATTAGTGATGATTAAGGATGGTACACCATACCTATAGATGATGTAGTTTGTGATAAAAAGAGCTACAATTTTCCATTGGTGACTACAAGAGGTACTACCTCTACCCACTTTGTGAAGTAGTCTGTAGCTGTGATAATAAACTTATGTCCATTAGAAGAGGTTGGGTGAATCTGACCCACCAAGTTAAAGGCCCATTGTTGAAATGGCCATGTTGTAGTAGAAGGAATCATCTCCCTAGCTGGAGCATGGATTAGATTCCCATGGAGCTGACATTTCCTAGAGGACCTAGTGTACTTGATAGCTTCTTGCTCCACTTTAGGTCAATAGTAACCAGCTCTAATAAGTTTGCGAGCTAGTGTCAAACCATTTGAGTGAGATTTGAAAATGCTCTCATGAACATTAGTTATTGTGCATTTGGACTCTTTAGGTTCTACATACCTAAGGAGTGTTCCGTCAAGACCTCTCCTATACAGATCATCATCTATAATGACATACTATGAAGTATTATGGATAAGGTAATGTTTCTCATTCTGGGTCAAACCTTCGAGAATGGTTTGATTATGGAGATAGGAATAGATGTGATGGTAGTGGGATGAGTCTTGTCCTACAATAGAACATATCATCCTAGAATAAGGGGTATTGTAGGCTGGATAGTGTAATGCTTCAACCAAGAACTCATGTCGAAGATCATTTTTAGGCATTTGTAGCAAGGAGGCCAAAGTAGCCATAGCATTAGCTACTTTATTATTTTCTCAAGGAATCTATTGGAAGGTGATGTGTGCAAAATAATTCTTCAAGTCATCAACCATGCATTTGTAAGGAATTAATTTCTCATCCTTTGTTTGATACACATCATTAACTTGGTTGATTATGAGTTGAGAGTCTTCGAAGATGTCTAATTGATCCACTCTCCATTCAGCTACAATTTTCATGACATTGATCAAAGCCTCATATTCAACAATGTTATTTGTACAAGGGAACCAAATCTTGTATGATTTGGGCAATTAATATCTCTATTGTGTTATGAAGAGAAGTCCAACACCAGATCCCTGTTGTGTGAAGGACCCATTGAAGAACATGACCCATGTTTGATGTGTGAGTTTCAAAATTGACTCATAAAGGAAATCAATGTTCATTGGTAGGAGACTCTACATAGGTGCATCTGCCAACTAATCTACAGTTGCTTGTCCCTTGATGGCTTTTCATTCAACACACTAGATGTCAAATTCACTAAGTATCATAACCCACTTAGCCAATCTTCTTATGAGAGATGCCTTATTGAGAAAGTACTTTAGTCAATCTATTTTAGCCATGAGTCACATAGTGTGCAAAAGCATGTAGTGTCTCAACCTCTGGGAAGCAAAGACGACTACCAAGAAAGCTTTCTCAATGATGCTATAGTTACTCTCATAAGATATCAGTGTGTGACTCAAGTAGTAAATAGCTCTCTCCTTTTTATCATTGTCCTCTTGAGCTAATAGAATTCCCAAAGATGATTCAGTTGCTGAAATGTACAAAATCAAAGGCTTCCCATAGCTAGGAGGCATCAAGATTGGTGGATTAGTAAGATATTATTTGATTTGTGTTAAGTTTTGCTCACAATCCTAACTCTAGTTGAATTTTGCATCCTTATGTAAAGTCTTTGTGAAGGGTTTTGATCTATCCACCAACTATGATATAAACCTATGAATAGATTGGAGTCTTCCTTGTAGACCTCTCATCTAGCTAATGTTTTGAGGTGGAGGCATATCCATAATTGCTTGAACTTTCTCTAGATCCACCTCAATTCCTTTTGTAGACATGATGTATCCCAACAAATTTGCTAATGTGACACCAAATGCACATTTCTTAGGATTGAGCTATAAAATAAATTTTTCCATGCAATCTAGGATGGGTCTTAAATCTTGCAAATGAGTATTTCATTTGGCACTTTTGACCAAGGTATCATCCACGTAGTCCTCCATGGTTTTATGCATCATATCATGGAAGATTGTAGTTACTGCTCTCTAATAGGTTACACCAGCATTTTTGAAGCCAAATGTCATTACATTATAGCAAAAGGTTCCCCATGCACATGTAAAAGATGTCTTCTCCTGATCTTCTGGCACAATTTTTATTTGATTATAACTAGAAAACCCATCTATTAGTGAGTACATCTCATAGCCTACCATCATGTCCACTATCATATCAATGTTGGGAATTGGAAATTCATCCTTAGGACATGCCAAGTTGAGATCATGGAAGTTAGTATAAACTTTGATAGATTTATTGTGCTTAGAGACTAGAAAAATGTTAGATATCCATTCAGTGTAATCAATTGCATGGATGAATCTTGCTTTCAGAAGTTTCTCTAGTTTTTCTTTGACAAGCAATGCAACATGAGGATCCATTTTCTGAAGTTTTTGTTTAACTATTTTAATGCTTGGTGCAATGGAAAAATAATGCATGATAAGATTAGGATCCAGTCCTAGCATGTTAGAATATGTCCAAGAAAAGTTTATCTTCTTCTCTTGAAAAAATAAATGAACTCTTCATTTCCTCAAGAGATAGTGATTGCACCAGATGTATCATATGAGGATGTTCTTTTGTACCTAGGTTGATTGGTTGTGTTAGCTCCATTAACACTGATGATCTCTCTTTAAAGTGACTTGGAAGTGCATCAAATATCTCATTCATGGGCACCTCAAAGAGGTTTTCACCCTTGGATACATCTTTTGTTTTTACTTTTTTTTGGTTTCGACACTACCAAAATGTGGTTTTCACCATTGAACCTTTTTCATTTTTTCCTTTTAATTGTATGACTAAGATATTTGATATCAGCTTTATTAATGTTGATGCTCTATTCATTGGTGGAAGACGTTACATGTTTGATAGTGTTTAGGTAGTAGGAAAGAGCATAGTCATTCTGGAACATGGGGACTTCACTAGATGCATTAGGATTGTAGTCTATAAGCTTAGGATGTGTGAGTGAAAGAGTAGTGATGGGTTTGATTGTGTTCATGGTATAGTCATTAAGTGCTTGGACCAGTAATTCAAGACCTATGATGACTTCGTCCATAGGTGTGTTTGAATGCCTTTGAGTACTGATGTTAGTAATTGATGACTTTAGGAAACTAGTTAGATTAGACCCATCTAACCTAACCCTAGACATTTCACGCACTTTAATTTGGTTTTCATAGGCATGAACTTGGTCAATATATCTATCAGCAGTCACCTCTGAAAGAGAGTCAAACTCATATTCCTTAGAATCAGTGCTACATGGAGAGAGACTGTAGAAATCCCCAATAGTGATAGGGACATACTCACCTTCATCATTTGGGTTCTTACATAGGTACTCAATACACAATGACTAACTAGACTCTCCCTTTTCTGAATGAGCTTTGGGTTGATTAGTATTGTCCTCAAAAGAATCACTAGTATCATCCATAGTGCTAACACATGTCACAAAGTCATTTGGATCAGAAAAGAATTTAGTGAGATCATGAGGAATAGGATAAGGATAGGGATCCTCATCATCAAATTGTTCCTCTTGAGTATCTAAGTCAGCTTGTGACTCATTTCTAGATGAACTCTCAGGTTCTAATATGAATTTATTAGGTCCCAAATGAAAAGGAACCTTCTTAAGTCCTAGACTAGTTGTATCATTGTTGCTTCAAGCTATTGTCTTGATAGGATCAATTAGGCTATTGTTATTGCACTCAATAGGGCCAGTTCCCTTGTAGCTGAAATGCTTCATGAGCCTAAGACTAGGCACACATTTCTCAGGAGTGATTTCTCAAGATTGTTCTATTAAGTCTACTGGAGTCTCTTCTCTATAAAGCCATGCAGCAATGGCTTTGTTTTCACTTTCATCTTCTAGGGGAATTGTAACCTTGACAAAAGTGCCATTATACTTGGTTTGAGGCATTAGCAAAAACAATTTCTTTGCCTCTAAGGGTCTCCCATAATGATGAGGAGACTCTGGAAGAGATGTTAATGATAGCACTGGTTCAATATGGTACCTCCCATGCTAGTTTCTATCAGTTTGAATGACTACTCAATTTGTCTCAACTTATTATCATGATAATCAGTGGACTCCCTATTAGCAAGGATGAAATTTTCAGCAACTTTGAGCATATTGTAGGTATAGTTAGTAGTGGTAGGAATAGTGACCTCAGAGCCATGAAATGGGAATTTGATGCATTGGTGATATGTGTATGGCACAACACGCATCTCATGTATCCATGGTCATCCTAGTAGAATGTGATAAGCCAAGGGAATATCGAGCACTTGACAAGTGACATCCCTTTCTACAGGATCAATGTGAATAAGTAAGACCACAAGACCTAGAGACTTTCATTCCATTTTGTCATATGCTTTGATGGTGATCTTGCACCGATAATCAATAGAGTCCTCAAAATAATTCAATTGTCTATGAAAAGCTACAAAGACAATGTTTAAGCCAATGCCATTATTGATGAGTACCTAGTGAACACATGCCTAATGTATCATGACCTAATTTGTAAAGGTTGATTGTGTGGGTGAATCAGTGAGTTATCATATTCCTTAGAGAAGGACACAAAATAAGGTGAGTTCAAGTGACCTACCATGGATTGATATTGCTCAAGATCAAGATCTTGAGG
Organism: Cupressus sempervirens; assembly: GCA_028749045.1. Taxonomy (NCBI): domain Eukaryota; kingdom Viridiplantae; phylum Streptophyta; class Pinopsida; order Cupressales; family Cupressaceae; genus Cupressus; species Cupressus sempervirens. Next base: position 866,182,921 of record CM053787.1, read on the forward strand.
AACGTTCACCTCAGTGAGGGCTTTGTCCATAATCTACCTATGCGCAAGCAAGATTTTAAGTAGCTTGGAGATGGAGATTTGAGCATTAGTTTGTTTCAATTGATCGAGAACACTATAACTTGTCGCTATTAAATTCATTGTGAGTTTTGCACCTTTTCTAGATAGACTAGCTAGGGCTTTGTCTTTATTTTGTTCAGGATCGAGAGTATAAGGCATAGGGTCTTCAAGCACCAACTTGGTGTGAGAGCACATGACAACATTTGCACATTTTTGTGAAGGTGTGTTATACATTGTGTTGCAAGTAGGACCCCTTAAGACAAATGGTGTCTTGGGTTTATCATTATCTTGTTTTCCTTTAATGGTAATTACATCATAGTATTTAGAATTCACAGGTTCAACCATGTTGATTACATTGTCATCATTGGAGTATGCATAGTTGACATTGTTGCTGGGTTTTGGTTTTGAACTCTCTCCTTTTTCATAAGTCAGGAAAGGCTCTTTGAAGGCCTTGTGATCTGAGTTCTTGTTATGTCCATCTACTAGAAGTTCACCAGCATCAATCATGTCCTAAACTTTGTGGTGCAAGTTTATGTAGTTGCTAGTTTTGTGCCCCTTATTTTGGTGATACTAATAGAATGAGGTTTTGTTCCACCATGGTGGTTGTGGTAGTGGATGATAGGGGTGAGGGTTGTCCAGTAGTGAAATAAGCTTGTGTTGTAACAATGTTTTATAAACCACATCCAAAGGTTCACCCAAGGGTGTACACTCGTGCTTAAGGCATGTAGCGCATGAGGTTCTTAGTTTGTTCTCAGACATCTTGTTGTCAGGAGCATGTTTCTTAGCATTTTGGTTGAATTGAGACTATCTGTGAGATTAAATGCCACCTTAGTAGGCTTGGGCATGACAGTGTCAACAACCCCATCATTTACAATTTCTCGATTCTTGTTGACATATTTGGTTTTATCCTTGTTGGAGGTGGAACCTTGTTTCATGTCCTTCTAAAGAGTAATTTCACCCTTTTTGACCATAAATTCCTTAATATAGATAGCCTGTGTGATCATGTCTTCAAAGGTACAGGGACCTTGAAGTTGGGCTCTATACCCAAAATCAGGTAGGAGATTATTAGTGAAAATGTCAAGCTTTTCCATTTCTATAATTTTGAATGAATACTTAGTGTAAAGTTCTCTCCACCATTGGAGGAATGTAAGGAAAGGCTCCCCAACTTTCTACGTAAGGTGACATAGATCTTGAATATTGACAGGGTGTTGAATGTTATGAGAATACTGCTTGACAAACAAGTTAGCAATTTCATCAAACGTCTTGATATTGGGAGGTAAGTGTGAGAATCACTCCTAAGCTTGACCACCTAGACTTCTGGGGAATAAATGCATGAGATATGTCTGGTTATGCATAAATTCCATGGATAATGCCCCAAATTCTAGCAAGTGATCTTGGAGATCAGTGGTTCCAAAATATTTGTCATACTTAGGTAGTTTTACTCCTCTTGCTAAAGGAGGCATGTCTGTGTTCTTGTCAAATGGAAATGGACAAAGAGCATCTAAGGTGTATGTTTTAGTGGGTTTGTCTTTCTCTTGCATAATTTTTAGTTATTTTTGGAGTTTTGAAGTCTTGATTTCCTCTTCAGGCGTGATGATGGTTTCTATATTGAAATGAAAGGGTAGCTTAGCTCCCTCTTGGGCAAGTTGGAGAAATTAACTTTCTTTCTCTTCATTGAGTAGGATTCCCATGACCTTTTGAAATTTTTTGTCTCTTCAACATTTCACTATGTGTTCAGGAAGTATTTCCACCTCTTCTTGTTCCTCATCGATGTCATGGTCTTTCTCTTTGTCATTCCTAGGTGGTTCTTGATGTCTACTATGACTACCATGTTTAGGTTTGTGATCAGTAATTATAGGAATGTGTTCAATTTTGGTACATTGTGAATTGAAAGGTCCTCTAAAAAGGAAGTCTGAAATTTCATTTAGAGATACATGACCTCTACTAGTCTCAGGATCTACTTGATACAGAGGGTTCTTGATTTGTTGCAAATTTATAGAGAATATTCCTTGGACTCAAGGTGACCTGAGAAGTGAGGGAGATCATGAAGATGCCTCACTATAAAAATTGGATACAAACCATGTAACAAAAGGAAGGTGACCTTTGCTATGATTACAATCCCTAGCCTGACCTTGCCTACATCTAAGAAGATAAAATACATTGCCACTCCTTGTTGTGACAATTATAGACAAGGACAAAAAGTAAGAGCTTGGACAAGGACCGCACTAGAACTTAGTCTCAATAGGACAAGATAAGAGCATTTTATACTAAGGCATGAATAGTTTGATTTGAAGGCTAGAACAGGCAATGATTATGACTATCATAATGCAGAGTATGACAAGCACTAGGGAACGAGAATCAAGACAACTAAAGGACAAGACTAGTCAAAGTATGGATCACAAATCTTTAGCTAAGATAAATGTCATAGTTTAGGATTGTTCACAGATAGGGAAGGGACAACTCAATCAGGAAATAGACTAAACACAAATCATAGATTGGTTGAATAAGCTAATTTGATGGTTTTAGAACAAGGTGTCATGTGAAGATCCTCTGCGAGGTGCATGAGAAAGTACACCAGGGGATGCAAAATCTCAGAACAAAAATTTAAACTCTCATGTAGAGTTGCTTCAGGTTGTGTGAAGAACTCACAGGTTCAAGAAAGACACTTGGAAAGATCTTGCACAAGCATATGCAAGTTCTCACATGAAGAAATGCAAGACTGTGCATGAAATTCAGGACAAAACTGACAATAGAGTTGGATTTTGAAGAAATTTTCAATAGTTTTAGATGTTCTCAAATAGATTTTAGGTTTGTTTGACCAATTATAGATAGAATGTAGGTTGATTTTTAGACTTGTGAAATTGATGTTGGATTTCATAGCAAGACAAAGTGTCTTCAGTAGAATGCAAGAAAAAAAGTAGTAGTCAAATACAATCCAACTAAGGGCAAAGCAACTCAGAGGGACAAGGGAGTCTTGACCTTTTGTTTGTTTTAGATAGGTTTGGACTGTTTATGACTCAATAAAAAAAATGCTCTATCCCTAGAAACAAAAAATGGTAGAGAAGGCAAAACCTTTGTCCCACATCTTATGTGCATGTGTGTACTTCACACAACCATGTCACCCCCCTAGAGAGTGCCCGTGTTTTTGGTATATTCAAAGGACTCAATAGTATATGCTTAATGAGCACCCTTGTGGTAGGGGATAAGCATGTATAAAACCTTTCAATGTCCAGTAGCATGCCTATGGTGAGTTCTACAGGAGAGATTCTTCCCCCTCCTTGTACAAAGATTATGCCTCCTTTTGGAGGTGAACCAAGTAGCTTCTAGCTAAGAGGTTTTTACTTGGCTTCTGTTCATATTAATTCTTAGTTGCTCCATAATTAGAGTTGAGACTAGCAGCCCACACCACCATCTAAGAGTGCACACACTTGCTTAGCAAGACTAAGGCCAATGCTAGCCAGTGCAACAGATAGAGCTTCCCCTTGATAAGCGATATCAAGAATCAAGGGAAAGGAATTAATCAGGCTTTGGAGTCTTTCACTCTACAAAGCATCTTGATTATAGTGAGTTGGAATCTTTGGTGAAAGGAGTGTGCTCACTTGCGTCATTCCCAGAGGTTGGATCACTCTAGTAGGTCCTCTAAAGGATTGACTCAGGCTGGTGGTTTGAACACAAGTGTCAAAGTTTTTGATTTCTCTCAAAGGGAAAGAGCATACTCCTCTGCCTTACTTTCTCACCCAAACATCCAAAATAGGTTAATTACCAACTTAGCTTAAAACAATCTAGACTTATTCTTCCTAAAATTTTTGATTCCCTTGAAAGGAAACCATCATCTCATCATAGAAAATAATTAACACTAGAGAACCACTAAGTTGCTTGCCTTCTTTGAAATGTCATCTTTCAAAAGCATCTAGGTTTTTGATTCACCCTTAGTCATGACCTCTAAGTGGTAAAGAGCATAATCCCCTATTCTTATGTCTTGCACCATAGGAAGTTCACAAGCCCTAATTAGACTATGTTTTGAAAGTAGGAAAGAAAACACATTGTTTTGTGGGTTTTAAGATTTGATCTTCAATAAACGTATCTTCAACAATCATCCTACAACAAATAGTTAGTTCATGTTTGAATGGTTTATGTAAAGGAATCTTTGTCAAATGTCCTATAGATAACAATTAAGCTATAGAAAACTAGAAAAATAGAACAGTCATGCTTCAGAGGAAAACACATTTGTAAAAGATAACAAACAACATGCTAAATAAAATAAAATAAACCTTGCTATTTCACAATTTCAAGAAAAATCTTGTGTAGGACTAGCAAAATCTTTCATCGATCTGAGCAAGAGAATGAGGTGCTGTATGAAGACTTGCATAATAAGACACTTTTTTGTGTGAGAAAGTGTATAGACTTGGGTGAGACCCTTCAAATATTTGCATGAAAAAGAAATTTCTCGCACGAAAATTTGACAATTTATATGAAATAGTACGATAGAAGAATGAAAATAACAGAAATTAATTTAGATGTGGCTAGAAAAATTGATTTTTTTGGCCCCATGATGGGCGTCATAAATGTATATGCAGAATGTGGCCTCAGACTTCACACACACACTTCAACATGGTCCTTGTATGTGGATTCATCCTAAAATGAAAATGAGATTGTTCACCCAAGAGGAGTCCTACAAGATGACCTATTGCCTTGTATCTAGAAGGATTTTACCTATTTATGCTCTCAAATTTTGAGGTGTAGGCAACTAGAGCATTCTAGAATGAAGGATTTTAATGCAATTAAGTATATATGAGTGTGCAAGTAATCTAAATGAGATATGCATTTAATCTAAGAACATATAAAGTAAAATTAACTAGATGTATGAATATTAAATCTAAATGATGTTTATTCTAAGAAATGAAAGCTTATAAGAGTAATGAAAAATTGAGTGCACGATTCAGCAGAGATTTGGTATCAATTTCATTCAAACTTTGTAATGAGGAAGTATGGGTCCCTTAAATAAAATCCTTGGAATCGAGCAACAGTTAAGATCAACTCAGATCAACGATCAAGATTAGACAAAATATTCAATTAAGATGGAAACTTCCTTGTGTAGGTGAAGTGAATTGTTTCAAATCTGAGTGTAATGAGTAGTTAACTAAACTTGTCATAAGTGTGAGAGTGAGTTAACTAGATTGATTCTAGTTTCGAGAATTAGTTCACTCAAAGTTTCCATTTTGGACTGAAAAGATAATTTTGAAGATATTACTTAATTTAATAGGTGAGATATGACCTCACAAATACCTTTTTCATTTAATTGAATAATCTAATTCAATTAATTAAAATGGGCTTAATATTAAATTAAATATTTTAATTCCCTAGTACATTAGCCTTAGGATATAGTTCAATTTAATTAAAGTATAAATACTCCAAATTCAATTAAATCTTAATTAATAGGTTTTAATGTGACTAATATGAGTAAATACATTAGGAATTAAATAAAGAATATGATAAATGCAAATTTAGGGTTTTTTGCATTTGACAATTAAGTCAAGTAGCAAGTTAGTAGAATAAGAATTTCTTAGTGACATAGGAATTAGGATTGATCCAAATAGACTAGAATTGGTGATCATGGCAATGAGCCAATTTTAGGGTATTACAATTAAGAGGGGAGGGGTGAATCAGTAACTTCTAAAACTTCAACAATTACAACTCTTAATTGAAAAATCCAATTAGTATATAATCCATCACATATAATCTAATCTATTTGCATGCATAATAAATTGAAAATATGAAAGCATTCATAACACTATGATACAAAGATTTGGTGACCTAGAAAGCTTCCAAATTGAAAGTGAAACTAGGGTGGGGATGATACCAACAACTTTAGTACAGTAGTATAAAGTTAGCTTGTTAAAGCTTATATTGATCACTTTTGATGATCTTCCCTATTAGGAGCAATGAGGACTACTAGGTATAGCTTGTGAAAGGATTTGACTAATCCACCTGGTAGGATGAAACAATAGAAGATCTCTAACATCCAACTTGGTTCTCTGAATGATATTGCTTTATGTATTAATCACCTTGTTGTGATTGATATGTCTTTGTTTCTCCTTATACTATTGTAGCCTTTTCAATTCACTCTTTGTGCTCTTCTCTAATGATTACATTGATTCCTCACTCATATTCCAAGTATGCACAGTTTGGATATGATACAATACATTACATATATATCAATCCAATTATATAAATTACAAAGTCGACCACAATACAAGTTACCACAAATATTACAAAGTTGGTCCACATCAAGACATTTGGGTTCTAAAGACTGACTCAGTGAGGTTCTGATACTCAGTATCCAATATCAATGCTCAACATTGTCATGCACTTGGTAGACAAAGAAGCTTGGTCCATATTGATCACTTCCAAGTAGTCTTGCACTCGGTCTGCACTAGTGACTTGGTAGATATTATGAAGCTCATCATATAAACTAAGTCTCTTGATTTACATTGTATGAATCAGTAAACACTATCACCTTGAGCTTTCTATAAAATGAGTCACTTGGTTAACACTAAGAATATTGGTTGACATTGGACTTGCATCACATACATTGTGAACTCGGTGAACACTACATAGCTTGGCTTGCACTAGTAAACTCGGCATACATTGAGATGCACATTTTACACTGCTGATCTTCACTATAATTGTGACTACTCGATAACCACTAAGATTTGTCCAAAGGACTCTATAGCAACTGTAGAACTCAGTGACAACTGAAATACATGGAAAATAAGGTGAATTGTACAATGAGCTTGGTAGCTATATATAATCTAAATAAGTGTGTGTCATTAATAACAAACTTCTTCTTGACTCAAGACACCACTAATTGCCCTCTTTCCAGCATCACACTCTATAGTGAAGACCTTTTTAAAATTGGGCCAAACTAGTGTAGGTTGTTGTGCTACCTTTGTCTTCAAGTATTCAAATATCTAGTCTACATCCTTAGTGTACTTAAATTGGCATTTTTTTGTTCCCCCTTTATTAGTACCAATCATAAGTGCACTTATCAAACTAATTTTTAAAAAAAATTTCTATAAAAGCTAGCAAGTCCATGAAAATTGTTTACCTCACCAACATATTTTAGAGTAGGCCAATTTGCTATGGCTTCAACTTTTCAAAGATCCATCTTTAGGTTGCTCTTGGAGAAGACAAAACCAAGAAATAAAAATTCATCCTGCAAGAACACATACTTGTCCAAATTGATCTTCAATTGTTCCTCATCCAACCTCTTCAATTCCATATTAAGATGCATTAGATGATCCTAAATAAAGATATCATCCAAGTAAATGACAATAAAAATATTTATGAAAGGTTAGACGACTTCATTCATTAACCTCATAAAGGTGTTAGGAGCATTGGATAAGCCAAAGAGAATCACAACCCATTCAAACAATTCTTCATTTGTTTTGTAGATAGTTTTCCATTCATCCCCCTCTCTAATCCTAATCTGGTTGTAGCCACTCTTCAAGTCAGTCTTTGAATAATACCTTCCAATCCTTGAACAATCCATGAGATTCTCTATTCTAGGCATTAGGAACCTACATCTAATGGTTACTATGTTGGTTTCTTTGGAGTTAGTACATATTCTTCGTGTAACTTTTTTCTTGGGATCTAGTACTGGTGGAATGGCACAAGGGTTGACACTCTTCCTTATGAAACATTTTTCCAATAGACCTTGGATTTTTCTTACCACTTCTGCATTTTTCTCTAGAGTCATTCAATATGCAACCTTATTAGGAAATGTGGAGCTAGGAGTGAGATCAATACAGTGACTAATCTCCCTCATAGGTGGTAAGGTGTTTATCCTTTCATCAACAATTATCCCTTTGTACTGGTCTAACAGGTCTACAACTTCCTTTGGGTCCACTCTCTTTACTAGGATTTCTATTGTTTTTGGTTTCACTATGATGGAAAAATATGGAACATTCTCAATTTTTAGGTCTTTCAAAAATTCTTTCTCCCCAACTAGGGTCTCATTATTACTCAAGGCTCTTCCCTCTTCACTCTTAGGTAAGGGTGTCATAGTATAACTTACCCCATCCTTGGCCAAAGTATACACATTCTTCTTCCGCTCATTTTGGGAATCAACATCATACTACCAAAGTCTCACTAAAAGGAGATGGCATGCATCCATGTTGGTTACTTCACACAATACCTTTCCTCTGTATTCCTCTATTTGGAATTCTACCCAAAATTTTACATTTACTATGGCTTGTTGATCATTATTTAGCTAAGACACCTTGTAGGGGTTTGGGTGTGGAATTTTATTCAAACCAAGCTTATTTATCATATCTATTGATGCTAAGTTCTTCATGGAACTAGAATCAACAATAACCTTACAAACCTTGATATTTACCTTGAAATGTGTCCTAAATAAGGTTTTCCTTTGGGGTGGCTCCTTCTTCAATGAAATCTTCAAGAGTGTTCTATTGAACATGATGCATTCTCCTTGCTCTAGATCAACAAGTTTGGAAATTCTTGAATAGTAAGAGGCTATGCTTTGAAAGGATTAGGTCCTTACCTTATCCTCTCATTGAATTTAATGATCCAATTGATCAATCTTATATTCAACATAGTTTAGAGACTTGAAAATCTCTAAATTCTGACACTAAATCATCACTAAATTAATTAGTCATTATAAACTCTGTTTCCTTGGCATCAACTACCTTGCTCCATCAATTTTAAATATTGGTCAACACTATAGTTTCTTAACACCAATTGTAGCTTGGTTGACACTAGCATTACTCGACATTCCTTAGCCTTTTACTCTATTTCTCAATTTATCATAGCTTTCTTTATATAAACAATTACTTTTCTTTATCAAAGTCTATCTAATCAAATGTCCATTGTAGCCCCTTTTTCATAACTCAACCTTTTGTCTAGGTGCTATTATTATGAGCAACTTCTCAAATCCTCTTCACTAATAAAAATTGATATGACATTTAGATGAGGTAGCAATATGTTGTATAGATAGATTTGATAAAAATGACAAAGCAAAAATTGTTTCAATTGCCAGTTTCTAAAAATATCCCTCTAAAACTAGTAATAGCTTAGTTACCATACAATCAAAAAGATTTTGTTACTCTCATTCTGATTCTTCTTCTTTGATCGTCTCCCTCTGAAATGATAGATCTCCTTTTTGTAGATTTTGTATAACTCTCCCTCAATCCTAAATTTGTTTAGTATCTCCCTCCCTCCCTCCCTCCCTCCCTCCCTCCCTCCCTCCCTCCCTCCCTCCCTCCCTCTCTCTCTCTCTCTCTCTCTCTCTCTCTCTCTCTCTCTCTCTCTCTCTCTCTCTCTCTCTCTCTAGTAATATCTCCCTCTTTGACAACAATGCCAAAGACACTTAGCTATTTGAGCTTCAAATTCTTCATACACCTGAATTATGTAGGTTTTTCATGTCTGGTTGATTTTTGTATGTATCATCTCAAAATGGAAGAAGTTCCATCTTGGTAGGTTTATCAATCTCTTTAAGTAATATTTATCATGATATATTTGTATTTAGGATGCATTTTGTGCTTGAGTCCTTCATTTTAGACAAAATTAGGGTTAGCATCTCAAAGGTTATCCTTAATTTACCTCCTCTATGGCTTTATTTTTCTTGGTAGGACATAGGAATAGGTCCTCTCAGCTTTTATCATATTCTTTATATGATTTTATGTTTATTCTGGGCATTTAATGTTGTTTTGACATCATTTCTAAGTTTTTGGGCATCCTCGAAATGAACCTGGGGCAAGGTTGAGGTTAACCTTGACTTAAGTCATGGTTGAGGTCATCCTTGACCTCTCTAGGAGTTTGATCCCCTTTTTTAGTTTTGGTCCTAGAAGGCTCTAAAATTAGTGTCAGGTTTTCATATTTTATTATAGAAGGGGTTAATTCAAGATTCATTAAGTTATTTTCTCTTCTTAGTTGGTTATGTTGATTGGACCATAGTTTGATGTGAAATTTAAATTATGGGTCCTCACATTACTCTAGAAGCCTCAGCTTGAATCCTTTATATACAACTAGAACATGAACACAATAACTAGAGACTAGCTACAATCAAGAGACAATACTATGAAGATGCAAGATATCAAGAAAATGATATAGAAAATTAATCTATTGTGGATATCAAGCATATTTATATGCTTTTGGACATCTATTTGGACCAAGAGTGATTCAAGCTTACTTGATCTAACATTATCAATATTCAAGTAGACAAAGGTACAATCATGGGGTACTAATTATGAATTATGAATTTGGTAGGAGTGCTTTAGCCTTGAGGGCTTTGTATGATTTCTTATTTTATTCAAATATATGTGTTTCTTTCTCATACATATACATATATTCATGCTAGGGTTTCAATCTAGTAGATTGGATCTTGGCATTACACATTCAATACACACACACACACATTCTATTATATCTAGCTATTCATGGAGGTGGAAACCACCAAAATGGGTGTTTGACTAAGGAAAAACCCTATATAGCCACCCTAAAACCCTATTTTCATATATGTGTGGGTGTTGTTATGAAGATCAAAGTGCAAATTTGGATATACACTTTGAAGGTTGAATTTTTGAGGCACAATTATACCATGAGACATAATTGTACCCTACCAATAGGGTAAAGGTCAACCTTCCTTCAAATAGACAAAATATTTTTGGGTTTTCTCTATTTTGACATTTCTAGTTTGAAATGAATTATAATTTTTTAGGAAACTGTGCACATGCATTAGAAAATAGGTATTTTTGTATTGGTTCCATTTCGAGGTATGTGTCTTATCCTGTCAAATTTCAAGTATTTTCTATTACTTATTTCATATTAACTCTAACAAATAAATGAATAGTGATTGTTTGCGTAAATAAGTATTTACTTATTACACTTAAGTTTATTTAGGTTAATGCATTATTTTATTATTTATTTAGGTGAGACACTTAAGAGTTTGTGTACTCTCATTGATGTACGCAACTCTAATTATGCACATGGTGTCTACAACACAAGAGTTTGCATCATTCACTGAGTTGTCATGTTGAAAACATAGTTATTCATACTCCTCATTTAGCACATGTTGTCTACAAAACTAATTTTCTTGCTACACTATTGTAGGCTTATCCTCACATCATTGCACTTAATTTTGTGCTTAATGGAGGATAACCTATATCTGGTGGACATGTGATTGGTTGTATGAATTATCATGTTTCTGACTTCTATGAATTCTAGGAGCTCTCTTGAGGCCTTTATACATAGGCACTCGTAGTGTACTCACAAGCTAGCATATTGAATGAATAACATCATTTTGATCATACTCTCTCTCTATTGGTCTACTGTGTGCTTGTGTTGAGTTCTTTAGTTCTTGGGTGGATTCTAACCTAAGCCAAATTCTTACAGTGATGAAAATCTTATGCATCATTACAGATCCATTTTTACCATATTCATTTTGGTGAACCTGTGATAGACAACTCTTTTCTTTTGTGTTAGATTGGCATCTAGTGTTAGATCTTGAATGTAAATTAGATTTCCTTTATTTATATGTTTTAAAAATACAAAAAAATTGCAAAAAATATTTAGAAATACAATTAGATTTACATTTTCATTTTTTTTGTATTTCAATATGTATGATTCTTGTTTGGAATACTTTGATGACTTTTTTATTGTGAAAAGGATAGATCCCTTAATGAGGTACATGGAAGTGAGATTGAAAATGGTTTGGATAAGATCTCTACTGATCCTATTACTATTTCACTCTCCTCCACAACTTCTCTTATTGACCTTTACCATAGTGTGTGTGCATGGTTACCTTCATGTTACACTAAATGCAACATTGACAAACCTAAGATGATATATCCTACACCTTTGATGATGGTTAAAGGATGTCCTCAAATAACGATTAAGAGTAAACCTAGACAACCTTTGGATTTCTTTGATAGAATTGACTCTATTAATAAGTGTATCATTTGAAGAACATTAATTGATAATGGACCTTGGCTTAATATTTGTAGCATGGAAATGCTTACAGAAAAAAAGGTTGATCTTACTACTATTCAACCTGATATTGTTCCTATGCATGGACTTGATAATATTGTGAAGTGAACTTTGGGAATTATTACTTTACCTATTAAATTTGGTCTAGTTATTCTGAGTACACCTATTGATGTTATTCGTAGACCTCTCAAATATAATGTTCTATTAGGAAGACCTTGGTTACATGTTATGCATGTAGTTCCTTCTACTCTTCATTAGAAGGTCTAGTTTATCTATAACAACTTAATGTATACATTACATGTGGATGATATGCCAAATCCTTGCTTAAATTCTCAATATGTTAAGATATCTGAGATTCTCCAACCAAGTAAAGAGATTGAAAAATGACCTGAGATAAAACAACCTGAGATTCAACAGCTAGAAATTTCATCTTCTTCTCTGACAGAGAATGATTGGGGGATGTTGGACTTGAATCCTACTTTTATTCAAGAGTATAAGGTCTCTAATTTGGAATTTATGAAGCAAAAAACAAAATTTAAGAAAGTAATTTTTATTTCTTTTCCACTTTTTGAAGAGTTAACAAGTAATTCTGTTGCTACTTCAATTAATAAAACAATTGAAATGATAAAACCTAATTGTTATGATATTGTGACATATGTCACTCCATGGACTTCATTTAGGTCAAACCTTCTAGAATGGTTTGATTATGAAGATAGGAATAGATGTGATGGTAGTGGGATGAGTCTTGTCCTACAATAGAACATATCATCCTAGAATAAGGGGTGTTGTAGGCTGGATAGTGTAATGCTTCAACCAAGAACTCATGTCGGAGATCATTTTTAGGCATTTGTAGCAAGGAGGCCAAAGTAGCCATAGCATTAGCTACTTTATTATCTGCTCAAGGAATCTTTTGGAAGGTGATGTGTGCAAAATAATTCCTCAAGTCATCAACCATGCATTTGTAAGGAATTAATTTCTCATCCTTTGTTTGATACACATCATTAACTTGGTTGATTATGAGTTGAGAGTCTTCAAAGATGTCTAATTGATCCACTCTCCATTCAGCTGCAATTTTCATGACACTGATCAAAGACTCATATTCAACAATGTTATTTGTACAAGGAAACCAAATCTTGTATGCTTTGGGCAATTAATATCTCTATTGTGTTATGAAGAGAAATCCAGCACCGGATCCCTGTTGTGTGAAGGACACATTGAAGAACATGACCCATGTTTGATGTGTGAGTTTCAGAATTGACTCATCAAGGAAATAAATGTTCATTGGTAGGAGACTCTGCATAGGTGCATCTGCCAACTAATCTACAATTTCTTGTCCCTTGATGGCTTTTCGTTCAACACACTGGATGTCAAATTCACTGAGTATCATAACCCACAAATGAAGAAAGCCTTATTGTTTAAATACAAATGATTATTTTGGAGAACATGATAATCAGGATATTCTTTCCTTACTGATGGATTCTTTGATACATAGTGATTTATTAATAATTTAGACTATTGATATTCAAATGGCTAAGAATAATCTTCAGAAGATAATAAAGATTGGGAAATGTTTGAATCTAGATAAGTGTGATCAATTTGACTTCCCTATTACTGGAATTTAAATATATTTTGTTAGAAATGCTTTAGAATAAATGAGAGTGGGGTGAATTAGTTAAAGGTCCAAATGTCCTATTAAAAATTTCCACTTAGTATAGTGAGCCTATTCAACTATTCATTCATCCAAGCTTTAACTTTTCTAACCAGTATGTTACTATAAATCAACATGCAAGCATAACACATAAGAAATCAAGACATAACATAGTGATTTATTTGGAAACCCAATTTGGAAAAACCACTAGTAACATGTTACTCAATTCTCACTCTTTTGAAGTGATGCCTTGTGAAAGGCCTACCCTATTAAAGGCTTACAACACACTGTTAAATGTGACCTTGTTAGAGGATTTAACCACCCTATTAGAAGTGGGCCTAGTTAGAGGACTTTAGAACATTCACTTGAAATGACACCCTGTTAAAGGATTTACAAATGGCTATTAGACCAACCTAAGTCCATAAGATTTTCATATCTAATACAATTGCTAAAGAGTATTAGAAAATCTTTGACTTGACTACAACACACAACTTAACTTATAGATCTCAAATCACTTCTTAGCTCATACCATTGTCTGGCCTTCAACCTTTGCAACTTTGATAGCTTGGCTTCCTTTCAATCTTAGTCTCCTTGAGTCTCCATTCTCAATGTACCAATGCAATCATCTCTTTTTGACCACTTGTAAAAGAAAAGACTCTATGCTCTTCCTTCTTCTAGATGTCTTCTCCTTGACAACCTTCTAACCACTTTGCAATTTTGGCTCTTTGGCAACAGTAGCATCAGCAACATTTACTTCTTGGTCTATGAATTCTTAAATAGAAGTCTTGGAGTTCCTTTTTCCCACTTGATTCTTCTATTCTTTAATTTCGATTCATATGGATAATGTAGGATTAATTGCATCTAACCCATATTTTTTTTCTTTATAAACTTCTTGAATAATCCTTTTGAATTCATCTAAAAATAGTTTACATAGAATTCTGTACCACCAACTCATCATCCTTATCCTCCGACTAGTTCACAAAATTCAAGGTAACCACTTTGTTAGCTCAGATTTGGAAAATCTTCATTATTTAAAATAATGCAATAGCTTGGCACTATTGAAATACTCGTGCTCGATACATACCGTGTTTTTCCTAATGCTTGGCATCTGAAGATCACTTGGCACCAACTAAGATTTTCTGATGCTTAATGCCTGAACTTCACTCCACACACACTAGAATTTCCTATTACTTGGCTCCAACTAAGAATTTTCTTGGCTTCAACTAACTTTCTCGGCACCTACTAATGATCTTAGTTTAAGCTTTGCAGTAAACCTTGTTACAACTTGTTCCTTCAATGTTTCTAAGTGTGACCAACCTCTGTATCTTTGGGTATGTTATTAATACATCATTTAACCATTATCTTAACTAATCCTTGCACTTAATTACAGCATCATAACTCAACCTTTCCCTTAGGTAGTCTTATTACATCTTGTTTATCAAATCCTCTTCATCAATCAACTAAGTGATAGTACTTGGATCTTATAAGCAAATGTCATTCCTACAAATAGAAAGTTTGACATCAATGACAAAAAAATGATTGAAAATAACAATCTTCCTTCTTTCCAACAACCTCCCTCTTTGATCTTCATCAATGAGCTTTTCAATCAGATTTCCAACATATTTTTGATTGGACATATTTGGATATGTCAAGTATTGATTCTAAGATTGTTACTCATAATATTGTTTCAAAACCAAATATGAAACTTATAAAGTAGAAAATTCAAAAGATGAATCCTTAGATTTATTTATTTTTCAAAATTGAAACTAAAAATTTATTGGATTTTGGATTTATTCATTCAATTTTAAAGATTTAAACTTAGCATCCTTAAAAAATCATTTCCCATTACCCAATATTGATCTAATTGTGGATTCAACAATGAGTCATGCTTTGTTATCTTTTGTGGATCGCTTTTTTCTAGAAATAATCAAATAATTATTCCTCTAGAAGATCAATTTAAAATTGCATTGATAACACCTTGGGGAACATTTTCTTGGGTCATGATGCCTTTTGGATGAAAGAATGCACGAAGAACTTATCAATGCTATATGACTTTGATTTTTCATGATTACATCCATATGATTCTTGAAGACTATGTGGATGATATTTTAGAAAATTACATACAAATAAAAGGGCATGTTACTATTTTACAAAAAATATTTGAACAGATTAGAAGTTACAACATGAGATTGAATCCTAAGAGATGTGTTTTTGGAGTTGACTCTAGTAAATTATTAGGATTTAATCTCTAAGAAAGGGATACAAGTTGATATTAAAAAGATTGATGTTATTATTAATATTCCTCCTACTAAGAATATATCTAAGTTATGTAATTTATAGTGAAAGATACAAACTATTCATTGCTTTTTTTCTAAGTTAGTTGATTGAACAATTCTTTTTACTTCCTTGCTTAGAAAGGATACCACTTTCTCTTGGAATGATGAGTGTAAACAAATTTTTGATAAATTTAAGTAGTATCTTTAAAATCCTCCTATCTTGTAACCAACTAAAGTTGATAAGGCATTTTACTTATGTACTTCAGTGACTTTGAATGTGGTAAGTGCCTCCTTAGCTCAAAATGATGATGATGGTAAGGAAAGACCTATGTATTACATTACTCAGACTTCACTTGACTATGAAAAAAGATACGTGGATTTGGAAAGACAATATCTCACTATAGTTTATGCATGTCAAAAACTCTGGCATTATCTTATAAATATTGAAGCCCATGTGATTGTTCAATTTGATCCTTTGAAGCATCTTTTCTCACAAGCTAATCTCTCTAGCCATTTGGCAAAGTGGGTAATGTTACTTACAAAATTTGATCTTAATTTCATTTTTCAAAAATCTATTAAGGGAAAAGCTTTAAAGGATTATTTAGTTGAAGCTCCTTGTCATCATTCAGAAGAATGTTCTAATTCAATAGAATTTTTTGATGATAATATTCTCACTATTAACAACATGACATTTGGGAATTATATTTTGATAGATCTAAATATAAGACATGATTTGTTGTTGCTATAATCATAATTCCTCCTATGAAAATGCCAATCCCTTTATCATACAAATCAAATTTTCCTTGTACTAATAACATCATGGAGTATGAAGCTCTTATAGCTAGTTTACAAGAAAATTCATTCCTTAACATAAAACACTTGCAAGTATATGGAGATTAACAATTGATTGTTGAACAAGTTAAAGGAGGTTATAAAACTAAGAATGATAAAATGCCACCATATAGAGATTTGGTTCTTGATGTGCTTTCACAATTCTCATTGTATACTATTCAAATCTTACCTATAAAAGATAATCAACATACAAACACCATCGAAAGTGCAACTTCTTTCATATGTCATGAAAATATTGTAAAGAACTTTCAATTTACTATACAAACTCTTAAAACCCTACAATTTCTAAAAGGATTATCTTTAATTGTTTTAACTTGCATTTGGATGAATGGTATTATCACATTTTTCATTTTTTGAAAGATGGCTCTTTTCTTGTATCGACAATGAGAAATACACATAGCTATATTAGGAAACTTGTAGCACATTACATCATTTTAGGAGATATGCTTTACAATCTCTCTTATGAAGGATTGTTATTAAGATGTCTCAACAGAACTGAAATTTTGGTAGCTTTTAGGAGAAGCTCATTCTGGTTCTTTTGGAGGGCATTTTGGTGGAAAATATTTGGTTAATAAATTATCTATAATGAGATATTATTGGCATTTATTTCTAATCTTATTCAAATACATCTATTACTTTCTCATACATATACATATATTCATGCTAGGGTTTCAATCTAGTAGATTAAATCTTTGCATTACACATTCCATACACATGCACATTCTATTATATTCGACTATTTGTGGAAGTGGAAATCACCAAAATAGGGGTGTGACTAAGGCAAAACCATATATAGTCACCACAAAACCCTATTTTTAGATATATGCAGGTGTTTTCTTGAAGATCAAAGTGTAGATTTGGATACCCTTTTTGGAAAACTTCCAAAATTTGTGAATGAAATTTTCATTAGAGTAGAAAAGATCTAGGTCAACTTTTTAGGGCACAAGTTTACCTCACCAACAAGGTGAAGCTTAATCTCCCTTCAAACAGATAAAATGTTTCTTAGTTTTCTTTGTTTTGATATTTCCAGTCTGAAACCAATTGTAGATTTTCTAGAAACTATGCACGGGCATCATAAAATACGCAATTTCATATTGATTCCATTTTGAGGTATGTATCTTATCCTATCAAATTTTAAGTATATTCTATTACTTATTTCATATTAACTCTAAAAAAATAAATTAATAGTGGTGAACATCCTACGTCATTGTTATACATCCATTTTTACCTTATTCATTGTCTTATCTCTATGATTGATCATATATATATTGGTCTTTGACTACCTACCTTGGGCATTTCCCAAAGTAGAGTTGTATCATACCAATGTGTAAGATATTTTGATTAGCAAATTTGATGCAATTCACCTTATCTCCTTAAGTAGCTTTGTGTAGAGGAATTACCCCTAATTTACCTCTAAGATATTCATGAGAATCTTTAGGTAAGGGTTTTGTAAATATGTCATCAATCTATTCCTTAGCATTCAAAAATTCTAGCTTCATTTTTTTTGTCTTGAACTAATTTCCTCAAGTAGTGATACTTGCTAGAAATGTGGTTTGTCTTAGTGTGCATCACTAGATTCTTTGAAATGTTGATAGCACTTGTGTTATCACAATAGATAAAAACTAGATCTATAATTTCTTCTTTCATACCTTTCAATAATTACTTAATCCACATTATATTTGAATAGTTCGTTGTAGCTTCCACATACTCAACTTCAACTATTGATTCAAAAATACAATTCTACTTCTTTCGTTTCCATGACATCAATCTCTTTCTTAAAAAGATGGCACCTCCAATAGTCCTTTTTCTATCATCAATATTTCCTGCCCAATCTAAGTCAGTAAAAACCATCAGTTCAAATCTATCAATCTTCCTGTACTACAATCCATAGTCTTATATACATTTTAGATCTCTTATTATCCTTTTAACTGTCATCATGTGATTCTCTTTAGGATTTTCTTAAAATCTAGCAACTATCACAATTGCTACAACAATATCTTGTCTGATCTAAACAAAATATTATAGTTTTCCAATCATGGAGCTGTATAAGGTCTAGTTCACTTCATCTAGATCATCAATCCTAGATAGCTTATGTCTTGTAGACATATGTGTATTCCCTGGCCCATGGTCCTCCATACCAAAATTCTATAGTATCTCCTTGCGGTATTCAGATTGAGTAATTAAAATTCCATGCTGCATTTGACATTCTTGTAATCCAAAAAAGAATTTGATTTCACCATACATAGATATTTCAAATTCCTTCTTCATTTCATCAGTAAATGATTTGCATAATGCTTCTCTTCCTCTAAATATAATATCATCAGCAAATATTTTAGATAATGGTACTTCATTGTTCTTGCCATTCTTCAATTATAGATTATTGTTATCATCTTTCCTTTCAAAACCAATCTTTACCAAGGTAAAAGCACAAACATGTGTCACCCTTTTATAAAGGAAAAGGCTAACAAAGGTATAACTCCTCATCTTGGATGACATAAAACTAGTAGTATTATTTAGACTTTGATTATGAAGTGAACTAAAGGAATGTGTAGAAATGTATGAAGTTTAGGATTATAATTTTTAGTAATTATTTGGAATAAGAATTGACATATTTTCCTAATTTTTAAAGAATTTTTTTACTTTCTGGAATATGCTGAAAGTTAGGGATGTAGTTCCCACCACAAAACTGTATAGAAATAAACTTATTTCACTTCGATCATATATTATGTTATAGATAACATATATAGCTAGAACAATCAAAAATAAAAATTGGCTTTAGACCTATATTTTTTCTTTTATAACGATTCAAATTCCAACTCACATGAAATTGATAGTTTTCATCTCCCACCACATTGTTCAAAACAAATCTATTCTAACCAAAAGAAAAATTATACATTCTTGAAGAGGACTCTCTCCTATAAAACGTCATGTTATTTTAAATTTTTTTTATATGTTTTAATTTTTTTTCCTTTGTCAAAATTGATATATTCCCAAGTGTTAAAATATGTACTTATAGAATTTTTTAATTAAAATATACTATATCTAATTAAAATACTATAAAGTCTATATGAGAATATTCTTGACTTTGAGCTCTATAAAATGGTATTTATATGTTATTAAAAATATATCATATAAAATAGTAAGAGTTATTGAAATGACAATCTTTTGAAATAATTTTATTTCCTTAGTAATTGGATAAAAACTAGTATAAAACATTCATTTAGTAGACATTTCCAATTGGAAAAGTGTGACACCATATATAACTTACCTAGAATAAATTTTTCTAGATCATATGTTTGAATTGAATTTACTTTTAGATAGAAATACTCAAATTTAGTTGTTATAATAAATTGACTTGAAAGCTGATAGAACTTTATACTTTTACTCACCAAAAAGTTGTAATCTTTCATACCATGTTGTTGGAGCTTGCCTCAATCCATAAAGAGCTTTGTTTAGTTTACATACCATGTTCATCTTGTTTAGATCCACAAATCCTTAAGGTTGTTCAATGTACACTTCCTCAAGTATTACATTCAAAAATGAAGATATGACAACCATTTGATATACCTTGAAAATCTCTTTAGGCTGAATATGTGGGTAGAAGTCTAACTCCTTCAAGTCTTTCCATAGGAGAAAATGTTTATCCATAATCAACTCCTTCTTGTGTATAACCCTTGCATGCTAGTCTTTCTTTCTTCCTTGTTACTTCTCCATGTTCATTGAGTTTGTTCCTGAAAATCCTTTTTTTCCCAATAACATTTTTGTTTTTATGTCTTGGCACTAAAATCCAAGTATTGCTCTTCTGAATCTAGTCAATTTCCTCAGTCATTGTCTGGATCCAATCTTCATTTTTTGAAGCATCTTTTGTTGATTTGGACTCAAAGTCAAAAAATAAGCATGTTTCATCCTTGAGTCTTTTTCCTTGTTGTAATGCTTGATTTAGCGTTACCAATAATTTGTTCAAGTTTATGATATATTCTTTCATGTTTTGCTAGCACAGGTAGTTTCCTTCTTTGTTCTTCTATAGGTTCATCATGAAAATTAATCTCAAGCTCATTTTCTCTTTCTTCTTTAGGTTTTGGTTTATGTTTTGCATGCTTGACACTTGCTATCTAATGGTTAACATTGCCTATCTATGACTCAACATCTTTAGTCTATTTCTTGACACCCACTCTCTCCTACTCAAAAAATTTTATTTGCATTCTATCATTTCCTATCTGTTGGGAAACTATGACATAGTTCAAAAGGTGTAGCATTTGTACCTTTCATGATTTGTACTCTATTTAGGGTATAGAAAATTGTACTGACTTGTTGTCTCTAATAGTTCTTTGATACACTCTTCTCCATCATTAATGTCCTTGCACTATCTATCATTGATTTGTTTCTCCTTTTAGCTATTTCATTTCGAGGAGGGGTCATTGGTACTTTCATCTATCTTTTGATTACTCTATCATTTCATAATGTATCAAACTCATTTGAAATGAATTCACCACCTTAGTTAGATATCAAGCACTTCAAAATTTTCCCTATTTCTATTTCAACTCTAGCTAGTACCATTTACATAACTAAAAAACATCAGATTTAGTTTTAAGAAACATCACATACATCATCCTAGAGAATTCATCAAGAAATATAATGAAATACTTATCTCCACAATATCTTTGAACATCAATGGGTCCACATAGGTCAGTATCAACCAATTCCAAAATATCACTTGGTGTATATGCTTTACTCTTAAAACTCAACTTGGTCATTTTTCCAAATTGATACTATTTACACATAGCATTGTTAGGATTCTTTAGTTTAGGAAACCCTCTTACTTTCTTCATCTTACTAATATTCACCAAATTGTCAAAGTTCACATGACATAATCTCTTGTTCCATAACCAAACATCTTCTTGTTGTGCAAACAAACATGTCTCATTTGATAAATCTAGATAGAATAAGTTACCTCTTGTTTGCTCACTAGTTCCAATAAGCTTACCATCAACATCATGTATCTTGGCCTTCCTATTTAGAATTTTAACTTTATAACTTGATCTATTCAGCTGTGAAACACTCACAAATAATAGTTAAGTCCTTTAACCCAGTAAACATTGTCACATGATATCTTGTCACTTAGTTGAATGATGTCTTTACCTTTCAAAACACATGGGATATCATTACCAAATTTAGCACATCTACCTTTGTATAGACCAATATCTTAAAATTTAACTTTATCACCAATGATATGATTGGAGCATGCACTGTCAATTATGGACATTTGCCACTTTTGTTCACATATGAGATTAGTGCAATTTTCACATCTTCATTAGAGTCTTCTTTCATATCAAGTTAGAAAAATTCATCATCATTACTCTAGATAAGATTCATTATCTATTCCTTGTTCAATAATATAGCAAGATTTCTTACCTTCTTCATCCTTTTTTCTCTTGTAGTCTTTTTCATGTTTGCTTCCTTTGTACTTGCTTTCCTTTCTTTCATCCTTATCCTCTCTATCAAGACATCTAGAAGCAATATGACTAGCCTTGTTGCATAGAAAAAATAGGTAATTTACCTTTGTATTTACCTCTACTTCTTCCAAATCTTTTTCAAATAAGGGTGTCAAGTTCATCAATCTCATCATCAAAACTATCATTTTTATTCTTCACATGTTTACCTTTTCTTTTTCTAAGAACTAGTTGTGACTTGAAAGTAGATGTAATAGTAGCATGTGTGTAGCTATCAAAGTTAGACATTTCAAAAGTAACAAGTCTACCAATTACACCTTCTAAGGTCAAAGTGTTACTTGGTGTGCATCTTAGTACTTTGATTGCATAAACTCTACTAGCATATATAGGAATTAGAGTTCTAAATACCTTTCTTATTATTGTTTCATCTTTGATTTATCCATTTGCACCTTGAATGGATTTGACCACCTCTTTGACTCTTGCATAGTATTGCACTATGTTCTCACCTTCCATCATTCTCATGTCATCAAATTTACCTCTTAAGCTCTTTGATTTGTCTCTCAAGACATTATCATTGCCTACATATATGGTTTCCAATTTGTCGTACATCTCCTTTGCATTGTCACATTATTTTAGGCCATCAAACTCAACATAGCTTAGGGCTCAGGAAATCTCTAACATTGCTTGACTTTGTTCTTTAATATGCTTTAGTTGTTCATGTGTTAGAGGAGTAGTTTTTACCTTTACATATTCATTTTCTTCAAATTTGATAGCACCATCAATCATACTTGATATATGCAACCTCGTCAAGGTCTTCCACATAGGAAAGTTCTCCTCGTTGAACTTAGGTAAATCTATCTTATGATTCATGATCTTTGGCATTAGGTACCTTCAAAATTTTCCTTGTAAGAACTAAGCTCTAATAACAATTGTTATAAATGTTTACAATAACTAACAGGGGTGGTGAATCAAATACAAAAGGTCCATATATACCATTTGAACATTAAAACACAAACACTCACTATTCTTCGTATCCTATTGTTGCTTGGTCTCTAGTGTAAACATATGGTCTAAAACATGAATTTCTTTGCTTGTTGAAAATATTATCAAATATTAAAAAAAATATAAAGCCTTCAACATAGTTTGGCATTGGGACTTAATGTGGACGCCCAATTTGGGAAAAGCTACCAACAACGTGTCACCACTTTTTCACTCTTTCAAAGTCAACCCTATTAGGATCCATTCTTGTTAAAGGTTTACACAATAGAAAATTAAATGTAACATTTTAAAAGGATTTAATCATCCCAAAGGAGTGGCCTTGTTATAGGACTTTGATCATTCCATTTAGAATGTCACCTAGTTAAAGGATTTACATAGATTGTTAAGTCTTCAAATGACTATTAGGTCAACCTTTGTTAAAAAATTTCAATACAAACTATTTACAATGACTAGAAAATAGATAGTAGGTTTGGTCTATGTCATTACAACTCACTTTTGAAAGTTCAGATCTCTATTCAGTCCTTGTGCTAATTTGCTAATATGTTCTCAATCATCTTTGTTTCTAGTTCACTTGGAAGCCCTTTAAGTCATCATCCTTCTCACTTCACCAACTCTTAAGTCATTCACTTATCGATATTTGCAACATTTATGCAAGCTTACTTCTTGATCTTTGCATTCACTAACACACTCTTTTGTTCACTTTTGTGTGCCTATGATCCACTTTTGTCTCTATTTCTTTCTCATATGCATTACTCACACATACATGCACACACATCGCCATTTATTCTTGCTTTACTATTTTTCAAGATCACCATAGATCATAGGGTTTATGACCAGGATCAATATGATTCATTGTATTTATACATCTTCTTAATCATCTACTAGAAACTTCTCTAGAATCCACTTGTTAGGTCTTCACCTAATCCCCGCCTTAAATTTAATGACCCAATTCATCAATCTTCTCTTCAACATAGTTTACATCTGCCACAAAATCAATTGTGTCATCTTGATCTCACAATTTCCTTGAATTCATTCTCATATTGTCAATCATTCATCAATAGATTACTCAGTTGATGTAGATCTTTCTACCTAGGCATCAACTATCGGCCTTGATTGATGCTAATGCTCGGTCAACACTAGGATTGCTTAGCACTAATTATAAGTCAATTTATACTAGCATTACTTGACATTCCTTGTCTATTTTCTCTATTTATTATCTTACCTTAGCTTTAATGATATAAACAATCACTTTTCTTTATCAAGGTCTATCTAATCGAATGTCCTTCGTAACTACCTTTCCACAACTCAACATTTCCTCTAGGTGCTATTGTTATGATAAACTTCTCAAATCCTCTTCATCAATCAAAATAGATATGACATTTAGATTAGGTAGAAATATGTCTTATAAATATATTTGACATCAATGGAGAAAAAAAATTATTCTAACTATAAGTTTCCATCAATAAGTTAAAAATGTTACATGTTCTTAGGGTTTAGAGATCCCATTTTTTATTTATGGTAAGATGTATTTTTTTGTGGTTCTAATCTATGGTTTCTAAATACCAATTTTCTATTTTATGAAAAACTATCTTACTTATTTTTGGTTCTCAAGTCTTGTGTCTTCTCCTATATAGCATATTCATCTTCTAGAAATGATCGAAGGACACAAGATCTCGGGAACCATAAATCTTAATCCTCCTAAAATTAATTATTTCAAAAGGGTCATGATATTAACTAATGTTCGATCCTCATAGGTGTTAATGGCTACTGCCTTTAGAGGACCACAAAAGATGTTCATGCATCATAGGATTCTATGAACTAATGTAAATTTGAGAAGATAGTTTTTACGTTGTAAGATAAGCATCTTTGTGAAAAGACAATAAGATAATTTCCCAAGGATTCTACATTAGCTGGGTCTTGAGATCCCAATCATGGAAGAACCAGTTGCCAACATAGGATGAGAGATGTCAAGGAAAATTAAGCTAGTAAAGTGGTTAGTTAATGAAAGGAAGGATGGTCATATGTTAAGAAAAGCATGAGATGTAGTCCAAAACATTTATCTTATAAGGCAAGTGAAGCTTCCCCTTCTATGTCTGATACACCTCACATCATAATGTAGAACAATGCAGAAAGAATGCCCCACTACAAGAAAAAAAAATCAGCATCAATGTGTCCTCTTGATTTAATTCACTACCTTATTAGGAGATTCACATACATTCAAAACCACCATGAATCTACATGATGAATCTCTATGTCTGGGATTCCTTCTTTCCTATAACTTGATTGGGTGAGATTGGATTTTTTAATATTCATCACTCCAAAATCTAGACCTGAAGGTCTTGAAAATAAAGCCATTCTATAACACAACCATTTGTGCTATAATTACTTTAGATGCCAACTATATTCCACTATTGTTGGCTAGAAAACTTATTATTGATGCAAGTAGGCAGAAAATGATGGTAGATAATTTTTATTTATTGTTAAATCTTACGCTTCTCCCCATGTACACAATACATTTAACATTGTTAGAGAAGTGGAGTTCTCTTATTAATTATTGGGTGTCTCATGGAGATATCTAGGAGGGACTTGAAGAAAAAAGAATGTAAATATTACAATTTGCATCAAATTTCCTTCAAGAATTCCCCATTTTCACTTCCTTGCTTCTTTTTTCCCATTTCATGGCTTTGGTGTAATTTTATTTTATTCTATGGATATTTCTATGTATAGATAACACTAAATAGTTATAATTAAGGTTGTAGGTGAGTTACTCAAGATTGAAAATTATTTTCCCACCCTAAATGTATATACTTATCTACAAATAAGAAGAAATAATGATTGTTCAAGGGCTAGTAAAGGTAATATTTATCATCCATCCTAATATAACAAAAAACTTTATTAATGGAAGCAATATCATCTTTTTAGAAATCATTTGTATCAACTAGTTATTGCTAGTATTTATAAGAGTTAAGTTTTGAGTAGGATCTTGGAGTACATTCAATGGGATTCATAATTTACATTTGAAAATAGTTAGATCTTTCTATTTTTTCGTGATTATCTTCCTTGTTTAGGTTAAAACTAAATCACTTTGTTTACTTTTTTATTGGTTTCATGTACAATACTTACGTATGTTATATTGGTTAATTGAGCTAATGTTTAACTAGTCCTATCATTCAATCTTCTATTATTGATAATAATAGTGGAAAAAGTTGACTATAGATAGATTAAATATCTAACTTTCTAGGATCTTTACTTTATATTTATTTTCTTTCCTTGTTCTCCATGGTTCAATTATGAGATATTTTCCTAGCACTATTAATTAATCCAATTCTTGACCAAACACGAAGGGAAGCGATGAAGCTATTGCTCACCTTATTATAAATCAGTCAGCTTCTCATCCAACTTTATCGATTCTTACACAACTGAGACCTAGTCATTAGGGAGCTTGGGACTGGAGAGTATTTGCTTCCTATTTTTTCACATGATATTGGCTAAACATTCTAGTAAAATGACAATTCTTACTCTAAGGGTTGGATGCATAAAACATCTTGTCAACAAATAGGAAACAAATCTATAAAGGAAACTTAAAAAGTGAAGTTTCAAGAACCGAAAAATCTCTCACCTCAGAGTTAGGGTTGATCGAAAAGGTCAAGGTATTACTATATCCCTAACCTTTTTCACCTAAAGGTAAACTTATAAAGGTAAACTTGTTTTATGAATATCTAAATCTCTACAAAAAGGGTATATGATTATGTATTGTATTTTGACTTTCAAGATTTGCAAACTATAGTAAAAATTCTTTTATTTTGTTGATGGTGGGTTTCCTTTGGTTAACCTCTAACTTCGGAATTGGCCATGAGATTGAAATTTTGGAAAAAGGAAAATGCACAAATTAACTTTACAATAATAGGTTACTTTTTCGAAAATAGATTGATACAAGTATGATAATGAGCTTCAATCATTCTTTTGTCACTGATGTCAAACATATCACTTGCTGGTAAGATAATTGCTTAGAAGATTTGAGTACTATCATTTGTTTGATTGATGAAGAGGAATTGATCAAATAATGTAACAATAGCACCTAGAGGAAAGGTTGAGTTATGATATGGAAAAGGAGTACAAGGATCAGTTAAGACGGTGATATTATAGTGCATTGATAATCTACCTAATGTTGCAAAGGATGGATACACTAATTAAGTTCAGAAGAACAAGTTAAACAAATTGTGTTTTCCAAGCTTAACAATCAGCATAGTATGTGTTGAGAAAACTTAGTCTAAGGCAAGCAAAGCTGATTTTAGTGTATGCCGAGTAAACTTTATTTGCTATTGAGCATCAGTAAATTTTAATTCGTACCGAGTGTTTTGATAATGGATATCGAGTAACACAATGTCTGTCAAGTATTAGAAGAAAGTTTATGCCAAGTGTCAACATTATGAGAAAGATCATGAATTTCATGAATCTAAGCCAACAAGTTCAATTTCTTGGATTGTGCGAACCATATGGAAGATAAGCTTAATGAGATGGTGGCACAAAATTCAATATGAACCATTTTGAGGCAAATTCAAAGATAATTGAAGGAGAAGTTTCTAGAAGGGAATAAAATTAAATGATGGGTAGATTCATTAAATCCTATCTAATATAACCTAACCCTAAAATGGACAATGGAGGTTGAATGGAAAATGATCTTAATTTTCTATTTATAGAAGAAAAGGTTGTCATGTTCAGGAACCTAAGGGAAACAAGGAGTCTAGGGCATTGCTTCATTCAGTTACCTAAGAGAAGAGATTCCATTGGTAAGAAAAGCAAGAAAGCTTAAGGATATGGATGCTTGAAGGGTGGACAAGTTATTAGAGTTAAAGTGTGTGAAAGCTAAGTAGAATGGAGGACTAAAATAGAGATCTGTAATCTGCAAGTGTATTGTAAGTTGTTATCAGATCAAGCCTTATTATTAATTTTTAATTGTTGTACCAGTCTAGGGTAAATCCTTTAATCGGGCGACATACCAAGTGAATGATCTAAAGTCCTCTAACAAATCTCACTACTAATAGGGTGATTAAAATCCTTTAAATAGGTCATGTTTAACAGTGTACATTGTAACCTTTAACAAGGTTCGCCTTTCATAGGGCATCACTTAAGAAGAGTGAGAATTAGTAGCATGTTATTGGTGGTTTATCCCAAATTGGATTTCCACATTAAATTATTATGTCAAATGTGTTATTGAATTTATTATGTTTCATGCTTACATTTTTGTATAGATGATTTGATAGTAACCTACAAGTTTAAGTGACTATATGATCTAGTGGATGCATGCATGAAGACAATGTTTTATTGATATGGGTTCACTAATTTTTGAAAAAAATAATTTTTATATATGGACCTTGGATAAATTATTCACCACACCTCTTGGTTATTCTAAATAATTTCAACAATTGGTATCAGAGCCATGTACTTAAGAGGACTAGTTTGAAGGTACTAGAAGCAAAAAGATCAAGATGTCAAAAAGACAGGTACCCAAGCTTAATAGAGATACCTTTCCTACATGGAAAAGTATGATGAAGCTATGCCTAGGAGGTCTTGGAGATCATTCACAATCTACCATTTCTAATGAGCATGTTGATCCTTCTAGAGCCCTAGCTATTGAAGATCTTAAAAAGAAGAAAGAACACAACTAGGCAATGTTGGAGACTATGTCTACACTACGTTATGCTGAGTTTGATGACATGAAAGGTTGTAACTATTCAAAGGGATGCTCTACACATCATTTGTAGAGGTGATGTAAATGTTCTAAGATCTAAATCTGTAAGTCTTAGAGGTAAGTTCAATGATATGAGAATGCAAGAAGGTGACAATATTTCCCTATATTGCTCTAGGATAAAGGATGTTGTTAATGTAATAAGGGGATCTTTTGGTATGATAGATGATGACACTGTACTAAGAAATATTTTGAGGACATTGCTACCCATTAATGCTATTACTGTTTCTATAATACAATAACTAAGATGTGTACTAGGTTCTAATCTGACTCTTGAAGGTCTAGTAGGTAGATTCACTACTTTTGAGCTATTTAATTTTGATAATTTCAAACTTGACATTGTTGAAACTACTTTAAAAGCCAAGCTATCATTGAAGGAACCTAATCAGAAGAAGAAGAAAAAGGTAGAATATGTGTCCAGTGACATCGATACAAAAGAGGAGGATGTAGAATAACTTGAAGCAATACTAGCAAGGCAATTTCATAGAGGTAAAGGAAAATTCAAAGGTAAGTTACCTATCATGTGTTTCAATTGAAATGAGGTTGGTCATATTGTTGCTAGATTTCTAGAGAAGAAGAATTGCAGAGGTGGAGACAAGTAAAAAAGTAGGAGAGATGAAGACAACAAAGATTACAAAGACAAAGGAAAGAAGTCCCGGTACATTGTTGACGAGGAAACAAAAGATGGATATGATGATCACGATGATGAAGTGATTTATGTTGTAATGAAGGATGAATTTGATAAGGATGAGACAACTGCACTAGTATCTTGTGTAAACAAGAATGATAGATGGATCATTGATAATGGGTGTTCACATCACACAAATGGAGATAAAAGTAAGTTTATTACCTTGAATTGTTATGATGGAAATAGTGTAAGGTTTGGTAATGATACACCCTATATGATAAAAGGAAAAGGTTATATCAAACTCATAAAAAATATTTAATGTGAAAATGTTTATTATGTTGAAAGACTTAACTATAATTTGTTGAGTGTGTCACAAATGAACAATTCAAGTTGTAAGGTTGAGTTTGAGAACAAGATTGCTAAGATATATGATACTAATGGAAAACTAATTGGAAAAGGTGATCAAACTAGAGGTAATCTATCTACCTTGATATAGAGGATGCTACTTTTTTAGTTGTAGAATTTGATGATGTGTGGCTATGGAAAAAGTGGTTATTGTTAGAAACAATAGTCCACCATGATAACTGAGGGTAGGGCAAGGGGAGGGAGGGGGGGGGGGGGGGGGGGGGGGGGGGGTGAATAAATTATCTAATAATTAAAATATTTACATTTTTTAAAAAAACTTAACCATTTAGCCAAAGTAAACAACAATCATAATAAGTGGACATAGACAAGTACACTAGATATGTTAACTAGGGAAACCCTTGATCAGAGAGAAAACCTCGGTGGGAATGATGCCCAAAAGATGATGTAATAATATAAATAGTTCTTATTAGAGGATGGATCCTATTAGGAGTCTATTGCAACACTCAGTACATAGAATCCCTATTAGGAGACTTTGAATACTTGTTAGGAGATTCCAACCCTATTAGGGGTTGTGCCAACCCTATTAGGAGTTGTAGTACAATGTATGCAAATAGAGACCACTTCCCAAATATGCAATTTTAACTGCTAGTAGAGCTTATTTCTCAAACAAGTAATTTATTGTTATGTTCTTCTTTCCTTTGTTTTATTAACTGAACAGATCATTATCAAACCTTGTAGACAAGGTCGAGAACCTCATATCCAAATATCAAGCCTCAAATCACTTAGAAAAACCTCAACAATGAAGTTTCCTTCACTTTTGCACTGCTCTTCTCAACTTTGCATTCTGCTCTTACTACTACTCATCATCAATCAAAACCATACCATCCCATCCATGCTAGATAAAGGAAAATGTGCTTACTTTATATCGAGTCCATAAAAAAATTCCTTTAGTGAGCTATGAGACCTTGTTTGTTGGAATATTCAAATATGGAAAGAATACTTATGAGAGAGGGGGGTGAATCAGAAGTATCACACTTTAACCAATAAAAATTTTAACTGAAAGTAAATTGCATGCATGTAAATACATCAAGTAAACATGAAACTAAGACATGCATCAAAAAATCATAAAACTAGAATTTGGTAACCCAGAAACCCTCTAGGAATAAGAAGGTAAAACTGGGGTGGGGATGATACCCACAAAAATTACTGTAGCAATATTGTTCAACCACTTCTGATGGTTTGCCCTGTTAAAGGCATACCCTATTAAAGGCTTTACACTGTATTAATAGTGACCTATTTAGAGGCTTTACAAACACTTTACATGAAGTGTCACCCTATTAAAGGATTTAATCGCCTAATTAAAGGATCTACGAAGTAGCTGTTAAGCTAACCTACCACCATAGGATTTTCATTCTAATACAATTGCTAGAAAGTATTAGGTATAATGAACCTGATAGATTACAATCCTTGATTGCTGAATGCAGGCACCTATTCCGCTTTCTCTAATCTTGATCCTTTTGTGATATGATAACCCTTGCTTCTGAAAATAGAATTCCTTGTGCACCCTTGTATGTCCACTCACTTTTTTTTTTTTTTTTACAATGAAATTTCGTCTTCCTTATAAAGACATTTGAGAATTTAGGTTTAGGTATGGATCTACGATCCATATTCAATCTTCATTTTTCTCTTATTATTTGCACTTTTTCTATTGGTTGCATGCCTTCATCATTTTTCTTATTGGATGCATGTAGATTGCATAGGAAAAATAAAAGATTCGATCTTATCATTAAATCCTTCGAGATTTACCTTATGTCGGTTGAAAAAAGTGTTTGCATCATAGTTTGTGCAATTACAAACTCTTATGCTGATATTCTGAGTTACTCGGCTCCTGAAGTATTGCTGATACTCAGCACATGTTGTTTCCTGGATAGCTCGGCACCTAAACAAAACTGTATCACTTGGCACCTTATGTTACTCGAAACTTGTTAACACTCGGCATCTGATGTTACTTGGCACTTGTTAACACTTGGTATCTCATCTTCACTTAGCATCTGAAAACTACTCGACACATGAAGATCACTCGGCACATGAAGATCACTTGGCACCTGAAGTCTTTCCTAACTCGGCATTTCTTGTGGCTCAGCATGCATGGTGTACTCGGCTCCAATATAGAAAGTAGGTAAGTGTATTGGCACTCAAGTGTCAAAAACCATTATGAGGTTAACATTGTCAATTAATCATTATAGGACCATACTAAGAACATGTTACACTTAGAAATAAGATTAATCTTCCACCTTTCAACTTGAATAACATTCTATTATTCTTCTATCAAATACCACAGAAAACTATTATGTTGATATCAATGACAAACTCGGTCATGAATGTAACATACCATCATAGTAACATATCTAAAATACTCTCCCATAGGAATATCATCAACATTCGTGCTTGCAACAATCTTCCCCTCTAGCATTGATTGCAACATAGATGAAAAATATCTAGTTCCAAGAATACCAACAAAAAACTATTCATCTTACTTTTCAAAGCCTCTTCACAATCATTCTCCCCCATTGGTATACCTCAATGTGCTTTCTGTCAAACTATCATTCCATGCTATTCTTCTTCTAAACTTATTGTACTCATGCCAAACTTCTCCAATCATCATATTGTACATACTATTTTCCTTCTCGCCAACATGATGTTTTTCCAAAAAAAAAAAAATTTTGGTTCTTCCCCATGATGTTTTTTCATGTAATACTTCTCCCCCATTGACATCAATGTCAAAGGTTTCAACAACCAACTTTTCTACATCAAAGCTGTACAACAACTCATTCTTACTTAGCTCAAGTGCCAAAAGACACTATTCACAACAATATCCAACAAGAGTCCTAGATGACTCTGTCCATCAAAAAATACTACCCCATATAGGAAGCATCAACATTTAGTCTAGACAACAATGGTGCTCTGTTACACTAGACTGATGCACTCCTTGCGTCTTCTACTCTAATATAGGAAGGGGCATAAGACCAAACATACCTCAAAAATACTTAGAAGTCTCTTTGGGAAGAGTCATAGTGAATATATCTGCAATCTGCTCTTTAGTGCTCACATACTCCAATCTAATTTACTTATCTACAACATGTGATACTTAATAGAAATGTGCTTAGTCTTTGAATGCAACACTGGATTCTTATTCATATTTATCGGGCTTGTGTTGTCACAATGTATGACAATGGGCTCACTAATTTTAAATCCTTATATCGTTCAGCATCTACTTCATCCAAACAACTTGATTACAATTTTTTGTTACTACAACATATCCTGCTTCTGTTGTACTTTGTGATATACAATCTTGCTTCTTTCTAAACCAAGAAACCAATCTTCCTCCAAGAAAGAAGGCTCCACCACTATGCTCTTTCTATCATCCATATTGCTTGCCCAATCTACATTAGCATAAGCACTTAGAGTAAAATCATTAGACTTGTCATACCATAATCCAAACTCAGATGTTCCCTTTAGATACCTAAATACCTTTTAACTGCTACACAATGAGCTTCTTTAGGATCATCTTGGAATCTTGGAATAATTCTAGCTACATTTTCTATATCTGGCCTTGTGTGAGTCAAATATTAAAATCCTCTTATCATAGATCTATACTTCTTCTACTCAACAATAGGTGTCTCATCCTTTGTAGATAACTTGTATCCTATTACCATAGGTGTTCCAATGGGTTTACATGCTTCCAAACCAAACCTTTTCAACAAATCTATCAAGTACTTATTATGAGAAATAAAAGTTTCTTCTTTATTTTGTACAATCTATAATCCTATAAAATATTTCATTTCTCCTATCATACTCATCTCAAATCCTTTCTTCATTTCTTCTACAAACTTCTCACATTACTCATCATTTCCTCCAAATATGACATCATCAACAAATATTACTAAAATCATCAAACCATTATCAATTTCTTTCCAATATAGACTATAGTCTGCCATCTCTTTGCTTTATCCAATCTTTGTCAAATGCTTGTCCAACCTCACATACCAGGTTCTCAGTGCTTGTTTCAAGCCATATACTACTTTCTTCAATTTTTATAATATGTTCTTATCATCTGTCAAAGGACATCTTTCAGGCTATTCAATGTATACCTCTTCTTCAAGTTCTCCATTTAGAAATGCTGACTTGACATCCATCAAATATACTTTGAAGTTCTTTTGTGATGTATAGGCTAAGAATAATCTTAGTACTTCTATTCTAGCCACTAGAGCATAGGTCTCATCATAATCTATTCCTTCTTGCTATGAGTCACCTTTACATACCAGTCTTGCTTTGTTCCTTACAACTTCTTCTTGGTCATTCATCCTATTCCTGAATACCCATTTAGTTCCTATCACATTCTTGTCTTTTGGTCTGGGGAAAAATTCCCATGTCTCGTTCTTTACTATTTGATCCAATTCCTCTTTCATAGCTTGTTTCTAATAATCATCTTTACATGCTTTGTCTGCATTCTTAGGTTCAACTTGAGATATCAAACATAGTTCTTCATTCACTTTTCTTCTCATCATTACACCTTTATCTCTACTTTTGATGATCTACTTGGATGGGTGATTCTTTATCATGTTCTTTCTTGAAGCATGAGTTGATAACTCAACTCTTGGTTCTACTAAAGGTTTCAAGCTTTGTTCCCACCTTGGCTCTCCTTCATTTTGCAAATCATTGTTAGTCTCAAGAAATACTTCATCATTCCTTATCTTAGCAACAACATCATCATCTGAATTATAATCAACTATTCTTTCTTGTATCTTGAATTTCTCATCAATTCTTACATTTGGACTTCCCATAATAGTCACTAAAGTTCTCTTCTATTAATTTCTTCTCATTAATCAATTTAGCCTCATTATCATAATCTTTCAAGGATCTTTCCATACATTCTCTAATTCTTCAACTTGACTAGAAAGTAAACTCTTTCTAGTTTTCCTTACTCTGTTAGGACATCTTGATGAAAAATGACCAAATTCTGTACATGTCTAACAAAAAACAAAAGGGTAGAAGCAAGGAGTTGGGTCTCAATTCCGTGGAAGTCTGTGGATTGAGATCGTACTCTTTTAGAAATAGGTACCTATTTTAGGCTCGAGCACCTGATCCAAAATATAAAAAATAGGCACCCGTTTTTAAAAAAATCGGGTACCCATTTTTGAAAATATAAAAAATTTATATTTTAAGAAACGAGTACCCATTTTTTAAAAGTAAAAAATAGGTACCTATTTCTAAAAATTTAAAATTTTATTTTTTGGGGCGATCTTACATGCCGATTTGACTTTTTCAAAATAGGTACCCATTTTTTGAATTTAAATAATGGGTACCCATTTCTTACAACATTGGGCGGGATTTTTTTCTCCTACCTTAGATTTTGGTTTGGGATAGGCTTGGTGAGACCAAGCCTATGCCTTGACCTCTCAAGATTTGGCTAAGGCATGAAACTAACAAATTCATGCCTTGCCATAATTTTTAGAGGGTCTTCAAACCCATTAGAGCTCTCACTGTCGTGATTCTAGAAATATAAATCTTATAGTGCTATGATTTTATTTACTATTTTTACATTATTTTTTAATGAAAGATGGTACCTAAATGTAAAATAGTGAATTTCACTAAAACTTTAATAATTTTTTTATTTTATAATTTTTCTTAAATTAATTTATATGTCATCAATCTACATACAATTCTTTTGACGTTAAAATTTTTTTTTTTTTGAAAAAAGTGAAATTTTTATCAAATTATGGTGTCCGTACACGAGAGGTTTTAAAATTTACCTTTATAGCCAATTAATAATTAATAATAAAAAAATTATTCAATAAAAAATTAATGAAAAATATTGTCATCAATTTTCAGTGTATTAGGTAACTCCCTTTAAAAGGATTTATGAAAATTTATTTATTTGTGTCAAATTATGGTGTCCGTACATGAGTGTGGTATGGTCCTGAAACAGAAATTTTGAAAAAGTGGTTTTTAAAGATCCATACCAAAAATAAAATCTATCATATGGGTATACAAATAAATTATATATTCAAAAACTAGATTCCGAACACAAAAAAAATTATTCTGAAGTTTTTTTATATTCAATCTCTAAATGCTTCAAATTTTGACGTCAATTGACAAAAAAATTTTAAAATAGGAAAAACACTTCCACTTTTAAAGTGAGACCCAACTTCTTGCACTTGCCCAAAAATGTGTACCTCCTAGTTCTCTCTTTGTAAGTAAATCAATATCTTCCTCTATCTTTATGTCTTCTTTGGATCTGGATCTATCTATGCTTGTACTTTTGTTCCCTTTTATACAATAGAAGGATTCTAGATCTCAAAACTCAATACTCTACTATTTACACAAATCTGATAACTCACCAAGAATTTCAACCATTCGGGTGTCAAAATTTCTTTTGTCAAATGTAAGACCATGTTTCTTGAACATGCTCACAATAGATCTCCCAAATTTGTTAAACTTTATCTTAAAGGACCTCGTGCTCTGATACCAATTGTTAGAAACAATAGTCCACCAAGATAATTGAGAGAAGGGAGGGGGGGGGGGGGGGGGAGAGGGTGAATCAGTTATCCAACAATTAAAAAATTTATCTTCTTTAAAAAAATTTAACCATTTAGCCAAAATAAACAACAACCATAATAAGATGGACATAGACAATTACACTAGATATGCTAACTAGGCAAACCCTTGATCATAGGGAAAACCTTGGTGGGAACGATGTCCACAAGATTATGTACTAAAATAAATATTTTTTGTTAGAGGATGGACCCTGTTAGGAGTCTATTACAAAATTAAGTACATAGAGTCTCTATTAGAAGACTTTAAGTCCTTGTTGGGAGATTTCAACCTTGTTAGGAGTTGTAGTATAATGTATGCAAGAAGAGCCCACTGCCCAAACAATCAATTTCAACTACAAGAAGAGCTCATTTCTCAAACAAGTAATTTACTATTATGTTCTTCTTTCCATTATTCTATTAACCAAACCAATCATTGTCAAACATTGTAGACTAGGTCACAAATCTTAGATCCAAATATCAAACCTCAGATGACTTAGCAAAACCTTGACAATGAAGTTTTCTTCACGTCCACACTACTTTGTTCAACTTTTCATTCTGCTATTACTGCTTCTTATCATCAATCAAAACTATACCTTCTCATCCATGCTAGATAAAGGAAAATGTCCTTCTCTTATACCTAGTCCATAAAAAAATGCCTTGAGTCAGTTGTTAGACCTTCTCAATTAATCATTATAGGACCATAATAAGAACATGTTACCCTTAGTGATAACATTAATCTTTTTCCTTGAAAATTGAATAACTTTTCATTGTTCTTCTGTTAGATACCACAAAAAACTATTATGTTGATATCAATAAAAAACTCAGTCATGAATATAAAATACCATCATAGCAACATATCTACAATACTCCCCCATAGGAATATCATCATCATTCATGCTTGCAATAGTTATGTCATGTTAATTTTGATAACTTGGTTAGTATCAATAATATGAGAAGAGTCAGAGGATTGCCTAAGTTGAAGAAACCTAACAATATAATTTGCAAACAATGTCAGTTAGGAAAAATGACAAAGTTAAGTTTTAAGAGTAAGACTCATACCTCTAAAGGAATATTAGAGATTGTTCATATTGACTTGTTGGGTCCAATTGATGTGCAAAGCTACAAAGGAGATAAGTACATTATGCTATTTGTTGATGATTATTCTAGAATGATTACTGAACTATGTTTCTAAAATAGAAGGTTGATGCTTTCCAAATGTTTAAGTGGTACTTGGCAAGAGTTCAGAAGGAAATAGGTAAAGGTCTAAAATACTTTAGATTTGACAGAGGAGGAGAATTTACATCAAATAAGTTTGAGATATTTTGTAATGACAAAGGAATCAAAAGACAAACATCTGCCCCTAAGACCCCTCCACAAAATGGAATTTCTGAAAGGAGGAACAAATTTGTAATGGACTATGCTAGGAAACTCATTATGGAGAAAAATATTGCTTTGAAATACTAGAGAGGAGTTATAAGTACAACTGTCTATACCTTGAACTGTTTGCAAGTGAAGAAAGGTACTCACTCAACAACTTTTGAACTATGGTATGGATACCCAACCAATGTAAAATATTTTAAGGTATTTGGAATTAAGTGCTATATTCTCAAGGATTTTAGGAATGGTAAATTAGATGCAAAAAGTGAAGAAGGTATATTGCTTGGTTATTCCAAAAGAAGTAAAGCTTATAAGCGTTTAAATACTAACACTAAGAAAGTTGTGGAAAGTGCAAACATACAAAAGTACATGAGGTTGAACCTATGAAGGAACCATAAGAATACAAATCATTTGTATACTTTTATGAAGGTATTCCTTTTGATAAAGATGTTTTAAATCAAGTTCTAAATAAACATCAAGTTTAACTGTGTGTCGAATCATATACTATGAATGTCGAGTTGCATTCATGAACCGAGCTACATTTAGGAGTTGAGTTATAGAATGAAATTGAGGTACATTCTGATTTTGAGATTAGTGCACATGAAAGAGATGTTGAGCTACCTAATAGAGATGTACATAGTGATTCAGATGTTGAAAGACCAAATGAAGAAAATAGAGCAGAGCCAAGACTATCTAAGTATGTCAAGAGACATCACTCTAATCCACAAATGATTGAAGATAAATATGCTAGACTAGTGATAAAGAATAAGTTGAGAAATGATACATGTTTTCTTACCATGAATGAACCTAAAATAGTGAAATATGCCTTAGAAGGTGTGGACTGGAGTAAAGCCATGAAAGAAGAGATTGAACAAATTGAGAAAAATAAGACATGGACTCTAGTTCCTAGACCAAAAGATAAAAATGTGATTGGTACCAAGTGGATGTATAGAAACACATTAGATGAAAATGGTGAAGTCGCAAGAAAAAATGCAAGCATGGTTTATAAAGGATATGCACAAGAAGAAGTGATAGACTATGCAAAAACATTCACTCCTTTTTAAAGATTAGAAGGGATAAGAACTCTATTTTCTTACTCTGCATACAAAGGTTTCAAAGTTTATCAAATGGACATTAAGTCTGCATTTCTAAATGATATATTGGAGGAAGAGGTTTATATAGAATAGCTAGAAGTATTTATTGATGCTAACAACAAAAACATGGTATGTAGACTACACGAAGCTTTATATGGTTTGAGGCAAGCACTGAGAGCATTGTATGAAAGGCTTCATAATTATCTTGTGAAGATTGGATTTGAGAGGACTGATGATAACACCAATTTGTACTTGAAGATGTAGAAAAGAAAAGGTATTTTACGATCTAAATTTGTTGTTGATGATATCATATTTGAAGGTCAAGATAATTTATGTAAGGCTTTTGCAAATGAAATGAAGAATGAATTTGAGATGTTTATGTTTGGAGACAAGTTCTTTGTGGGTTTGCAAGTACGTTAGATGAAATATGTTATATACATCACACAATCAAGGTATGTAAAGGAGATATTGAAAACTTTTGGATATGGAGATTCCAAGCTAGTAAGCACACCTATGGTAATAGGAAATAAATTCTCAAAGAATGATGATTTAGCTAAGGTGAATCAAACATTGTATAGGTCCATGATTGGAAAATTACAATTATGTAGTACACAATAGACCTTATATTGTGTTATCTATTGGGATAGTTGCAAGATTCTCTGCTAATCCTAGGGAAAATAATGTGATGGTTGTTAAGAGAATAATGAGATGTATGAAAGGAAAAAAAGACTATGGTCTACACCATAAGAAAAATGAGAAATTTGAATTAAGACCCTACATTGATGTTGATTAAGTAGAAATATTGATGACAAAAAAAGCACTAGTGGAGGAGTATTTTTCTTAAGAAAAAGGCTAGTTACATGGACTAGAAAGAAATAAAAGTTCATCTCTCAATCTACTATTGAAGTTGAATATGTTGTTGCTACAGTAAATTGTACAAATATTGTATGGATTAAACAACTACTTAAAGGTATGAAGGAGGAAATCATTGAACCTATGATACTTTATTGTGATAATAAAAGTGCTATAATTGTATCAAAGAATCATGTGATGCACACAAAGACTAAGCACATTTCAATCAAGTATCATTACT
The DNA here is from genome assembly GCA_028749045.1 of Cupressus sempervirens. Lineage (NCBI taxonomy): Eukaryota > Viridiplantae > Streptophyta > Pinopsida > Cupressales > Cupressaceae > Cupressus > Cupressus sempervirens. The sequence goes on from CM053787.1 coordinate 866,223,112, forward strand.
TGAGAGAGTTAGTACAAGATAAAGAGGTGAAGATGGAATATGTCAACACAAAAGAGAAAATAGCTAATATCTTCACAAAAACATTACCTAAGGATTCTCATGAGTATCTAAGAGGTAAACTAGGGTTGATACCTCTATCAAAGGCTATCTAAGAAGCATGAGAAGTGCCCTGCATCAAAAAAGTTGATTCATATATGTTACACATTGATGCAGTAGATCTTACTTTAGGAGTTGCCTAAAGTAATCAAAGAGTTGGAGCTACAAATTAGTCACAAGCTAGGTGATAGAGGGAGAAACTAAAAATGTTCATATCTACATATTAAGATGACAAGTCTTTGGCATTGTTGTTAAATAGGGAGAAATCTTGACTACTGAGGGAGATATTGTTGTCAAAGAGGGAGATGAAATAAAATACAAAAGAAACATGGAATAACTAGTAAGAGGTAGTTAATATCAAAGGAGATATAAGAAATGATCTAGAGGGAGTCATAAGGATGAGTTAATTGATTGTTTGTTGATCAAAACATAATTTTGTAACCTATTTAGAAGATAAAAGTTGTTGATAGAGGGAGAAATTTCAATACAGAGAATTATTTTCTTTTTGTTATTTTGTTGGTTGTACTGATTAAATTTGGTTTTCCATCAATGCCAAAGAGGGAGATTGTTGAAAATATACTGACGCAAGTATGATAATGTGTAACTTCAATCATTGTTCTGTCACTGATGTCAAACTTGTCACTCGCTAGTAAGATAATTACTTAGAAAATTTGAGTACTATCATTTGTTTGATTGATGAAAAAGATTTGTGTTATAATTTAGTAGACCACTAAAAGGAACAAGGAAGGCGGGTAATTTGGGTGAGGAGAGAGAAAAAAGTACAAAGGTGACAAGACATGACTCTAATCTTACAAATATATAAAAAATTGATTGAAAACCATTCCTACAAAAAAAATCGGAACTAATAAGTCCAAACAAATAAAAATAAATAAATAATGATTTAGAAATAATAAGAATTGATAACTTAATAAATGAGTAAATAAAAGTATAATCAAGATAATAATAATAAACAAAAATAATAGTAATAATAATAATAAAAATTGAATTAAGATTAAAACAAAATAATTTAAAACTAATAAATAATAAAAAAGAAATAGTAGAACTACAAAAAAAAAAATAATTGATAATAATAATATTCTGCAAACACCTATACCCAAAGAAGACGAAAATCTATAGTTTAAAAGTTCTGTAACAACATCCAACACACATGCATCATATTTTTCACTGGGTAATAAAGTAAAACGTAATTAAACTATGATAAGAGTGTTGGCATAAGTCTGAAAGGCATAATAAAGTATAAACTATAATAATAGTATCGTCATATGTCCGAAGAGCATAATAAAGTAATTATTTTTTAAAAAAAGAGTTCATAAGCGTTTGTCAAGATGAGCAGAGTCCCCCTGCAGCAAATAGAGAAACTTATGCGCAATATCCTCGGTCGTCACCACACTGTCCGATCTCCTGGCATGTAAAACCATCGCCACAGTCGTCAGTCGTGTGGCAATAGAAATCCGTGCACCATCCCCTTGAATTGTCAGGAGGACAATCTCCGATCTTGCAGCACACACTTGACTCGTCAGTGCTACAATCACCATCCGTGAGGCAGGGATTATTGCAGCGAGCGTCCAAAGCTGCACAACCAAAATCGAAATCAGAACCAAAATGGTCACAGTGAAGTAAGTAATGAAGATCCTTTCATTACCTGCCGTGTCCACTACCAATGCCATTGCGATTATTACCAGCACCCAAAACAACGTCATCGCCTTTGCCATTTTGTCTTGTGTACTTGTGTTGCAATTCCAGTCCAATCCAATCCCATTTATAGAGTGTAATCGCAGTCCCACACATTCCGTCTTCTTGTGACATTACATTTAGTCCAGATGTGAGGGACTAACATTCCAACTTACTTTGAGATTTGACGAATATATAGTTGACCTGCCGTTTTGTTTTCTATTCTTGAGAAATCCCAAACCTATCCAATTTTTCTGACTTAATTACTAATCACCATTTTGTCTCTTCTTGTGAGATATATGCAACCAAGACCAACTTCGAGGTATATTTAATTGATATATGTCCGATCACATTCCTCCTCCGCTGTAGATTTCATAGAGGAGAATCCTCGCCCAGTTCATGACCAATCCTAAAAATCCATTAAATTCTGTTTGCATTTCCATACATATTGCCGCCACCGAAGATTGAATCGAGAAATTTGACGTTCTTATGTATTTGCTTACTAACAAATGCCAAGACATCATATCGAAGAAAAATTGTTAGACAAGAGCTCTTTGAAAGCTAGAGTCCCTGTTTCTATTGAAACAAATTGGATGTAATATTTAAAATTATGGTTTTGAAAAGAGAAGTTATAAATTTTAGCAAATTTAATTTAGATTTTTAATTTATATTTTAAATGTTAGTTTTATACAATAATGTGGCAACTAGCCATTGTCTAAAAATATACAACTTAACGTAATGCATTGTAAAATCACAAGATTTGAATTAATAGATTTTTAACCAAGAAATTTAATTTTTTTAGAGTTTTATTACATAAGTTATATTTAGAAATTAATTTTTTAAATTTTTTTTAATTAATCTATACTAAAGTGTGTATATATAAAGCAATGCAACTCTTAATAGCAATAATATATTTTAATAAAAAAATAAATTTAATAATTATTGATTTATATAAAACTAAATTTAAAAATAATTTAAAATATATTAACATTTTTCAAAACTATTTTGAAAACTAAAAATTGTCATATTAATATTGATAAGACATTATTTTTGTTGTGGAAGATAAAAACATGACTTTTTTAGAAATCTAATGAACTTGTGACAAATATGCAAAAGATAAAGTTGTAATTAATAATGAACTTGTCACAAATATGTAAAAGATAGAGTTATAATTAATGAAATCATTAATGCATGTTAGAAAGTATTTTATTTTTTGAAGTGGGAAAATAAAATAAACCCCACCAAAAATGCAACAGACCAATTAGAAAAAGGTAATAAATCAATATAAATTAATTTAAAAATATAAAGTTTGTTGAACTTTAGAACTTAGTATTTTTTTTTGGGTTGCACAAATTAGCAGAGGGGGGGGGGGGGGGGTGTAAAACAAAAACATTAATACCCTACCTGTATATAAGCAGGGACTAACAATTATTCAAGAGCTGTCAAAATTTTCGATAATAAAAAGCAATGGATTCATCCCAATGTACAAAATTTAGATAATCTTTAGAATTTTCATAAAAATGTCCGAATTAATTCTCCATGGTTGGATACCCATACCTATCTCCATAGAACCCATCGTACTATTATCTCCTCCCACATGTTAAATATATTATTAATGGGGCATTTTTAAAATAATAGTTATTTAGAAAAGGTTATAGAATTAAATGAAAATATAATGAGGGCAAGTGCTAAAGTTCCTCATATATATAGTTTTTGAAGTGTTGTAAGTTAGGAATAAATGCAATAAATGAGAATTATACTTGAATAATATATGTAGTTACCACTTTCTAACCTATGTATACATAGTGAATCAAACTGCACTTTTGACTACCAGAAAACCAGAATAATGGCTAATAGTATTTAAGTTGCATAGAAATACACTAAAATAATGGCTAATGGTAATTTCTTTGACAAATTAATTTTCAAGTAGAGTTAATACATCCAATAGATAATAGGCATAACGATATAAACTAGACAAAATAGTTTCCTTTGGTTTAATAGCTGGCAGAAGTATTTTTAACCTATTGTTGCTTCACTTCCATATTTACTTCACCTTCTTGAACTCCTTTCTATCATATTTGACAAAAGACCCACAATTGTGTGTATGTATGTGGAAATTGCTTTTAACTTCAACACGATTTATAGAAGTACATATTTTTTAAAATTTTGAAATCAAACAAATGTAGAATGAACAATTAATTAAGGACTTTTATGCATGAAACAACTTAGTTAACTATACCCAAGGAAATTGAATAATCAACTTATTTATTCACTATTTAGAAATAATAATATTTAAACTTACTAGCTACAGAAAGTTTTATAAATAATTGATCAGGTACGTTTAAGTAAATCCATCACTTTAATAAAGTAAATACACAACTTCTTATTACACACACACACACACACACACACACACACACACACACACACACACACACACACACACACACACACACACACACATACACAGAGAGAGAGAGAGAGAGAGAGAGAGAGAGAGAGAGAGAGAGAGAGAGAAAACTCTTACATAAGGGTCCATTTGGTTTCTAGAAGATGACAACAATTGGTTTTTTTGAAACCCAGATTTGAAAAATGGAATTAGCATACGAGACTTCCAATTTTTCCTCAAAACTAGGTTTTCCAACTTCCTAAAAAAAGTATTAATTGAAAATCAAAATCTGGTTTTGTTTTTTAAGGAGTATAAAAACAATAGATTGGAGTACTTTTTGAAATTTGCCTTCAACTCCAAGCTTATGCATAAAAATGTGTCTTTACACGCATCTTCTGAGTGAAACAAACACTCTCAGTAAAATCCCAAAAATTGGAATGAAGATATACAAAACCTTGATTTGGCTAAACCAAGGTTTTTGGAAATCTAGGTTTTTTAAATTCTACGAACCAAACGAACCCTAAAAGAAGACCTAATTCAAATCATGAATTAAGAGACTTTATGTTAAAAATGTATTTTGTTTTCAATAGCGAAAGATTTACAAAATATATTTTTATAAATAATAATAGTTTTGTTTCTTATTAAATAAATTGAAATTAATTTAATAAAATAATAGAACTTTTTCTATTTATTCATAAGCTAACTAGTTTCATCCTTAACTTAAAACCTTAGTAGCTAAGAATTCTATATTAATTATAAATAAAAAAGTGAGCAAACATTTTTGGGAAACAATACACTCAGTGAAATCTATGTTTTATATAATTAAATATTATAAATAAGGAAGGGTTGTATATAGAAAAAGATTGATAATTTAAAATATTAGTTTAAAGAGAAGATATACATAGCATAGCTCTTATAACTGCAATTAATTTTAAAAACAATTCAATTTATATTGTAAGATTTATTTGACATCATGAGAACATAAAGATTAGATGTTTTGAAACAGACTAGATAGGAGGGAATTTGTTTCACATTTTTTAATATCAATATTAAATGATATTCTAACCCTTTCTATTTTTGGAACTCTTAATTTCAAATTAAATTTCATTTTTTCATTGCCTATTTTAATCATGGTCAATAGGATTCCCAAGAAATAATATTATTTAAATTTAAAAGAATTATTGAAATTATGGAACTTTAGAAAACATAAGAAAGAATAAAATATCTATAAATTTGCTTGGTTTTCAAAACATAAAGTGGCATCTTATGATTCTAATTGTTACCTTCGTTTAAGGACCTAATAGTAAAGAAATCTTACAAGATTAGTAACTATCCTCCTTGAATCCTTCTCACTAGAATGTTTATGCACGTTTTAGGTTTTAGTTTGTTGCTCTACTTAAAAAAATTCAAACTTCAAAAATTTTAATTTTTAATAATATTTACTTACATTCTAAATCCTAATTTGTGCATTTTGACAAATAATTCTTATTTTAGATTAAGAAAACATTCAATAAATATATGTTTTTAGAAATTTGAATTACTATTTTATTAGTCTTTTTAATATTTTATTTTAATAATAGTTGTACTATTATATTTTAACTAATTTTAAACTATATATCATATGTAAATTTTATACATATTTAAAGAATAATTAGTAATAAAAATTAAATATATAAATATTATTAAACTTAGTACTTTTATTAATCTATTATTTTATAATTTAATTAAAAGGAAAAAAATTAAAATGTATGAAACTACTACTCATCAAACAAAAGTGAATAAAATTTATTTGAAACTATACATTAGAATAATGATAAAGATTAAATATATAAATATAATAGAATCATGACAAACATTAAATATATAAATACTATAATAATTTATTTTTCCAACTACACACTTCACAATTTAGAATGTAAGTAAAATTGGAAGTTTAAATAGTAATAAATAGAAGGGTAAAGTAAAATGTATAGAAGTATAGTAGGAAAGATCCACCCAAAGGATAGTTATCACTTTTTATTATTGTATCTATAATTAGTTTTATAGTCATTTGCAGGAAACAATTATCATTTTAAAACTTCCTTTCCTATAATTGTAGCAATTAAATCCGATTGTATGTTTGAAAGGTATCCAACCATGTAGAATTAATAGGGCTAAAATGAGTGATATTGTTTACAACTTTCTCTTGAGTCTTTAGTCTTGTCACTAGTACATTTTGGCAAATATGTGACTAAGTGACTAAATATTTTAGTCACACCACTTAAATATTTAGTCACATGACCAAAATTGATCACATTCTACTATTTCTCTGTAGTTGAAAATAATAGGTGATTGTATAAGTGACTAAATTAGTCATCAAATACAATAACAAATCATCCAAATGAAAGTGACTGAATAAACTATCAAATAAATGACTAAATAGATGACTGAAAAATTAGTCTCTAATAATTAGTCACCTAAATGAAACCTACTATATAAATGACCAAATAGTTAGTTACAAATAATCAATTACTTAAAAAAATGAATGAATACAATATTATTACTTATTTATAATAACATGTCATAAAAAAAAATATAAATTAGAAGTTTCATTTCACTAGAAATGACTATTCACTAATAGGATTGTTGCATGAGAAATCCATCTACACCTCGCTAACATGAAAAAATTGAATTTCTTGTGATTTTAAAATTTAATATTGATAAACACCACTTAGATCTAATAAGAACAAAAATAAATTAAAAATAAAAATATGTGAACTAGTTTTCCATATTTTTTCATTTTTTCTACTGCTATAATGATTCAACTGTGTAGTTTTTTGAGATGATCATCTCATTGACCAATGTTTCATGGCTAATATTGGTATACACATACTCATCTCTCATGAGAATTAATAGAATATCTATATATTTTTTAATAAATAATATTTAATAAGGATATTCTAATTATTTAATTGATGATTAGACTGAAATTCAAACTTAAAATTTGTAGTGTGGATCATTGCTATCCAAAATCAACTATTCCTTTCTCACTTTGATTCCTAAAAAGGTAGAGCTTGAGAGTCTAGGAGACTTTAGGCCCATCACGCTATGTAATACTATTTATAAATTTTTATTCAAGATATTAGCAAACAAATTAAAAATCATCCTTCCAAAGATTGTATTCGAAGAACAAATAGGCTTCATACTGGGTAGATCCATTCTTGATGGCATTCTTACCATCCAAGAAACTATTCACTCTGCCTATAAGAACAAAGAGGCATGCATGTTTGTGAAGCTTGACATCCAAAAAGCCTATAATATGGTTGATTGGTAGTTCCTTTAAAAAACTCTAGAAGCTCAACCTTATTTATAAATGCATCTTCTTTACAAAAATTTCAGTTCTCATTAACAGGACCCCCAAAGGATTTTTTGAAACTTCTAGAGGCATTACACAAGGAGATCCTCTATCTCTGTCTCTTTATATAATTTTTGGCTGAAGCCTTTGGGAGATCTCTCACTAAGGCTTATAACAACCAAGAGATTAAAGGTATTACTATCACAAGGAATATTCCTTACATTACTCATCAACAATATGCAAATGACATGATTCTACCTGGCAAAAGCATAGTGAAAGAGGTGCTAGTTTTAAAATCCATCATAGAGCAATACATGAATGCATCTGGATAGAAAGTGAATGAATTGAAATCTGAGATATATTTTATTAATATAGAACCAAAGGTGGAAAAATAGATCTCCCATATTATGCGATACAAAAAAGGTTTGTTCCCATGCAAGTACCTTGGCTTTGAGTTAAGTCTAGTAAGGTATGGTATAGTACTATGGAGAAATTGGAGGCTAGGATTGGTAGCTAGAAAGATAAATGGCTCTCAAAAGCTAGAAAGAGCATCAAGATACACTCTATTTCATTAGCCAACCTGACTTACCTACTTTCTTGCCTCCCATTACCCAAGCATCTTCATCATCAGTTTGAGGAAAAACTCAAAAATTTCCTTTGGAATGATCGCGAAGAATCCAAAAAAATAGCTCTCATAAAATGGGAAAATATATGTAAACCTTAGGATGCTGGAGGATTAGGAATTAAGAATTTACACTAAAAAAATGAAGCATTAGGGGCTAAATTAACATGGTGCCTCTTTGTGGTAAGAGAGCATAAATGGGCTAAGATTATGTATAGTAAGTACCTTAATGCAGATGACCCTTTATTGATTTTTAGAATGAAGACCTTTCCTAAAGGGTCAAAGAGTTGGAACTTTATGGTTAAGTGTCGCCAACCTCGTTAGAGAATACCTAACTTGGGATGTTGGTAAGGGTGATGAAGCCCTATTTTGGGAAGATTCTTGGGATGGGTGTCCATTGATAGACAACAGTCAAATCCCTAGGATTCTCAAACAAAAATTAGTCAATCTTTGGGGTAGTAAAGTCAATAACTAAAAAAAAAAGATCACCATGGAAGGAATTTCTAGATGGATATGGAAACCTCTAGAAGACATAGAGGTGGATCCAACTGCAATAAAGGCATAAAAAAAGATCACACAAGATAGGAATGTTCAATAGCTCGAGAGGAATGACAAGCTCATTTGGTTGGCATCAAATGATGGAAAGTATAGTGTGAAAAATGGATACAAAGCTCTATTACACTCACAAAGATGGGATGAAGTGGAAATTCCACTTAAACTCTGCCAAACCCTGCTTGTCTGTTGAAGGCAGGATTTTTCTTTTGGCTAGCATTTCAAAATAATATTATGATGAAAAACCAATTCTGTAAATTAGGTTTTGAAAGCCCTTCAAGGTGTGTGCTATGTAAGAAAAACAGCAAGGATACTAATCATCTATTATACAACTGCCCTTACTCTCAAGTCTGTTGGGATTGGTTGAGACATATTTTAGGTTGGTTTTCCTTGTTGCTTAAATCATTAACTGATCTTCTCAAAGGCTAGCCCATAACCTGTGTAAGGGAATCTATAGTAAATTGTGGAACATTTTCCCTTCCGTCCTTGTGTGGGAAGTTTGGAAAGAAAGGAATAGAAGAATTTTCTGTGATATAGAGTTGAAGTCAAAAGAGTTAGTCCAAAAAATAGAAGCTAGCATAGTCAAAATAGCTAATTCCCATCTCAAGAATTCTAGAAAAGAAGAATGCTCCTTTTCTATTTGGGATGGTTACACTAAAAAGAAATGGCCTAACTTGATTAATCCTCCTCTCATCTATTTTAAGAAGAGCAAGGAGGCAAGGGAAAGGTGTAAATGGATTCCCCCTTCGAAGGGTTGGGCAAAGCTTAACTTTGATGGGGCAGCTAGAGGAATCCCAAGGATAACATGTATTGGATGCATCATTAATGATGATACAGGTCAGTGGATTGCTAATAAAGCCAAGTCTATTAGTCCCACTTCCAATCACCTGAAAAAGATCAAAGCACTAGAAGAAGGTCTATCTCTATGTCAAAATTTAGGATTATCAAATATCATCATTTAAGGTGATTCTCAAATTGTCTTAAACACAATAAGGAAAAGAGAAGCTCTCAACTGGGTCCTCAATTCTAAGTTAGAAGAAGTTCTTAGACTACTAGACTGGTTTGCAAAAATTAGGATCTATCACATCTTTTGAGAAGGTAATCAAATGGAAGACAATTTACAATTAAAGGATCTAGTGGTGAAAACTTCATGGTATACAAAGATGTGATATGAATTTCTAGTCATAGTTTTTACCTTAAGCTTTAACTCTCTTCTATATTTGGGGTGACCCTAGTAAGATGCTATAGGTTTTATATAAGATAGTGAGATTGTGTAGTCCCTATATAAGGTTAGTTTTAATATAGGGGTATGAGCGGCTCATAATATAACATCTTACTTTATAAAGTTCCCATTGGTTACATAGTAGTTAGGTGAGTGGGTGGAGGTTAATGGTTTGTATCTTCTAAGATACTTCTTCATTTAATTTAAATTTATGGTACTCTTTAATTTGTTATCGACTTTGAAGTGATAGATTTTATGGTAAGCTTTGTAGAGTATATTTAGGTTTTATCATTATTCCTTTTAATGATGTATGCATGTCTCTTAACTAGAGTTTGTCTACATCATGATTTCTAGGTGACATCAAGCTTCTAAGATAGTGTGGGCTGTCTCTAGGTGTTTCTAGAGCCTTTGCAGAGTTGATTTGTTCCTTTTTGTTGATAAGACTCCCTATATTTGTCATCTAGCACATCATTTCCTAGATATGGATATGTTCATCTCCACTTTTCATAGAGCAGAAGTCTACACAATGACCTTTCAAGGCATAATTAAGCCAAAAAGGTTGAATCAGATTCTCAAGCCAATTGATGGGATGACTTGCATTGTGGTTTGTAGGGTGATAGGTGAAGGCTTCTTCAATTATGAATTAACTTGGAGGATGAAAAACAACATCATAGGCATATTTATCAGATGTATGGCTAGAGTCAGGAATAACAAATGGGACATGGTGAGACTCTATTTGAATATTTTTTATCACATTTGGCGTCAAGGACTAGTAGAAGCTATCATGAGCTTGGATGAAAACTTAAGATGTACATGGAACATCCATCAGGGAGCCTCAATGTGGCAATTGTACGTAGGTAGCCTCCATTAATAATAAGGGATTTTGTAGCCTTTAATAAGGTATGGCCAAGAATGGAATCTTGTTTTCACTTCCTCCTACGATGGAGAAGGATCATGGTGGATATTGGATATGAATGGCTCAGTAATTACCTCAGCCTTTTTAAGGCTTATACCACCCTGGAGTGGGATTTAGTAATTTGGACAATCTAGACTTCTGTACACCCAATATCGAGAAGTCTAGCAGGGAAAGGTCCTCCTTCAAATTCTCTCCCCATTTTCAGTTGGAGAACATGAATAACATTCTAGAAGTCATCATGGATTTTTGGAAGAAGTAAGGTGTGTTGGGAGTCTTCATCTATTCCAATTTTTGTTAGTCTTCTTAGTGTACCTTGTTCCAATATGATGGTTAGGTCATGGTTTGTCATCTCCTTCATTGGCCAGGAGTCTTTGGTTGGTTTTTGTTATATTCATAAGTTCTATAGTTCCAATAAGTTCATAAGTATCATTAGTTCTTGTTCTAATTGTTCCAATTATCTATCTGCTAGCCCTTACTAGGGTTTTTGTTTTAGCTATAAATTTTCTATAATACTATATTAGAATGTATCCAAAGGATGGGTAGACTAGTTGCCTTTTGTTCTGAAGATGCCTTTGCATACTTGTAATTAACTGTACTCACTATATGTATGTCGATATTAATGAATAGTATGTTATACTTTTGGTTTGTCTTCTATGATATTTGATACTTACAATCTTCTGTGTAATGTTTATCATGATCTCTATTATGATTTGGTTATTCTGAATAAATTATCTATCTTTGATTGATTGGAGTTGTTTTGAAAAATTCAAAAGTAGTATTTTGATTCTTAGTTGAGTAGATTAATTATTTGCATCCAAGATTTAAGAACCAGTGTTAATCACAGCAAGGTGAAATATCTGCACTCAGAAGAGTACTCTGTTATTAAAACTCTAAAGTGCATAGTTTGTTTTGATGTATTCCTTCTTCGATCCAATTCAATTATTTGTTGATTTACCTAATTGATCTTAGTGTATTAGTTTTAAGTCTTATGAGATAGTTATATGGGGAATTGATTTAAATATAGCTTAGCTATTTACTTTTGGCTTAAGTCTATCTCAGCTAGCTCTATTTGGCCTTCTTGAACATTTTTTACTTTGTCTGCAGCATGAGGTTTTAGTTATGTTTCTCTGGTAGCTTGGTAGGAAGAGATTAATATATTATGTTCTTTAGGGGCCCATTTGGTTGCTAGCATAGGAATTGAATATTAGAATTAAAAAATGGAATGGGAATGGAAATAGTGAATAGGAATAGAAAAGGGAAATTCCAATCTAGTTTGGTTCACTTGGAATTTGATTGAGAATATGTTAATCTGTTGTTTGGTTGTACAAAAATGGAATAGGAATAAGGTTAAGTTTTGTATTATAAAAAATATTTCGCTTAATTTTTTTAATTTATTATTTATTATTTTTTGGTTAATTTTTTCAATAATGATAAAAAGGTTAATTTATTTTCATTTTTCCTTATTTATTTCATTTTTTTAAACAAATAGATATTAAAAACAATGTTGAAAAAAAGTTCAAAAATTTTTTAAAATTTTTTTATAAAAAAATAATTATTAATTTTTTCTTTTTTAATAAAAATGTTAGATTGGGAATAAGAATGGCTATTCCAATTCCAACTATTTTTTGGCATAGACATATGCTCATTTTAGGGGCAAAATTGATATATGTCTTCCTATTCCAAATTCTGATTGAGCATACCAAACAACAAATATAAAACATATTCTAATTTTCTCTTCCTATTCCAATCCTATTCCAACAACCAAATAGGCCCTAGAGGAAGATGGGGTCTAGCTTTAGTCTTTGGACAACATAGGAATCGAGATGTGGTAATATGATAATTTAGACACTTATCACTATGCTAGAAAAGGTTATTTAAGAAAGTATTGAATTCAATTACAGCCCTAGAGTGTAATTATTTTTTTGAAGGCATAGCCTACTAATAATCTGATGATGACCTTATGGATTCATTAAATGAAGAATGATAAGATAAATAATATTTAATGAGGTAGATGGCTTTGTTTAAATTATTGTAGGATGTAGTAACTAATTAGTCTAAAAGAAAAGGTATACTATTTTATCCCTTTGAGATTATCTTATTTTTCATATCTGATCAGGTAGTTAATTTCATTGCTATTACTAACCAATCCAATTGTCAAGGTAGTAAGGTAGTGGTGAGTTTAGCTTTCAGCAATGGATGGGTGCATAGTGTAGTGGCTGGTATGGTTCTCTGGAAATAGGTCTCTGTTCGATATAAGAGTCAACAGATTATTCAAATTTAGTGGACTATGATCCACTTTATTGTAATAATAACATTTTTAGTAATTTAACTTGGGTATGCCCCTTTTATGTTGTAATAATAGAGGACCATGGTCCTGGGCTAGACTTGAGGTTTTCTTCTCTATTCTTTCCTACCAGTGCCTATTTGAATGGAGCTACTTTGATGTAGTTTATTTATTTATTTAATCAATATAACCAAGGCTTAGGCCATTTACCAATATATATATATATATATATATATATCATAATAGATTAAATTGTACAAAATATATTATTTAATTAATTAAATAATTAGTAATTATAATGAAGGTGGATGAAATGGTAATACATCCAATAGGATTCTCATTTATACACTAATTTTGATTAGATTTAAATTACAAATCAATAACAAAATTTACAAATTAGTTACCATATAATTTTTAATTTAATTAATAGATTATGAATAGTTCTCCTATTATCATTTAGTCAGCTTGATAGGTATTCCAAAAAACCATTGTGTGCATATAAAATACCAAAAAAAATGAAAAAAAATCTTCCACAAAGTAGTAACACATAGAACCTATAGTTATTAGTGAAAATTGTCCTGCTAAGCAGTTTCCAAGCATTAACATAGGGTTTGTACCAAGGTACCCAATATTTCACACTTTGTTCAAGCAAGGGAATTCGTCATTTTGCACTTTGTTCACATTGGTTCAATCAATGTTTTCGGAGTGATCGAATCCCAAACTAGGTACATTAAATCTCTATAAATAGTTATTAGTTATAAACCTAACCAATATAATGTTGAATAAAAATTGATGTCTTCTAAAACATCAGAATATGAGTTAAAACACAAAGTTTCATTGGGGGAATGGGTTCAAACTAAATCACTATTAGAAATCTTTGGTTGAAGTATCTTGTAGATGATAGCATTATGAATTAAATTCAATTTGATTGTTATTATGTTTGATTAAGATAAATGTGTGTTTGAAGGATCCCCAATGTAGATTGAAAAATTACCATATAGATTGTATGCCAATATGAGGTCTGTCACTTACATTTGAATGAAAGGATAGGGTATGCGCAGGATCATGGTGTGCCAAAAAGTGGCGATCTGAAAAATATGTAGTTCTGAAATGCCTCAAAGAATTTCAAAATCCATTCCCATTTTTTTCCCACCCATCCTGATACTAAATGAAAACAATTAATATCTTTATAATTCCTACTATATCTTTCAATACCAACCTTATATGGTCATCTTTAAAACATCCTGAAAATGTGTTTTTGGCATGTTCTTATGTGTTTTTAACTTCAAGCATGTAGCTGACGACTTTTTTTTAACCAAAATTTGATGTAATGAAAAGGGTTTCTTAAGAATGTTATTATCTTTTCATAAATGTAAGTTTTGTCAAATTACAAGTTCAGTAAGTAATTATTACTTATTTTCTAATGGAGTTAGCTACAAAGTGTTGATTGACATACTGGTTGAAAAATAGCTATAACTTTCAAACCGTATAAGATTTGTGAAATTCAAAAAATGCATCACATTCTATGCTTTGACTAGTATAAGAAAAAAAAAGAAAAACTTAATTTTGATTTTTTTTGAAGTAGTTAAGGTGGTTAGACACGGGAGTTTTTTAATTCTGAAAATAGTATAGTAGAAAATTCATAATTAATTATTTATTTGGAATTCAAATTGCCAAAAATATGCGTCACATCCAGGCATAAGTCTACTTTTTATATCTAAAATTATATTTAAAAATATTATCATTTGATTATGATTAAGGTGGTTAGACATACACCTACCTTTTATTTTTGCCCTGAAATTTTTGTAGTACTGCATTAAAATCCAAACTTTTGACAAATCAAATAACTTTTTCTCCAGATAAGGCCTTGTAGTTTAGAAACTAGATTCAATTTCCTACAGATTATTTTCTTACAACTTTTTGATATAAAGTCCAGAACCACTTTAAAATTATGTGTCAAGTTGACATAACCCTGATTTGCTAGTTTTTCACTACCACTTAAGGCCATAGTTTGGTACACCATGATCCTGCACATACCCGATAAATAAGATTTAAGTGTAAGTTGCTAGTATTATGCTAGATATGATTTCTTTGAGTTCAAACTATAAAGTTCATTTGTAGGTGGAGTAAAGATGAACCTTAGATGCGATCAGGGTTATTTTGAAAGTTTGATGTGGCTTGATGAACATTATATAGATTGCATTGATTGCTTGAAGAGTTTCTATTGTAAAGATAGTTGAAATGAGTTCATTAGTTGATTTCTTGACAAGGAGAGTTGGTTTGAATAAGAATTCCTATAATGAATTTTTATGTTGAATGATGGAAGAGTAAGATGCCTCAAAAATATGTTTACTACCAAGAAGAGATGTTAAGTGTATGGATTGGTTTAGTGAACTTGTCCATTGTTGAGTACCTTTGAATGCACAATCCCTTGAGTTGAGCTCCGATGTGGTTTGACTCCTTTGTGCATCAGTTGTACATTTGATGCTAATGAGATGAATTATGTGATAGTTGTTTTAAATATTTTGATGCATATTAGAATCAATTTATCACTAAATGTTGTTCACTGATGTACGTTGAGACTCCTCCTTGATTGTAGTGGTTGTTTATATGATATTGACTGATCATGTATCCAAAAAAAA
Organism: Cupressus sempervirens; assembly: GCA_028749045.1. NCBI lineage: Eukaryota > Viridiplantae > Streptophyta > Pinopsida > Cupressales > Cupressaceae > Cupressus > Cupressus sempervirens. The sequence goes on from CM053787.1 coordinate 866,238,861, forward strand.
ATTCACCCCTAATGATATCTATGTGGTTTTTTTCCACATTCCCCTTCCTTGGACACTCTTTTCCTTGCATGAACTTAACACATTGTAAACTTTGAATCCTATTTAACACAACACTCTTTAACCATTCCTGTACTCTCCAAACTAAGCAGTGTCCAATGAAACTTCTTTGTCGCAGCGTTAGTATCCCAAAGAAAGTTATTGCAACCCTTTCATTTTTCAAATCACTTGAAAAATAGTTCATGGTCCTTCTATAGCTATTAGACTCTTTTACCAAGTTCTCTCTTTGTTTTGTATAAGGTAACCTAAGTTGTTTATAATTATTATAGGAATTTCGCTAACAATATTTTAGGTGTACATATAGATAGGATATAAAAGCATTTTTGGGCCTAAAAGTCCTTGGTCCTGAACACTCGATATAATGTTTCTAACTTATATTTGATAGAAAATGCATGCAAAGGAAAAAAAGCATTTGCAAAAATTTCAAAGTTCAAATTAGTGCAAAAAGGAAAAAATCCCATGGATGCAATTTCCAAAGGATGAAACATCTTCATAGTAATTTCAAAATGATGAAAATCTCCATAGCATCTTAGAGGATTTAGGAGCAAAAATCCTCATAGCTGCAATTCCATTTTAAGGATCATTTATTATTCATAATAAAATCTAAGTATGATTTGAATTCTTGCATATGGTACAATTTAACTATTGTTAAAGGGTTGTTCAACATTTATTTGCAAGGAAAATTGATCTTATAGCTATTGCCTATGTCCTAAACTCTAGAACAAATGAAAAAGGGGCTTATAACCTATCTTACAATAAATGCTTCATTCTTAGAATGTCATTGCACTTATTGCAGGCTCTTGTTTGAGTTCCAATAGGACCAATGGTCTTTTGGCTAGGCTGATCATATGATTTGAGAATTATATATATATTAACCTAATATTCAGTAGATATTTCAATGTTAAATTTCATTTCTATTTGTATAGTGGGTTCACTATCTTTCCTTGTAGGAACCATAGATAATCAAATGCCAAACGAGCCGTATACCTAGTTGTTGATCATTTGATGTTGATAGTAATCTTTAAAGGTGATTTTGTAGGTGATTGTAGAAATTTATCAATCCTTACAAGGTTGTGCTAGCTCACACCAGAGGTTTTTAAAGTCTCATATCTCACATTTTCAACTATATACATCTATGTTGGACATTTTATTGTTGCTAGTTTTCTTATGTATCGTTATCAAATCAAAATACTCTATTTAATTATTACTTCCATTAATAACTAATTGAACTTTGATAGCTTATATCAAATACATTGCATCCATAACCTATTGGGATAATTTATATCAATTAGACTCAATAAACTTGAAGATTGAAAAGGAACCTCTGATGATTCAAATAAGATTTGTCCTAAGCTCCAACTTGAGGTAATGGAATTTACTAGGCTTGGCAAGAATGGTTTAAAATGACCTTGCACATTTGTAGCTATCATGCGTCTAGAAAAAATTACCACTAGAAATGTCCCTAGGATACCCTTTAAGTGTTCCAATCATGTATTATCATATTAAAAATTCAATTCTATGGATGAATGAGTCACCTTTTGTGAGCACTCTTCCTATAGGCTGAATATTCCTTACACTTCCCTCTAAAGTTGTAACCCTTAAGGGAGTTGTTTGAGGTCTATTGTTTGTGTGATAATAATCTTTCTCTTCTCTCTTATGAGAATAGTAAATAGATAATGAATTATTATTTCTAATCTAACCATTGGTTTCTTTACACTATTTGATACCAATTGATGACATTGATTGATTACACAAAATGTTGCCAATGACTATCCTCACTTAAACATACACAATCATCTCACATTCAATCACCAAGTTTGGAAAAAATGTACATAGGGAACCTTTTATTGTTCCATACACTTTTAAGGAATCTAAAACTCATGCAATTATAGATCATTTACCATGTACAACATTTGTAAGTACTCCAAACAATTTAATCTTAGCACAATTATTGCTTCCTTGTCTAGATAGTCTACAACATACTTAGGATAGACATATTTTCCACTCTTTCCTTTGATCATATGAATTTATTAACACTTTAGGATGTTATCCTCATGGCCCCCACACATTTCCTTGCCCCTAGAACACTTATTAATTCTTTTCTATGGCTTGTACATGGCCACTTCTCAATTTTGTTGTTGCTTCCTTGACTAAAACAAAAAACTTCCAATTTCTCTTGTTACATCAGCATCAAAATCTCACTCTAATCTGTACAAGAATTGGAAACATTGAAAATAAAATCTATAATAACAGTTCCCTCCATTGGATGTGTTGGATTCTGATTTAGCAAAATTTTAAGAACCTCTTAAAGGCAAAGAAAAAACCTAGGAATTTGTAACTAACAAGACTTTGAACTTTCTTCTCCACTATAGAATTCGCAAAATTTAGGTGAGTGTACCTAGGAATTCACTCTTTATCCATGTAACATTCAAACTCTCAATATGAAATCTAATATAATAGATGATTTCCTTATTTCTTCATATTCTAGGACTCTAAGAGAGATAATGAATGGCTAATCTATCAAACCCTAAAAATCCATGAATCAAGCATGGGCTTTGTTTTCAGATCTACAATAGTAAAACATAAAAGCATTTATTTATAAGAATTATAACATATATATATTCCAAAATAGATCAACTTCAATGGATGATCAATACCTTATCTACTTGGCTATTATCTCACAAGAATTTGACATTTATTTATCAAATCTATCTTAATACTTTGTGAGAAGCATATCAATATTCATTTCCAAATCTCAGTCTTATCAAAATCTTCAATGAAAACCAAAGAATTCTTTCAATTTACATTAAGAATCTACATAACCCATTAGACTATTAACAAAAGTAAACTGAAATATAATTATGAATGAATTACAACTGAAATTTAATGAACTTTTTTTAATAGATCTCAGAGAATTAAATGGAAAAAAGAAGAAGAGAGAAGATCTAAAATGAACAACCAACTTTTTGCATTTTTCATTAATTTCTTAGAAATGATAATTGAATGTAAATTCTTATCAGACAAAATATCAATTAGACCAACAATTGTTGTCTTTTTTCATTCCATCTTTGGAAAATGCATCTAAAGTACATGCAAACCAACTCATAAATGAACAAGACTCTATTCAGACTAATAATTATTGAACCCTCACTCCACATCTTGGATATCATTTTATAGAATAAGGATTACAACAAGCTTTATATCAGAGGACACAAGTTCAAAAACTAGATACAACAATACTTTTTTGGAGTGATTTAGAATAACTTAGTCGAGGGGTGAATCAGTTATCCAAGGTCTAGATGTATAAATAAAACTTTTCATAGCTTACTGAAACCATAAAACATTTATACTCATGCATGAATCCATAAGATTATGCAATCACTTAAAACATGTAGGTTACTATCAAATCAACTTGCATAAATGAAAAGCATGAAACATAACATATTTATTGACACAGTTAACATAATGATTTATATGGAAACCCAATTTGGGAAAAACCACAAGTAAAATGCTACTCTTTTAACTCCTTTGAATTGATTCCATGTGAAAGGCCAACCCTATTAAAGGTTACAATACACACTGTTAAATGTGATCTGTTAAAGGATTTCAATCACCTTGTTAGAACTGAGCCTTGTTAGAAGACTTTAGACCATTCACATGGAATGCCACATAAATATATACTAAAACTTCCTTGGAGATTTAATCGATATATGTCCAACCACAATCCTCCTTCGCCATAGATTTAATAGAAGAGAATCCTCGCCCAATTCATGACAAATCCTAAAAATTCATTAAATTCTATTTGCATTTTCATACATATTGCCACTATAGGAGATAGAATCAAGAAATTTTATGTACTTACAAGTGGTCTCCACAATGCACACGTCAACATTAAATATGTATTTTCTTACTCACAAATGCTAAGATGTCATATCAAAGATAGCTTGTTAAACAATTATTCGAGAATTGTCAGAATTTTTGATAATAAAAAGAAATGGATTCATCCCAAATGTAAAAAATCTAGATAATCTTTATAATATTCATAAAAATGTTCGAATTAATTCTCCATGGTTGGATACCCATACCTATCTCCATAGAACGCATCATACTATTATTTCCTCCCACATGTTAAATATATTATTAATGGGGCATTTTTTAAATAATAGTTATTTAGAAAAGGTTATAGAATTAAATGAAAATATAATGAGGGAAAGTGCTAAAGTTCCTCATATGTATAGTTGTTGAAGTCTTGTAAGTTAGGAAAATGAAAAGTCAAAATGAAGGTGGAGAATAGATCATTTGGAGATTTGAGAATGTAGTTGAATAGCTATTGATAATAGTTGTGAGTGCATTGGAGGAATAAATGAGAATTATACTTGAATAATATATGTAGTTACCACTTTCTAAGAATTAAGAATTAAGAATTAGGAATTAAGAATTAGGAAAGCTAGAAAGAGCATTAAGATACGTTCTATTTTATCAGCCATCCTAACTTACCTACTTTCTTGCCTCCCATTACCCAAGCATCTTCATCATAAGTTTGAGGTAAAACTTAGAAATTTCCTTTGGAATGATTGTGAAGAATCCAAAAAAATAGCTCTCATAAAATGGGAAAATATATGCAAACCTTAGGATGTTTAAGGATTAGGAATTAAGAATTTACATTAGAAAAATGAAGCATTAGGGGCTAAATTAATATGGTACCTCTTTGTGGAAAGAGAGCATAAATGGGCTAAGATTGTGTATAATAAGTACCTTAATGCAGATGACCCTTTATTGATTTTTAGAATGAAGACCCTTCCTAAAGGGTTAGAGAGTTGGAACTTTATGGTAAAGTGCTGCCACCTCGTCAGAAAATACCTAACTTGGGATTTTGGTAAGGGTGATGAAGCCCTATTTTGGGAATACTTTTGGGATGGGTGCCCACTAATAGACATCAGTCAAATCCCTAGGGATCTCAAAGAAAAATTAGTCAATCTTAGGGGTAGTAAAATCAATAACTAAATTACAAAGATCACTATGGAAGGAATTTATAAATGGATATGGAAACCTCTAAAAGAAATAGAGGTGGATCTAGCTGCAATAAAGGCATACAAAAAGATCACACAAGATAGGAAATTTAAGTAGCTTGAGAGGAATGAAAAGCTCATTTGGGTGGCATCAAATGATGGAAAGTATAGTGTTGAAAAATGGATACAAAGTTCTATTGCACTCACAAAGATGGGATGAAGTGGAAATTCCACTTAAAATTTGTTGGACCCCACTTGTCTACCAAAGGCAAGATTTTTCTTATGGCTAGCATTTCCAAATAGGATTATGACGACAGACAGATTCTGTAAATTAGGTTTTGAAGGCCCTTCAAGGTGTGTGTTATGTAAGAAAAACAAAAAGGATACTAATAATATATTATACAACTACCCTTACTCTCAAGTTTGTTGGGATTGGTTCATACATATTTTAGGTTGGTCTTCCCTGTTGCCTAAATCATTAACCAATCTTCTCAAAGGTTGGCCCACAACCTGTGTAAGCACATCTATAGTAAATTGTGGAACATTTTCCATTCCATCCATGTGTGGGAAGTTTGGAAAGAAAGGAATATAAGAATTTTTTGTGATATAGAGTTGAAGCCAAAAGAGTTAGTCCAAAAAATAGAAGCTAGCTTAGTCGAAACAACTAATTCCCATCTCAAGAATTTTAGAAAAGTAGAATTCTCCTTTTCTATTTGGGATGGTCACACTAAAAATAAGTGGCCTAACTTAATTAATCCTCCTCTCATATATTTTAAGAAGAGCAAGGAAGCAAGGGAAAGGTGTAAATGGACTCCCGCTCGAAAGGGCTAGGAAAAGCTTAAATTTGATGGGGCAACTAGATGCAACCTAAGGAAAACATGTATTGGATGCATCATTAATGATGATATAGGTCAGTGGATTGCTAAAAAAGCCAAATCTATTAATCAAACTTCCAATAACCTGACAGAGCTCGAAGCACTAGAAGAAGGTTTATAGCTATGTCAAAATTTAGGATTTTTGAATATCATCATTGAAGGTGATTCTCAAATTGTCTTAAATGCAATAAGGTAACGAGAAACTCTCAACTAGGTCCTCAATTCTAAGTTAGAAGAAGTTCTTAGACTGCTAGATTGGTTTGCAGAAATTAGGATCTATCGCATCTTTCAAGAAGGTAATAAGAAGGAAGACCATTTGACAAATAAAGGAGCTGATGGTGAAAACTTCATGGAATACAAAGATGTGATATGAATTTCTAGCCATAGTTTTTTCCTTAAGCTTTAAGTCTCTTCTATATTTGGGGTGACCCCATTAAGACGCTATAGATTTTATATAGGATAGTAAGATTGTGTAGCCCCTATATAAGGTTAGTTGTAATATAGGGGTATGAGTAGCTCATAATACATCTTACTTTATAATTTTACCATTGGTTACATAGTAGTTAGGCGAGTGGGTGGAGGTTAATGGTTTGTATCTTCTAAGACACTTCTTCATTTAGTTTAACTTTATGGTACTTTTTAATTTGTTATCAAATTTGAAGTGATAGATTTTATGGTAAGCTTTGGAAAGTATATTTAGGTTTTACCATTATTCCTTTCAATGATGTCTGCATGTCCCTTAACTGGGGTTTGTTTGCATCATGATTTCTAGGTGACGTCAAGCTTCTAATATAGTGTAGGCTGACTCTAGGTGTTTCTAGAGCCTTTGCAGAGTTGATTTCTTCCTTTTTGCTGACAAGTCTCCCTATCTTTTTCATCCAGAAAATCATTTCCTAGATATAGACATGTTAATCTACACTTTTCACATAGCAGAGGTCCACACAATGGCCTTTTGAGGCATAATTAAGCTAGAAAGTTGGAATCAAATTCTCAAGTTAGTTGATGGGATGACTTGCATTGTGGCTAGTGGGGAAATAGGTGAAGGCTTCTTCAATTATGAATTAACTTGGAGGATGAACAACAACATCATAGGCATATTTATCAGATGTATGGCTAGAGTCGGGATTAACAAATGGAACATGGCGAGACTCTATTTGAATATTTTTCATCCCATTTGGGGTGAAGGACTAGTAGAAGCTATCATGATCTTGGATGAGAAGTTAAGAGTGCCCCTCCCTAAGATCTACATGGACCATCCATTAGGGAGCCTTGATGTGGCAATTGTACATAGGCGGCCTGCATTAACAATAAGGGATTTGGTAGCCTTCAATAAGGTGTGGCCAAGAATGTAATGTTGTTTTCACTTCCTCCTATGATGGAGAAGGATCATGGAGCATATTGGATACAAATGGCTTAGTAATTACATCAACCTTTTTAAGGCTTATACCACTTGGGGGTGGGATTTGGTAATCTGGATAATCTGAACTTTTGTACACCCAATATCGAGAAGTCTAGCAGGGAAAGGTCCTCCTTCAAATTTCCTCCCCATTTTTAGTCAGAGAATTGGAATAACATTCCAAAAGTCATCATGGTTTTTTGTAAGAAGTAAGGTGCGTCGGGAGTCTTAATCTATTCCAACTTTGGCTAGTCTTCTTGGTCTGCCTTGTTCCAATATGATGATTGGGTCTTGGTTTATCGTTTCCTTCTTTGGTCAAGAGTCTTTGGTTGGTTTTTTTTATATTCATAAGTTCTATAGTTCCAATAAGTTCATGAGTATCATTAGTTCTTGTTCCAATTGTTCTAGTTGGCTATCTACTATCCCTGAATAGGGTTTTTGTTTTGGTTATAATTTTTTTGTAATACTATATCAAAATGTATCTAGAGGATGGGTAGACTAGTTTCCTTTTGTTCTAAAGATGCCTTTACATACTTGTAATTAATTGTAATCATTATATGTATGTCGATATTAATGAATAGTATGTTATACTTTAGGTTTTATTGCTATGACATTTGATACTTACAATCTTTTTTGTAATGTTTATCATGATCTTCATTATGATTTGGTTATTTTGACAAAAGTATCTATCTTTGATTGATTTGAGTTGTTATGAAAAATTAAGAAGTTGCATTCTGATTCTTAGTTGAGTAGATTAATTATTTGCATCCAAGATTTAATAACCATTGTTAATCATAGCAAGGTGAAATATCTACACTCAAAAGAGTACTCTATTATTAAAAACCTAAATTGCATGGTTTATTTTGATGTATTCCTTCTTCAATCCAATTCAATTGTTCATTGATTTACCTAATCAAGCTTAATGTATTAGTCTTAAGTCTTATTAGATAGTTATACGGGGAATTGATTTAAATATAGCTTAGCTCTTCCCTTTTGGCTTAAGTTTATCTCAACTAGCTCTATTTGGCCTTCTTGAACATTTTTTGTTATGTCTATAGCACAAGGTTTTAGTTATGTTTCTTTGGCAGCTTGGTAGGAAGAGATTGATATATTGTGTTCTTTAGAGGAAGATGGGGTTTAGCTTTTGTCTTTGGACATCATAGGAATTGAGATGTTGTAATGGGATAATTTAGACACTTCTCACTATACTGGGAAAGGTTATTTAAGAAAGTATTGAATTCAATTACAACCCCAAAGTGAAATTATTTTTTGGAAGGCATAACCTACTAATAATCTGTAGATGACCTGATGGATTCATTAAATGAAGAATGGTAAGATAGTTAATATTTAATGAGATAGATGGTTTTGTTTAAATTATTGTAGGATGTAGTAACTAATAAGTCTAAAAGAAAAGGTATACTATTTTATCCCTTTGAGGTTATCTTATTTTTCATATCTGATCAAGTAGTTAATTTCATTGCTATTACTAACCAATCCAATTGTTAAGATAGTAAGATAGTGGTAAGTTTAGCTTTCAACAATGGATGAGTGCATATTGTAGTGGCTAGTATGGTTCTCTGGCAACAGGTCTCTATTTGATATAAGAGTCAATAGATTATTTGAATTCAGTGGACTACAATCCACTTTATTGTAATAATAAAATTTGTTGTAATTTAACTGGGGTATGCCCCTTTTATGTTGTAATAATAAAGGACCATGATCTTGGGCTAGACTAGAGGTTTTCTTCTTTGTTCTTTCCTACCAGTGCCCGTTTGAATGGAGGTATTCTGATGTAGTTTGTTTATTTAATCAATATAATCAAGGCTTAGGCTATTTACAAACATATATATATATATATATATATATATATATATATATATATATATATATATATCCTAATAGATTAAATTGTATAAAATATATTATTTAACTAATTAAATAATTAGTAATTATAATGACGGTGGATGAAATGGTAATACATCCTATAGGATTCTCATTTATACACTAATTTTGATTAAATTTAAATTACAAATCAATAATAAAATTTATAAATCAGTTACCATATAATTTTTAATTTAATTAATAGATTATGAATAGTTCTCCTATTATCATTTAGTGAGCTTTAAAGGTATTTCAAAAAAACATTGTGTGAATATAAAATGGAAAAAAAACTAAAATTTTTTCCCCAAAGTAGTAACGCATAGAACCTATAGTTATTAGTGAAAATTGTCCTGCCAAGCAATTTCCAAGCATCAACGTAGTGTTTGTACCAAGGTACCAATATTTCACACTCTATTCAAGCAAGGGAATCCATCATTTTGTACTCCATTCACATTGGTTTAATCAATGTTTTTGGAATTATCGAATCCCAAACCAGGTACATTCAATCTCTATAAATAGTTATTAGTTATAACCATAACCAATATAATGTTGAATAAAAATTGACATCCTCTAAAATATGAGAAAATGAATTAAAATAGAAAATTTCATTATGGGAATGGGTTTAAACTAAATCATTGGTAGAAATCAGTGGTTGAAGTATCTTGTAGATGATAGCATTGTGAATTAAATTTAGTTTGATTGTTATTATGTTTGATTAAGATAGATGTGTGTTTGAAGGATCCCCAAGGTAGATTGGAAAATTACCATATAGATTGTACCACAATATGAGGTCTATCACCTACATTTGAATGAAAGGATAAATAATATTTAAGTTTAAGTCACTGGTCTTATGCTAGATATAATTTCTTTGAGTTCAAACTATAAAGTGAAATTTTAGGTGTAGTAAAGATGAACCTGAGTTGTGATCAGGGTTATTTTGAAAGTTTGATGTGGCTTGATGAACATTGTATAGATTGCATTGATTGCTTGAAGAGTTTCTATTGTAAAGAGAGTTGAAATGAGTTCATTAGTTGATTTCTTGACAAGGAGAGTTGGTTTGAATAAGAATTCCTCTAATGAATTTTTATGTTGAATGATGGAAGAGTAAGATGCCTCAAAAATATGTTTACTACCAAGAAGAGATGTTGAGTGTATGGTTTGGTTTAGTCAACTTGTCCATTATTGAGTACCCTTGAATGTTCAATCCCTTGAGTTGAGCTCTGATGTGGTTTGACTCCTCTCTGTGTCAGATGTACATTGATGCTAATTAGATGAATTTTGTGATAGTTTTTTTTTAAAAATTGATGCATATCACATTCAATTTATTACTAAATGTTGTTCACTAATGTACGTTGAGACTCCTCCTTGATTGTAGTGGTTGATTATATGATATTTACTGGTCATGTATCCAAAAAAAATTCCACCCTTAATGATATCTATGTGGTTTTTTTCCACATTCCCCTTCCTTGGACTCTCTTGTCCATGCATGATCTTAACACATTGTAAACTTTTAATCATATTTAACACAACACTATTCAACCATTTCTCAACTCTCCAAAGTGAGCAATGTCCAACGAAACTTCTTTGTCACAATGCTAATATCCCAAAGAAAGTTATTGCTACCCTTTCATTTTTCCAAATCACTTGAAAAATATTTCATGGTCCTTCTATAGCTATTAGACTATTTTACCAAGTTCTCTCTTTGTTTTGTATAAGCTAACCTAAGTTGTTTATATTTGTTACAAGAATTTTGCTAACAATATTTTAGATGTGTATATACATAGGATATAAAAGCATTTTTGGGCTTGAAATTCCTTGGTCATGAACACTCGATGTAATGTGGCTAACTTATATTTGATAGAAAATGCATGCAAAGGAAAAACTAACATTTGCAAAAATTTCAAATTTCAAATTAGTCCAAAAAGGAAACAATCCCATGGTTGCAATTTCCAAAGGATGAAACCTCTTTGTAGCAATTTCTAGATGGTGAAAATCCCAATAGCATCCTAGAGGATCTAGGAACAAATATCATCATAGCTGAAATTCCATTTTAAGGATCATTTTTTTTTGTAATAAAATCTAAGTATGATTTGAATTCTTGCATTTGGTACAATTTTATTGTTGTTACAAGGTTGTTCAACATTTATTTGCAAGGAAAATTGATCTTATAGTTGTTTCCTATGTATTAAACTCTAGAACAAATGAAAAAAGGGCTTATAACCTATCTTACAATCAATGCTTCATTCTTAGAATGTCACTACACTTATTGCAGGCTCTTGTTTGAGTTCCAATTTGAGAATTATATATCTATTAACCTAATATTTAGTGGATAATTCAATGTTAAATTTCATTTCTATTTGTATAGTGGGTTCCTATCCTTCCTTGTAGGAAGCATAGATAATTAGATGCCACCCCAGCCATATACCTAGTTGTTGATCATTTGATGTTGATAGTAATCTTTGAAGGTGATTTTGTAGGTGATTGTAGAAATTTATCAGTCCTTACAAGGTTGTGCTAGCTAACACTAAAGGTTTTTAAAGTCTCCTATCTCACATTTTCAACTATATACATCTATGTTGGACATTTTATTGTTGCTAGTTTTCTTCTCTATTGTTATCAAATAAAAATACTCTATTCAATTATTACTTCCATTAATAGCTAATTGAAATTTGATAGCTTATATGAAATACATTACATCCATAACCTATTGGGATAATTTATATCAATTAGACTCAATAGAATTGAAGATGGAAAAGGGACCTTTGATGACTCAAATAAGATATATCCTAAGTTCCAACTTGAGGTAATGGAATTTACTGGGCTTGGCAGGAATGGTTTAAAATGACCCTACACATTTGTAGCTATGATGCCTTTAGAAAAAAATACCACTAGAAATTTCCCTGGGATACCATTTAAGTGTTCTAGACATGTATTATCATATTATAATTCAATTCTATGGATGAATTAGTCATATTTTGAGAGCACTCTTCCTAGAGGCTAAATTTTCTTTACACTTCCCTCTAAAGTTGTAACCCTTAAGTGAGTTGTTTGAGGTCTATTGTTTGTGTAGTAATAATCCTTCTCTTCTCTCTTATGAGAATAGTAAATAGGGCATGAATTGTGATTTCTAATATGACCATTTGGTTCTTTACACTATTTGATACAAACTGATGGCATTGATCCATTACACAAAATGTTCGCAATGACTATCCTCACTTAAATCTACATAGTCATGTCACATTCAATCAACAAGTTTGGAAAAAATGTGCATAGGGAACCTTTTATTTTTCCATACACTTTTAGGGAATCTAAAACTCATCCAATTATGGATCATTTACCATGCAAAACATTTTTAAGGACTCCAAAAAAAAAAATCTTACCATTGTTATTGCTTCCTTCTCTAGATAGTCTGCAACATACTTAGGATAGTCATATTTTCCACTCTTTCCTTTGATCATATGAATTATTTAACACTTTAGGATGGTATCCTCATGGTCCCCACACATTTCCATGCCCATGGAACACTTATTAATTCTTTTCTATGGCTTGTACATGGCAACTTCTCAAATTTGTTTTCGCTTCCTTGACTAAAACAAAAAACTTCCAATTTCTCTTGTTACATCAGCATCAAAATATCACTCGGATCCCTACAAGCATTGGAATCATTGAAAATAAAATTTATAATAACATTTCCTTCCATTGGATGTGTTGGCTTCCGATTTGACAGAATTTTAAGAACCTTCTAAAGGAAAAGAAAAAACCTAGGAGTTAGCTAGAGACCATGGTGGCCATTCTGGGGCATAAATTAAATGGACCAACTAACAAGACTGTGAACTTTCTTCTCTACTATGAAATTTGCAAAATTTAGGCAAGTATACTTAGGAATTCACTCTTTATCCATGTAACATTCAAGCTCTCAAGATGAAATCTAATATAATAGATGATTTCCTTATTTCTTCATTTTCTAGGACTCTAAGAGAGATAATGAATGACTAATCTATCAAACCCTAAAAATCCATGAATCAAGCATAGCCTTTCTTTTTAGATATACAATAGTAGAACATAAAAGGATTTATTTATAAGAATTATACCATACAGATATTCCAAAATAGACAAACTTCAATAGATGATCAATACCAAGTATCTATTGGGCTATTATGTCACAAGAATTTGACATTTATTTATCAGATCTATCTTAATACTTTGTAAGAATGTGAGGCCTCGCCCTGACCCATCCTAGCACCGATGATACATTGTTATTTTGATACTCATGCTCGTTATGTTAGAACATTATTGGATACATTGAACATTGCTAAGCTATTTTTATGATGTGTGATGTTTACTTCAGTTATTTGATTTTGTCATTTAATGCTTATATATATGCATAATGATGAAGAAAATGTATGCAACACTAACACATTTGGTTATGCGAGTCGAAAGGTTAAAAATATGAGTAGAATTAGATAAACAACTATTTATTAAGAAATGGATGTTTTATTCATATAATTCCTCTAATATGTAATTCACATTATGCATGCGGTTTTGGACCTACTGATGTGTGCAATGAGTGTGCAAGAAAATTAACCAAGACAACTCAACTAAAAAGCGGAGCTAAACTACTTGTTAATTTTGTGCTAACTTTATATTGTAATTCTTTAAAGGTTTTAATTTGATCTTACTATTATCCTAACCTTTAATTGTTCCAAATAAGCCTTTAAAGGCTTAGAAACATTAAATTTAAGTACCCCTATGGGTAAGGGTATGGGTTGGGGTACTTTCCAACCCTTTAGCCTCCTAGGTTGACTCTTAGGGTCTCTTAAAAACCCTATTATAGGTTGATTTCGAAAATGGGTTGCTCTTTACTTGGGTTAGTGAAACCAAATCCCCATCTTGAGTTACTTGAAGCTTAGTGGAGTTAAGGACCATACTTAGAGGCATTTTTGTGGGAGTTTAGTTTTTGTCACCCAATCCTCTTGTTTTGGAGGAAGTCTTGAAGATTGAAGGAAGAAAGGGAAGCTCTTCTCAAACCACCATTGCCATAACTCTTTTATGAAGGTAGGAGTTCTTCACTCCATGAATGGTTCTTTATGTGTGTTCATGTTTTGAATCTTGCTTGAATCATGTTGGAGACATTGTGTAGTTATGCATTTCTTTCTTGTGTGTTGGGGTTGGATTTGGGAGGGATTTTATCTTGTTTTACTTGGATGTTATTGTTATGCCTTCTTGATGTTTGTTTGTTTTTGAGAAGTTTTCATGGGGATATTTTTGGCAACACTTACCCTTGGGTAGGGAAGAAGTGGCCATGTTGGGGAAAGGGCCTTAGTTGGACCTCAATGGTGTAGAGTCTCCTCTCATGGTGAGAGGAGGGAGAAAGGGTAGGGTGTATGGGCCCCTACTTGTCATCACATACCTTGTTGTTATTGAAAATTCTTGAATGTGGAATAGAATGAAAATCCTTGTGGATATAGCCTCGAAAGGGCCTTGTGAAAGAATGGAAGTTCTTGAAGTTTTAGCCCCGAAAGGGTAAGTGAAGGTATGGTGATTGACTTCTCCTATTGAGAAAATCCACCTTTCCCCTATATTGGTCCATTGTTGGACCTATTGTGCAACCGAGTGGGAATGCATGTTCAATTTTCTTATCTCCTTGTGTTGTTATCTCCATGTTGGTTCTTGTCTCTTCCATGTTTACCCTTGATGCAATGTAGACATTTGATAAAAGTTCTCTTGTGGAATCCTTGAATAAATCTCATTTAATTGTAATATTTTGTAAGTTGTAATTGATTTTGATGTAGTGGCAAAGACACCAGGTTTTCTTACTAGTTCTTTCCCGATGGAGCCTTGAACCAGGATGAATAATAAAGGAAACAAAAAAGATTATGAAATTCTTCTTGCAATGCCCTCATGTGTTTCCAAACTTTGGCATACGTATGTGAGAAATTAGAATGATAGTAAGTGTCTTGAATTGGGAAATTTTGAGTTTCAATTATGATAATGAAAGGCAAATGGATGTATTGAAGTTTCAATTCAATGTTTTGAACATTAACATGTTAAAATATCAATCCTATATTGTGATCACTAAGCTAGCACTTTCATTGTTAAGTTACAATAGTGATACAATTAAATTTGATAAGGATTAATTCATCACCTTTTTGAATTCTGAATATAAGATCATAATTCCTTGCTAAGCTTCATAAAGAATAAAATCAATTTGATTAAGAGGATTATATTCTTCGCATGCTTGTGTGTAAATTTGATTTAGAAGTTTATAACTCCATATTGCCTCTAGGAATGTTTAACTCATCTTGTTTATCAAAAAATTTTAACAAGAAAACATGTCAGCACTTAGCCAAAATTGGCTTCCAAAAAAATGTGCACCTCCAGGCCAAAAAGGCTCTCTGGAAAATGTATGAAGAAGCCTTAAAATTCTCCATGTTACAGAGAATATTCCCTGAAACATTCCTCTTTACATTGCAATTTAAAATTATTGTTATTTTATTTTTTAACAATACAACTTTAATTGGATGGAATATAAAGCATTTATATATATATATATATATATATATATATATATTTGTTAATGCTTTTAAAATTTCATCCCTCAACTATAAAACTTTATGCATTAACTAACACAATCACACCCCCTCCTTGCCACCTACGCGTAGTACAGTGGTCATGTCAGTGTGGGGTGTATGGAGGAAAAACATTAACACCAATCCCTGCATGAACATTAATCCACCCACCCACATTCCTTTACCCTGCATTGGCATCAGTCTGTTCCATCCTCACGCATCACGGGCATACGGATGACCTCCACTCATGTCAGGGAGGCAATGGAAATCCTTTCCATGTCATGCAAGGAAAGTTTAAACAAGGGGGAAATTAGCATTTTAAAGTGGGGCATAATCCCCTTAATACCTCGACCTTTTCCCCCTAGCATTGACTCCCCCAACCTCCACTCATTACGTGAGATGAGGGCAGACCTGCGCTGACAGTCCTATGTTAGTGAGCAGGTCCATTGGTTAGCATACCATACTATGGGGCAAGCCCACTTGATGTGTGTCATGGGAGGGAGGGTAAGCCTATGGCTAGGGGTAATTGTTGAATTGTTGATGTGGGTTAGTTAGAGTGACGATAGGTTGAGTCTAGGATAGGGTAGGGATTATTTCATTGATATTAGATTGTTAGTTTTTTAGTTAGTATGTTAGTTTTGCTTAGATGTTAGGTCAATACTATATTATTAGTATTTGGTTTAGTTTATTTTTGTTTACTAGTTATAGATATTATTTAAGATTAGATTAAGTTTGTTTCAATCTTAAGTTTAGTTAGGATAGTATTATTTAAAAATTGAATTTAATTTAGTTGATATATCTATAGCTTAATATTTAATTAGGATAGTTTAAAATTTAATTTAAGTTAATTTAATCTTAGAAATCAAGGTTCGTTCTAGTTAATGTTTTATGTTTTGTTAGTTGCAGGTGTATGTTAATATAAATGTTGATTAGTTGTTATTATTATTTAGATCAGTAGTATTCCATGTTAGTGTATTAGATGTTTAGTTAAGTCATAGACTGTTATATTCTAAATCAAGGATGGCATTAATCGATAAACTAGATTTGAAATTTGATGGCATTAGGAAGTAATGTGTTTTGTTAACAAATGATGTTAATATTAAATTAATTATTTTAAAGGTTTTAACTTGGAAATTTGAATATCTTAATTAGAATGATTTTAATGTTTAATAATTGGTTTTATAGATTGCGAGAAGAGTTAGATGGAACCCTACACTGGCACTTAAAAGTTGAACCTAAAATTATAGTAGTTTTAAATAACGTTTAGTTTGACTCTTAGACCTAATTGAATTACCCTAGTCTTCAATCTTAATTGTAATGATAGATTAATGTAAGTTGGATTGTTATGAGTATGTAGGAGTTAACTTTCTAATAAACCTAGAATTAGTGTTAAGTGGTTAGTAAAGGTTTAATTAATTAGCATAACTCTAGTGCTCATTGGTAAGGAAAGTTAATGGATACGTTAAATATTAATCATCATATTATGCTTAGTTTAGATTTATTTCATTCAAATTTAACTTAAAATTATCTCTCAGGTAGTTGTACTAATTCAATTTATGATTGAGGATTGTTGAAATTGGAAGTTAGCTCAAGATCATTTTTTATGAAAGTTAAATTAATGTTAAATTCCACGCGTGAAGATTATAAAACTTAGATGAAGTGTACAGAACCTTTTCTTATATTATGAGCATAAGCATATCAAGCTTATAATAGTTTTAAGTTTTAACACAAAAAAAAAAATTGTGTGTGTTTTTTTGTCCTTACTTTTGGGCATGACAAAGAAGCATATCAATATTCATTTCTAGATCTAATTCTTATCAAAATCTTCAATGAAAGCCAAATAATTCTTTCAATTTACATTAAGAATCTACATAAGCCATTAGACTATCAACAAAATAAAACCTAAATATAATTCTGAATGAATTATAATTGAAATTTAATGAACTTTTTATTATTAGATCTCAGAGAATTAAATGGAAAACAAAAGAAGAGAGAATATCTAAAATGAACAACCAACTTTTTGCATTTTACATTAATTTCTTACAAACGTAGATATAATTGAATGCAAATTCCTATTAGAAGAAAAATCAATTAGATCAACAATTGATGTCTTTTTTCATTCCATCTTTGAAAAATGCATCTATGGTACATATGAACCAACTCATAAATGAACAAGACTTTATTCAAACTAATAATTATCGAACCCTCACTCCACATCTTGGATATCATTTTATAGAATAAGGATTGCAACAAGCTTCATATCAGAGGAGACAAGTTCAAAAACTAGATACGACAATACTTTGTTGGAGTGATTTAGAATAACTGAGGGGGGTGTTGGAATACTTTAGAATAACTAAGCTAGGGGGTGAATTAGTTATCCAAGTTCTAGATGTATAAATAAAAAATTTCACAGCTTAGTGAACCCATAAAACATTTATACTTATGAATGAATTCATAGGATTATGTTATCACTTAAAACTTGTAGGTTACTATCAAATCAACTTGCATAAATGAAAAGCATGAAACGTAATATATTTATGGACACACTTGACATAATAATTTATGTGGAAAACCAATTTGGAAAAAACCACTAGTTACAATGCACACTGTTAAATGTGACCCTATAAAAGGATTTCAATCACCCTGTTAGGACTGAGCCTTGTTAGAGGGCTTTTGACCATTCACTTGGAATGTCACCCAATTAAATGATTTACAAATGACTGTTAGGTAAACCTTAATCCAAAGGATTTACCCTCTACTGATACAAATTATAGAGAGTAACAATAAGGTTTTGATCTAATACAACTTACAACTTCACTTGCAGATTACAGATCTCTATTCAATCCTCAATTCTTCTTGGCTTTCATACTTTGCAGCTCTAATAGCTTGTTCACCCTTCAAGAATCCATCTCTTTAAGCCTTCTTACTTAACATTCCATTGTAGACTCTTCTCTTAGGTCACTTGATGAAGAAAAACCTTTGACTCCTTATCTCCCTTAGGTTCTCACACATGACAACCTTGCTTCATGACTATCCTTTCCTATAAATAGAAAATTAAGATATTTTTTCCCTCATTTTCCATCATCCAAATTAGAGTTTGGATGGATTAGGTAGGGTGCAATGTATCTATACCGCATTACATATCTCTTCTAGAAACTTCTCCTACAATCCACTTTGAATTTTCCTAAAAATGATTCAACTTGAAATTTGTGCCATCAACTCATCAACCTTATCTTTCACTTTCATTCACATAATCTAAGAAAACAAACTTGCCAACTAAGATTAATTGAATTCATGATCTTTGAAATAATGTAGCAGCTTAGCATTATCAACCTTCTGATGCTCGACACATACTACATTGCTCGACATCCACTGTGAAATCACTTAGCATGGACTAAACTTTACTATGCATCCACTATTCTACTCGGCATACACTAGAATGAACTATTACTTGGCTCCAACTAATTTTATTCTTGGCTTGCATTGACTTTGCTCGACACCTACTATCCACCTGGTCAAGCTTGGTAGACAAACTCTATTTAACTTGTTCTTCTAATCCTTCTTAGTGTAACCAACCTTTGTAACATTAGGTATATTATCAATACATCATGACATCACTATCTTAATTGATTATTTTACTTCATTACATATCCATAACTCAACATTTCCTCTAGGTGCTATTGTGACATTTTTTGATAAAATCCTTTTCATCAATCAACTAAGTGATAGTACTTGAATCTTATAGGTAGTTCTCTTACCAGAAAATAGTAGGTTTGACATCAGTGACAAAACAATGATTGAAACAAACAATCTTTTTCAACAATCTCCCTCTTTAGCATTGATGGAAAACCAAACTAATCAACCAAATCACCCAAATGACAAACATCTTGTTCAACCAAACTAACTAGGTTAAGAGAATCTCCCTCTTGATTAGTAATATCATCTCCCTCTTTGACAAAAATGCCAAAAACTTGTTATCTTAAACATGTAGATATAGGATTTTTTTAGTTTTTTTAGTTTCTCCCTCTATCACCTTCCTAGTGATTGTTTTAGAATTTTAAATCTTTGATTACTTTAGGCAACTCCTAAAGTAATATCATCTACATCAATTTATAACATATGAAAATCAGCTTGTTTGATGCAGGGCACTCTTCTTGTTTCTTAGATAACCTTTGATAGGGGTATCACCACTAATTTACCTCTTAGATACTCATGAGCATCCTTAGGTAATGCTTTTGTGAAGATATCAAAAATTTACACCTTTGTGTGAACATATTCCATCTTCACCTTTTTATCTTGAACTAACTCTCTCAAGTAATGATCATGATTGCAATATGCTTAGTCTTTGTGTGCATCACCAAATTCTTTGATCACTTGTATTATCACAATATAGTATCCCTAGTTATGTGATCTCTTCCTTCATTCCTTTGAGTAGCTATTTGATCCGCACAATGTTCATATAATTTACAACAAAAACAACATATTCAGCTTTAGTAGTACATTGTGAGGTGTAATTTTGTTTCTTGTTAGTCCATGTAACTAGTCTCTTGCCTAAGAAAAATGCTCCTCCACTAGTTCTCTTTCTATCATCAATGTTTCCATCCTAATCAGCATCAGTGTAGGCTATTAATTCAAATTTCTTATTCTTCTTATAGTATAGACCAAAATCTTTTGTTCCTTTCAGATATCTCATTATTCTCTTCACAACCATTAAATAATTCTCCCTAGGATTTGCAAAGAATCTTGTAGCTATCCCTATAGATAATGCTATGTCAATTTTTCTATGTACTACATATTGCAATATTTCAATCATAGACCTATACAATGTTTGATTCACCTCAACAGAATCATCATTCTATGACAAATTGTGTCCTCTCACCATAGATGTACTTGCTAGTTTGGAATCCTCCAATCCAAAAGTGTTCAATATTTCTTTGACATACTTTGACTAAGTGATGTTTATAAAATATTTCATCTGATATACTTGTAAACCCACAAAAAGTTTGATCTCTCCAAACATAGACATTTCAAATTCTTGCTTCATCTGATTTGCAAAATCTTTACATAAAGAATCTTGACTAGAAAATATGATATCATCAAAAAATATTTCAGATGACAAAATACCTTTTCCTTTCTCTATCTTCATGTACATATTGATGTTATCATCAATCCTTTCAAATCCAATCTTCACAAGATAATTATGAAGTCTCTCATACCATACTATTAGTGCTTGCATTAAACCATAAAGATCTTTTTGTAATCTACATACCATGTTCTTATTGTTAACATCAACACATCCTTCTGGTTATTCTATATAAACTTATTCCTCTAATATGCCATTCAAAAATGTAGATTCTACATCCATTTGATAAACTTTGAAACCTTTGTATGAAAAATAAGCAAGTAGAGTTCTTCCTCCTTCCAATCTTGCAATAGGGGCAAATGTCTCTCCATAATCAATTCCTTCTTCTTGTGCATATCCCTTTCAAACTAATCTTTACTTATTACTTATGACTTTACCATTTCCATCTAGCTTGTTTCTAAATACCCTCTTGGTGCCAATCACATTTTTCTATTCTAGTCTAGGAACTAGACTCCATATTTTGTTCTTCTCTACTTGTTCAATCTCTTCTTCCATGGATTTATTCCACTCAACATCTTCTAATGCATCTCTTACTGATCTGGGCTCCTTAATGATCAACAAACATGTTTCACTTCTCAAGTTGTTTCCTATCATTGGTCTAGCATCTTTGTCTCCAATTATTTGAGTAATAGGATGATGTCTTTTGACATATTTGGACAATCTTGACCTAGCTCTAGTTTCCTCATTTTGTCTTTCAACTTCAAAATCATTGTGTTCACCTTTGTCATGTAGTCTAGCTTCTCTTTCATGTACACTAATCTCAAAATCAGAATGCACTCCCACTTCATTCTATAACTCAACATCTAAATGTAGCTCTCTTCCTAAATGCATCTCAACATTCATGGGGTATGACACGACATTCATTAAAACTTGTTGTTGGATTCTAACTTAATTTGTAGCATCTTCCTTAGTAGGCATTCCTTCATAAAAGTATACAAATTATTTGGATTCTTCAAGTTCTTTCATAGGTTCAGCCTCATACACTTCTATATATTCATCAAAATTCACATTTGTACTTTCTACAATTTTGTAAGCGTTAATATTCAAACACTTATAAGCTTTTCTTCTTGTGGAGTATCCTAGGAATATACCTTCTTCACTTTTTGCATCAAGTTTACCATTCCTTGAGTCTTTAAGAAGGTAACACTTCTAAATAACTTAAAATATTTTACATTGCGTGAGTATCCATACCATAGTTCAAAAAGTGTTGAATGAGCACCTTTCTTGAATTGTACATGATTCAAGGTATAGAGAGCTGTACTTACAACTTCTTTCTAGTATTTCAAAGAAACATTCTTCACCATCATGAGTGTTCTATTACAGTCCTTTATAGATCTGTTCCTCCTTTCAGCAATTCCATTTTGTGGAGGGGTTCTAGGGGTAGATATTTGTCTTTCGATTCCTCCGTCATTATAGAAAATCTAAAATTCATTTGATATGAATTCTCCTCTCCTATTATATCTCAAACACTTCATAATTTTACCTATTTCCTTCTCAACTCTTGTTAAGTACCACTTAAACATTTGGAAAGCATCATATTTTTGTTTTAGAAATATAGTTGTCATCATCCTAGAATAGTCATCAACAAATAACATTATGTACTTATCTCCCTTGTAGCTTTGCATGTCAATTGGTCCACACAAGTTAGTATGAAAAATCTCTAGTATTTCTTTAGAGATATATGTTTTACTCTTAAAACTTGACTTTATCATTTTGCCAAACTAACATTATTTTCACATTACATTATCTAGCTTCTACAACTTAGGAAAACCTCTAACTTTCTTCATGTTATTGATACTAACTAAGCTATCAAAATTAACATGACATAACCTCTTTTTCCATTGCAATACATCATCAAATTTTACAACAAAACAAGTAGCATTCTCTATGTCAAGATAGAATAGATTACTTCTAGTTTGATCACCCTTTCCAATCAGTTTCCCATCAGTGTCATATATCTTAGCAATCTTATTTTTAAACTCAACCTTACATCCCAAATTATTTAGTTGTGACACACTCAACAAATTATAGTTGAGTCCTTCAACATAGTAAGCATTGTCACATAAAATCTTGTCTGTGAGCTTGACATAACCTTTTTCTTTTATCAAACATGGTGCATCATTACCAAATCTTACACTATTTCCATCATAACAATTTAGGGTAATAAACTTACTTTTGTCTCTAGTCATGTGATGTGAACACACATTGTCAATGATCCATCTATCATTCTTGTTTGCACAAGTCACAAGTGCAGTTGCATCATCTTCATTAGATTCATCCTTCATTGCAACATACATCACTTCATCATCATGTTTGTTAGAATCATTCTTTGTTTCCTCTTTAGTAATGTAGCAAGACTTCTTGCCTTTTTCTTTGTATTCCTTATTGTCTTCATCTCTTCTACTCTTGTATTTGTCACCACCTTTGTAGTTCTTCTTCTCTAGACATCTAGTAGCAATATGACCAACCTCATTGCAATTGAAAAAAATGATACATAACTTACCTTTGAACTTTCCTTTACCTTTGTGGAATCTTATCGATAGTAGTGCTTCAAGCTATTCAATATCCTCCTCATTTGTATCACTGTCACTACACACATACTTTTTTTTTTCTTCTTTTTCTTTTCATCAGGTTCCTTTAATGACACTTTAGCTTTGGAAGTAGATTCAATCTTTTCAAGTTTGTAATTATCAAAGTTAGATAGCTCAAAAGAAGTGAGTCTACCTACCAAACCTTCAAGTGATAGTTTATTCCATGGAATACATATTAGTTCTTGAATTGTACAATCTCTAATAGCATATATAGGTAGTTCAGTACTCTAAATTTTTTTCTTAAAATAGTATCATCATTTATATTACTAGTAGCTCCTTTGATTGCATTGAAAAATTCTTTTATCCTTTCAACATATTGAGCAATATTCTCACATTATTCCATTCCCATATCATCAAACTTACCTCCAAGAATTTCAGCTTTGACTTGAAGAACATTTGCATCTCCTCCATAGATATTGGTTAGGGTATCCCACATTTTCTTTGCACTATCAAGACCTTTGATATCATCAAATTTGACATAACTTAGGGTAGAGGCAATCTCTAGCATTGTCTAGTTGTGTTATTTCTTCTTCTTCATATCTTCAACAGTTGAGGCACCAGTAGGATCAACATGATCCACAAAAATGGTAGATTATGCATGATCTCCAAGTCCTCCAAGGTGTATCTTCATCAAAATTTTCCATGCAAGAAAGTTATCTCTATTGAGCTTGGGTACTTCTCTTTTAGACATCTCAATCTTTGTGCTTCTAGTACCTTCAAACTAGTTCTCTCAAGTAGATGGCTCTAATACCAATTGTTGGAATATTTTAGAATAACCGAGAGGGGGGAGGGGTGAATCAATTATCCAAGGTGTAGATGTATCAATAAAACTTTTCACATCTTAGTGTGCCCATAAATCATTTATACTCATGCATGCGTCCGTAAGATTATGCAATCACTTAAAACTTGTAGGTTACTATCAAATCAACTTGGAGAAATGTAAAGCATGAAACAAAATAGATTCATAAACACACTTGACACAATGATTTATGTGGAAATCTAATTTGGAAAAAAACACAAGTAACATGCTACTCTTTTCACTCTTCTAAAGTGATGCATTATGAAAGACCAACCTTGTTAAAGGTTACAATACACACTGTTAAATGTGAGCCTATTGAAGGATTTCAATCACCCTGTTAGGAGTGAGCATTGAGAGGACTTTAGACCATTCACTTGGAATGTCACCTAGTTAAAGGATTTACAAATCTAATTTGGGAAAAAACACAAGTAACATGCTACTCTTTTCACTCTTCTAAAGTGATGCATTATGAAAGACCAACCTTGTTAAAGGTTACAATACACACTGTTAAATGTGAGCCTATTGAAGGATTTCAATCACCCTATTAGGAGTGAGCGTTGAGAGGACTTTAGACCATTCACTTGGAATGTCACCTAGTTAAAGGATTTACAAATGAATGTTAGGTCAACCTTAATCAAAATAATTTAGCATAGATAGATACAATTGTTAGAGATTAACAGTAAGGCTTTGATTTGATATAACTTACAACTTCACTTGCAGATTACAAATCTCTATTGAGTCCTCAATTTTTCTTGACCTTCATACTTTGCAACTCTGATAGTTTTTTCACCCTTCAACCATCCATCTCTTTAAGCCTTCTTTCTTAACATGCCATTGCAGACTCTTTTCTTAGGTCACTTGATGAAGAAAAATCCCTGACTCATTGTCTCCCTTAGGTTCTTACACATGACAACCTTGCTTCATGACTAGCCATTCCTATAAATAGGAAATTAATATCTTTTTTTCGCTCATTCTCCATCATCCAAATTAGGGTTTGTATGTATCAATTAGGATACAATGTATCTATCCCACATTCCATATCTCTTCTAGAAACTTCTCCTAGAATTCACTTTAAATTTGCCTAAAAATAGTTTACCTTGAAATATATGCTGCTAGTTCATCAACCTTATCTTCCACCTGGTTCACATAATCAAATCAAATAAAATTTCTCAGATTCATCAAATTCATGATCTTTTAAATAATGCAGTAGCTCAACATTATCAACCTTCAGATTCTCGGCATATACTGCATTTCTTGGGATCCACTGTGAAATCACTCGACATGAACTCAATTTTATTGGTGCTTGACATCAACTAAACTTTACTCAACATCCACTATTATTCCTAGCATACACTAGAATAAAATTTCCTTCAGCTCCAGCTAATTTTTTTCTCAGCTTGCATTGACTTTTCTCTGCACCTACTATCCGCTCGGTCAAACTTGGTAGACAAACTCTATGTAACTTTTTCTTCTAATATTTCTTAATGTAAACAGCCTCTGTAACCTTAGGTATATTATCAATACATCATGTCATCACTATCTTAACTTATTCTTATACTGCATTACATAATCATAACTCAACCTTTACTCTAGGTGTTAAATTGTTACATCTTTTGATAAAATCATCTTCATCAATTAACTAAGTGATAGTACTTGAATCTTATAAGTAGTTGTCTTACCAAAAAATTATTAGGTTTGACATCAGTGACAAAACAATGAAATTAAAACAAACAATTTTCTTCAACAATCTCCCTCTCTCAATCTAGTTTTGACAATATCTCAAAAATGGTCTTTTTAATTAAATCTCAATAGGGGGGGAGGGGGGTGGTGAATTAGTTATCTAAGGTCCAAAATTCCCAATTAATATTTCTATTGCTTAACAAAACTTATACATGCATCTCCTTATAGAGGAAAGTACAATGGAAAAGTTCCTTTAATCTACTTTTCATGTGAATAAATTGGTCATATTACTGCCAGGTGCCCAAATAGAGAAGGAAAGGATGAGAAGAAGAGCGCCAAGTACAAAGGCAAGAAGGAATCCAAAAGTCACAAATCCTTCAAAGAAAAAGTTAAGAAGACTTGTTTTATGGCTAAAGATTCTGATAACAGTGAAGATGAAATAGTGTAGATTGTTGTAAAAGATGAATTTGATGATGAAGGAGATTAGATGGAACTTATCTCTCATGTTAGTAAAAATGACACATGTATCATAGATAATGGATGTTCACATCATATGATTGGAGACAAAACAAAATTTGAACACTTTGAAAACTATGATGGAGGTAGTGTAAGGTTTGGAAATAATGAACCTTGTTGCATAAAAGGGAAAGGTCGCATATCATTAACCAATGAACTTGTATGTGACAATGCCTATTGAGTTGAGGGACTAAAACATAACCTACTAAGTGTAGCAGAACTAATCAACATTGGATTTAAGGTAGAATTCATGCATGGAAAGACAAGACTGCTAGATGACTAAGGGAATCTGATTGGATTAGGTAAACAAACAAGAGGTAACCTATTGTATCTTGATCTTAGTGATTTCTCATGTTTTATTGCTCAAATGGAAGAAAGTTGGTTATGGAATAGAAGACTATGTCATGTAAACTTTGATAATATGGTCAAGATAAGAAAATTCAAAAATGTAAGAGGTATCCTTAGTTTGAAGAAACTAGATGTTGGATTATGCAAAAATTGTTAGATTAGCAAAATGGGAAAGACTAGTATTAAGAACAAAAACTATCAACCTGAAGATGTTTTGGAAATTGTGTATACTGACCTATATGGACCCATTGGAATAAAAAGTTATAGTAGAGAAAAATTCTTTATTCTTTTTGTTGATGACTATTCAAGAATGATGACTATTATGTATCTTAGAGAAAACTCAGAGCATTTGAGAAATTCAAATGGTATCTAGCAAGAGTAGAAAAAGACAAGAAAAATATTGAAATTCTTAAGGTCATACAGATGTGGTGAATTCATCTTCAATGAATTCAATACTTTTTGCATTGAAAGAGGAATCAAAAGGCAAGTATTAGCCCCCTGTACTCTTGAGAAAAATTGAATAGCTAAAAGAAGAAATAGATCCATCATGGATTATGCAAGGACTCTAAGGATTTAAAAGAATGTTGGTATCGAATACTGGAAGGAAGCCATCAGCACTACATTTCATACTTTGAACCAAGTTTAGTTGAAGATGGACTTACATAAAACTCCTTATGAATTATGGTATGGCTACAAACCCAATGTAAGTTACTTGAAAGTATTTGGTAGTAAATGTTATATCTCGAAAGAGTCTAGAAAGGGCAAGTTTGATGTAAAAGGTGATGAAGGTATATTCTTAGAATACTCCTCTAGAAGTTAGGTGTATAAATGCTTGAATTTGTCTACTCATAAAATCATAGAAAATGCACATGTGAGAATTGATGAGTTTGTAGAAAAAATTGAAGAAGAAAGAAAAAGGGAACCAAAAGATTACAAAAGGTTTGTTTACTTTGAACCTGATACATTGTCAGGCACATCTAAAAATAAGGAAACTTCACCTCCCAAGTCCTCCATAGCTATCAAGTTGCAAGAAGTACAAACTGAGTCTCAGGGACCTAAGTCACTTTTTGAAGCTACCAAGCCAATGCCTACCAAGTCTGAATGACTTGAGCCTGAAGATGAAATTGAAAATGAAGATAGTACAATTCATTCAAAAGGAAAATAAAACTTGTATTGACCAAAGATGTTAGAAGGCATCATGCACGTGATCAAATTATTGGAGATAAATTAGAAGGTACTGTGAAAATAATCAACAAATAAATAGAATAGATAGAAAAGAACAAGACTTGGACTCTTGTTCCCAGGCCTAAAGATAAAAATATGATTGGAACAAAATGGGTATTTAGAAATAAGCTAGATGAAGATGGACAAGTATCAAGAAACAAAGCCAAATTAATATGTAAATTCTATTCTCCAGAAGAAGGAATTGATTATGGTGAGGCTTTTGTTCTTGTTGAAAGATTAGATGGTGTTAGGACCCTACTTGCATATGCAATTCATAGACGATTCAAAGTATATCAAATGGATGTTAAATCTACATTTTTGAATGGAATTCTTGATGAAGAAGTCTGCATTGAATAGCCAGAAGGTTTTGTTGATCCCAAAAAAAGGGACATGGTTTGTAAATTACACAAAGCACTATATGGTCTCAAAAAAGCTCCTAGAGCATGGTATGAAAGACTACATAACTACCTAATACAGATTAGTTTCTAGAGAACAAATGATAACAATAGTTTGTACATCAAGGAAGGACCAAATAACAAAGTTGTGTTGGTAGAGATATTTTTGGATGATACTCTATTTATAGGTCCAAATGATGATCTATGCAATGCATTTTCAAAAAAAATGAATAAAGAGTTTGAGATGTCCATGTTTGGTATGGAAGATTCTAAACTAGTTTGTACCCCTATGTGTACTAGACTCAAGCTTACCAAAGATGATGATTCCAAAGAAGTAGATCAGACCTTTTACAAATCAATGATTGGAAAATTACAATATGTAATTCACATAAGGCTTGACATAGCCTTAGCAGTTGGGATAGTGGCAAGATTCTTAGCTAAACTTAGAGAAAATCATATGATGACAATCAAAAGAATCTTGAGATATCTGAAAGGTACTGAGGACTATGGCTTATGGTACAAATTTGGAGGAAACCTTGACCTAAAGGTATTCATTGATGCTGATTGGGTAGGAAATCTTGATGATAAAAAAAACACAAGTGGTGGAGCTTTCTTTCTTGGAAAAAGGTTGGTATCTTGGACAAGCAAGAAGCAAAGTATGTAGCAGCAACAATGAATTGTTCTAACATTGTTTGGTTTAAACAATTGCTAGAAGGAATGAAGGTTGAAATCAAAGAGCCAGTAATCATGTTTTGTGATAACACCAATGAAATTAACATATCAAAGAACCCAGTGATGCACTCCAAAACTAAGCACATTAATATAAAATACCACTTTGTTAGAGAATTGATGTAGGATGAAGAAATTAGAGTGGAATATGTCCATACAAAAGAATAGATTGCAAACATATTTACCAAGCCACTACTAAGGATGCATTCCTATATCTAAGAGGTAAGCTAGGGGTCATTCCCCTATCTGAAGCTCATTAAATGAACTATTAGTGATGCATCAACAAGAACCAAGTTGGAGATCAATTAGTTGATGTAGCATAGTCAAGAGAATATTGCATATGAATCAATACTCAAGGTACATTGATAAAATTTTGGCATGTGTTGTATTTGGCTTGTGTTGTTAAAGAGGGAGAAGATTACTATCATATCTTTCTAAAAAAAGAAAGTGTCATTTAAGGAGGGAGAAGTTATGTAATTCCTTAATAGAGGGACATTATTGCATAAAAGAAGAAGTTCTTGTGTAAAATCAAGGAAGGAGAAATGTTCTGTCAAAAGAATCTTGTTCTCAAATTTCATTGTGCTATGATAGGTTGTGTTGTCATCAATTCCAAAGAGGGAGATTGTTGGATACAATTGTCTAATTGTGTGTTGTCTTTAATGTCACACAAATGTCATATCAGTTGTTAAGTAGTGTTTACCAAGCTCACTTGGTCAGTAAAATAGTTTTTCTTGTCTATCGAGCATTCCTAAAGTTTACGAAGACATTGTCTACCAAGCTCACTCAAGCATCGAAGGAAATTATGGAAAAAATAGTGTTAACTAAGTTCACATGGTTAACAAAGGAAAGTTGGGTAGAGTTAGTGCTAACTGAGTTCACTTAGTTACTAAAGATTTTTTAGAAGTTCATAGTGTTAACCGAGCTTTTTTTGGTTAACATAGGAAATTATATCAAAACCAATATTTACCAAGTAGGGTTAGCTAATGAAAGATTTTGTTATTTTGTAAAATGAAGCTTAACTATTTCAAGTATTGGTTATAACTGACTATGGCAATGATTATAGGTCATTCTAATTTGTAATGACCTGACTTCACAATTTGGATGATATAAATATAAGGTCAAGTTGTGATTTTCAAGTGTGTATGCATGTGTGTTGATTGAATTGAAAAGAAAAGAGAGAGAGCAGACTTGAAGGATAAGCAAGTATCCTTGTGGAGTAGAAAAGTAATATTTGATTAGGAAGGATCAAGTATAAAAATAAAAGAGATTTGGATTCAACAATTTAGTTGCATCACAATCAGGTCATTTCATTGTTACTTTCTAACTATTGTAGCAGTGATCTAAAATCTCTTAACAAAGTTAGTTTAACAATTAGTTGTAAATCCTATAACAAGGTGGAAATTCCATTGAATTGTTTTAAGACCTCTTGCAAGACCACTGCTAATAGGTGATTAATCCCTCTAACAAGGTCACACCTAACAGTGTGTTTTATAACCTTTAACAGGGTTGGCTCCTAATAGGGCTTACTTTAGAAGAGTAAAAAATAGTAACTAGTTACATTGGTGGTTTTTTCCAAATTGGGTTTCCACATTAAATCCTCATGTCTCATGTGTTCATGTTATTTCTCTTATTCTTGTAAATTAATTACTATTAATATTTTAAGATCTACCAAAAGTAATTCACACTCTACACATACCAAGTTACTACATTCTCTATGTGTTTACCGAGTGACATCAACAATCAGTTTTCTTAGTCTAAATTCTATTATTGACATCTAAGGGATCTGGGATTTATTTTAGTGGTAACTAATTAACCCCCCCATTGTTGGAAATATTCAAGACTAACAAGGTAACTAAAAGAGGAGGGGTGAATTAGTAACTTCAAAAACTTTATCAAATTTAGACCTTAATTGTAATAATCCAATTACCATTTAGTTAATCAAATCCAATCTACTTGTATGCATGAGAAACATAAAATATTCATAACACTTGAACACAATAATTTGGTGACCCAAAAACCTTCCAAATAGAAAGTAAAATTGGGGTCGAGATGGTACCCACAAAACTTCAATACTATAACGTAAAGTTGGCCGGTTAAGGCTTACAATGATCACTTCTAATGATCCACTTTGTTAGGAGCAATTAGGACTACAAGATCCACCTTGTTAGAGATTTTACAAGCACACAATAAAGTATGTACTCTATTAAGAGATTTAAGAAAGACTATTAAGTCTACCTTGTGAAATGATTTGGATTGGTTTCACCTGTTAGGATGAAATAGTTGATCTCTAACTTATAACTAAATTTCTAATAGAGATTATTTGAAGTACTAATTAACTTTATGTGATAGATATGACTCTGCTACTCCTTTTTTGATATGGACTTATAATACACTTTTTTTGTTGCTGATTCACATTCGCATGCTTCTTTCTCACATTATTGTCACACTTAGATATGATAAAATACATTACATATATATCGATCCAATTTACATAATTAAAAAGTTGGCCATCATACAAGTTAACACCAATATTACAAAGTTGGCCCATATGTAGATAATCAAGTTCTAAAGACTGACTTGGTGAAGTTTTGATACTCGACGTCAACTTCCATTACTTGGCATTGTCATGCACTCGATAAAAGTAGAAGCTCAGTCCATACTAATCACTTCAATATAGTCTTGAACTTGGTTTGCATTGGTGACTCAGTAGATACTATGTAACTTGGTATAAACTAAATTACTTGTTTACCATGACTGCATTTGGTAAACACTAATCTCCATATAGCTCGGATAACATTAACTTCACTTTACATGAACTGCTAGCTCGGTAGAAACTACAAAGCTCGATAACCATTGGAATGCTCAGGTTTGGACTACGAGACTTCATGCTTATTGAATTCACTTGGTAACCACTGAAATGCTCAGTAGGAACTATAATGCTCAGTGGCTACTGAAATGCACGGAAAACATTGTAGACTATTCCATGATCTCAGTAGCCATATAAAATTTGAATAAGTGTTGTCACTAGTAACAAACTTGATTGAATGTCAAAAATCTCCCCCTTTGGCATTAGTGACAAACACACTTATCAACCAAAACATGTATACATCACAATGTGATACTAGCTTGGTAAGGTATATTGTTCTAAGATTTTTCAAAATTTATCTTTGTAAGTATATATAGTATACTATATCTGCAAAATTCTCCTCTACTATATACATCTTCTCCCTTTACATGATTCTCCCCCATACAATATACATAGCATAACAAGTATCTCTCCCCATATATAGCATACTAAGTGCCTCTTCCCCTTTTTGACAATAATGCCAAAGATTTATTTAGAACTTATTTACATGGAGAAACCAATATGAGATAGAAACTCAGAATGTACCTTAAGAATAAGCACTAGAGTTTTATCCCAATTTTCTTGCAAAATATGGCATGTATAGAGAGCAATTTGCGCTTCTATAGAGAGTTCTATCATGTGATATGAAAAAGAGAAATTATTGTCATGGATCAGTTTTTTTGAATAAACAATGTGTTTCTACATTGTATCTATGATGGGAAGTATCATATTCTAAATATCTATCAGTGTAGAATGGATCCTTGCTTCTTCTCTCAATAACTCTACTTGCATATCTAACAAGAATCTAATTTTCATATGATGTGAAGATCTTGAACTAGAGTCAAGTTGCAACTATTGTGCACTAGCCTTCAGATGTTCATCAATCTTTGTCAGTTTTCTCTTTATCTCCTTTGTGAACTCGGTAACATCAAACAACTTCACAAAAACCGATGTTACATTTGTGCAAGAGGTTTCAAGATTGGTTAGAATTTATTAAAGCTCCACTTTTTGGATATCTATTTTTTGAGCAATGTGCTCAGGTATTTTATTATCAAATTTATTTTCTACTTTCTCGATCAATTTATCTTGACTGCTAGTATCCTCATTAAACTTTTGGACTGCCTCTTCTAATTGCGATAAAATAGGTTGAGAAGAATCTATCTCAATACCTATTGTCCCTGACAAAATTTTCTTGTCATCATCAATAATTTTTTATTCCCTATCTCTTTCCTCTCTCAATTTATGTTTCTTTTCTTTCTTTTGAAGGAGTTCATTAGCTATATGCATTTGATCTATAGTGAGATTATCAAAGTCCCATTTGGGAATTTCTATCTCCTCAATATTGTACTCGGTTGAACCTTGGCTTCAATTTTCCTTATACTTAATGCATTTTAATCCAGAATGGAAATAATAGTAGAGATATTAGGACTAGCAGTGAAAATTTGTATAGTGCCAACAGATGGAATACTAACCGATATGCTTATTGAATCCAAAATTGAAGTACTTATAGAAGTATCCAAAACTATAGTAGCCACAATTGTAGAATCCAAAATTGTAGTACTCACTGCATAAGAGCACAAAATTGTAGAACATATTGTACTCATTGGTGATGATGTTGACTTAGTGGTTGAAGAAGAGGGATGTTGCAGCTTAGTAGATGAAGTAGTAGACACTTCTATTAGTGATGTGCTAAGTTTTGAGGGAGCAAAGAGTGATTGGACATTTGATGAATCTGATGTGATCACAATCAAACTTGTTGAAGCTATCTCTGAGGTTGATATGGTTGCTGGTTTGCTGGGAGAGTGAGGAAGTAAGGCAATGACTATGGTTGCTATCTTCATAGGACTAGTCTCCTCATCATCTTCTTTGTCTTCCTTGGTAGCTTCTTCCTCTTTATCTTATTCAACTTCCTCATTGTCAAAATGTGTGGGCTCAGTGTAAGTTTCTTCTTCCTCATCATCACTATCATCATCCTTAACATCTATTGGGAAGTCACTTTTTTTATAAAAAAGATAATCATTCTTCCACATGCTTGTGGAATTCTTAACCAAATGCTCTATATTCTTGATCAAAATTAAACAAGTATTAAATCTAAAATTCATCTTATCTTCATTTTTCTTTAAGAACTCTTTTACCCCAACATCTGTCATGTTAATAAGCAACTGCCTCAGGGTTTTTGCATAAATATCTTTTGCTATTTACATAGAAAAGTCCCATCTTGGCTTAATTTTCTCTAATAATTCATTAGAGATTTGGGAGGCTATTTGTTCTGGCAAATACTTCCATTTTCCCATTTTGGTTAACACTAGTTCTTCAATTTGTTTCTTTTCTACCTCTAATCTTGTTTCATACTTCAAGGATTTGAAGTTTTCTATACCTACACCTTCTTCCAATTGTTTTAATTTTCTTAGAAGGTGGGAGGAGGTTTTCTAAAGAAAATTTTAGTACATTTCTTCCTGGACCTCCTTGTAAAAACTATAGTGGATGGCTTTGGTGGCTTGGTGATGATCACCTTGCCTTTCTTCTCCACTATTTCTTCTTCCTTTTCAAACTCATCCTCTACTTCTTCATCTATATCTTCTCCTTTACCCTCGATCAACATAAGAGGTGTGCTTGATTTTAGTTTGGCTATCTTCCTCTTACCTTTGTTAACCACCTATGGAAGCTTAATCTCTTGCTCTATCCTTGCTTTTGCCTCATCATATGTTCCAAAGTGTGATACCTTTGGATCAATAGGCTCATTAATCAAAGCTTCAATAATGTCTTCGGTTTCATCAATGCTTACCTCATAGGGAAGAGGTTTTACCCATACAATTCAAAGTTTTACTGCCTAAATGTAGACTTTGTCATAGTCTACCATGAAACAAACAACTTTTTTATAATCTTCTACCAATTTCTTGGGTATCCTGAATCTATTATTCATTTTATCCTTGAAGACATCAAAATAGTTATCCATAGTACTAACAAAATTCTCCCTCATTTCATAAATATGTTCATTAATCTGATATAATACTAGCACATCTTTTCTCCATACTACCATGCCTTTTTAAGGGAAAAACTTTAGAACATAGAAAAATAAACAAGTTAATAGAAAGCCAAATTTGTAAGGGTTGTTCTTGGAAGTTCTAATACTTTCCATGTTTTTGTTGAATTGCTTCAACAACAGATTTGCAAGGTCATATGATAGATTGTTCTTCATAACCTTGTATGCCAAGTCAACAGCTTAAAATGACACACTATTAAAGTAGCTTAAACTATAAATCTTGTGGGCTATCACATGTATACCAAATTTCAGTTTTGCATTAGTTACACTACTAATTTTCATATCTTTGTCATCCAACTCGACTAGGGTTTTCTTTTCCAACTTCACACGAACTAGGGTTTTGGTGGTTTTGGCTTTAGTGAGCATGGGGAGGCCGATGATATTATGAATCATTTTCTTGGTAATCAAAACTAGTTGCTCAAGCCATAACTGACCATTGTGAACTCGGCTTGGGATGTATCTGATCCATTTTATTTGGAAACTTTGGGTTAGGTGAGGAATGTGGGTTAAACCCTTGTCTTCCAAATGTTTATGCTCAAGTTTAAGAATCCCATTAACACACAATTCTTCTAGGGCATCATCCATTTCTAGGGTTCTAATTTCCTAAATTGCACACTTGAAATGAATTTGGATATTATGAATGAGAATTACCTTTGGAGGAATCTATGATTGCACTCTATTTGGGTTGAGGATTTCAGCAATCATCGACACAAGTTTGAAATTGGGTGCTTTCCATTCTACTCCTTAGACCAACATCTCTAACCTTTTCCTTTCTTTTTTGCTACTGCTTGATGTCATGGCTACTCAGTAAGCTATGAAAATTTTTGAATAACTTAACTACAAATTTTTCTTGGAGTCACTTGGTCTCTCTGCAATTCACTACTTCCCAATAACACTTAGAATTCTTGGTGAAAATGAATTCAATTTCCTAGACCTTTTGTTAAAACTTTCACCATTAATGCTTAGTGAAAAGGTAGCTAGGTTGACATCATGCTTGCCAATATGCTCAAGAACCTTTCATCCACTAGTCAATTGATTACTCCGTGAAGGTTTCATAACTCAGTAACAAAACATGTTCTTGTTACTCCTGACTTTTCTCGGTAGAGTCCATGACCCAAACTTGCTTGGTAGAGAAGTTAACTCGGTGATAATTAATACTGATCTCACTTGATGATCCTTTTGTATCTTGAATACTGATTTGGATCTTTGCTTTCTTTTAATTGGAACTATTTGGATTTGATCTTGACAACACAATTCCCGTTCTTCCTTAAGAACTTAGTTGGAAATGATGGAGTCACCCACTTCTTGAGTGACATGACCATCATTGCTTGAAATAACATGCTCAGTAGATTTAATAATCCATTGCTACTTCATCTACTTTCAAATGTTATCTGCTTTTTCTTTCTTCTCATCTTCAACTTTAGCTATATTCATGCAATTCTTGGCTAGATGAACAAGTTCGATACAAGTGAAACATCTTACGGTGGTATTACTCCTCCTTGTGTGATGGTTAATATAGTTCATGCTAATGTGTCCATATTCTCCATAGTAATGACATCTACACCAAGTGTTGTAGTCCCAATCGAATATTGCTTTCATAATTTTTTTTGCTAGATTGAATGACCTAGATATGCATTTAGATGCCTTGTGACCTTGTTTCTTGCATTTGTGACACTTGCCCTCAAATTTTGATTTCTCTTTGCATTCATTAGCCCTATGACCATGTTGATTGCAATTGTAGCATTTACTATTGAATTTTTCTTTACCATCACTCCAACATTTTCTTTATGTATGACCTATCTTACCATAGTGATTGCAAGTAGGTCTTTGATTCCTTTGAGCACATTTTTTGAAAGATTCACCTTCTTCTTTGTATCCAATTCCTACTTTACCTTTTTTTCTATAGAGATTTTACTCATTCAGTTGATTTAATTGATTCATGTCTTCTTGGGATTTCATCATTCTTTCATTGATTTTCTTTTCAATGTTTAGGCCAATTTTCAATCTTTCATTGATTTTCTTTTTAGATCTCAGCTCATTTCATATTCTTTCATTGATTTGTCTTTCCAAATTTAGATCATTTCTTAATCTTTCATTGATCTATCGTAGGCTCATGATTTCCTCATTTGCATTGGAGATTTCATCCATAAGATCTGCATGTTCAAGGGAATGGTTCTAGATCTCATTGTTTCTTCCATGCATTTCTTCTTTCATCTTGTTCCTCTATTCCAAGATTTCACATAACCTTACTGACTAAATTTCTTGTTCTCTTTTAAGCTTTCTTACTTCTTCTTGCAGGGAACCATTATTCTCTAAGAGTTCTTTGATTGCATCATTTGATTCATCTAAACTTCTTGAAGGGAAAAAGTCTTTAATTATTTCTTCAATGTACTAATGATCATTCATTTGATTTACAAGTTCCTTCAAGTTTTTAGGGATTGGGAAAGTTGCTCCTTAGCTTTCTTGAGTTGTGTAATGGCCATTTCTAGATCCAAATTTTCATTGTCAATTGCCTTATCAAGTCTAAATATCTCCATATTCTTGATCTTTGCTCAAGTTGTTAAACTTTCTCCTGAGAACCACAAAGCTCTGATACCAATTATTTGAAATATTCAAGACTAGCTAGGTTACTGAGAGGGGAGGGGTGACTTAGTAACCTGAAAAACTTTATTAGATTTAGATCTTAATTATAATAATCCAATTACTATTTAGTTCATCAAATATGATCTACTTGCATACATGAGAAACATAAAACATTCATAACACTTGAACACAATAATTTGGTGACCTAGAAACGTTCCAAATAGAAAGTAAAATTGGAGTAGGGATGATACCCAAAAAACTTCAATACTACAACATAAAGTTGGCCAATTAAGGCTTAGATTGATCAATTCTGATGATCTTCCTTGTTAGGAGCAATTACGACTGCTAGGTCCACCTTGTTAGATGTTTTAAAAACACACAATAAAGTATGTACTTTGTTAAGAGATTTAAGAAAGGCTATTAAGTCTACCTTGTGAAAGGATTTGGATTGGTTCCACCTATTAGGATGAAATAGTTGATCTCTGACTTACAACTAAATTTTTGATAGAGATTCTTTGAAGTACTGACCACCTTTATGTGATAGATATGACTCTGCTACTCCTTTTCTGATATGGCCTTATAATACACTTTGTCTATTGTTGATTCACATTTTCATGCTTCTTTTTCACATTATTGTCACACTTTGATATGATACAATACATTATATAAATATATATATATATATATGTCAATCCAATTTACATAATTACAAAGTCGACCATCATACAAGTTAACACCAATATTAAAAAGTTGACCCATATGTAGATACTTGGGTTCTAAAGACTAACTTGGTGAAGTTATGATACTTGGTGTCCACTATCATTACTCGACATCACCATGCACTTAGTAGAAATAGAAGCACGGTCCATACTAATCACTTCAATGTAATCTTGAACTCGGTCTGCATTGGTAACTATGTAGATACTGTGCAATTTGGTATAAACTAAATTACTTGTTTACCATAACTATACTTAGTAAAGACTAATATCTATATAGCTCGGTTAACACTAATTTCTCTTTACATGAACTCCTAGCTTGGTGGAAAATGAAAAGCTTGATAACCACTGGAGTGCTTGGGTTGAACTGCTAGACTTCATGCTAACTAAATTCACTTGGTAAACACTAAAATCCTTGATAAGACCTATACTGCTTAGTGGCTACTAAAATAGATGGCAAACATTGTAGACTATTCAATGATCTCAGTAGCCATACAAAATTTGAATAAGTCTTGTCACTATAACAAAGTTGACTGAATGTCAATAGGTGAATCAATTATCTAAGGTCCAAAACTCCCAATTAAACTTTTTAGTGCTTAACAAAACTTATTCAAAAATTAAACTTGTAGGTAATTTTCTTAGGTCAAAATAACTTTGCAAAAATTTAAACATGAAACATAACAGATCTATGAAGTGTGTAGGGTACTTATGAAGTATGTATAGTACTTCCCTGATCAGTCACCACAAATTAATAGATCCAACTGGAACTCAATCTTAGATTCCATCTGAGATACTATTGATTAATGATATCTGCACACATATTTGATGTTTGATTCAAGACATAGGAAATCTTGAAATGGATTAATATTTGAGAGAATTGTGTGTGAATGGTGTGTTAAAACTGGAGCATCAACTCCTTGAAGTGAAGTGGTTGATTAACATTTTGCAATTGCCACGAGATTTTTAGATTAAGTGGATGAGATTTATTCTTAGCCATGCACATAATGGTAAGTGGTGGTTGGAGCAACCTAATGTGATAACAAAGAAAATGATCCATCAAATCATAGGGCTTCCAATGCTAGCAAAGGCTAAAATGATTGAAACCCTAAGTTGGGTGGAATTATAGTAGAAAACCCTTGCCAAATGGGATAGAAGGGGAATGTAGATTAGTTGTGTCATGGATATGGAATTGAAATTCAGTATACATGTCATCGCACATAAGATATACATCTTGACTCTTCTAAATAGTGTATGCTATGAAGCTATGGATCTCACATACAAAGTGGTCAAGAATAATATGTCATTTGACCTAGCTGAGTTGATGTTGAATCAATTCAACAAAAACATGGAGAGCATAAGAACTTCAAAGAACAATCCTTGTAAGTTTAGCGCATTCTTAACTTGTCTATTTTTCTATGTGCAAAAGTTTTTCCCATCAAAAGGTATAGTTGTGTGGAGGAAATATGTACATATTCTCTATCAAATAAATGAATATATAGCTGAAATGGGAGAAAATTATGTCAGTATATTAGATAACTATTTTTATGTATTTAAAGACAAGATGAATAATAGATTCAAAATCACTAAAAAACTTCTTGATGACTACAAAGATGATATTTTTTTCATGGTTGATTGTGATAAAGTGTATATACAAGTAGTAAGACCAATAAATGTATGGGTCAAACCTTTAGGATATGGAGTTAACATTGATGAGACTAAGGAAATTATTAAAGCACTATTAAATGATCCTTTTAACCCAAAAGCTGTATACTTCGGCACTTATGATGAAGCAAAAGCAAGAATAGAACTTGAAATAAAACTCCCTCTAGTGGTCAATAAAGGAAAGAAGAGAATTGTAAAATTGAAAACTAGCTCCACTCTTCTGTTGACTAAAGGAAAAGGAGATGACATTGAGGAAGATGATGCAAAAGATGAAGAGAAGTTAGAAGAAGAAGAGCCAGTAAAGAAGAAATCTAAGGTTATTATAACCAAACCTACAAAACCATCTGCTGCAGTGTTCACAAGGAGGGCATCTAGGAAGAAACAAGGAGGAGATGTAATCTTCAAAAGGCCACCACCCTCATTCCAAGTAAAATTTGAAGGAAATTGACACTAGAGCTAGTATGGCAAGTTTCAAATCACTAAGGTGTGAGATAAGAACTATAGAGGAGCAGAAGAAAATTGAAGATATGGTTATGTCTAAGATGGGAAAATGGAAATACTCTCCTAACCACCTTGTTCAATAGATTCTAAGTGAATTGATGGAGAAAGTTAAGCCAAGATGGGAATAGGCCAAGAAAACTACTAAAGACATATATGAGCAGATCCTGAGGCAACTCATGTCAAGCTTGAGTGATAGAGAAGTTAATGAGTCCATCAAGAAGAATGAAGAGAAACTTACCTTGAAGTTTAACACTTGTTTGATATTAATCAATGACATTGAACATGTAGCAAAGAATGCTACCAACACATGGAAAAACATTTATAATCTTCATAAACAAAGTGATTTTGTTGTTAATGTCAGTGACAAGGATGATGATGATGATGTTGATGATGATGACAAGGAAGAAGAAGAAAATAATGATGAAGTGAAAAAAAATAATGACAGTATAGATGATGAGGAATAGAAATAGGAAGCTATTGAGGAAGATCTACTTGAGGTTCAGAAATTAAGGAGACCAACCACAAGAAAAACATTGAAAACATCAAGCTTGGAGAAAGCTACTACAAAATTGATTGTGTCAAACATTGCAAGTACAAGAACTCAATCAATATTTGTACCTATTCAACTTAGAACTTCATTGACAAAAGTGACAATAACTTCATCTACCAAGCATTCAATACTACTCCTCCATTAGTTTTGGTCATACAAGGTATTTCTTCAATAAGTGCACTATCTACTTTTTTTGCCAATCCTACTATTTTCTACCATTGTTTCCATTACAAGCATGCAATTAATAGGTATAAGGAAAATTGAGACCAAGCCTCAATCAAGTACAATATTTTTGAGTAAAGGCAATGGTAAGGAAGAAGAAATTGATCTTGATGAGGAGATAGTTATCCCAAATTAGGATAACTCTAATCTTAATCTTGATCAAATACACATCATTGGAGAACTTCTATAGAAGAAAGCTAAGAAGAAAAGGCTTAGAGATGAAAGGAATAAAGAATTTCAAGTTCTTGAAGATGCTAAGAATACTCTTGCTGAGGCACTCAGCACTGAGGTGGATACTTCTCAACCAATTTTGGCTCAGTTGGCAGAAGTAGTCTAGAAATTCAATGAAGATTTGAATGGATAGGAGAAATTATTGCAAAGAGTGGAGAAGAAATTTTAGAATAAAGTTTTGGAGATAATTTCACAAAATATTATAATCCATAAAGTACATTTGTGTACTACTCTAGGCTCTTTGGAAACCTCTTGCATCAATGTAACTTCTTTATTTGGTAAAGACTATGATACTTGCAATTTAACCAAAGAAATTAGAGATAAACTTTCAAAGATTGATGAATATTTGAAGTCAAGCACACATGAGTTGCAACTTGATCCAAGTTAGAACTCTACCCACTATACAAAGATTATAATTCTAACTAATTTGCAAATAGAATTGCTAAGAGGAGAAGCCAGGATAAGAGCTACACTGGTAGACATATAGGGCATGATTCTCCCAAACATGGATGCATTGTAGAAACATATTGCACATGCTAAAATGCTCATCCATGATAATAACTTCTCCATTGTTGACCACATGATAGAATTATCAGTAGAAGTTTAGATTGCATTGCATACATGCAAGGTGTTGCAAGAAAACTGGGACAAGACAATGACACTAATTCTAAAGGTACATTCTAATTTCTTGTCACATTTCAGTATTATAGTATAGTATACACCTTTGGCATTTATGTCAAAAAGGGGGAGAAGATATATATAGCATATGTAAAGGAGGAGATGATGTATATAAGGTATACTACATAAAGAGGAGGATATGTAAGAAGATATAAAGAATATTATATATATATATATATATATATATATATGAGGGAGCACTATCATATTATACATGTGTATAGATATTCAAAGAAACATTTCTTACAAAAACAAATTTTGAAAAAATCTCAAAAAATAGAATACTTTACCAAGTTAGAGATACAAGTTCGAGAATAAAGATTGTTTTCAATTTTTGAAAATCTAGTTTTGATTGATAAGTGTTTTTGTCAGTAATGACAAAGGGGGAGATTGTTAACATTATAGTCAATTTTTTTATTAGTGACACACACTTATTTAGATAATAAGTAACTAT
This sequence comes from Cupressus sempervirens, assembly GCA_028749045.1. Lineage (NCBI taxonomy): Eukaryota > Viridiplantae > Streptophyta > Pinopsida > Cupressales > Cupressaceae > Cupressus > Cupressus sempervirens. Next base: position 866,281,558 of record CM053787.1, read on the forward strand.
CAAGCTTATTGTACAATTAATAGTGTTAGCCAAGCATTTAGGGCATTATCAAGTTTTACAATTGCTACTAAGTTCAAGGAATAGTATTCAGTTTGCATCAAGTAGTTTCTACCATGATGATGATTAGCAGTGTAAAATGAGCTTCTTAGTATTTACCAAGTTTCTTAGTGCAAACCGAGTTGTGCAATGCTTACTGAGTTTGCAGTTTTAGTGATGTGAATCTAGTGTTGACCGAGTCACTCAATGTTAACCAAGTGATTTAGTTTATACCAAGCTCATAGTGATAGCATTAACCAAGTTACATAGTGTGAATCAAGTGACTCAATTTATATATTGAATTTTGTAGTATTCACCAAATCATTAGTGCAGACCGAGTTCAAACTACTTGGAAGTGATTAGTATGGACCAAGCTTCTACATCTTATGAATGCATGATGATGCTGAGCATTGACAGTGGATGCCAAGTATCAAAACCTCACTGAGTTAGTCTTTAGAACTTGAGTTCCTGGAGTGGGGCCAATTTTGTGTATTTTGTGTAAACCTGTATTATAGCTGAATTTGTTGCATTGTAATTTGGATTGATATATATGTAATGTATTGTATCACATCCAAACATAATATATGAGATAAGTTTAATGTGAATTCAAAGAGTAGAAGAGTGAAGTAAAAATTCTATAGTAGTATAAGGAGTAGTAAATATTTATCTATCATAAGAAGGTGATCATTACACTCAAAGGAATCTCATTCAACAAACCAAGTTACAGATCAAAGATCAGCCACTGTTTCATCCTAATAGGTGGATCAGTTAAATCCTTTCACAAGGTAGACTTAATAGTCTTTTGTAAATCTCTTTACTGAGTGCATACTTCATTTTATGTTTGTAAATCCTTTTGCAAGGTGGACCTAGCAGTCCTTATTGCTCCTAATAGGGTAGATCATCGGAAGTGATCATTGTAAGCCTTAACAGGCCAACTTTATATTGCAATACTAAAGCTTATGGGTATTATCCCCACCCTAGTTTTACTTTCTATTTGGAATCTTTCTAGTTAACCATGTTGTTTGTCAAAGTGTTATGAAAATTTTAATGCTTTTAGTTTCTTATGCATGGAATTAGATCAGAATTCACATGAAGAATTAATTGTTAAATAAAGATTAAGTTTTATTGGTTATTGATTGACCCCTTCCCTCTCAATAACTTAGCCTATCATTTATATTTCCAACACAAATATGATATCGTCAACAAAAATTCCAGCTAGTAAAATACCTCTACCACCTTCAGTCTTCAATTATAAATTGGTCTTGCAATCAGTTCTCTCAAAACCAATCTTCACAAGATAACTATGAAGTCTCTCATACAATTCTCTAGGTGCATTCTTTAAACCATATAAAGCTTTTTGTAGTCTACATACCATATTCCTATTGTTAGCATCAAAAAATCCTTTAGGTTGTTGAATTTAAACCTCTTCCTCTAATATACCATTCAGAAATGTAGATTTCACATCCATTTGGTAAACTTTGAAACCATTGTATGTAGAGTAAGCAAGAAAAGTTCTTACTCGTTCTAGTCTTGCAACAGGGGAAAATGTTTCTCCATAGTATATTCCTTCTTCTTAAGCATACCATTTTCAAACTATTCTTCCTTTATTTCTTATGACTCCACAATTTTCATCTAATATGTTTATGAACACTCACTTGGTACTAATAACGTTCTTGTTCTGTGGTCTAGGGACAAGTGACCAAGTCTTGTTCTTCTCAATTTTGTCAATCTCTTTTCTCATGGATTTTCTCCAGTCATCATTTTCCAATGCATTCTTAACTGATTTAGGTTCATGTATGCTTAGTAGACATGGATCATTTCTCAACTTGTTTCTTGTCATAGGTCTAGCCTATTTATCTCTAACAATTTGTGTAGTAGGGTGATGTCCCTTAACATACTTTGACAATCTTGGTTCTGTTCTATTTTCTTCAATAGGTCTTTCAACTTCAAAATCATTGTGTGCTTCTCTATCAAGTAGCTCAACATCTCTATCATGGGAACTAATCTCATTATTAGAATGTACCTTAGCTTCATTTTGCAACTCGGCTCCTAAATGCAGCTCAACATTAATTTTACATGACTTGATAGTCACTAAAACTTGTTGTTGTTGATTTGCAACTTGATTCTTAACATCATTGTCAATCATGTCATCATAGAAATACACAAAAGATTTTTAATCTTAATGTTCTTTTGCAGGTTTAGCATCATGTACTTATGTATATTCATCAAATTTCACATTTGCACTTTCCACAACTTTGTCAGTGTTAGTATTCAAAAACTTATAATCTTTACTCCTTATGTAATAGCCTAGGAATATACCTTCTTCACTTTTAGCATCAAATTTTCCATTCCTATTGTCCTTAAGAATATAGCACTTCCTTCCAAATACCTTAAAATATTTTACATTGGGTGAGTATCCATATGATAATTCAAAAGGTGTTGAATGAGTACCTTTCTTGACTTGTACATGGTTCAAGGTATAGATAGTTGTTCTTACAACTTTTTTCTAGTATTTCAAAGCAAGATTCTTCTCCATCATCAATGTTCTAGCACAATCTATCACATATATTTTTTTGCTTTCAAAAATCCCAATTTGTGGAGTGGTTCTAGGTGCAAAAGTTTGTCTTTTGATTCCTATACCATTACAAAATGTCTCAAATTCATTTGATGCAAAATCTCCACCTCTATAAAATCTCATAAATTCTGAGCTTTTGCCAATTTTTGTTTCCACTTTAGCCAAGTATCACTTAAACATTGGAAATGCATTAGGTTTTTGCTTCAAAAACATAACTATCATCATCCTAGAATAGTCAACAATAAATAGGATAATTTACTTGTCACCTTTATAGCTTTGCACATTGATTGGTCCACATAAATTAGTATGAACTAACTCAAGATTTCCTTTTGTAGTGTGAATCTTGCTTTAAAGAAATGATTTAGTCATCTTGCCTAATTGACATTGTTTACATATTAGATTATCTAGTTTCTTCGATTTCGGCAAACCTCTAACTCTCTTTATCTTACTAATATAGACCAAATTATCAAAATTATCATGACATAGTCTTTAATGCTATAGCCACACATCATCAAATTGTACAACTAGACAACTAGCATCATTCATGTTGAGATAGAATTTATATTACCTTTAGTCTGATCACTATTGCCCATTAGACCAAATTCAACCTTACAACCAACACTATTCAATTGTGATACACTTAGAAAATTGTAATTAGGTCCTTCCACATAATAAGCATTATCACAAATGATCTTATTTCTCAACTTAATTGATCCTTTTCCTTTGATAAGACATGATGCATTGTTCCAAAATCTAACACTATTTCCATCATAATGCACAAGGGAATTGAACTTACTTTTATCTCCAGTCATGTGATTGGAATGTCCAATGTCAATGATCCATTTTTCACTCTTATTCACATAAAATACAAGTGTAATTGTCTCATATTCATCAGATTCATCCTTCATTACAACATAGACAACTTCATCCTCATGATCATCATATTCTTCTTTGGATTCCTCCCTAGCAGTGTAGTAGGATTTCTTTCCTTTGTCCTTGTATTCTTTGTTGTTCTCATCTCTTTTGTTTCTAATTTTATCTCCACTTTTATTGTTCTTCTTCTCTAGATATCTAACAGCAATATGACCAACTTTTTTGCAATTGAAACATGTGATAGGCATCTTACCTTTGTATTTTCCCTTGCCTCTTAACTGTCAACTTAATTGATCCTTTTCCTTTGATAAGACATGATGCATCATTCCCAAATCTAACACTATTTCTACAATAATGCACAAGGGAATTGAACTTACTTTTATCTCCAATCATGTGATTGGAATGTACAGTGTCAATGATCCATTTGTCACTCTTATTTGCATAAAATACAATTGCAATCGTCTCATATTCATTAGATTCATCCTTCATTGCAACATAGACAATGTCATCCTCCTGATCATCATATTCTTCTTTGGATTCCTCTTCAGAAATGTAGTATAATTTCTTTCCTTTGTCCTTGTAGTCTTTGTTGTTCTCATCTCTTTTGTTTCTAATTTTTTCTCCACTTCTATTGTTCTTCTTCTTTAGACATCTAGTAGCAATATGACCAACTTTATTGCAATTGAAACATATGATAGGCATATTATCTTTGTATTCTCCTTTGCCTCTATGAAATATCCTAGCCAAAAATGCTTCAAGTTGATCAACATGTTCCTCATCTGTATCTCTGTCACTAAAAATATGTTTTCTTTTTTTCTTTTTCTTTTTCTTTTCATTAGGGTTTTCAATGAAATCTTAGCTTTAAAAGAATATTCAACATTCTTGTATTTGAAGTTATCATAATTAGAGAGTTCAAAGGTAGTAAGCCTAACTAAAAAACCATCATGAGTTAGATTAGTGCCAAGTATATATCTTAGATCTTGTATGGAAGAAACACTAATAACATAGATGGGAAAAAGTGTCATCAATACTTTTCTCAATACATTATCATCATCAATCTTATTGGTTGATCCTCTTATAACATTTACAACTTTTACTCTAAAGAAATATTAAACAATGTGCTCACCTTCTTCCATTCTCATGTCATCGAACTTACCTATAAGAATTTTAAATTTGTCTCTTAAAAAATTTGCATCTCATCCATAGATGGTCTGAAGACCATCCCACATCTTCTTTGCAATATCACAATTTTGAATAACTTAGGGAATATGTAATCCCCAACATTTCTTGATTGTTCTCTTTCTTCTTTTTCAAATCTTCAGTAGTAAGGGCTCCAATAGGGTCAACATGTTCAACAATAATAGTAGTTTGCACATGGTCACCAAGTTCTCCTAGGTGTAGCTTCATAAAACTTTTCCATTGAGGAAAGTTCTCCTTATTAAGCTTGGATACCTCTCTCTTAGGAATTTTGATGTTTGATTTGTAGTACCTTGAAACTATATCTCACAAGAAACCAATGCTATAATACCGATTGTTGGAATGATTTAGAATAACTGAGAGGGGGGCATGAATCAATTATCCAAGGTCCAAAACTCCCAATTAAACTTTTCAATGCTTAACAAAACTTATACATATATCTCCTTATCATATATCTTGCATGCATCCATCATAACATTCAAAACACAAACTTGTAGGTTACTATCCTAGGTCAAAATCACTTTGCATAAATGTAAACATGAAACATAACAGAATCATTCACACATATGACACAAGGATTATACATGGAAACCCAATTTGTCAAAAACCACTAGTAACATGCTACTAATTCTCTCTCTTCTGAAGTGATCCCCTATAAAAGTTCAACCATGTCAAAGGTTACAACACACACTTTTAAATGTGACTTGGTTAAAGGATTCCATTCACCCTATTAGTTGTGAGCCTTGTTAGACGACTTTAGGCCATTCTATTAGAATGCCACTAGGTTAAATAATTTTAAAATGACTATTATGTCAACCTTAATCTAAAGGATTTTATCGTAAACTAATAAAATAATTAGAGAGTAAATGTAAGGCTTGATTTGATAACAAATTAAAAATCACATACAGATTATAGATCACTGTTTCAATCCTCCATTATTCTTGGCTTCATTCACTTCAGTTGTAATAGCTTGTTCACCCTTCAACCATTCATCCCCTTAACCCTTCTTGATTTGCATGCCAATTGAAAAGTCTATACTTTGACCTCCATATGAAGCAATACCCTAGACTCCTTGTCTACCTTGGGTTTTTGTACATGCCAACCTAGCCAACTATCTCACCATTTGATTCATGCCTTATATCAACTTATAAAAAGAATTTAGATCTTTTTCTGCTTAATCATGATCATCCATTCTAGGATTAGGTCAGATTCATTGAATTTTCCCACTTTTCCATTTAACTCCCTCTAGAAACTTCCTTTTGAATTCTCCATGAATTCACCTCAAAATGGTTTAAATTGAATTATATCCCACCAGCTTGTCAAGCTTATCTTCCACATAGTTTACACAATCCAAGAAGTCAACCTTGTTAGCTTAGATTCATCGAATTCATGATCTAACTCATAATGCTAGCACTCAATATTAACTAACTTCTAATGCTTGGTACACAATTTGTTCCTCAACATCCACTAGCAATTCACTTGGCACATACTAAAATATACTAATGCTCAGCACCAACTAAACTTTTCCTGGCTTACACTATGTTCACTCAACATACATTGAATCTTCACTTTTCTTGGCTCCAACTGATTTTCTGCTTGACTTGCACTAAGTTTCCTCTGCACCTACTATGGACTCGGTCAAGCTTAGTAGACACAATTCTTCTTACTCGTTCTTCTAGACTTAATCAATGTATCCATCCTTTGTAGCCTTAATTAGATAATCAATACACTATATCATCACTATCTCAACTAATATTTGTACTCTTTTTATATACCATATCTCAACCTTTCCTATAGATTCTCATTTTATCACATTTGAAAATATCCTCTTCATTAATCAAACAAATGATAGTACTCAAATCAACTAAGCAGTTGTCTTACCAACAGGTAGTAGTTTTGACATTAGTGACAAAATAATGATTGAAACACATTCTCTTACTTGTATCAATCATTTTTTAACATACTTACCCATATAAGACAAAAAAAAATTACATAATCTTGAGAATGTTGGAGATAGCTAAAAGTGAACAATTGTCAATTAGGATGTTACAGATCAACTTTGTTGTGTACTATAATGAGAGCATACCCAAAGCAGGTAAACTGCAAAGATAGTGCATCTCTATCAAATAGTTGTCCTCCCTCTTCATGTTATTTTCACTTTTCCCAACTCATCTGGTCACTATCTCTAGATGGAATTGCCTTTATGTCTACTATAACCTGTTAGATCATAATATATGATTCCCCTTCTTGCTAGGTGTCTACTCTAATTGTATTCATCTCATTTAGACACTTATTCTATTTAGCATATGTTACTTCTCTAACCACTACAACTATTTTATTTATATTTGCCTCCAACTTATAAAAAATATAAAAAATATTAAAAATTGTTACTATGCCTATTTCACCATTGCTATATGCAATGATTCTTTCATTCTTCAAGATATTGTCAAAAGAATCTAACCATTCTTTCCATTCACTAAACTTATGTTCATCATCAATAATATTTTGGATGAAACAAAGTGTCCCCTTGGAAATGGTCTTCATTTTATTATCTATTAATTGAAACATACTAGAAGATAATGCTTTCAATTCTTTGACCCTATTTAACATTTTCCTTGTGGAAATGATGGTCGCCTTGGGAAATTTTCTTTTGAGTCAAAATTAGGATTAACAAGTCAAAAAATGGAATGTATGGCCCCCCCTTAGTAAATAGTGGAGAAAGAATGGATAATGCTTTAGAGTATTGATACTTAGCTCCCTACAAAGCACTGGAATTTTTGTGGAGATTTTGGGAAGCCTATTTGAGGACATTAATTTTATGAGAGAGCATACTCTCCATTCTTGTGACTTCTACTTCTTTCCCTACTTCCATATTTTTCACCTCTAATTGTTGATCCATACCCATATTCGATGCATCAACATCTATTTGGGTCTCTTTATCTTTTACCTTTGTAATAGGCCTAGTTATATTATTTCTTGTTTCAATAGATATGCTATAGGTTTGAATTATTTGTTATTTCAACATATTTATATTTCTCTTACCCATGAGTGAAATTGTGTTCATCATATTGTGTATCTGGTCACATGATGTAGTAGTGACATTCCAAAATATCACATTTCCTTGGGGAGAGTCTCTGACTTCCATCAATGTTGGCTTTTCAGATTCATGTGTCATGCTCCATATTGCCATTGTCTTTGTATCAATATTAAACCCAAACCCTTACAATTATTCAGCAATGTTAGTCTACTCAAATGAGATAGATATAGTTTGTCTCCTACCTGATTGAACATGAAAGATGAGCTTAGCTCTAATCTAGGGAAGAGCAATGTTCCACTTCTTTTGACCAGCTCTCTAGCATCCTCTATAGTGAGGGTCTCACTATTTTGATCATACTCTTGTAACTTTTGCACTACTTTTGAAACTATTTCATGTGGGATTCATTCATTCTTATTTACTTGCTTTATCAAGAAGTTATGCATAATATAATGAAATTATGTACTTCCCCTAAGAATAATTTGTAGGGCCTTCTCCCTTTCCATGTCTATTATTTCTAACAATTTCTTCTTTTTTTTACCACCTTGGGCCCATGAAGAACTTTCTAGTTTCTCCTCTTCATCATCAATCTCTATGATATCATCTTGCTCATGAGATTCAAGAGGTATTTTTTCTTTAATCTTTGGGGGTGCCTAAGACATTTTATTTCCAAAATTATTTAGGCATTTATTAAATATGTCTACATGCCTCTCCTCATGATAGAAACCTTTAAAGGAGGGATCCTTTTTCTTCATCTCCTCTTCAATCTTCATGATTTCTTTCAATTTTAGTGATCTATCTTTGCATTCCTTTGTCTTGAGGAAATTCATGATCACATCTTCTTCCCAATTTGGTTTTCTATTGGGCAAGTTAAATTTTCTCATCTATCTTCGGCCATGCCTAACCATATCATTGGGATCACACATCATAGTAGGGCTTGCAAGCAATAGGAATTCTCTCATGAATTCATCTAACTCTTTAGTTACATCCTTACCTATCAAAAAATTCCCTAATTTGACACTTATGAACAAAAAGGATCCTTTCTTGAGTGTAGGTCCCTGATATTCCTAGTTCATCATTATTAGTTGCCAAAAGAATTCTATAGTCCCCATTCACCAACCAAAATAAATTAGGGAGGAGAAAAGGAATATATAGGGTAGCAAATTTAAGCTTCCTCCTCTTCTTTCCAATATACCATGGAGCCTAAACTAAGACATAAGTCATTTTTTCACTAAGCGATTTATACAAATTTGGAAGGGAAAGGACCAATTTGTCTAGCTCATCGAATTCCACCCCTAGTTTAATATAGGCATCAAATATACATAGATATTGAGGAGCTATTCTATATTGTGGTCTAACATAATTCCCCTCCACTAAACGGAAAAGCTGATACTGGACTCCATCTTAGGCCTTTCCCAACAAAATTGAGTGTTATCTCTAACATATAAAATTGGATGCATAGGAGCATTAGCTTGCCCTAATATTCTTAGAGGGTTTGACATATAAACTTCTACAAGTGGAATTTTCATATGTTAATTAATACTAAGCACTGCATGTTCCAAACCCTCTAACCGGATGGAGTCAAAGATATTTTGGCATAAGCAGATTATCTCCCACTAGCCAACATAGGCCCTTACTAGAAACATTATGAAAGAGCCTATAACAGATTCATTGGTGTGCAAAGTATAATCATAATTAAAAGCATTCTCACCTAAAGCCCTTGACAAGATTAAGTAATGATTACTAAAATTATTAGAAAACACTCCTAATTTTGAGTTTACTTTTAATCCTAAATTTTGGTTGTTAAATTGATTAATTAAAAGATAGTTACCCTTATGAATTCGAAGATTTGAAGATATGATTTAATGAAAAATTTAAATAAAGAATGAAGGAATACAAATTAGAACTATAAATAAGAAAATAAAATAGACTATGGGCTCAACTTAATTGTTATTAACTACCCACATCATAGAAGTCTGTCAACTACTTGTAGTGTAATGTCCTCACTTTCCTCTCCCCTATTTGCTAAAAGGTCTTCTTTTGTATTCCCTTCTTGATATATATGGAGTAATCTAGTTTCCTCAAACTTATCTATAAGGTTTAGAACTATCTCAAGCTTAGAGTTCATAATCTAATTTTGAGTCTTCCTTTTCCGTAAAGAATTCAAAATAACTTTGGGATCCCCTTTGACAAATAATATCTTTATACCCAATTGTACACTCCAACTAAGCCCCTCCAATAGAGCTTCTAATTCCACTATATTGTTTTTTGTGATACCCAATGCTTTAGCTCTCTTAATAATTTAATTTCTAGAATATGAGCATATTATACAACCTATGCCTACTTTCCTTGGCTTTCCCCAAGATGCTCCATCAAATTTTAGTTTGGTCCATTCAATTGGTGTTGGTTCCCATCTACATTCTTCCCTTTATTTCTAATTTTTCTTATGGTAAACTAATGGATGGTTGGTTAGGCTCACCCAATTGATTTTCATTTCTTCATACCATTCAATATAAGTCCCTTTTCCTTTAATTGATTTTCTTAAATAATTATTCATAACTTATGTTATGCTTGCTTTTACTTTATTACAAAAAAAAGGATGTTGAGTTCTACAGCACAAAATATACACATATTCCTTTCTTTCTAGATTTCCCATATAAGAATGGATGGAGATATTTTCCATAATCTATTATATATTTTAAAATTAATATTATTGGGCCAACTAGTTAGATGACTCTCAAGATCCTAAAAAAGGGGAGAGATCCATTTTAACTTTTGATAGAGCCAATACCAACATTCCTTAGCATAGGGGCATTGATAAAGTAGATGTTCTATTGTTTCATCATTTTATTTACACAAACTACATATCGAATGGCCTTGGAACCCCATCTTCCTAAATCTATGCACTATTACAATTCTCTTTTGAGCTGCAACCCATAAGAATTTTCCTTCCTTTGACAAGCATACTAGATCCCAACATAGCTCAAGAGACATGTTAATAGTTTCTTGTCTTTCTAAATTGATTAAATTAGGTTGTATTCTTTCTTCACACTGTATAACCCATCCTTTGAAGCCCCCGAGATGAGTTTATCTTCTCTATTTTTATGATTGTCCTGTTGCTAAATAAGTATTTTCTCAAAAGTCTCCTTTTCTTTAGAAGTTAGTTCTATACCTTCTAAAGATTTCCATACCAAAATATCCTTCCCATTCACCCTTTTTAGTTTCTTATAATTAGCTACCTATTTACCCCTTACATTAACTAGAGTGTTTTGAATATTTAAAGGAATATTGAGACTATCTAAAGTAGGATATCCATCCCAAGAATCCTCCAAAAATAGTGCTTCTTCTCCTTTCCCTATATCCCAAGTAACATATTTACTGATCATTGAATCAAAATTTGTCATCAAATTCCAAGCATCAAATCCTTTTGGTGGATTCCTAATTCTAAGTAATGATGTTTGATTTGCCTCATAAAAATAGTTATTAGATAGAGTTTTGGCTAACTAACTATCTCTCTCTTTATACATTCGCTAGACTAGTTTACCCCCTAAGGCTTCGTTTTGGTAGTTGAAATTTTTGATACTTAAACCTCCTTACTCTTTTGGTCTAGATATATTATCCCATTTAATCAATGGAGCTTTCTTTTTGTCTTATGTTCCTTTCCAAAACAAATTTTTTATTTTTCCTTCTAGTTTTATGTTCATATTTTTTTGGTAATGGGAGACACAACATTTGATAAGTAGGTATAGCTAAAAGAATAGCTATGATTTTCATACTTCTACCACCCTTAGTTAACCATGTTTTTTTCCATCTTTCATTCTGCTTATCTATTCTATCTAAGATATTGTTCCAAACTTTCATTTTCCCTACCCCTTTTTCTAAGTGGATGCTTAGATACTGACACAAGAAGCACCCCTTCTGAACCCCATACTGTTGCTTATGAGATATTCCATTTTTGATGGTGTATTGAGGAAAATAATTCTAACTTCTATGCATTCAATCTTTTCCCTAATGCTTCTGTATATTCTTTTATGATTTGTTTCTAGTTTTGGGCCTCTTCTATTATACTTTCTCTTGGTAGTATTGTGTCTTTAGTAAATTGTTGTTGAATAATGTTTGGGATTTTTTTGCTACAATTATTCCTATGCTTTTTTCGTCTATATAACCTTTTTTAATTGTTCTGCCAATTGCTTCAGCCATGATTATGAATAAAAAGGGTGATATAGGGTCCCCTTGTCGTATCCCTGTAGAGATACTAAAAAATCCTTATGGAGTACCATTTATAAGGAGTGAAATTTTTGGTGTCGATATACACTTAAATATGATATTAATTCATTGGTGAGAAAACCCAAATGCTTCTAGTGTTTTACATAAAAATCTCCAATCCACCATATCATAAGATTTTTGTGTATCCAGTTTCATGAGCATACATGCATCTTTGTTCATAGAAGCTGAATGAATAGTTTCTTGTATAATCAAAATTCCATCTAAAATAGACCCACCAGGAACAATACTAATTTTTTCTTGTGAGATAAGTTTAGGTAGGATACTTTTAAGTTGTGAGCCTAAAGCTTTTGCTAGAATATTGTATATTGTATTACATAATACAATTGGTCTAAAATCTCTAAGTTCTTTAGAGTTTGTCTTTTTAGGTATAACAGTTAACAAACTATGATTTATCTCTATCATTAGTGATCCTACATTTCTTGATGCTTCTATTTCCTTACAAAGGTATTCCCCTAAGTTTTCCCAACATTTATGAAAGAAGAATGCTTGAAAACTATCTGATCCTAGTGATTTATTTGTGTTAAGATTGTAGAGGGTCATTTTAATTTCCTTAATAGTGAAGGGTTTATTGTGGAAATGATTATCCACTATTGTTACTAGTTTTGGAATTTCTTTTAGTATCTTGTCTTGCACTATCCGATTAGAAAAATAAAAGTTATTTAAGATATTAGTATAATAATCTACATGCATCTCTACTATATTAGTAGGACTTCTTCTATATTCCCTTATTTTTTATTTTAGTAATTTTATTTATTGATTGATTCTTAATAGTGTTGTTATGAATTTTTTTTTAAATTTCGGTTCACTTCTACTAACTATTTTTCCCTAGACTTTCATCTCCATAAAATCTCCTCTTTTGTCAAAATATTTTCATGTTTTGCTAACATTTATTTTTGTTTGTTAAATTTTGTGTTATCCATACCTTCTTCTATAACTTCTTCGTTTAGTTTCTTAAACTTGTCCTCATTATTTAATTTTTCTTTAAATATGTTATCAAAGTGGGTTTTATTCCATTTTAAGATCTTTTCTTTAAGCATTTTATGTTTGGAAACAAAGCTGTACATTTTTTTACTCTTGAAATTTATGTTGTTTCCACCATTGATTAATGTTTTGCATGAACTTATTATCTTAAAAAAACATTTTTCACATTTAAATGGCTTCATAGATGGTTTAACATGTTCTACTAGTTCTATTCTAACTAGGTAATGATCTAAACCTATGTATGGTAGAATCGATGACTAAAGTTCCAAATAAATATTACTTTGTTTTCCTTTGAAGAAGTTCGCCTATCTAGATTTTCTACTATGTGAAAAAATCCTTTTCTTCTGTTATTCCAAGTATAAATTCCATTACTAGTCGTTATGTCCAATAAACTATTTTTCCCAGCCCATTCTCTAAAATCTGACATTGCCTATGTTATCAACCGAGATCCCCCATACTTTTCTTTCCAGTTTCAGATTGCACTAAAGTCACCTCCAATAATAAATTCTTGTCTGTGATTGGTTTTCATTAAGAAACTAATCTCATGCCATAATTTTGTTGTTGTTTGGGTAGGTCCATAAACATTAATTAGGATTACTTGAAGATTATATATATAGCTTTTAATTCTACATCCCATCTAGTTTGTATTAGATGTAATCATTTTCAAGTATATTTTTTGTGGATTCAAAATGAAACCTATTCCACCTGATGCCTTGTTTGATTCAACTAGTGTAGTTTTCCAATTACCCCATTTCTTATCTAATCTACTTCCTTCATCTTTACTTGGTTTAGTCTCTTGAATTAATATTAATTCTGATTCAAATAAAGTTAGGTTACACTTTTTCAAGAATTTCTTGCTAGGGGAATTTAGGCCCCTAGCATTTTGTGGAGATGTGATATAGGTGATTATTTTTTAAAATATAAATTAGTAAAATATACTTTAAACTAAAATCACTTTGTAAAGTCCTATTTTTTTTTTAATGTTTATTTATTTTCTAATTTAATATTTTTTAATGTTAGGTTTTTAAATTTAGACAACTATATTATTATAATAAGTTGTTGAATATATATTTTTATAAAAAAGTGTGGAAGACAATTATACATTTTTAGAGCTAAGTTTTATTTGATGATAGAGTGTTTATCAATTTATTTTATTATTATGTAGAAAATAAAAAATGATTTTTATAAATCCAGGAATGTTGATGTATATTTTCAAAATATATTTTTTAATATTTAAAATTGCTATTAAATTAATCTAAAAATTATCCGTTACAACTACTTGTTACATGCTTACTAAAATGGAACAAACAAAAAAGTTGATATCAGGGAGATTAGGTCCTCAAATTGAATATGCTTTAGTGTAGTAGTCTTTTTATGGAAAGTGGAGGAATCAGCATTTAAGGATCAATTGAGGGATTTTTGCTAAGCATGTGCATATATTAGTCTTAAGCCTATATAATTTCCCCCATATATTATACAGGAAATAAAATATTGTGGAAAGAGAGGGAAAAGTGAATGGAAGCTCAGGTATGTGTGTTCTATGTTTAATTTTACCGAAAAAAAAATTTCTAAAATTTATAATCTAAGTGTTCACATTTTATAATTGTAGACTAAAATAAGCAAAAATACAATAAAAATGATACAAGAATTACACAAGAAAATTGCAATCTCTCAAAATGTTGACACCTCAGTACTAGAAAGAAGATATTATGTTAAATGTAAGAAAATTTAATAGCTCAAAGTTTTAAAAAGAATAGAAAAAAAATTTCACATAAGAAAGAACCTAGTACTAAAAAATGAAATATGATCTTTATTTGAAAAAAATGTTTTACCCACAATAAATATAGTGAAATTATGCACCTCTTACTACTACACACATATTAAAGAGCCCAAATTGACTATGGAAGAGGTTGAGACCACTCATATATATTATGAATGTAGTAGTAAAATAATAATCAGTATAGTTGTTTAGATGGCAAAGGCAATTTTAGTAGAATCAGAAGTGGGTGTGTGGAATAAAATGTATTTCTAATGTTACATATTTATCATTAGGCACTTGACATGAAGACAAGGATTAGAAAGAAAACAAGTAGTCTTCACATGAACCTTTCTTTCCATGTCACTTCCTATAGTTAATGCAAAATAAGGGAAAACTTTTTGCGAATAGGGTAGAAACAATTATGTCAAAGGAACTATAGGTGAGGATTTGATAGTGCATGATGTGATCCATGTTATGGGCATCTAGCTAGTCATATGAATTGAATGGATAGTCATTGACTAGAATTCAAGCTCACCCCTACCTAGCAAAATATTTCATATTAATTGTAATATATAAGACATGTTGTTAAAATACTATTATAGAAGTGTCATGTTTTTATAACAAAAAGTATGGGAGTCATGAAAAATGTTCAAAATTCATATAATCATTACAATTTCCATAAAATTGGGCATGTGCAGAATCATGGTGTGCCAAAAAGTGGCGATCTAAAAAATATGTAGTTTTGAAATATCTCAAACCATTTCAAAATATATTCCAACTTTTTTCCCACCCACCCTGATAGTAAATGAAAACAATTAATATCTTTATAAGGTCTACTATATCTTTTGATACCAAACCTATATGGTCAACTTTAAAAACATCCTAAAAATGTGCTTTTGGCCTATTTTTATGTGACGTTTACTTTAGACATGTAGCTGACGACTATTTTTTCACCAAAATTTGATGAAATGAAAAGGTATTTTAAGAATGTTCTTATCTTTTAAAAAATGTAAGGTTTGTCAAATTATGAGTTTAGTAAGTAATTATTACTTATTTTCTAATGGATTTACATATAAAGTGCTGACTCACACACTACTTGAAAAATAACTATAACTTTCAAATAACTAGTACAACATTTTTAAAATCCAAAAGATGCATCACATTCTATGTTTCTTCTACTATAAGGGGAAAAAAATGAAAAAATGAATTTTGCAGAGTTTTGAATTTGGGGTAACTGTACCAAGTTGTGGTGCCAAAAGAGGGGTATAAGTGGACACCTTTTTTCTGAAATTAGTAAGTTTTGAACTTCAACAAGAATTTGAAGATAGCTATGCTCAAAATTTTAAGATATAACAAAAACAAAAGTAGTAGTCCTTTGAATCTAGTTTCTAAATTATTAATTTTTTTTCAAAATGGTTTAGTTTTAGGTCCTCAAAAAAGGGGGCCACAAAAAGCAGTAATGTTTGTTCCAAAAAAATATAACATAGTACAAAGTGTGGCCCCCCTAAAATTTTAACTTTTTTTTGAAATTCCTTAATCGCTCTGGTCAAAAGTTACCTAACACTATGTAGTTTGTCCCAAATTTTTTGGGTAATTTTATAATGTGTATTTTTTTAATGAATTTTTTAATTAGACACATCCCAAAAATATGAAATATCTATGTGCTCCCTCTAGAAATGATTGACATCTAATCTAAAATCAAAACTTCTTTTTTTCAAAGTGTGTAGAATGGAGTTTAGTTTCTAAAAAACTAAGTATTTGCAAAATTCAATGAATGAGCTAAAATCTACAACCCAATTAGTACATGTTTATTTTTGACAAAAAATGGACATACATTTTAAAAATTTATAGATGAAAGGCTTGAAATATTTCAAATAAAAAATAAATTATATGGTTATATAGCTAATATAGAGACCTACAATGTCATGTAACCTAATTTTATCGATGTTCAACCATGAGGAAACTTGAAAGAGAGCACATAAGAAAAATCAATCATTTTTTATCTGTTTGCAGCAAAACACATCTCATACCAGTTTACAAACTCCAAACCTTTGGGTTCGATCCCCAAGGAAAAACCAAACCTTAGGCTTGGTAGAATGAAAAGCTTTAAATAGTGTGTGCACCCTATAGTGTGTGCGCTATCGCACACACGTGCTATTGAAAGCATTTTAAATTTAATTTTTAATAGCACATACGCACTTTATAATTTTTTTTTGAAAAGCACGTATGCGCTATAGTGAGTACACACTATAGCACGTATGCACTATTTAAAGCTTTTTAAATTTAATTCTTAATAGCACGTACGTGCTTTATAATTTTTTTTGAAAAGCATGTACGCGCTATGTCTTGGGATACCCAAGCCATAGTGTATGCATGCTATAGCACGTACACATTTTAGCATGTACGCACTTTTCAAAAAAAAAAAGGTGTCATCTTTTTGGCACCACAACCTAGTGCACTTACCCTTAGTTAAGGTGGTCAAATACTAGAGTTTTTTATTCCAAAAATACTAAATTCAAAAATTAATTATTAATTATTTATTTAGAATAAAAATACCCATAGATATGTGTCACATCCAACCATGAGTCTACTACTTATATCTAGAATATTATTTAAAAATATTATCATTTGATTTTGATTAAGGTGTTCAGACATACATCTACTTGTTATTTTTGTTCTGAAATTTTTGTAATATTGCATTAAAATTTAAAATTTTGACCAATCAATTTTTATTTTTTTGAGATAAGTCCTAGTAGTTTAGAAACTAGATTCAATTTTCTAGAGATTCTTTTCTCTCAACTTTTTGATATAAAGTTAATAACAAGTGGAAAATTGCACATCAAATTGACATAACCCTAATTTTTTGATTTTTTATTGCTACTTAAGAGCATAGTTTGGTTAACCATGATCCTATACATATCCAACTATCAGAATTTTTGATAATAAACAACAAGCTAGTTGATTTGCCCTTGGTAAGAGTTACAATTTTTAAAGAATAGTTGGAATTTCAAATTCAATTTGTTGCCTTACCATAACCATTTGATCTAGGTTGTAGAGTACCTTCTCCCATGATGCCTATGATTTGATAGATGTATTGGTCATTATGCACTTTTTAGCTAAATATTACACCTAAAAAAATGTTGGATTGTATAAGTTGACATGTTAAATTTTTAGAAAAGGTAAATATGACACTAAAATTTATTAATATATTCTCAAATTTTATTATATACAATATAATATCTAGTCAATAATATAAGTATGGGTGAATGCACAAAGTTTGGTTGCAATTTCACAAAAGTCAAATCCGCGGAATGAGACCTCTTAGAAACGAGTACCTGATTTTAAAAAATGGGCACCCATTTTCGGCTCGGGTGCCTGACCCTAAATTTAAAAAATGGGCACTTGTTATTTTTAAAAATCGGGTACCCATTTTTTATTTTCAAAAAATGGGCACCCGTTTCTAAAAAAATTAAAAATTTGAATTTTTAAGAAATGGGTACCTATTTTTTAAAAATAAAAAATGGGCACCCATTTCTTAAAAATTTAATTTTTTAAGTGTTTGGTAGATTTTACATGCCACTTTTAGATTTTCAAAACAGGTACCCATTTTTTGAAATTCAAATAACGGGTGCCCGTTTCTTACAACATGAGGCAGGATTTTTTTTTCTTGCCTTGATTTTTTGTTTGGGACAAGCTTGGTGAGACCAAGCCTATGCCTTGGCCTCTCAAGATTTGGCTAAGACATTGAACTGACAAATTCATGCCTTGGCATAATTTTTAGAGGGTCTTCTCGATCAAATTTTTTTACGAAATAAAAATTCATTAGAGCTTTCATTGTCCTGATTTCATAAATATAAATTTTATAGTGTTATGATTTTATTTACTATTTTTGTATTATTTTTTAATGAAAGGTGGTACCTAAATGTAAAATAACAATGTTCATTAAAACTTTAATAACTTTTTTATTTTATAATTTTTCTTAACTTAATTTATATGTCATCAATCTACATTCAATTCTTTTGAAGTTAAAAAAAAAGAAAATTTGAGAAAAGTGAAATTTTGATGAAATTATGGTGTCCGTACATGAGCGTGGTATGGTCCTAAAACAAACATTTTAAAAAAGTAGTTTTTGAAGATCCATATCAAAAAAATAATTCATCATATGGGTATACAAATAAATTACATATTCAGAAAGAAGATTCGAGGCACTACAATTTTTATTCTGAAGTTTTTTTTATATTTAATCTCTAAATGGCTCAAATTTTCGCATCAATTGATAAAATATTTCAAAAATAGGAAAAACACTTCCACTTTTTGGCCAAAAGTGAGACCCAACTTCTTGCACTGACCCATGTACACCGTGTGATGTATATTTACGAAAAATATATGTTATTTATATAATGTGTGTCTTTATTTTATATATTTTCATCTTATGTATCAAGTTATATTTATAAAAATTTAGAATATTTTTAACATAAAAATAAATTAAATTATGAAATTATAAACTTGCAGCTTTGATATTTTGGTATAAATTACTAATTTATAATTATTTATCCATACAAATTTAGAAACATTTAAACATATTGTGATATGAATATCAGGATTTAACTGTGTGATTTTTGAGTCAAACTTGATGACCCATATTTCATGAGTAGTGATTCAACATGAATCCATCTCTCATGAGAATAAATGGAACACTTAGCACTCATTGGATCTAGGTGATGCTCACAGGGGTGAAGCACCGAGACTTCTCGGGAGGTCACCCATCCCAGTACTACTCCAGTCTGAGCGCGCTTAACTATGGAGTTTCCTCCATAGTTAAACCCAAAGCTTGCAACCCCAAATGTTGTGCCTTATGAACCATTCATTAGAAAGCCCCTTAAGCTCATCAATTGATAAGTAGGAGATAATTTCCACAGGTAGTCAAATTGTGATATGAATATCAAGATTTAACTGTTTGATTTTTGAGTCAAACTCGATGACCCATATTTCATGAGTAGTGATTCAACATGAATCCATCTCTCATGAGAATAAATGGAACACTTAGCACTCATTGGATCTAGGTGATGCTCACAGGGGTGAAGCACCGGGACTTCCCGGGAGGTCACCCATCCCAGTACTACTCCAGCCTGAGCGCGCTTACCTATGGAGTTTCCTCCATACTTAAACCCAAAGCTTGCAACCCCATTTGCAAAACCTTCACCAAATGTTTTGCCTTATGAACCATTCATTAGAAAGCCCCTTAAGCTCATCAATTGATAAGTAGGAGATAATTTCCACAGCTAGTCAAATTGTGATATGAATATCAAGATTTAACTGTGTGATTTTTGAGTCAAACTCGATGACCCATATTTCATGAGTAGTGATTCAACATGAATCCATCTCTCATGAGAATAAATGGAACACTTAGCACTCATTGGATCTAGGTGATGCTCACAGGGGTGAAGCACCGGGACTTCCCGGGAGGTCACCCATCCTAGTACTACTCCAGCCTGAGCCCGCTTAACTACAGAGTTTCCTCCATAGTTAAACCCAAAGCTTGCAACCCCATTTGCAAAACCTTCACCAAATGTTGTGCCTTATGAACCATTCATTAGAAAGCCCCTTAAGCTCATCAATTGATAAGTAGGAGATAATTTCCACAGCTAGTCAAATTGTGATATGAATATCAGGATTTAACTGTGTGATTTTTGAGTCAAACTCGATGACTGGAAATTATTTCCTACTTATCAATTGATGAGCTTAAGGGGCTTTCTAATGAATGGTGCATAAGGCACAACATTTGGTGAAGGTTTTGCAAATGGGGTTGCAAGCTTTGGGTTTAACTATGGAGGAAACTCTGTAGTTAAGCGCGCTCAGGTTGGAGTAGTACTGGGATGGGTGACCTCCCGGGAAGTCCCGGTGCTTCACCCCTGTGAGCATCACCTAGATCCAATGAGTGCTAAGTGTTCCATTTATTCTCATGAGAGATGGATTCATGTTGAATCACTACTCATGAAATATGGGTCATCGATTTTGACTCAAAAATCACACAGTTAAATCCTGATATTCATATCACAATTTGACTAGCTGTGGAAATTATCTCCTACTTATCATTTAAACATATGTTTATAGATTTTCGTATATATACTAATTTATATCTATGTTTTAATTTTATATATATCATATGATATTGTATTACATAATATCATGTATTTGGAATCTTTTTCCAAATTGTAAGAATTTTCCTTAGGGAAAGATTCATCCAAGATCAAAGAACTCGAACACAATACATATTATAGACCAAAAAGGAGTATGATCAATATATTAGAGTATGTGCTTATGTATTGCTCTGTACTATATATGGGTTATCCTCCATTAAGCATGAGAGTAAGTATGATGATGTGAGGATAAGCCTACAATGGTGTATCATGAAAAATAATTTGGTAGACAACATGTGCTAAAATGGGAGTGCAAATAACTGGGTTGTCTACATGACAACTTAGTGAGTGATGCAAATTCTAGTGTTGTAGACACCATGTGTTGAATAAGAGTTGCGTAATTTTGTGTTGTCAACATGAAAACTCATGAGAGTACACAAAATCCTGAGTGTCTCACCTAAATAAATAATAAAATAATGCATTAACCTAAGTAAAACTTAAGTAAGTGTAAATAGTGAATAATTATTTACACCAACACCCCCCCTTAAGTGCAACTTAGGGGAATGCACTTAAGTTCACAAAAGCTAGGATAAAATGCATAAGGCGTCCTAGCTACTAAGCCATGTTAGGTACCCATGTACATAATGAAAATGAAATCTCTCATAAAGTGGAGAAAGAGGGAAAAGCTCATGGGAAAAACCCTCCCACAAAAAGAGAGATGAAAAGACAAAATGCATGAATGGATGGAGTAATCAAGATCCCCCCATTATGACATACATCAAGTATATACAAGAGTGAAGAATGAGAAGGACAAAACCCCGTAATAGGAAAAAGTCCCCCCCATGAAAGAGAAGAAGAAGGAGACAATGTAGCCCTCCCCCCACAATGTAGTGTGTCAATCAATGAGAAATGCTCCAAGGAAGAAGTTGATCCATGGCTGTTGAATGATGTTCCTCCCCTTTGGAACAAACAATGGCAAAGGTACTAGTGAGATTCTTCCCCTAGGTGTGGAAAGAATCTCGATGACCAAAGGTATCTCTAAAACTTGCTCAACTATCCTTGTGTCAATGTTGATGGTGGCTCATTCCAAAATTGCTAAGAAGAAGTGCAAGGATTGCTTTATAACCTATTTCAAAGAACCAATAGTCTCTTCAAATGATAGACCTCCTACAACTACTCTACATAAGGATCCACAATCACATTAGCTTGTAAAGACTAATCATGTAAAGAATGAACATGAGGGTCAGATTGAGCCCTTGCAACAACTATAGAAGGATTATCCTCATCAAAGAGAAGTGATATATCATCAAAGAAGTCTCCCAAATTGGCTATGTGTGACTCTATGAAAAAACTTGAAATTTATACCAAGAAGTCATCACCTAAGGCTGGAACTAAAAGAAAAAGTGTATCCTGCCATGCCAAAGTACATGAATCAGTCACTATGGCAATGGATGAATAATTCAGCTCAAAGAGAAGATAAATATCATCAAGGATGTCTCCCACATCTTCAATGTGAGACTCTACAAATATGTCTGCGATGTCCGGAAGGAAGTTATTGCATGAAGATAAAGTAGGAAGACATGGAGTGTCCTATTGCACTGAATCCAAAGCATCTTTGGCTAAAACAAGATTAGTAGGAGCAACATGAGCATTTGTAGGTGTGATCTGATCTAGAGAGGATACAGCTGCAACTAGAGATAAATGATCTTTGGGGAATGGAGGAATGTGTGAATCTCCATACGTCGATCAAAGATGGATTCAAATATTATATAAATATTTTGACATCAAGTCATCAAGTGAATCCATAACCTCCATATCCATATAGAGAAAGAGTGCACCAAATATCATATGGTAGTGCATTATACTAACTAATATATGGGATAACCAATTGACTCCATTCCTGATAGTTGTCTAGTGTAAAGATAATTAAATCTTCCTCTTCCATGATGGACTAATGTAACCCCCAAAGATGCAAAACAAATCAAAGAAGCCCGCCCCACCAATGAATGATTCGATGCTTGATAACTGCTTGCCAATTTAGAGCCTATTTCTGAAAGTAGTATTTCTATCCACCAAATCTTTAATCTGATTACATATTTTGAAAGTAGACAAAAAAAATGCACTTAAAAAATTAGGATTTGTGAGTTGCAGAAAAAATTAGGAACATAGATCTCAAACCACCTGCACCAATGTGTATATCATGAAATTCTACCCCCAAAACAAAACAAAAACTTACTCACATAAAGGAGTCCATATGAGGGAGATGTCACTATTTGAAAATCACTATTGTAATTATCTTTCCTGAATCGCTACCATCGCACCTCCAAAAATCAAATGGCTCTAGATTTTGCCTCAGATGTCTGATTTGGATTTTAAAAAAATCCGATTTGGGAGTTTTTTGACCTTCTAAATGTGATGCAAATATCTAATTTGCACTAGCAAGCTTCAATCTTCACTTGCAAAAAATCTCTCCTATAGGCCTAATGGCCAATTTTTCTAGAAAAAATTACTCAAATCTTTAAAAAATGTAGAGATGTAGATGAATAAAAATATAGCTCTAAAAATTAAATGTATAGGTTTAAAATGATCATAACAATTTCATAAATCGGCCCTTTAGGTTGCCAGTTTACAAAAAAAATATTGCTCACGATCAACTTTGGCCTAGGGCAGGCAACTTTATAGCTAATTTTCACCGAATCTACATTCCAAATGCAATGGTGAGGTTAGATCTAGCTCTAGACACTCCTAGTGACTATGATACTCTAGATTCAGGCCAAGGTGCTGAAGCAAGAAGATGGTCTTGAATGGCTATGTGAAGAGAAGTTCTCCAAGAGCTCTAATACCATATAAAAATTTGGTATAGCTCTAATACCATGTAAGAATTTGTCTTAGGACAAATTCACCCAAGATCAAAGAACTCGAACACAAGCACAATTGTAGACCAAAAGATTATGATCAATATATCATAGCGTGTCCTAATACATCACTATGTGATCAGATGATTGTAAACACTACGAGTGCTTGTATATAAAGGCCTCTAAGATGTATCTAGAATGCATAGAAGTCAGCAACATGATAAGTCATACAATCAAGCACATGTCCACCAGATATGGGTTATCGTCCATTAAGCACAGGAGTAAGTCTGATGCTGTGAGGATAAGCCTACAATGGTGTAGCATGCAAAATAATGTGGTAGAGAACATGTGCTAAAATGAGAGTACGAATAACTATGTTGTCTACATGACAACTCAAAAAATGATGCAAACTCTAGTGTTGTAGACACCATGTGCTGAATTAGAGTCGCATACTTCTGTGTCATCAACATGAAAACTCATGATAGTACACAAACTCCTAAGTGTCTCACCTAAATAAATAATAAAATAATGCAATATAATAAAATAATGCATTAACCTAAGTAAAACTTAAGTGTAAATAGTGAATATTATTTACACCAACTCAAATAATACATATAAAGTTCAAACTATTTTGAATGAATTTGATAATTTTACAAATATTATTAATTTATGTTTATATTTTAGCTTTAATTGCTTTCAAATATTTAATAATAAATATTTATTTTACTTATTTATAAGATTTTTAAATTTATTTAAAGTATTTTCATTAAGAAAAAAACTAAAAATCAATATTTTTCATTAGACGTAAAATAAAATGCATTATTAAAATGATTAAACTATTATAAAAAAAAAAAAATCATATGACAAGTAGTGGCAACTGTCAAATTCTAGGCCTACTCCCAATCATGACAAGATAATCCTTATAGATTGACCTTAAAAATAACTATGGAGACTTCATCTTACTTATTTTTTTAACATGTTGAATTTCTTCAAATGAAATTCATAAGAAAATAGAAAATTTATGCAATATATTACTTTTAACAATAATTTCATGACAAACAAGATCAAGTATTCATCTAATAAGATTAAGTATCACTTCATATTAGATTTTCTAATATTTCTAGATAGAAGGTTGATATTTGGGAGTAGGTAGATAAGAATTAAATATTATATAATAGAGAATATAGCATGAAAACATATATTCATTAATTTGTTTTGATAAATTTAGAGAGATGTCACATATATATGATTCATAGAATGATGAAAATTGTCAAATTGAACAATACCTACCATCTATAATAAGACACACATCTTTACCAATTAGTAGTAACTAAGAAAAGCCCCCCTAGAGAACACAAAAACATAAAAAAATAAACTTCATAAAAGTTTTTTTTTTGGAGCATTTAATGTTAAAACCTTATAACTAAAAGTTGGAAGGGTTACAAGATAGTATCAGATAGGACATGGTACAAATAAATTTGAAATAGGAGTGTACTTGGGAACTATGTGGAAGGAGATAGGATACCATATGGCTGTTTTACTAGTCTAAAAGTTAATGGGTCTTTGAACCAACATTAATATTACTAGATATTTCACAAGGAATAAGTAGTTCTTGAAGGTGCAAGTTGAGATTTTAGCTTTTCTAAAAGGAAAACTTTCATTTTCATCCTTTTGTGTGGAGAAGATATACTTGATACATTGTGAAGTGGACCATGGGTGATTGGAAAATCATTTATAGTTCTTAAGAAAAGGTCCTTTAATCTTGATATGACTAATTCTATGTTTGCATGTTCTTCTTTATTGACTAGGTTCCATGGCTTACAACTACACTACTTATACTGAAGCATATTTAGAAGAATAACAAGTACTTTTTGTTAGATTTTATCAATAGATTTCATGATACCTACTAAAAATGGAATAGTTTGGTAGAATCTTTGTTAGTACTCGTCAATACAAAAAATCTTCATCACTTTATAGATATTGTTTCCAAGATGAGGAAATGGGTCTGACCCATAGAATTTGGAGTTTTTCCATATATTTTTCTCTGTGTAATAAATCTTGGCATTAGGAAAAGAAGTCTTTTCAACTAAGAAAGAATCCAAGAACCCATAAAGTGGTAACCACAAAGAAGGTTCTAAGATAGAATAAAAAAAAATCCAAATCAATAAGTTGGTGAAATGAATAAGGGTATCAATCCTAATAAGAGTATAGAAAGAAACCTACACAAGGACAAGGTTCAAAATCAATAGAAATATTTGTTAGAATATTTAGAATACCTGAGAGGTGGTTGAATTAGTTATCCTCATGTCCAAATGTACCAATTTAACTTTCATTATCTAGTTCAAACAACTTAAACAATCACATTAAACAACTTTGTCCATATAGAAACTCGTCAACAACCTAATATTATGTTCAATACTGAACTCTATATTTAGTATATGTTGACCAACAGTAAAATAATAATAGTAAATAGAATTCATCACACATATATGACACTAGTATTTAATGTAAAACCCTAATTTGGGAAAAAAATCACCAAGTAACATGCTACCTGTTTTTTCTCTTCTAAAGTGAGCTTGGTTAAGAGAGAACCCTATTAAAGGAACTAGTAAATTTGGAAATATTTTTCAACGAGGGTTGGTCGATTCTTCGACTATTAATGGTTGAAATATTCCATTGTTGTAATTTTGTTGAAATTTTGATTAAAGCTAGGCCTATCTATTTATTAGCAGAAAACCCATAAAAAATGAGCTCGATCTTTGTCAGGAGGTGGCATTAGACCATGACTAGAAAATGTTGAAACTTTGATGATTAGGAGTGGTTATTGATGAGTTTTCCATGCCATTGATGATAGGCCTTGTAGGAATATCGACAAAATATCATCAAAATCCTATGAGATTTTGATGATGTTGCCATGTCATCGATGATAACTAACGTCCATAGATTGACTAATGGTCATTAAAACTTCAACAATAGCCTTGGTTTTTAATGAAAATAAAATCATGATAATCCTATTTTTTTGGTCATCCAAGGTAAGGCAATTTTTGTTCTATGGGGATTAAGTGTCCCTATTGATTTCTGAGTGGGAGAATACATTTTGTACTTTGATAGGTGACTTTTCCACCTGTTCAATTGACTATCATCTATTTGACAAAGTAAGGATGGTATTGGGGGTTTAGTATTAGATATTAGTTTAAGGGTATGCCAAAAGTAACATTCTTAGGCCTAAAGAGAGGCAAGGAATGAAAGGTCAAGGGTTGATCCAAGGACTAGTTAAATGAAAAGATGCTATGTGGGTTGTGTTGAGCTATCATTTTGCATGATATTGAATGATAGAAATCGTTTCAAACTCCTCTCTTAAAAAGATAATTGATGATAAACTCCAAGGCTCCACACGATCTTGCAACCTACTAAAATCTGCTCAATTGAAGATAAACGTACATGTTCATGAGGAGGCATTTTTTGGTTTGAAATTTTTTTAGATAAGATGTTTGATCTATTTGCTCTTTGACAAGTAACCACAAAAGAGATATATTTTTGGTTTTTTTTTTTTAATGATGAATGCAATTTGTCAATGCAGCTATATAAATTCTTATTTTAACCGAGTGTTAGAAAAGAAAATAAAAAAGATAGAGTGATAAGAGATTAAAGAAAATAACTTTAAAAAATAAATTCCTAACATAGATAAACCATGGTAACAAGACATATGGGAATTAAATCATCAAAAAGATCACATAGGAAGTCAATTAAATTACAAGCAATACTTCCTAAACTCCACTGATGCAATCGTTGATGGGAACTCAATCATAACTAAAAGATGTTTGACATTTCATCAAATCACAATGAAATGAAAATTGTGCTCATGCGAGATAAAATGCTATGCAAGAAAAATAACATATATTATTACATCAAAATAATAGTCTTGTGTACATATAACATCCATGTATTTATAAGAAATCACCTCCTCCCTTTGTGTTAGGAGTGAGACTTCTTAAAATGCAAACTCGTACTAAAAATTTATTAAAAAAATCTAATTATATACAAACTGACTCTCTAAATAGTGCTAAGTAAGTCTCCACCCTTTTTTATATTCACTAATTGGTGCACGAGCCTTTACATGACACAAAAGCAAAAGTAGAATGAGAAGATGATAAGAATGCAACTAGCAGATGATCTAGGAGTCTTTGAAAGTTCTAAAAATGGAAGCTCGGCCTTCTCTAGGAATTTCTTGGTTTTGAACTATCATCAAAATACATTTTTGGTGTATGGAATGCTCTAAATTAGGAATTAAGAGTTAACCATCAGCGCAATGCTACTTTTTCAAATCTATCTATGTACTTATGTGAAAAACACACTTGCACACCTTGGTGACAGGTTCCAAAAATAATTTTTTTTCTAAGTGTTAAAATGACATTTCCATCATCTAGGTTTTCTTCCCTTTTAGACCAAAAGGATGTATCTATATTTTCTCTTAAAACATCCCTATTATTTCTACCTCTAGAGTAGCCTCTGAAAAATTCAAAGCTCCATATATTTCCTTTAATGGTAGTTGATAATTACATACTTCAACCTCAGTAGCCACAAAATCATCAAGCTTTATATCCAACTCTAACAATACATCTTAAGTCATAAACACTTGTCTTATGTTTTCATCTAACTAAGCATCTTTGAATGTTCCTAAGAATTGTTGGACCAGTAATTGTGTCTCAATGAGCTTGGTCTTAGACTTGTCTTAAAAAATCTCAAACCAAGCAGTGTTATAGTACCTTTTCACTTCCAAAAATTTCTCTTGAGTCCCGTCTTTGATCCTCTAGACCTCTACATATAATCCTTCCATTACTTTATTTCCCACTAATATCTTCTCAATCCAATCATTGAGATTGTCTAGCTCCTTAGTAGTGTGTACCTCCATCAAGTGTATGAACCTTTAGCCCTTTATTGATGTCAATGCTTGTAGTTAACTATCTTAGGTATGTACTTCATCCATTAGCACAAAATATTGGTTCACTATAGAAAACAACTTGTCGACACTTGAATGGATGTGGTACAATACATTCAAATTACCATGTACTATTTGCACACCTTTCTCTTCAAAATTGTCCCGTGACTACTGACATACTTCCAAAAATGGGTCTAATTGAGTTTTTCCCATGCATTTTATCTCTAATGTTTTTGCAAGAGTGATCTCTAGATTATCAAGGTCAGTAGGGCCCAAAACTTCATGCAAATAGCCTCTTAATAGCTAGTTTTGTTTCCACAATGCTATAAATTTAGACTCATCTTGGTCCATGTGTCTAAACACTTCTTCCATCCCTATAGTGATCATCACTTTTTCATTGTCTACCATGGGTCTCCCCAACATTGCCTCCTTGATTTTTTAATCCTTAGGAGTCAAGTTTTTGGTTTCAGCATGTAGAGGAGGAATGGATATATGTGCAAGTAAGTCCTAATTTTGGTTCTTCATTATGAAGGCCAATGTTCACGCATCACTAGTAGGTGGTTCATGATTCTTGATTGCTTTCACTAATTTTCTCATTCCCTCCTCACCTATTAGGTCTACTTGCCTTTTTTGGTGAAACATGACTTCTCTCTTTAGCCATGTTAGTGTGGTACCCATGGGAGACATGTATTTAAATGAAGAGGTTGTTTCTATTGTAGGCTCCTTTCCCTTATCAATCCTTTGTAGAGCCTTTTCCCATTGAGAAAGATCTACCATTGGAGTCTATATATTTGGTTAGTCTATGGTTCAAGCCTCTATATCTTGAGGATTTTTTGAGGCACTTCAAGTATTTTCCCTTCCCCAGATACTTCATCAACATGTAGTTTTTGGGGTTCTGCTTCCTTAGTTGTTTGTTCTTCTTGTTTTGTAGCCCAAGGAAGTGGAGTCAGTGATCCCTTGTCCAAAAATGCCTAGAGGTCCTTGAGGTAGAGGTAGTAATTAATTATAGTCGTCTCCTTAGGATTCACTCATGGGAGTGTTACTTATTTTCTCTCCCACCATCTTGGTACCCATTGGCATAAAGTCAAAGTCAGAGAGGTTGAAGACATTAGTTTCTTGACCCTCCATCTTAGCTATCCATTTTTTCTACTAATCCTCTAATGTTGATACTTGGATAGGCTCCTTGAAGTAAATGGATGTGTCACTATTGAACTTCTTCTCCTCTCTTCCTTTGTTTCCCTAGCCAAGTAGGTTCTTTGGCTTAAGGGGACATATTCAATCTAGCCCCCTTCTTCTTCTTCTACCTTCATTTCTAGGATTATCTTGGGCACTTGTGTAGATGGAGTGTTCTTGTTCTTTAATCTTCTCCTTTGTGTTCCCACCAAACTTGATTCAATCTATTCCCTTTTGGGAGCCTAGGGAAAGGCTTCTTTCTCTTATGTAGCCACTAGTGGTACCCACTACTCTTTTTCATTTTCTTCCTCCACCTATTCTAGCTATGAAGGTGCTTGTGGCTCTTCTATGGGCTCTTGAGCTGTAGGCTCAGCTTGTTTAGGTTGGATCTATTCTTTTTGAGGCACTTGGGCCTAGTTTTTTTTCCTCATAGCCTTTAAAGATATTATTTTCCTCTTATTACTCCTATCAGCTTCAAACTACTTAACCACCCTCTCATGCTAATGTACCATTTCTAGCCTTACTATAGATTGATCAGAGAAGGTTTGCACTGTGACTTTTGAACCTTTACCTTTGATTGGCCTTGTAGTAGCCTATAAGGGTATAGTCTAAGGAACAAGATCCATTCCTTTGTCAATTTTACTATATGCCTAGCCCAATGATTTATATCTACATTCTCATCCCTCTCTATTTTGACATTCATTAATGGTCGGTCATAGATTTTATCCCTATTGTATAGTGGATCCATTACATCTTCATTATCCTTCTCCACAACCCTGAGGGGGATCTTCATCTTTAGCACTTTTTCTTATCTAAGTATAGATTCATTCTACAATAGTCCCTTATACAAAAATCATAGTCATCTACATCATTCATCTAATGATCTTCCAAAGCTTCTTAATGTAGAAACTCTTTCCCTACCAGGTGTTGTACCATTCCAATGTTGTCAAAGTATGGGTGAGGGGAGTTGTATTCTTCCAAGAAATATTGATCCTAGACTAAGAATCAAAGGTGACAATATTTTTCTTTTGTTTCACCTCGAAAGTGCCAATTGTGATGGGCCAAACCTATGTCTTCTTATGTTGTCTTCTCACTCTGTCGTATGTAGAAATGAGTTGGCATGCAATCTCTAGTAGAATGAGTCTATCATATGGGTATCTTGTGAGATTCTTTGCGTATAGTAGAGTAGCATCTACCCTAAGATAGGTGAGCATTTTTAACTGAATGTTGTAGGTGTTGATTTCTATGATCCTAGAAGTTTCTTCTACTCACATTATTTTTTTTTCATCACCTTTGATTTACCTTGTGATTGTGAAGATGAACCCATCATTTACCACCCTGTATCCCATACTTTGTAGTCAAATTTTCTTCTTCACCAATTATGGATATAACACATAGGGCTAAGCATTTGTATCTTGCATGATTCCCTTTTTGTAGAGGCCTGGGTAGTCTGTCATTCTAGCCACTAGTAGATACACCATGTATGATGTCATATAGAATCATAGATCGGCTTTGATGGCTACAATTTACTCATCCAAGCTGTAAATTAGGATGGCACCCCAATCAATTGGCATTTTTTCCCTTTTGATGGTTTCTATAAAGTGGACCATCTAGATTTGATGGTGTCCCTTTGTAGGAAGTGCCATAACTCTACTCAAAAGCACAATTGCATATCTGATGTCATCCTTCATATACTCCCTTGTCATGTCCACTTTACTAACTCTATGGGCTACTGGTGTTCTATCTATTAGTAAGGAGGATGGTACTATCTCATGTGCTTCTTTCAAATTATCCTTATACCATCATTCTAACCCATGATAGGAAACCAGTATATACTGATCTACTGTTAGGAGATGGAATACTTTCTCAATGTTCCTAGGTTGGAGGTCTAGGACTATCTCTCCCCTCACACTCTTAATGACCTTCTCTTTGGTCACATAGTGTTGTGCAAGAGTCATTATGAGTTCTTTAGATTGGACTAATGTTGGATGTGATATTGCATTAACAAGGCATGATCAGATGATTACCGACACCATTGCAGATATTTGTTTAAGTTTATACAAATTGTGAGGAATGTGTTCTAGTCTATATGCCCAAGTTTTTTGTCTCTAATCTCAGTAAGTCCATCTTGAAATCGAGATTTCCTTGGTGCCCCTTGGTACTTGAAGGTTACTAATTTTGGAGATATCTTCTCTACCATTGAAGATGATGATGATGCCATCTTATCTACACAAGACAAAGGAAACATTAATCAAAAAGCTCAAATTTCAATAATAATAAAAAAACTAATTGACTCCACAATATGTTAAAATCAATTAGAATGCAATCAAAAAAGTCAAGTCCCCCCAAAATGTGCTACTATGCACTTTAGCATGCTTAGTGCACCCTTAGATGTGTGCATGTGCATTGCTTTATGATGCAACACAAAGAAGGAGAATCCCCAAAAGGAGATGTCCAAACCGCCAGCATATAACCATACATTGGAAACACAACAACAAAAAATTAAGGGAAAGATCTAATACTAAATCACAACTCTTTATTCATTAAGTAACTAATTACATGCAATATGCCTAGCTATAAGGCCTTCCAGGTTAGGGTCAAATACAAACAAAAATTACAATATCAATTTTGATAATCTCACAAGATCCAACTTACAATCCCAACCCCAGCTATTCTAGATCCACAACTAGATAAGAACACCATGAAGAATCCATAATTTTACTCTCAGGTCAACCAAGCAATCCTCTGGTTCTCAAGCTGCAACTACTAGCTATTCAAAGTTCACATCTACCCTTCATCCTCTCCTCTAATTTAAATGATTACAATTCATGAAGACTCTAAAAGACCCCTAATTATACCCAACTAAGCCACAAGTTGGCCTAGTTCTTTACAAATTAAATTAAATCCCTTACATTAAATATACATTGAGCCACAAGTTAGCTTCAACACAATTAAATACCCATACATAAATTGAATGAAAAAAGTCATTTTACAGACAACTTGGCACTAATAGTAGCCAAGACCAAGTCAAGCATCTGAAAGACCAAGTTGAGCATCAACCAAACCATAAGCAGTGTCATGCTCCTAGAGCATGCCAAGCTCCCAGGGCATGTCGATCTCCATAGAGCAAGCCAAGCTCCATAGAGAATGACGAGCTCCATAGAACATGTTGAGCTCCATATAGCATATCGAGCTCCACAATGTATGTCGAGCTCCTCAGCCAAAGCTATGCCCAATAATGACCAAGCACCACAACTCCACACTAAAATCCCTCCAACATGTAGGATTGTCAGCCAGCCCAAGATGCTTTTGCATCACTTTAGCCTCTGAATGACCTTGTGTGTGCATGTGTGTAGCTATGTAGTGCTATTGGGGAAGACTTTGTTTTTAATTTTTTTTATGATCATAGAGGTGTGCGCATGCACACATTGAGGAGGTGTGCATGTGCCAACCTCTAATGCCTTAATAGTTATGTGCATTTGACTATCTTTTGTTGCTTGAGTTTGTAAGGCAAGGTGTGTAGATGTGCACCTTGTTGAGGTGGGCATTAACACACCTTCCTTAGCTACTTAGTTCTTTTAAGTTAGCTTTAGGTTTAGGTATTAGCTGAGGTTGAAAGGTGTGCACATGCGTACTTTAGGGAGGTGTACATGTGCCCACCTTCACAAGAGGATGTTGACCTTTTTAACTTGTTGATGGAAGATGGGGAGCAGAGGGACTAGGAATGGGGAGGTACATGCAAAGGAAGAGGTAAGAGAAAGGTGAAAAGCTTTAAGGGGCCAAGGGGTCTTCTATAGACCCTAGGCCTAGCGCACAAATGTAAGTTTAAAAAAACTTATCTTTTGTTCCAATCTCTATTCCTCAAACCTCTAGTTAGGTACTAGGGCTTGACCTAGACTCCTAGGGGAGTTTAAAAGTGACCTAGACTATGGACCAGGAGTCTAGTAGACAAAATAATTTCTAGGGGGTCCCCATTTCTAGGAGAAATGGGGTATGCATTGTGAGACCACAAAAAATAGCCCCAACAAAAGGGAAGAAACGACAAAGGCATTTCTTCATCTATAAGCATCCTTCCACCATTTTTCAAATGACAACTGAATTCTGAACACTTCAAGAAAGTTTCAAGTTCTTTGATTGTCAAAATTTTAGAATCTCAAATCTTCAAGCTCAATGTGTTCCTAGTGTTTTCATTTCCTTTGACATCTCAAGGTGTAGTCTATCATAAGCTTGTAGAAACTCAAAAACAAAATTTTACTCCATCGATTCATTCATTAGGAATCCTCGTAAAACTTATTTGTCAATCACTATCTAACTAGATGAGATAATCCATCCAAAGGGCTCTTGACAAGTTATCAATTTTGCATTTTGGTTCCTTAGTAATCTTCTTTGATTTTATTCACAGAGCTCACATGTTTCTACCTGATTCATCCATGAAGTGATTTGTATAGATCATGGATAGCCATTTTGGAGTACATATCCGCTTTGTCTAATTACCTTTTAGGGTCTTCTAGAATCTTTAAATTTAACACTATCTATAATTTTTTTTTTTTCTCTATACCTTAATCACGCTTAGACTGTGTGGCCAAGGCATTGGTGTCATTTTTGTTCATTTTGATAACTCGTGTGTTCCTCTTTTATTGAACTTTGCAAAACTCGCATGCCAAACAATGATCCTAGTAGTTCTTTGAGAAGACCCTTTGTCTGAACTAATAGGTTTGGATAATCCCTCTCTACTATCAACATAGATTAAAAAATCACCAAGATAGTCAATCATTGAATTTGTAAAGTGTTGAGAGTTTTAAACTCTCAAAATAACAACAATTTTGAACATTCTTAATTTTCAATCCTTAATTTTTAAATTTGCAAACTCTCAAAACTAAAAGTCCTTTACAACTACAAGTAACATCAATTTTTTAGTTGGTATAAGAAACATAACCATCTAAATTCTTTGACAAAGAAATGCCTATTCTCTAAAGTCGAAACCAAAGGGAGTGATCTATTGGATGCATCAAGAAAGATTCTTGATTGCACCTAACCCCTAGACTAACAAGAAAAGGTAGACACAACTTCAAAGCAAACACACAACTGAAAGAAAACACACAACTGGAAAGCAAACACACTTGCAATTTTTTATTTACTTAAAAAAGAAAAAAACATTGATATGTTTTTGGCTTTTAAATCTCGAAGTAACATTTCAAAAAATGGCCATTGATTAGAAATGGAACCAATTCCTCTTGTAGAGAACTTAGCCTAAAAGTATTTTCTCCCAAATTTCAACAAATTTGTAAAGGCCAATCCACAAGCATTGAAACTTAGTGTGACTGCCCACCTTTTCTTTTGCCTTGTCTTATAAGAGAACAAGGTCAAATATTCTAAAAGATTTGATTGTGGCCCTCTTGTCGAACCATTGTTTGATGATAGCCTGATGTTTTGATATGTGGTCTAAAGCTTCTCTCCTTTTCTCATCCAATTCCAAGAAATTCACTAATATGATTTGGACTTTGTTACCATCTTTAGCATATTCGCTCATGAATTTCAAACTTGGAATTTTGAGATTTAGTGTGAATATTGGCTCCTATCCATAGCTGAGTAGATATGGGGATGTGCTCCTATCCATAGCCGAGTAGATATGGGGATGTTCCCAAAGTGTTTTTGATCTTGACTCAGTCTATCCACAATGCATATTTTAGTTGAGTGTACAAAACTTTTGGGTTTTCCTTCAGCAAGCACTTTATCACTATGATCGAGTTCTTATTAGTGGACTCGACCACACCATTACTGA
Organism: Cupressus sempervirens; assembly: GCA_028749045.1. Taxonomy (NCBI): domain Eukaryota; kingdom Viridiplantae; phylum Streptophyta; class Pinopsida; order Cupressales; family Cupressaceae; genus Cupressus; species Cupressus sempervirens. Next base: position 866,317,189 of record CM053787.1, read on the forward strand.
GCAGATAGTAATTTGAGGAGAAATTTATTATAACCTGATTATCCAATGCCAACTAGATAAGGAATATTGACGCAAAAGATGATCCATTATCACCGATGAGGAAGTACGGTGTCCCAAAACTAGTAAAAATATGCTCTTCTAAGAAATCAATCAATACTTTGGCTATGCAATTTTTGAAAGTCTTAGCTTCTATCCGACATGTGCAATAGTTAGTAGTTGTGAAAATGAACATATGTCTTGATGATTGTGGGGTTATTGGACCAATAAAGTCTAGCCCCAACATAGAAAATGGGGTTACCTCAAATACTAGTTGTAGAGGCATAACTGAATGTCTCACTCAGTTGGCACTTGTTTGACAAACATGGAAAGAACGTACAAGTTCAAATGTATCTTTAAATATTGTACGAAAAGGAAACTGATCTCAAAATCATATGGGTTGTAGACTCTTCTGATCCATGTCCTATGCCATACTTATCCTGAAACTGTTTGAAAACCTTTTTTTCTTTTGTACGTCCCAAATACTTCAAATAAATTCCCTCATAGTTTCTATTATAAAGTTTTCTATCTTGAAGCATATAGGATTCACTTTTCATCTTGAGTCCTCTGCATTGGGAACTATTCATCTAGTTAGTGTATTGATTATGCAAAAGATAGTAGACAATATCTTGACACCGTACATCTATGATTATTCCTTGATCAATATCCACTTGAGACACTATGATCTTTTATTGATTGTCTGTGTTGATTTCATCATCAAATTTTATTTCATTATCATTATTGATTTCTTTATCAGCTATCATCTTTGTCTATCCTTGTCCTTGAACCAACTTCATTGCATAATAAAATTAATTAGAAATTTATTACAAACTACAATCTGTATTCCATACTTATAAATACAATTAATAAGATAAAGGCAAGTAAATGCCACTATGTGGCATTTGTTCTATCTAGATATCCACACATCCTTCTAGTAAAAAAATATCATACATTTATAATTATCAAATTTTGATTTTCCTCTAATTTGAACAATTTGTGAAAGATAGACTATTTAATATAAATGACTTGTACTACACAAAGATTCAATAGTTTATTAAGTTCTCGGTATCATTGCATGCATCATAGTTTTCACAATCAAATTAAAATAAAACATAATTATTAGCCGATGGGCTACCTTGTGCGAGGACGCTCGCCGGTTTTGAATGTTAGACGCCGGCTACTTGTGCTGGTAAATGCCATGTGGGCTGCCGGATTTTTAGCCGATAGGATAGGAAGACTTTAGACAAGCGGCTAAACACATTTAAGCATTTATTTTAGCCGATAAACATTGAGAATACGAAAGAAGGAGACTACGATTGGCACGTGGAGAAGAGACGGCCGGCCACACAATTGGCATGTGCAGACGGGACAGCCGGCCACGATATTGGAACGTGTCATTTGAACGGAGGTATCTTTCATTCAGATCCTCGTCCCATTTCCTATGCCTCTGCTTCATTTTCGTCACCGAATTAGAAGTATTAGAGCTTTGTTCGGTCGTGATCGACACAGGTAGTTCGATTTCCTTTAACCATTCGTAAAATTTTATTCTTTCTTATGCAACCTTATTAATTTAGGCTTGCGTTTGAATGCAGTATTCTATTAACAATCCAAAAGCAAATTTGAAAACTGCATTTTATTTGGCTCAGTTCTTTCGTTGTTTCTTCTACTTATATTTTGGCTACAATTATTTTGGCTTCAATATAAATTGGGTGAAGTACTGGTAATAATCTAAACTTGCTCATGAAGAGAAATCTGAGTAAGTCTAAATTACCTGATTCAGTAGCCATGTTGACAGATTAAGGGAAAAAACGCTTCTGTTTCTATGATCTTGGTAGTTCATTTCATCACAGTGATTAGATTGTTTTCATTTCATTAGAGTGATTAGATTTTCAGCGTATACTATGATCAGTACTTCTATTTTCAGATTCAATTTTGAAAGAGGTTTTTATTAACATTCTAGATAACATACGTTTCTAGATATTATTCATGACATTAGAGTGATTGTAGATTTTCGATTTATATTATGATTAGTATTTTTACTTTGGAATTCAACTGTGAGAGAGTTTATTTTATTTTATTAACATTCTAGATAATATTCTGTGATCTATCATCAGAATTGACACATAAACTCTACTGTCAGAGAAGACAAACAAAATTTCTAAACATCGTTCATTTCATCAGATTGATTGGATTTTGAGAGCATATTATGATTAGTATTTTTACTTCTGAATTCAACTGCGAAATATTTGTTGCATTAACATTCCTAGATAACAATGTAGGATCTATGATGAATTTTGGCACATAAACTCTATTAGGAGATTAGATTTCTTATTATACTGACGTTACATTTCAGAGCACACTAACCATCTATAATGAGAACGAAAGAACTATAAAGAACTATAGGAAACAATTATACTGCCTATTCCTTTCTTCCATTCCTGTTACAGTCCAACGTAGATTAATTCTTGCATACAAAATACTCAACCTAAAATCTAAATTAAGATTCTTCAATGTTCATTAAACTCAATAGATTTCTGTACATTAAGTCGGTTTACATGGGAACTGTGATTTTTTTGTGGGGGTTTGAATATCTAGATAATGTAAGTAAGGCTTAATTGTTGCAGTCCACTACCAAATTGATGTGAAAGCACTTGCTTGTTTTTCTTAAATAATTCATTGACCGTGTTATCTTTTAGAAGGATTCTCTCGAACGGGTATTGTTCATAATTATGAAAAGAACATCTTGTATATCCAGATCATTTTGCTGGTAGTATTTATTGCTTCTGCCTCATTCTAAAACTTTTAGATTCAGCTCTTACCCATGGCGCAACTACAGTATTCTCATGAATTCTTTCCAGTACACCTATTACTGAACATTGGATTTATTAGCTCTCTGAATAATTTGAAAGAACGCTATTTGTTTGATCAGAGAACCCTATAATTTTTAAAGGATTGCCTACAGTAATATATTAAACCTCAGAGACTATGTAATGTAACAGTAGCCTACCGTTTTTCATATTACCTTTTCATTCAATAGAAAAGAGAGATTAATAGGTTTTGGTAACCTGTACTTCACAAGATATAGACATAACAGCATTCTATTGAGCATGTAATTCAGGCTGTGTTTTATTCTAAATTAGGTATGAAAATTAAATATTATTTTAAGAATATTAATCGAGTAAGAATTTTATCAATGTTTTATAGATAAGTTTAATATATTTTTTGATCGGTATGAATAGGTTTAACGTATTAAATTATCATACTTTATTTACTTATCTTTGAATTATAAGATAATTATATATGAAACAATCGTTATATTGAACAGGAAACAATTGAGTACCAATGTACACAATGATTAAAAGGTTCTACTTTTACATTACTCTGATTTGAATTTCTAAGTACATTATCTTCCAATTATTATTACCTCCACATCTTTCGCCTGTTAAGTACAAACCTCTTGTTTTGTTGGCTGGGAATTTCTTAAGCCATCTTATCAAAAAGATATTTCTATTTTTATCCATAAAATTTAATACTTCTTCAATGTAAGTAATCTATTTGATTTGTGTTGTAGATTTCTACCTACAAGGGGTTCATATTTGGTGTTGTAATCCGTCCATTCTAAAATAAGGAGCTTTGGAACAAGGTATGGACATGGAAGTTTATAGATAGGTTTAATTTATTTTTTGATTGGTATTAATAGGTTTAATATATTAAATTATCATACTTCCTGTATGTTATTTTTTAAGTGGGTTGAAAATAGGCTACTACCATACATGTAGCATTGAACTCTCTAAGTAAACTATATAGCCTGGGCCTCTGAGTAAATGAGAATCGGATATCATAGGGGTGATTGCCTCGATAATAAAGTAGGTTTGAAAATTAAATGTTATTTTTAGAACATTAATAGAGTATCTTGTTTCAATGATGAAAATTTATCAAAGTTTTATAGATAGGTTTAACATATTTTTTGATGGGTATAAATAGGTTTAAAATATTACATTATCATACTTTATTTACTTATCTTTGAATTATAAGATAAATATATATGAAAAAAACCTATGTTAGTAATATAAATGTCTTACACTATTTTCTAATTTATATAGGCTTGATGGTGAATTATATATTAGATTAAACAAAATTAGGTTTTCTCTATTGATAGTGGATTAAATTACATATATAGTATTGGACTTGAAATTTACATGTCTATTTTTAATTTACCTAACATAAGATTGATATAATAATTAAATAACAATATACATAGTCTATAACAATTGGCTTCTTAATTCTTTATCTACTTATGATGAAAATCGAGCATAACATGTAGTTCCGAAATGCAAATGATGGAATCTTGCAATGAGAAGATTGAAATTGATTCTAAATGGATAGAAATCCAAAGAGAGAAAGCTCGCAAAGGAAAATAGGAATACTATGCATGCCATAAAGATGAAATAGTTAGTCATAGACGTGCAAAAGGCATAGATAGATAGAGACAAAAGGATTACAATCAATAGTACTATGCGTCACATAGAGAAGCCCGAAAACAAAAGGAGTCAGAAATCACAACACCAACAGATGGAAATGCTAACTTTATGAAAGCATTAAAAAGATTTCGTCACCGAATAGACTCCCTGGCAAACTTATGAATATGTACCACATGCAAAGAATGTTATCCAAGCATGCTTTTGCAGTCATCAAGCTCCAAACCATCTTGCAGGAGATGCTTCAATGAGAAAGTGGTACATCAATTCTCACCAATGAACAACATGGACCCAGGAGAGCAACCTTTGGTGTTGAAAAGACTAACCCAAGTTGAAGAGATGCTTATTGCCAGAATCAATCTAGTACTGCAAGTCAACCATAGTTTTGGGGGACAATATAAATACAGTGGACACACAAAAAACATTGCAAAAGTACTTCCATGAAGAATATACAAATTAGATATGCTCATTATTCGAAGAGTACATACACAAGGACATCATTATGATTGTTATGTGAGTAGAAGTCATGTCATAGATGCACTACAATACAAAGTCAAACATGACCCATATTATAGTGATGTCACCATAGATGTTGAATGCTTAGCGGAAATCCTAGAAATAAGAATAGATGTTTCAAGCATGCTTCATAGCATTGAAACAGAGGAAGAGATGGTGATACCAAATAACGAGATGGAAATTGATGGAGATCTGACTAAAAATAGTGTTCCATGCACATCATCATTCATGTCTAAATTGCCAAATAAATGTCACGAGCTAGAAATTATTAAGAAAACATTGGAATTGGAGGACAATATTGATGATGTCATCAACTGGCCTGAAATAGATCCTTCTCCAATAAATGAATGCAACACTGAGGGGTTGTTGGATATGGCCTTTCCTACCCTCTTCCCAATAGGTTTTGCACAACACATGCAACCATGACTACGAGAGGTACAATTCTATGAGTATGTATTGCACTTGATGAGGTTTCATGACAATAGGTTTGGAAGGCACCCTCGGTTCTGATATTTTATCTACAATCTTATGTTGCGACATTGTAGTCAAGCCCTTGTAGTAGTTTTCACAAAGAGAAACATTGAAGAGAAGATACCAATCACCATCAAAAGTCTTCACAATTATCTAGAAAACCTTCTAGACTCAAAACTTGCCAAGAAACTCATACATTTTGAATCTTCAATCAGAGGCACAAGACCATACTGGAAAAAGTATCAATTAGAATTAACAAACATGATCAATCAACTAGGAGCACCAACCTTATTTTTCACATTAAGTGCAATAGGCACAAAGTGGCCAGATCTACAATGTTTGTTTGCACATGACACACCTATCAAAATGTGGTCAAGAAAACAACATTTGGACAACATAATAAACAATCCCCACACCACATCATTGTACTTGCATCAGTGATTCACAATATTTTGTGAAGAGGTGATTGGAAAACTTCTTGGTGCAAAGGACTATTAGTATAGATATGAATGGCAACATAGAGGGATTGCACACATACATGGATTTATTTGGCTAAAAAAATGCATCGGATATGGAAAAAATTGATACAAAAACTGATGTAGAGGTTGAAAAAGCACACAATTTTTTTGACATGTATGTATGCACTTGGAACCCTCGAGATGCAGCTCATTGAAGCAATATAGTATTTTAGGCTCAACACAACTGAGATATTCACTACAGATCATGTACATGACTATGAAGAAATTATTAACCATGTCTAGAGACACAAAATGTAAAGAGGGAACATGTTTGTGAAAGAAGGGTAAAATAATAAAGTGTCAATACAAAGCTCCATGGAAAGAACAAGATGTATCCATTCTATCATATGATAGTGATGGCATTAAAAAATATGCACTTGCACGAAACGATGGTAGGATAAACATACACAACAAAGATATGTGAAAGATCTAGAGAGCAAATATAGATTGTCAACTGGTTAGGTCACGAGCCCTTGTTCTCAAGTACATCACCAAATATGCATCTAAAGCAAGGAAAGCATCTGATACTTGTACAAATATGCTAAGAAGAATATCAACACTACAATAAGAAGACATGCTAGCCCTCACTGCATACCAAAAGTTCATAATAGATATTGTTGCAGAGCATGATATAGGGGCACAAGAAACATGTTAGATGCTCCAAAAATTGCCACTTGTCGTATGTAGTTGTACTTTTGCATCCTTGAATGTTGGACGAAAAGTATTCCAATGGATCACAAAGGAAAAGGGTGAAAGTCAAGTGCAGTCTACCTACTTGCATACCTACATTGAACGACCCCTAGAGCTTGAAACACTAAAACTTCTTGAATCTGCAAGATCGTAGATCTATTTTGCCAATCGTAAACAAAGCAAGCCGAAAAAGAGATAGGTAAAAGCCATAGTCAATGTCTACCCAAAGTTCTACAACATCCCAGATGAGGAGTCAGAGTAATTTGAAATATTCTGCTGGAGTGAGCTACTCTTATATAAACATTTCCATCATATAGAGATCGAAATAAGGCTTACAAAGAATCAATTTATTACAAATTGGAAGAAAATAAATGCAATAGGATATTTTGTATGGCATGTTAATCACATCACCTAGAACGAACCAACCTTAGAAGAAGATGAAAGCAACAGTAACACCAACATGGACAACACAATAGAGCTAAATGAATGGCAACTATTTTTAAAAATGGGGCCGTCAAGTAGTGTCAGTGTAAGTGAACTTGACATGCTCAGTAGACGGGAGTTTGATCAAAACAATAGATGGGATTTGGTTATGATACTGAAACCTTTACATGTAATTGCAACACAATTCATAAATGAAAAGAAAAAAAACTGGCAAGAGGAAGGCATGTTGTCTAACTTTGACATCCCAAGCTATGCATTGTCAACAAAGCAAGAAATTACTTTTAAAATGATTACAAACCACAAGAATCGCTCAAGTGCCAAACCACTTCACATGATCATTGAAGGGATAGCTGGTACAGGAGAATCCTACTTAATTACCTATTTACAAAATGCACTCAAGAGTGAGACACTAGAACAAGGAAGCCAATTACTCACACTAGCTCCTACAGGAGTTGCTGCATTCAACATACATGCTTTGACAATACATTCAGTGTTGAAAATACCTATTAGAGAAATGCATCTATTGCAAGGGCAGGCTTTGATAACATTCCAAGAAGCATTAAGGGACATAAAATACATTCTTATTGATGAAATGAGTTTTATAGTGGAAAAACTACTATTAAAAATAGATAGTCGACTGTGGCAAGCATTCCCCTACAATGAACCCCTGTGCTTTAGAGGAATCTCCATAATCTTAGTTGGAGACCTTGTGCAATTTCCAACTGTGATGGACAAACCTATCTACACAACACACTAGCGCTAGGTTTCTATGGGAGCAGTTCACAACAATTGTCACTTTAGAAAAAATTTTTCAACAACAAGGTGAAAGCACAACCTAGACACAATTCTGTCAAATGTTAGAGAACATACAAAATGCAGAGCCAAGGCAAGAAAATTGGCAATTGTTGATGACCCAAAGAGACAAACAAGTAACGTCATCTAAAAGAGAAGAATTTGACTGCTCAATGCCCCTATTTTCCACCAATTCTTTGGTTAGTCTACACAACAAAAAAATGCTGAAATTATTGAACTACCCTATTGCAATAAGTATCACGATGAACACCAAGAACAAAATGGACAGTGCATTTGGTGATGAAAAACTTGAGAAACAAGTGCTACTTTGTAAAGGTCAACACATAATGCTCACAACAAACATATGGACACAAGCAGGTCTTGTAAATGGATCTCTTGGTGAGGTAGTTGATATTGTGTATAGTCCTGGTTCCAAACCACCTGATATTTCAATGTATGTTATTGCAAGGATCGATAATTATACTGGACCACCATGGAACAAAGATGACCCAAAGATTGTACCCATAAGTCATGTGTCACTGGGTAGTCGAAGGCAAATACCACTCACAATGACATGGGCTATAAACATACACAAATCTCAACGTCTAACATTACAAAAGGCAACAATTGGCATTGGGAAGACAGGAAGGCAGGGGTTAAAATTCACATCTATGTCCAAAGTTAGAACATTGAATGACCTTCGCATTCAACCAATGTTCTCCTATGAGAGATACTCCAAAATGCAAGACAACTTACAGACAATCTCAAGGAAAAAAGAGGAAGCTCGATTGCAACAATGGTCTATCTAACAAATCTAAGGTAGATTACTCAACACAATGATTTTCTCATGCCACTCAATGCTACATATATATACATTCTCCTCATATGTTTGCTAAGGTCCACAATACAACACAACAATTTTCTTAGGATATGAAATTTATCATGATTTGTGCAGGTCTTCCCGGCAACTGTTCCTAAACTTTTTTTTACTATGGGAATCTTTTCTGCAAGTCTCCACAACTTATAAAACAATGTTCCACTCTTTAAGACATGCTTCCATCATATTTTGCTTTAATTAATTTATCATTTTTGCACTATATCCTCTATATGTCATGCTAGAGCAAAAATCAATGTACTCAGAGTTTCTAAAATATGCAATCACATACATGTTCTCATTTTTTCAATATGGATATTTCAATACTTTCATGTTTATTACCTAACTAAAACTATAAAGCTCTTAATGAAATCTATCTCCCTTATTGCCCTACATTCCTTTCATTATTGAAATCTCTCTGATCTTGTAGATAGTTCTTGAGGTTATCATGATAGTTTTGTTGCATGTACCTTGTGAATTTGGTTATTTGTTTTTAATATTACTCTATGAGCTTGTAATATGAATGCTATGGCATCTCAACTCCTTTTGCTTTCATTATTGACAGTTTTTTGCTTGTCTTACATAGCAGAAATTGCATTTGGCTTTTCCAAGGCACAAATGAATGATCCTTTAAAAAAATGTTTATTTTAATTGTATTATAAAATGCAGTTGCTCCTTCATATTGTGAGTATGTATGATAAATGACATCGGCTACAACCTTGTACTAGCCGGTACAAGTGCTAGTTATACTATGATAATAGTGTTGGCATCTGTCCAATTATTTATTTTGAGAAGGTCAAACTGTATGACCTTTGAGCCATTAAAGAGATTCACAAATCGAAAATGAAAATCCTGACAATGAAAATGAAAAACAATGTCATTGCCTTTGCCTTTTTGTTTTGCGGTGCATTTCCATTCAATCCAATCCAATTTTTAGAGTGTAATAGTCGTATTCTTGTGAGAGTAGATTTAATCGAGATATATGGGATCAACACTGCAACTTCTTTTGATTTATTAGAGATATAATGGACCCCAGTGCAACTTCTTGCGAGATTTCATTGGAGATATGTTCGAGCGCCATTCACACTTCTTAGAACATTTAATTGAAGAGATGGGCACATTCTATACAAGATAATCCTCCTCGACGTCACGAAGGTTAAAAATTCATAGACTATCTGCATTCCGTCTCTTACGGAGCTTATACCAAGAAATTTGACGTACTTCCAAGCGATCGCTACAATGCATACGTCAAAACTAAATCTGTTCTTATTTGCTACTGCTCTCTTCCATCCAACTCTTTACCCCATTTTTATTCTGTCCTCCATTTGTTAATATTGATTTTTTTCATGATTGTGGTGCGCTTAGGCTATCGCCTAGTGCCATATCTAATTGAGGAGGTGTATATTTTTAGTCCCTCTCAAATAAGAGATTAGTGTGCAGTGATAAGAAAATTTGAAAGAGCAATAAAGTCATATTATTCGGGAAAAAGAACATTTTATGTAATATATTTTTTATTTAACTATTGTCGAGTTCTAATCAATCTATCAATATAGTTTGAAATGTATTGCTATACTTTTTTAATGTGGGAAAATGGTCATTATAAATTCCAAAGTAAAATTATATTGGAAACTAAAAACTAAAAAAATATTGATCAACAAACGAAAGTAATCTTTATTTATTTATTTTTTTAATTCAGAAATTTCCTTGTCTTTTAGTGTTTAATTATCATGTATAGTTTTTCTTTTATGTCTTGTTATTGTCAATGAATTCTTGTAGGTTTTCTTGATTTGTAAATTTATCATGTTATTAGAATCGTTTAATATTTTATTATTCCTCATTTTCATCAAAGATAAAAAAAAAATTAATAACAATATGCTATGCTCTTCTTTTGTAGCCTCTCATTAGGAGATGTGAATTTTTTTGTATGAATATAATTTAAAATGTGGTTCCTTGGCCATTTTATTATTTTCTAAGAATATCCATTGAATGACAAATAATGTCATGAAAATTTCATCATTTTTAGGGATTATATGGGATCCTTTTAAAGTGTGATTTATTTTTGAATACATTACAAAATATATCATTTTTTTGAGAGCCCTAGTCACCCTATATCCTCATGTCTTATTTGTTATGATTTGATTTGAATTGAGTCATGTTCATCAATTTACATCTTTATAGACAACCTCTATGTGTGTGTGTGTAAAATGATCTATTAACATTGATTATTGATCATCTCTGTATTTTATGTGTCATTTTTATCAATTAATATCCTCTCTATCTATTACTTTGCACATGGTGTAGAAGTGAAAAGTGTTTGTTGGTGTAAATTAGTACTTCACTATTTACACTTACTTAAGTTTACTTAGGTTAATGCATTAGTTAATTACTTTGCATTATTTTTATTATTTTTATTATGAAACACTTAGGATTTTGTGCCACCTTGTGATTTGTTATGTTGACAACATAAGAGTCTACACCTTTATTTGAGCACATGGTGTCCACAACACTGTTTTGTGTGTCCCACCCTTGTAGGCTTATCCTCTTATCACCGCATTTACTTCCGTGCTTAATGAAGGATAATCCATAACTTGTGGACATGTGCTTGGTTGTTTGACACTTCATGGTGCTAACTTCTATGCACTCTAGAAGTTCTCCTGTAGCCTCTATAATCAGGCACTCCTAGTGTATTATAATCACATTCTGAACAGAGCAATGTATTCGGACATACTCTAATTAATTGATCATATCCTTCTTTGGTCTACTGTGTGCTTGTGTTTGAGTTCTTGGTTCTTGGGTGAATTTTTCCCATAAGCAAATTCTTACATGGTATCAGAGCTTGGAGTCTTTCTCTTCACAAGTCATTCGAGACCTCTTGCTTCATCACCTCAGCCTGGATCCGGAGTGCTACAGAAACTCAGAGTGTCCAACATCAAATCTGACCTCTCCATTGCGTCTGGAACGCTGAACAAGTGAAAATCGACTATAAGCACGCCTACCTTGGCCCATAATTGATCGTGAGGCAAAAATTTTTTGCAAACCGGCACCCGAAGGTACCGATTTGCAGTATGGGTATGATCATCTTTTGCAGATTTAATTGATTTTCTGATCTGCATTTATTTTCTCTGTACTTTCCATTTTTTTCTCGTCAGTATTTTCGAAAATCTTTTTTTCCCTATGGGCACACAGCAAAGAAATTTTTTTTAGCAGACCGGGCTATCAACCCCCGGATCTACCACTTGGAAGGTATTATTACATTACAGGTACCTTCTATTATTTGCCGGGTATAATTCCATTATCCCGTGGCCGTACCACATTCAATTTCGCTGCAGAAGGATATTCTTTTACGGGCCAGGCGGTTTACCAAACCCATTGGCAACAGCTTTTGGCACAATCCACGACCCCCGGCACCCGTAGACACATTTTCGGCGATGACTTTTCAAAACTCTCTCCCACTGCATCCTGTTCTCCGGCTGCAATCTACAAACCCGACATCATTTTCGGAGTCTGCAGACAGTTCCGGGGTCAAGGTTTCCGTGCGAGCTTTTTGTTTTCCGGCGGCAACAGGTTCTCCATCCCCCACAACAGGTTCTCTTGCGTCATTGGTCGCTGTTTCTTTTCCGGCAACACGCATCTTGTTCTTTCTGGCTACGAAGGAAAGTCCCGCCCGCACGTAGAGATTTTTTGGGCGCGATTTACCATTTTTTGACAGCGCATGCACTGATTCCGATGTCGTACTGTGTTGGTTTTCCCACCCACCCGCGCGTTTTTCTCGGCTTCGACACTCGTTTTGCCTTGTCTGCGCCACGTGGAAAGATCCTTGCCACACAGACCACGACTACCACGTCAACCGTGGAACACAGTTGACTTGCCACGGGACACAACCGTACAGTACGGACAGTTGACTCAACAGCTATGTCAGCACATGGTGTTCTTTCTTTGCTGACATCATCACTTTATGGTGTTAAATTTGACACCCGTCTGAACGTCATTTATGGGCATTTTATAACTATGATGATGGTTGTTTGACTGTCAAATTTAACTTCCCAGTTTCTCCTCCAGACCCCTCTCCATATTGCTTTTCAATTTGGCAGCCTGTCTTCACGAGGTCATAACTCGGGCATCCGACCTCCGATTCAGGTGCAATTTTTTTTGAAATCAGGTAGAATTTCCTGAATTTTCCATAGGTGGTGTTGTTTTCTAGTTTTGGTTCATAGATTTTGCAGAATTTGCATTTTTTGGCGACTGTACCTGCATAATCCTGCCTTTTGCAAGTTCATAAGCTTCGTACGGGCACCTCAGGTCACTTTTTTAGGTTCTATTTTTTTTGAAAGTGCATGTTTTTTCATCTACTTTTCAGATCTGAAGTCAGATTCTAGGGTTGTGTGGACAAATTTCTCACTTTCAAAATTAGGCCTTCTTTGGCATTGTACGCTTTCATTCTTTTTTAGAACTGTTGTAAAACTAAGCTACAGTGCTTAAGTGACAGATTTCAGCCTCATAAGGCAGTTGTAAAAGCCAAATGAAAAAGTCCACTTTTGTCATTTTTGACAAGTGGCTCCTTGTAACGCACTACTTATAAAGTGCCAACAACATCTCTTTTGGGGGGGTCTTTTGATTGAGTGAACAGGGGGTGTGTACAGTGTTCTTGTGTCTCTATTTTGTGCTCTTCATTTCTGAATCATGGTTTTTAAATGTCCTCCTCTAACTTAACGCAACTATTCTACTTGGAAAGATATTGCATGGAGTAGATTAATGGAAAAAGGATATAGTTTATATGTTGATGGTACAATCACTAAACCTACTGATGCTAAAGAACTCATTACTTGGCAGCTTCAAGACCGACAAGCTTTAAGTGTTATCAGGAATTGTGTCCATAGCAATCTTCTCTTCCACATTAAAAATTGTTCAGAATCTAAGGAAGCTTGGGATAAACTTGAGCAGTTGTATGGTAAAGTGGATGAAGAAAAGGGATTTCAGATTGAGGATGATCTACTTCTCTTAGATCCTAAGAATTATGACATAATTCGGGATTATATCATCAAAGTTAATGAGTATAGGGCACTTCTAAAAGATTGTGGAAATCCCATGAAGGATGAAAGGTTGATACATCACATCCTGAAAAAGCTACCTCAAGAGTATGCCAACTTTGTTTTGAGTTTTAATACTCACAAGTTAACCATGGGATCTGCTTACCAGAAGCCTTCCTTTGATGGATTTGCAGACATGTTGATTGTTGAACAATCTCACTTGGTGGATTGTGGTCTTCTCAAGTCATCTAAGACCAAAGCCTTAGTAGCTCGTGATGATCAAAAATCTAGTCAAGGGGGAAAAAGAAACAACAAAAAGAAGCAGTGGCAGCAAAAACCACAATCTGAGACACAACATGATTCCTCTCAACAAGGCGGTTCTTCTTCACATAAGAAGGGAAGTAATGACAAGAAGGACAAACTCTTTTGTGCATACTGTAAAAAACCAAATCATTATGAGCATCATTGCAAAACAAAAAGAATTGATGAGTTAGAAAATCTACTCAAGAAGAACAGAATTCAAGTGCCAGGTACTTCCAAGGATTCTACTCCTAACTCTTCAAAGGGTAAAGGTCAAGCACTTATGGCAAACACAACTTCTTCTTTGGAATGGATACTTGACTCAAGTGCCTCTTACCACATGGGTTCTTCAAAGCAAGATTTTTCTTCATTGAAGCAGTCACAGGTACCACACATCTTCGTGGGAGATGATGCAAAAATGGAAGTTGAAGGGAAAGGACATGTTCAAATGGAAGATGGGGAGTTCAAAGATGTTCTCTATGTTCCAAATCTAAGTTTCAATCTACTATCAATTTACCAAATCACTCACCTTGGAGATGGTCATAAGGTTGAGTTCCTTCCCGATTCAGTGATGGTGCGAAGTCTAAAAGATGATTCATTGGTAGCAGTTGGGAAAGTCAATGATGACAGGAGGCTTTATTCCTTCTCCCATTTTGTACCTAAGATTTCTTCTCAAGCCTTGTTAACTCACTCTAATTCAAACAACAACTTATGGCGTGAGCGGTTTGGTCACCTTGACTTCCACTCCCTTCAGCAACTTTGCTCAAAACACATGGTTAAAGGTCTACCCAACATCAACTTTTCAAAGGGGGAGTGTTCATCTTGTTTAGTAGATACGCATCTCAAGGAGAAGTATGATAAAGGGAAGTCTTCTCGAGCTCCAGTTGTTCTTCAGCTAGTTCACATGGTATTAGCAGGACCCTTTGTAGTGACTTCAGTCAGCCAAGGCCGCTACATACTTGCATTTGTTGATGACTTTTCAAGATTCACTTGGGTCTTCTTCCTTCATCATAAAAATGAAGTAGTTCATAAGCTTCAAGACTTCAAGACTCATGTTGAACACAAGTCAAGGAAAGCCATCAAAGTATTACGAGTGGACAATGAGAATAGATATGTTGACAGGAGACTTAAGAACTTTTGTAAAATTGAGGGAATTGATCTTCAGAACTCACCAGCATTTAGTCCGCACAAGACAGATGTTGCAGCTATGAGGATTAGGACTCTCAAGACCATGGCAAGTTGCATGATAAAGGCCAAGTCTCTTGATCCTACACTTGAAGTTGAAGCCATTAGTAGTGCAACTCACATACTTAACAAATCTCCTCATCCAGCCTTAGATGGAAAGACTCCTTTTGAGGTTTGGTGCAGCAAAAAACTAGTTGTGAGTCACCTTAAAGTCTTCGGTTGTCTAGCATGGGCAAACCTTTCTTCCAGGAGCTGCAAGGCACAGACACCTAGGCCTTGTACCTTTATTGGTTATGAAGACAGTGTGAAGGCTTACAGACTTCTTGATCCAGAGACACATGAGATTTTTGTGGAGAAGGATGTTCACTTTGAGGAAAGTTCTCTGAGCTTGTCCTCCACTCCTCTCTGCACTTCATACACAGTGGAAACTGATAGTGACACCAGCGATAGTTCTTCAATAGGTTTAGATATGTGGGGTTCTGTCGACAGTTGCAGTGAGAGGTCACATCAGTCTAGTCCACGTGCTTATATTGCCACAGTGAAAGGTCCAACTCAGCATGGTACATCTCGTCTTCCAGCTCCTGCTTCATTTGACTTGGGAGACAGACTTGAGGACACACATCTTCTCATTGATGATGATACTTCTATAGTTGTTGTGAGGGCTCACTCTGACCCTCATGTCCATTCTCTACATGATCAATCTTCACAGGTTGGTGTGATTGTGGATCCTTATGAATAGCAATTAGTGGAGGTCTCTTTGTCAATAGAGGAGACAGATCGTTTAGTGGAATAGGTTCAACAGATATCCTTGACAGATCTGCATTCATTCTTTTCAGCACAGCTAGATAGGGTGAACTTTAGCATCAGTACAGGGATACTTGAGTAGGTTTCAGGGCCACCATACATCTTCAGGACTATACTTTGGGAATTGTTTCTTCCTAAGGGGAGGAACACCATTCTGCATTCCTAGACCTGCTTCTTCATCAGAGGAGCCTTCACCTATTGGCCTTCTTCTTTTGGGTGGGGGAGCCTCTTCTGTCTCTCTTCCTTCTTTCATTTTCTTTTGTATATATTGGATGTATGTCGTAATGGGGGGGTCTTGATTACTCCATCCATCGATGCATCCATCTTTATCTCTCTTTTTGGGGGAGGGTTTTTCCCATGAGATTTTCCCTCTTTCCCCACTTTATGGGAGATTTGCATTGCATTTTCATTATGTACATGGGTACCTAACATGGCCTAGTAGTCGGGACCCATTCTGCATCTTCATCCTAGCTCGTAAGCTTAAGCGCATTCCCCTAACTTGCACTTAAGGGGGGGTGTTGGTGTAAATTAGTACTTCACTATTTACACTTACTTAAGTTTACTTAGGTTAATGCATTAGTTAATTACTTTGCATTATTTTTATTATTTTTATTATGAAACACTTAGGATTTTGTGCCACCTTGTGATTTGTCATGTTGACAACACAGGAGTCTGCACCTTTATTTGAGCACATGGTGTCTACAACACTGTTTTCTGTGTCCCACCCTTGTAGGCTTATCGTCTCATCACTGCACTTACTTCCGTTCTTAATGAAGGATAATCCATAACTTGTGGACATGTGCTTGGTTGTTTGACACTTCATGGTGCTAACTTCTATGCACTCTAGAAGTTCTCCTGTAGCCTTTATAATCAGGCACTCCTAGTGTATTATAATCACATTTTGAACAAAGCAATGTATTTGGACATACTCTGATTAATTGATCATATCCTTCTTTGGTCTACTGTGTGCTTGTGTTTGAGTTCTTGGTTCTTGGGTGAATTTTGCCCTTAATCAAATTCTTACAGTGTTGCATATGAAAGTAAACCAACAATACTAACCATTAATCATAAACATGCACATAGAGAACTCATAACAGCATTATTTGTTAACTAGGGAAACCTTGGTCAAGGGAAAACCCTAGTGGGGAATCTTATACCCATCAGATGATTCACTAAACAATAAGATCTTGTTAAGGATATTGACCATGTTAGGAGTCTATGAAATACATATTGTTAGAGGACTAAGCCTTGCTAGAAGCCTCAATCCCATTAGGAGTTGCTTGAACCCTGTTAAGAGTTGGTAGATCAAATACAATGTATGCAAGAAGAGCCCACTTCCCTTACATGCAATTATACAATTCAGTTCTTCACAAGAATAGATATACACACAATACTTTCTCTCTATTGTATTTCACAATTGTGCTAATCATACATCAGATGTAGTTCACATATCATCTCATTGACTTCACATCAATCACAAATATTGCATAGATCATACATACGTTGCACACTTATCTTTGCAAGATAGGATCTTTACTTATACCTCACATGCTTAGTCAGCCTACATGCTTTCACATGCTTGAAATAATATAAAATAACTTATGGAATAATATCCACACATTCAACTCATCATGACTTAGTAATTATTTTGTCATCAAGATATTTCCTCAAGTCTACAATCCAATTCTCTGCTACACTATGTTTTGCTCTGTTAAATACCCATACCGACATTTCAATCATAACTTGTGTCATACTATCTATACACACCTAGGCATTGGTACAAGTCATCATGTAACTATCATAGAGCTTTCCTCAAGTACACATAAGATAACTCTTAATGAGTCATCCATACACATCACAACTTCTCTCTTTTTTGCTGCAAACTATCTAACACTTAGACTATTTTCTATCTCTAAATGCATAAATGAAATGTTGAATATATGTTGCCATAAATGACAACTCTCAGAACAACTATTTGACCATATTACCAATAGATTCTATCACTATTGAGAATTTCTATATTAGCTATAGATTTGTAATTGGGGTTGTAACTTATCTTCATTCCAATTATTACCAAATTGGAATTAGACATGACAATATATATAAGAAAGTTATTCAAATCCATGAATGTTATGTTGTGATTTTTTGGTGATGCAGTTAACCTTCATGAATGTACTATCTAACTCATAAATTTGATGACATCTATCTATAACTTATTTTCTTGTTGTGTATCAGATTATTGAATTTTATTAATGAATATTCAAAATTTGATGGCATCTACTTGATTTATAAATTTAATGACATCTAAGTTACCAAACTTTTCTAATGGGTAATGGGTGAAAGCCTAGATTATTTAATACTATTTAGTTTTTATTATGTGTCAATCTCACATAGAATCAAATTCAAGATCTCCAAGATGAAAATCACACATTTAACCATTCCATTATAGGCTCTTACCTCATGCATAGATAAGTTAAAAATTTAAGATCAAACTAGAAAAAAATATTGCACATTTTACAATTTGTCTTAAGAGGTCATCTAAATGGTAAATAAATGTTTTAGCAAGTGATGCTTGGTGAAGCCTGATATTTATGCATAAATAAAGTAATGTCTTACATTTTTTTGATATGAGCACTAAAGAAAGGAATTATTTTTCTATAGTAGAGTATCAAGCCTCGTAGTCAACCGGGATCAACTTTATTCTTCTACATTATCAACTTCATGTTGTAATCATAGTTCATATGCTTTCTTAAATTATGTCATCCTTTCATCTTTCTAATTAATGTTCTCCATTAATAAAGTTTTATGAGGAATATAATGATGTACAAGCATCTTGGGTTTGGAGCAATTTTGCATCAACCAAAAGATATTATGCTTCTAGTTTTGCTAGTTCTCAAATTTATTTAGTTTGTTGGTTAACTTAGTGATCATTTTTCAAGTGTAAGTTATCATATGTAATTTTTGAACTATGATCTAAACCTAGTATTGTTCATGTTTGATGAGGGGTGCTCCGCTTAATACCAAAATTCCATAACAAAAGTAAAAAAAACAACAACAATTTGTGAGAACAAAATATGGGCTTCTTATTATCGTTGCAAATGTAGAATTATAGAATTCACAATTACAATATGCTAACCCACATGGGCACCTTCATTATAGTAATCTGCAAGATAAAGCTCCAAATAACCATCTAGAATTGTCTTAGAAAATGTTCGAGCCTTTCTTAAATAGGCAATTTTATGCCACCCAAGAAAGTTCTAGACACTAAAACTTAATACCTATGGCCAACAGACCCTAAAAATACATATAGAGTTAGCCAAATACACCTTTGACATTTGTTTTAAAAATTTTAGGTAGCCTACCCTTGGAAGGCCATAGCTCTCAAATCGTTACTCTGATTGGGTATTATAACCACTTTTCAAAAACCTCAACTCTTGATCTACAAGAAAAAATTTGTGCAAGTTCCCATTCTTTGAGTTTTCGGACCTCATCTTGGGGCTCTAAGGCTTTCAAAACTAAGCTTTAAGTTTTTATACCAAAATTATACACCAAAAATCTATAATAACTTCACAAATACATAAAATCTAGCCATAAAACTCCAATGACAAGTTGATATATCTAAAATGAACCTTCACCTCTGAAATTAGAACATTCTGAGCTCGTATGACTAACTTAATAAGTAGAAAACCTCGACAGACAATAACTCTTCATTAAGACAACCCTTATTGAAACAACTAAAAGGGAATACTTTTAGGTGATGCAAGATTTCTCTTACACCTAGGATGCTACTACATCAGACACCTAGGGTAATTTGAGAAGTGAACAGGGTAATTTGAGAAGTGAACCCATCACATCCCAAGTATTAAGAGGAAAACAAAGACAATTAACCTCCTCTCTTGCTAGCCATAATAAATCTTCTACTGGCCTCTGTTTCCATTTGACTAGGTATTCTTCATAAGTTTTGTTTCTTGTACTTTTTCCAACACCACTATCCATTATCTCCTTAATCTCCTTTGTAGCCGAACTAGCTGCTAAAATACTCCACTATTCTTTTGCAACATCATCACCATCACCTCCTTCATAAAACTCTATCAAATTTGAAATATTCAATTTAGTAGGAAACTCCACTTCATAGGCATTTTTAGAGTCATGACTTTTTACTATCTTGCACAGTCTAAACTTCTTCATTTTCAACTTATTGTAAGTGCCCACTAGAAAATGCTCCTTTCTCAAATGAACCATGACTTCATCCCCAATATAAAATTCCTTATACCTCCTTTTCACATTTACCTTAGCCTTGTACTATTTATTCATCTTTGTAATATACTTTCTCACATCCTCATGGATATTCTTCAAATGTTTAGAAAAATCTTCTGCTTTACCGCTACTTATCTCTCCTTTATCAAACTACTACAATTTAGAAACATTTCTAGGACTACTCCCATATACAATCTAGAACAATTATTTACTAGTAATTCTATTGAAAAAATTATTATATGCAAATTCTACCTGTGGTAAAATCAAATCTCAACCTTTTGGTTTATCTCCAACCAAACATCTCAACAAGTTTCCAAAATTGTGATTCACAATTTCTATCCACCCATCAGTTTGTGGATGATGTGATGATCTGAACTTCAAATATGTCTTCAATTTCTTCCACAATGTATGTAAAAAATACTCAATCAACTAGGTATCTCAATCTATAACTATACTCTTTGGTAGATCATGTAGTCTCACAACTTCTCTGAAAAACAACTTTGCCACATGAACAACATCACTAGTCTTCTTTCAAGGAATGAAATGTGCCATGTTTGAAAACCTGTCAATCACCACAAAAATAAAATCATGCCTTCGTTGAGTCCTTGGTAATCCAAGAACAAAATCCATGCTAACATCCTCCCATAGTTTCTCTGGTACAAGTAATGGCTGATACAACCCCATATTTTACTTCACTCCTTTTTCCATCTAACACACTCTACAACTCTCTACGAATTTCTTCACATCTTGTTGTAATTATGGCCAATAATAGTTCTTAGTAACCAAAGCAATGGTTTTATCTCAACCAAAATGTCTAGCCAATCTTCCACTATGCTTCTCCTTGATAAGATTTTCTCTTATTGAACTTCTTGGGATACACAATTGACTTCCTTTGAACAACATACCATCTTGGATTATGAAATCCAACCACTTCCTCTTGTCATGAGTAACAAGTTATGTACAATCCTTCCATGCTTCACCAAAATTAGGATCCTCTAGATACAAATTTTTGAGTTCCATAAACCCAACCACCTAAATCTACATTTCAGTCAACAAAAGTTTTCTTCTACTAAGATCATCTAAAACTCTATTAGACTTCCCACTTTCGTATTTCAAAACAAATGTATAACTTTGAAAAAAATCAACCCACTTCAAATACCTTTGGTTTAATTTTCCTTGACTATTGAAATATTGCAAAGCTTGATGATCAGTATACAAAATAAAATCCTTAGGAAGAAGACAGTGTCTCCACTTCTTTAATTCTTGAAGTATAGCATAAAATTCTTGATCATAAATAGAATATTATCTTTTGGCATCATTCAATTTATCACTCAAATTAGCAAAAATTCTACCTTCTTGACTCAAAATAGCTCCTATTATAGTACCAATAGCATCACAATCTACATGAAACACCTTGTCAAAATCTAGAAGTGCTAAAATAGGCTGCTCTATAACTTTCTATTTCAATGAATTAAAACTCTTATCTTCTCCTACAACCCACTTAAATTCTTTCATATCCCCTCTCATTGTTTCAATAAAGGGTCCACAAATACTACTAAAACCTCTTATTAACTTTTTGTAAAACCTGGCTAGTCCATGAAAAGATCTTACCTCTATAGCACTATTAGGAGTAGGCCATTCAATGGTAGGCTTTACTTTCTTTGGGTCCATTCAAGGGTAGTCATGCCTTTTGGGCTAACCAATATTTCAAAGATCTACCAATTTCTCAAATAACCCCAAATCGGGTATGCTCGAAATAGTGCCAAAAACTTCACAGCTTCACATATTATTAATAAATCTGAAAGTGGAGATTTTTTACAGAAATTTCACTAGAATAAAAGCCTAAAAAATGAAAATTTCAGATCTGTATACACTTTACAAAATAGCTCCCAAACAGAGGACACAAACAATGCTCATCAGGCTCCCAAAAATAACACCAAACAGCCTAAAAACATCACAAAAACACTAATAATCTATCAAAGAAGTATAACCATGACCCAATACATATATTCAGATCTATTTTAGCATCTAAATATCTAAAATATAGCAGCAAACCAAACTGATATGAAATACTCAACCAAAAACAACAAACTCTTACAAAAACACACTCGAAAACCCACAAATCTGCACTGTTTAGCACAAGGGCAAACTCTACATGAGCTTGCACATGGAATGGCTTTAAATTCCCATCCTTAGCCTTCCTAGAAACCTTCAAACTCCCATCCTTGGGTCTCCTTCTCCATAGGTTTGGCAGCCTCTGAAGAACAACAAACCAATGAGCAAAATCAAGTTCTCGAATGAGCCCAAAATGCCTCCAAATCCCTTAAAAGAGGCCATAACCCTAACTCACGTCCAAGAGGGGTTGATAAAAATTATTTTAATAATAATTTTCATTTATTAGTCCATTGGTATCCAAATTTTAGCCCCTTTTTCTGAAACTTCACCTTTTTGGGCCTGCCTGCCTTAGCAAAGATTATTATTTTTAATTATTTGAAAAGGGGACATGACAAGTCCTCCCTAGCCAAATATTTCTTGTCCTCAAGTAACGAGGGTTGGAATGCTCAAGAATATGCGCTCCTTCCCAAGTTGCATCCTCTAGTGGTAATCCTTTCCATTTGACCAAATGCTCTATGATGCTCCTATTTCTCAATCTTTTCTCTCTTGTATCCAAAATCTCTTCTGGTATCAAAACTAATTTCCCTTCATCATCCAGAGGTGGTAATTCTTTAGATATTATGGTTTTCTGGCCTAGAACCTTCTTCAAGCAAGATACATGGAAAACATTATGTATTTTTCAGTTTGGTGGGAGCTCCAATTCATAAGCTACCTCTCCTACCTTCTTGGTGATCTTATAAGGCCCATAGAACCTTGGCTTGAGTTTCTCCGCCCCACTCCTTTTCAAGGTGCTTTTCTTATATGGCTAAAACCTGAAAAATACCAAATCTCCCACCTCAAAAGATCTTTCGGTCCTTTTCCTATCAGCATACAACTTCTGTTGGTTCTGTGCATGTTGTAGATTATCCTTGAGGGACCTTATTATGTCTTGGCTTTGCTTGACGAAATCACTTGTTGTAGGTACTCTGCTATCTGAAAGTACTAGATCAACAAAGGAAAGGGCATCATAACCATAAAGAGCATGAAAAGGAAGCATACCAATAGACATGTCATGAGATGTATTGTAACAATACTCCCCTAGGTGCAACCATTTCACCCAAGCATGTTGTTGATTTGAAACATAGTTCCTCAAATATCCCTCTATCCATTTATTAAGTATCTCTATTTGTCCATTTGTTTGAGGGTGATAGCTAGTATTGGGAGTGAGTTCAGTTCTTGCCAAATGAAAGAGCTCCTTCCAAAAAGAGTTGAGGAATCTACTGTCTCGGTCATTGACAATGTTTCTAGGCAAGCCATGTAATCTAAAAATTTCCTTGAAGAACAATTCGGCCACTTGTGATGCCTTGAAATAAGATGTGATAGGAAAGAAATGTGCATACTTAGTTAGTCTATCTACCACCACATATATGCAATCCTTACCTTGAACCTTGGGCAACCCAGTGATGAAGTCCATGGAAATATTTTTCCATTTTTGTTTAGGAATAAGAAGTGGTTGCAACAACCCTGCAAGAAAATTTTTCTCACTCTTGCTTTGTTGGCATACCATACATTTCTTAATGTGTTTAAGGACATCCTCCTTCATACCCTTCCATGAAAACTGCTCTCAAATTTTCTTGTATGTCTTGAAGTATCCCTGATGACTAGCCAAGGGTGTGTCATGAAAGGCCCTCAATATCCTCTCCTTAGTTTTTGATCTTGGCACTAAGAAGATCATGTTCTTGTAATAAATCAATTCATCAACAACCTTATACCTGTTATCATCCACTAACTTATCCAAAATCTTGGTGGCAAAGGAATCTTTAGCATACTCTAAAATTATGGAGACTTTCCAATAAGCAGAGATAGATGTTAAGGAACATAGACTAGGCTTTCTTGAGAGAGCATCAACAACCACATTATTCTTTCCTTTCATGTATTCAATATCAAAATCATAAGGTTGCAATTTTCTTACCCATTTTTGTTGATGATCATTCAAATCCCTTTGGTTCAAGAAGAACCTAAGGCTATTATGGTCTGTCTTTACAATGAATTTTCCACATACCAAATATTGTCTAAACTTATGACGTGCATACATGATTGCCAACATTTCCTTATCTTAGATGGAGTAACCTTTCTCTGATTGATTTAGTTTTCTACTCTCAAATGCTATTGGATGTCCCCTTTGAGTTATGACAGCCCCTATACCTTCTCCAGAAGCATCACATTCAACAACAAAAGGTAAAGAGAAATCTGGAATTGCAAGCACAGGGCGTGAACTCATTACCTCCTTAAGCTTATCAATTTTTTTTTGTGCCTCTTCTATCCAAACAAAAGCTCCTTTCTTTGTCAAATCAGTCAAGGGGGCAGAAAGCTAAGAAAATCCCTTGGAAAATCTCCTATAGTAGGTACACAACCCAAAGAAACCTCTCAATTATGTAAGAATAGTGGGTGGAGGCAAATCTAAAATTTCTTGGATTTTTTGTTGATCAACCTATACTCTTTTAGAACTTATAATATGTCCCAAATATAGGATCTATGTCAAAAAAAAATCACATTTAGATAGTTTAGTATAGAAGGATTGCTGCTCCAAGATTCCCAAAACAGTGTCTATGTGCTTTAGATGCTCTTCCCATGTTTTACTGTAAATCAAGATATCATCAAAAAATACCAAAACAAATTTTTGAAGATGCTGGCTAAATACCTTATTCATACAAGATTGGAATGTTGCAGGTGCATTAGTGAGGCCAAATGGCATAGCAAGAAATTCAAAGTGCCCATAGTGACATCTGAAAGCAATCTTTTCCACATCTTCACTCCTCATTCAGATTTGATGCTACCTTGATCTTAAGTCAATTTTTGAGAAGTATACAGTACCATGTAACTCATCAATGAGTTCATCTATGTGTGGTATGGGATACCTATTTTTTATGGTCTTCTTGTTTAGAGCCTTTTAGTCTATACACATTCTCATTGTACCATCCTTTTTCTTGACAAGTACCACAGATGATGCAAATGGACTAGAGCTAGGCCTTATGAATCCCATGTCTAGGAGTTCCTTAATAGTTTTTTCAATTTCTTCCTTATAACCTCTTAGATGGTGGTATGGGGTTGTTATAACTGGTTTGGCACCCTGTTCTAACTCTATAACATGCTTGAAACCTCTATTTGGTGGTAATCTTGTAGGCAAGTCATTGAAAACTATACTATGCTTATCAAGAATATTTTGAATTTAAAAATGGAAATTACCTTGATTCTTTGGAGAGCTTGTTAGATGGATTATGACTCCTGCTTCCCATGCTACAAGTCCTCTCCATCCTCTTTGCAGAGACCGCCTTAGGTGCTCCATTTGATAAGCCTCTCAATAAGACTTCTCTCCCATTGGAATAAAATTTAAACTCCATAGTTTGATGGTTCATGTAATAGCCTCCAATAGAGTGCAACCATTGAACACCCAATACAAGATCTGTCTCCCCAATGCCAACAACGTAGAAGTCATCACATAACTCATAATCTCCTAAGGTCATATTGAGTTGTTTCACCACCCGTGTGCAAGGCATAGTGAATCCATCAGCTATATTAACATTGAATCCCTCAAAATCTTCTGCTTTAAGCCCTCTTTTCATGACAAATCTCTCATCAATAAAATTGTGAGTTGCCCCACTATCAAGAAGAATTGTCAACCTTTTCCCTGCTAGTACCCCTCGAATTTAAAAGGGATGGTATCTTGGGACTCCTGATAATGCTGCTAAAGTGCCATCCTTGCTGATTTCTTTTTCTTTATCTTCTTCTTCCTCCTCCTTAGTGTCATGAAATTCCTTATGCTCATCTGAATTAGATTCTGAAGCAACTTCAATATAGTGCACTTGACCTTTCCCCAAACATCTGTGTCCTAGAACCCATGGTTCTCTACAAGTGAAATAAAGCTTTTTCCTTCATAATTCTCTCCTAGTCTCTTCATCTGCCTTCTTTTTTGCCACATTTATCTCATCATTTGGTGGTGGTGTTGGAAAATTCTTTTTCTAAAAATTTCCCTTATGTTTCCAAACATTTGGGGCTTTTTGATTAGTGACTGGTCTCATAGGCAGGCAAGTTTCAAGTTTCAAACTTCTTTTGATAGATTCTTGTAAGGTTGAGGGTGAGAAAGTCTTAACCAAACCCTTAACAGAATCTTCCAAACTATCAAGAAAAAAGATAAACAATCCTCTTTTCACTCATATTAGGTACCATAACAACCACTTTTTGAAACTCTTCTATATACTCATTAACTGATTTGGTTTGCTTCAACTTTGACAATTCTTTAAAATACCCTTCATCATCCTTGAGGTCAAATCTATCTATCACTCTTTGATTGAAATCATCAAATGTAGTTACGTGATCATGACCTTGAGTAGTCATTCCATGATACCACCAATCATAGGCTACATCTTCCAAGTGTAGACTTGCAAATCGAACAGCATCACTCTCCTTCATGGGGTTAAGTGTGAAGAAGGTCTAGAGAAATTTTATTTGTTCCATCAAAAGTAGGTGTTGTAAACTTGCTTATTTTATTTTTGACCTCTCTTTCACTTATGTCATGCTCCCTCATGTACTCTTTCTTGGGCATCAAAGTGTTCATCATATTCACATATTCTCTAAAAGGAACCAAATTGTGAAAGTCATCATCTAAGCCATTGTAAGTAGCTCTTAATGCAATCAAGTTACCTATAACCTCTTCCACGGGATTAAGGGCTAGATTTGGAACTGGTGGCTCATCTGTAGGTAGGAAAGTAGTTTTTTTTGAAATAGAGGGTGTGGGTTTCAGATTTCTTGGCTCCTTTGAAGTGCTCCCTTTCTCATTAATATATGCAACTCCTTGTAGTTTTTCTATCAATATTCACAAAGCCTCTCTAGTTTCTGCCAAACTATCCACTGTTTGCTTTTGAGTATTTTGGATGTCTTGGAAGAATTTCTTTGCCGTCTCATCTGGATCATCCATACTTTTTCCTTCCTTGGATTTTTTACTTTTACTTTCAACTAGAGGTTTGATCAAAATTATTCTTTTCTCGCTGCAAATATCTCTTTTCTCTTTCACTTAGTTGCATGCAAACTTCTACAAACCCTCAGGTTGGCAAGATCATAGCTATGATACCACTACAATGTCTCCTTTTTAATTTTATATGATATGTAAAGTCTATAATCAGATTTTTAAAATCAAAAAACCAATATTTCGAAGATCCACCAATTTCTCAAATAAACCCAAATTGGGTATGCCCAAAATAGTGCCAAAAACTTCACAGCTTCACATATTATTAATAAATCTGAAAGTGGACATTTTTTATAGAAATTTCACCAGCATAAAAACCTACAAAATGGAATTTCTAGATTTTTATAGAGTTTACAAAATAGCTCCATGGAGGACAAAAACAATGCTCATCGGGCTCCTAAAAATAAAACCAAATAGCCCAGAAACACCACACAAACACTAATAATCTATCATATAAGTATAACCATGACCCAATACATATATTCAGCTCTATTTTAACATCTACATATCTGAAATATAGTGGCAACCCAAAGTGATATGAAATGCTCAATCGAAAACACCAAACTCTTACAAAAACACACCCGAAAATTGACAAATCTGCACTGTTTAGCACAAGGGAAAACTCTGCATGAGCTTGCACATGGAATGGCTTTAAACTCTCATCCTTAGCCTTCCTAGAAACCTGAAAACTCCCATCCTTGGGTCTCCTTCTCCACAGGTTTGGCAGCCTTTGAAGAACAACAAAGCAATGAGCAAAATCAACTTCTGGAATGAGCCCAAAATGCCTCCAAATCCCTTAAAAGAGGCCATAACCCTAACTCACGTCCAAGAGGGGTTAATAAAACATATTTTAATAATAATTTTTATTTATTAGTCCATTGGTTTCCAAATATTATCCCCTTTTGCTGAAACTTCACATTTTTTGGCCTGCCTACATTAGCAAAGATTGTTATTTTTAATTATTTGAAAACGGGACATGAAAACCTTATGTTCATCTTGCACCCAAGCAATATGGTATAGATGCAAGTGTTTCTTCCTCTTTAGCTTCAACTTTGTGACCATTATTTTTGACACTAGATTGTCAATGCTTCCACAGTAAATGATCACATCACAACACTTAGCTTCACATTTCCACATGGTGGGAAACAAACTTCTCCTTTGATAAAGTTCATTCTCACCACTTAGTAGGATTCTTCTATTAACTAGTACTTCTCCTCTTTTTGCATCTTTAGAATTTGATGATTTGGTATCTTTTTCAACATGTACAACTATGGCCTAGCATTGGATTCTTTCATTCATCCTTCCTTGGCACTAGGAATATTCAAATGCTCTATGGCCTTCTTCTCCACAATGAAAACATTTTCCATAGAAACTCCCTCTTCCAAATCCTTTCCCTCTTCCTCTTCTTCTCTGATCTCTATTATTTTGATCATGAAAATGATCGAAATTATTTATACTCTAGTTTTTACTACTACTTCCAACCTCATCATTGTTCTTCTAATCATCATTTTGGCCTCCATAGTATCATCTGCCAAGTTTTCCACCGTAACCTCTACCCCTACTCTTATTACCAAACTTTTTCGTTAGGTTCTCCTCAACTCTTAGGGAAAACTAGTACACCTCATAAATATTGGTCACTCAAACAAGACTCATCTCCTCTAGAATGCTTGGCCTTAACCCATTAAGATAGAGGACCACTTTCTCCTTATCATCTTTTGCATGACTAGGTCTAATAAGAACTTGGTAGAACTATTTGGTATACTCATGAATAATTTTCCCCACTTTCTTAAACCCTTGCATTTTATTCAATAGGTCAAGCTCATAATCCACATGGATGAATTGTTTCTTTATTTTAGCTATCATCCCATGCCATCTAGTGATTTTATCCTTTCCTCTTCTATTTCACTCCAAATGAATCTCCTACCACAAAATCTTTGTGTATCCATTCACTTTTGCCTTCAAAAACTTGACCCTATTAGGATCCTCAATATTTTCATACTCAAAGTACTCCTCCAATTCATTGATCCAATTGATTAGCTACTCTGGGTTAAGATTTTCCAAAAATTTGGGGACCTCAAATTTAGCTCTTTTTCCAATCTTTAAGATGGCCTTAAAAAGCCTCTCTTCCTCTAGTTTTAAAACTTCCTCTACTTCAGTATTTTCTTCTTCTTCTTCATCATCATTGCTTTCATCTTTGAGGGAAATATTTATTCCTCTACATAGTTGTTCTTCCAATGCTTGCATTTGTCTTTGGAGTTCTCTAAAACCCTCAGATGTAACACCTACAACTCTTTTGCCATGCTTTCTTCGTGGAGGGATTCTTGCCCTTCTGCTGAAACCCTAGTGCAAACTGCCTCACAATAAACAATCTACCTATGCACCTAGCAAAAACCATGGTCCTTAGGCTAACTACCTCATAGATGGAAATCTATCCACACTCTCAAGAACTCTAGCTCTGATACCACTTGATGAAGGGTGCTCCCATTAATACAAAAAACACATAATAGAAACAAAGAAACAACAACAATTTGTGAGAATGAAATATGGGCTTCTTATTATCACTACAAATATGGAAATAGAGAATTCACAATTACAACATGGTAACCCACATGGGTGCCTTCATTACAATAATCTGCAAGACAAAGTTGCAAAATATCACCAAGAGTTGTCCTAGACAATGTCCAAGCATTTCTTAAATAGGCAATTTTATGCCACTTGGGAAGGTTCTAGACACTCAAACTTAATACCTAGGGTCGACGGACCCTAAGAATACATATAGAGTCAACCAAATATGCCTTTGACATTTATTTTAGAGATTTTGGGTAGCCCAACTATAGAGAGCGATAACTCTTGAACCATTAGTTTGATTGGCTATTATAACCACTTTTCAGAAACCCCATATGGTGATCTAAGTTCTCAGATTAATGCAAGCACCTATCCATCAAGTTTTCAAACCTCATTTGGGGCCTCTAATTCCTTAAAAAATGAGCCTAAAGTTTTTATACCAAAATTACACACCAAAAATCTGTGATAGCTTCACAAATACATATAATTTAGCTATGAAACTGCATTGACAAGTTGATATATCTTAAATGAACCTTCACCTCTAAAATTAGAACATTCTAAGCTCATATGATTGACCTACTAAGTAGAAAGACTTCACAGACAACAACTCTTCATTAAGAAAACCCTTATTGAAACAACTAAAAGGAAATATTTTTGGGTGATGCAGGATTTATCTTACACCTAGGATGCTCTTGCATCAATGTTCCTAGGTTCATAATCTATTTTCATATTTATTAAGCTATAACTCATTGTCTCTCAAGTAATGTATCATTGCAAGAATCATGATTGTTGGTATATTTTGATCTTACAATAGAAATCTACAATCATGGATCTTTGGTAGAACTTATAACTATGATTGTTGATCATGCAAGAACCTAAATTTAGAATTGAAACCTCTCACATGGTTCATATCTTGTGTTCCTTATAAGTTGTGAGAATATTTGTTTGTTGTAACATATTTCCTACTCTTTGAGAATGTTTTAGATCTTCAGGATGGCTTACATGTCATAATTCCTAAATGTTTAATGTAATGTAGCTCATGAGAACAATTTAGTAGTCAATGTCATAAGATACATAAGAATATTTGTAGAATTAAATCCAAGGTCATCAAATAGAGATTGGAAGCAATAAAGAATGTATTGAGGAATAACATATAAGAAGGAAAGTTTACAAACATATGTACATATTATTTTGTATGAGTAAAATTTCAACTTACATAGTTCTCTCCAAATACTTTTATTTTCTATTTTATTGTTCTTGTTCCGCATTTGGATTGATCTCTTTGAGATCTGCCCAAGTAGGGATTCTATCAAGTGATATTGGAGAATAGGTATTTTTTATTGTCAATTTCTGATACAAATATGTGTTACAAATCCCTAAATGAATTTTGTTGTAGTGTTTTACCTAGAATTATGTAGTGTTTAAAGGATGATTTATGGAAGGAGAGATCTTGATCTAATAGTAATGAAAATATTAAGACAAATAATAGCTAGGCTTGAAGAAGTATAAATTCTAGGAGATGTTGACCCTATACTAGAATAAGGAGATGAATAATCCTTAAGAACTCTAACTAGATTAAATGCTAGACCATATTTTAATTTACAATATTATCATGGTAAGTTAGATTTATATGAATTTCTTGATTGGATTACTGAGATGGGAAATTATTTTGAATATGTTAGTACACAAATTTTTAGATAGAAAGGTAAAAATTGCTAGCACTAAGTTGAATGGACATGCATCATTATTTTTAGAATATTTGAAAACCTACATATAGAGGAGAGGGAAGGAAAATATAAATTCTTGGGATAATATGGCATACAAAGTAAAAGGTAAATTCTTGTCCCATGACTATCAAGTTAGTTTGTTGGGGAAGATAGAAAATTTAAAGAAGAAAGAGTCTATTGTAAAGGTGTACACAAAAATATTCTATAGATTGGATATGAGTTCTAAACATGAGGATGATGAGATTGAAATAATTGTAAGATATCATAATGGTTTGTGGACATATATTTATTATAAGATTAGTTTGTGTTGCCCCACTTTTAATTCTCTAACCGATTAACAAAAGAAAATATTTGTGTTTAAATGAATGATAAAATTATTGCTTTTGTTTGAGTCTAGGTCTAAGTCATCTTAGGTTAGGTGGGTCTCCATCGGATTTTCCCTTTTCTCCCTCTCCTCATTCCTAGTTAGGTGGTTTTTCATTTTCTTGAGTTATCTTATAGGTATGTTAGTGCCTAGTCTGATGGAGATTCATGTTACTCATTCAATGATCAAATACAAGTTATGTCTATTTACAACTATTTTAAAAATTGATGCTTCTAGAAATTTGGAAATTGTCTTCTCCTCGGTGGGTTTTCTACCCATGAAGATAGTTTGGAATGCAAAGGAAAATTAAGTGTTCCTCAAGAAGCTCTTCGCACCTCATTTAGACATTTTTGACTTCAAGAGGGGCAATTTTCCAAAAGTGAAATTAAGAAAGGGAACATTAATGGGGAAATGGAAACTATATTCTCCTCAATGAGTTTTTAATCCATGAGGATAGTTTCCCAAATTCCAAAGGGAATCAAGTTAACAATTAGATTGGGTTCACAAGACATGTTTAGAATATCTTAAAATGATGATAAATAAAACCTAACCATTGCGAAAAAGAGATAATGATCAGGATACATGACTTAGTAGACAGTCTCCCATGGAGTACCCTAATGGTAACTCCATGAAACTTAAAGGAAAATGAGAAAGTAAGTTATGAAGATATAGAAAGTTACCATTGAGCCCAACTAAATAGGGAAATAACCCTAGATGCCTAATAAACCTTTGCATTTACTATTCAATAGGTATCTCCTTTAATTCATTCATGTAGCACAAATCCAGAAAATCTATGGGTGAATTGAGGCTCCCTTATATATGGAAACATAAAAATTTGAAAAAACTACATCTCTTTCTTTGAATTTCTATTTTGTTAATGTGCATAAGTTTTGAAAAATCTAGTAATTGTTGCGTTAACCTTTCCTTTCACTTTCTCAATTCAAATCTTACTCTCAAAGTCGTGGCAACTAGGTTCGTAGGTTTTGAAAAATTGACTGGGATCAAATCCCAATTGTAGAATTTCACTAACACTTTTGTTCACTTCTACAAAATGGAAGATTTCCAAAAGAGGGTAAAATATGAGCAAATTCACCCCATCACTGAGAAACTTTGACGATGTGGGTTACTCAAGGCAGCTAGTTTTCTAGTTGTAGTTCAGGGCCTAGAGTTAATCTATGAATGTATACATCATTACAACCTAGAGACAAGGTAGATTGTGCTACCTAATGACATAGTGTGTTGATCTTAGATTGGTTTTAAAAAATGAGTGTCAATACACTTAAGTTATTTACTTAGTTCATGTCAAACTATTAGTACATGCAAAGCACAACATCTATATGTTAGACCATGCTGAGTCATAGTGAGTGCTAAGCCACTCATGAGCTGAGAAGATAGTATATGGTGAGTGACACAGGAGCTGAGTAAATAGTGGATACCGAGAAATATAGGTCTCATGTCACAATAGAGAGAACAATGTATGCAAAGCATCAAAGACTTTAGATGTCGAGTAAGACAATATTAAAATATTTATTTTAAAGGCACAAACAATGATGTAAACTATTTTTGAGCTGACTTAAGATTAACTTTTGATATTTTGGAGATAAGAAAAAATCTCTAGTTGGATTCCCTATACAATTAGATGCAGCCAATTAGAAAATGGGAAGGATTATGTGACAAAATTGGTGGATCTTAGCCATAGATTCATACCTAACCCTAAGTCACCTATGTCTTCATAAGGAAGAGAAACCCTAAACTCTTTAGAGAGAGAGATGAGTCAATGTGTAAGGAATTGAAGGAGTGAAGAGAGAAGTTTGCATGTGCAAGTAGAGCATTGATGGTGGATTAGAATTTAGGAAATGAAACAACATTGTAGAATCAGTTAGAGAAGAACAAAGGAAAGGACATGGATACAACAAAGAGACATTGGATCAAGAAGGATCAAGAAGAAATAATTTTAGAGCTCATCTAATATCAAGTAAGAATTGATAATTGCATGATCAAACATGAGGCATTCTAATAGGTGATTTTAGTCAAAATACGTTAACAAAGTAGTCCTAACAGGTTGTATGAAATCCTTTAACAAGGCTTGCTTAGTTGTAAGTTAAAGTCCTTTAGCAAGACACACTTCTAATAGTGTGTTAAAATCCTCTAACAAAGTGAGACGTAATAGTCTTTGCAGGCTTTTACTAGGGTAGACCTTTCATAGGGTAGACCATGTTTCATGGTCAAAACACTGTAACCTTAATTTGATATGCTTTATTACTACAGTAGTGAAGATTTGTGGGTGTCATCCCCACCCCAATATTACCTTCTCATTAGATGGGTTCTAGGTAATCATAGCTGGTGTCATATGTGTATGATTACTTATGTGTTTACATGATTTAGATGTATATGCTTTACATGTTATTTCAGTTTACTCATTGAATGTATGAGATGGATGTTTGGTGAAAGTTTTTATGTGTTCATGCCCCCCACCTCGAGATGTTTACCTTTCCTATTGTAATTCCAACAATTGGTATCAGATCTTTCTTCTTTGAAAGACAAGCTTTGCAACTTTGAGGAAAGATCTTGAAATGGAAGTCTACAAGTTGGGAAAGACTATTGAGAATTAGGGAATTGAAATACAACTCATTCTACATTAACTAGATGAAACAAGAGAACAACTAAAGAGATCTTTGAAGATAAGAAAGGAAACTTCTATTGTAGAGAATGACACATAATAAAGAGAGATATACACTACTAAGCTATTTGCAGATGGACACTCTAATGAATTTGATGCAAGAGTTGCAGATCTAATGGAAAAGAATAGAGCCCAAGCTAAGGAAATTCAAAATCTCAAGTTACAGCAAGAATCACAAACTATAATGCTATGTGAAGTGATTGAACAATAGAAGAAAGCCATAGAATAAAAAGCCATGATTGAAGAAGACAAAAGAATTTTGGCCAATAGACTGGAAGAGAAATCATCAGAATTAACTAAGATTTCCAACATACAATTGGATACTTTAAGTAAAATGATGAATGCAAACCATGAATTGAATGTCAAGGACATTGAGATAACTACATTGAAGTTGTACAACAAACAATTGTAGAGTGGCCTAAAGAGAGAAAAGAAATTAGTTGAAAGTTTCAACAAGCCAAATGAAGCCATCAAATACTTTAAGGAACTATTGATATTCTCTAGATCTAATAATCATACATTTGGACTGGGATATACAAGCACTAAAGAAGGAGAGTCAACCAAACATGTAGAAGAAAGGAACAACAAAGGTAAGAACTCAAAACCTAGTTGTCATAATTATAGTAAGAAAGGACATACTGTTAATATGTGTAGGAGTAAGATTGTAAATCAAAATATCAAGCCTAAGAACATGGTTCACTACCATAAGTACAATCAACTAGGTCATTAGGCACATGAATGCAGAAATAGGATCATGCATACACAAATATTTGAAGGATATAGCTACAACTATCAAAAGTATGGACATAGAGATTTTGAGTACAGATCCAAACCCATATGGTCATCAAACAAGAAAGCAAAGGTAAGGAACAATGGAAAATCTTATACCTAGGATTATAATACAAGGTATAGTTGTCATTATTGTCAAGAATATAGACATGTTCCTAAGAATTGTATTAGGAAACACTTCAGTGGTAACTACAAAAGTTTGTTAGTCAAATCATATTTTTTTTCTATTTGAAGACTAGTCACATCAGTAGATATTGCCCAACTAGGTCAAAGGCACCAAGTTGTGAATTTGATAAAGGTAAAG
Source organism: Cupressus sempervirens (assembly GCA_028749045.1). Classification (NCBI taxonomy): domain Eukaryota; kingdom Viridiplantae; phylum Streptophyta; class Pinopsida; order Cupressales; family Cupressaceae; genus Cupressus; species Cupressus sempervirens. The sequence continues at coordinate 866,353,127 of CM053787.1, forward strand.
GAAAGGTGGATGCTGAATACATCAGAGATGAAATGAATAAGACATGGAAAATAAAGGATGATTGCAGTACATCAAATGGAGAAGGGATCACTTCACCCAATCGGTTAGGTGATCACACCTCATCAAACTAGGCAGTCAAGAGGTATGTGGGATTGATATTGTAAGGTTATATCATACATCAATTCCAAAATGACTTAGCACTAAAAAGATTACATTAACATGAATAAAAATGCAATATGGTATTAGATATCTGAGATAAATGTTTAAGTTTTTCATGTTGTTTCTAAGCATGAAATATTTCCTATTTGTGCCCAGTGAAATGCTAGAAGACACCAAGCTAATAGTCTGGCTAGTTGATGATGAGCTCATAGTGGTTGCCGAGTGATTGAAATTTCAATGGATGCCAAGTGAGCCTGAAATTGGTTGATGCCAATCTTACAACTATGTAAGCACTCAACAATTATTACAGGGTTTCCAAAGTGTATTTGATCTATTTTAGCTCATTTTTCATCATTTCAAACTCGAGATAGAGAGAGAAAAGAGAAAGGCAATCTAAAATTGATTCCAAGCAGTTAAAAAAGATTTTAGTAGTGATTCTACACCAATTTGATAGATTTCATAAGGTATTTATCAAGAGTTTAGCAGTGCAATTTAAATTTTGTAAACCCTAGTTTCACATTATGGCATCTTGTTCAAAGAATGTAGAGGGAAAGGGAGTTTTGAATGTTTAGTTAGTAAGTAATGAAGTCAAGTAACCCATTTTCCAAGCTATTCTTAATATTGCATACAAGCAAGACCCTTTTAGTGCATTGTCAATGATTCCACTAAATGTGATAATGGTGCAAGATGTGAGAAAATGCTATAATTGTGAAATTAGTAGCATTGGTGATATGGAAATTAGGGAAGCATACAATAAACTCTGTGATAATGGTGTTTTGAAAGAAGAGTTCAAAATCATTAAGAGGAAGGGATTAGCACGAGCCCTAGATTTTCTAAATGTATTCAAGATAGAGTGGATTAGGATAGTGCTTAGGTGAATTCATGATGGTTCATTAGGGCTAGAAAATGGACCTATCAAAATTACTAAGAAGTTAATCCATAGGGTTACTAGTGACCCAACTCTAGATTAGCCTAAGACACTAAAAAGTGATTCAAATGATGTGATTGAGAAGAATATTGGAGCTATTTGGAACAAGAGACGCATGTCAATTGATACAATTACTAATCCACTAATTGACTTTTTTGTAAGGGTTATATCACACAATTTCTATCAATCTAGTAGAATAAATATTGTGTCATGTATAGCTATGGATGTGGGATACAAAATTGTAAAGAAAGATCAGACATATGATCTAGAAGAGCTACAATTGAAACAATTGATGGAGAACATTAGATCAATTAGAAAGACAAAGAGTCCACAATGTAAATTTGGTTCTATATTGATTTGTATATTATTTTATGTGAAATACACATTCCCCTCATTTGGCACTATGGGATGGAAAAGAAATAGATTAGTAGCAGTACATATTAGTGAGTACATTGAGCAATTAGGAGAGAATTTTGAATCTTTGATGACAAGTTGTTTTGAAGACTTTAAGAAGTCAATCAAGGAAAGATTGAGAATACTAGTATTCTTAGTTGAGAAACACTATGATGATGTATATTTTCTTGTGGATGCTGATTATACATTTGTACAAGCTGCTACACCAAGGGTGAGATGGTTGAGACCCTTAAGTTATGAAATAAATGTGGATGAGGCCTATGCAGCTATAACAACTTTACCAGTAGAAGAGGTAGATAAAACTGCAAATGTATTTGGAAATTATGAGATGGTAATGTCTAAAATTACCATGTAATTGAAGACTATCTCTACCATGAAGAAAAAGGAGAAGATAGTGAAGAAACTAAAAGCTAAGTTTGGAGAGGGTGCTGAGGAGGAAGAAGAAGAAGAAGAAGAGGATGAAGATGAAGAAGAAACCCAAGCACAAGCACCACTTGCATTAACTTAGGGTATGGGAGAAGAACAAGAGGAGGAGGAGACTAAAGGTGTCGAGGGAGAAGATTTCAAGGAAGCACCTACTCTTGCCAAGCCAAAGAAGAGGAAAGCTAAGGGTCAACCAATGACTAAAGCTAAGAAGGTAGCTAAGCCTAGCCAACCCAAGCCTACTCCACCTACTACAAGAGCTAGTACACATGAAATAACCCAAAAGGCCAATGAAAAGACAAAACAAGAAAAACAAAAAAGGCCAAGAGTAGAAGAGACCAAGAAAGAAATATGTGGCAAAAGTCGAGTTTGATGAAAGAGAAAATAGAGTCAAATGACAATAGCTGACAATAGCTAATTTAAGGTGGTGAGTCATAATCCTCTTTGAGATCTTGAAAATTTATGTGAAAATGTTAAGAATAGTCCTGACCTTTCAAGATTTAGTCATGTTGATTTTGATAATTTGGGTAAAGTAGAGAAAAATCAAGTGGACAAGGCCATATATACCATGGTGGAAAAATTTAAGACAACTCCACTAGAACTTTCCAACTCAATGCGTAAGAGTCTATGTGACAAAGTTGAGCAAAAATGTCACTATTGTCTAGACTTGATGAAAAAAATTAGAGAAACATCTCTAGCCCAAGTGATGCCTGAACTTACTAAGGCATAGACTACTAAGGATGTAAAGAAATATTTAGTTAGGTTCACACCTAAATACAAAGCCTTTAGAATCTTGCAAAACAATATTGAGGATGTTATTAAGAAGTCCACATAGATGTGAAAGCTCACTTATGGGTTGACTATAGTTAAGGAAGGAGAAAAAAAACCCATTGAAGTGAAAGATGATGAAGAAGATGATGATAAAAATGACACTATTGGAGGAGGAAGAGAATTGCAAGAAGATGACAAGGCAATGATTGAGCCAAAGTAGCCAGAAGAATAGAGTGTGCAAGACACACAATTCTTGAGTGTCAGTCCTCCACATGTCACAAATGAGACTACTGGAATAGTAACTATCAAGGATTTTTTGGTCTATTAGCTTAGAACATCAATCCCCTTACTGAGGATTATTTGAAGAAGATATTAGATCAGTCTACACTATAGGCCAAGCTCTGTGATAATCCTATTTTGGTTAGTGTGGATGATCTACAAAAGTCTATGACTAATGTTGCAAGAAAAAATGTGAATCCATAAGAACCAACTTCTATTATCCCTCTAGCCACTAATGTACAACCTTTGGTCCAAATAATAGAAGATACATCTAACAAGGTTGACACTTGCCAAGATTGATAGTGTAGAGAAAAGCATACTGGAAACGCAAGTTGCTATTGTAGAATAACACAAAATAGGTTAGATAGACTTATTTGCACCTACAACACAAGGATAAGGTGTAAGTCAAGTCATTGTGGCAAAACAAGGTATGCCTGAAGAGAGTGAGATGACACCACAACTAAAGGAGCAAACTGCCATTCAAGCCCTGGTAACCTTACAAGTATCTAGCACTCCATCAAGTCATACTCTTCACAAGTTGAGCACATATGCTACACCACTGTAGATCTCAGTTTCGAGCTCGAGTTCATTAAAGGATGAAGAAGTAATTCAATATGGAGATTTGAGTCTTGATATAGAAATCATTTTTCCAAAGTATGATTATGATACCATGACTATAGAACAAATGGGCATATCGTAGCAGGCCCTAGCAAGGAAAAAGCATTAGGAAATGCTTAGAAGGGAGCACAGGTAGAAGCAAGCATTATAGGATATTAAAATAATATTTTTAGATGAATTTAGTTTGCCAAATCCTGATGAGAGCAAGCCACTAATGGAACAACTAATAGACATAGTGGATAAGGTCAATAATGAAGACCTAGATACTAATGTAAAATTGTTAGAATGGTCAGAAAATAAGTTTCAAAATAAAGTGAATGAGAAAATATTAGGTGATATAGCACTAACACAAGTTGCATTGGTAACTAAGGTTGAGGATGTGAAGAAGGTACTTGAGAAAATATTCTCATTGTACACTAAATTGTGCAATCTATCACTCTTCACCTAAGAAACTATAAGTCACATTATGACTCTAGAGAGCCAAATTACTACACCACATGCAATAATACCAATGAATCTATCTTGGAGTGAGAAGAATTTTAGGAAATTTCTTCCAACACAAAGTCAATTAGCTATATTGGCAGTAGGTGTGGCCAACATAAGGGCCAAACTAACTAGCATCTAGGAAACTGTCACTCCCCATATCAAAATTTTGCACAAGGAGTTAGGCTATGCAAAAACCTCAATGAAGAAAAACCCAAATATTTCTACCTTAGATGGTATAGTCCACCTTGTTGTTGAGCTAGCAACCCAAATCAAGTCATTGGATGTAGCATGTGAGAACTGGGATGCAACTCATAAGATGATATTAGATGTCCATAAATCTTTTCTAGACAAAAACACAATAAGCGTATAGCCCATTGGCGTAAGTGTAAAAAAGGGGGAGATGTATTTTTAGGGGAGAAATAGAGAAAAAAGGGAGAGAATGGCATAAGAGAATGGGGGAGATATTAATTTTGGGAGTAATAAAGGATAAAATTTTTGGGAGATACAAGGAGAGTAAGAAATGAGAGGAATCTAGAGTAACACCAAAATTAGCTAAGGGGGAGAAAGCATCAAAACATATCAGAAGTATCAGATGAAAGAGTATTAGAAGAATAACATGAAATCAAAGTGTATTAGTAGAGACACATTTACTTAGCAAGAGTACAAATTTTTTGATATGGAACAACCATATCAACTCAGGGGGAGTTATCAAATTTTGAGGTATCTAAGTGATTACAAAATTTTGAAATTTTGATGCTTTGTATATAAGTTGGGCTAAGATATGTTATTCATGTAAGATCAAGGATATTAATGTATATTCAAGTGTTTTTGACACTCATGTCAAAGGGGGAGATTGTTGATCTTAGATGGGTTTTGACAAATGAGTGTCAACACACTTAAGTTATTTACTTAGTTCATGCCGAACTAGTTGTGCATGCTGATCACAACATGTATATATTAGACCATGCCAAGTTATAGTGAGTGCTGATTCACTGATGTGCTAATTCACTCAAGTGTCGAGCAAATAGTATATGCCAAGTGAAACTGGAGCCAAGTAAACAATGGATGCTAAGTAATACAAGTGTTGAGTCACAACAGAGAGAACAATGTATGCTGAGCATCAAACACTTCAAATGTAGAGTAAGACAATCTTGACATATTTTTTTATAAATGCACAAACAACTATGTAAATCATTTTTAAGTTTACTTAAGATTAAATTTTGATATTTTGCAGATAAGGATGAATCTCTAGTTGGATTTCCTATGCAATTACATGTAGCCAATCAAAAAATGGGAAGGATTAAGCAAAAAATTGGATGAATCTCAATCATAGATTCACACCTAACCCTAAGTCACCTAAGTCTTCATAAGGAGGAAAAGCCCTAAACTCTTTAGAGAGAGAGATGAGCAAGTGTGTAAGGAATTCAAGGAACAAAGAGACAAGTTTGCATGTGCAAATAGAGCATTCATGGTAGCTTAGAAGTTATGAAGTGAAACAACATTACATAATCAGTTATAGAAAAATGAAGGAAAGGAAAAGGATACAAAAAAGAGACATCTGATCAAGATGGATTAAGAAGACATTAGTTTAGAGGTGATCTGTTATCAAGCAAGCAAGTGCTAATCGCAGGATCAAAGTTGAGACATTTTAAGAGGTGATTTTAGTCAAAATCTCTTAACAAAGTAGTCCTAATAGGCTATATGAAATCCTGTAATAGGGTGCTTACGTAGTTGTAAGTTAAAATCTTTTAGTAAGGCACACTTTTAACAGGGTGTTAAAATCCTCTAACAAGGTGAGACCTAATAATCTTTGTAAGCCTTTCACAAGGTAGATCATATTTCATGGTCAAAACATTCTAACCTTCATTAGATACACTTTATTACTATAGTAGTGAAGATTCATGGGTGTCATCCTAACCCAAGTTTTACCTTCTCATTGGATGATTTTTAGCTAATCATATCTCATGTCATATGTGTATGATTGATTATGTGTTTACATGATCTAGATGTATATGCTTTACATGTTATTTTAGTTTACTCATTGAATGTATGAGATGGATGTGTGGTGAAAGATTTTATGGGTCCAAGTTTAAACTACTGATTCACCACCCCCCCCCCCCCAAAGAAATTTACCTTTCCTATTGTAATTCCAACACTTGGAATTTAGGTGTTTTTCATCTATGTTTCCATGAATGCCAAAGGGGAAGCTTTTTAGCATGAATATTGATGATAGTACTTTGGGAAGAATCTTAAGGATTGGAGAGTATTGACATGTTGCATTCATGACTATGTTTGTCATTTATATCAACATAGCATGATTTCTATAAGGACTAGCTGAGTAGAAGACATAGATCTTGATGGTATAGACAATGGTTTAATTGTCTGGTAATGTGTAGTTATGAACATGTTCAACATAGTGTCCTGATGATGTGGGTGAGTGCGTAGAGTCTAAGTCGAGCATGTACCTAATTTATAGAGAGCAGTTCAAAGATAGAGTATTAGGAAACCAAATCCTAATGGTTTTTGGATATCTTACATCTTAGATGTAATGAAGAGATGTGCATTCAGGTAGTCACAAAGGATAGTCCACTGATTACATTAGCGAGTGTGCAAGACCTACTATCACACTATGAAGTTTTATATAGACTATGAGTTGATATTGCTATTGTAATTATAATTAATTAATTATCCTATTATAATTAATTGGGAAAGCCTCAAGGCCGGCTCAAGGAATTATTATGAAGATATGGTATAAAGGAAAGATGTTTTCCTTGATTGTAAGTAGTATGACATGTGTATTCAAGTGTGAAATGTGAAAAGGAGCAGGGTTCTTATTGAATATGTGTAAGCAATCGAAGGGATTATTGGATTCGATATTTGCAATCTAGTTACAAGATCAAAAGAAGCAGAGATCTAGTTGACAAGATAGAGAAAGAGGAAGCAACAATACAACACCATTTTATTATTCTACGAGGAATAATATAGAGATCATTTGGACAATGGGTTCATTAATCTTGCCCTTGAAGCTATTTGGGTAGTGGGTTTAGCTATCTTCCACAACTCCTAAAAGGGTTGGAATCTCCTAAAAAACTCCTAATAGGGTCCATCCTCTAACAAGGAATATTTATATTAGTACATCATCTTCTGGGTACCGTCCCCATTGGGGTTTTCCCTCTTATCAAGGGTTTCCCTAGTTAACATATATGGTGTTATTGTGTATGAGTATCTTATTGTAGTTTCTATTTATATTACTCATATGGTTAAGATTGTTTAAGTTTGATAATTATGATATTAGTTGGATAATTGATTCACACCCCCCCAGTTATATCAGTGGACTATATTTTCTAATATCGTCTTAAACTTTGATAATCTTCACATGATAAGGTATATGTTGACATCAATGAAAAAGAATGTCATCAATACAACTCATAACCATTGAATCATGTCTCTAGCAATGCTAATATGCTCCCCCATAAAAATACCATTAACATTTATGCTAAAAGTGGTCTCCTCAGTAAGTGAAAATCCTTCATGGTTTTATTGCACTTATATACATTAAGTGCATATCTTTGCTCTAAAAAATGGTCTTATGCATGCATAATTTAACCTTGAATTCCAGTGATTCCTTAACAACATATTACATTTGTTGACTAAAAGCATGCCATGTCTTCCTTGATATTATGCACTTCTTTATCATTTCTTACAACTGACAATAAATTGATCTGAAATTACATTTTAGATACAATGAGAATATTAATATTTTATAAGATTCACCGTATAAGAGGAGGATTGTTGTTAATATATAAAATTGGGTTTTTAATTGTTGCATTGTTTGTTTCTATGATTCTTAGGTTGCTTCTATAAAATCATTCTATTACCATAGCATGGACTAATGGGCACGTATAATATTTTATAGGTCGGTAGAACAAGAATGCAAAGGGTAATGAAAGTTCACCTTTTACTACAATTTAATTTAAAGGTTTCCTTTAGGACTATATACTATGGATTTTAGAGGAGAAAGAAATATAAAATGCTTGCTTGAGAGGGAACAAACTAGGCATCATCTCTCTTTTCTAAACTACACTTGGCCTTGGTATTAACATTCTTGTCTAACTTGAGAAATTCAAAAAGAAGTACTTTGTTGTAATATCTTTCCATGGCTACCACATTTAGTATAGCCTAAATTCAACTTTAGTATAGGAATGTAATACCCCTTGTGATTAACACAAAATCACTTTAGTTATTAGGTTTCCACAATCATGCTCTAACATGATAGGAACCTTGAGTCACTTGTCTCTTACTACAATCTTAGCATAGATGGAATTTCGATAAAAGAGGATAAGACATGTCAACATTTTGTTTTAATGTTATTGAATCTTAAAAAGGAAGTCAATAAGATTATACATAAAAGAAAATTTATTTTTAATATTTCACATTCAATATAGATTGTCAATTAATTATTAATCTTTAACAATAAAAAAAAATTCCACTAATTAAAAAGTTGACCAAACATCAAAATGGCCTCCAAAGGGAGGCTATTAAATTTTTGTATTAGCTGTACTTTGTACTAGAATGTAAGCTATTATTTGAAAATAAAAACACATATTAGAAATAAGTTGATTGAAGGTTCCAAATATAATTATGTCAAACAAAAAGGGAGAAGATATTCCATATATCTTTTTAACAACTTTACTCTTAAAACCTAAACTAGATAGGAAGAATGAATTAACATTTAAAATTTAACATATGGAAATTTGACAAAACCATATATATTTCAAACCTGAAAAATGAAAAAAGATAATTTCAAAGTTTGTAAGCTTCAAACTTATAAATTAGAGTGATAATCTTTAAAATGGATTTAGTTATTTTATTTATGTAAGTTAGTACATTGTTTCGCTCTTGCATTATTAGTCCAATGAATTATTTTGTAAATGATAATTTTATAACTTTATCTTTAGTTTCCTCCATCTTAGATTGCGACACAATGGACTATAATGGCCACTACCCCCACTACATAACACTTATTTCCTTATAGTATTAATATCAAGATTTATATATTATTTTTTAACAAAACTGATGAATCTACAATGAAATTTGTGAAAATAATATCACAGAATATTCATTACAGAAGTGTTGTTGTGTCACTGTCAATACTAAAGTCTTCTTAATCAATTTTTGCACATGCGGTGACTTCCCACCCCAACCTGGTCTAGATATTTGAACGTGTGGTCCTTCGACCAAATATTATCGTCTTCACCAGTTAACAAATTCTAAACCTACTCAGTAACAGAGAGAGTAAGTAGAACGAGTACAGAGGTTCAAGCGAAGGGCTTCCCAGCAGAGAAACAAACCAAAACCATTGCTGCTTACCACAGCAAAAGCACAGTGTCAAAAATTATCATACAAACATGACCCGAAAGAGACATCTAAAACTATCTGGCTACATCATAATCTGAATCAATCCCAAAACCATCGCTTGTTGAAGTGGTTGGACGACTTGTTGGAGGCATGGTTGCACCAACGGAAATCAAATGATCGGCAACTACTTCTTCATCTGTGATATGAATAAAAGTAGTGGCCGCATAATCTAAGCAACTCGCATCGTAAGAGATGGAAAGAGACTGATTAGAGGGAAGTGGCGCCCGTCCTTCGAGTATTTCCGCTACTCTTTTCATGCCAAGTCTTTCTTCCGGTTGAGGATGAGAACAAAACAATCCCAGTTTCAGTAATCTTTCCATTTCTTCTGCATCAAACAAACCGTTAAGACACGGGTTAGCTGCGTGCAAGAGTTTTCCATTTTGATAAAGATCCTTCACCAAATCTAGCAGCTGAAACATGGTTTCTATGCTGAAGACGACCCATGGTTGAGACTTCTGAAATGAATTGCTTCATTCCTGCAGTGGATCCCTTTGTTATACATTTCACTGCTACCTCATCCCCGCTTTTTGACAGAACTCCCTTGTAAACCCTTGCGAAACCCCTGCAGCCCACAAGCTAGGAGTAGCTGAAGTTTTGTGTGGTAGCTTTCAGATCTTCGTAGGGAATTTTGTGAGGCAAATTAAAGGAAACAACAGCAAAGAGCACAACCAGAGATGCTGTAGTCACACCGGCTGTGAAAGCTATGGATTTAGTTGCCTGCTTTTTCCTGATCAATGAAGGGGGATCTGAGAGATCTAGCGGCAGCAATATACCTGGTTAAAGGTATGTCCCATATTAATACAGCAACAGAGGATAAAAAAACATCCAACTTGAAGTTGGAAGTACAAGATATATGATTATATTAATTTAAGATGCCATATAGGATTAAACATAAAAGCATCAATCTTAACTTTTATAGGGTTAAACTCTTTCATAGGATTTTTGGGTATCCCCAATCTCCTTTTCAATATTATATTTTACATTACCTTCAGTACTGAAGCTCCAGCCGAGAATATTATGGTCTTCAACAGCTTGAGATCCTGTAGAGGCACTAAATCCCACATAAGCATCTTCTTCCAAAATTGCAGAGAGATTGAGTTTTGCAACAGACATCAATGGCTGGACAGGCTTCTCCATCCCATACATTGCAACAGTCACATTAAGCAGGCTCTCAACATGATCATATTCAATCCGGGCTTGGATTTTCTCTCCATTTTTCAGACTGAAGTTGTTAAAATCATCATCGTCCAGCCAATAGGCTGTCGGCTGATATTGAAATGAGTTTACGCCGTTTAGGTTAACTCCAACATGGTTGCCATCTATGTCGCCAACATCAGGTTCATATGCCGTATCAAGTTCTACTGCTAGGAAATGATTGGATTGGAGACCATTTGTGTTAGGAGAGGCGAGTCCAAGGTATTGGGAATCTTGGACGCCCACAATGGACTTATTGGGAACCATGATGAAGGCCAACCCATTCGCGCTCTTGCCCTTGGATGGAACACCAATGGAAATTGGATGGAACAGCAATGGAAACAACAAATGTAGTGGTGAAGGGTAAAATTGAATTATTGTTGGCTTTTATTTTGATGGGGCTGGGATGCAAAACACGACCCATTGAATCCCGTGTTTGATTGGTTAGGGTGAGCACATGGTGAGAGTGTATTGAAGCATCCATTAGTAGTATTATGTTTGTTCATTGAATTCCCCATAGCTGAATGTCTTGGCTAGGCAAAGTGTGAGCTAGACAATAACCATGGCAAAATTAATATACACCAGGAGCATAGCTGGCAAAAGGCAAGCATTTTTTTCTTCTAAGACAAACAATCTTCCAATCCATATGTAGCTTCTAAGGGATAAGGGATATTGTGCATGCACTCTTGAATTAACTCACTACTGATGCAGGAGCATCTTGCATCCAAAATAAAGGGGAGACACGTTGAATGTAAAATTTAAAATTATAAAAAAAGAAAAAAAAGAAAAGAAAAAAATCTGGAGGAGAGAGAAAGTGACGAAAATAGAAGGAAAAATAATTTAAAAATAAAATAAGGGAAAAAGGAGAAAAGAGGAATTTCTATTTTCAAGGTGCATGGGTGGCGTAAATAGAAAATAATAAAAATAGTTGTCATTCCATTAATCGAGGTGTGTAGGTGGAAATTCTAGAAGATTTTGGATAAATCATGTATTTAATATTTGTTGGGTGCTTAGTTGTATTTGGGTGGGAATTTAATATTTATTTAAAGGTAGTTGTATTTACCTTTTATCCCACATTGGTTGTGTTTGTAATGTCTTGGGTTAGAAGTGCCTATTTAAGGAAGGCTTATTATCATTTGTAATCAAGTTCGAAAAATAGAAGCTTTTCAAGTGTAAGCTCTTGTAGTGAATTTTCAAGTATTAATGGCTGTTTTGTGAAGCATTTTTGTCATCTCTATCTCTATATTGTTGCATTCTTGTGAAGCATTTTTTTTGGTCTCCATATTGTTGCTTTCTTGATTGTGAGTGAGTAAGGGTGGTGTGGCCCTTCATCAAGTGGTATCAGAGCGAGAGTTCCTGAGTGTGTGGACAGATCGCCGAACGTGAGGCAGTTTACACCAGGATTTGCAAAGAAGGTTGATCTTGTGGTTGATTGATCTTTTAGATTGGTGGATTTGTTTAGGGTTTGCTAAATTTTTGGAAGATGCCTCCAAGAAGATTGGACCCCAAGGAAAATGATGACCTTAGTGAAGCGATGGAAGAAAGAATTTTAGAGAAGATAAGAGCAGAGGTCAAATCAGAAATTGCATTGATAAAGAGTGACATGATTGCTGAAATTGTGAGTGCTTTGGGTGGTGTACCTAGGCATGTGGGTACTGAAGACAGATATCACGAAGTTGCTGAAGACTTTGAAGCTACTAGTGAGGATAGAAGTGATCATGAGGAGAGACCTATTGGAATTAGGGCTAGTCAATTTGCTCGACCTAGATCTCAGTTGAAGTTGAAGCATAAGATGGAGGTTTCTAATTTTTCAGGTACTTTGAATCCTGAAGACCTAATTGATTGGATTGGTGAATTAGAGGACTACTTTGAGCTTGAGGGTATTGAAGATCCATTGAGAGTAAGGTTGGCACAAACTAAGTTGAAGGGACATGCTGCTCTTTGGTGGAAGGAACTGCAAAGAGACAGAGAAGAGGAAGGTGAAATGAAGATCATTAGATGGAAATTGATGGTGACCAAGTTAAAGGCAAAGTTCATTCCAGCTGATTATGAACTTGAATTGTTTAAGAGGTTGCAGAATCTGAAACAGAAGGATATGACTGTGAAGGATTACACTGAGGAGTTCTACAAGTTGACTATTCGGTCTGGGCATAGAGAATTGTCAAAGGAGAAGGTAGCACGGTATATTAATGGTTTGAGATTCAATATTCAAGATGAGGTTGGTATGCTGAATATTTCCACAGTTGAGGATGCTTATCAGTATGCTTTGAGAGCAGAGGAGAAGCTAAAGAGGAAGAATCAAGGTAGTTCCTGAGGGAAGGAGAAGCAAGATAGTTCGGTACAAGCTAAACCAAAAGTAGAAGGTGAACCAAAACCTATTGAACAAAGAAGAAGGACAGGTGGAGGTGTATTCAGAGGTAATTGTTTCAAGTGTGGTCAAGAAGGGCATAGATCTTTTGAATGTTCTATTGGTAGGACAGCTACTATTGTGAATGAGGTTGAAGTCCAGGAAAATCAGCCTGAGGAAGGAGAAAGTTTGTTGGCTCGGCGAGTACTAATGGGTAAGAAGACATTGGATTCTTGTCAGAGGACTAGTTTGTTCAAAGCTTGTTGTAAGTCTGGTGGGAAAGTTTGCAAGGTGATTATAGATAGTGGTAGTACTGATAACCTTGTTGCTGAGGAGATGGTTCAAAAACTTGGTTTGAAGAGATTGAGACATCCTTGTCCTTATAGAATTGGCTGGTTGCAAGGTGAGCATGCTTTGGAAGTGAGAGAGCAATGTCTTGTTGATTTTCAGATTGGGCAGTATAAGGATCAAGTATTGTGCGATATTGTGGATATGAACAGTTGTCATGTGTTACTTGGTAGACCTTGGCAGTATGATTGTAGGGCTATGCATGATTGTGTTAGGAATGTGTTTACTATTGAGAAAGGTGGTAGGAAGTTTTCCTTGATTCCTTTGCAGAATGAAGCACTTGGTAGGAGAAACTTGAGTGTTGGCAGTCGAGTTGAGTTGGCAAATTTTGAGAAGATTGAAAATCAACATGGGAAGCAAACCTATAGAACACCTATGGTGGATGTAAAGGAGAAGAAGAAAAACAAGGGAAAGAGTGTGCAAGTTGAAGATTTGGAGGACATATATGTGAAGAACCAGTTTGGGATTTATGTACTGAATCCTGAAAGATGTTCTTCCAGCTATTAGAACATCTTTTCGGACCTGGGGAGTCTGATGCAGGAGCATCTTGCATCCAAAATAAAGGGGAGACATGTTGAATGTAAAATTTAAAATTATAAAAAAAGAAAAAAAAAAGAAAAAAAAAAAAAATCTGGAGGAGAGAGAAAGTGACGAAAATAGAAGGAAAAATAATTTAAAAATAAAATAAGGGAAAAAGGAGAAAAGAGGAATTTCTATTTTCAAGGTGCATGGGTGGCGTAAATAGAAAATAATAAAAATAGTTGTCATTCCATTAATCGAGGTGTGTAGGTGGAAATTCTAGAAGATTTTGGATAAATCATGTATTTAATATTTGTTGGGTGCTTAGTTGTATTTGGGTGGGAATTTAATATTTATTTAAAGGTAGTTGTATTTACCTTTTATCCCACATTGGTTGTGTTTGTAATGTCTTGGGTTAGAAGTGCCTATTTAAGGAAGGCTTATTATCATTTGTAATCAAGTTCGAAAAATAGAAGCTTTTCAAGTGTAAGCTCTTGTAGTGAATTTTCAAGTATTAATGGATGTTTTGTGAAGCATTTTTGTCATCTCTATCTCTATATTGTTGCATTCTTGTGAAGCATTTTTTTTGGTCTCCATATTGTTGCTTTCTTGATTGTGAGTGAGTAAGGGTGGTGTGGCCCTTCATCAACTACTTATTCTGTTCTTACCCATTTCTTATGCAACTTGCTTACTTCAGTTTGGCCGAGTCAAGATGATTATGGTAGATGTCAGTTTCAGTTATATTAATATCTTTTTTTTTTTTTTGATGAATAGTGCTCTTTTCTATTAATAAAATATACTTAGATTACAATTTACAAAAAAAGGGTTGAGGGATATAAGATCACCCCATGAATGAGTTCACACAACCGAAATCGGACTAAAAACACGGCCATAGCTGAAAATAGAAACTATTCATCAAAAAAAATATATAAGGCAACCTCAAGCTGCCAAAGCAGTGCTAGCCAAGGGTGGTGGATCATCTTTGTCTTGAAAACTCCAATCATCTTTAGGATTGGGGGGCAGGCTGGGAACAGTCCAACTATCATTAGCAACAACAGTAATAGTGGCAGCCTCCGCATCTTTAACCTCTAGGCACAGAGGAGAAATCATCAAGTCCAGGTGAGGCCACTTCCCATAATGTGCATGATGAGTACCAGGAGGAGGAGCTGGGGACCAACCAGAACCACCATGGGGTGGGAAAGTTGAGTGGCACCTCCATCTACCATCACCACCACTGGGAGAGTGATGGTGGGAAGCCTAAGAGTGCAGGGTGTACGAGTGGTGGTCGGAGGAGTGGCGCCAAGGACGGTGGCCATGAGGTGTCGAGGTCTCCGCTGAAGCATCAGGAGGAACTCTGGAAATAGTGCATGGAGCATTGCCCCAGTGATTCAGTAGCTCCTCCAGGTGAGCTACCTCAAGTGCAACTTTGTTAGCTTGCACTTGAATCTACATAATTACATTATTACAAATGCATGCCTTAGTGTACATAGCAATGTTAACATCCAAAAAATTGTGTGAAAAGAACAACATTTCTATCTTTCCATAGAGAAAACATAATCTCTAGCCTGAAGGTATGCCAAATCTGGGTGAACTTTTGAGGAAGTCTAGGAGAGTCACCCAATAAAATCATGTGCCAAGAAAATGACTCAGGTCTGAATGGCTTAAAAAAATCATGAATTGAGTGCCAATAATTCTGGGCACACTTACAAAACCAAAAAATATGCAAGAAAGACTCTAGTTGTCCATAGAAGGAACATCTAGGATAAGGACCCCAATGTGTTTGAGCTAAGGCCTCAGGGGAAGACCTTGGAAGGCCAGGCACCAAGTAAAATGTGTAATCTTGGATTTAGTTATAACATTCCATATGGTACTGAAGTGTTTTCTCCATTGAGAAAGAGAAGATTGCAAATGCCATCTGTGGTTTAGTGTATCCACCATCGGAAGATGAGGCAAAAGCCATCTATAGCCCAAACTTGGCTTGTAATTAGAAAAAGGAGTGGCAGGATACCACTTTCAATCAAGTCACCAAAGGAAAATAGACTGAATCTCCACTTTATGAACTAAGTGAACAGGGATGGAAGAAAGCAGTAGGTCAAAAGTATGTCAGTCTAAATGGATGAGGCGGTACTATACTTGCATATCTTCCTAGGTCTTGAAACTCATCGTGACCCTTGAAAAGAGGTCCTTAGGAGTTTTGATGCCACGTCTAAAAAAATGCAGAGCATTGGCCCCTTGAGTCTTGGCAATGGGAGTACCCTGAATGGAAAACAAGGGAGACCACCAAATGTTCTGCTAATTCAAGGGGAGGCCATTGCAGAATTCATCTCTAGCCCATTGAAGCCAAAGCTTAATAGCCTTCCAGGCTTTCCAGATGCTCTTGATGATGAATGAGCCCTAAATGACCATGAGCTCACACATGATGAGAAGGGTTTGGAAGCCAATCCCCTTCGAAGCAAGCATGTTGACAAGAAAGCCAGAAGAAATGTAGTGTTGAACTAGAATCTTCCAAACTTCATCTCCTGAAATAGCCCTAATATCTTTGAGTAAGAGGTAAAGATACTTTTCAATGTCTAAATGTTGATTTTGAAAGATTATTGGAAAATTTGATTGATTATTAATGATTTTACAAAATATCAAAGTTTACTAACTATTTTTTTTTGTATGTTGTATTCAATTGAGTTATTTAATTTGTTTAATAATTGAATAATTTAATAAAATCTAAATAAGGTTACAATGATATGACACTTTCTTATTAGTATTATAAAAAGACAAAAAATAACATTCTCAACCATATTGGCACAATTTCTATACAATATATATATAAGATAAATTCGTACTATTATAACAAAAAAATTATACTATCATTCAAAATCTAATAAAATTATTTCAAACATGTACTATCATATAGATTTGTAAAACTAATATAGAATTTTTTACTTTAAATATTTTATTTTTTTAATAAAAATTATAATTGCTACACACAATCACATGATTAATGTGTAGAGGATGGGAAGTCTATGAACTCACACGTCTTTATTTTGGGTATTGAAATATCTATTTTAGGTTTTTGGAATGATGATTACTTAATAATAATAATATTTTTTTGTCATAAATTTATGTCAAAATTTTAAAATGTACATATATTGTCATAAATAAAATCTAAATAGATAAACATTAAAAATGTCTCTACCAAAGTACAATTCTAATGTAGAATAAGGGTATGTGTAGGATTATGGTGTGCCAAAAAGTGGTGATGTGAAAAAAGTGGAGTTTGAAAAAATCTAAAAGTATTTCAAAATCCACTTTGATTTTTTTCCACCCATCCTGATACCAAGGCTAAAAAGTTTGGACCAAGCCTTTTTGGGTATTTGATCGGTAATCATGTATCCGATTTCAAATTAGGTACCAGATATCATATTGGATACCCGAAACCTATGACAGATTTTTTTAAAAAAAACTTGAGAGCTATTTTGCATTGCATTTTCTTTTGTTTTATTGCTGAGCTCCATTCGGGTATCAAATTTCTGAATGGGTATTAAATAAAGGTAATTTTTAAAAAAAAAATTTGAATAAAAATTATATTAAATTAGTTATTTTTAATAGAATTTGTTAAAAATTAGGTTCCTTTCAATAGAAATTGTTAAAATTTAGGTTATTTTTAATAGAGATTATGTTTTGCAGATTAATAGGTATGGCTAACCCAAATGATGATAGTAAGGTAGGAAACAATGTTCCTCACAACCCTCAACCAAATGATCCAATACCCCCTCAAAACCATCCACCAAATGATCCAATACCTCCTCAAAACCATCCACCAAACGATTCCCTACCCCCTCAAAACCCTCCTCAAATTGAAGATTTGATATTTGAAAATCTCACCGAATTGAGGGTTTTGCAAACCACATATAAAAATATACCTGCATTGGCTCTCATGTTATCCACATTAAACACCATAGTGGATAATATTGAAACACTTACCAATGAACAAAATGTTTCTCTTCACTGGCATGAGAAAAATGCATGCCATGTTTGATGATGGGTCCAAATATGATGAGGTTGCAACCCTAGATATAACTAAAGATGATATAGTTAGCCTTTTTGTAGACCCAAAAACTAGTAAACAAGTAGAATGCACAAAGCCCAAATTATCAATTAAATGGTACACAAATGAGGCTATGCATGCAAACTTTTGGGATCATTGGTGGATGGTTTTTGACAACCCTCCACACAACAATTTAGAGGTATCATTATATTTAATTAAAAATTTGTTTGCTGAATTTATGTTACACCTCAAGGTGAACTATTAGGGCATGAGGCGCAACATGGGTGTAGGAGGAGGAGCTCCTTAGAATAGACCCTTTGCCCAGTGGAAGAAAGCTAGCAATTTTTTCTTGCCTACTAATGTCTCCCCCCCTCCTCTTGTACAATATCCTGATATCATTGTAGAGGCTAGCTCTTAGACCATTAGAGCCATCCATAGATTGAGTAGCATATTGATATCCCAAGCTAGGTTATTTTTTCCTCCCATATTGATGATGCTAGTAGGAGTTCATCATTGGTGAGCTCATCACATGTTTGTGTGCCTCATACTTGCATAAGGTGCAAGAATATTTTTCTAGGTCCCATAGGTGATTTTTCTGAGTATAAGTTTGTATTTGAGGAGGATACACCAGATGCATGTACAAAGGCTACACACCCTAACATGAGAGAGGAGGGGTATGCAAAGGCATGGGATCCTTCTATGTCGATACATGTATACATTCTTTTGTTATGACATATGAGATTTAAAGTTAACCTTTAAAATAGAGTAATTGTAACCCATATTGACTTATACATGTATGTGATCTCCATTCATGTTTATTTGATGACTGAGGAGGAGCTTAGAAAATTTGATAATGTCACACTCTTGGTTATTTCATTTTTCCTTGAGACATCTATGGTACATTATGTTGTGTTCTCATTATTTTTTCTATTTGATATTGGAGCCTATATGGTTTCTAATCTTTCTTTTCTCTTGCAGGTATCACCTATTAGTGGGGGGCAGAGTGCAGGGGGTGAGGCACAACACATTTGCAAGGGAAAGGTAATTAGGTTCTTTTAAAGTGATTAAATAACAATGCATTCTTTTTGTGGTAATGAAATTTAATTACATTTCTTATTGTACAGGGTATAGCTACTAGTGATGAGTCTAGGCAAATTCCACGTTGCAGAACCTCTAGCATTTCTATTTGCAGTGAGAGCCCCATCATATGTATAAGTATCATTTATTTTTTATTTTTCTTATTTTCATAAATAAATTCAAAACTGATTTCTGTGATATTAACAACTAGTATTTTGTATCTCATAGGAAACACCTAGTGCATAGGAGGCTAGATGCCAGAGTTTTGTATCTTTGTTGATGCAGCCATTATATCTAGAGGATTCATTGATAGAGCTAAGTTATAGTTTGAATTCTTGATTATATGTTATAAATTTAGCATTCTAAGAATTATAATGTTATCGTTTAAGTTGTAGATTCATCTGAAAAACATATTTGAACATACATAAGCCACAATCAATGGCGTTCAACCATTGTTGAGGACATATGAGAGGACTCTTGACCAGCACAAGAGGTCAGTGAGAGAGGTATTTATGATGAAAGTTTAATACTATAAATATTCATTAAAAAAAGATCATTATGCATTTGAGTAATTAAATGTCAGATACATATAATCATATAAATTTAGTGGTCTTTGGGATTTCCCTTTTTGTTTATGTAGGAGGCATCCAATCCACCAAGTGCAATGAAAATGCTAAATTTTGATCATCCACCAACAACATACGATAGTATAGTTGTCATAGGATGCATCATGAGACATTTTGAGATGGCATATGCCACATTGTATACATAAACATTGATAATATACACATTCTCATGGCATGATCAGTCACATTTTGTATATGGATCTATGTATTTTTATATATATTTGCATAATTTTTCCATGGATACATGAAATTTGATATATATATTTGTGTAATTTTTCTAAGGATACATTTATTTTGTCATATTTTTTTCTTCATTTATGTGCACAATGATATACATATTAATAGAGTATATTATTGTTCAATTTATTGCGGATCATGTCTATTGTTCATGTTTATAGAATATCATTCATTTTGATCATGTTTGTTCCATTTGATTCAAATGCAATAATTTGTGAATAACATTTTAATAACCTTTATTATCAAATTTTGATGCAATGTTTAATTTGAAATGCTATCATATATGTTTAATTTGAAATTATCTCTATAATCCCTTAAGATGTCACTATGGTTCACCTGCCCAAATGCACTTGGAGCACCTTGGAAATCAGATAAGTTATTATAGGCCTCGACATGAGCATCTAGTAGCATTCAACATTTCATCGATAGCCCCCATGAGCTCTGAGTTGCGACCCTCAGAAGATCAATCTCAAAATGCCCTTAGAGCACCTTGCAAACTCTTCACTATGGGGTGGCCACAAATGATGGAGTCTCTCCATAGCCAAAACAAGAGTGTCACTAGGGTTCACCCCCCAATCCAAAGCTAATGGAATTGATGATTGGATGCCAAGATCAGTGGTTTCAAAGTTACACTGTGATGCACCTATGAACTGAGGCACATTGCGAGTTTTGGCAATAAGCGAGATCAGTATGTTAAATCCAAACCTAATGTGATCTCTCAAAAATGAAATAGATTATTATAGGCCTTGACATGACCATCTTTTATTATTTGACATTTTATTGATAGCCCCCACGAGCTCCAATTTATGCCCCTCAGAAGATTAACCTCGAAATGCACTTAGAGCACCTTGGAGAATCTTTAGTACAAGGTGGCCGTGAATGATGGAGGCTCTCTAGGGCTAAGAAAAGGGTGTCACTAGGGTTCACCCACCCCTTTGAAGCTAATGGCACTGACAATTCAATGCCAAGATTAGCAGTTTCAAAGTTACACAGTGATGCACCTATGAACTAAAGCACACTGTGAGTTTTAGCATCGACCAAGATCGTTGTGTTGAATCTAAATGGAATGTGATCTCTTAGAAATGAGATAGGTTATTTTAGGCCTTGAGATGACCATCTTGTAGCATTAAATGTTTCATCAATAGCCTGCACAAGCTTCAAGTTATGACCCTTGGATGATTGACCTCAAAATACACTTAGAGCGCCTTGGAGACTCTTCAGTACAGGGTGGTGACAAATGATGGAGGCTCTCCATGGCTAGAACAAGCATGTCACTTGGCTCACTTTCCCATCCAAACATAATGGCACTGATGATTTGATGCCAAGATCAACAGTTTCAAAGTTATGCAATGATGCACCTGTGAACTAAGGCACACTACAAGTTTTGGCATCGAGCTAGATCGATGTGCTGAATCTAAACAAAATGTGATATCTCAAAAATGAGATAGGTTATTGTAGGCCTTAGCATGACCTTCCTTTAGCATTTTACATTTCATTGATAGCCCCCATGAGCTCCGATTTACAACCCTAAGAAGATCAACCTCGAAACACACTAAGAGCACCTTGGAGAATCTTTAGTACGAGTATTAGAGTTAGAGCTCTGGAATGAATGCACTTTTGATGAGTCTCTAACTCTACCACAATCTGATCTATCACATATGGGCCCTTGATCAACTAACCAAAAGAACCTATGTACTACTAAATCAAGAGTCCCCCTTGTGATAATGCTAAACTACACCAATCAACAATGCTACAAGCATCAAAAAGCTTTGCTCCTGAAATCTTCAATTGCTCTTTAACTATAGCTCTCTTTACACATGCCCTTGATCCATTATGTTCCCCTTTTCCATGGCCAGACTCAAAAAAAAATCCAAATATGAGACACCACCCTCTCTACACGCATCCTACACAACCAATAAAACATGCAAGCATTCTTAAATTGACATGTGCAATTATTTGACCAAATGATATGTCTATCGATGGCAATTTCATGCTCATGTAAGAAATCAAAATAATTCTTGAAATAATATTGCACAAACTCATGAAAGTGAGATCTATCATCACTCATATAAAAATGGTACTCTCTAATAATCTTTTGATTATCTTTTGCACTATCAAGGGCATGTCTATATGTTGTGTGGACAAATATAACAATCTAAATGGTGTTGTAATATTCAGATTGTGTCTCATTTTGAGCCTGCAATGTGTAGCTCTCATCAAAGTCAACAACTAATATAATAGTGCCAATGGGAAAAGTCTCCTTACACATTCCTAATTGTTGATCCAACCATTGAGACCTATAACTATGTCTTGCAAACTTGTAGAAAAGATTTGTCCTAAAATCTAAAATAAAACTAGCCACACTGATTTCTTTTGCAACCAATTCACATCTAGAGCCCTTACCACCACTCTTCAATGTGTATTTCACTATTTCATATACCAATTTTTTTACTATTGTCCTCCCAAGATTTTGTTCGCACCCCTAATGGAAACATGTTTCAAACTTGGATAAGCCACCACATTTTGAACACTTCTCATTTAAGAAAGCATTTTGATAAAAGAAACAACCATCAAATCTACAACATAAAAATTGATCTAGAAAGTCCCTTGATGATTTTGGATGCCAACAAGCACCACAATTCTCCAACATTTCTTTACTATAAAAAGTAGAATGGATGGAGCATAATAGTTCATGATGCATAGAAGACTCGACATGATATTTGCAACAACATGTATTTCAAATTTTAAGTGGCACACAATTAAATGGCTTCAAATATTCAAAAGCCCTTTGTGATATATGCAATCTTGGATGACTCTCTCTCTAAATTTTTTGAAAAACATAGTTGGACTTATGTTGAAATAATTTTTAGGATGTGGCATGCGGTCTCTGATTTGAATCCTCAACTTTAACACATCTTTAGCATTGGGTGATACTCTTGAGCTAGAGTGCTAAAACTATGTAATTTATTCCTTCATAGCATTAAATAGCTTCTTATCAAAATGTGGAAGTCTCCCACCAAAATCCATGTTTTATTTTGAAGAGGATCATCAATTCTCTCTTGTCTACTAAGTGTTTGTTTCAAAGTAGTACGATTTAAGTTCAAATGAATACAAGTTTGTCTTATATATCTACCCTTTATCAAGTGATGACTTACCAAAGAGGTTGTAATAACCCTTTGAGAAAATCTCTTATCCTTCTCCCTACTATTTTTTCCAATGCTATTGAGAGCACTGAAAAGATTCTTCCCAATAATGTCATTTCTTTACAATTTTTTATTGACACGAATCTTCAATTTCAAAAGCATAGGTCTTATCTTTTGCATCTTTAATAAGTGCATAAAAAGTTGACATTGCTCCATGATTGTCTTGTTTTTGGAAAAAATCTTATATAGTTTTGAAGCCCATAACTAAATGGCTCTTTGTGATTTGTTCCCTTCCAAATGGGCAATAATCATTTCATCAATTTTAATTATCCATTTTGGTGTTCTAGGACCTTCATGTCGATTATGATTAGGACATATGTAACATTCTTATGCATTTTCATTTTTGACATGGTCAATCATGCAATTTACATTATGAACTAGTAAATTTTCATTCTCTAAATTTTCAATCCTCACATTATCATTATCAATTGGTACATTTTCATTCCCCAAATGTACATATTCATTATCTGACTCTGTGATTTAACCTTCAATAAATATATCGTCAACTTGACTTGCATTTAAGATACCTTGTCTCTCAATGATTTACCTCATCTCTTTCCCCATATGCTACAATATCTTCATTTGATACCTTCCTTTTGCGTTTAGCCTTTCGACAACTACTACTCCCCACTCAGAAAACAATATCGGACACCTGATCACACATTATAGAAACTTTTTTGATCGTATGGCCCTGAAGAAATCATTTTTCTCCAAACCCATGTAAATGGCGCCAAAAAATGTGATTGTTAGGTTTGTAGTGGCAGAGAATATTTTGGAAAAAGTATGTCATTATTTTAGGTACCTGATCCCATATCAGGTACCTGATCCCATATCAGGTATCTGATCCTAGATCAGATACCAGATATGATATCGATTACCCGAAATAGATGCCTAAATTTTGGAGGGAAATCAAAATTTAGAAACTATGGGCAATGTAACAAATTTGTATATTATTATATATTAGTATTTTACTAAATATAATATAATAATAAAATTATTATTATGATTATTATTATTATTAAATATAATATAAAAATATATATGATTATTATGATGATGATGATTATTATTATTATTATGAACTATAAATATAATATATTAATATATATATGATTATTATTATATATCATTAAAATATATGATTTTTATATTATATATGATAAAATATGACCTATTTGGTTCATTTGAATGTGTCAAAATGGGTCATAGGATAACCTACAACCCCTTTCAATGTATTTCATGACAACATATGTTCCTAGGGGTACTAGTACCCCTAATAACCTATTTGGTTCAATTGAATCCATCGAAAGGGGTCATAAGATAACTTACAACACATTTTGATGCATTTCATGGCAACATATATCCCTAGGGATCCTAGGACCCGTAGGGACCTATTTGGTTTGATAGATTGTGTCCAAGGAGTCATAGGATAACCTATGACCCCTCTTGATGTATCTCATGACAACATATGTTCTTAGGGGTCCTAGGACCCCTATGGACCTATTTGGTTTGATCGAATGCTTTGATAGGGGTCCTAGGATAACCTATGACCCCTTTCAACATATTTCATGACAACATATGTCTCTAAGCGTCATAGAACCCCTAGGGACCTATTTGTTTCGATCGAATGGGTCCAAAGCCCAGTCATACGATAACCTACGACCCCTTTCAACACATTTCATGACAAACATATGTTTGTAGGGGTCCTATGACCCCTAGGGACCTATTTGGTTTGAACAAATGCATTGAAAGATGTCATAGGATAACTTATGATCCCTTTTGACATATTTCATGACAACATATATCACTAGCAGTCTTAGGACCCCTAGGGACATATTTAGTTCAATTAAATAGGTCGAAAAGGGTCATAGGACAACCTATGACCCTCTTTGATGCATGTCATGACAACATATGTCCCTAGGGGTCCTAGGACCCCTAGGGACCAATTTGGCTTGATTGATTGCATCGAAAGGGGTCATAGGATAACTTATGATCCCTTTCGACATATTTCATGACAAAATAGTTCTGTAGGGTTCCTAAGATAACCTACAACCCCTTTCAATGTATTTCATGACAACATATACCCTGAAGGGTTTTAGGACACATAGGGACCTATTTGGTTGAATCGAATTGGTCAAAAGGGGTCATAGGATAACCTATGACCCCTTTTGACGTATTTCATAACTACATATGTCCCTACGGGTCCTAGGACCCCTAGTGACCTATTTTGTTCAATCAAATGGGTTGGAAGGGGTCATAGGATAACCTAGGACCCCTTTCAACATATTTTATGAAAACATAATTGAATGTATCAAAAGGAGTCATAGGATAACCTACGAACCCTTTTAATGTATTTCATGACAACATATGTCCCTAGGGGTCTTCTAAGACCTATTTGGTTCATTTGAATGCATCAAAAGGGGTTATAGGATAACTTACAACATCTTTTGATACATTTCATCACAACATATTTCCCTAGGGATTCTAGGGCCCTTAGGGACCTATCTCATTTGATCGTATGGGTCAAAAGGGGTCATAGGATAACCTATGACCTCTTTCAATGCATTTCATGACAACATATATCCCTAGGGGTCCTAGGGTCTCTAGGGACCTATTTCGTTCAATCAAATACTTATAAAGGGGTCATAGGATAATCTACAACCCCTTTCGACCCATTTCATGACAACATATTTCCCTGGGAGTCCTTGGACCTCTAGGGACCTAAGACCCCTAGAGATCTATTTGGTTTGATTGAATGTGTCAAGATGGCTCATAGGATAACCTACAACCCCTTTCAATGTATTTCATGAAAACATACCTCCCTAGGGTTCCTAGGGCACCTAGGAACCTATTTGGTTCGATCAAATGGCTCGAAAGGGGTCCTAGGATAACCTACGACCCCTTTCAACTGATTTCATCACAACATATGTCCCTAGTAGTCCTAGGAACCCTAGGGACTTATTTGGTTTGATCAAATAGGTCAAATGGGGTTATAGGATAACCTACGACCCATTTTGATGCATTTCATGACAACATATGTCCCTATGGATCCTAGGATCCCTACGAACCTATTTGGTTCGATTGAATGCATGAAAATGGGCCATAAGATAATGTATGACCACTTTCGATGTATTTTATGAAAACATATGTCCTTAGGGGGCCTAGGACCCCTAGTGTCCTTTTTGGTTCAATCGAATGGGTCAAAAAGGGTGATAGGATAATCTACGACCCCTTTCAACACATTTCATGACAACATATGTCCTTAGGGCTCCTAGGACCCATAGGAACCTATTTGGTTCAATTGAATGCATTGAAAGGGGTCATACAATAACCAACGACCTATTTTGATATATTTCATGACAACATATGTCCTTAGGCATCCTAGGACCCCTAGGGACCTATTTGGTTCATTTGAATGCATCAAAAGGGGTCATATTATAACCCAAGACCCCTTTTGATGTATTTCATGACAGTATATGTCCATAGGGACCTAGGACCCCTAGGGACCAATTTGGTTCGATCAAATGGGTCGAAAGGAGTCATAGGATAACCTACGACCCCTTTCAATGCATTTCATGACAACATATGTCCCTAAGGGTCCTATGACCCCTAGGGACCTATTTGTTTCTTTCGAATGCGTTGAAAGGGGTCATATGATAACCTATTATCCCTTTTGACACATTTCATGACAACATATGTCCCTAGGGGTCCTAGGACACCTAGGGACCTATTTGGTTTGACTCAATGCATCGAAAGGGATCATAGGCCCCTTTCGAGACATTTCATGACAACATATGTCCTTATAGGTTCTAGGACCCCTAGGAACATATCTGGTTTGATCAAATGGGTTGAAAGGGGTCATAGGATAACCTACGACCCCTTTCAATGCATTTCATGACAACATATGTTGGACCCCTACGGACCTATTTGGTTCGACTGATTGCATTGAAAGTGGTCATAGGATGACTTATGACCCCTTTCGACGTGTTTCATGACATGTCCCTAGGGGTCCTAGGACCCCTAGGGACCTATTTGGTTTGATTGAATTCATTGAAAGGTGTCATAGATTAACGTATGACCCTTTTTGATGTATTCCATGACAACATATTTCTTTAGAAGTCCTAAAACACCTAGTGACCTATTTGGTTTGATCGAATGGATCAAAAGACACATTTCATGCAAACATATGTCCCTAGGGATCCTAGAACCCCTAGGTACCTATTTGATTCATTTGAATGTGTCGAAAGGGGTCCTAGGATAACCTATGACCCCTTTTGATGCATTTCATGTTAACATTTCCCTAAGGGTTCTAAGAGTCCTAGGGACCTATTTGGTTCGATCGATTGCATCGAAAGGGGTCATAGGAGAACCTATGACCTCTTTCAATCTATATCATGACAAAATATGTCCATAGGGGTCCTAGGACCCCTAGGGACCTATTTGGTTTGATTGAATGGGTCAAAAAGGGTCACAAGATAACCTATAACCCCTTTTAATGCATTTCATGACAACATATGTCCCTATAGGTCCTAGGATCTTTAGGGACCTATTTGGTTTGTTCGGATGCGTCAAAAGTGTTCATAGGGTAACCTATGACCCCTTTTAATGCATTTTATGACAACATATGTCCCATATTTGGTTCAATCGAATGGGTCAAAAGGGGTCATAGGATAACCTACAACTCCTTTTGAGGTATTTCATGACAATGTTATAATTAATAATAATATAATAATAATATATATTTTAATATAATAATAATATATTACTAGACTATATAAAAATTATGATCATATAATATTATTATATATTTAATAATAATTATTATTATCATATATATTACTATATTATATTTAGTAATAATAATCATCATATTTATTACTATATTATATTTAATAATAATATTCATAATAATAATTATATATATCACTATATTATATTTAGTAATAGTAACCATATATATAATAATAATAATAATCTTAATCATAATCATATATAATAATAATAGTTAATAATAATATTGCCCACACTTCCCAAATTTTGGTTTCCCTCCAATATTTGGTTATGAATGTTTGAAACAATTTTGGCTACGACATTTTGGGTACTTGATCTAGTATCGAGTACCCGATTAGGCTTGGCATTAACCAAACCTCTTTGGTCAACTCAAAAAATGTGTTTGAGAGAGTTTTCACTGACATTCAAACTTCGAGTAGCCATCTGACAATATTATTTTCATCGAAATTTAATGAAACAAAAAGCATTTTTTTTATAACACTCTTAAGATTCCATCGATATAATTTTTTTCATTATCTATGTTCAAGAAGTATTTATTACTTAATTTTTAATGAAGATGTCTATGAAGTGTTCATTAACATACTAATTGAAAAATAGCTATAACTTTCAAATGGTATAACATTTTTAAATTCAAAAAGTTGCATCACATTCTATGCTTCGTCTAGTATAAGGGAATTTATTATTAATTTGGTAAAGTTTTCAATTAGTTAAGGTGGTTACACAGGGGAGTTTTTTATTCTAAAAAAGTTATAGTAGAAAATTCATATTTAATTATTTATTTGGAATAAAAATACCCAAAAATATGTGTTACATCTGGCCATGAGTATACTTTTTTAATATATAATTATACTAAAAAATATTATCATTTGATTTTGATTAAGGTAGTCAAGCATATGCCTACTTTTTATTTTCACCCTAAAATTTTTGTAGTGCTGCATTAAAATCCAAAATTTTGACAAATCAAATTATTTTTTCTTCATATAAGGCCTAGTAGTTTAGAAATAATATTCAATTTCCTATAGATTCTTTTCTTACAACTTTTTGATATAAAGCCTATAACTACTTTAAAATTACATGTCAAGTTAACATAACCCTGATTTTCATTTTTTTCACTACGACTTAATGTCATAGTTTGGTTGACTATAATCCTGCACATACCCATAAAGATTTGAAGTCAAAGACTAAAAGAATCATCAACTATATCTCTCACTATTCTTTTAAAAGAAACAACTTTTTATATAAATTTAGAGTAGTAAAAAATATATATTCAATAATATCATAACTATTATCTATCTATGTTTATCAATCTTAGATCAATTTGAAAAGTGCAATTGAATGTGACAAAATTGAATATGATTTTGCTATTTAAAAATAAATCAAATCTTAATTATAGGTGTTTGAATTTAGATGATTGAGATCAACAATCTAAAAATATATTCATGAAAATAGAGTTCTATATTATTATATATCATTTGAGATTCACAAATTGATTTGACTTCTTTGATTTCAAAAAAATTGATACTAATATTTAAGATAACATTGTGAGTTATAAAATATCAAGAGAAGAATAAGAAGTAATGACAAGTAGCAATCATTCCAAGCATTAACATCATGGTGACAAAATATTGGCTAGTGGGTTACTAATGACACTTGTGAGTGCATTGTAAACAACAAAGGAGACCAAAAAAAATTGTATATCTAGAAATAAATTTTAAATTTGGGTCCACCACCATTTGACTACATGCTATTGTATGTTTTCAGAAATAGAAGATTGGTTGCTAGAACTCCATGTAGTTTTTTTAATGGTTTTGGGGATCTTGACATCTTGAGTTTACCTATGGAGGGGTTAGATTATTCTTAAGTCTAAAGTGTTTGAAAACAAGAAAAAGAAAAAAAGAAAAGCGAAAAAAAAAACTTTTTAAGCTTTATAGAAGATTTTTATTGGCACAAAACATATCTTCTCTAGTAGTCTCTAGACTAGTGCTTATACTATAGAAGGTGCAATAGAAATGCCAAAAGCATTTCATACTAACAAATTTAGAAGATACCATTCATAGAAGCTCAAAAAACACTAATTACAAGAAGTATTACAGAAAATTAAAGGAAGAAGTTAAATCCTCTAACCTGATTGTAATGTAAATTGAAAGATGATCTATACAAAAATGCATTCAAGGATATTGAATGGAACAACCCTTCAATTCTAGATAGAACATGAGGTGTAGATAAAATTACCAATCATGCTCAAAGGTTACAATAAAAAACTTTGTAGAGACTCTCATATCAAATGTTATACACAAACACTTAGATCCTATAGAACTAAGGAAGAGTTGTTGGATATGAGATCAAATGAGAGCATAGAAGACAAATTGTAGGTAGTGCCTAGTATTTTCTGAATAATTAAATATAATTGTAATAATTAATATAATTATATTATAATATCTAGTATAATTAAAACTATAAAATTTAATGTAATAAATATAATTTAAAAATATTGATCAAAATGATTATTAATTAATTAGTATTATATAATTGAAAATAATTAGAGGACAAAGAACATAACTTGGCTTGTCAAAGTTTTAGTTACTTAGGAAAAATATGATAAATTTTATAAGGACATATTTAATATAATTAATAGTGTTGATAGAATGAAATTTAAA
Source organism: Cupressus sempervirens (assembly GCA_028749045.1). NCBI lineage: Eukaryota > Viridiplantae > Streptophyta > Pinopsida > Cupressales > Cupressaceae > Cupressus > Cupressus sempervirens. Next base: position 866,383,664 of record CM053787.1, read on the forward strand.
ATGAGCCAAATTTTGATTTCTTTACTAATGAAGCATTTTATGATATTTTTTAAACAAAATTCAATTTATAGAAAATAAATCAAATTATATTATCAATTTATTATAACACAAAAGAAGTAATTATTTCAAATATATTTTTCAAAATAAAATAAAAGTTTAAAAGCTTATTCAATGCAAAGAGTACTCATATAGTTTTATCAAACAAAATTTTGATTTGTTTAAAATATTTATATCATAACACGTATTATATATATATATATATATATATATATATATATAGAGAGAGAGAGAGAGAGAGAGAGAGAGAGAGAGAGAGAGATGAAAACAATTTATATTGAAATAGTGAATAATTAAACATCATTCACAATTATTAAGTTATTTAATTTTATGAACTTAATGAAATTGGAGATAGTAAGAAAATAACTTAATTTTTTTTTTAAATATTAGATATATAGATAAACACTTTTAATGTATAAAATAAGAAATTTTAGAAAATACTAATGAAAAGTGTTTGAGAAAAATTACTATAGATAGTGTGGTAGGCATAGTGTTCCCACAAAATCTATGTATAAGACCCCCAAAATAAAATATGGTATACCCACAGAAATCTATAGAAATTTATCTTTTGCATTAGGGTACATGATGGTTAATTGTTGGTAGTCAAAAGTTGTCCACTACCATTAGGTACGAATAATGTTACTGAGGCTTAAGCGTTGGTAGAAGTAGTTACTTTGGAAAAACTAGGTGGTTTCACAAAAGTACATATTGAGGGTGATTCTTTGATTATTAAAAATTATTGAATTAGAGGATTGTGTACATTATGGATTGTATTTGATAGCTTATTGACTCCTTTAGTGAATGTATAATATCCCATGTCTACCGAGAAGGTAACAAGCTTGAAGATTATCTCTCAAATCTAGGGTGTGAGTATCTGCTCCTTGAACTTGAGAATTGACTATTATTTGTACCCTTCCACTAGTGATTTGGCAAATATAGAAGAACTTATAGATTATTTGGCATACATTTTTATATATGCATTTGGCTATGTTGGTATGTTGTTGATGTGGTGATGCTGATTTTTGGGCCTCATTAGAATTGGTACTTGGTGTCTCTGTCGTTGCTCACATCTCATGGCTTCAACTAGCTTGCTGAATGTTTGCAACAAAAGGTATTATTGGTTCTTTTCCCAACTGGGACATTATTGCAACTTTCGGAAATTCTTGTTTGGATAATCCTTCCTATGGATGTGGCTTAACTCAAAGGTTTTTATCACTTTGAATTTAGAGTGCTTCCACTCTATTCTTTATGATTCTTTGAGCAATGATTGTAGCCTAACAATATCTAATTTATTCTCTAATACTTGGACCTTGTGCTCATTTTCTTCTATCGTAACTTAATGATGAAATGAGGTTTTCTTACTAGTTCTTTCCCTAGAGAATTGTCATACTAGCATCTTATTATTAAATATTATTCAGTGACTCCTTTATTTTAGGCACTCACAAATCTCTAAACAAAATCCACTAAAGAAAAAAAAAAGTCAAACATGATTCTTTTTCAAATTCTCAAAAGCATCGCAAAATTTTCTTAAGAAATTTTGTTGTTTTCAATCACAAAATATACAGATCATGAAGATCGAATGCTCAAAATTTCAAAAAGCTTCATTGTGTTTGTAATGGGCACCCTAGAAATGCCCAAGAATTGAACAAACTATTGAAAGAGATTTTAATGTCTTTGCATAGATTTGAAAACCATATAACATGAACAAAAAGGAATTGAACATGAAGATTGAACCACTGCTAAAATAATATTAGTTCTCAAATGCATAGCAATGAATTCCAAAGGCCAAACTCCAAGGGAATGACATCTAGAATGTTACAAGAGAGGATAGATGTCCTCTAATGCCAAGAACAAATCTATAATTCACACCTCCAAGCTCTTATCAAATGCAATTCACAATCATTTGATGCTCAATAATGACTCTCCCACATCTATTTATACTTTTCCTACACCCTTTTAGAAGGAAACCAAATATTAATTAATTGCAAGTGCTAGAAGCTTCCCCTCTCCAATAATTAATGCACTCTCTAGAAACTCCTCCATTGCAATACAATAATTAATTGTGCTTCTAAAAAATTAAATTACTAGAGGCTTCCACCTTTCCAATAATTAATACACAATCTAGAAGAAGCTTCTCCCTTATAATACAATAATTAATTAAATTAATGAATTTATAATAAATTAATTTAATCAATTTCTTATTTCTCCACTTAGCCTTTGGAGAACATAAAGGCTAGGAACTCCACTAAGTTGCTTAAAAATGGGGACATTACAATTTTCCCTCCTTGAAATTGCTTGTTCTCAAGCAATTTAGCAATACAATGAATGCCAACCTGCACTTGGATCCCAATTGAAGTAGCATGTGACATCCCTATGGACATTAAACCAACTACAAATGAGCATCATCATGACCAACCACATGTCCTATAGCCTAACATCCAAAACTTGTGTTGATGATGTAGAAGTTAGAATGTCACTAGAAGGAAACTCCATAGAAGATCTATGAAACCTCTTCTTCCTAACTATTGCAACACAAAACTAAATCTTTGTAGACGGTGAAAATTGAGCCCAACTCCACTTAGGTGAGTGATCAACATTAACCTCAAACATTAGATTGTCATAAGATAATGATACATCTGTTTTGAACATAGTACTATCCCCGAAATGAACATCAACACTTTGTTGATAGATAGTATAATATGATTCTATCACTATATCACTCACCTTATTAGCAATAACAAGTTTACTATCATTAGAGCACACATCTACAACCACATGCATACTGCTAAACTCCTTGTTGGATGGTTTAACTGACACAGAAGTAGTTGTTGTTATGACAATATCCTCGCATTTGCCTAATTCCACTATTGTTGCATCACCATCCCTTGACAAATCCTTATATGTGGACTCCTGACTATCACCAACATCATAGCTAAGTGGCTTTATACGTGTCTTGATCCCACCTAAGGCGTCAACTACCTCTTGCATTGGAGCAACATACAAATCATCATTATTGATGCCCATCTGTCTAGCCATTAGCTACAACATCATATCCATTCACCTATTCTGCTCCTATTGCATCATATTCATTCACCTATTCTGTTCCTCTAATGTATCTAGTAAGCTAAACATTACATTTTCCTAATCTGGACCGATATACATTTTGTCAAACACTTTTTCCTCTATCCAGCTATCCCAAATTCACTATAAGACCTTCATAGAATGGCATGACTTATAGGTACGATACCACTGTAATGGGCACCCAAGAGATGCCCAAGAATTGAACCAACTACTGAAAGAGATTTTAATGTCTTTGCATAGATTTGAAAACCATATAACATGAACAAGAAGAAATTTAGCATGAAGATTGAACCATTGCTAAAATAATATTAGTTCTCAAATACATAGCAATGAATTCCAAAGGCCAAAACTCAAGGGAATGACTTCTAAAATGTTACAAGAGAGGATAGACATCCTCTAATGCCAAGAAAAAATCTATAATTCACACCTCCAAGCTCTTATCAAACGCAATTCACAATCATCCGGTGCTCAACAATGACTCTATCACCTCTATTTATATTTTTCCTACACCCTTCTAGAAGGAAACCAAATATTAATTAATTGCAAGTGCTACAAGCTTCCCCCCTCCAATAATTAATGCACTCTCTAGAAACTCCTCCTTTGCAATACAATAATTAATTGTGCTTTTAGAAAATTAAATTACTAGAGGCTTCCCCCTTTCCAATAATTAATACACACTCTAGAAGCTTCTCCCTTGTAATACAATAATTAATTAAATTAATTAAATATAAAGTCACCTCTAAATTTTTAATTTATTTAATGACTTTATACGAAATTAATTTAATCAATTTCTTATTTCTCCACTTAGCCTTTGGAGAATGTAAAGACTAAGAACTTCACTAAGTTGCTAAAAAATGAAGACATTGAAGTGTTTCCTTTTTTTTGAAATTTAGTCAATGGTGCAATTTGTAGGGAGGATAGTCATGTCCTATATTTTATAAGACAAAGCTATAAAAGTTCTAGAAATTTAGCCTTAACCCTTGATTCTTATCAACTCTAAATTATATTATTTATATGTGAATTTTCATTAGACTAGAGTCAACTAAAAATAATTGCAAATTATAATTTCTTATAATTAATTCTTATATACATAATAAATAATATTGAATAATTTTTTTTTTTGATGAATAGTCCCTTCCTTATATTAGAAAAAATACAATAAAATTACAAAAAAATGATAAAATTGATAATAACATAAAGTTACATTTGAATAAAATTGATACATTAACAGTAGTAAAACTTTTAATTAATTCTTATACATTTAGCTATTTATCATTAATAAGGAAAACCATTGTCTAGCTCATTTGGGTGTTGGACCATCTACCTCAATGTGATTCTACAACTTGATGACTTTTCTGTTAAACTTCATATCGGTACCTTTTATAAAAATTAAGAATTATTAAGTATTTTTTAGCACATCCCATTATCCTCACAGATTCTGTTATCCTCACAGATTCTGTTAAGTATAGCAATATACATATTTGGTGAGATACAATGGCTGCTCTGCAAACAAGACAACACAGCATTGCTACCAGCCATGGCCCAAACATCATATTAGCGATCCATTGAAATTCAATGGAGAAGAAATTAGAGGCCAAATTGAGAGCTAAAATGACCTGCCTACGTCAAAATCAAAATCCTTTCTCATAACCTTTCGCTTGTTGAAGTGGTTGCAGATTCCACAGAAAAAGGAACGGAAGGCAATTGATCAGTAGTTATTTTTTCATCTGTAATATGAACAGCACCAATCCCATATTCTGTGTAGTTTGTATCACTGCTTTTTCTTGATGAATGAATGGAGATCCGAGAGATCCAGTGGCGGTGCTTGAACTGTTTAAAGTACAGCCCAACGTGAATAGATAAACATTGAATAAAAATATAAGAGGGTAGCAAGATACTGGAAAATCTCCACACAAAATGTACTAAAAAGAAAATAAAGTCAAACTTTATTTTTTCTAAATTTATGAAAACGTAGTAATTTTTTTTTCAAATTTTTTGTTGTTTTCGACTACAAACTATGTAGATCATGAAGATTAAATGCTGAAACTTTCAGTAAAATCCATGATGTTTTTGATTTTTAAAAATTTGATCAACTGTACAGTTAGTAGGGAGGATATCCGTGTCACATAGCAAGCATATGGAATTAGTAAAATATATGGTTAGGAAAGGCTAGGCAGTTGTCATTTATGTTTGAATGACCATTACTATCTATCTATTTAATTGTGCTTATAAAAAATTTCAAGAAAATGGCAAATGTACTAATAGACTAGCACACATGTACTAATAGACAATTTGGGGGTGAGCATATCTGAATGAATTTTTTAAAATGACACTTTTAGACTACCTCACACTCTACGAGTTCTAAATAGAGCTTTGTAAATGTAGAATGGTTGAAAGTTTAGCTTTCAACACTTCACTAATATGAAGATTCACCCAAAAATATTTGCAAATTTTGACATATGAATTAGGAGTTCTAAATACCAAAAAAACCTAAACAACTACTAGATCATCTCCCCTACAATAAATTAACACTCATAGGTTTCTCCATCTTGACCTGCAACACTCACATTAAGCCTATCTTGAGCATGATCATAATCAATACAGGATTAGATATTCTCTCAACTATTGAGACTGATCTAATTACTGAAACAAAAGTTTCAAGTACAATAAACTATTGGCTGAGATGCGAAAGACTTAACATGGTTTTCATCTCTATCTCCGAGATCATTGTCATAAACTATATCAAATTTGATTACTAGGAAATGGTTGGATTCAAGACCATTGTTATGGGCATGTTGAGTCCTAGATACTATGAATTTGTGGCTCCTACAATGAAGTTGTTGGGAGCCATGATGAAGGCTATTCCATTTCAGTGCATGTCCTCAGATAGAATTGCAATGTCAAAGATAAAGTTAGTGCTGAAAGACACAATAGAATTATTGTTGGCTTTTATTTTGATGGGGTTGAGGTACATAACTTGACTCATTGAGCCCTAGATTTGATTGGTTAGCATGAGCACCCAATGAGAGTGTATTGAAGCAAACTTTAGCATGTTGAAATTGTTGGAATTACTAATTCTATAAATCAAATTTTGTACAGATCTACTAGACTCTTCTCTGAGTAGGTTAATAGCTATACATAAGCTTTTAGGAGCTTGAGCAGCTGAAGCATGTTAGCAGGTCAAATGATTGTTTAACAAAACTTATTTTCTGTCCCCTTCTTAGTGGTGTCTTCAAATAGGATACCAGTTACATAGCAATGAAGTTTCATATTTTATAAAAGGAATGTTTTCATTTTTTGGAGAGAAAGAAAGCCAAGAAAAAGTGATGCATATGTAATCTAAGTTAGAGCTTAGAACAGAGCTTGTTATAGGGCATATACACCAATGAGATTTGTAGTTGAAAGTGGCCCTCATTCGTATACTCTGCTTTATCAGAGAATTTTTTTGATATAAGTCTTTGTCAAATATCTTCCCCTATAGAGGAGTGATTGGTCCAAGAAAAGAAAATTTGCATACAACCTTAGAGTGTTTTAGTTTTTGATTTATAAAAGTAGCAGAGTACTAGCTGTAAATGTATGTTAGTTGTAATTTGTTGTGATTCAGTTATTTAATAGATTATATCTTGTACTCCAGTAATTCTATTGCCTCCATATTGGTTTGATTGATTATACTACGTCTTTGGAAATAGAGAAGTCACCACTCTGTCCAATTTGGGTCAAAACTCAATATGATTTTGGAAGCATTGTTGTGATCTTTTTTGTTTTGTTTTAGTTCTAAAATCAGATCATGGTATCAGAGCTATAGAGCCCTTAATTCAATTGAGTTCAGACATTTATGTTCATTGTGTGTTTGAATTTATTGTGTAGGAGACATAGCTAGAAATAATACAAAGGTGTGGCAAAAATCACCATCTTTTAATGGATATAACTATTAGGTTTGGGCGAGAAAAATGAATACCATCATGGTAGCTAATGATGAGTGTTGGACAACTCTTTCAAAATGGACACAAAGTGTTGTTATAAAATAACTTGCATGTCATTCATGAAAAAGATGGAAGCAAGAAAAGCTGTTACAATAGTCTAAATGATAAAAAATTGGATGTTTCTATTAAAGATTGAGACATGTTTCAACTCTAAATCTATTGTTCCACCTCCCAAGAAAGTGTGTACAACAGTACAAAATAGATAATCCTTTAAAAGCATGATTGAAGACTCTTCTAAGCTATGAAATCTAATGTATGTACATCTTAGCCATGTGGGTTTGAATTTTTTTTATAAGAAAAGAATGGTGGATGGTTTTCCAAGTGTTGGAGAGTCTAGTAGCAAGTGTGAGGCTTGCATCTTGGTTAAGAAAAATAGGCTACCCTTTAAATCTAGTAATTTCACAAGGGCTAGAGCACCATTAGAGTTGGTGCATACTGATTTGGTAGGACTTGCACAAGTTATTTCCATAGGAGGGAGTACTTGTTTTATGACATTTATTGAAGATTTAAGCTATAGAACATGGATTTATTTTCCAAAAATTTAATCTGAAGCTTTTGATAAGTTTTTAGAGTTTAAAGCCCAAGTTAAAAAAGAAAGAGGAAATTAAATTAAGGTTTCTAAGGTCTTACAAAGGAGGAGACTATACCTCCAATATTTTTCTTATTTTTCTTAGGAAAAATGGTATAAGAAAAGAGCTAACAACCAGTTACACTCCTCAACAAAATGGAGTGTCTGAAACAAAGAATAGAACTATCATTAAGACAAAAAGAAGTATGTTGAAAGAAAAAGGTCCCCTGAAAAAATATTGGGGAGAGGCTCTAGTGAAAATAGTTTACTTGATTAAAAGAAGTCCTACAAAAGCAATCCATCATAAGATACCTCTTGAGGAATGGACAAGCCATAGATGGATAGTTGAACACTTTAGAGTGTTTGAGTGTGTAATGTTTAGTTGTCATTTTGCATGATGCTTTAACGACATAAATACATTCAAATTCTTCTCTTGAAAAGCTAATCTAGGATCAACTCCTAGGTTTTGGGCAATCTTGTGACCTACTAGAATCTACTCAATTGAAGATAAATGTGTATGTTCATAAGGAGACATTTTCTAGTTCCAACCAATTTTGGATAAGATGTTTGATCTGCTTGCTATTTCAAAAAAAGTAACCACAAAAGAGATATATTTTTGGTTTTTTTTTTTTTTTTTTTATGATGAATATAATTTATCAATGGAACTATATGAATTTCTATTTTAACTAAGTATTAGAAAAGAAAATAACAAAGATAGGGTGATGAGAGATTAAAGAAAATAACTTGAAAGGGAAATTCCTAATGGACATAAACCCCGGTAACAACACATCTACGAGTTAAATTGTCAAAACGATTGGGTAGGAAACCAATGAAAATAGGAGTAGCGCTTCCTTAATTCTACTGATGTAATCGTTGATGGGAACTTAGTAATAATTGAAATACATTTCACTTCTCATCAAATCACAAGGCCATGGAAAGTGAGTAGATGCAAGACAAGAAGCTATGTAGGAACAATAGGTGAAATATTCTCCAACTCAGTACATTAGTGGAATTAGTTAACATGAGGAAAGCAACAAAACTAAAAGATAGCACAATCATAACACCAAAAAATAAAAGATTGGCTTCATTATTATTCATGAATATGAATTCAAAAAAATAACACACTTTGACAAAAATAACTATTCTCAGAATGAGAGCACCAATAGCATATATTATTGCATCAAAATAATGGCCTAGAGTACATATTGCATCCATGTATTTATAAGAAATCATCTTGTTCTTTTGTGTTGAGAGTGAGAGGTCTTATCATGCAACCATATGTTAAAAACTAATAAAACAAGTCTATTTATATACAAACTAACTCTCGAAATGGTGCTAAGTAATTCTTCACCCTTGTTTATATTAGTTAATGGATGCATGACCCATTACAGGACTCAAAACAATAAAAGAAGAAGAAGATAAGAAGAAGGAAGTGGCATGAGGATGTGAGAGTCATAGAAAGCTCTAAAAATGGAAGCTTGACATTTTTTGGGCATTTCTTGGAGTTGAACTATTGTCAAAATGCATTTTTGGTGTATGGAATACTCTTAATTACGAATTGGAAGTTAACTATTGCCAAATTGTTACTTCTTCAAAACTATCAGTATACCTATGTGAAAAGAACACCTACACACTTGCACACCTTGCACACCTGCACACCTTGATGACAGGTTCCAAAAATCCAAAATTTTCCCTAGTGTCAAAATTGAATTTACAACATCTGGGTTTTCTTCCCCTTTATACCCAAAAAATGTTTGGAAGTTTTCTCTCAAATTCTTCTATTATCTCTATTACTTGGGTAGCTTCTGGTAAATCCAAAGCTAAATATTTATCCTTTACTACTTATTGATAATTACTAATGTTATCTATATGTGTTGCAAGAAAATCCTCAAGTTTAATGTCCAACTCCAACAATACCTCTTCAGTCTTAAATGCTTCTTTGATATCTTCATCTGACGAAACATCTTTTAAAGGTTCCTCAGAATTCTTGGAATAGTGATTGTACTAAATTGAGTTTTCTTTTCGACTCATCTTTAAAAATTTCAAGGTAGGCAGCATTGTAGTACCTTTCTGCTTCCAAAATTTTCTCTTGAGTTCGGTCTCTCAACTTTTGTATCTTTGCATGTAATGTCTCCATAGCTTTATTGCTGGTGACTATCTTCTCGATCCAATCATCTAATTTGTTGAGTGCTTTAGTAGATTACATCTCCATGAGCGTACAATGCCTCTAACATTTTATTGATTGAAGCACTTGAAGGTCCTTTCCCTAGGTATGTAACTTATCTATTACCCCAGAATCTTGGTTTAATATATATACCAACTTATCTGCACTTGACTAAATATGGTGCAACAAGTTCAAATTACCATGTATTGTTTGTACACCTTTTTCCTCAAAATTGTCATGTCATTGAAAACATGCTCTCGAAAATTATTCCATCTATACACTTCCTTTTACCTTCCTCTCTAGTGCTACAACAAGAGTGATCTTTGGATTGTCTAGGTCTATGGGACCCATAACTCCATAAAAATAGCCTCTTAGAAGCACATTTTGTTTCTTAGGAAAAATCAACTTGGACTCATATTGATCCATATGTCTAAACACCTCTTTTATGCCTTTAGTGATCAACACTTTGGTGGTATCTACCATGGGTCTTCCTAATAGGACATCTTTGATTTTGTAATCTTTAGGAGTCAAACCCTTAGTATAGCTTGATATTTGAAGACAACTTGTTTAGTAGCTATATTTTCAGCCATTGAAGATGATGATGATGCCATTTTATCTACACAAAAGAGTTGATATTAGTCCAAAAAGCTAAAAATCTAACCCAAATCAAACCCTAACTCACAAAAACCTAGCGAAAATGCCGCTAAAAGAGTGAGAAATGATTTAATACCCTCCTATAGCCCTTTTATGTAGAAAAGTGCACCTAGTGCACCCTTATGAATGGACTATTTTCACTAAATGGTTCCTTTATAACCATTTCAGCATAGTGCATAGGTGCACACCTTTGGAAGGTGCTCACATGTGCATGTGTGCAGCTATGCACATGCACTAGGCAAGTGCTTGAAGGGGGGAATACTTGAGTTTTTAATTTTTTGTTGTGCACAAAGAGTGTGTATATGTGCACCTTGATGGGGTGCGCATGTGCACATCCTTAAAGTACACTAGAAAGCATATAAAAAGTTGTACATGTGCAAACATTCGCACCTTCTTAGGATGATTTTGCTTAGCTTAGTCTCAAACAAGGTGTGCATGTGCACACTTTTCTTTGACTTAGAGGCCTTTGTGAGTGAACAAAGGTGAACACATGCACACCTTGAGGAGGTGCACATGCACTCATCTTTGGTGTCTAACCTTGTGGAATGTTTTGGTTGCAGGTTGTAAGGAGAGGGAGCATAGTGGTAAGGGTGCAAAGGTGCAATGACAGTGGAGGTGATGCCAATAATGAATGGAGGGAAGGGGGTCAGATTTATATATACCTTAACCAAGAGTGTGCACCTTTATAGGTATGCACCCTCTAGAGGTGCACACTTGCATAGGTACCCATCTCTAGAGGGAGATCAAGTGTGCACTTGCACATTTAGCCACCTATGGACCCTCATAGGGTACACATGTGTGCTAGTGTGTTAGTGCACAACTTTCCACTGAAACACTCAAAACATGAATTTCTACTATGTCAAGCCCTTTGAACTTCCTCAGTTAGAGACTGAGGCTTAACCTAGACTCGTGAATAGCTCCAGAATGACCCAAGCCCTAGACTAGGGGTCTCAGAGAGAAAACAAGTTACTAGGGGGTCTCCTTTTCTAGGAGAAATGGAATGTGTCTTGTGAAACCACAACAAATATCCCCAAAAAAAGGGAAGAAATGATAATGGAATTTCTTCTTTAGAAACCATTCTTCTAATATGTGTTGAATAACAACTGAATCTTGAACACTTCAGACAACTTTCAAGTTTCTCGATAGTCAAAACTTTAGAATTTTGAATCTTCAAGCTCAATGTGAGAGATATTTTAGTGAGAAGTTGAATGATGCAAAAAGAAAATTATATTATGTTTATGATCAGGAATTTCATGCTCTAGTTCAGAAATTCAAGAGTTGGAGATACTATCTTCTTCCTAAGGAGTTTTTTTTTGTATACTAATACTTAAAAGCTTTGTTATATTTGAATAGTCAAGAAAAATTACACTAGGAGCATTTGAAGTGGTCTGATTGTTTACAAAGTTATGCATTTGTTTTGAAACATGGGAGTGGGAAGTGTAATAGAGTTGTAGATGCTCTTAGTAGAAGAAAACTTTTTATGATAGAAATGCACATTGAGGTCATTGGGTTTAAGCAACTCAGTAATTTGTATCTAGAGGATTCTAATTTTCTTGATACAGGGAAGTCATGTACAAAACCTATTTCACTTGATAGGAAGAAATTGTTAAATTTAATAATTCAAGATGGTATTTTTTTTAAACGAAGCCAATTGTGCATTCCAAGAAGTTCAATGAGAGAGAATCTAATGAAGAAGTAGCATACTGGAGGACTAGCTAGACACTTTGGTAGACATAAAAAAGAGGTATAATGAATTTCTCATTGGAGATGAAGTCATCATTCATTTTAGGAAGGAGTGTTTTTCAGTTGGTACATATAATAAGTTGAACATGATGAAGTTAGGCCCATGGAACACAGTGATAAGGCATGATTTTGGAAATGCCTATGAAGTGGAGTTTCTTGCTGAAATAAATATTTCACTAGTATTCAAACATTTCAGATTTGATAAAGTATCATAAAGGATGTGATGGTGATGAAATTTAGGAAGTGTGGTGTACTCAAATAGCTAGTTCAACTACACAGAAGATTGTACAGATGTTGGACAACCATATTAGAAGAAGTACAAGGAACATAACTTATGAGAAATACCTACTCAAATGAAAAGGGAGGCTATTAGAAGATTTTTCATAGGTAGAAATGAAGGAAGCTAATCATCTTGGTTTTTTTATGCACACCTAGGACGTAATGGAGCCACTTATCAAATTACCCTAAGTGTCTGATGCAGAAGCACCTTGGGGGTAAGAGCAATCTTCCATCAACCAAAAATGTTTCATTTCAGTTTTTTGAATAAGGGTTCTCTTAATGCAGAGATGTTGTCTATGGGGACTCAGTACTCAAGAAGTCAATTATACGAGCTCCAAATGTCCTAGTTATAGAGGTGGACGTCTCTCTTAGTCATATCAACCTACTATTCCAAGCTCAATATAATATTCTAAAGAATTTATTATGGGTTTTTGGTATCAATATTTGGTACAAAAACTTTGGGCTCAGTTTTGAAGGCTGAAACTACTCGAGTGAGGCTAGAAACTTGATAGATGGGTGCTTGCATAGATTTGGGCCATGAGATCAAAAGTTGAGGATTTCAAAAAAGGGTTATGATAGGAAATTGGAGGAACAATTTAAAAGTTACAACATTGTGAAGTTGGGCCAACCAAAACTTCCAAAATAAATGTAAAAGGTGTAGTTGGCTAACTCTATATGTATTGTTAGGGTTTGTCAACCCTACGTATCAAGCTTGAGTTTCTAAAACCTTCCTCAGTGGCATCAAATTGACTATTTGAGAAATGCTTGTAGAGTTTCTAGGACAGCTCTAGGTGATGGTTCACAATTCTATGTTACAAATTATTGTAAGGAAGGCATCAATTTGGGTTTGCATATTGTATTTCAAAATTTTACAATTCTAAATTTTTGGTGATAATAAGATGTTTATATTTAGTTCTTACCAATTATTGTTATTTCTTTTTTCTATATGTGTTTGTGGCATTAAGAGCAGTACCCTTCATCAGAGGTTTATAGCAAATTGAAAATTACTCAATTCTTTTTTTAAATAAATATTGAAGGAAAAATCTTGTCATCAATATTTTGTGTGTTAGGTAACTTCCATTATAATCATATATAAAAAAAAAATTATTTGTTGCAAACTATGGTGTCAATAAATGAGTGTGGTATTGTCCTAAAATGGCCGTTTGAGAAAGAGATCTTTAAAGATCCATACCAAAAAATATTTATCATGTAAGTATCAAAATAAATTACATATTTGAAATCTAAACTCTATAAACTATAATTACATTAATTGACAAGAAATTTCAAAAATAGTAAAATAAATAAATGAGATTTTGCACAAAAGTGAGACCCAAGTTATTGCACTTACATTGCTACCTTGAGCTTAACACCATGAAATAGGAGCTTTAAAGAGGATCTATTAGGTTTCACTCCAATTCCACCTAGGAGGAATGAAAAGATAGGAAAGAAGTGATGAAGAGAGAAGGAGATTAAAGATCTCAGATTAAATAGTTGGTAAACCTTTATTAAATTGGAGTGCTTCCAATTTAAGATGGTACAACTTTAATCTTCCTTAGCTAAAACTAGTTAATTATTCTACTAGATCAAGCATCATAATTGCTGGTTAATATATAATAATTTATTTCTAATTAATACACTAATAGTTATAGAATTTACCAAAGTAAAACAATACAATATTTATAGTTTAGCTTCATTCATATTAAATATCTTGTAACAATGATGAATATAGATGAAATACGAAATATTTTAATCAACATATTTTTTTGTCAGTAGTTAATAGAATCATCGCAAAATATAAACATAAATATACACTTATAGATCATAAATATATTGTGCACATGCTAATACATACTAACTTAGTAAGATGTTCCAATCATACTTGTACATAACTCTGTAAACTAGTAATGGCAAAGAAAACATTCATTTCAAAGCTATAATGCATTTACTCATTACTAGCCAACATTTCTATGTCACCTATAATTTTCACTTATATTTTATGAGAATCCTCATCATTTACTTTAATGAGCATTTCATCAATTTTGTTAGCATAATATTCTATGGGACTATATAGCCCTATCTATTATCATTTGAAGAAACTAATATAATTACCTTTAATATATAACCAAATCATCTTCCCCCTTTTAGCTATCATCGCTATAAGAAAAATATGTACAATAGATAAGAGATAAGCATCTCTTTATTATATAATATAATATTTTTGGAAAATAAGATGCTACTTTATAAAATATAATAATCTCTCTTTGATATATTTTCATTCTATAAAAATGATACCTTGCATGCTATGAAATGACCCTCTCTCTTATTTAACTAAGATGATTGCATAACATAATAATTAATCTCTAGATGGCTCTAAAACCCTTAAACATTTAATTTATATCTCCTTTTCTGCATTCCCTTTGTTAAGGAATTTTCACAATTATCACTTAAGCCCCCAACTACAATTCTAGTGCAACTGCCTCATAGCCTATGATTTGTCTACACCCTCAGGAACTTCTTTTCTAATACATGTTGAAAGGTTCCCCTTTAATACCACAAGTACATAACATAAATAGATAAGCAACAAGAATTCACAAGAATAAAAATTTAACTTATTATATCCAAAAGTACATAATTAAAATTTTTACAAATACATCATGCAAATCAATATGTGTTCTTTTCTTTTAGAATAGTCTATAAGCCACAATCACCAACAACCACCCATAGCTTACATAGAAAACCCTATGGGACTTCTTAATATATGTAATTTTTAACCACCAAGAAGGTTCTAAAAGATTAGCCCTAACACTTGAGCCTGGGGAACCTTGAACTAATTTTATTTTTATATATTTTACTAAATTAGACTCATCCTTAACAATACTATTTTATAATTTTAGGTAGCTTAACTTTAGGAGACCATAACTATTTAATTTTAGCTTTGATTGATTATTATAGGGTAAAAGCACAAACCTATGTCACCCTTTAATAAAGGACAAAGCTAACAAAAGTATAACTATTCAATTTCAATGACACAAAATCGGTATTATTATTTAGATTTTGGAAATGAAGTAAACTAATGAAATTTGTAGAAATAGATGAAGTTTGAGATTATTATTTTTAATGATTATTTGGAATCAAAAATAAATTCCTAATTTTTAAGGATGATTTTTAGTTGCTCAAAAATGTTGAAAATGAAGGGTCTAGTTCCCACTGCAAAAGTATATGGAAATAATCGTTTTCCCCTTTTATCTCATGTTATCATATAGATCACATAAATGGATAGATGAATAAAAAATACAAATTATCTTTTGACCTATATTTTCTCTTTTATAACAATTCAGATTTTAGCTCACCTGAAATCAATGGTTTTCATCTCCCACCACATTTTTCAAAAAAAGTATATTGTAATCAAAATAAAAATTATACATTTTGTAAGAGGACTCTCTCCTCTAGAATGTCATATGTTTTTTTAAAAATAATATTTAATTATTTTTGTTTCTCAAATTCAACATCTTCTCGAGTATTAAAATACGTACTTGTGGTATTTTTAAAATATAATATACTACATCTAAGTAAAATACTATAAACTCTAGATGAGAATATTCTTAACTTTAATTTCTATAAAATGGTGTTTATATATTATTCAAAAATTGTGATTACAAAGAGTAAGAGTTATTGAAATGTTAGTTTTCTAAAATAATTTTATTTCTTTAGTAATTGGATACAAAGTTGTATTTAAAAAATGCATTTAATAAACATTTCCAAGTGGAAAAGTGCAAGAATATATATAACTTAGCTAGAATAGATTTATCAAGATCACATGTTTGAAAAAAAATGGATTTTTAGATAGAGATACTCAAATTTAGTCATTTTGAATACTTAGTCTGAAAGGTTACACAACTTTGTGCCTTTACCTTATAACCAATTTTTCATAAATGAAATGTCCTAATCTAAGAACAACCCAACTATGTAAGTATTCTCAACTAACATTTGATGTCATTTTACATCATGTAAACCCTATGGAATTGAATTCAAAGATTTGTATAAAAAAAATTATTAACCTTACAATTATAGATGGTATTGTAATGAACTTCAAATCTTAGGTTGGTATATGTAAGATGAACCTCTTCTTTTGAAATTAGAAGATTGCTAGCTTGTATGAACAACTCACTGATTCCAGTAATAATCAACAACTTGTAACTCTATATTGAGACAACCCTTACTAAAAAGACATAATATTTTTGGGTAATGAAAGTTTTTTCTTACACCCAAGATGCTCCTATATAGTTTATATAGATGCAGAATGATAATTTAAGATGTAGGATGTAGGATGTAGAATGTAGGTTGTTGGATGTTACTAGAAATAACATATATATACAATTTTTAAATCATAGATCAATGAATATGGTCATGCTCCTTGTTTCTTATAGGATTGGAATTTTGAATTACTCATAAAACCTTGGATGAATTGATAATGACATGTAGGGATTGTGCTCTTCAACATGATAAAATAAACATTTAAAATGACTTTCATGCATAGTGGAGGACTACGAATAATAATGGATCCAAAAAGGAAGTGAGTAAGCATCCTTTTATAGAAATTTTAGAATAAAAAGGTAAAAAATTAAGTACACTAGGTGAGAGGAAATAAAATAATCTAAAACAGTGTAAGGATCTATGGAAAAAAATCTCATATAAGGTATGACCTCATCCCTTACCATGGGGGTGGAAATGAGTTTTATCCTTTTCACTAGGGTAATAGGTGATCTTAGATCTAACTACATAGCTTCTACACTCTAAGATAGTCACTAACATCTCAAGGATGGAAATAGAATTGATGGAATTTGGAAGAAATTTGAAGAGAAAGGTAGCATCTTGAGCATAAATTAATTTTTACATATAGGAGCTCATAAAAGGGAGTATTAAAGTAGTTACAAACAAACTATGCACTTTGTGACATAGTTCATAATCTAATATTTATTTAAATTAAAATCAAGATATTACTTAAAGTGAAAACATCAACATGATAGATCATCATTATACTATAGAACATAAGAGGAAGAACACTTAAATTATTTTTTCTCTACCATTGACATCTTAATCTCTTTTGTGTAGTGCAATAAAAAATAAATAAAATAATCCATATTTGCAACTTCTACAATGCATAAGAAACATCTCAAAATGGTAAATTTTAGTTGAAAAAAATTATTTGAAAAATTACACCCACTATTAACCTAGATTTATATCAAATACTTTTGAAGTTAAGAAATCAACATATTTCAATGTAACTATACATTTGTATGCATGTGTACTATGTGTGTGTGTGTGTGTCTGTGTCTGTGTGTGTGTCTGTGTGTGTAGATACACACACACACACACATATACATAGATGTATATACATATATGTATATTTATGTATATATACATATATATATATACATATATACATATATATATATGTAGATATATACATATATATATATATATACATACATATATATATATATACATATATATATATATATACATACATATATATATGTATATATATATATATAGATATCTGTGTGTATATATGTGTGTGTGTGTGTAGTGAAGACTTCTAGAATGGAAAGGAATAAACTCAAATATTTCATCTTTGTATTTGTTATATGTCTATGCAAATAGACTTTCAAACTATAATGTATTAGCATGTGTCAATGTAAATAATTAATTATTACATTTACTTAAGTATACTTAGGTTAATGCATTATTTTATTATTTATTAGTTAGACACCTAGAAGTATGCGTACTCATATGAGTTGTTTTGTTAACAATTCAAGAGTTAGCATCTCTATTTTAGCACATGGTGTCTACAACATATTTTTACATGACACACCCATGTTAAGCTTATCCTCTCATCATTGCACTTACTTCTATGCTCAATGGAGGATAATCCACTCTTAATGGACATGTGCTTAGTTGTGAGACTTATCACTGTGCTGACTCCTAGTCATTGTAGAGGCCTTTATATTTAAGCACTCCTAGTGTGTATGTACATTAATTCAATTCTCATTATTGTTATTCTAATCATACTTTATAGGTCCATATTGTGTTAGTGCTTGAGCTTCTTGATCTTGGTGTGATCTTGCCCTAAGGAAAGTTCTTACATTGTACCAGAGCTGAGGAATTTTCTCTTCGCATATCCATTGGAGACCATTCATGCTTCACCTCTTAGAGGACCTTGATTCAGATCTAGAGTATCGCAGACATTAGGAGCATCTAGAGCCAAACCAAAATTTTTCATTGCATCTAGAGTGTCAATTTGGTGAATGTTGACTATACATTTTCCTACTCTAGGCTATAGTCAAATTTGAGAAAAAATAATTTTTGCAAACCAGAACCTGAAGGCCTGATTTGCAAAATTGGTACGATCTCTTTAGATATGAGCAATTAATTTTTTAGATTTAATTTTTTTTGCACCTCTATATTTTTTCTTTTCAAATTTTCATTTAATTTAAGAAACTCTACAAAAAAATTGGCCTTTTAGGCTAGTAGGAGAGATTTTTTGCAGGACAACATTGGAGCTTACTGGTGCAAATCAACTATTGGCATCATATACAAAAGGTTAGAAACCCCCAATTCGACTTTTATTTCATCAAAATTGAACATCGAAGGTGAAATCTAGAGTCAATTAATTTTTTGAGCTGCAACAGTGGCGATTTAGGAAAAATAATTGCAGAGGTGATTTGCAAATAGCGATATCTCCCTCATACAGACTCCTTTGTTTGAGCAATTTCTTTTTGTTTTGGGGTAGAATTTCATGATCTACACATTGGTGTAGGATGTTTGAGTTCTTTATTCTTGAATTTTTCTGTAGTTCGCAAATCCCAATTTTTGCAACTTAAAAGGCTTAGTTCAAGCTCATTTGGACACATATTCATGTTCCATTTTTTTGAAAGTGCTTAATTTTTCATCTGCTTTCTAGATCTACAATTAGATTATAGGCTTGTGTGGATACAAATACCACTTTTAGAAATAGGTCCTTTTTACATTGTATTGCTTTGATTAAACTTCAAATTGTTGAATATCTGAGCTACATTGCTAAGTACTAGATTTGAACTCTGAAAGGAGGTTGTAAACAACAAAATTAGAAGTCCACTTTTATCCATTTTGACAAGTGGCCTATTGTAAACACACTACATATAAAGTGCCAAAAGCTTCTTCTTTTTTGGGTTGTGGGTGGAGGGGGCGTGTGTTCTTTGATTTAGTGAAAAAGAGGTGTGTGTCTTGTGTTCTTGTGTCTCTCTTTCTCTCTTGTGCCCTTTTTAATTTCTTGCATCATGGGTTCACCTAAAACTCCACTTCTAACTTCACACAATTATACTACATGGAAAGATATTGTATGAAGTAGACTAATGGAAAAAGGTTTAAATTTATATGTTGATGGTACAATTGTAAAACCCACTGATGTTGATGCACAAGTTGATTGGCAAGTTAAAGACAACCAAGCTTTAGGAATTATTAGGAGTTATGTTCATAGAGATCTCTTCTTATACGCATCTAGCTTTAAGGATGCCAGGGTACTTGGGAAAAAATTGAAGGGTTGTATGTAAGGAGGATGAAGAAAAGGGATTCCAAATTGATGATGGTCTAGGGTATGTGCAGGATCATGGTGTACCAAACTATGGCCTTAAGTGGCAGTAAAAATCAGTAAATCAGGTTTATGTCAACTTGACACATAATTTTGAAGTGGTTATGGACTTTATATCAAAAATTTGTAAGAAAATAATCTGTAAGAAATTGAATGTAGTTTCTAAACTACCAGGTCTTATCAGGAGAAAAAAATAATTAATTGGTCAAAAGTTTGAATTTTACTGCAGTACTAAGAAAATTTCAAGGCGAAAATAAAAAGTAGGTGTATGTCAGACCACCTTAATCAAAATCAAATTATAATATTTTTTTAATATAATTATAGATATGAAAAGTAGACTCATGCCCGGATGTGACATATTTTTTGGTATTTTTATTCCAAATAAATAATTAACTATGAATTTTCTACCAAAACTTTTTTGGAAAAAAAAAAGTCTCGTGTTTAACAACCCTAACTAATAGAAAATTTTACCAAATTTAAATTTATTTAATTTTCTTATGATAGCCGAAGTATAGAAATTGACGCAACTTTTAGATTTAAAAAATGTTATACCGTTTGAAAGTTATAGCTATTTTTCAATCAGTATGTCAATCAGCACTTTACAATTATCTTCATTGATAATTAACTAATAAATACTTACCGAACTCAAAATTTGACAGAAATTGTATTTATGGAATCTAGAGATCAATATTAAAAAACTCTTTTCATTTTATTCAATTTTGATCAAAATAACATTGTCAGATGGCTACCCGAAGTTTGAGTATCACTAAAACCCTCTTCAAACACGTCTTTTGGGTTGACCAGGTAGGCTTGGTATTTACCAAGCCTAATTAGATATCCGATTATAAAACAAATATCTTATATGTTGAGGTGGAAAAATTTAAAATCTCAACCCATTTTGGAGAGAAATTTGGGTTTAAACGTCACAACTTATTATTTCTAAATTATTTCACTTATATTACTATGTAAAGATGTATTTTAATATATTATATATATAATAACGTAATGTAAAGATATAAGATATAATCTAACAATATATACTAATATATTATGTTAATCTTATTACAATCTATATATATAATTTATATTATTATTATTTTTACTAAATATAATCACATAACTTATATATATATAAAATACGTATTATATATTATTATATTAATATGTATGTTATTAATATATATAATAACATAATATTTTCATTAAATATAATATGTATTATATATTATTATATTAATATGTATAATAATATTATATATATAAAATAACGTAATATATTAAATATAATTATATAATATGTATTATATATATTATTATATTAATATGTATGTTATTAATATATATATATAATAACATAATATTTTCATTAAATATAATAAAGTAATACATATATATATGTTATTAATCTATATATAATAACGTAATATTTTTATTAAATATAATAATGTAATATATATATATATATATATATATATATATATATATATATATATGTTATTAATAGATATGTATATTATTAATATATATGAGTCAAAGGGGGTCATAGGTCAAGCATTGACCCCCTTTGACGCATTAAATGGTGACATATGTCATTAGGGGTCCTAAGAGCCCTAGGGACATATTACAATAGTTAATATGGGTCAAAGGGGTTAATAAGGTGAACTATGGCCCCTTTTGATCGATTAAATGATGATATATGTCCCTATAGATCCTAAGACCCCGAGAGACATATTTGAATCGTTCATATGGGTCAATGGGAGTCATAGCATGACCTATGACCCCCTTTGACCCATTAAATGATGACATATGTCTCTAGGGGTCCTAAGACCCCTAGGAATATATTTGAATGGGTAATATGGGTCAAAGAGGGTCATAGGTCCCTTTGACCCATTAAATGATGACATATGTCCCTAGGGGTTCTAAGACCCCTAGGGACATATTCGAATGAGTAAGATGGGTCAAAGGGGGTCACAAGGTGATCTATGACATGCTTTGATCAATTAAACGATAACATGTCTCTAGGGGTCCTAGAACCCCTAGGGACATATTCAAATGGGTAATATGGGTCAAAGGGCTCTTTGACCCATTAAAAGACAACATATGTCGGTAGGGGTCCACGGACCCCTAGGAACATATTCGAATGGGTCATATGGGTCAAAGGGGGTTTTGACCCATATGAAAATTTCAAATATGTCGCTAGGGGTCCTAGGACCCCTAAGGACATATTCGAATCATTCATATGGGTCAGGGGGGTCATAGGTGACTTATGACCCCCTTTGACCCATTAAATGACGACATATGTCTCTAGGGGTCCTAGAACCCCTAGGGACATATTCGAATTGTTCATATGGGTCAAAGGGGGTCATAGGGTGGCCTATGACCCCTTTTGACTCATTAAATGATGACATATGTCTCTAGGGGTCTTATAACCCCTAGGGACATATTCGAATCGTTCATATGGGTCAAAGAGGGTCATAGGGTGACCTATGATACCCTTTGACCCATTAAATGATGACATAGGTCCATAAGGGTCCTAGGAGCCCTAGGGACATATTCGAATCGTTCATATGAGTCCAAGGGGGTCATAGGGTGACCTATGACCCCCTTTGACCCATTAAACGATGACATACCCCTTTGACTCATATGAAAAATTTGAATATGTCCCAAGGAGTCTTAAGACCCCTAGGAAAACATTCGAATCATTCATATGGGTCAAAAAGGGTCACAGGGTGACTTATGATGCCCTTTGACCCATTAAATGATGACATATGTCCTTAGGGGTCCTGGGATACCTAAGGAAATATTCAAATTCTTCATATGAGTCAAAGGGGGTCATAAGGTGCCCTATGACCCCTTTTGATCCATTAAATAATGACATATGTCCCTAAGGGTCCTAGTGACATATTCGAATGGGCCATATGGGTCACCTATGACCCCCTTTGACCCATTAAACGATGACATATGTCCCTAGGGGTCCTAAGACCCCTAGGGGCATATTTGAATCGTTCATATGGGTCAAAGGGGGTCATAGGGTGCCTTATGACACCTTTTGACCCCTTAAATGATGACATATGTCCCTAGGGGTCCTAGGACCCATAAGGACATATTTGAATCGTTCATATGGGTCAACGGGGGTCATAGGGTGACCTATGACCCCTTTTGACACATTAAATGATGACATATGTCCTTAGGGGTTCTAGGACCCCTAGAGACATATTCAAATGGGTAATATGGGTCAAAAGGGATCATAGGGCGACTTATGACTCTCTTTGACCCATTAAATGACAACATATGTCTCTAGAGGTCCTAGAACCCCTAGGGACATATTTGAATGGGTAATATGGGCCAAAGGGGGTCATAGGGTGACCTATGACTCTCTTTGATCCATTAAATGAGAACATATATCGCTAGGGGTCCTTGGACCCCTAGGAACATATTCTAATGAGTCATGTGGGTCAAAGGGGGTCATAGGGTGACCTATCACCCTCTTTGACCCATTAAACAACAACATATGTCTCCAAGGGTCCTAGAACCCCTAGGGACATATTCAAATTGTTCATATGGGTCAAAGGGGGTCATAGTCACCCTATCACCCCTTTTGACCCATTAAACAACATATGTCCCTAAGGGTCCTAAAACCCCTAGGGACATATTCGAATTGTTCATATGGGTCAAAGGGGGTCATAGGTCACTTTGACCCACTAAATGATGACATATGCCCCTAGGGGTCTTGGGACCCTTAGGGACATATTTGAATCGTTCATATGGGTTAAATGGGTTCATAGGGTGACCTATGACTCCCTTTGACACATTAAATGACGACATATGTCCCTAGGGGTCCTAGGACCCCTAGGGACATATTCGAATGGATAATATGGGTCAAAAAGGGTCATAGGGTGACCTATGAATCTCTTTGACCCATTAAGCGACAACATATGTCTCTAGGAGTCCTAGAACCCCTAGGGACATATTCAACGGGTAATATGGGTCAAATGGGGTCATAGGATGACCTATGACCCGTTTTGACCCATTAAATGATGAAATATGTCGCTAGGGGTCTTTGGATAACTAGGAACATATTTGAATGGGTCATATAGGTCAAAGGGGGTCATAAGGTGACCTATGACCCCCTCTGACCCATTAAATGATGACATATGTCTCTAAGGGTCCTAGACCTCTAGGGACATATTCGAATTCTT
Organism: Cupressus sempervirens; assembly: GCA_028749045.1. Classification (NCBI taxonomy): domain Eukaryota; kingdom Viridiplantae; phylum Streptophyta; class Pinopsida; order Cupressales; family Cupressaceae; genus Cupressus; species Cupressus sempervirens. Next base: position 866,408,022 of record CM053787.1, read on the forward strand.
CATATGGATCAAACGGGGTCATAGGGTGACTTATGACCCCCTTTGACCCATTAAATGACAACATATGTCTCTAGGGGTCCTATAACCCCTAGGGACATATTCGAATCATTCATATGGGTCAAAGGGGGTCATGGGGTGACCTATGACACTTTTTGACCTATTAAATGATGACATATGTCCCTAGAGGTCCTAGGACCCCTAGGGCTATATTCGAATCATTCATATGGGTCAAAGGGGGTCATAGGGTGACCTATGACACCTTTTGACCCATTAAAAGATGACATATGTCCCTATGGGTCCTAGGACCCCTAGAGATATATTAGAATCATTCATATGGGTAAAAGGGGGTCATAGGGTGACCTATGACACCTTTTGACCCATTAAAAGATGACATATGTCCCTATGGGTCCTAGGACCCCTAGAGATATATTTGAATTGTTCATATGGGTCAAAGGGGGTCATAGGGTGACCTATGACCCCCTTTGACCCATTAAACGATGACATATGTCTTCAGGGGTCCTAGAACTCCTAGGGACATATTCAAATTGTTTATATGAGTCAAAGAGGGTCATAGGTCATAACTCATTAAACGACGACATATGTCTCTACGGATGCTATAACTCCTAAAGAAATATTCAAATCGTTCATATGGGTCAAAGGGGGTCATAGGGTGACCTGTGACACCCTTTGACCCATTAAACAATGAAATATCTCCCTAAGGGTCCTAGGACCCCTAGGAACATATTTGAATCATTTATATGGGTCAAAGGGTGTCATAGGGTGTCCTATGACCCCTTTTGACCCATTAAACGACGACATATGTCTCTAGGGGTCCTATAAACCATAGGGACATATTCAAATAGTTCATATGGGTCAAAGGGGGTCGTAGGGTGACCTATGAGACCTTTTGACCCATTAAATGATGACATATGTTCCTAGGGATATATTCGAATCATTCATATGAGTCAAAATGGGTAATAGGGTGACCTATGACCCTTTTTTACCCATTAAACGATGACATATGTCGCTAGAGGTCCTTAGACCCCTAAGAACATATTCGAATGGGTCATATGCGTCAAAGGGGGTCAAGGGGTGACCTATGACCCCCTTTGAACCATTAAAGGATAACATATGTCTCTAGGGGTCCTATAAACCTTAGGGACATATTTGAATTGTTCATATGGGTCAAACGGGGTCATAGGGTGACCTATGACCCCCTTTGACCCGTTAAATGATGACATATGTCCCTATGGGTCTTAAGACCTCTAGCGATATATTCGAATTGTTCATATGGGTCAAAGGGGGTCATAGGGTGACCTATGACTCCTTTTGACCCATTAAACGATGCCATATGTTGCTAGAGGTCCTTGGACCCTGAGGAACATATTTGAATGGGTCATATGGATCAAAGGAGGTCATAGGGTGACATATGACCCCCTTTGACCCATTAAACGATGATATATGTCTCTAGGGGTCTTAGAACCCCTAGGGACATATTCAAATTATTCATATGGTTCAAAGAGGATCATAGGGTGACCTATGACCCCCTTTGACTTATTAAATGATGAAATATGTCTCTAGGGGTCCTATAACCCCTAAGGACATATTCATATCATTCATATTTGGGTTTAAACGTCACAACTTATTATGACCTATTACCTATGACCCCCTTTGACCCATTAAATGATGACATATGTCTCTAGGGGTCCTATAACCCCTAGGGACATACTCGAATTGTTCAGATGGGTCAAAGGGGGTCATAGTGTGACGTATGACCCCTTTTGATCCATTCACGGATGACATATGTCTGTAGGGGTCCTAGGACCCCTAGGGATATATTCAAATTGTTCATATGGGTGAAAGGGGGTCATAGGGTGACCTATGACACCCTTTGACCCATTAAACGATGACATATGTCGCTAGAGGTCCTTAGACCCATAGGAACATATTCGAGTGGGTCATATGGGTCAAAGGGGGTCATAGGGTGACCTATGACCCCCTTTGACCCATTAAATGATGACATATGTCGCTAGGGGTCCTAGAACGCCTAGGGACATATTCAAATTATTCATATGGGTCAAAGGGGGTCATAGGGTGACTAATGACCTCTTTTGACCCATTAAACGACGACATATTACTCTAGGGGTCCTATAACCCCTAGGGACATATTCAAATCATTCATATGGGTCAAAGGGGGTCATATGGTGACCTATGACTCGCTTTGACCCATTAAACGATGACATATGTCCCAAGGGGTCCTAGGACCCCTAGGGACATATTCGAATCATTCATATGGGTCAAAGGTGGTCATAGGGTGACCTATGACCCCTTTTGACCTATTAAACGATTACATATGTCTCTACGGGTCCTATAACCCCTAGGGACATATTCGAATCGTTCATATGGGTCAAAGGAGGTCATAGGGTGACCTAAGACACCCTTTGACCTATTAAATGACAACATATGTCCTTAGGATTTCTCGGACCCCTAACGACATATTTGAATTGTTCATATGGGTCAAAGGGGGTCATAGGGTGCCCTATGACCCCGTTTGACCAATGAAATGATGACATATGTCCCTAAGGGTCATAGGGACATATTCAAATGGGCTATATGGGTCAAAGCGGGTTATAGGGTGACCTAGGATCGTCTTTGACCCATTAAATGACAACATATGTCCTTAGGTGTCCTAGGACCCCTACGGACATATTCAAATTGTTCATTTGTATATGGGTTAAAAAATGAAAGGATATATATATATATATATATATATATATATATATATATATATATATAGTATTTATACTATTTTATGATAATAATAATAATAATATAAATAAACATTAAATATTAATATTATCATATCTATAGTTATAATAATAATATATATATTAATACTATATTATAGCATAATAATAATAATAATATAAGTAAACACTAAATATTTACACTATTATATCTATAGTAATAATATTAATACTATTATGCGTATAATAATATTGATACTATAGCTATATTAATACAATATATTAATATTACTATATATTAATACTATTGATACTTTATATTAATACTATTATACTATTAATACTATTATATATTAATACTACTATACTATTAGCTTAGTAATAAACCAAAGTCAAAAAATTATAGCAAGTTTTGATTTTGATAATATTAATATAATTATGGCTAAAGAGAGAAATTATAGCAAGTTTTCTTTCTAAAAATTCACTTTGCAATATCGGATATCCAATTTAGGATCGGATATCTGATTTTACTGGCACCAATTCTCAATAATTCCCTATCCCTGTAGACCCGACAACATCACTTTTCCACTTTTTTTTCATGGGTTTTGAAAAAAGTCATGTTTTGGGGCCCAACTAATCAAAAAAAATTTGAAAATATAACTTTAGGTGTTTGAATTTGTCATCTGAATGGGGAGCAACAGTCGTCGAAAGGATAAATGCAAGAGGAAGATATCCAATGAAGACATTGCAACATATAGAGAAAGGGACAAAATGGAACGCCGAAGAAAAAGACAAGGTATGTTAAATATCAGTCATGTTGATGATGAATTAATCGAAGGTAAAATCATAGAATCAGATAATGAATATGTACAGTTGGGGAATGAAAATGTACCTATTGAAAATGATAATGCCGAAATTGAAAATTTGGAGAATGAAAATTTTGAAGAAGAAATGCCACCAAGTCATAATCCAAATTGCATAATTGACCATGTCAAAGATGACAATGCACAGGAACCTAATGCATAAGAACCTTACATATCTCCTAATTATAATTGGCATGAAGGTTCTAAAACACCAAAATGGATAATTGAAATTGATAAAATGATTATTGCTAGTTTGAAAGGAAAAAAATTAGAATGAACTATTCGGTTATGGCCTTCAAGACTATATCAAATATTTTTTGGCAACAAGATAGTGGTCCTAGAACCCCTAGGGATATATTCGAATTGTTCATATGGGTCAAAGGGGGTCATAGGGTGGCCTATGACCCCTTTTGACTCATTAAATGATGACATATGTCTCTAGGGGTCCTATAACCCCTAGGGACATATTTGAATCGTTCATATGGGTCAAAGGGGGTCATAGGGTGACCTATGACACCCTTTGACCCATTAAATGATGACATAGGTCCCTAAGGGTCCTAGAAGCCCTAGGGACATATTCGAATCGTTCATATGAGTCCAAGGGGGTCATAGGGTGACCTATGACCCCCTTTGACCCATTAAACGATGACATACCCCTTTGACTCATATGAAAAATTTGAATATGTCCCAAGGAGTCTTAGGACCACTAGGAAAACATTCGAATCATTCATATGGGTCAAAGGGGTTCACAGGGTGACTTATGACGCCGTTTGACCCATTAAATGATGACATATGTCCTTAGGGGTCCTGGGATGCCTAAAGACATATTCAAATTCTTCATATGAGTCAAAGGGGGTCATAAGGTGCCCTATGACCCCTTTTGATCCATTAAATAATGATATATGTCCCTAAGGGTCCTAGTGACATATTCGAATGGGCCATATGGGTCACCTATGACCCCCTTTGACCTATTAAACGATGACATATGTCCCTAGGGGTCCTAAGAGCCCTAGGGGCATATTTGAATCGTTCATATGGGTCAAAGGGGGTCATAGGGTGCCTTATGACACCTTTTGACCCCTTAAACGATGACATATGTCCCTAGGGGTCCTAGGACCCATAAGGACATATTTGAATCATTCATATGGGTCAAAGGGGGTCATAGGGTGACCTATGACCCCTTTTGATCCATTAAATGATGACATATGTTCTTAGGGGTTCTAGGACCCCTAGAGACATATTCAAATGGGTAATATGGGTCAAAAGGGATCATAGGGCAACTTATGACTCTCTTTGACCCATTAAATGACAACATATGTCTCTAGGGGTCTTAGAACCCCTAGGAACATATTTGAATGGGTAATATTTATCAAAGGGGATCATAGGGTGACCTATGACTCTCTTTGACCCATTAAATGAGAACATACATCGCTAGGGGTCCTTGGACCCCTAGGAACATATGCTAATGAGTCATGTGGGTCAAAGGGGGTCATAGGGTGACCTATCACCCCCTTTGACCCATTAAACAACAACATATGTCTCTAAGGGTCCTAGAACCCCTAGGGACATATTCTAATTGTTCATATGGGTCAAAGGGGGTCATAGTCACCCTATCACCCCCTTTGACCCATTAAACAACAACATATGTCTCTAAGGGTCCTAAAACCCCTAGGGACATATTCGAATTGTTCATATGGGTCAAGGGGGGTCATAGGGTGACCTATGACCCCCTTTGACCCACTAAATGATGACATATGCCCCTAGGGGTCTTGGGACCCCTAGGGACATATTCGAATCGTTCATATGGGTCAAATGGGTTCATAGGGTGACCTATGACTCCCTTTGACACATTAAACGATGACATATGTCCCTAGGGGTTCTAGGACCCCTAGGGACATATTCGAATGGGTAATATGGGTCAAAGAGGGTCATAGGGTGACCTATGAATCTCTTTGACCCATTAAGCGATAACATATGTCTCTAAGAGTCCTAGAACCCCTAGGGACATATTCAATGGGTAATATGGGTCAAATGGGGTCATAGGATGACCTATGACCCGCTTTGACCCATTAAATGATGACATATGTCGCTAGGGGTCTTTGGACTGCTAGAAACATATTTTAATGGGTCATATGGGTCAAAGGGGGTCATAAGGTGACCTATGACCCCCTCTGACCCATTAAATGATGACATATGTCTCTAGGGGTCCTAGACCTCTAGGGACATATTCGAATTCTTCATATGGATCAAACGGGGTCATAGGGTGACTTATGATGCCATTTGACCCATTAAATGACAACATATGTCTCTAGGGGTCCTATAACCCCTAGGGACATATTCGAATCATTCATATGGGTCAAAGGGGGTCATAGGGTGACCTATGACACTTTTTGACCTATTAAACGATGACATATGTCCTTAGGGGTCCTAGGACCCCTAGGGCTATATTCGAATCATTCATATGGGTCAAAGGGGGTCATAGGGTGACCTATGACACCTTTTGACCCATTAAAAGATGACATATGTCCCTACGGGTCTTAGGACCCCTAGAGATATATTTGAATTGTTCATATGAGTCAAAGGGGGTCATAGGGTGACCTATGACCCCCTTTGACCCATTAAATGATGACATATGTCTTTAGGGGTCTTAGAACCCCTAGGGACATATTCAAACTATTTATATGAGTCAAACAGGGTCATAGGTCATAACTCATTAAACGACGACATATGTCTCTACAGATGCTATAACTCCTAATGAAATATTCAAATCATTCATATGGGTCAAAGGGGGTCATAGGGTGACCTGTGACACCCTTTGACCCATTAAATAATGAAATATCACCCTAAGGGTCCTAGGACCCCTAGGAACATATTTGAATCATTTATATGGGTCAAAGGGTGTCATAGGGTGTCCTATGACCCCTTTTGACCCATTAAACGATGACATATGTCCCTAGGGGTCCTATAACCCATAGGGACATATTCAAATAGTTCATATGGGTCAAAGGGGGTCGTAGGGTGACCTATGAGACCTTTTGACCCATTAAATGATGACATATGTCCCTAGGGATATATTCGAATCATTCATATGGGTCAAAATGGGTAATAGGGTGACCTATGACCCTTTTTTACCCATTAAACGGTGACATATGTCGCTAGAGGTCCTTAGACCCCTAAGAACATATTCAAATGGGTCATATGCGTCAAAGGGGGTCAAGGGGTGACCTATGACCCCCTTTGAACCATTAAAGGATAACATATGTCTCTAAGGGTCCTATAAACCTTAGGGACATATTTGAATTGTTTATATGGGTCAAACGGGGTCATAGGGTGACCTATGACCCCCTTTGACCCGTTAAATGATGACATATGTCCCTATGGGTCTTAGGACCTCTAGCGATATATTCGAATTGTTCATATGGGTCAAAGGGGGTCATAGGGTGACCTATGACTCCTTTTGACCCATTAAATGACACCATATGTTGCTAGAGGTCCTCGGACCCTAAGGAACATATTTGAATGGGTCATATGGGTCAAAGGAGGTCATAGGGTGACATATGACCCCCTTTGACCCATTAAACGATGATATATTTCTCTAGGGGTCCTAGAACCCCTAAGGACATATTCAAATTCTTCATATGGTTCAAAGACGGTCATAGGGTGACCTATGACCCCCTTTGACTTATTAAATGATGAAATATGTCTCTAGGGGTCCTATAACCCCTAAGGACATATTCATATCATTCATATTTGGGTTTAAACGTCACAACTTATTATGACCTATGACCTATGACCCCCTTTGACCCATTAAATGATGACATATGTCTCTAGGGGTCCTATAACCCTTAGGGACATATTCGAATTGTTCAGATGGGTCAAAGGGGGTCATAGTGTGACGTATGACCCCTTTTGATCCATTAACGGACGACATATGTCTCTAGGGGTCCTAGGACCCCTAGGGATATATTCGAATCGTTCATATGGGTGAAATGGGGTCATAGGGTGACCTATGACACCTTTTGACCCATTAAACGATGACATATGTCGCTAGAGGTCCTGAGACCCATAGGAACATATTCGAGTGGGTCATATGGGTCAAAGGGGGTCATAGGGTGACCTATGACCCCCTTTGACCCATTAAATGTTGACATATGTCGCTAGGGGTCCTAGAACGCCTAGGAACATATTTAAGTTGTTCATATGGGTCAAAGGGGGTCATAGGGTGACTTATGACCTCTTTTGACCCATTAAACGATGACATATGTCTCTAGGGGTCCTATAACCCCTAGGGACATATTCAAATCATTCATATGGGTCAAAGGGGGTCATATGGTGACCTATGACTCGCTTTGACCCATTAAACGACGACATATGTCCCAAGGGGTCCTAGGACCCCTAGGGACATATTCGAATCGTTCATATGGGTCAAAGGTGGTCATAGGGTGACCTATGACCCATTTTGACCTATTAAACGATTACATATGTCTCTATGGGTCCTATAACCCTTAGGGACATATTCAAATCGTTCATATGGGTCAAAGGAGGTCATAGGGTGACCTAAGACACCCTTTGACCTATTAAATGACAACATATGTCATTAGGGTTTCTCGGACCCCTAACGACATATTTGAATTGTTCATATGGGTCAAAGGGGGTCATAGGGTGCCCTATGACCCCGTTTGACCAATTAAATGATGACATATGTCCCTAAGGGTCATAGGGACATATTCAAATGGGCTATATGGGTCAAAGCGGGTTATAGGGTGACCTAAGATCGTCTTTGACCCATTAAATGACAACATATGTCCCTAGGTGTCCTAGGACCCCTACGGACATATTCAAATTGTTCGTTTGTATATGGGTTAAAAAATGAAAGGATATATATATATATATATATATATAGTATTTATACTATTTTATGATAATAATAATAATAATATAAATAAACATTAAATATTAATATTATCATATCTATAGTTATAATAATAATATATATATTAATACTATATTATAGCATAATAATAATAATAATATAAGTAAACACCAAATATTTACACTATTATATCTATAGTAATAATATTAATACTATTATGGGTATAATAATATTGATACTATAGCTATATTAATACAATATATTAATATTACTATATATTAATACTATTGATACTTTATATTAATACTATTATACTATTAATACTATTATATATTAATACTACTATACTATTAGCTTAGTAATAAACCAAAGTCAAAAAATTATAGCAAGTTTTGATTTTGATAATATTAATATAATTATGGCTAAAGAGAGAAATTATAGCAAGTTTTCTTTCTAAAAATTCACTTTGCAATATCGGATATCCAATTTAGGATCGGATATCTGATTTTACTGGCACCAATTCTCAATAATTCCCTATCCCTGTAGACCCGACAACATCACTTTTCCACTTTTTTTTCATGGGTTTTGAAAAAAGTCACGTTTTGGGGCCCAACTAATCAAAAAAAATTTGAAAATATAACCTTAGGTGTTTGAATTTGTCATCTGAATGGGGAGCAATAGTCATCGAAAGGATAAATGCAAGAGGAAGATATCCAATGAAGACATTGCAACATATAGAGAAAGGGACAAAATGGAACGCCGAAGAAAAAGACAAGGTTTGTTAAATATCAGTCATGTTGATGATGAATTAATCGAAGGTAAAATCATAGAATCAGATAATGAATATGTACAGTTGGGGAATGAAAATGTACCTATTGAAAATGATAATGCCGAAATTGAAAATTTGGAGAATGAAAATTTTGAAGAAGAAATGCCACCAAGTCATAATCCAAATTGCATAATTGACCATGTCAAAGATGACAATGCACAGGAACCTAATGCATAAGAACCTTACATATCTCCTAATTATAATTGGCATGAAGGTTCTAAAACACCAAAATGGATAATTGAAATTGATAAAATGATTATTGCTAGTTTGGAAGGAAAAAAATTAGAAAGAACTATTCGGTTTAAACGTCACAACTTATATGGGTCAAAGGGGGTAATAGGGTGCCCTATGACCCCCTTTGATCCATTAAACGAGGACATATGTCCTTAAGGGTCCTAGGGACATATTTGAATGGGCCATAAGGGTCCAAGGGGGTCATAGGGTGACCTATGACCCGCTTTGACCCATTAAATGATGACATATGTTCTTAGAGGTCCTAAGACCCCTAGAGACATATTCGAATCGTTCATATGGGTCAAAGGAGGTTATAGGGTGCCTTATGACACCCTTTGACCCATTAAACGATGACATATGTCCTTAGGGATCCTAAGACGCATAGGGACATATTTGAATCATTCATATGGGTCAAAGGGGGTCATAGGGTGACTTATGATTCCCTTTGACCCATTAAATGATGACATATGTCCCTAGGTGTTCTAAGACCCCTAGAGACATATTCGAATGGGTAATATGGGTCAAAGAGGGTCATAGGGTGACCTATGACTCTCTTTGACCCATTAAACAACAACATATGTCTCTAGGGGCTCTAGAACTCCTAAGGACATATTCGAATGGGTAATATGGGTCAAAGGAGGTCATAGGGTGACCTATGACCCTCTTTGACCCATTAAACGACAACATATATCGCTAGAGGTCCTCGGACCCCTAGGAACATATTCGAATGGGTCATATGGGTCAAAGGGGATCATACGGTGACCTATGAGCCCCTTTGACCTATTAAATGATGACATATGTCTCTAGGGATCCTAGAACCCCTAGGGACATATTCAAATTGTTCATATGGATCAAAGGGGGTCATAGGGTGACCTATGACCCTCTTTGATCCATTAAATGATGACATATGTCGCTAGGAGTCCTCGGACCCTTAGGAACATATTCGAATGGGTCATATGGGTCAAAAGGGATCATAGGGTGACCTAGATGCTTTTCCACCCATTAAACAATGATATATGTCTCTAGGGGTCCTAGAACCTCTAAGGACATATTCGAATTGTTCATATGGGTCAAAAGGGGTGATAGGGTGACTTATGACCCCCTTTGACCCATTTAACCATGACATATGTTTCTAGGGGTGCTATAATCCCTAGGGACATATTCGAATCGTTCGTATGGGTCAAAGGGGGTCATAGGGTGACCTATGACACCCTTTGACCCATTAAATGATGACATATGTCCCTAGGGGTCGTTGGACCCCTAGGGATATATTTGAATCTATCATATGGGTCAAACAGGGTCATACGGTGACCTATGACCCCCTTTGACCCATTAAACGATGACATATGTTGCTAGAGGTCTTCGAACCCTTAGAAATATATTTGAATAGGTCATATGGGTCAAAGGTGGTCAAAGGGTGACCTATGACCCCCTTTGACCCATTAAATGATGACATATGTCTCTAGGGGTCCTATAACCCCTAGGGACATATTCGAATTGTTCAGATGGGTCAAAGGGGATCATAGTGTGACGTATGACCCCCTTTGATCCATTAATGGACGACATATGTCTCTAGGGGTCTTAGGACCCCTAGGGATATATTCGAATCATTCATATGGGTGAAAGGGGGTCATAGGGTTACCTATGACACCCTTTGACCCATTAAACAATGACATATGTCGCTAGAGGTCCTTAGACCCATAGGAACATATTCGAGTGGGTCATATGGGTCAAAGGGGGTCATAGGGTGACTTATGACCCCCTTTGACACATTAAATGATGACATATGTCGCTAGGGGTCCTAGAACGCCTAGGGACATATTCAAATTGTTCATATGGGTCAAAGGGGGTCATAGGGTGACTTATGACCCCTTTTGACCCATTAAACGACGACATATGTCTCTAGGGGTCCTATAACCCCTAGGGACATATTCAAATCATTCATATGGGTCAAAGGGGGTCATATGGTGACCTATGACTCGCTTTGACCCATTAAACGACGACATATGTCCCAAGGGGTCCTAGGACCCCTAGGGACATATTCGAATCGTTCATATGGGTCAAAGGTGGTCACAGGGTGACCTATGACCCCTTTTGACCTATTAAATGATTACATATGTCTCTACGGGTCCTATAACCCCTAGGGACATATTCGAATCGTTCATATGGGTCAAAGGAGGTCATAGGGTGACCTATGACACCCTTTGACCTATTCAATGACAACATATGTCCTTAGGGTTTCTCGGACCCCTAACGACATATTTGAATTGTTCATATGGGTCAAAGGGGGTCATAGGGTGCCCTATGACCCCGTTTGACCCGTTAAATGATGACATATGTCCCTAAGGGTCGTAGGGACATATTCAAATGGGCTATATGGGTCAAAGCGAGTTATAGGGTGACCTAGGACCGTCTTTGACCCATTAAATGACAACATATGTCCCTAGGTGTCCTAGGACCCCTACGGACATATTCAAATTGTTCGTTTGTATATGGGTTAAAAAATGAAAGGATATATATATATATATAGTATTTATACTATTTTATGATAATAATAATAATAATATAAATAAACATTAAATATTAATATTATCATATCTATAGTTATAATAATAATATATATATTAATACTATATTGTAGCATAATAATAATAATAATATAAGTAAACACTAAATATTTACACTATTATATCTATAGTAATAATATTAATACTATTATGGGTATAATAATATTGATACTATAGCTATATTAATACAATATATTAATATTACTATATATTAATACTATTGATACTTTATATTAATACTATTATACTATTAATACTATTATATATTAATACTACTATACTATTAGCTTAGTAATAAACCAAAGTCAAAAAATTATAGCAAGTTTTGATTTTGATAAGATTAATATAATTATGGCTAAAGAGAGAAATTATAGCAAGTTTTCCTTCTAAAAATTCACTTTGCAATATCGGATATTCAATTTAGGATCGGATATCTAATTTTACTGGCACCAATTCTCAATAATTCCCTATCCCTACAAACCCGACAACATCACTTTTCCACTTTTTTTTCATGGGTTTTGAAAAAAGTCACGTTTTGGGGCCCAACTAATCAAAATTATTTTGAAAATATAACCTTAGGTGTTCGAATTTGTCATCTGAATGAGGAGCAACAGTCGTCGAAAGGATAAATGCAAGAGGAAGATATCCAATGAAGACATTGCGACATATAGAGAAAGGGACAAAATGGAACGCCGAAGAAAAAGATAAGGTATGCTAAATATCAGTCATGTTGATGATGAATTAATCGAAGGTAAAATCATAGAATCAGATAATGAATATGTACAGTTGGGGAATGAAAATGTACCTATTGAAAACGATAATGCCAAAATTGAAAATTTGGAGAATGAAAATTTTGAAGAAGAAATGCCACCAAGTCATAATCCAAATTGCATAATTGACCATGTCAAAGATGACAATGCACAGGAACCTAATGCATAAGAACGTTACATATCTCCTAATTATAATTGGCATGAAGGTTCTAAAACACCAAAATGGATAATTGAAATTGATAAAATGATTATTGCTAGTTTGGAAGGAAAAAAATCAAAAAGAACTATTCGGTTATGGCCTTTAAGACTATATCAAATATTTTTTGGCAACAAGATAGTTGGAAAGAAATGCCATTATCGTGAAGAATCTTTTCAGTGCTCTCAAAAGCATTGGAAAAAATAGTAGAGAGAAGGATAATAGAGCTGCTCGAAGCGTCATTACAACCTCTTTGGTAAGTCATCATTTGAGAAAGGGTAGATATATGAGACAAATTTGTATTGATTTGAATCTAAATCATACTACTTTGAGAAGAGCGCTTAGTCGACGAGAGAAAATTGATGATCCTCTTCAAAATAAAATATGGTCATTTGGTGGGAGACTTCCACATTTTGATAAGAAGCTATCCGACGATGTGAAGGAAGAAATTACACAATTTTGGCACTCTAACTCACGAGTATCACACAATGCTAAAGACATCTTAAAGTTGAGAATTGGCATCAGAGATCGTACGCCACATCCTAAACACCATTTAGAAGTAAGTCAAACTATGTTGTTCAAACAATTTAGAGAGAGTCATCCAAGTCTTCAGATATCACAAAGGGCTTTTGAATCTTTGAAGCCATTTTATTATGTGCCACTCAAAATTTGAAATACATGTTGTTGCAAATATCATGTTGAGTTTTCTATGCACCATGAACTATTACACTCCATCTGTTCTACTTTGCATAGTAAAGAAATGTTGGAGGATTGTGGGGCTAGTGGGCTTCCAAAATCATCAAGAGACTTGCTAGATCAACTCTTATGTCGTAGAGTTGATGGTTGTTCCTTTTATAGAAATGCTTGCTTAAATCAGAAGTGTTCAGAATGTGGTGGCTTATCCAAGTTTGACACATGTTTCCATGAGGTGTGCGAACAAGATCTTGGAAAGACAATACTAAAAAAATGGTATCTGAAATGGTGAAATACACATTGAAGAGTGGGAGTGAGAGCTCTAGATGTGAATTGGTTGGAAAAGATATCAGTGTGGCTAATTTTATTTTAGATTTCAAGGAAAATATTTTTTACAAGTATGCAACACATAGTCATAGGTCTCAGTGGTTGGATCAACAATTTAGAATGTATAAGGAGACTTTTCCCATTGGCACTATTATATCAGTTGTTGATTTTGCTGAGAACTACACATTGCAACCTCAAAATGAGACACAATCTCAGTATTACAAATCCATTTAGATTGCAATTTTAGTTCACATAACATATAGACATGCCCTTGATAGTGCAGAAGATAATCGAAAGATTATTAGAGAGTATCATTTTTATATGAGTGATGATAGATCTCACTCTCACGAGTTTGTGCAACATTTTTTTGAGATTTTTTTGATTTCTTACATGAGCATGCAATTGCTATGGATAGACATATCATTTGGTCAGATAATTGTACAGGTCAATTCAAGAATGCTCACATGTTTTATTGGTTGTGTAAGATGCACGTACAGAGAGGGGTGCCTCATATTTGGAGTTTTCTTGAGTCCGACCATGGAAAAGGGGAACATGATGGAGCAGAGGCATGTGTGAAGAGAGCTCTAGTTAAGGAGATCCTGAAGATTTCAACAACAGATCTTCTTGATGCCCGTAGCATTGTTGATCGGTGTAGTTTAGCATTATCACAGGGGGGGATTCTTGATTCAGTGGTACGCAGTTTCTTTGGTTGGTTGAGGAAGGTTCCATAAGTGATAGATCAGATTGTGCTATAGTGAGAGACTCATAAAAAATGCATTCATTTCAGAGCTCTAATTCTAGTACATGGACCATTTGGACACGACAACTAGCTTGTTTTTTTCATACTTGTTTTAAGTGTGATTGGGATCACTGTGAGTCAAGTGAGTGGGTGGACACATGGGCTCCACATTATCTTGTTCCATTGTCTATCATACCCTCTATCAAAAATGATGACATGGAAAGTTTACTTGAGCATAACCATCTATCAGATCTACTTCAGCCAGGACATGTCTTTGCATTGGTTGCACCACAGGGGAATGATGAGAAATATGATTATTGGTTCAGTGGTTGTTGCTGGAACATGGTTGTGGACATACATGCATAGAAGGAACAGAATTCCTGCATTCGAAGACTATCAGAAGCACAAAGTAATTTTCATATATTCGCATCTTATTATAGCAACAAATGTAAAGTTATCGAAGCATCAAGGAAGACCAAAAGTAAAAGAACTTTTTACTATTGCTAATGCTGATCATGAAACCCTGTTGGAGACCCTAAAATAGAGAGAGGACCCTATTGGAATACTCGACTAGGTATATATACTTCTTATGTTATTTTCTTCATAATGATTTAATGAATTGATGATTATCTTGTTTAATACAATAAGTTACTAATTTTTATATGATATTGGAATGTAGGTACATCATGAAGAGTTGGAGGGGGGTGGTATTGGGGAGAATTTCTAAAATTTATGATATATTATGATGTAAAATGTGTAGTTTTTTGTATATGGTTTTTGTATTTTGGTAGGTTCTTTGTAAGGAATTATAAGAGGAAGATATTGAACAAGTTCTTCCAAATCATATTTGCGTGTGATACAAGGCTATAACGATAATTTTAAGAGCATTTATAACTATATGAAAGATAATTGCATGCAGATATCTTATTACAAATTTGATTTTTTTCTTATTCGACATAAAGCTGACATTATGATTATTAAAACTATTTTTATCAAACTAATCAAATAAGAAAAATCTAGAAAGTATTGATGAACAATTAGAATACTTGATTTCTTCCATTTTGCAACCAATCATAGCATTTGAAAGCATAAAGAGTCATAATGTTGTATAATATTTTGAAAGACTTTCATATTGAAAAGTTGTATGAAGCACATTTGGGATAAGCCATGAAATCCATGAAAGAAGATAGCATGTAGGATAAGCAATTAAAGCCAATAAGCAAGATAACACATGCATAATGACATGATATGAAGTTGGATATGAAGGCTATGAGTGGATGAGAAAGTAAAATAGGGTACACATGGTTAGCTTGATTTTTTTTTAGTTGTAGCCCTTGAGGGTACGCATGGTCTATATGGAAAGAATTAGGTTCTTTGTTTGGTGGAGGCATTTTTGAAAGCTTTGACACTTTAGGAGGTTCATTAGTGTTATAAGAAGTGAAGGTGTCAAGGAAATCATCACTTGACATAGGTTCATCGGCATGATCTTGTGACACATGATTCATTAGAGGTATCAACAATCCCATCATAAATGAAATCTTGGATTTTATGTTTCAACACTATGGAATCTTTAGTTTTATGAAATTTTTTTCCATGGAGATTAATTTAAGAATGCCCTATGTGTATGTAAAGATCTTAAGGGAGATTAATTTAAGAATGCAATATTCTCCTCTAACCTTTTCTCAATTTTAGAATTGATTTCTATCATGTGCTTAGAGAGATGAAGGTTTGAAAGATTATTTGTGTCTTCTAGCTCGTTGTATTGAACATAAAGAAAGAGAGATGACAAGTGAACAAATTTACGTGTAGTCAATAGGTCAAGGAAACCATTTAGTGAAAGAAATTCTTAGTATGCATATCATAGACCATGAAGTTAGAAAATACCAATAGCTCTAAGACTAAAGAGCCATTTTAAGCATGTTCAAGCACTAGAGACATAGAAAATCAAAGTCAATTTATCAAACTCCCCTTAGCAAAAAATGCAAACAAATATTTGCATTTGATGTTTTGACTTGGTTGAAAAAGTTTGACAATAATTGATAATAGTGCAAGCTTTATGTTCAAAAGCAAATTTTTTTCCAATAAAGATAGTGACACATGGAGTAGTCTTCAAACAATCAAGCAAGGCACAAGGCAACCTTTCATGATACAAGTCAAAGGGGTCAACCTTTCTTGACAACTTTTCAAAATCTAACTCATAACGGCTACAAGTCAGTGCCATTAGCTCCGAGTGGGTGGGTGAACCATAGTGACACCCTTGTTCCAACCACGTAGACCATCTATCGTCTGTGGCCACCCTATACCGAGGAGTCTCCAAGGTGCTCTAAGTGCATTTTGAGGTCGATCTTTCGAGGGTCATAACTCAGAGCTCGTGATAGGTTTCAATGAACTATCAAATTTTACAGGACGGTGATACTAAGGCCTAAAATGACCTATCTCATTTTTGAGAGATCACATTCTGTTTGGATTCAGCACAGTGATCTCGCTTGATGCCAAAACTCGCAGTGTGCCTCAGTTCATAGGTGCACCACAGTGTAACTTTGAAACCGTTGATCTTGGCATCGAATCGTCAGTGCCATTAGCTCCGGATGGGTGGGTGAACCCTAGTCACACCCTTTTTTTGGCCACAAAGACAATCCATCATTTGCGGCCACCCCATACCGAGGAGTCTCTAAGGTGCTCTAAGTGCATTTTGAGGTCGATCTTTCTAGGATCATAACTCAGAGCTCGTGAGGGCTATCAATGAACTGTCAAATGCTACAGGATGGTGATACTGAGGCCTAAAATAACCTATCTCATTTTTGAGAGATCACATTCCATTTGGATTTAGCACAGTGATCTCGCTCGATGCCAAAACTCGCACTGTGCCTCAGTTCATAGGTGCACCACAGCGTAACTTTGAAACTGCAGATCTTGGCATTGAATCATTAGTGCCATTAGCTCTAAATGAGTGGGTGAACCCTAGTTAGACCCTTGTTCTAGCCACGAAGACCATCTATCATTTTCAGCCACCCCGTACCGAGGAGTCTTCAAGGTGCTCTAAGTGCATTTTGAGGTCGATCCTTCGAGGGTCATAACTCAGAGCTCATGAGGGCTATCAATAAATCGTTACAGGAGACAAGTTTGTAAGGATGGAGTGGCTTAGTGTTTTTGCTAAAATAAGTTAGTGGGAAGGATTTATTAGAGGGTCTTGGCAAAACTAGTGGGGTGTTTGCCCACTCTCTAATTTTAGAGATAGGTAGGTTTTGGAGGGAGATTAGGAGAGCTCTACTACAACTATCTTTACCCTAGCTTGGACCAAGGTTGGTATCTCAAACTTGCTTCTTTTCCAATTCTTTCTTTTAGCATGGTTAGGCAAATATGCAAGTGTGGAGTTTATCAATGGAGTATGCATTGCATTGCATTGTGGAGTAGCATTCATGTGAGTGTTTGAATGGTGTTCATTCCATGTAGATTAGTGTGACACAATTGTGCATCTTGTTGTATTGTGTGGAGTATTGTGAGTATGAGGTTTGGATTTTGTCTATTTCCTTGTTGTATTATGGGTGTTGATATTGTGTTGTGAAAATGTGATGTGTTCTTGAAAATTTCTTGTTTTATTTCTACTTGGTTTTGTTTTCTTGTTTTGTGCTTGAGTATTGTTATGGGCGTGGAACTTACACTCACCCTTGTGGGAAGGGAAGAGAAGTCCAGGGTGAAGGGCTTAAGTTGGGTTCGAAAAATGTATTGAGAACCTTGGAGTATGGACTCCATTGTATGCCATGACATTTCATATCTTGGTAGGGGTGATAAGGAAATTATGGTGTAGAAAGGAAGTTTGAGGAGTTACAGCTGATGGTAGTGGGTTTGGAGGAGGAAATGTGGAGGCCGCGAGAGGGGATTAAATGGTTCATTTATGATAGCCCTGAGAGGACATGAAATTTTTTGAATTATGATAGCCCTGAGAGGGCATGAAAATTGTTTATTGCAAAAATGGTTTGGTATGGAAAGTCTCCATTTTAGAACACACCTTCACCCTATGTTTATGGTTCCATCTGTTAAGCCATTGTGAAATAGTCTTGGGGGGAAATTGTTCAAGTTTGAAATTTAATGTTTATTCATTGAAAGATTGTATGTGTATCTCAGTTTGAGCCTTGTTCCCTATCACGGGAGTGGTATCATTGTTACCTAATGTACGTGTAGAAGAAATAATTGATAAGGTTGTATATGCATGTTTCATTTGGAGTTCATATTGTTATGAAAGCATTGGTATGAGTCACAAATTTTCTTTGACATCATTGTTATCATTTGAAAATGTGAAAGAAAGTTTTCTCCTTGTGGTATTGTAAATGACTAGTTGATAATAACAATCCATAGATGTTATGTGATATCATTGATTGTATAAATTTAAAACTTAGTAGATTGCTTACAATCTTGTTGTGCACTCAATAATTTGGAAGGAAAATTTTATGTTCATATTACATGCATGGATAACATTGATTTTAATTACCAAGCTTAATGCAATTCTAAGAAAGGAAATCATCAAATTAATTTTATGATATAACAAAATGAAGTTTGTTGTAAGAGTAGACATAATAAAATCTATGAGATGCATTGCTGTAGACATGCATTTTCCTCTCTAGAAAATGTATGGTAAAGGCAAATAAATCCCTTCCTTAATACAGAGCAATAAAATATTAAAGAATATTCCTAGATTCTAGACTACTATCCAATAAAAATAAAAATAATAATAGCATATAGAGACTAATGAGTGTCCTAGACTAATATATTTTCTAAGTGACAGAATGGTACACATTACAATCTTGTGACCTCTAAGTCACATCCAACACTCAAATAATAAATTAGTAATTAAATAAATAAAGGCATAATAGTGTGCATGTTAGAGAATATGAAAAATTTAAATATTTAACTCAAAAATAAAATAAAAGCCAAGATTGATTGGATGTACATATAATAAGGTTAATATGAATTAAGTTGTCGGGATGATGGGATTGGAGAATCAAGGATAAGGATGGATGGTGGATTAAAATAATAACTCAAATCTAGTTTTATCTAGTCAATAAAGCACATTGATACATTGATACATATATGTTAGAACGACAAGGTATGTTATATACAAACCTTATTTATATGCTTGCACCTAATCCTTGCATAAACAATTCATCTAACAAATTTAAATTGACACACTCAATACGATGGTGTAGTAGGATGTGTTTAAATATAGATTGTGAATTATTATTGAGTTAAGTACTTTGAATTGGCCCTTAGACTTATTAAGAGTTACTCATTTTATGTTCTTACTAATTCATACTATGAAACTACTTTGAATCTTAACATGATTTGATAATAATAATATTGATAGTGAGAAAGTGAGCTCATGGTGAATAGTTAGATGTAATAATGTAAAAAGTAAATGTAATTGTATAGTAATTATAGTAATTAAAATAGTAAATGTAAAAGCATGGAAATGTAGCTATATTAGTTAGTAGTTGATGAGCTAGATAGTTAGTAATTGTCTTTTGTTAGAGTGAGTTTAATTTATGTATTGAAATAGTAATTTTTGTGTTTAGAAAACTATAGTGAGTGCTAGTTTGGTGAGGAAGAAATGTTGATAGAATTCATAAGGATGACTAGATAGAGTAAAGAGGGAGAAAATGACTCAGTATTGGTCCAATCTTCGAGAGGACCTATAACCAGTAAGATATGGATGCAAGCACATGATACACGTTTGGCACATAAAACAAATTGTTTATTCCATAACTTGTGTAACTAATGTGTTGAATGATGGATACTATCAATGCAAGTGGCCCCTTCTCCATCATGTAGACTTCAAAGCTACCTTTGGGGCATATCTTTTCTAATTTCCAATGGTTAGATCTAATATAGTGTGGTAGATAAGTGCACATTTTCTTATTTGACTAAGGGTGCTCATGTGATGAGCACTAAATCTAAATTCTCTAGATACGTGTGTTTAATAAATTAAGATATACTACACTTCCACACCATATAGTAATTGTCACATTAATATATATTGTAATGATTAATGAATGTGTGTACATTGGTAATGAGGATAATAAGTAATTTTGATCCCCTTCCCTTACATGCTAGAATCACAACCTAGTCCATATGATACAACCAATAGACCCTAATAGAATATTAGTATAAGAGGATTGTTAGGATATGAATTACCTCACTAATTTATGAGTGTTGTATCTTGAACTTGCTTGTTTGACTCATGATGCTAACTTGAACTAGACTGTCGTCCAATCTATTTGAAAACCACCTGTGACTAAAATGTTAACACCTTCACACTATCCACATGAGTCTTGAACTCC
Source organism: Cupressus sempervirens (assembly GCA_028749045.1). Lineage (NCBI taxonomy): Eukaryota > Viridiplantae > Streptophyta > Pinopsida > Cupressales > Cupressaceae > Cupressus > Cupressus sempervirens. The sequence continues at coordinate 866,429,195 of CM053787.1, forward strand.
TATTCAAAGATAACCTTGTTTTACAATATGTAATTTCTTATGCGACTTCATAAGCTACAAAAAAAAAAAAAATTATTGTGTTTTTACTAGTAAAATTTAGGGCATGACACATGATCCACGATAAATTGAACAATACTAGATAGTAAATTAATATGTATATCATTGTGCACGTAAATGACAAAAATATATATCAAAATACATGTATCCATAGAAAATATTTTACACATATATCTATCAAAGATCATGTATCCATAGACAAAGTATCAAATATATATATATATCAAAATACATAGATCCATATAAAAAATGTGGCTGATCCTACCATCAGAATGTGTATAATATCAATGTTTCTATATACAATGTGGCATATGCCATCTCAAAATGTCTCATGATGCATCCTACGAAAACTATACTATCCTAGGGTGTTGGTGGATGATCAAAATGTAGCCTCTTCACTGCACTAGGTGGATCAGATGCCTCCTACATAAACAAAAAGGAAAACCCAAAGTTAGACTACTAAATTTATATGATTCTACGTATCTAAAATTGAATTACTCAAATGCATAATGATCTTTTTTGTAATGGAGATTAATAGTATCAAAATTTCATAATAAATACCTCTCTCATCGACCTCCTATGCCGATCAGGAGTCCTCTCATATGCTGTCGACAATGCTGGTACCTCTCTGATTGTGGGCTATATATGTTCAAATACCTTTGTTAGATGAATCTACAATTTAAAATATAACATTATAATTTATAGCATGCTAAATTTATAACATATTTAATCATGAATTCAAACTACAACTTACTATTGTAGGCACCTCCTCAGGAGTGAGTGGTCGCGTCATCAAATCTACATAACTGTCCCATCAAACCTCATGTGCACTAGGAGTCTCCTATGAGATACAAAATAGTAGTTGTTAATATCACAAAAATTAGTTTTGAATTTATTTGTAAAGATAAGTGATGCAGGAGCATCCCATGCTCATCAGGGGAACATTGAAGATCCAAGGCATTATAGAGGTCATGGAACATCTCTTGAAGTCAATTGGGCAATCCTTACACCAATTATGGCTCATGGAAGCATACAAAGTTATAATGTTGGACTCATATGTCGAAAAAAGTTGTAATTGGGCATGAGATAGGATTTTAGGATTTCATATGGTAGATGAGTCATTTGATAGGTTCATGTAGGTTGTCATGATCATATCTTGTCATTAGACAAGTCAAAACGTTCTAGAACTGAGTTTTGGGGTTTGAACAAGCAGGCCCTAGTTTTTAATCCATTTTAAGGAGGGTTTTGAAGTTTGGGTGTTTAGGAGTGTGACCAAGACCTATAATCTTGAAAATCCTTAATGTGCTGGTCCCTTTGTTGAAGCCTTGGTGTGTCTAATTCCTCCTTGTGTGTCACAGAGTTGAAAGGTACATAAGTGGTGTCCAGAGATTTCTTGGTGAGGAAAGAAAGAGAATCAATGAGTTGGCCCTTGGGAAGGAAGAAAACTTGTTGTGAAAATGCCTCCTAAAAATCAAATGGCTAGAGAACTTCAAGAATTGAGAGAAGAGTTGGCAAAAGAGAAAAGAGAGAGGAGAGAACTTGAAGCATCTAGAGTGAGGGAAGAAAGACAAATGAGAAGAGAGAGGTTGAAGCTCATTGCAAGGATAGAATCCTTAGAAAAGGAAAGGCAAGAACCTAGAGGAGAAGAGGTTAGAGGAAGAAAGCATGGAGAGAACCATGAAGAAGAAGAGGTTGGTAATGCAAGGCAAGAGCATGAGACAACATATGATCCTAAAGAAAGGAGATTGATGAGAATCATTAAGGCAGTACAAGGTAATGATGGGAAGAACCATATTGATTTTCCAATATACCAGGGTAAAATGGATAGTGAAGAAGTGCTAGGGTAGACAGAGGCTCTTGAGAACTACTTTGATCTTGAAGACATAGAGGCGGATAAGAAGGTAAAAGTAGCAACAGTAAGACTGAGAGGAACATCACTCACTTGGTGGACTAGTGTTCAGAATGAGAGAGAGGAAAGGTGGTGCAGGGCACCTAACCTATGTGGCAGGGGGGATCAAGTATCTATGTTTCCGGACACCTTGCCACTCCATGAAAGCAAGGATTCAAGTAGATTAGGAAGTTGGAATAAAGGTTTGGTCCATATTTTACAAGTTGGTCTATGTTTTGTAATAAAGGCACATGTAAGGCCCACAAGCATTTTGCTGTGGTTATAAACCAAGTGACTCCATGGGACCAAAAGGCCTTAGAATAGGGTATTTAGAGTCTAAACAATATTAGCAAAAAGTGGTTGTTTGATTTTTTTATGGTTGGGAACGCCTATATGGTTGTTCCAACGGTCATGTAGACCTTTATATATGTCATATGTGATCTTAGTTGAAAGGGGGAGATCAGAGTGTACAGTGGTTTGGAGAAAAAATAATAAAAACTTCAATTTTTTGGAAATAGTTGCAGGGGTGAGTTAGGAAACTTTTGGTTTTGGTTTGACTCAAAAAGGAGTTGGGGTTTAAAAGTTATCTGCATTTTAGTAGAAGGTGGTCTGAAAAGCCTTGTTTCCTAGACCCTTCCACAAATGCATCTGTAACTTGCATTCCCACCAGTGGCACCCTCTAAAACTAAGGGATATGCAAGTTAGGAGACTGGGCAACATAATGCCATAGGTTGGAGGCCTGGAGAGAAGGGAAACTATTTTTCCAAGTCGGCCCTAGGTCAAGCAAGTCCATGTGCTTGACTAGTTTTTGCAAGGTAATTGGTGATAGTCATGGTTGCAAGCACTTCTTATCAATTTGAGTGCTAGAGTTGGATACATTGACTATGTTTGAGATTGCCTTATGTTTTTTGGGTCTTGGGAACCCACCTTTCCCATTCTTCCTTGAAGCCCTAGCCTAACTTGATCAACTAGGCCTAGGTACCAAGAAGCAGTTTGGAGGGTGCTGGAGCAAGATCAGCCCAAAAGCTTTTGGAGTCTTAGTAGGTGCCAAGAAGGTTGTTTGGACCTATGGAGAAGTCCCTATGCTATTAAGGGATACTGGGAGAAAAGTGCAAAGAAGCTAATTGGAAGGCTACAAGGTTTGTAGGCCTAGAAGTGCAAAGGTGTGTTGGGAGTTTGGTGGAACCAAACAAATTGATGAGTTTGGGTTGGAATAGTATGTCTATGATTGTCTCCATTTCTGGTGACAGTTGGTGAGGCTTTTGAAGTGGGATTTCCTTGTTTGGCTTGGAGGTTGAGTATACCTGGAGTGGGTAAGAGGACTTGTGAGAAGTCCTAGAATCCTAAGTTGGATTGTGACAGCCATTTATTGGCTTGTGGAAGGTAGTTTCTGCAGACTCTGCATCAAAAGGGGATTGAATAAGATTTCAAATTAGGAGAGAATGAAGACCATGGTGAGAAATCAATTCTTGCCATCTGATTTAGCAATCCAAATTTAAAGATAAGATGGAACAATTTGAAACAGAGGGATATGGATGTCATGTCCTATACTGAGAAATTCCATACCCTGAGTATTAGGGGAGGACTGCAAGATGAAGATGAGAAGGTGGCTAGATACATTAATGGCCTCAAGTACAATATTCAATATGAAATAGGATTGAATGTACCAAGGACACTTGGAGAATGTTTGCAGTTGGCAATCCGGGTAGAGGAGAAGTTGAAAAGAAAGAATGAGAGGCAAGAAAATCAGAGAGGAGGTGGAACAATCAGAGGAAGAGGTGTAAGAAGTCAGTTTGACACTTCAAACAATCAAGACAAAGATAAAGGAAAAGAGATTACATCTGAGACAACATGAAGTTTCAGGGGAGGAAGATTTGGAAGTGGAAGAGTTAATAGTGTTTTCACAGGTAAATGCTTCACATGTGGAGGAGTAGGCAATCAATCCTACAAGTGCCCTGAGAAAGGTGTGGATTTTAGGAAGAAGGAGAGGAGAGTCACCTTGACCCAAGGAGAAGAGGAAGAAAAGAAGTATGATAATGTAGATCCTAAACTTGAAGGAGACTCTTTGATGGTGAGAAGAGGACCACAAATGCAGCAGAAAAAGGAGACCAGACCATCCATTTTTAGGACAAATTGCATGAGCCATGGTAGGATATGTAAGATGATAATAGACTCTAGTTCCTTTGATGATTTAGTGTCTTATTAAATGGTGAATAAACTAGGATTGAAGAAGTATCCTATTGATAGACCATATAGGGCATTTTGGGTCAGTGATGCACAAAATATTATTGTATGGTAGCAAGAAATAGTGGATTTCTCTATATGAGAATATAAAAGATCAAGCTATATGTGATCACATTCTAATGACATGCTACCATGTAATCCTTGGAAGGCCTTGGCAAGCCTCGAGGAACACTATTCATTTTGGCTCATCAAATGTTTATATAGTACACAAAGATGGTGTGAAGTTTAAGCTAAATCCTTTGACTGGTCATGATGAGGAAAGAGTTATTTGTTTTGGCAAGAAAGAGTTTGTGGACTTGCAGGAGTGGAGGGAGAGTAAACATAATATGACAGATCTACCACTGAAACGATCTCTTTTGATTATAAAGGATGAGATTGTTCAAGATAAAACTCAAAATTTTGCCTACAAGCAGACAGTGATAGCAAAAGGAGTGATGATAGGAATAGTATGGTGTCCTTTGGTGACGAGAGTGAACAAAGAAGTGAACATATCCATGGAGGATAAGAGACAGGGTCATCATGACCTTAGACAACAAGTTATTCATCCTTTTTCAAGGATAAAACATGACTGTTCACAATCAGTACGCAGTAAGGTTACCATGACTGGTAACAAGGATCCAATGCTTTTTGTTTCTAATAATTTGTATGCAGGTGTGCAGGGTAATACATTGCAGGTGCAAAGTTGCAAACATCCCTCTACAAGGATGGGAGGAAAGAAGATAGTACCCTTAACTCTTGGGACAAGAGTTTCTTTGAAGGTGGGCTGTTTGGTGCAGGGGCACTTATTAAATCATCTAAGAGAGCCTTGGTACCAGATGAAGATAGAGGATCAAAGACATCATTGATTTTTAATTGGGATATATTAAAACCAATAATAGAATTATGTAATAAACAATGTACTTTGAAAGACAAAAGTCATAAAAGTCCTAGTAAGGACCTAAGGGCAACATGATGTAAAATGGCCAAAAGAGCCATATGGGGTAGTCTTAGGATAGTTTCATACTTAGTTGCATTTAATAAATCCATATGACCAATTTTGAGTCAATGGAATAGTTTAGAAAGTTAGGGAATGCATAAAAACTATAGTTTGAAATTTGAATTTCAAATTCAAACGGTCATATTAGTTTTGGAGGGAAAGTAGTAATTTGGTATTTGTTTGATTAAATAAACCTTTGTAACCAACTTGGTTAGTTGGATAGGTGCATATAAGCCTATTTAAGTTGTAATGAACATATGCAAGACATGAATCATTATTGGTACGAAAAAAATCATAGAAATTGTATAGAACAACAATCATAGTTTCTTCTGCATCAATAAAATAAATAAAAAATAAATGATACTTATACATACAGGCTCATTGCTAGTAGCCACACCCTATATACAATAAAGAATGTAATTAAATGAGATTACCACAAACATTTTACAAGAATGCATCAATATTTAATCAATTAGAAAACATCTAATTACCTTTCCTTTGTCAATGCATGCTGGCTCACCCCCTACACTTTGTCCCCCCAGGGCAGGTGGTATCTATAAGATAAAAGAAAGATTAGCAACCATATATGCTACAATATCAAATAGAAAAAAAAATGTGAGCACAACATAATGTACCGTAGATGTCTCAAGGCCAAATGAAATGGCCGAGAGTGTAGCATCATCTATCTGTCTGAGATCCTCCTCGGTCATCAACTAAACATGAATGAAGATCACATACATGTAAAAGTCAGTATGGCTTAAAAATTAAAATTACTCTATTATAAAAATGAACTTTAAATCACATATGTCATAACAAAAAAATGTATACACGTACTGACACCAAAGGAATCCATGCCTCTGCATTCCCCTCCTCTCTCGCATCAGGTTATGTAGCCTCTGCACCTGCATCTGGTGTATCTTCGTCTAATACAAAATGATACTCAGGAAGATCACCTATGGGACTTAGGAAAATATTATTGCATGTAATGCAAGTGTGAGGCACACAAATGTGTGATGAGCTAGCCAATGATGAACTGGCACCAACATCATCAACACGAGCAGGCAGGACTGACCTAGCCTGAGATATCATTAGGCTACTCAGCCTATTAATGGCTCTGATGGTCTGAGATCTAGCCTCTACCATAATATCTAGATGCTGCACTCAAGGAGGGGGGAGATATCAGGGGGGGGGGGGGGGGACAAAAGTGCCAAGTTTCTTCCGTTGGGAAGAGAGTCTATCCTGAGGAGCTCCTAGTCCTAAGCCCATGTTGGGCTTAATGCTCCAATAGTTCACTTTTAAGTTTCAACACAAATTCTGCATATAATTTTCTAAGGAAATAAAATGGTATGTCTAAATTTCCATGTGGAGGGATATCAAAGACCATCCACCAACAGTCTGAAAAATTTGCACGTATAGCGTCATTTGTGCACCATTTAATCGATAGTTTGGTTTTTTTTGGGTCAACTAGTATACTCGTTTTTGGGTTAGCAAAAAGGCTAGCCAAATCATCTTTGGTTATGTTGAGGGCCGTGACCTCATCATAATCCAAACCATCATCAAACATCTAGTGCATTTCATCATTCCAACGCAGAGCAGCATTTTGTTGGTTTGTAAGGGTTTCAATGTTATCCACTATGGTGTTTAACGTGGATAACATAAGAGCCAGTGCAGGTACATTATTGTATGTTCTATGCAAACCTCTCAACTCAGTGAGATTTTCATTTATCAAATCCTCGATTCGAGGAGGGTTTTGAGGAGGTAGAGGATCATTTGGTGGAGGGTTTTGTGGGGATACTGGATCGTTTGGTGGTGGGTTACGAGGAATATTATTCCCTGCCTCAGTGTCATCATTTTGATCAGCCATTCCTATTGAATTGTAAAACGTAATATATATTAAAAAAAATTTAAATTTTAACCATTTTTGTCAAAAAAACCCTAGATTCAAATAAAACAAATAAAATCATGTTAAAATCTATTAAATTTAGGTTAAAAATGAGTCGGGGGGGGGGGGGGGGGGGGACATACCTGATATCTGATATTCGATCCACTATGGCAATACTGGCCCCAAATTTGCATAAAATGAGCACCCGTGGGTCTGTGATTTTATTTAATCCAATGTATAGGTATCGGATATCCGATACTATATCGGATATCCAATATAACATCGGATAATCGATATGGCACAATAACATAAAATGAGTACAATATATATAGTATAACATATAATATATAATATATATTACATTTTATATATTTTTATATTATATTTTATATTTATTATATTAATTTACTATATATTATAATATAAAATATTATATTATATAATAATATTATTATTATATTATATCTTACATATATATATATATATATATATATATATATATATATATATATATATATATATATATATATATATATATATATATATATATATATATATATATATATATATATATATATATATAATATTACATTACTATATATTATAATATATGAAATATTATATTATATTATTATAATATAATATGTTATTATAATATAATACATTATAATATTATTATTATAGTATAATATTATACGATTATAATATAATAATATTATTATTATATTATAGTATAATAATAACTATATTAATAATATTATTATATTATAGTATAATAATATTATTATTATAATATAATAGTATGATATATTATTTAATATGATATTATTATTATATCTTATTATTATTTAATAATAATATTATATTAAATAATAATAATATCATTAAGTAAATATTAATATTAAATAATAATAATATTATTAAATAATATATCATACTATTATATGATTATAATTATTAGTTGGATATTTGATTTAAAATCAGATATCCGATATTATCAAATATCCAATGTCAAATTGAATATCCGATATCATACCGGATATCGGATAAGGCTCGGGTTAACCTTCCAGGTTTGGTTCTTGGATAGGTAAAAAAAAGTCAGAGCAGATTTTGAAGCACTTTTAGGCATCTTCAAACTCTTTTTTTTTTCACATTGCCACTTTTTGGCACACCATGATCCTGCACATACCCTCTACTTCTATTGGATCCTAAGAATTTTGACACAATTCAAGACTATGTCAACAAAACCAATGGATTGAGAGTACTACTTAAGGATTGCGGTAATCCGATGAAGGATGATTAGTTGATTCATCACATCTTCAAGAGGCTACCTTCAAAGTATGCATTTTTTATTTTGAGTTTCAACGCTCACAGGTTGACCATGGGAAGTGCCTTCGCTAAGCCTACATTTGATTCATTTGCAAAAATGTTGATGGTGGAGCAATCCAAGTTGATAGATATGGGAATTCTCAAGTCAACCAAGTCTATAGCATTGGTGGCTAGCAATGAGAATCAAAAAAATCAAGGTGGAAAAAGTTTCACCAATAGCAAGAAAAATCAGTGGAAGCAAAAATCACAATCAGAGACACAACAATCTTCCTCCTTGCAACAAGGAAATTCTTCTTCCAACAAGAAGGGAAACAACAACAAAGACAAACTATTTTGTGCATATTGCAAGAAACCAAATCATGATGAGCATCATTGCAAGACTAAGAGAATAGATGAGTTGGAAAAATTATTTAGGAAGAACAAAATCAATGTGCCAAATTCTTCCAAGGATTCAAATCCATCCACTTAATAGGGAAAAGGGCAAGCATTTATGGAAAATTCAATTTCTTTATGTGAATGGATTCTTGATTCGGGTACCTCATATCATATGGGTTCTTTCAAAGGACATTTTTCTTCATTGAAGCAGTCTAACGTAGCTCACATCTTTGTAGGGAATGGTACACTAGTGGATGTTGAAGAGAAAGGAAAAGTTGAGATGAAAATGGAGAGTTCAAAGATGTTCTTTTTGTTCCTAACCTTAGCACTAATCTCCTTTCAATTTACCAAATCACTCACTATGGAGGTGGCAATAAAGTTGAGTTCCTTCCTGATTTAGCAATGGTGCAAAATCTTAAAGATGATTCCTTGGTTACAATGGGTAAAGTCAATCATGACACAAGGCTTTATTCTTTCTCCCACTTTGTGCCTAAGTCTCCTTCACATGCCTTGTTGACACAATCTCAATCACAAAGTAAATTTTGGCATGAGTGGTATGGTCATCTTGCCTTCAACTATCTTCATCAACTTAGCTCAAAAAGTATGGTCAAAGGTCTACCTACAATCAACTTTTCTAAGGGTGAATGTTCAACTTGTTCAATGGGTATGTATCTAGAAGAGAAGTTTGACAAAGGGAAGGCTTGGAGAGCATTAGTTATTCTTGAGTTGGTTCACACTGTTCTAGCAAGCCCCTTTTTAGGGACATCAATTAGCAAGGGTCGTTATGTCCTCACTTTCATTGATGACTTTTCATGCTACACATGGGTCTACTTTCTTAATCACAAGAATGAATTTTTTGATAAGTTTCTAGCCTTCAAGATTCATGTTGAGAAGCAATCACGTAAAGCCATCAAGGTTCTTTGTATGGACAATGAAAGTAGATATGTGAACTCAAGACTTAGAGACTTTTTTGAACTTGAGGGTATTAATCTTCAAAATTCTATAGCATTTAGTGCACAAAAGACAAGTGTTGCAGAAATGAGGATTAGAACTATTAATTCAATGGAAAGTTGCATGATTCAAGCTAGGTCTCTTGATCCATCACTTGAAGTCAAACCTATAAGTAGTGCCAATCACATACTTAATCGGTCTCCTCATAATGTCTTAGATGGAATGACTCCTTTCAAGACACAGTGCAGAAGAAAACTAGTTGTGAAACACTTCAGAGTTTTGGTTGTCTAGCATGGGCTCACATATCCTCGAGGAAATGCAAGGAACCACCACCAAGCCCTTGTACTTTCATTGGATATGATGAAAGTGTTAAGGCATATAGATTTATGGATCTTGAAACTCATTAGATATTCATAGAGAGGAATGCTCACTTTGAACAAAGTTCACCTAGCTTTTCCTCTAATCCTCTCCATACTTTATACATTGTGGAAACAAATAGTGACAACAATGATAGTGATTCAATAGGTTTAGATATGGAGGATCCTATTGATAGATGTAGAATGAGGTCACAACAATCACATTCCACAGGTCCATGTAATTCAGTACAGTTAGGTACATCTTGTCTTCCACTTCTAGAATTAGGGGATGACTACATAATAGATATTTCAAGTTTGTTTGTGGAGTCATACATAGTAGATTTTGAATACATCATTAATGATATCCATCTTCTCTTTGATGAAGAAGATCCTTCATCAATTGTTGCGAGAGAACACTCTGACCCTCTTGTCCATTCTCTACATGATCAGTCTTACCAAGTTGATATGATTGTGGTTCCTTATGTACAACAGTTGCAAGAGGTCTCCTTGCCATTCAAGGAAATAGTTTGTTCTTTGGAATATGTTCTACATCCATCCTTGCTAGATATGACCATGTTCTTTTCAGTAGTGTTGGAAGGGGCGACTATCAGTATTGACATAGGGACAGTCGAGCAAGTTTCAGAGACACCATTCATCTTCGAGATTCTTTCTACACATTGGGAAAGCATCTCATATGTACCTATGACATTGTTTCTTCCCAAAGGGAGGAACATTATCCAGTAGTCATGGATTAGCTTCTACATTCATCTTGGAGCAGCTATCATTGATCGACATTCTACATTTGGCATGGGGGGGACTACATTGTCTCCTTTCTTTCTTATTCTTCTTCTTCTCTCTTATGGGGGGGACATTTTCCTCTTCTGGGCTCATGTCCTTCTCATACTTCTCTATTGTACATACACGATGTATGGTGTAATGGAGGCGGGGGTATTGATTACTCCATCCATCCATGCATCTTATTTTTTCATCTCTCTTTTTGGAGGAGGGTTTTTCCCATAACTTTTTCCCTCTCTCTCTCCATTTTCAGCGAGATTGCATTTCATTTGTACATGGGTACCTAACATGGCCTAGTAGTCGGGACCCATCATGCATTTTCATCATAGCTCTCATAAGCTTAAGTGCATTCTCCTAAGTTGCACTTAAGGGGGGGTGTTAGTGTAAATAATTAATTATTACAGTTTACTTATGTTTACTTAGGTTAATGCATTATTTTATTATTTATTAGTTAGACACCTAGGAGTACGCATACTCATATGAGTTGTCTTGTTGACAACATAGGAGTTAGCATCTCTATTTTAGCACATGGTGTCTACAACATCTTTTTATGTGACACACCCATGTTAAGTTTATCCTCTCATCATCACACTAACTTCTGTGCTCAATGGAGGATAATTCCACTCTTAGTGGACATGTTTTTAGTTGTGAGACTTATCACTGGGCTGACTCCTAGTCATCCTAGAGGCCTTTGTATTCAAGCACTCCTAGTGTGTATGTACATCAATTGAATTCTCATTATTGTTATTCTAATCATAATTTATTTGTCCATATTGTGCTAGTGCTTGAGCTTCTTGATCTTGATGTGATTTTCCACTAAGGCAAAATTCTTATAGTATCTTTATCAAATTGTACAAGGAACTATAGATATTTTTCTATTACATATTTTAAATATTTTATACTATATAATATCAAATAAAAATACAAATAAAATTGTGTGTAATTGTAATTTGTATTCTCTTTGTTTTAAATGTTGTCTTAAACATTGTCAACTTACCTTTACAATAGATATATTTTGTGTGTGTGTGTGTGTGTGTGTGTGTTTCATATTATTTTTTCATTGTAAAATCTTCAAACAAATTAAAAAATTTTAAAATGGAAAAATCCATTACATCTACATTATTGCATGCTTAGTGAATGAAAATTAGGATAAAGAATATTCTCACTTGTATAACTTGAAACTCTCTAAGTTTAGAGTAATTGATTGCTCTATCAAATCAAGCATCATAAATGTTAATACATAATTAATCAAGATTCTAAATAACACATTAACAGTTATAGATTTTTATTGTAGATACTAAATACAATAGTTATAGTTTAGTCATCGTTCATAAAAAATATCTTGTAGCACTAATGAATTTAAGAATAAACAAGATTTTTTATAGTCTACATAGTTTTTTGTAACTCATTAGAATCTTCCTCAAACAATGAAACTAATAATCCTTTATAAATCATAATAGAATGTAGACATGTTAATAAATAATTTTAAGGTGATATGTTAAAAAATACTTCAACCAATTATACAAACTAGTGACATGAACACATCAAATTAAGAGCTACAATAAAATTACTAACTTCTTTAACTCACTTATCATTGTGACTTTTATTTTATGATAATCTTAACTCATGATCTACATTCATATAGGTATCATCAATTTTATTAGCATAAGATTGGGTGAGTATGTAGTGCAATAGTACATAATCTTATATTTCTTCAAATAAAAAAATAAGATACTATTCAAAGTTAAAACATCAACATGATAGATCATTGTTATAATATTGAAAATAAGAGGAACAACACTTCAATGTTTTTTAGTTTTTAGTTTTTACTTCTTCATCTCTTTTGTGTAGTGCAATAAACAATTAATAAATACTCCATATTTACAACTTCTACATTGCATAGAAAACATCTCAAAAAAGGTAATTTTTACTAGAAATATATAATTTAAAAAATTACACCCACTATTAACCTAGATTTATATCATATAATTTTGAAGTTACTATATCAATACATTTCAAAACATTACTATACATATGTAAGAGTGTGTACAATATAAACATCTAATATCAATATATATACATATTATAATCTATCTTTACAGATAGTGATAATTTAAAGAATGCAAAGGAATGTATTCAAATATTTCATCATTCTCTTTGTCACATCTCTATGAAAAGAGACTTGTAAACTATAATATTACTCTGTAATTAAATTATACAAGGAATTATACATATTTTACTATTCCATTTATTTAAAAAAATTAAATTGCATAACATAAACAAATACAAATAAAATTGTGTGTATATGTGACTTGCATTGTCTCTGCTTTCAATATTTTTTTAGACATTGTCAACTTACTTGCACTATAGATATCTTTTTTGTGTGTGTTCTGTATGGCTTTTTCATTGTAAAATATTCAAACAAATTAAAAAAAAAAAAATTTAAAAATGAAACATCCATAACCTCTCCATTGTTGCATGCTTATTGAATGAAATGGAAGACTAAAGCATATTCTCACTTGTCTAACTTGAAAGTTTATATGTTTAGAGTAATTGACTACTCTACTAGATCAAGCATCATAAATGGTAGTTATTACATAATAATTTATTTCTAAATAATACAATAATAGATATATATTTTTTATAATAGACACTTCAAACAATATTTATGGTTTCATTGTAATTCATAATAAACATCATGTAACACTGATGAATGCATGAATAAACAAGTTTTTTTTATTTACATATGTTTTTGTAATTCATTAGAATTATCCACAAACAAGGACACTAATAATCCTTTATAGATCATCATAGAATTCACACATGTTAATAAATACTTAGGATGATATGTCAAAAAATATTTTAGATAATTATACAAGCTAGTGATGGACATGAACATTTCAATTTGTAGAACTACAATAAAATTACTAACTTGGTTAAGTCACATATCATTATCACTTCTATTTTATGATAATGCTAAACTCACCATCTACATTTATATAGATCTCATCAATTTTAGTAGCATAAAATTGGGTGAGTATGTAGAGCTTTATCTATTATCTTTTTTAGAAACAAGTATAGTACATATAAATAAAAGATAAATACATGTCCTTCCCCACTTTTATCTATCATCACTATAAGAAAACAAGATATTATAAATAAATAAATAATCATCTCCCATTTATATATTAGAATATTTTAAGAAGATAAGATGCTCCATTGCAAAAGATAATTATATCCATTGATCTACTTTCATACTATACAAGTGATATTCTTAATCTAATAAAATGTCCATCTCGATGATAACTAAGATGACTATTTGAGTATAGTCTAATTTACCTAGATATCCATGGGACAGGCTAATCTCAAGACAAAATGAACTAAAGACAAAAAAAAGTCAGACTTTTTTTTTTCAGATTCATGAAAGTGTAGTGATTTGTTTCCAATTTTGTTGTTGTTTTCCACTACAAACTATGCAGATCATGAAGATCAAATGATGAAATTTAAAAAAAAAATCATGATTTTTTTATTATTTGAAAATTAAGATATCCATAACTATTAAATTTTGGCTCATTTTTATAGCTATTAGATTTTGATTTTCTTCTAATTTGAAGAATTTGTAGAAAGATAAACAACCTTTAAAAAAATGACGTGTACAGCCCAGGGATTCAATAGTTTAACGACATAGATCTTTATTATATTAAACTAGCCATTAGCATCATTGCTTGCGTCATTATTTTGACAGTAATAAAGTAAAACACAATTAAACTATGATAATAGTGTTTGGATATGTCCATTTATTTTGAGAAGTTCAAAGTGTTTGTTTATAATAGATAGATTTACCGCAATATCCTCGATCCTCACCACACTGTCCGATTTCCTTGCATTCAAGACCACCACACTCATAATCACCAAAGCAATAGAAATCCGTGCATCATCCCTGTCCACCAGGACAAGCTCTGAGCTTGCAGCACACACTTGTCTCGTCAGTGCTACAATCAGATTCGATGAGACAGGGCTTATTGCACCGAACGTGCAAAGCTGCACAATGAAAACGAAAATGAAAATGAAAAATGAACGTAACCAAATAAAGTAATGAAGATCATTACCTGTCGTGTCCACAACCAATGCCATTGCTATTATCAGCACTACGCAAAACAATCCTCGTCGACTTCACAAAGGCTAAAAATTCATAGATTCTATTTACATTTTCAAAAACTCCGCCACCATCCTCACAATGCACACATCGAAGCTAAATTTGTTCTTACCTGCTCGGAAACGCTAAGAAGTCACATCGAAGACAGGCTGTTAAACAACAAACCCATGATAAACTAGATTCAGTATTCATCTACTCAGATGAACTATTATACCTTCACAGATTTGTTTATCTCTTCTATATAGAAAATCGAAATTAGGGTGTACGTACACAAACACTAAAACAATATTTAATAGATCATTTAGCAATAAAACAAGTATTCGTTATTCTCCTTCCCAGATTAAACATCACACACTAAGTAAGAAATTAAGTCTGGAAAAGTAAGTCAAATTTTGACTATTTAGCACTTTTGCACTAGGAATCAAACCTTAATGTGTGATGTTTAAGCCGTTCAGATTATAGATAACAATAAATAAAGTTTAAGACAGAAACTCTTTTTCCTCTTTTGGTGCTATTGGGTGTTTCGGGTTGTGCAGGGGTCATTTTGCTCTATCGTTGTTTTCATTGAAGTGTTTGGGGGTTGTACAGTTTAGATGGGAGATTGTTTTCTTGTTAACTTTAGTTCCCCCTCTCTTTGGGCTATGCGGGATATGTGTTTTCTCCCTACACCCTTTGTAGCGAAGTGATGCTCCAACTCCAGTTCCACCGTAGCTGTAGTATAATATGCCAGTTCACCACCGTCCAACAGCCACAACGAAGATGAATTAAAAAATCTAAATATTTTCATTGTTTGCATGCATTTATAATAGTTAGAAAATTAGGCTCATTTAATTAAAACCAAACGTAAGACCAGCTAAGAGGAAGAATAAAAGATGATTAAAAGATGATAGACACTTAAAGATTTTAGTCATGTTTAAGATGTTCTAAAGTACATTTGGAAATTCAATTTGGCAAAAACTATCAGTAACATAGTACCACTTTTTCACTTTTTTGAAGTGAGCTCTAGTAGGAACCAACCTTTGTAAATTAAGATATTTGTTCTGTTCAACTCTAGTTCATTGACTTGACTCTATCATTCTCATCATCTCAGATTAGCTTGGCATTTCTTCAAGCAATCTTTCACCTTACAAACTTTGCACAACTCCTTGCAAGTCTATCTACCACTTGACTTTGTAACTTTCCAGTCCAAAAATCCAAAAAATATCGCAGATATCTCTTGAAATAGGCAGTCTTGATCTATTTCCACATAATCACAATTGTAGATTTTAGAATTTATCATCAAATCCAAAATATTTAATGAATTTGCACATCTTCTTGATCTTCTTCTCTCCTCAATACTTCTAGAAATATCTTCTCAAATCTTAGTATTTGATTTCTCACCTAATTATTTCCTTACATTTAATAATACAACTCATTAGTCCTTATCATCAACACATTTTTCTTATTCCAATAATTCAACTTTGTTAGCTACAAATATTGATTCTCTCATTACCCATTCTTTTTTTGTCACTCGGCCATCACCGTGCCTTTCTACTTGATCTTCACTAGATCACTCAGTCAATAATAAACTATTTCGCTTGGTTGTTACTATAGAAATCAATTGAAACTATCGATCATCAATAGCTATCATTGAGCAATCTCTGATACTTGGCCAACACATTTTTGCTCAGCAATGCTTAAGTTCCCTAATTTTTCTTCCTCAACCTCTTCTACAGTCGTGCAACACTGATACTCAGTGAATTATATCATTATGACTTGTTTTGACTCTTACCTTCATTCGACTATCTCCTACACTTTATGTAATGATTTGAGCACCATATTGGCTTGTCAAGTACTAACTAATCAAGTTCCCATTGTAATCACATCTCATTTACACATCTCAACTTAACCTTTCACTAGATCATCTCATGATCTCATTTTTAAAATCATCTTCATCAATACAATTATATGACACTCTACGCCATTATTGAATGTCTCTCTAGTAGGTTTGACACATGTCTTACCAATATCTTTGACATCAATGACAATATAAAATTTTCTCTGATTAACCTCTCAATAATTATATCTCCAACAATCTCCATCTTTAGCATTATTGCCAACACCTTTTTAGAGGCAATACACTTCAACCTTTCACAAGATATTCAATATGTTCAAGTTACCATGCAATCCAAAAAGTTAAAAAACACCTTAAGTGTTTAGCTCCCTCTATGTACAATAGGTAGAATTTTAGTAAAATCTTTAGTTTTATTTTGATTCTCATCTATTCAACTTTAGTGATAACAATAATCTTCCATGTTTGTGGTATATTCTCCATAATTGTGTACAATCTCCATCATCTCTCTCTTTCATTCTACCTTTATTAACAACATTATCATCTCCTCCTCTATTATATTCTCTATATGCGATAACTACTTACTGATGACATTTTCATCTCTCTTTGTGTTTCTATATTCACACAATATCACATCCTTTTATATATGAGCAACAATACCATCTCCCTCTTTCACAACAATACCAAAGACATCTTAGTTCACGTAGATACATCATGTACACTATCATACATCTTCTCCATGTAGATATCACCATTCTTTCTTATAGAAATTGTCCCTCTATCATCATGTTCATCTTCAAAATCGTCTCTTCATATCATTTCACACCTTTAGGAAGATCCTAAAGTGTGATCTTCTACATCAATGCATTTAATATTCTAAAAATAATATTTGATGCAATTCCATATTTCACCTTAGACCATCATATAGAAGAATAACCCATTACTTATCTCTCAAATTCTAATGTTCTTCCTTAGGTAATACCTTAGTACATATAGTAGCTAACCATTCCTTCATGTTTACATATTCATGCCTCGTTTTTTTTGGCACATCATTGTGTTTTATTATTTCTAAATTTTTGTGTTGTCTTTCTATCATATGCGCTTGTTTGAGGATCATTCTGTTAGCAAGTGGTCACAGAAAATTTATCTAAATAATATTTTCTGTTTATTCCTATACTCATTAATGTTACTAGAAATTCATTATGAAAGAAAGCTAAAATCTAAATATTTTATTTAATTTCCCCTATTGCAGGGGGTTGGTCACAAGTTCTAGTCTCCCCCGTCCCTGTGGTACCGTTGGGCATGTCACGCCAGCGCTACCAGTCATGTTAAAAAGTTTACTCGGCACACTGCAGTTTTTTTTTTCTTTTAATTAATTTAATTTCCATTGAGGAAATTCAATAACTATTTATGTGCTATCAATTTAGAAGAGTTTATTATGCATTGACCACCATTTATGATGATTGATCTCTCAAGTTATAAAGTTTCAAGTTATCAAATCAAGAATATACTTAAGTCCTCCTTTTCATTTAATAAGCATGTGACAAGGGAGATGGACTTGATTTTTCTTGTTTTCTTATTTTAATTTTTCCTAAGATTTAGAAATGAAAGAGGCGCGTAGAACCCACAAAAAAAAAAAGATATCAATTGTAAAGGAAAGTTAACAATGTCTAAGATAATTTCCAACAAGGAGAATACTCATTCAAAAATACATACAATTTCAATTGTATTTAGTTATTATCTACATGATATAAAATGTTTTATATGCTCACCACTAAGATATCTATTATTCCCTTGTAACATTTAAAAATTAATTTGATATAATTGTTTGCATGCCTCTTTGAATAGAAATACAAATAATATGAGGATGAAATATTTGGATACATTCCTTTGCACTCTATTGAGAATGACCATATGTCAAAATAGATGAAAATAGGTATTTATATTAATATTATATGCTTATATTGTGAAAAGTGTTATACATGTATAGTTAGTTTTAAATATGTTGGTCTAATGTAATTTTGGAAGTATAGTTTTATATAATTCTATGTTGAAAGTAGTTCTAATCTTTAAAATTAAAATTATCATGTAAAATTTTGTAGTAAAGATAAAAATCAAGAAAAAGGGTAACATGGAAACTTTGATGCTTTCTGACAAGGTCATTTTATCACAGCAGAGAAAGCATGAGAGCATTGCTTTCTCATACATGACACTAATGAAACAATAAAAGAGTTTCCTATTGATGGACAATGCCTCAAATGCTTCTTTATTTAATCAATATTTGATTAAATATGTATTGTTAGGGTTTGGGATAATATTCTCTATTTTTTTCTTTATTTTGTCTCAAGAGATCATGGATTCTTACCATATTTAAAGGAAATAAGCCTCCCTAGAAAGATGTATTGATGTAGTCTTCATATTTTCATGAAAAGGGGTCATAAAATGATTTTTCACATTTTTAGAATAAAGAATCCAATATCTAAGTGAAACAAAAAGGAATTTATATTACATGTAACAGAAGTTAGCCAATTAGTGAAAATGTAAAAGTCTAAAATTTTGCAAGATACATGTTCATGTCATAGTGATATAGCAATCTTTTTCCATTTCATAGGAGACTTGACAATGGTACTCAAAAATTGTGTTTCATAGAGCATGGTCAAGGAGAGTTACAAAATGAAAAAATCTTGTGGGATCACAGAGGATGGATACCAAGAGTTCTAAAATATCAAACGACATAAAAGCATGAACCATTACTCACATTTTTTTGGGACCCATGTAGGGAGAAAAATACAAAAAAATGATGATCTTTCTTGCAAAGTACAAAGCTGAATGGATGACTAAATGGATGTGATAGTCTTTAAAGGAAAATGTTAAATTTTGGGATCAGATTCAATTTACTAGATATACACTACTTTATTCAATTATGTCTTCATAAAAATAGGACTAGTGAAATATCCCTTCTACACCTTTGAATTGTACTTTAGAACTATGTGCCTTTCACAGGGGTCTCCAACTCTAATTATATATGAAAGTGGACATGGTAGACACCCCTTTACCATTCTATCACTTAGTTCTGGTAACTGACAAATTATAAGTTTTTTTTATTGTTTAATCAATGAATAAACTTAAATGACAAACATAGAAAAGTAAGACAGATGTGGCAAGTGCACAAATAACACTTTGATATGGAGCAACACATTGGAGCTCACTTTAACATGCAAGGGAAATTATGAAAAGTGTAAGGAAGAGTAGGTGTGCATAATCGCTTCCTACACTAATCTTTGAGAGGACGATTATGCAAATTCAACTAACTATTACATAGATCTCAAGAAATGTATAATAACATAATCAAAATAACAATGAACACATAACACAATGATTACTATGGTGAAACCCTTCTAGGAGGAAAACCCCACCCTCCAAAACCCACACAATGTATTCTCAAATCAAGAAGATTACAATACGATTGCAGTGCAAATTCCTATAGGAGCACATCACCACAACTCAAACTCAAACTCAGAATCAAAGAGACTCCTTCTAGCACCTAGTCTTGAAAATAGAATTCGATGAGTCAAACACCTCCCCAAGCCCTCCTTTTATAGTGATTTACAACTTGGAAACCATTTTTGGTCTTACAAAACATGGGCCAAACAAGCATGCCATATGTTACCCACTTGTCACTTGTAACTTCAAGAATAGAATTGTTGTCCATAATTTTGTCCTCTAGTTTAGACCCCCATAAAAGTCATATAATGAGTTGTTTATACTCTAAAAAAAAGCCCTCTATATTGTACTAGGGACTGGACACATTTTTAACAAATCATACACCATTTTCCAACTCATAAACATGTGGAAAACTACCAAAAACAAATTTTAGAATTTTCTACAATGTTTTGAAAAAAGCTTGCAAGGTTGAGACACAATTCTCAACATTCTCCTACTTGTCGAACACCTTGCAAGAGTTAGGGGATCCAAAGTGTCGTGGACTTAATTGCTAGGGGTAGAGGTCCATAGACTTTGAACACCATTTGGACTTCTCTGTGCTCATGGGGTTAGTTGATACATTAGCAACATTCACCAAAGTCTCCACCTTCTCTAGCTTCACCTTTCCATCCTCAGCCATATCTCTCACAAAATGATATTGTACATCAATGTGCTTGGTCCCAACATCACAATGTCGGGTTCTTTGCTAGGGAGATTGTACTTTGACTATCACTATAAATTGTCACTACACCCTATTTGAACTTTATATTTGAACATAGTCTCTTCAGCTAGATAGCTTCCTCATAGGCATGCATAGCTACCATATGGGTAAAAGTACAAACCTGTGTCACCTTTCAAGTTGACTTATCAGAATGACTGAATTTGAGTATTTCTATCTAAAAAACATTTTTTTTTCAAACATATGATCTTGATAAAATTATTCTGGCTAAGTTATATATGGTCTCACACTTTTCCAATTGAAAATGTCTATTAAATACATGTTTTATACTAGTTAGCATTCAATTACTAAAACAATATAATTATTTCATAAAATTGACTTTTTAATAACTCTTACTATGTATTATGATATATTTTTAATAATATTTAAACACCATTTTATAGAGGTCAAAGTCAGGAATATTCTCATATAGAGTTCATAGTGTTTTAATTAGATATATCATATTGTAATTAAAAAATTCTACAAGTACGTATTTTAACACTCAACAAGATGTTGATTTTGAGAAAGAAAACAAATTAAATAATATTAAAAAAAAAATTTATATGACATTTTAGAGGAGAAAGCTCTTTTCTAGAATATATAATTTTGTTCTGGTTGGAATAGATTTATTTCAAAAAATGTGGTGGGAGATGAATAAGTTGAAATTTGAATCATAATAAAAGGGAAAATATAGTTCTAAAGCCCATTTTTGTTCTAATTGTTCTAGCTAGATACACTATTGATAACATAATCTAGGATCAAAGGGAAATAACTTTATTTCCATATAGTTTTAAGATGGGAACTAGACCCCTAATTTGCAACATTTTTCAACAGCTGAAATTTATGTTTAAAAAATAAGAAAATATATAATTTCTAATTTCAAATAATTATAAAAAATTATAATCGTAGAATTCATCCATTTCTACACATTTTATTAGTTTACTTCATTTTAAAATTCTAAATAATAATACCACTTTTATGTTATTGAGTGTGAACAACTAGACTTTTGTTAGCCTTTTTCTTTGTAAAAGCATGATAGAGGTTTGTGCTTTTACCCATATACTCTACCTCTATAGTGGAAAGAGCAACCATAGCTTGTCACTTTCTCATCCAACTAATTGCACCATTGAATAATGTAAACACATATGCATTGGTGGATCTTCTTCTTTGAACATTGCCAACCCAGTCTGAATCCACATAGCATTGAATATCCAAAGAATACTCATTTACTATTCCATGGAAGCATATAAAAGTACTCTGTGGTACCTTGCAAGTATCTAAAAACTCTTTTTGATGCATCCAAATGTGCTCTTCATAGATTAGACATGTAACAGGAAAGTACTCCCACTAGTTGGCCAATGTTTGGTCTTGTACAAACCATAACATACATCAAAATTCCAATAGCACTCTAATACAATACTCAACTCATCTCTTCCATCTCTAATGGGGATGAAGGACACTATGCACTAGAAATTTTCATTCCCACAGTAATAGGAACAATCAATGGTTTGAAATCCTGCATATTGAATCTTCTCAGAATATTACCAACATACTTACTTTGGCCTAGCCAAAGCTTTCTGTTTTGTCTATCTCTTATAATCTCCATTCCTAGAATGTGCCTTACTACACCAAGATCTTTCATTTCAAACTTTTCTAAGAGATGAGATTTTAATTCTGCAATCAAACCTTTTCCTTTTCCAATAAAAAACATGTCATCAACATATAAGGCAATAACCAGGAAATAATCACCATCAGACGTGTAATATATATAGTTATTAGATTTGGATCGCACAAATCCAAAAATCAATACATATGTATCAAACTTCTAGTACCACATCCTACGACTTTTTTTTAAACTATACAAGGATTTCTTCAATTTACAAACCAAACGACTTTTACCTTTTACCACAAAGTGCTCTGGCTGTGTCATATAAATTTCTTCCTCCAAATCTCGATGAAGGAAAGTTGTCTTCACATCCATTTTCTCAACTTTAAGATCATAAACTACTACAATAGAAAGTAAAAATTGAATGGATGTAATTTTTACTACAAGAGAATTTTTTTTTTATCATAATCAATTCCTGCAACCTGGCAGTAACATTTTGCAACCAATCATGGTTTATACTTCTCAATGCTTTCATCTGAACAAATCTTCCTTTAGAACACCCATTTAGAACCAACAAACTTTTTTCCTTTAGGAAATGGTACGAGATCCCATGTGTCATTCCTCGTAAGAGCTGCTATCTCTTCTTCTATGGCTATTTCCCAAGACTCTGAATCATTCATACCAAGAGCCTCTTCTACAGATTTTGGATCATCAATATTAGCATTCAAAGAAAATATATACCTCCAATCATCAGGAGAATATCCATACCCTTCTGGTGCTTTCCTCTATCTACTAGACCTTTGTAAAAGATATGGTTCAGGTTTAGGTTCATGATCAAGTTCTCCCTCTTCCTCTGATGATTCAGAACTCATAGATCTCTCTTCAACATCTCATCTTTCTAAGGGCCTTGATTCAACTTTCTTAGGTGTAGCAAGAAGTTGAATCACATCTTTTTTTTCTTCCATCTATCCTAGCTATACTGTAATATAAGAAGGCTTAGTTTGTTTAAAAATAACACTTCTAGAATAAAATATGTTTTGTGCAATAGGATCCCAAAGCTTGTATCCTTTCACACCATAATGAAGATAATTTTCACAGCTTTTTTGTCTAATTTTGTCTACTTCTCCTTTCACACATGAGCATATGCCTCACAACCAAAAAACCTTAGATGTCTAATTGAAAGCTTGTGGCCCAACCATGCTTCCATTGGTGTCTTATCAACAAAACCTAATGTAGGACACCTATTTATAAGTTAGCAAGAAGTGGCTAGAGCTTTATGCCAGAAATTTGTTGATCTCAAATTGGTTTTGACAAGTGAGTGTCAACACACTTAGGTTATTTACCAACTTCATGCCAAACAAGCAGTACATATCAAGCACACCATGTATATATTAGGCCATGTCGAGTCATAGTGAGTTTCAAGCCACACATGTGCTGAGTCACTCAAGTGCCAAGCAGATAGTGTATGCCAAGTTATTCAAGAGCTGAGTAAATAGTGGATGCCATGTGTTACAGATGTTGAGTCATAGTATAATATTAGTGCATGTCGAGCATCAGAGACTTCAAATGCCGAGTGAAACAATTTTGACATATTTTTTTGTAAAGGCACAAACAACTATGTAAACCATTGTTGAGCCAACTAGGGTTGAATTATGATATTTTGGAGATAAGGAAAAATCTCTAGTTGGATTCCCTATGCAACCACATACAACCAATAAAAAATGGGAAGGATTAAGTGGCCAAATGAATGAATCTTAGTCATAGATTCATACCTAATCCTAAGTCACTGAAGTCTTCTTAAGGAGGACAAACCCTAAATTTTCTATGAATGTTGAAGGAGCGAAGAGAATAGTTTGCATGAAAGAAAGAGAGAATTTGTGGTGGCTTAGAAGTTATGAAGTGAGATTACATTGCAGAATTAGTTAGAGAAAAATAGAGGAAAGAAAAGGATACATAGAAAAGAGACATCTACTCAAGAAGGATAAAAAAGACATCAGTTTAGAGGTGATCTATTATCAAGCAAAAAAATGCTAACTATAGAATCAAAGCTGAGACATTCTAATAGTTGATTTCAGTCGAAATATTTTAATAGAGTAGTCCTAACAGGCTGTATGGAATCCTCTAATAGGGTGCTTACTTAATTCTAGGTTAAATTTTTTTAACCAGACACACTTCTAATAGGGTGTTGGAATCCTCTAACAAGGTGAGACCTAATAGTCTTTGTAAGCCTTTAACAGGGAAAACCTTTCATAAGGTAGATCATGCTTCATGATCAACACATTGTAACCTTCATTAGATACACTTTATTAATGTAGTAGTTAAGATTTGTGGGTGTCATCTCCACCTCAATTTTACCTTCTCATTGGAGGATTTCTTGTTAATCATATCTAGTGTCATATGTGTGTGATTGCTTATATGTTTAAATGTTTTAGATATACATGCTTTACAAGTTATTTCAGTTTATTGGTTAAGGCATGAGATGGACATGCAATGAAATTTTTATGGGTCCAAGTTTAAACTACTGATTCACCCTCCCCTCTTAGAAATTTGCCTTTCCTATTGTAATTCAAACAATTGGTATCAGAGCCTTATTCTTTGAAATAGAAGCTTTTTAGCTTTGAGGAAAGATCTTTAAATGGAAGTCTACAAGTTGGGAAATACTATTGAGAATTAGGGAATTGAGATACAACTCGTTCTACTTCAACCGGATGAAGCAAGAGAAGAACTAAATAAATCTTTGAAGAGAAGGAAAGAAATTGCTATTGTGGAGAATGACACACAATACAAAGAGATAGATACTACTAAGCTATTTTGAAATGGAAACTCAAATGAATTTTATGCAATAGTTGTAGATATGATGGAAAAGAATAGGGCCCAAGCTGATGAAATCAAAATTCTCAAGTTAGAGCAAGAATCACAAGCCATATTGCTATGTTAGGTAACTGAACAAAAGAAGAAAGCTATGCAAAAAAAAGCCATGATTGAAGAAGACAAAAGAACTCTAAGCAACAAACTAGAGGACAAGTCAACAGAGCTAACCAAGATTTCCAACATGCAATTTGATACTCTAAGTCAAATGATGAATTCCAAATATGAACTAAATGTCAAGGACATTGAGATAACTACATTGAAGTTGTAGAATGAACAATTTTAGAGTGACCTAAAGAGGGAAAAGGAATTTGCTAAAGGCTTCAACAAGCCAAATGAAACCATCAAATACTTTGAGCAATTATTGAGATCCCCTAGATCCAATAATAATACATCTTGACTAGGATTCACAAGTACTGAAGAAGGAGAATCATCCAAAAGTGTAGAAGAAAGGAGAAAATAAGTAAAAACTCCAATCCCACTTGTCATAATTGTGGTAAGAAAGGACATACTGGTAATATGTGTAGGAGCAAGACTATAAATTAGAATGTCAAGCCTAAGAACATGGTTCATTTCCATAAGTGCAACAAGCAAGGTCATTAGGAACATGAATGTAGAACTAAGACCATGCACACATAGAGATTTGAATGATATTGTTATAACTATCAAAAGTATGGCCATAGATCTTTTGAATGTAAATCCAAACCAATGTGGTCATCAAACATGCAAACAAAGGGTAAGGAACAATGGAAAATCTTATAACTGAGATTATAATACAAGGTAGAGCTATCATTATTGTCAAGAATATGGACATGTTCCTGAGAATTGTATCAAGACATTCTTCAGTGGTAACTACCAAAGGTGGTTGAGTCAAACCACATGTTTTAGCTGTTTCAAGACTAATCACATAAGTAGATATTGTCCAACAAGGTCAAAAGCACCAAGTTGTGAATTTGATAAAAGAAAAGGCAAGGCAAATGTTGAACACATCATAAATGAGATGAATAAGACATGGAAAAAGAAAGATGATTATAGTACATCAAATGGAGAAAGGATCACTTCACCTAATGGGTCAGGTGATCACAACTCATCAAACTAGGCAATCAAGAGGTATGTGGGAATGATATTCGAATGTTATATCATACATCAATTCCAAAGGATTTAGTACTGAAAATATTACATTAGCATGAATAAAGATGTAAGATGTTAGTAGCAATCCAAGATAAATCTTTAAGTTTTTCATGTTACTACCAAACATGAGAAGATTCCTATGTGTTTCAAGTGGAATACTAGAAGATGTTGAGCTAATAGACTGGCTAGTTGATGCCAAGATTGTAGTGGCTTTTGAGTAATGGAAATGTCAATGGATTTCGACTGAGCCTAAAATTGTTTTATGCTGATCTTACAGCTATGTAAGCACTTAGCATTTATCGCAGGGTTTTCAAAGGGTATTTGATCAATTTTAGCTTATTTTTCATCATTTCAAATTTGAGAAAGATTGATTAGAGTAGAAGGTGATTTGGAAATCCATTCCACACAGTGATTCTACACTAGTTTGTCAGATTTCATTAGGTATTTATAAAGAGTCTAGCTACATAGTTTTTATTTTCGAAATCCCTAGTTTTGCACAATGGCATCAATTTCAAGGAATGTAGAAGGAAAGGAAGTTTTAAAAGTTTAGTTAGTGATTATTGAAGAAAAACAACCCATTTGCAAATCTATTCCCTATATTTCTTATAAGCAAGATCCTTCTGGTGCATTGTTGATGAGTCCACTAAATGTTTTAATGGTACAAGATGTAAGAAAATGTTATAACTATAGGATTGGTGGGATTGGGGATATGGAGATTAGAGAAGCATGTGGAAAACTATGTGATAATGGTGTACTTAGGGAAGAATTCAAAATCATAGAGAAGAAGATATTAACATGAGCCCTAGATTTTCCAAATGTGTTTAAGACAAAGTGGACTAGGATAATGCTTAGCCGAATTCATGATGGTTCATTATGGCTAGACAATGTACCTATCAAGATAACTAAAAGGAAAATTCATAGGGTTACTGGTTGCCTAACCCTAGATTAGCCTAAAACCCTGAGAAGTGATTCAAAGGAGGTAATTGAGAGAAATATTGGAGTTGTATAGAACAAGAGAGGCATGACAATTGACACAATCACTGATCCTCTGATAGACTTTGTTGTAAGGGTTATATAACACCAGTTCTATCAATATAGTAGATTGAACAGTGTGCCCTATATAGCTATGGATGTGGGATATAAAATTGTTAAGAAAGATCATACATATGATCTAGCAGAGCTACAATTGCAACAATTAATGGAGAACCTTGGAGCAATCAGAAAGATAAATAGTGCACAATGCAAATTTGGTTCTATATTAATATGGATATTCTTTTATGTGCAAAAAACCTTTCCAACATTTGGAATAGTTGCATGGAAAACCAATAGGTTGGTAGCAATA
This sequence comes from Cupressus sempervirens, assembly GCA_028749045.1. Lineage (NCBI taxonomy): Eukaryota > Viridiplantae > Streptophyta > Pinopsida > Cupressales > Cupressaceae > Cupressus > Cupressus sempervirens. The sequence goes on from CM053787.1 coordinate 866,457,183, forward strand.
TAGATTGGTGAATACATTGAGTAGTTAGGAGAAAATTTTGAATTTGTGATGACTAGCTACTTTGAAGATTTAAAATAGTCAATAAAGAAAAGGTTCAGAATACAAGTGACACTTGTAGAGAAACATTATGATGATGTATATTTTCTAGTGGATGTCGACTACACTTTTATACAAGCTGCTACATCAAGAGTGAGATTGTCGTAGGGAAGGGGTGAATAACTAGGGCCAAAGGCTCACTTAGCTATCCAAACCACCTTGTAAGAGGTAATACAATGAAAGAAAATACAAGAACAAAAACCAAAGGAGTAAGAAGAGTGAAATACTTTTATTGATTCATCAAAATATCTTCATACACGAAAAGCTGTAAGGCCTTCTAGGTTATGGCCAAATACAATTACATTCACATTCAAAGATCCAACAACAAATTCACACTTTTTCATTCTATTTTGCAATCCTCTTCCAAAAAAATTCCCAACTCTAAGCCTAAACACTCTATATATACTTGCCAAAATGGCTTACAAGTCATTCTAGAACATTATATAAGAGGAAGGTTGAGACGGTCTGGACACATCCCAAGAAAAGATCTTAACATAAATGTCATGATCAAAATAAATCCCACAAGTTGGCCTGCAAAAATCATGTCCAATTGTTGACACTCGACATAAGAAGAAAAACTTGGCACATGAAGGGTCACTCAACATATACTGGGTAACTTGGTACATGAAGAGTCACTCAACATACACTGGGTAACTTGGCATCCACTAAGTGCTATAGTAACTCAGCACCAAATGAGTGCTCTAGTAACTCGGCACCAATTAAGTGCTATAGTAACTTGGCACCAATTGAGTGCAGAATGAACAAAAAAAGAGCAGGATAACAAGGCAACACAGGATGCTCTTGCATCAGACAACCGAGGTTGAAAGAAATAATTTTCTTGAATCATTAAGATGTCACAATCTGAGTTAAATCCAACTCAGATTGAGAAATCAATGAAGCACCTTCAATATGCATGTTCTTCCACTCCACCAAATATTCATAGTAATCTTTTCCTCTTGTTCTCTTACCAACTCTCTGATCCAATACCTATTCAATTTCCTCAACCTGCTTCTTAGGATAATCTTTTGATATAACAACTTCATCATCCGAGTCATGATACTTATACAAATTGACAATATTGAATATAGGAGATATATCCATGTCATTAGGTAACTCAACTTCATAAGCATTACCATTGTCAAACTTCTTCAAGATCTTAGAAAGTCCAAATTTCTTCATCTTCAGCTTACTATATGTTCCAACTAGGAATCTTTCTTTCTTCAAATGAACCGTAACCTCATCACTAATTTGAAAATCATGGTGTCTTCTAGACTGATCAACATTCTCCTTATACTTCTGATTACTTTGTTCCAACCTCAACTTCACTTCCTTATGCAAAGACTCCATAAAATCAGCAAATTTCTTTCTTGTAGAGCTTCTCTTTTCTTCACCAGCAACATCTCTCAAATCTGATATTCCTCTAGGCTTCATTCCAGTAACAATCTCAAAAGGTGTCTTCCCTATACTCCTATTCACAAAATTATTATATGAAAATTTATCTTGTGCCAATACCATCTCCCAATTACTTGGCTTATTCCCAACTAAAAATCTTAGCAAATTAAAGCTTCTATTCACAACCTCTGTTTGTCCATCTATCTGTGGATGGAATGTAGAACTAAACTTTAACTTAGTACCCATCTTTTTCCACAAATTCTTCCAAGAATAACCAACAAACTAACTATCTCTATCAGAAATAATGCTTTTTGGTAATCCATGCAATCTCACAATCTCTTTAAAGAAAATTTCAGCAACATACTCAACATTTGATGTCTTCTTACACGGTATGAAATGAGCCATCTTAGAAAATCTATCCACTACAACAAATATGGAATCATACCCCTTCACAATCTTAGGTAATCCAAGAACAAAATCCATACTGATGTCACCCCAAGGTTTCTCAAGAATAGTAATAGGTGTATACAAACTAGTATTTTGACTTGCTCCTTTTGCAATTTGACAAAATCCACAACTCTTTACAAATTTCTTAACATCTTTATACATTTGTGGCCAATAATACTTCTCTTTCAAAAAACTTCATGTCTTATCAATTCCAAAATGTCCAGTCAATCCACCACTATGCTTTTCCTTAATTAGATTCAACCTCATAGAACTTCTAGGAATACACAACTGAATGCCTTTGAACAACATACCTTCTTGAATGAAAAACTCATCATACTTACTTATGTGATCTACTAAATTTCATGCTCTACACTCTCTCCATGTCTCAGAAAAATTAGGATCAACATCATAGAATTCTTTCATTTCATCAAAATCAAGAACTTCAACCTTCATTTCAATCAACAAAGAATGTCTTCTACTCGATGCATCAACAACTCTATTAGTAACTTCACTCTTATGCTTAATAAAAAAATTGAAACTCTAGAAGTACTCAACCCACTTCATATGTCTCTGATTCAATTTATTTGACTTCCCAAATATTGTAAAGCTTTATGATCAGTATACATCACAAACTCCTTAGGAATCAAATAATGTCTCCACTTCTTCAATGCTTAAATAATAGCATAAAATTATTGATCATACAAAAAATACTTCCTTTTGGCATCATTCAATTTTTTACTAAAGAAAGCAATGAGTTTACCTTCTTGACTTAATATAGCTCCTATTGCATTACCACGTGCATTGCATTCAACTTGAAATACTTTGTTGAAATAAGGCAAAGCCAATACAAGTAATTCAACAACCTTTTGTTTCAAAGTCTCAAAACTCTTATCAGCTCCATGTGTCCACTTGAATTCATTTTTATCTCACCTCATTGTCTCAGTCATAGCATTACAAACAACATCCAAATTCTTTATAAACTTTCTGGAAAAACTAGCCAAACCATGAAATGATCTTACCTCACCCATATTCTTAGGTATAGGCCACTCCAAAAAAAATTTAACCTTCATAGGATCCATCTTCAATCCATCAACTAAAATCACAAATCCCAAATACACAATCTCCTCTTGCATAAAAGAACACCTTTTCAGATTAATTAGCAACTTTTCCTCTTTCAACCTCTACAATACTTGTCTAATATGCTCAAGACGTTCTTCCTTAGTCTTTCTAAATATTAGAATATCATCCAAATAAACAATCACAAACTGACCCAAAAATCTTTTCAAAAAATCATTCATCAACCTCATGAAAGTACTAGGTGCTTTAGTCAGACAAAAAGTCATAACCAACCATTCATACAAACCATATTTTGTCTTGAAAGTAGTCTTCTATTTATCACCTTCTCTAATTCTAATTTGATGATGGCCACTCTTCAAATCAATCTTGGTAAAATACTTTTCTCCACTCAAACAATCCATTATGTCATCCATCCTCGGCATATGAAGCCTATATTTCACTGTTATCTTATTAATAGCTCTGGAATCAATACACATTCTCCATTCTCCATTCCTATTAGGTGCTAATATAGCAGGGACAACACATGGACTCAAAATTTCTCTAATCAAACCATTCTGCAACAACTCATGCACTTGTTTCTTAAGTTCTTCATTCTCTATAGGCGTCAATCTTTATGGTGCTTTGTTTGGAAAACTAGCTTCAGGAATCAAACCCATACAACGACTTATGCTTCTCACTGGAGGTAAACCATCAGGAATATCATCAGCAATAATATTTTTATACTCATTCAACACTTCTGTAATTTCTACTAGTACTTGGCTATCATTATCTATTGTCACTCGGTCTTTACTACCAACACTCAGTCCTCTAGGAATTATGGAAAAATAGACTTGATTCTTCTTCACTTCCTTTTCAAATTGTTTCCCATTAACCATGCAAACTTTTATTGCAATACAAATGACCTCGTCTAGACTTTCAATCAAAGGCAACAATATTTTTTTCTTCCCATTTGCCCAAAGAGTATATTGATTCAATCTTCCATCATGTACATCATATCTATCATATTGCCAAGGTCTACCCAACAAAATATGACAACAATCCATGGGTATAATATCACACAAAACTTCATGAAAGTAATGTCCAATCTTGAACTTCAAAAGGAATTGCTCACTTACCAATATCTTATGCTCATCTTTGATCCATGAAACATGGTAGGGTTTAGGATGCTTTAGCCTCTACAATTGCAACTTTGTGACTAGCTCTTCTGATGTTGAATATGTAGAACTTCCACTATCAATGATCAATTTGCAACATTTTCCAGCCATCTTACATCTTGTCTTGAAAAGACTTCTCCTTAAAATAGGTTCCTCATCACTTCCCTTATTACATAAGGTTCTACATTCAAAAGATCTACATTCAAAAGATCTATGTCCCTCTTTACCACATCTGAAAAAATTACCATGAAATCCACCTCTAGAATAAGAATTACCTCTTCCTTGGTTAGAATTAGTACCTCCTCAATAAGAAACACCATTTTTCCATTTGGTCTTGCCTTTGTCATCATTCTTCCATTCAGATTTTCCTTTATCTTGCACAAAATTATCAAATCTACCACTTTCAGCATAAGATCTACCTCTACCTCAGTAGAATCTACCACCTCTACCTCTTTGTCTTTGTTCATGCTTCTTTGTCAAGATCTCCTCAACTTTCAAGGCATATTGATATGCTTCTTGTACACTTTCCAACTTCACAAAACTTATTTCACCTTGAATTCCAAATATCAATCCATTTATGTACCTTGCAATTTTCTCAACATCATCATCCGTATGTCTATATCTGATTTCCAATCTATAGAATTCCTTAGTATACTCTTTCACAATCATGTCCTTTTGTCTCAAATTTTACATCTTACTTAGTAAGCTAACTTGGTAATCAGTAGGAAGGAATTTTTTCTTTACCTTGTTCACCATCTTTGGCCAAGTTTTGATCTTCTCCTTTCCTCTCCTTTCTCTATCAATTTGCAAATGTTCCCACCATAGTGATGCATGAACTTTCAACCTAGTGACTAAAATCTTCACCTTTCTATTATCAAGAGTGTTTTCATGCTCAAAGAACTTCTTCATATCTAAGATCCAATCCAAAACAACATTGGTGTCCAATTTTCCATCATAAGGAACAACTTCTATAGCAGGCTTTGAATTTTCCCTAGACAACACTCGCAACAATCTTTCTTCATCTTGATCTTCTTCAGGTTCTAGATTATGGTTTGATGGTGCTACTTCATCATCACTTACATCATCAAGATGTGCTCCTCTTCTTTGGGCTATCTCCATAGCATCTAATCTGGCTAGAATTTGTCTCAACTAATCCAATATGGCATTATCAACATTTCCTCTACCACAAATCATCTTTACAAATTAGGTTCCTTTATGATCCTAACCCTTTGGAAGTTATAGGTAAAATTTGTAGATCTGCCACCCAACCAAATTTGAATTAGGGTTCTACACAATCCAGTCTTCACAAGGATGAACCTCAAGCTTTGATACCACCTAATGTAGGGAAGGGGGTGAATAACTAGGGCCGAAGGGTCATCCAGCTATCCAAACCACCCTGCAAGAGTTAACACAATGAAGCAAACACAAGAACTTCAACCAAAGGAGGAAGAAGAATGAAATAATTTTATTAATTCATCAAAATATCTTCATACATGCTCAGCTGTAAGGCCTTCTAGGTTATGGCCAAATAGAATTGCATTCACATTCAAAGATCCAACAGTAAATTGACACTTTTTCGTTCTGCTCTGCAATCCTCTTCCAAAAATTTTCCTAACTCTAACCCTAAACACTCTATATATACTTGCCAAAATCACTTACAGATCATTCTATAACATTACATAAGAGGAAGGCCAACCCAAAAATGGTCTAAACACATCCCAAGAAAAGATCTCAACATAAATGTCGCAATCGAAGTAAATCCCACAAGTTAGCCTACAGAAACCACGTCCAAATGCTGACACTCGACATAAGTAGGAAAACTTGGCACATGAAGGGTCACTTGGCATATACTGGGTAACTTGACACATGAAGAGTCACTCATCATACACTGGGTAACTCATCATCCACTGAGTGCTATAGTAACTTGACACCAACTGAGTGCTACAGTAATTTAGCACCAACTGAGTGCTACAGTAACTTGGCACCAACTGAGTGTAGAATGAACAAAATAAGAGTAGGATAACAAGGCAACCTAGGATGCTCCTACATTAGAGATGCTTGAGGCCACTTGTTTATGAAATAAATGTGGATGAGGCCTCTATAGCTATAATTGCATTACTGGTAGAAGAGGTAGATAATACTGCAAAGGTATCTAGAAATTTTGAGATGGCTAAATCCAAAATTACCATTGAATTGAAGACTACCTCTACCATGAAGAAAAAGGAGAAGATAGTGAAGGAGTTGAAATCTAAGTTTTTTGAGGGCACCAAGGAGGAAGAAGAAGAAGAAGAAGAGGATGAAGAGGAAGAAGAAACCCAAGCACAAGCACCTCTTGAATTAACTTAGGTGCCAAGGGAGAAGAAGTGGAGGAAGCACCTACTCCCACCAAGCCAAAGAAGAGGAAGGATAAGGTCCAACTAGTGACTAAAGCTAAAAAGGTAGCTAAGCTGAGTTAGCCCAAGACTAATGCACATACTACAAGGGCTAGTACACATGCAACAACTCAAAAGGCTAAGGAGAAGATCAAACTAGTAGAACAAGGAGGTCAAGAGCAAAAGAGACCAAGAAGAAAATATGTTGCACAAGTTGAGTCTAATGAAGAGAAAATAGAGTTAGATGACAATAGCCAATTTAAAGTGGTGATTCATAATCCTCTTTTAGACTTAATCAATTTATGTGAAAATGTTAGAAATAGTGCAAAATTATCAAGATTTAGTCATGTTTATTTTGACAATCTTGGTAAAGTGGACAAAAATCAAGTGGAAGAAGCCATATATGCTATGATGGAAAAATTCAAGACAACCCCTCTAGAGATTTCCAACTCAATGCCAAAGAGTTTATATGACAAAGTTGAGAAAAAATGGCACTATTGTCTAAACTTGGAGAGACAAATTAGACAAACATCTCTAGCCCAAGTGATGCCTAAACTTACTAAGGCATAGACTGCTAAGGCTATAAATAAATATGTAGGTAGGTTTACACCTAAATACAAAGCCTTCAAAATTTTACAAAATAATATTGAGGATGTTGTTAAGAAGTCAACACAGATGTGGAAGCTTACTTATGGGTTGAATGCAATTAAGGAAGGAGAAAAAGAACTCATTGAAGTGAAGGATGATGAAGAAGGTGATCATAATGCCACTATTGATGGAGGAGTAGAAATGCAAATAGATGACAAGGCAACAGCTGAGCCAGAGTAGCACGAAGAATAGAGTGTGCAAGACACACAAAAATTGAGTGTCAGTCCTCAACATGTCACAAGGGAGACTACTAAAATAGTAATTGCTAATGACTTTTCTGATATATCAGCTTACAACATTAATTCCCTTACCAAGGAAGATCTTTAGAAGATATTTGATCAGTCTACACTAAAGGCCAAACTTTGTGATAATCATGTACTAGTTAGTGTGGATGAATTATAGAAGTTAGTGACTAATACTATAAGGGAAAAGGTGAATACACAAGAACCACCTTCTCTCATCCCTCCAGACACTAGTGTACAATCTTTAGTCCAAATACTAGAAGATACAATCACCAAGGTTGATATAGTAGATATGAGCACAATGGAAACACAAGTTGCTACTGTAGAACAACAAGAAACAAGTCAGATATACTTATCTACACCTACAAGACAAGATGAAGGTGCAAGTCAAGTCATTGTGACAAAAAAAGGCAAGATTGAAGATACAGAGATGACATGTTGGTGAAGGAGCAAGTTGGAATCCAAGCATTGGTAACCTTACTAGTATCTAGCACGAGCCTTCCACACAAACTCTTCAGAAGCCAAGCACAGATGCTACACCATTGTAGATTTCAATGTCAAGCTTGAGTTCATCAAAGGAAAAGGAAGTCATACAGTATGGATATGTGAGCCTTGATGAAGAAATAATTTTAACCAAGTATGACTATGATAAAATAACCATAGAAAAAATGGGCATATTGCAACAAGCCCTAGCAAGGAGGAAGCATTAAGAAATGCTTAGAAGGGAGCACAGGCAAAAGCAAGCACTACAGGATATTAGAGACATCTTTTAAGATGCATTTAGTCTTCCAACTCTAGATGAGACCAAGCCGCTAATTTATAACAACTAAAAAATATAGTGGAGAAGGTGAATGATGCTCACCTAGACATAATTACCAAATTATTATAATGGTCAGAAAAGAACTTTCAAAGCAAATTCAATGAGAAAATATGAGATGACATAGCACTAACACAAGTTACATTAGCAACCAAGGTTGAGGATGTGGAAAAGGTACTTGGGAACATTTTCTCATTATACACTAAATTGTGCAATCCCTCACTCTTCAGCCAAGAGACCAGGAGTCACATCTTGATCTTCGAAATAACTTCATCGAGTGCCAAACTACCTAAGAATCTAGCTCAGAGTGAGAAGCATTTCAAGATATTGCTTTAAACCTAGTGTTAGTCAGTTGTATTGACAATAGATGAGGCCAACATAAGGGCCAAAATGACTAGCATCTAGGTAACTCTCACCCCCATATGGAAATTTTTCACAAGGAACTAGGCCATGCTAAAACCCTAATGAAGAAAGACCCAAATCTTTCAACACTCTAGTTCACCTCGCTACCGAGCTAGCAATCCAAATCAAGTCATTGGATGTAGCATGTGAGAACTGAGATGTAGCTCTCAAGATAATATTGGATGTCCATAAAACATTGTAACCTTCATTGGATACACTTTAAAACTATAGTAGTGAAGATTTGTGGGTGTCATCCACAACCCATTTTTACCTTCTCATTGGAGGGTTTCTGGGTAATCATATTTGGTGTCATATGTGTGTGATTGCTTATATGTTTACATGTTTTAGATATACATGCTTTACATGTTATTTCAATTTATTTGTTAAGGCATGAGATGGATGTGTGGTGAAAGTTCTATGGGTCCATGTTTATCTTGCCTTCTCTATAAACTTTTCCTTGAATATCATTATCCAGCTCATCAATCTTATCTTCCTCCTGATTCACAAGTTCCAAGAAAACAAACTTGTCATCTTTTATTTGGAAAATTTTTGATATTTTTCATAATGCAATAGCTTGATATTATCAATTTACTAATGCTCCACACATACTGTGTTATTCAACTTCTACTGTAAAATCACTTGGCATCAACTGCATTTTACTATGCTCAGCATCAACTAAAAATTACTTGGGTTCAACTATCTTGCTCGACACCTACTAACTTGCTCGGCATCCACTAGTATACTCGGCATTGACTAGAAATCACTTTCACTTGGATCCAACTAACTTTTTGCTCAACTTACACTAACTTTTCTTAGCACCTTCTATCAACTTGGTCAAGATTAGCAAATGAACTTTTTCCAACCTCATTCTTCTAAACTTTCAAAGTGTAACCAATCATTTTGTAACCTTGAGAAGATTATCAATCCATTATGTTATCACTATCTTAATCAATTCTTGCACTTCAATACATAATCATAACTCAACCTTTCCTCTAGGTCCTTTTGTTACATCTTGTTGATGAAATCTTCTTCATCAATCAACTAAGTGATAGTGCTTGAAACATATAAGAAATTGTCTTACCAACATGTAGCAGGTTTGACATCAGTGACAAAAAATTGATTGAAAACACATAGTCTTCTTCAATAGTTTTCTTACTCAAATGATCTTTTCAATCATATATCAATAGAGTGTTCACCCACTTTCTATATTTAGAGACAATTAGGGTTTGGAGAGGAAGCTAAGGAAAGAGGGAGCTCTTCAACAACTTTCATTGCCATTATCTTGGACAAAGGTTCGTGTACCTAAGAATCTAGCTCAGAGTGAGAAGCATTTCAAGATATTGCTTTAAACCTAGTGTTAGTCAGTTGTATTGACAATATATGAGGCCAACATAAGGGCCAAAATGACTAGCATCCAGGTAACTCTCACCCCCATATGGAAATTTTGCATAAGGAACTAGGCCATGCTAAAACCCTAATGAAGAAAGACCCAAATCTTTCAACACTAGATGGTCTAGTTCACCTCGCTACCAAGCTAGCAATCCAAATCAAGTCATTGGATGTAGCATGTGAGAACTGAGATGTAGCTCTCAAGATAATATTAGATGTCCATAAATCTTTTCTGGACAAGCACACTATAAGTGTATAGCTCATTGACATAAGTATCAAAAAGGGGGAGAATAAGAAAAAGTTGGAGAAATTTTTTTGGAGGAGAATAAGAAAACCAGAGAGATATAAGGAGAATGAGAAATTGGGGAGAGTAAGAAAAGGGGGAGACGAAAGTAAGACAAAAGATACAGTAAAGATAGAACAAGCTAAGGGAAGAGCAAGCATACTCAACATGAAGTTAAAGAGTATCAGATTTACTTAGTAGGAGTACCAGATTTTGGATATAGAATAGACATATCAACTTAGAGGGAGTTATCAAATTTTTAGGTTTACAAGTTATCACAAAATTTTTGACATTGTACAGCTTTGTATATCAGCCAAGTTATAGATATGTTATGCCCATAAGGACAGGGATCTTAATGCAGACTCAAGTGTTTTTGACACTCGTGTCAAAGGGGGAGATTTTTTTTTATCTTAGATTAGATTTGACAAGTGAGTGTCAACACACTTAAGTTATTTACTCAATCCATGCCAAATAAGTAGTACATGCCAAGCACAAAATGCATATATTAGACCATGCCAAGTCATAGTGAGTGCCTAGCCACTCATGTGCTGAGTCACTCAAGTGCAAAGTAGATAGTGTATCCCAAGTGATTCAGGAGCCAAGTAAATAGTATATGCCAAGCATATTAGATGTTGAGTCATAGTATAAATATTAGTACATCTCGAGCATCAGAGACTTAAGATACCTAAGCTAACTTAAGGATGAACTATGATATTTTGGAGATAAGGAAAAATCTCTAGTTGGTTTCCCTATGCAATTACATGCAAATAATCAGAAAATAGGAAGGATTAGGTGGAAAAATGGATGAATCTCAGTTGTAGATTCATAACTAATCCTAAGTCACTAAAGTCTTCTTAAGGAGTACAAACCCTAAACTTTCTATGAATGTTGAAGAAGCGAAGAGAATAGTTTGCATGAAAAAAAATAGAGTAGTCATGGTGGCTTAGAAGTTATGAAGTGAGATTACATTGTAGAATTAGTTAGAGAAAAATAGAGGAAAGAAAAGGATATAGTAAAGAGACATCTGATCCAGAAGGATAAAAAAGACATTAGTTTGGAGGTGATCTATTATCAAGCAAGCAAGTGCTAACCATAGGATCAAAGCTAAGACATTCTAACAGGTGATTTCAGTCAAAATCTCTTAATAGAGTAGCCCTAATAGGCTGTATTAAATCCTCTAATAGGGTTCTTACTTAATTAGATTAAAGTCCTTTAATCAAGCATACTTCTAATAGGGTGTTGAAATCCTCTAACAAGGTGAGACCTAATAGTCTTTGTAAGCCTTTAACAGGGCAAACCTTTCATAGGGTAGATCATGCTTCATGATCAAAACATTGTAACCTTCATTGGATACACTTTAAAACTATAGTAGTGAAGATTTGTGGGTGTCATCCACAACCCATTTTTACCTTCTCATTGGAGGGTTTCTGGGTAATCATATTTGGTGTCATATGTGTGTGATTGCTTATATGTTTACATGTTTTAGATATACATGCTTTACATGTTATTTCAATTTATTTGTTAAGGCATGAGATGGATGTGTGGTGAAAGTTTTATGGGTCCATGTTTATCTTTCCTTGTCTATAAACTTCTCCTTGAATATCATTATCCAGCTCATCAATCTTATCTTCCTCTTGATTCACAAGTTCCAAGAAAACAAACTTGTCATCTTTTATTTGGAAAATCTCTGATATTTTTCATAATGCAATAGGTTGATATTATCAATTTACCAATGCTCCACACATACTGTTTTATTCAACTTCTACTGTAAAATCACTTGGCATCAACTGCATTTTACTATGCTCAGCATCAACTAAAAATTACTTGGGTTCAACTATCTTGCTCGACACCTACTAACTTGCTCGGCATCCACTAGTATACTCGGCATCGACTAGAAATCACTTTCACTTGGATCCAACTAACTTTTTACTCAGCTTACACTAACTTTTCTCAGCACCTTCTATTAACTTGGTCAAGATTAGCAAATGAACTTTTTCCAACCTCATTCTTCTAAACTTTCAAAGTGTAGCCAATCATTTTGTAACCTTGAGAAGATTATCAATCCATTATGTTATCACTATCTTAATCGATTCTTGCACTTCAATACATAATCATAACTCAACCTTTCCTCTAGGTCCTTTTGTTACATCTTGTTGATGAAATCTTCTTCATCAATCAACTAAGTGATAGTGCTTGAAACATATAAGCAATTGTCTTACCAACATGTAGCAAGTTTGACATCAGTGACAAAAAATTGATTGAAAACACACAGTCTTCTTCAATAATTTTCTTACTCATGATATTTTCAATCATATATCAATAGAGTGTTCACCCACTCTCTATATTTAGAGACAATTAGGGTTTGGAGAGGAAGCTAAGGAAAGAGGGAGCTCTTCAACAACTTTCATTGCCATTATCTTGGACAAAGGTTCGTGCCCATTCAAGGATCCTCATTGCACTTTTTCATTGTGTAGAATACTTGTTCATAATGTGAATGGATCCTCACTCACCCTTGGGAGTGAAGAGATGTCTTTGGTGAAGGGGTTAGTTGGGCTCAACAATTTAGTTGAGAAAATCTTCTCTTGATCAGAAGAATGTTTTTTATATGGAGTATGGGTTCCATTGAAGCCATATGCATTTCAAATGTGAAATGGAGATATAACTGTATTGATTTGAAGAGGAGGATATTTAGATAGCCTTGAAGAGGCATGTTGTATATGCAAATTTGTATGTTTTATGTATACAACATTCTCCTCTTAATGATCCCACCTTCACCCATTATTCATGGTTCGTATAGGAATCATTGTGTAAGCTATTGTTGGGATTGCTTTTATGAATATTTAAACATGATTTTGTTGAGTTGCTCATGAATGAGTGAGATGCTTATGTGTAATCCATTTGGAGCCTTGTACCCCCTAGCTCAGTGGGTAGCTTCTTAGAAGCCTAATATGGGAGGTGAGCCTCCATGATTCTTGTTGTTTGTTGTGTTGTGTTGCAGGTTTTGTGCTCAAGGGAGCAATGGAAAGAATTCTTAGGATGATTATCTTGTAGATGTTTCTTGAAAGAGAAACTTGTCAATGTGCATTTTACATGTATTGGAGAATCTCTCTCCACCTTATTCATGTTGTAGCAATGTATGATTGTGTAACTTAGCAATGAAGGGATATGTCATTATGTAATGTATTTGGAAGTATAAATCTACCTCCATGTCATTAGTCATTGTATTTGTAAGGGAAAAGTTTCCATTTGTTGTTTTGTGTATTGTGCTACAAAAGAAACTCTCCATTTTGTGTATATCACTACGAAGAATTCTTTCATGGAAGAAAGAAAGTAATTTGAATGTTCTCTTAACTATTTGCATTGTAAAAATCTATCTTTAAGTGTTTATGTTTTTAGTTACATCATGGATGCAAAATGCATTTGATTGTTGTTGCTCGTGTAAAGAAGTTTCATAGTGTAGTTAGTTGATAAGAAATTTCATTTAGAGTTTCATTATAAGGAATGCACTGGTAGATGTTATAATGGATCTTGTCCAAATGTAAGCTATAAAATCTAGGTAATATATAAAAAAATTGATATGAAAAAGTCCTTAAGAATTGAGTTTATTTACATGTGATTTCAAGTGGCTTCAATAGAACTAATAATTGAATGCAATAGGATAGCCAATTTAAGTCACTATTAAACCCACGTTCATATTCTATCAAATGGATTATAGGAGAAAATACAATAAAACTCTTAGTAAAACCATGTTGTAGATCCATTTTATCTCTTTGGAATTTGTATGGAGAGCGGGGAAAGTAACCCACCCCTTATTACAGACCCATAAAATAAGAAGAGGAATATTCCCCCTAATTTCAAAGTAATAACTTGGTAAATAATGATAGGAAAAATATAATTAACAATAAAATTAAAAAAAGTTTAAAAGATTGAGACTTAATCATACTAGACTCACGTGACAAGGACTCAAAAAAAAAAAAGTCACTTCCACCATAGAACAAATAAATTATAAATATTGAATAAATTTATCTCTATCACCTTAGCCTCCCTAGAAATATGAAACCACCCCCATATTAAAGAATTTAAAACAAAAAGGGGATTTCAAATAAAATATTTATACTATATTCATTCCTAAACACCTTTATCTCCAAGCATGGGTCAACTGGTCAAAAAGGGCACCTGCTGTAACGAAAATAATGCAACCATTATGATATGATGTGAGGGGAGCCATTTTGGTCAGTGGTTCCACTCCCCACCCACATCTTCACCCATACTCTACACATTTTGACAGCTCTCACACATTGTTCAAGGCATACATCCCATCCTTGAGGTGCCCCATCTTTGATACGTGTCTCCCAAGTGCTCCAACTCTATCACATGAAAAATTAAAAGGGAGTAGCGACATAGGTATAGGTTGTGTAGTAAGAAAGGAGTAAGGGGTCTTCGGGTGAGCCACATGGCATGAGAGTAAGGCTTATGGATTAGTGAATGTTAGTTAGTATGCAGATTAGAATTAGGATTTTAGTATGTAATATTATTAGCATGAGTATTAGTGGGTTAGTTAGTGTTGGGATTAGGCTAGTAGTGTGTCACTAATAATATGTGATATTTAAATAGAAAAGAACTTAATTAAGATAGGAGGTAGATATGAGGGGGGGGGGGGGGGGGGGCTATGGGGATGTAATTGAAATAGTAATCACTATAGGAAATAGTAATATAGGTTTTGTGGTATTATAATAGAAATAATAAAATAGATTGGGTAGTATGTGGTATTACGAAATGATGTTTAGCTTGTAGGTGGGTTATTGTAGTTAAATGATTAGTTAGTAAATATTAATACAATGAGATAAATTTGTATATAATATAGAAGAATAGCTAGGGTGCCATGTTTATTCACATTAGAATAGTTATTAATAATATTTAATAGTCAATAATAACTAATATTTGGTAGTAAAATTAGAGTGAATGATGTCATGCAATGTATCAAGAAACATTCTAGATATGAACATTATGTATAT
The DNA here is from genome assembly GCA_028749045.1 of Cupressus sempervirens. Taxonomy (NCBI): domain Eukaryota; kingdom Viridiplantae; phylum Streptophyta; class Pinopsida; order Cupressales; family Cupressaceae; genus Cupressus; species Cupressus sempervirens. The sequence goes on from CM053787.1 coordinate 866,472,517, forward strand.
TATTAAAATTAGTTGCTTCTATTATCATATACAATTTTGATATGTATAGGCTATGTGTTGATCTCAAATTGGTTTTGACAAGTGAGTGTCGACACACTTAAGTTATTTATTAGTTCATGTCAAACTATTAGTACATATTGAGCACAACATGTATATAATAGACCATGCTAAGTCATAGTGAGTGTTGAACCACTCATGTGCTGAGTCACTCAAGTGCTAAGTAGATAGTATATGCTAAGTGACACAGGAGCTGAGTAAATAGTGGATGCCAAGCAATACAGGTGTTGAGTCACAACAATGAAATTAGTGTATGCTAAGCATTAAAGACTTCAAATTCCGAGTAATAGAATTTTTGACATATTTGTTTTTAAAGGAACAACCAAATATTTAAACCATTTTTGGGCTGACTTAAGATTGAATTTTGATAGTTTGGAGATAAGGACAAATATCTAGTTGGATTACCTATGCAATTACATGCAACCAATCAGAAAATAGGAAGGATTAAGTGACAAAATGGATGAACCTCAACTGTAGATTCATACCTAAGCCTTAGTCACTAAGTCTTCTTAAGGAGGACAAACCCTAAAATATTTAGAGAAGGGGAAAGAGAAATGTGTGAGTATGTAGGGAATTGAAGGAGCAAAGAGATAAGTTTGCATGTGCAAAAAGAGCATTCATGGTCACTTAGAAGTTATGAAGTGAAACAACATTGCAAAATCAGTTGGAGTACAATAGAAGATATAGAAAAAGGATAGAACAAAGAGACATTTGATCAAGAAGGATCAAGAAGACATTGTTTAGAGATGATCAGTTATCAAGAAATTGTTAACCACATGATCAAAGTCAAGAAATTCTAACAGGTGATTTTAGTCAAAATCCCTTAATAGAGTAGTCCTAATAGGCTGTATGAAATCCCTTAATAGGGTGCTTACATAGTTGTAAGTTAAAGTCCTTTAGCAAGGCACACTTCTAATAAGGTGTTGAAATCCTCTAACAAGTTGAGACCTAATAGTCTTTGTACACCTTTAATAGGGAAGACCTTTCATGGGGTAGATCATGTTTCATGGTCAAAACATTGTAACCTTCATTAGATACACTTTATTATTATAGTATTGAATATTTGTGGGTGGCATCCCCACCCCAGTTTTAGCTTCTCTTTGGAGGGTTTTTGGGTAATCATATATGGTGTCATATGTGTATAATTTCTTATGTGTTTACATGATTTAGATGTACATGCTTTACATGTTAGTTCAATTTACTCATTGAATGTATGAGATGGATGTGTGGTTAAAGTTTTATGGGTCCAAGTTTAAACTACTGATTCACCCTCCCCTCTTAGAAATTTACCTTTCCTATTGTAATTCCAACAATTTGTCTCAGAGCCTTATTCTCTAAAAGACAAGCTTTAAAGCTTTGAGGAAAGATCTTGAAATGGAAGTCTACAAGTTGGGAAAGACTATTGAGGATTAGAGAATTGAAATACAACTTGTTCTACATCAACCGAATGAAGCAAGAGAAGAACTAAAGAAATATTTGAAGAGAGGGAAGGGTGAACCCACAATAGTGGGTTACACTTTTTCGGAGGAAGAAATTTCTCCAAAATCACGAAAGATGATTTTTTTGCCTAAAAAATTTTGATAGAAAGTACCCATATAGTTTCTATCGAAACTAATTTGCAACCTAGTTTCGATCGAAACTAAGTAAATGGAAGAAAAGGGTCCTTAATAGTTTCGATAGAAACTAAATACTTTCGATCGAAACTATTTAGGACAAAAAATCAACCTAAATAGTTTCAATAGAAACTATTTAGTTTCTATCGAAACTAAATATTAATAGTTTCTATCGAAACTATGTAAGAAAATTCGATAGAAAGTTAGTTTCTATCGAAACTAGAAAACTAGATGTCTTTTGCAAATTCTATAGTAGTTTCAATTGTTTTCATGGCTTGCAAGCTCAATTACTAGGTCCATATGGAGCACTGAAATCATGTCATTTTTCATGATACAAGTACTCTGAACAAGCTTTCTAATGACTATGAATTTGATACATTTTGAATTTGTTAGGTATATGTTTTTGCATGTGAATTGAACAGAGGTTCGTTCTAAAAAATAAATCTCTATATTGAATGCTCATGGAAAAATAGTAACTAAGAGAAATTTTTTTTTGTTTAAATAACTACGGTCTTTGTATTCAAGTCCTCTATCAATCAAAAAAAGAAATTTTGAAATCAGGTAAGTATATAATAAGTTACATGTGTCAAAAGCCATGTATGTCCAGATTCATGTTAGGTCAACTTTAAATGCTAATAAAATATGAAATACTAAGGATAAAAACATTAGATCACCTCTATGGTTTTGGTATAGATGTTAACAAACTAAATTTGAAAGAATCGCATTGATATCTATTGTAGAAAAAAGGTTATGTGTGTCAAAAGCAATGTCACTTTTTAAAAACCAGGTTTTTGATAACATACCAGCTTTCATGGGAGAAAAAATAATTCAATCAAATCAAGACAATTTTTTTTTAAAAAAATATATTTAGATTCTACACAGAAAATCCTAAAAGACTCTAGTTTAGTTCATCTTCAAATTCCTAACCGTTAAATGGCAATTTGCATTTGAAAGTGAAAGTTTTCTTGAAAATTCATAGTTCATTGTCAGTTTAGGAAAAAAAGTGTAACCCACTATTGTGGGTTCACCCGGAAAGAAATTGCTATTGTGGAGAATGAAACACAATACAAAGAGATAGACACAACAAAGCTATTTGGAGATGGAGACTCTAATGAATTTGATGTAGCAGTTGCAGATGTAATCTAAAAGAATAGAGCCCAAGTTAAGGAAATCAGAAATTTCAAGTTAGCACAAGAATCAGAAATTGTACTGCTATGTGAGATGACTAAAAAAAAGAAGAAAGCCATAGAAGACAAATCCATGATTGAAGAGGACAAAAGAAGTTTGGCCAACAGACTGGAAGAGAACTCAACAGAGCTAACCAAGATTTCTAACATGCAATTGGATACTCTAAGTCAAATGATGAATGCCAACTATGAATTGAATGTCAAGGACATTGAGATAACTATATTGAAACTACAGAATGAACAATTACAAAGTGACCTAAAGAGAGAAAAGGAACTTTTTTGAAAGTTTCAACAAGCCAAATGGAGCCATCAAATAATTTGAGTAACTACTGAGATCCCCTAGATCCAATAATGACACATCTAGATTGGGATATACATGCACTGAAGAAGGAGAGCCATCCAAAAGTACAAAAGAAAGGACCAAAAAAGGTAAGAACTCCAAACCTACCTATCATAATTGTGCTAAGAAAGGACATAATGCTAATGTGTGAAGGAACAAGACTATAAATCAAGAATGTCAAACCTAAGAGCATGGTTCACTACCATAAATGCAACAAGCAAGGTCATGAGGCACATGAATGTACAACTAGGACCATGCATATACAACTATTTGAAGGATATTGTTACAACTATCAGAAGTATGGACATAGAGCTTTTGAATGCAGATCAAAACCCATGTGTTCATCAAACAGGTAAGCAAAGGTAAGGAACAATGGACAGTCTTATAACTGGGATTATAATACAAGATATGATTGTCATTATTTTAAAGAATATGGACATGTTCTTGAGAATTGTATTAGGACATACTTCAATGGTAACTACAAAAGGTGGTTAAGTCAAACCACATGTTTTAGCTATTTGTGGACTAGTCATATTAGTAGGTATTGTCCAACTAGGTCAAAGGAACCAAGTTTTGAATTTGATAAAGGAAAAGGTAAGGCAGATGTTGAAGACATCAGAGATGAGATGAATAAAGCATGGAAAATGAAAGATGATTGTAGTACATCAAATGGAGAAGGGATCATTTCACCCAATGGGTTAGGTGATTATGCCTCATCAAATTATGCAATCAAGAGGTATGTTGGACTGATAAAGGTTATATCATACATTAGTTCCCAAATGACTTAGCATTGAAAATATTACATTAGCATGAACAAAGATGCAAAATGTTGTTAGAAATCCAAGATTAATCTTTAAGTTTTTCATGCTGTTGCCAAGCATGAAATATTTCCTATGTGTATTGAGTCAAATGCTAGAAGATGCCAAGCTTAAAAAATAGCTAGATGATGTTGAGATCATTATGGTTGCCAAGTGATTGAAATGTCAATGGATGTCTAGTGAGCTTGAAATTGGTTGATGTCTAGCCTATAGCTGTGTCAGCACTCAACATTTATTGAAAGGTTCTTAATGGGTAGTTGATCGATTTTACCTCATTTTTCATCATTTCCAATTTGAGAAAGAGCAAGCAGATGAAGAAAAAAATTTGGAAATCCATTCAAAGTAGTTGCAGAAGACTTGAGCAGTAATTCATCACCATTTTAGATTTCACAATGTATAAATATCAAGAGCTGAGCTACATAGTTCAAAGAATGTAGAGGGGAAGGACATTTTGAATGTTTAGTTAGTAAATAATGAGGTCAAGCAGACCATTTTGAAAGTTATTCCTAATATTACATATAAAAAAGACCCTTCTAGTGTATTATCAATGATTCCACTGAATTTGAGAATGGTAAAAGATGTAAGAAAATGATACAACTGCAAGATAGGAAGCATTGGTGATATGGAGATAAAGGAAGCTTACAAAAAACTCTAAGATAATGGTTTTTTGAAGGAAGAGTTCAAAATCCTTGAGTGTTCAAAATCCTTGAGAAAAAGGAGAATGAACTAAAAGAATGGGGGAGATATTACTCTGGGGAGACACAAGGAGAGTAAGAAATAAGAGGAACAAAGAAATGCTAGAATTGGCTAAGGGAGAGCAATCATCAAAACATATCAGAAGTATTAGATAAAAGAGTATCAACAAAACAATATGAAGTCAAAGTATATCAGTAGAGACACATTTACTCAGTAGGAGCACTGAACTTTGGATATAGAACATGCATATAAACTCAAGGGGAGTTATCAAATCTTGAGGTATCTAAGTGATTACAAAATTTTACATTTTGAAGTTTTGTATATAAAATGAGTTAAGATATGTTCTACTCATGAGATCAAGGATATTAATGTATATTCAAGTTTTTTTGACACTCATGTCAAAGGGGGAGATTGTTGATCTCAGATTGGTTTTGACAAGTGATTGTCAACATAGTTATGTTATTTATTAGTTCATGCCGAACTAGTAGTACATACCAAGCACAACATGTATATATTAAACCATGCTAAGTCATAGTAAGTGTCGAGCCACTCAAGTGTGAATCAGATAGTATATGCTGAGTGACATAGGAGTTGAGTCAATAGTGGATATCGAGCAATATAGGTGTCGAGTGACAATAGAGAGATTAGTGTATCCCAAGCATTAGAGACTTCAAATGTCAAGTATGATAGTTTTTGACATATTTGTTTGTAAAGGCACAAACAACTATTTAAACCATTTTTGAGCTAGCTTAAGATTGAATTTTGATATTTTGGAGATAAGGACAAATCTCTAGTTCGATTCCATATGCAATTAGATGCAGTCAATCATAAAATTGGAAGGATTAAGCGGCAAAATGGATGAATCTCAATTATAGATTCATACCTAACCCTAAGTCACTAAGTCTTCTTAAGGAGCAAAAACATTAAACTCTTTAGAGAGAGACAAATGAGCAAGTGTGTAAGGAATTGAAGGAGCAAAGAGAGAAGTTTGCATGCCCAAATAGAGCATTCTTGGTGGCTTAGAAGTTATTTAGTGAAAGAACATTATAGAATCAGTTAGAGTAGAACAAAGGATAGAGACAAGGATACATCAAAGAGACATCTAATCAAGAAGGATCAAGAAGACATTGTTTAGAGGTGATTTGTTATCAAGAAAGCAAGTACTAACCATGTGATCAAAGTTGAGAAACTCTAACAGGTGATTTCAATGAAAATCTCTTCAGAGAGTAGTCCTAACAAGCTATATGAAATCCTTTAATAGAGTTCTTACTTAGTTGTAAGTTAAAATCCTTTAGCAAGACACACTTCTAACAGGGTGTTGAAATCCTATAACAAGGTGAGACCTAATAGTTTTTGTAAGCCTTTAACAAGGCAGACCTTTAATAGGGTAGATCATGTTTTATGGTCAAAACATTGTAACCTTCATTAGATATACTTTATTACTACAATAGTGAAGATTTGTGGGTGTCATCCCCACTCCAGTTTTACCTTCTCATTGGAGGGTTTTTAGGTAATCATATCTGGTGTCATATGTGTATGATTGCTTAAATGTGTTTACATGATTTAGATGTACATGCTTTACATGTTATTTCAATTTAGTCATTGAATGTATAAGATTGATGTGTGGTGAAAATTTTATGGGTCCAAGTTTAAACTACTAATTCACCCTCCCCCTCTTAGAAGTTTACCTTTCCTATTGTAATTCCAACACTATGACACTAAATGATAATTTGTTTGAGTCACCATTATGTTGCTTGGTTAAATTTGTAAGTGTGAAAATTTAATTGTCTTATAAACACATATAAACATAATTAGATATTTGATGTAGTTAATAGATGATTTTATTAATTCAAATCATTTAGCAATCATATTTGATCATAAACTTGACATACGATTGGTTGTATTAAGTGCTATTCATTATTCGGTACACATAATAGTTGTTCATAGTTACTTATGTAATATGTATACCTAAGAGCCTTATATACATATATAGGTTGTGAACCCTAAGATGAATTATATATAGAACATTATAGATTTACCTACTTTCCTATCATTCCATAACTAGCGAATAAAGAAGTGTGTCATAAAATTTGGATTTAAATGGATAAAATGAAGGATAAGTTATTTTTGCAAAATGATCTATCATTATATTGTCCCAATAGATCCTAGGCATAGTAAGTTCATCGACACAATCCTTGATAACATGTGTCTCAGTAATTAAGACATCAATCATGACTAGGCTATATGTATATGCTCGTAGTAAGAAGTAGAATTGGGATCTGGACTATGTTACTAAACATGTTAAGAATTTAACACTCATATTGGCAAGTAGAACATTCATAAATTGATTACTTGAGGAGCAATGTTATTAATTCTAATCTAACCACTAGGGAGTTATTCATGATTAAGATAATGGCCTTTAGGACACTTAAGGATCATAATTGTCCCTCAAGAATCTTGAATAGGTGTGTCTTGAACACATAGCTAGGAAATAACTAGATCATGACTTGTTAATTGTCTAGGTGTCAGTAAACTTAGTTCCATCTTCAAAAAAGTTAAATTTGTAGTTGCATGTTTTGCCCTATAAATTTTTGGCATGATACCTAGGAGGTCCCCCTCCTTTGTATCCTCCCCTCTAAAAAGATCCCCTGTACTACTTAATACCATTGTTATTAGTATATTGAACTTCATCAGTTTTGGTAGGACCTTGTCCCCTTCAAAAGTTACTTCTACCTCTAAATCCTCTGTTATTGCCTCTTCCCCTTTGGTAGGACTCATTCCTCCTTTTAGTTTTATCCTATGATCTTAATGTCATTTTGAAGCATTTATGCATGCTATTAGGGGTCATCATGGTGATCTCATCCTAGATTCCTTGCCTTACGAAATTAAGGTGCATTGCTACCTTTTCCACCTCTTCTTCTTGTCTCCTAGCTCTAAGACTCAACCATTAAACTCCTTAGTATAAATAGTTTCTATGATGCCTCTTTGCCTTAGATTCAACATCTTTTGGTACATCTGGATCCCATAATCAATGGGCAATAACTGAGCATTAATTATGATCTTCATTCCCTCCCATGCTACTATCTTCTTCTTCCTTGTGGCTACCCTATCATCTTGCATCATGTTCCACCATACTAGTGCTAATGCCTTGAGCCTAGCCTTAGCATAAATGACTCTTCCAACTAATCTAGCTATTCATCCCCATTTAGGATACCATTGTAGTGAGAGATGTGCTCCATACTATCCTTCTTAAGAGACTTAAAGGCTTCTAAAATCACCCTTTTATCCTAATCCACCTCCTCTTTACTTTCTGTTGTCTACCCTATAAGGCCTTCATATTACTCATCACTTTCATCCCCACATTCTATGATCTTTTACATGCTCTTTGTATCTCCCTGGTTGGCCTTGGCTAATAGGTCTTTAATCAAATCCACTATGCTGCCCTTTCTCATTTCCATTGGTGGCATACTATCAACTTCTTGACTTCCTTCTTCATCATACATAAATCAAACTGAAATTTGGCTCTGACACCGCTCTGATGTAGAGGCCTAGGTATTCTAGGTCATATTCACTCCAAATGCTCATTTGTTTGCCCCATCTATTGAATGGTAAGCCCTACTTGGAGCCTCTTCTAATTAGCTCACTATTAATTTCTCCTCCTAGGTATTGTTGATCTTTAGAATATTCCAAGGTCACAAGGTTTTACTAGTCAAACTAGTTCCCCAACCTTCTTCACTAGTTTTTCCTACTAGAATCCCAAACCTTTCCTTAGGATCTTCCCACACATCAATTTAGTCTCCTTTTATTCTTCTTGGTCCATCAAAGGTCATTTTGAACCCTTTCCCACTTTTTTTGACTCCTTACCAATCCAATTTGTCTCAAATTCACTAGGAGGCCTAATTGTCTAATTTCTAGTAGGTCTAGTTCCACTATTTTTTGCTATAACTCCAAAATCCTCCAAAATATCCCACACAAGACCATACAAATATTCAAGGTACATGGGAATACTATTAGATTCCAAAATCTTAACTTCTGGTTGCACCCATAACCTACTTTCCACCAAGCCCTAACTTTAAGCCTACTAATTAGGTCTCTAGATTAGTGAGCATGAACAATTGTTAAACTGCTCCCAAAACATTTTATCTCTCCTTTTGCATCTAAGACTTGTTATAGGATTATTTAGACAACCCAGAAATGTCCTTCAAGCCTTTACACAAAGCTATGGGTGCTTGTGCCAAATCACTATTATCCATGACCTAGCTCACATGTGTTCAACAGTTCGCCATAAGGCTTCCCATTTGATCCAAGGAAATCATTGCAAAAAAAATATATAAACAAAAAGAATTTGTACATAATCTATCCGTACTTCCCCCATGGTTTCAGATAATATCACTCCTAGATTCCTAGGTTAGAGTCATTTCTACGTAAACACCATAGTGACTGTCACTTGTAGACCAACGACCTTAAAAATTGCCCAACTCTGAACACTAAATAGTTGAAAGAAAACTATCAATGGAAAAGGAAAGCTATTTGAAAATACTATATACCCATGGGGTCTGATCTCCTATGCCATTCTGTACAATGTCGTATAGTAGCAAGAAACCCCCATAGTCTACAAGAATGTTTTTATAGGAATCCATACAGAAGTACTAAATACAATTGTTGTCATCCAAACTTTCATTAACCACTTCAAATCATTCAATCCATGATTATATCCCCAATCATGGAAGTTAGAACTGATCTATATACATTTTTCTCCATTCTTGCAAAAGTTGCTCAAGCAACTTTTCAACTTTGCTAGCAACTTTTTGCATTATGAGCATTTTGGCTCATTGTGTCAACTTGATGGGTGATTTTGACTTGTATGACCCTAGAAAGGATATGTAGGGTCCTAAAACACCCCTTGAACTCACACTGAACTAAAATAGCCATGCTCCACTATTTAAAGCCAAAATAGCAACTTTCCACCAAGTGAGCACTATAGGCTCTTACAAACATGAAGTTGCCTAACATTAAATCCAATCCATAGGATCTTATTCGAGAACACACACAAACTCCTAATCCAACTCTAAAACACACAAAAACATGAAAAAGGGGAGGTGCCCTACACCACCATATAAGACGAGGCTTGTTGTCAATATAGAATTGGGTTTTTAATAGCCACGTTATTTGTTACTATGATTCTTATGTCGTTTCTATTAAATCATTCTACTACCATAGCATGGACTAATAGGCAAGTACTATATTTCATAGGTCAGTAGAGCAATAATGCAAAATGTAATGGAAGTTTACCTTTTACCGTAATTTAATTTAAAGGTTTCCTTTACGACTAAATACTATGGATTCTAGAGGAGAAAGAAATATAAAATGATTTTTGTAGAGGGGACAAACTAGGAATAATCTTTTTTTTCTAAACTACACTTGGCCTTGGTATTAACATTCTTTTCTAATTCAGAAATTTCAGAAAGAAGTACTTTTTTGCAATATCTTTTTATGGCTGCCACATTTAGTATAGCCTAAATTCAACTTCAGTACACAAATGTAATCCCCCTTGTGATTAACACAAAATCATATTAATTATTAAGTTTCCACAATCATGCTCTAATATGATAGGAATGTTGAGTCACTTGTCTCTTATTGAAATCTTAGCATTGGTGGAATTTCGATGAAAGAGGATAAGATATGTCGACACTTTTTTTCTAATGTTATTGAATCTTAAAAACAAAGTCAATAAGATTATACATAAAATAACATTAATTTTTAATATTTCACATTCAATATAGATTGTCAATTAAGTATTAAACTTTAACAATATAAAAAACTATTCCACTAATTAAAAAGTTGACCAAACATCAAAACGTTCTTGAAAGGGAGGCTATTAAATTTTTTTATTAGGTGTATTTTGTAATAGAATGTAAGATATTATTTGAAAATAAAAACACATAATAGAAAATAAGTTGATTGAAGATTTCAAATATAATTACATCAATATAAACAAGTGGAGATATTTCATATATCTTTTTAACAACGCTCCTCTTAAAATCTAAACTACATGTGAAGAATGAATTAAAAATTAAAATTGAATATATGGAAATGTGACAAAACAATATCTATTTCAAATACATAAAATGAAACAAAGAACATTTCAAAGTTTGTAAGCTTTGAACTTATTAATTTGAGTGATAATCTTTAAAATAGACTTAGTTAATTTATCTTTGTAGGTTAGTACATTACTTTCGCTCTTGCATAATTAGTCCAATAAATTGTTTTGTAAATGATACATAATTTTATAACTTTATCGTTAATTTCCTCCACCTTAAATTGCTAGTGTCATTACTATAGACTATAATGACCACGGCACCCACTACATAACATTTATTTCCCTGTAGTATTCATATCAAGATTTATATATTATTTTTGAACAAAACTGATTAATCTACAATGAAATTTGTGAAAATAATATCACAGAATATTCATAACAGAAGTGTTGTGTCACTGTCAACAGTAAAGTCTTCTTAATCAATTTTTGCACATGCATTGACTTCTCACCCCAAACTCGTCTAGATGTTTGAATGTGTGGTCCATATTTTGATCATCTACCTTTCCGTATTTCAACATTATTTTATCAAATATTATCATCTGTCCATATTTGGATCTTGAAGAGACAGTGCTTTGACCAAATATCATCGTCTTCACCAGTTGACAAATTTTAAACCTACTCATTAACAGAGAAAATAAGTAGAATAAGTACAGAGTTTCAAGGGCTGCCCAGGAGAGAAACCAGAGAACAAAGCATTGCTGCTAACCACAGCACAAACACACTGTCGAAAATTATCATACAAACATGACCCGAAAGAGACATCTAAAACTATCTGGCTTCATCAAAATCTGAATCAATCCCAAAACCGTCGCTTGTTGAAGTGGTTGGACGACTTGTTGAAGACGTGGTTGCACCAACGGAAATCAAATGATCGGCAGCAACTTCTTCATCTGTGATATGAACAAAAGCAGTGGCTGCATCATCTAAGCAACTCGCATCGTATGAAATGGAAAGAGACTGATCAGAGGGAAGTGGCGCCTGTCCTTCGAGTATTTGTACTACTCTTGTCATGCCAAGTCTTTCTTCCGGTTGAGGATGAGAACAAAACAATCCCAATTTCAGTACTCTTTCCATTTCTTCTGCATCAAACAAACCGTTAAGACATGGGTCAGCTGCGCGCAAGATTTTTCCATTTTGATGAAGATCCTTCACCCAATCCAGCAATATAATCTGTTCGCTGTCCTTGGCCAAATCTATGGGCCTCCTCCCACACGCAACTTCAAGCAAAACAACGCCAAAACTGAAAACATCAGAACTTGGAGTAACTTTCCCTGTTTTTGTGACTTCAGGTGCTATATATCCAACAGTCCCAACCACCCGAGTTGTCTGTGGATTTTGCGTGTGATCGTACAAACGAGCAAGCCCGAAATCCCCAACCTTTGCATTGAGCTCCCAATCGAGCAAAACGTTGCTGGATTTAACGTCTCTGTGAACCACCCTGCGTTCCCACTGCTCGTGAAGATATAACAACCCCGCAGCGACCCCCTTCAGAATTGCGTACCTTTGCTCCCATGAAAGTACACGTGTTGTTTTCATTTGGGAATCTGCGAATATGAATTTGTCCAGGCTTCCATTTGGCATGTACTCGTAAACAATAAACAGCTGTTTGCTCTTCCTGCACCAGCCCCGCAGCTGAACAAGGTTTCTGTGCTGAAGACGACCCACGCTGGATATTTCTGAAATGAATTCCTTCATTCCTGCGGTGGATTCCTTTGTTATACATTTCACTGCTACCTCATCCCCGCTTTTCGAGAGAACTCCCTTGTAAACCTTTGCGAAACCCCCACAGCCCACCAGCTGGGAGTCACTGAAGTTTTGTGTGGCAGCTTTCAGATCTTCGTAGGGAATTCTGTGAGGCCAAAACTCTAGCTCCCATTCCTCAATCTTCTCCCTCTCCTTTATTTGTTTCAACTTAACAAATGCAAAGGAAACAACAGCAAAGAGCACAACCAGAGATGCTGTAGTCATACCGGCTGTGAAAGCTATGGATTTAGTTGCCTGCCTTTTCCTGATCAATGAAGGGGGATCTGAGAGCTCTAGCGACAGCGATATACCTGGTTAAAGTCATGGCCCATATTAATACACCAACAGAGGATAACAAAACATTCAACCTGAAGTTAAAACTACAAGGTATATGATTATATTAATTTAAGATGACATATAGGAAACCTTGTAAATATAAAATCATCGATCTTAACTTTTATAGGGTTAAACGCTTTCATAGGATTTTTGGGTATCCCCAATCTCCTTTTCAAACCCTATTTTACTATAATATTTTACATTACCTTCCGTACTGAAGCTCCAACCGAGAATATTATGATCCTCAACAGCTTGAGACCCTGTGGAGGCAGTAAACCCCACATAAACATCTTCATCCAAAACTGCAGAGAGATTGAGTTTCGCAACAGACATCAATGGTTGGACAGGCTTGTGCATTCCATACTTTGCAACAGTCACATTGAGTAGGTTGTCAACATGATCATATTCAATCCAGGCTTGGATTTTCTCTCCATTTTTCAGACTGAAGTTTTTCCAATGATCGTCGTCCAGCCAATAGGCTGTTGGCTGAGATTCAAATGAGTTTACGCCGTTTAGGTTAACTCCAACATGGTTGCCATCTATATCGCCAATATCAGGATCATATGCCGTATCAAGTTCTACTGCTAGGAAATGGTTGGATTGGAGACCATTTGTGTTAGGAGAGGCGAGCCCAAGGTATTGGGAATCATGGACGCCTACAATGGACTTATTGGGAACCATGATGAAGGCGAGCCCATCCCCGCTCTTGCCCTCGGATGGAACTCCAATGGACACAACAAAGGTAGTGGTGAAGGGTAAAATTGAATTATTGCTGGCTTTTATGTTGATGGGGTTGGGGTGCAGAACACGACCCTTTGAATACCGTGTTTGATTGGTTAGGGTGAGCACATGGTGAGAGTGTATTGAAGCATCCATTAGTAGTATTATGTTTGATTCATTGAATTCCCCATAGCTGAATGTCTGGGCGTAGGCAAAGTGCGAGTTATACAATAGCCATGGCAAGATTAATATGCAACAGGAGCATAGCTGGCAAAAGGTAAGCATTTTTTCTTGGAAGACAACCACTACTCTAATCCACATATAGCTTCGAAGGGATAAGGGATATTGTGCATGCACTCCAGGATTAGTCCACTACTTATAGTGCTATACCCTTTTCTTATGCAACTTGTTTACTTTTAAGTTTGGCCGAGTCAAGGTGAGATTGATTGTTTACTTTTAAGTTTGGCTGAGTCAAGTTGAGATTGATTATAGTAGATGTCAGTTATTTCAATGTCTTTGACTAAGAGGCAAGGATATATATTTTTTAATGTTAAATGTTGAATTTGAAAGATATCTAATTTGTTAGGACAATTGATTGGTTATTAATGATTTTACAAAATATCAAGATTTTCTAAATACATTTTTTTTGTATAATCTATATAACAAATTTATATAATTCATTTAATAATTCAACAAATTAATAATAATCTTGAATAAGCTTAGAATATATCACACTTTCTTATTAATACTATAAAAAGACAAAAAGATAATATTCTCAATCACATTCATACAACATCCATACAATTAATATAGATAAGATCAACTTGTACTACTATTTCAAAAAAGTTGTACCATCATTGAAATCTATCAAAACCATTTCAAAAATGTACTATCATATAAATTTGTAAAAGTAACATAGAAGTTTTACTTTAAATATTTAATTTTTTGGTAAAAAACTATAATTGTTATACACTATCATATGATTAATGTGTAGAAGATAGGAAGTCTAGTTACTCACACATCTTTATTTTTGGTTTTGAAAATTCTATTTTAGCTTTTTGGAATGATGATAACTTATTAAAATAATATTTTTATTGTCATAAATTTATGTAACAACCACATATTGTCATAAATAAAATTTAAATAAATAATTACTTTAAACATCTCTTTAGTATAATTTGAATGCAGGATACAAATTTGAATTTGAAGCCAAATACTAACACAATCATCAATTCTGTCTCTTATTGTTCTTTTAAAAGGAACTACTTTCTATATAAATTTAGGAGTAGTAAAAAAAATACTTTCAATAACATCAGAAGTATTATCTATCTTTCTTTAGATTCATTTGAAAAGTACAATGAATTTTGCAAAGATTGAATAGAATTTTATAATTTAAAATTAAATCAAAGCTTAATTATAGGTGTTTGAACTCGAATGATTGAGGTCAACAATCTATAAATACATTGATGAAAACATAGTTTTATATTATTTATCATGTAAGCTCCACAGATTGATTTGAATTATTTCATTTCTTAAAATTCAATACTAATGTTTAAGATAGCTTTGTGGGTTATAAAAGATCAAGAGGAGAAGAAGAAGAAATGATGAGTAATATTGGCTGGTGGGTTAGTGATGACATTTGTGAGAGCATTGGAAAAGACAAAGGAGAAAAAAAAAATTGTAAATAAAGAAATAAATTGAAAATTTGGCTCCACCACCATCTCACTACATGCTATTGTAGGTTTTCAAGAATAGAAGATTGGTTCATGGAGCCCATATAATTTTTTTTTTTTTGCTATGGTGATCTTTACATCTTGAGTTTACCTTGGAAGGGGTTAGATTATTCTTAAGTCTAAAGTTTTTGAAAATAACAAAAATCAAAAAGAAACAAAAATATATATTCTAAGCTATATAGTAGAATTTTATTAGCACAAAATTTATCTTCTTGTTATGAACAATTATCTTCTAATTACCGTATATGTTATACATTTTGGAAAATAATTAGATATATAGATTTAGAAGATACCATTTGTCGAAGCTCTTAACCTAATTGTAATGCAAACTAAAAGATCATTTCTACCAAAACTACATTCAATGATATTGAATGGAACATCCCTTTAATTACATATAGTACACGAGGCACAAATAAATTACTAATCATGCTCAAATGTTACAATATAAAACTTTGTAGAGACTCTCATATCAAATATTATAGACAAACACTTAGATCCTGGAGAAATAAAGAAGAGTTGTTGGCTTTGATATCAAATGAGATCATATAAGACAAGGGCCACATGCCATTTAAGAAAAAATTGACCTATTTAATATAATAAATAGTGTTGATAGAATGTAATTTAAAACATGCCAAATTTTGATTTCTTTAGTAATGAAGCATTTTATGAAAAATTGTTTAACAATATTCATTTTGTAGAAAATTACTTAAATCAGATTATAAATGTGAAAAAATATAAAGAACACAAATAGGAAAAAGAAGTTATTCTTTCAAATATATTTTTTAAAATTAAATTAAATTTTAAAAGTTAATTCAATGTAACGAGTAATCATATTTTTTTATCAAACAAACTTTTAATATTTTTCTAATTATTACTAAAGGAAATTTTGATTTGTTAACATTAAAATATTTTATACTATAAAAAATATAATTATATATATTATTTATATTTATAGCTAGAAATAAATTTAAAAAATAATTTAATTATATATGTTATTTATATTTATAGCCAGAAATAGATTTAAAAATTAATGTAAATTAATGAAAAATGTTATATTGAAGAAGTAATTAATAAAAACTCATTCACAATTATTAAGTTTTTTAATTTTACTAACTTAATGAAATTGTAGATAGTAAGCAATTAGTTATTGTAAGCTAAATATTTTTGGAAAATAATTAAATATATAGATAAATACTTGTAATATATAAAATAAAAAATAAAAAATCAATAGAATCTGATGAGCTTGAAATGTTGACTGGCCTTCGAGTATTTCCAATACCGTTCTAAAGCCGAGCATCCTCTCTGGTTGAGGATGATAATAGACCAAACCCAATTTTGGCACTAATTCCATTTCTTCCGCATCATACACACCATCACAATTTTCGAGATGCTACTCTCACACTGATCGTAAAGCCTCTAGACCTTGTTTTTTTTTTTTTTTTTTTTTTTTGAGGAATGAATGGAGATCAGAAAGATCCAGTGGCAGTGCTTTACCTGCTTAAAGTATAGGCCTACGTGAATAGATCAACATTCAATAAAAATACCACCCCATAACAAGTAGATTGAACTAGAAAAATCTATCATTTGGGAGGACTAGTCAATTGTCGCCTATGTTTGTATGACTGGTACTATCTACCCATTCAATTATTGCTTATAAAAAAATTCAACAAAATAATAGAAAATGTGCTATAATAGTATTGGGAAAATAGAACACTGGAAATAAAATAGAGAAGGAAGAACTTCCAACTTAATTTTATTGAATAATAGATGTAAATTTATACAGTAGCTTGACCCAACAACATTCTTAAATGACTGCTAAACTTGAAGCTAACTAAAACTTATGGATACCTAAATGAAACACATCTACAATAAGAACGTGATTCAAACTAGAACTGTTTGACTCACACCTAAACTAAACTTGTGTTGCCAACAACTAGACAAGGTTTTCCACATGTGTAATAATAATTATTGTTTATTGTTGGAAAATTAACTTCAAAATCCCCACTTAATGTGACAACTAAGGAGTCATTATGTAGAAATTATCCTTTGAAAATATGTCATAGACGAGTAAGACTTTCTCATAGTTTTGCAACTACCATCCAACTTCAAAACACCATTGAACACACCATCTCCACATGAAATGTCTCATAATCCCCATAAAGGTACAATGCCAAGCTTCCAAACTTTCAGATTCCTTGAACTATTGGACACATCATCTCCACATGGAATGCCTCATAACCCTTGTAAGGGTATAAATTCTCTAATCCTATAGCACCTCAAACTATTCAAGCATCCATCTAGACTCTAACACATATTTTCTTATTTTACAAAGTACTTATCTCTTCAAAAAAAAAAAATCTTCGCTGAAATAATAATCTTCTAGTGGTTCTTCTCTAAGCCTCATCTTCTTAACAACTTCTTCTCTAATAGAAAAAAATGTAATAGAAAGTTGGCTTTGATACCATATTGGAAAAATAAAATAGAAAAAGCAAAATAGAGAGAAGAAAGAACTTCCAACTTAATTTTATTGAATAATAGATGCAAATTTATTCAATGGCTTGACCCAAAAAAATTCCTAAATGACTACAAATTAGATTGACAATAAACTATTTCATGATTGACAACAGACACAAACTCGATAGCTAACCAAAACTTATGGACATCTAACTCAAACACATCTACAATAAGAACTTGATTCAAACTAGAACTCTTTGACTCACACCTAAACTAAACTTGTGTTGCCAATAATTCAACAAGGTTTACCACATGTGAAATAATTATTAGTGACTATGGCTGCAACATTAACTCCAAAAAATCGCCCATCACACATGTACTAATAGATGTTGTGGGTGAACATATCTAAACAAAAATTTTAAATGACACTTATAGACCACCTCCCACTCTACCAATTCTACATAGAGCTTTGTAAATGAGGAAAGGCTAAAAGATTAGCTTTCAACTCTTCACTCCTATGAATATTCATCCAAAAAATTGCCAAATTTTGACATACAAATTAGAAGTTTTAGGTACCAAAAACAAACCTAGAAAACTATTAGAAATAATAGTCCACTAAGATAACTGAGAGATAGGGGGAGGGGGGTGAATCAGTTATCAAACAATTAAGACGTTTATCTTTTTTAAACAAACTTAACCATTTAACCAAAGTAAATAACAACCATAATAAGATGCACATAGACAATTACACCATATATGTTAACTAGGGAAACCCTTGATCAGAGGGAAATCCCTAGTGAGAATGATGCCCACAAGATGATGTACTAATATAAATATTCCTTGTTAAAGGATGGACCCTATTAGGAGTCTATTATAAAATTTAGTACATAGAGTCCCTATTAGGAGACTTTGAATCCTTGTTAGGGGAATCTAACCCTGATAGAAGTTGTGCTAACCCTGTTAGAGTTGTAGTACAATGTATGCAAGAAGAGCTCACTGCCTAAACATGTAATTTCAACTACAAGAAGAACTCAGTGCTCAAACAAGCAGCTTACTAGTATGTTCTTCTTTCCTTTGTTCTATCAACTGAACCAATCACTATCAGACCTTGTAAATGAGGTCACGAACTTTGGATCCAAATATCAAACCTTGGTAGCAAACTTTCCTTCACTTATGCATTGCTCTGTTCATTATAAACCATGTCATATGATAAAGAAAATGCCCTTCCTTTATACCAAATCCATAAAACAATTCCTTGAGTTGGCTTTTGGACCTTCTCAATTAATCATTATATGACCATATTAATAACACGTTACACTTAGTTATAACATTAATCTTCTTCCCTATAGCTTGAATATCTTTCCGTAAACACAATATTATGATGAACAATTTTAGCCACATCATCACTAACATGTCTTATTTAGATCCTCAACCTTGATTCTTATAATAATAATTCTGCTAAGAGATATAGCAAGTTTACTAAAACATGCCTCTAGAAACTCTATCTTAGAATAGACATTACCAAAACTTACATAACTTCTTCCAAACTTATCATTTCTTCTTTCGAAATTAACTACATATTCTAGATACTTAGAAGTATCTCCCATAACCTGGGATAGTTATAATATGCCACTAGCTATCAATACCAACTTGTTCCTTCTATTGCTCTTTTGTCAGATGCCATAGAAAATTGCTATGTTGACATCAATGACAAACTTAGTCATGAATTTAACATATCATCATAGTAACATATCTACAATACTCCCCCATAGGAATATCATCAGCATTCATGCTTCCAACAATCTTGTAACAATCTCCCCTTTTGGCATTGATGTCAACATCGATGAAAAACATCTAGTTCCAATAATACTAAAAAAAAGAAACTACTCATCTTACTTTTCAAATCCTCTTCATCAATCATTCTCCCCCATTGATATAGCTCAATGTGATTTTAGTCAAACTAGTTCCATGTTGTGCTTCTTCCATACTTCTCTAACTATCATGTTGTACATGTTGTTCTTCCATGTTTTTTTCCATGTCGAACATCCCCCCCATTGACATCGATGTTAAAGGTTTCAACAACCAACCTTACTACATCAAACTCTACAATAATTGATTATTTCTTAGCTAAAGTGTCAAAAGACACTGTTCAAAACAATATCCAACAAGAGTCCTAGATGAATCTATCCATCACATATACTCCCCCATATAGGAAGCATCAACATTCATTCCAAACAACAATAATCCTCTGTTACACTGGACTAATGCACTTTTGCATCTCCTACTCTGATGTAGGAAGGGGCATAACCCCAAGCATACCTTACATATACTCAAAAGTCTCTTTCGGAAGAGGCCTAGTGAATATATCTGCAATCTTCTCTTTAGAGCTCACATACTTCAATCTAATTTCCTTTTCTACAACTTTCTCTCTCAACAAGTGATACTTAATAGAAATATGCTTAGAAATGTGCTTAGTCTTGGAATGAAACACTGGATTCTTAGACATATTTATTGTGCTTGTGTTGTGACACAGATTCATTAATTTCCATCCTTATATCCTTCAACATCTACTTCATCCAAAAAAACTTGATTACAATTATTTGTTGTTGAAAAATATTCTACTTTCACTATACTTTGTGATGTGCAAACCTACTTCTTGCTTAACCAAGAAACCAATCCTCCTCCAAGAAAGAAGGCTTCATCACTGCTACTCTTTTTGTCATCCATATTGCCTACCCAATCAACATCAATATTAGCACTTAGAGTAAAATTATTAGATCTGTCATGCCATAATATGAACTTAGATGTTCCCTTCAGATATCTAAATATCCTTTTAATTGTTTCTTAATGTTCTTCTTTGGGATCAGCTTGGAATCTTGCAATAATTCCAACAACATTTGCTATATCTAGCCTTTTGTAAGTCAAATATTGCAATCCTCCAATCATACTTCTTCTGCTCAATAGTAGGCGTCTCATCTTTTGTAGATAACTTATGTCCAGTTACCATAGGTGTTCCAATAGTTTTCCATGTTTCCCAACCAAACCTCGTTAGTAAATCCTTCAAGTACTTACTCTAAGAAATAAATATTCCTTCTTTATTATGTACAATCTATATTCCTAGAAAATATTTCACCTCTCCTATCATACTCATTTCAAATTCTTTCTTCATCTCTTATATAAACTTCACACTTTCTTCATCATTTCCTCCAAATATGATATCATCAACAAATATTTAACAAAATCATCAAACCATCATCAATTTCTTTCTAATAGAGATTAATCTCTGTCATACCTTTTCTATATCCAAGCTTTGTCAATGCTTGTCCAACATTGCATACTATGTTCTGGGTGCTTGCTTCAAGTCATATAATATATTCCTCAATCTGCATACCATGTCCTTGCCATCTGTCAAAGGATAACCTACAAGTTACTCAAAGTACACTTCTTTTTCAAGTTATCCATTTAAAAATGCTAACTTGACATCCATTTGATACATTTTGAATTTTTTTTGGGTGAACCCACAATACTGGGTATGACTTTTGGGGGACAAAGGAAATTGCAAAATAATAAAAAATTCCCATATTGAATTTTATGTATGTTCGCACGAACATGGTAACTATGTTCGTACAAAAGAAAAACAATTAAATGTTTGAGCAAACATATTGAGTTTAAATAAGGTATGTTTTCATGAACATACCTTATTAATATGTTCATGTGAACATATTTTAACGATGATTTTGCAATTAAAATTCAACTTTCCCATTTGAGATCTTGATACATTGTCTTTTTTTGTATGTTCGCGTGAACACAAATTATGTTACATGCTTGTGCAAACACATTATCTTAAATTTTTGATCCACAGATTATTTTGCTCATATGTTCACTCGAACATATGTTCATGGGAACATGTGTAATATGTTCGCACGAACATAGTGTTTGTGCAAGCATGTCAATTTTCAAATTTTTGGTGCTATTTTCTGAAAAAAATAAAACTGGCTCTTTTTACCCCCAAAATTGAGATTGAATGATCTCCTACTATAAAATAAAAATTCCAATTTGTGTTGCTCAGAGAAATCTTTCCAATGACTATAATTATGATACATATTATATTCATTAAGACTTTCAAATACGAGTTTAACTCATTATAGATTCATTAACAGTTGAACATTAACTAACTTCGACACTTCAGAAAAATTTGTAAATTAGGTCAAAATATTTTTGAAAAATATCTAGAAAATAGGTTGCTGAGATAACTTTCTATTAAAAATAATAATTAGATTTATGATAAATTGATTTCAAGTTCTCTGTGTCAAAACGAACATATGTCTGAATTACGATTGATGTCACTTCAAAACTTCATAAACTATAAAATATTCAACCAAATTGAATCAAACCAAATGCATCCTCTGGGTATTGATGTTACAAATCCAACACCAAACTAATTATCTCATTATCATTTTTAGAAGAAAAGTTATGCATGTGAAACAAACTATCACTCTTTAAAAATATTGATTTTTCATATGTACCACTTTTCAAAGGAGAAGGAAAATTTGACTTAAATAATTTTAAAATATATATATATATATATATATATATATATATATATATATATATATATATATATATATATATATATATATATATATATATATATATATATATATATATATATGTATGGCTACAAAGTAGGAACAGAGTACTAGAAATCACTAGTTTATGTCATCTTGAATTTTTTGATAGTTTTAGAGATATAGTCACTTGAATGTGAGGTTTGTTTCAAAAATATTGATTCTAGTGTCAAAATTGGTCAAAAAGTGAAACCCATTATTGTGGGATCACCCTTTTGTGATGCGTAGGCTAAGAATAATCTTATTGTTACAAATATAAGAGTAATTGAGAAGGGAGGGGTGAATCAATTACTACTAAAATAAATCTCAAGTCCCTTAGATGTCAGTACAAAAATGCAAATTGAAAAATTGATTACTGTTGAATCTCAGTAAACACAAACAAAATGTTTTAACTTAGTAATAACTAAATTAGCTTAGTAAAAACTTAACATATAAAACTTTAGATGTTGTCTATGATTAACATTACTTTAACTAATTTGCAAATGCATAAAAAAATAGCACGAACACATTAGACACCAAGATTTAATGTGGAAACCCAATTTGGGAAAAACCACCAATTACAACTAGTTATTGTTTTTCACTCTTCTGATGTGAGCCCTATTAGGAGCCAACCCTATTAAAGGTTACAAAACACATTGTTAGGTGTGACCTTTTTAGAGGATTTAATTAGCCTATTAGGAGTGGCCTTGTTAGAGGTCTTGAGATAATTTAATAGAAGTGCCACCTTGTTAGAGGATTTGCAAATAGTTGTTAAGCCAACTCTGTTAGGAGATTTAAATTACTCCTACAATGATTAGAGAGTAATAAAGAGATGACTTGATTTGAATACAACTAATTTTCTAATTACAGATCTCTGTTCTAGCTAATACTTGATCCTTCCTGATCAAATATAGCTTTGCTACTCCACAAGGATATTCTGTTGATCCTTCAAATTTATTTCCTCTTCTCATCACTACCTCTTCAATCACATCATCATAAATTACACACGTTGAAATCACAAATTGAGCTTATACTTATATCTTCTACTTTGTTAAGTCAGCTCAAAATTGGTCAGAATCAATAGATAAATCAATTAAGCTTAATACAAAAAAATAACAAAATCCTTCATTAGTTGACCCAGCTCAGTAGAAACTGACTCAGAAATGATTTCCTTTGTTAACCAACAAAAGCTCAATTAACACTACAAGCTTGTGAAAATCCTTTGGCAACCAAGTGAGCTCGGTTAGCACTAGTTCCATCCAACTTTTCCTTTGACGCTCAAGTGAACTCGATAGATACTACCTTCTAAACTACACAAAAACATGAATGCTTGATAGACACTAAGAACTGTCTTCATTGCCCAAGTGAGCTTAGCATATAATAGCTAATAATATTATGACATTTGTGTAACATCAAAGAGAATACAAAATTAATCAATTGTATCCAATACCTACTGCTTCTATTCTAGCCATTGGAGCATTGGTCTCCTCATAATCTATTCCTTCTTGTTTTGAGTAACCTTTACATACCAATCTTGATTTGTTTCTTACAAATTTAAATTGTTTATTCAGCTCATTCCTGAATAACCATTTAGTTCCTATCACATTCTTGCCTCCTAGTCTGGGGAACAATTGCCATGTCTCATTCTTTACTATCTGATCCAATTCCTCTTTCATAGCTGGTTCTAGTAATCATCTTTACATGCTTCATCTGCATTTTTAGGTTCAACTTGAGATATCAAACATAGTTCTTCATTGACTCTAATTCTTGTCATCACACCTTTATCTTTGCTTCCAATGATCTATTTAAATGGGTGATTATTTATCATATTCTTTCCTAAAGTAGGAGTTGTTATCTCAACTCTTGGCTCTACTGAAGGTTCCAACCTTTGATTCTGGCTTGGCTCTCCTACATTCTGCAAATCGTTGTTAGTCTCAAGAAATAATTCATCATTCTTTGGCTTAGTCACAATATCATCATCTGAATTGTAATCAACTATTCTCTCTTGTATTATGAATTTCTCATCAATTCTTGTACATTTACACTTTCCATAATGGTCTTAGTTCTTTGACTATAACATCTATAAGGCTTTCCTTTTAATGAATAACCAAGAAACATACCTTCATGAATTCTAGCATCAAACTTACCAATATCATCATATTGTATGGAGTAGACTAACATGGAAAGATATTGTATGGAGTAGACTAATGGAAAAAAGTTTAAATTTATATGTTGATGGTACAATTGTAAAACCTACTGATGTTGATGCACAAGTTGATTGGCAAGTTAAAGACAACCAAGCTTTAGGAATTATTAGGAGTTATGTTCATAGAGATCTCTTCTTATACGCATCTAGCTTTAAGGATGCCAGGGTACTTGGGAAAAACTTGAAGGGTTGTACGTAAGGAGGATGAGGAAAAGGGATTCCAAATTGATGATGGTCTAGGGTATGTGCCAGATCATGGTGTACCAAACTATGGCCTTAAGTGGCAGTGAAAATCAGCAAATCAGGTTTATGTCAACTTGACACATAATTTTGAAGTGGTTATGGACTTTATATAAAAAATTTGTAAGAAAATAATCTGTAAGAAATTGAATGTAGTTTCTAAACTACCAGGTCTTATCAGGAGAAAAAAAGAATTAATTGGTCAAAAGTTTGAATTTTACTGCAGTACTAAGAAAATTTCATGGCGAAAATAAAAAGTAGGTGTATGTCTGACCACCTTAATCAAAATCAAATCATAATTTTTTTAAATATAATTATAGATATGAAAAGTAGACTCATGCCCGGATGTGACACATATTTTTCGGTATTTTTATTCCAAATAAATAATTAACTATGAATTTTCTACCAAAACTTTTTTGGAAAAAAAAAAGTACCATGTTTAACCACCCTAACTAATAGAAAATTTTACCAAATTTAAATTTATTTATTTTTCTTATACTAGCCGAAGTATAAAATTTGACGCAACTTTTAGATTTAAAAAATGTTATACCGTTTGAAAGTTATAGCTATTTTTCAATCAGTATGTCAATCAGCACTTTACAATTATCTTCATTGATAATTAACTAATAAATACTTACCGAACTCAGAATTTGACAAAAATTATATTTATGGAATCTAGAGATCGATATCAAAAAACTCTTTTCATTTTATTCAATTTCGATCAAAATAACATTGTCAGACGGCTACCCGAAGTTTGAGTATCACTAAAACCCTCTTCAAACACATCTTTTGGGTTGACAAGGTAGGCTTGGTATTTACCAAGCCTAATTAGATATCCAATTATAAAACAAATATCTTATATGTTGAGGTGGAAAAATTTAAAATCTCAACCCATTTTGGAGAGAAATTTGGGTTTAAACGTCACAACTTATTATTTCTAAATTATTTCACTTATATTACTATGTAAAGATGTATTTTAATATATTATATATATAATAACGTAATGTAAAGATATAAGATATAATCTAACATTATATACTAATATAGTATGTTAATCTTATTACAATCTATAGATATAATTTATATTATTATTATTTTTACTAAATATAATCACATAACTTTTATATATATAAAATACGTATTATATATTATTATATTAATATGTATGTTATTAATATATATAATAACATAATATTTTCATTAAATATAATATGTATTATATATTATTATATTAATATGTATAATAATATTATATATATATAATAACATAATATATTAAATATAAATATATAATATGTATTATATATATTATTATATTAATATGTATGTTATTAATATATATATATAATAACATAATATTTTCATTAAATATAATAAAGTAATACATATATATATGTTATTAATCTATATATAATAACGTAATATCTTTATTAAATATAATAATGTAATATATATATATGTTATTAATAGATATGTATATTATTAATATATATGAGTCAAAGGGGGTCATAGGTCAACCATTGACCCCCTTTGACGCATTAAATAGTGACATATGTCATTAGGGGTCCTAAGAGCCCTAGGGACATATTACAATAGTTAATATGGGTCAAAGGGGGTCATAAGGTGAACTATGACCCCCTTTTGATCGATTAAATGATGATACATGTCCCTGTGGATCCTAAGACCCCGAGGGACATATTTGAATCCTTCATATGGGTCAACGGGAGTCATAGCATGACTTATGACCCCCTTTGACCCATTAAACGATGACATATGTCTCTATGGGTCCAAGGACCCCTAGGAACATATTTGAATGGGTAATATGGGTCAAAGAGGGTCATAGGTCCCTTTGACCCATTAAATGATGACATATGTCCCTAGGGGTTCTAGGACCCCTAGGGACATATTCGAATGGGTAATATGGGTCAAAGAGGGTCAGAAGGTGACCTATGACTTCCTTTGATCAATTAAATGATAACATATGTCTCTAAGGGTCTTAGAACCCCTAGGGACATATTCGAATGGGTAATATGGTTCAAAGGGCTCTTTGACCCATTAAATGACAACATATGTCGATAGGGGTCCTCGGACACCTAAGAACATATTTGAATGGGTCATATGGGTCAAAGGGGGTTTTGACCCATATGAAAAATTCAAATATGTTGCTAGGGGTCCTAGGACCCCTAAGGACATATTCGAATCATTCATATGGGTCAGGGGGGTCATAGGTGACTTATGACCCCCTTTGACCCATTAAATGACGACATATGTCTCTAGGGGTCCTAGAACCCCGAGGGACATATTAAAATTGTTCATATGGGTCAATAAACGACGACATATGTCTCTGTGGGTCCTATAACCCCTAGGGACATATTCGAATCGTTCATATGAGTCAAAGGGGGTCATAGGGTGACCTATGACACCGTTTGACCCATTAAATGATGATATATGTCCCTAAGGGTCCTCGGAGCCCTAGGGACATATTCGAATCGTTCATATGAGTCCAAGGGGGTCATAGGGTGACCTATGACCCCCTTTGACCCATTAAACGATGACATACCCCTTTGACTCATATGAAAAATTTGAATATGTCCCAAGGAGTCTTAGGACCCCTAGAAAAATATTTGAATCATTCATATGGGTCAAAGGGGGTCATAGGGTGACCTATGATGCCCTTTGACCCATAAAATGATGACATATATCCTTAGGGGTCCTGGGACACCTAAGGACATATTCAAATTGTTCATATGAGTCAAAGGGGGTCATAAGGTGCCCTATGACCCCTTTTGATCCATTAAATAATGTTATATGTCCCTAAGGGTCCTAGTGACATATTCGAATGGGCCATATGGGTCACCTATGACCCCCTTTGACCCATTAAACGATAACATATGTCCCTAGGGGTCCTAAGACCCCTAGGGACATATTTGAATTGTTCATATGGGTCAAAGGGGGTCATAGGGTGCCTTATGAAACCTTTTGACCCCTTAAACGATGACATATGTCCCTAGGGGTCCTAGGACCCATAAGGACATATTTGAATTGTTCATATGGGTCAAAGGGGGTCATAGGGTGACCTATGACCCCCTTTGACCCATTAAATGATGACGTATGTCCTTAGGGGTTCTAGGACCCCTAGAGAAATATTCGAATGGGTAATATGGGTCAAAGGGGATCATAGGGCAACTTATGACTCTCTTTGATCCATTAAATGACAACATATGTCTCTAGGGGTCCTAGAACCCCTAGGGACATATTTGAATGGGTAATATGGGTCAAAGGGGGTCATAGGGTGACCTATGACTCTCTTTGACCCATTAAATGAGAACATATGTTGATAGGGGTCCTCGAACCCCTAGGAACATATTCTAATGAGTCATATGGGTCTAAGGGGGTCATAGGGTGACCTATCACCCCCTTTGACCCATTAAACAACAACATATGTCTCTAAGGGTCCTAGAACACCTAGGGACATATTCGAATTGTTCATATGGGTCAAAGGCGGTCATAGTCAGCCTATCACCCCCTTTGACCCATTAAACAACAACATATGTCTCTAAGGGTCCTAAAACCCCTAGGGACATATTCAAATTGTTCATATGGGTCAAAGGGGGTCATGGGGTGACCTATGACCCACTTTGACCCATTAAATGATGACATATGTCCCTAGGGGTCTTGGGACCCCTAGGGACATATTTGAATCATTCATATGGGTCAAAGGGGTTCATAGGGTGACCTATGACTCCCTTTGACACATTAAAAGACAACATATGTCCTTAGGGGTTCTAGGACCCCTAGGGACATATTCGAATGGGTAATATGGGTCAAAGAGGGGCATAGGGTGACGTATGAATCTCTTTGACCCATTAAGCTACAACATATGTCTTTAGGAGTTCTAGAACCCCTAGGGACATATTCAATGGGTAATATGGGTCAAATGGGGTCATAGGATGACCTATGACCCGCTTTGACCCATTAAATGATGACATATGTCGCTAGGGGTCTTTGGACTGCTAGGAACATATTTGAATGAGTCATATGGGTCAAAGGGGGTCATAAAGTGACCGATTACCCCCTTTGACCCATTAAATAATGACATATGTCTCTAGGGGTCCTAGACCTCTAGGGACATATTTGAATTTTTCATATGGATCAAACGGGGTCATAGGGTGACTTATGACCCCCTTTGACCCATTAAATGACAACATATGTCTATAGGGTTCCTATAACCCCTAGGGACATATTCAAATCGTTCATATGAGTCAAAGGGGGTCATAGGGTGACCTATGACACCCTTTGAACTATTAAATGATGACATATGTCATTAGGGGTCCTAGGACCCCTAGGGCTATATTCGAATCATTCATATGGGTCAAAGGGGGTCATAGGGTGACCTATGACACCCTTTGACCCATTAAAAGATGACATATGTCCCTAGGGGTCCTAGGACCCCTAGGGATATATTCAAATTGTTCATATGGGTCAAAGGGGGTCATAGGGTGACCTATGACGCCCTTTGACCCATTAAACGATGCCATATGTTGCTAGAGGTCCTCGAACCTCTAGGAACATATTCAAATGGGTTATATGGGTCAAAGGGGGTCATAGGGTGACCTATGACCCCCTTTGACCCATTAAACTATGACATATGTCTTTAGGGGTCCTAGAAACCCTAGGGACATATTCAAATTGTTTATATGGGTCAAAGAGGGTCATAGGGTGACCTATGACCCCCTTTAACCCATTAAACGATGACATAATTCTCTACGGGTGCTATAACCTCTAAGAAAATATTCAAATCGTTCATATGGGTCAAAGGGGGTCATAGGGTGACCTATGACACCCTTTGACCGATTAAACAATGACAGATGTTCCTAAGGGTCCTAGGACCCCTAGGGACATATTTGAATCATTCATATGAGTCAAAGGGTGTCATAGGGTGACCTATGACCCCTTTTGACCCATTAAATGATGACATATGTCTCTAGGGGTCCTATAACCCCTAGGAACATATTCAAATAGTTCATATGGGTCAAACGGGGTCGTAGGGTGACCTATGACACCTTTTGACCCATTAAACGATGACATATGTCCTTAGGGATATATTCGAATCATTCATATGGGTCAAAGTGGGTAATAGGGTGACCTATGACCCTTTTTTACCCATTAAACAATGACATATGTCGCTAGAGGTCCTTAGACCCCTAAGAACATATTAGAATGGGTCATATGCGTCAAAGGGGGTCATGGGGTGACCTATGACCCCCTTTGAACCATTAAAGGATAACATATGTCTCTAGGGGTCCTATAAACCTTAGGGACATATTTGAATTGTTCATATGGGTCAAACGGGGTCATAGGGTGACCTATGACCCCCTTTGACCCGTTAAATGATGACATATGTCCTTACAGGTCTTAGGACCTCTAGCGATATGTTCGAATTGTTCATATGGGTCAAAGGGAGTCATAGGGTGACCTATGACCCCCTTTGACCCATTAAATGATGCCATATGTTGCTAGAGGTCCTCGGACCCTAAAGAACATATTAGAATGGGTCATATGGGTCAAAGGAGGTCATAGGGTGACATATGACCCCCTTTGACCCATTAAACGATGACATATGTCTCTAGGAGTCCTAGAACCCCTAGGGACATATTCAAATTCTTCATATGGTTCATAGGGGGTCATAGGGTGACCTATGACCCCCTTTGACCTATTAAATGACAAAATATGTCTCTAGGGGTCCTATAACCCCTAAGGACATATTCATATCATTCATATGGGTCAAAGCGGGTCATAGGGTGACCTATGACTCCCTTTGACGCATCAAATAATGACATATGTCGCTAGGGGTCCTAGGACCCCTAGGGACATATTCAAATCATTCATATGGGTCAAAAGGGGTCATAGGGTGACCTATGACCCCCTTTGACCCTTTAAATAACAACATATGTCTCTAGGGGTCCTATAACCCCTAGGGACATATTTGAATCATTCGTATGGGTCAAAGGAGGTCATAGGGTGACCTATGACCCCCTTTGACCTATTAAACGATGACATATGTTCTTAAGAGTCTTGGGTCCCCTAAGGACGTATTCGAATTGTTCATATGGGTCAAAGGGGGTCATAGGGTGCCCTATGACCCCCTTTGATCCATTAAATGATGACATATGTCCCTAAGGGTCCTAGGGACATATTCGAATGGGCCATATGGGTCCAAGGGGGTTATAGGGTGACCTATGGCCCACTTTGACCCATTAAATGATGACATATGTTCTTAGAGGTCCTAAGACCCCTAGGGACATATTCGAATCATTCATATGGGTCAAAGGAGGTTATAGGGTGCCTTATGACACCTTTTGACCCATTAAACGATGACATATGTCCTTAGGGGTCCTAAGACGCATAAGGACATACTTGAATCATTCATATGGGTCAAAGGGGGTCATAGGTCCCTTTGACCCATTAAACGATGACATATGTCCCTCGGTGATCTAAGACCCCTAGAGACATATTCTAATGGGTAATATGGGTCAAAGGGGGTCATAGGGTGACCTATGACTCTCTTTGACCCATTAAACAACAACATATGTCTCTAGGGGTCCTAGAACCCCTAAGGCCATATTCGAATGGGTAATATGGGTGTCTTTGACCCATTAAACAACAACATATATCGCTAGAGGTCCTCGGACCCCTAAGAACATATTCGAATGGGTCATATGGGTCAAAGGGGGTCATAGGGTGACCTATGACCCCGTTTGACCCACTAAATGATGACATATGTCTCTAGGGATCCTAGAACCCCTAGGGACATATTCAAATTGTTCATATGGATCAAAGGGGCTCATAGGGTGACCTATGACCCTCTTTCACCCATTAAATGATGACATATATCGCTAGGAGTCCTCGGACCCCTAGGAACATATTCGAATGGGTCATATGGGTCAAAAGGGATCATAGGGTGACCTATGACGCCCTTTCACCCATTAAACGATGATATATGTCTCTAGGGGTCCTAGAACCTCTAGGGACATATTCGAATTGTTCATATGGGTCAAAGGGGGTCATAGGGTGACTTATGACCCCTTTTGACCCATTTAACGATGACATATGTCTCTAGGGGTCCTATAACCCCTAGGGACATATTCAAATCGTTCATATGGGTCAAATGGGGTCATAGGGTGACCTATGACACCCTTTGACCCATTAAAAAATGACATATGTCCCCTAGGGATATATTTGAATCTATCATATGGGTCAAACGGGGTCATACGATGACCTATGACCCCCTTTGACCCATTAAATGATGACATATGTTGCTAGAGGTCCTCGGACCCTTAGGAATATATTTGACGTATGACCTCGTTTGACCCATTAAACGATGACATATGTCGCTAGAGGTCCTCGGACCCCTAGAAATATATTTGAATAGGTCATATGGGTCAAAGGCGGTCAAAGGGTGACCTATGACCCCCTTTGACCCATTAAATGATGACATATGTCTCTAGGGGTCCTATAACCCCTAGGGATATATTCGAATCGTTCATATGGGTGAAAGGGGGTCATAGGGTGACCTATGACCCCCTTTGACCCATTAAACGATGACATATGTCGCTAGAGGTCCTTGGACCCATAGGAACATTTTTGAATGGGTCATATGGGTCAAAGGGGGTCATAGGGTGACCTATGACCCCTTTTGACCCAGTAAACGATGACATATGTCGGTAGAGGTCCTAGAACGCCTAGGGACATATTCAAATTGTTCATATGGGTCAAAGGGGGTCATAGGGTGACTTATGACCCCCTTTGACCCATTAAACGATGACATATGTCTCTAGGAGTCCTATAACCCCTAGGGACATATTCAAATCATTCATATGGGTCAAACGGGGTCATATGGTGACCTATGACTCACTTTGACCCATTAAACGACGACATATGTCCTAAGGGGTCCTAGGACCCCTAGGGACATATTCGAATCGTTCATATGGGTCAAAGGTGGTCATAGGGTGACCTATGACACCCTTTGACCCATTAAATGACAACATATGTCCTTAGGGTTTCTCGGACCCGTAAAGACATATTTGAATTGTTCATATGGGTCAAAGGGGGTCATAGGGTGCCCTATGACCCCGTTTGACCCATTAAATGATGACATATGCCCCTAAGGGTCCTAGGAACATTTTCAAATGGGCTATATGGGTCAAAGGGGGTCATAGGGTGACCTATGACCGTCTTTGACCCATTAAATGACAACATATGTCCCTAGGTTTCCTAGGACCCCTACGGACCTATTCAAATTATTCGTTTGTATATGGGTTAAAAAATGAAAGGATATATATATATATATATATAAATATATATAGTATTTATACTATTTTATGATAATAATATTAATAATATAAATAAACATTAAATATTAATATTATCATATCTATAGTTATAATAATAATACTATTATAGCTATAATTATAATATATATATTAATACTATATTGTAGCATAATAATAATAATAATATAAATAAACACTAAATATTTACACTATTATATCTATATTGATACTATAGCTATATTAATACTATATATTAATATTACTATATATTAATACTATTGATACTTTATATTAATACTATTATACTATTAATACTATTATATATTAATACTACTATACTATTAGCTTAGTAATAAACCAAAGTCAAAAAATTATAGCAAGTTTTCCTTCCAAAAATTCACTTTGCAATATCTGATATTCGATTTAGGATCGGATATCCGATTTTACTGGTACCAATTCTCAATAATTCCTTGTCCCTGCAGACCCGACAACATCACTTTTCCACTTTTTTTTCATGGGTTTTGAAAAAAGTCACATTTTGGGGCACAACTAATCAAAAAAATTTCAAAAATATAACCTTAGGTGTTTGAATTTGTCATCTGAATGGGGAGCAGCAGTCGTCGAAAGGATAAATGCAAGAGGAATATATCCAATGAAGACATTGTGACATATAGAGAAAGGGACAAAATGGAACGTCGAAGAAAAAGACAAGGTATGCTAAATATCAGTCATGTTGATGATGAATTAATCGAAGGTAAAATCATAGAATCAGATAATGAATATGTACAGTTGGGGAATGAAAATGTACCTATTGAAAATGATAATTCCGAAATTGAAAATTTGGAGAATGAAAATTTTGAAGAAGAAATGCCACCAAGTCATAATCCAAATTGCATAATTGACCATGTCAAAGATGACAATGCACAAGAACCTAATGCATAAGAACCTTACATATCTCCTAATTATAATTGGCATGAAGGTTCTAAAACACCAAAATGGATAATTGAAATTGATAAAATGATTATTGCTAGTTTGGAAAGAAAAAAATCAAAAAGAACCATTCGGTTATGGCCTTCAAGACTATATCAGATGTTTTTTGGCAACAAGACAGTGGTAGAGCAATGTCAGCTTTTCATGCACTTATTAAAGATGCAAAAGATGAGACCTATGCTTTCCAAATTGAAGATCCGTGTCAATAAAAAGTTGGAAAGAAATGCCATTATCATGAAGAATCTTTTCAGTGCTCTCAATAGCATTGGGAAAAATAGCAGAGAGAAGGATAATAGAGCTGCTCGAAGCGTCATTACAACCTCTTTGGTAAGTCATCATTTGAGAAAGGGTAGATATATGAGACAAATTTGTATTGATTTGAATCTAAATCATACTACTTTGAGAAGAGCACTTAGTCGATGAGAGAAAATTGATGATCCTCTTCAAAATAAAACATGGGCATTTGGTGGGAGACTTCCACATTTTGATAAGAAGCTATCCGACGATGTGAAGGAAGAAATTACACAATTTTGGCACTCTAACTCACGAGTATCACCCAATGCTAAAGACATCTTAAAGTTGAGAATTGGCATTAGAGATCACACACCACATCCTAAACATCATTTAGAAGTAAGTCAAACTATGTTGTTCAAAAAATTTAGAGAGAGTCATCCAAGTCTTCATATATCACAAAGGGCTTTTGAATCTTTGAAGCCATTTTATTGTGTGCCACTCAAAATTTGAAATACATGTTGTTGCAAATATCATGTTGAGTTTTCTATGCACCATGAACTATTACACTCCATCTGTTCTACTTTGCATAGTAAAGAAATGTTGGAGGATTGTGGGGCTAGTGGGCTTCCAAAATCATCAAGAGACTTGCTAGATCAACTCTTATTTTGTAGAGTTGATGGTTGTTCCTTTTATAGAAATGCTTGCTTAAATCAGAAGTGTTTAGAATGTGGTGGCTTATCCAAGTTTGACACATGTTTCCATGAGGGGTGCGAACAAGATCTTGGAAAGACAATACTAAGAAAAAAGGTATCTGAAATGGTGAAATACACATTGAAGAGTGGGAGTGAGAGCTCTAGATGTGAATTGGTTGGAAAAGATATCAGTGTGGCTAATTTAATTTCAGATTTCAAGGAAAATATTTTTTACAAGTATGTAAGACATAGTCATAGGTCTCAGTGGTTGGATCAACAATTTAGAACGTATAAGGAGACTTTTTAAATTGGCACTATTATATTAGTTGTTGATTTTGCTAAGAACTACACATTGCAACCTCAAAGTGAGACACAATCTCAGTATTACAAATCCATTCAGATTGCAATTTTTGTTCACATAACATATAGACATGCCCCTGATAGTGCAGAAGATAATCGAAAGATTATTAGAGAGTATCATTTTTATATTAGTGATGATAGATCTCACTCTCACGAGTTTGTGCAACATTGTTTTGAGATTTTTTTGATTTCTTACATGAGCATGCAATTGCTATGGATAGACATATCATTTGGTCAGATAACTGTACAGGTCAATTCAAGAATGCTCGCATGTTTTATTGGTTGTGTAAGATGCACGTAGAGAGAGGGGTGCCTCATATTTGGATTTTTCTTGAGTCTGACCATGGAAAAGGGGAACATGATGGAGCAGGGGCATGTGTGAAGAGAGCTCTAGTTAAGGAGCAACTGAAGATTTCAACAACAGATCTTCTTGATGCTCGTAGCATTGTTGATCGGTGTAGTTTAGCATTATCACAGGGGGGGGCTCTTGATTCAGTGGTATGCAGGTTCTTTGGTTGGTTGAGGAAGGGTCCATAGGTGATAGATCAGATTGTGCTATAGTGAGAGACTCATAAAAAATGCATTCATTTCGGAGCTCTAATTCTAGTACATGGACCATTTGGACATGACAACTAGCTTATTTTTGTCATACTTGTTTTTAGTGTGATTGGGATCACTGTGAGTCAAGTGAGTGGGTGGACACATGGGCTCCACATTATCTTACTCCATTGTCTATCATACCCTCTATCAAAAATGATGACATGGAAAGTTCACTTGAGCATAACCATCTATCAAATCTACTTCAGCCGGGACATGTCTTTGCATTGGTTGCACCACAGGGGAATGATGAGAAATATGATTATTGGTTCAATGGTTGTTGCTGGAACATGGTTGTGGACATACATGCATAGAAGGAACATAATTCCTGCATTCGAAGACTATCAGAAGCACAAAGTAATTTTCATATATTCGCATCTTATTATAGCAACAAATGTAAAGTTATTGAAGCATGAAGGAAGACCAAAAGTAAAAGAACTTTTTACTATTGCTAATGCTGATCATGAAACCCTGTTGGAGACCCTAAAATAGAGAGAGGACCCTATTGGAATACTCAACTAGGTATATATACTTCTTATGTTATTTTCTTCATAATGATTTAATGAATTGATGATTATCTTGTTTAATACAATAAGTTACTAATTTTTTTATGATATTGGAATGTAGGTACATCATGAAGAGTTGGAGGGGGGGTGGTATTGGGGAGAATTTCTAAAATTTATGATGTATTATGATGTAAAATGTGTAGTTTTTTGTATATGGTTTTTGTATTTTGGTAGGTTCTTTGTAAGGAATTATAAGAGGAAGATATTGAACAAGTTCTTCCAAATCATATTTGCATGTGATACAAGGCTATAACGATAATTTTAAGAGCATTTATAACTATATGAAAGATAATTGCATGCGGATATCATATTACAAATTTGGTTTTTTCCTTATTTGACACAAAGCTGACATTATGATTATTAAAACTATTTTTATCAAACTAATCAAATAAGAAAAATCTAGAAAGTATGGATGAACAATTAGAATACTTGATTTCTTCCATTTTGCAACCAATCATAGCATTTGAAAGCATAAAGAGTCATAATGTTGTATAATATTTCGAAAGACTTTCATATTGAAAAGTTGTATGAAGCACATTTGGGATAAGCCATGAAATCCATGAAAGAAGATAGCATGGAGGATAAGCAATTAAAGCCAATAAGCAAGATAACACATGCATAATGACATGATATGAAGTTGGACATGAAGGCTATGAGTGGATGAGAAAGTAAAATAGGGTACACATGGTTAGCTTTATTTTCTTTTAGTTGTAGCCCTTGAGGGTATGCATGGTCTAGATGGAAAGAATTAGGTTCTTTGTTTGGTGGAGGCATTTTTGAAAGCTTTGACACTTTAGGAGGTTCATTAGTGTTATAAGAAGTGAAGGTGTCAAGGAAATCATCACTTGACATAGGTTCATTAGCATGATCTTGTGACACATGATTCATTAGAGGTATCAACAATCCCATCATAAATGAGATCTTGGATTTTATGTTTCAACACTATGGAATCTTTAGTTTTATGAAAAAAATTTCCATGGAGATTAATTTAAGAATGCCCTATGTGTATGTAAAGGTCTTAAGGGAGATTAATTTAAGAATGCAATATTCTCCTCTAACCTTTTCTCAAGTTTAGAATTGATTTCTATCATGTTCTTAGAGAGATGAAGGTTTGAAAGATTATTTGTCTCTTCTAGCTCTTTGTATTGAACATAAAGAAATAGAGATGACAAGTGAACAAATTTAAGTGTAGTCAATAGATCAAGGAAACCATTTAGTGAAAGAAATTCTTAGTATGCATATCATAGACCATGAAGTTAGAAAATACCAATAGCTCTAAGACCAAAGAGCCATTTTAAGCATGTTCAAGCACTAGAGACATAGAAAATCAAAGTCAATTTATGAAACTCCCCTTAGCAAAAAATGCAAACAAATATTTGCATTTGATGTTTTGACTTGGTTGAAAAAGTTTGACAATAATTGA
This sequence comes from Cupressus sempervirens, assembly GCA_028749045.1. Taxonomy (NCBI): domain Eukaryota; kingdom Viridiplantae; phylum Streptophyta; class Pinopsida; order Cupressales; family Cupressaceae; genus Cupressus; species Cupressus sempervirens. Next base: position 866,510,562 of record CM053787.1, read on the forward strand.
TAATATTGCAAGCTTTATGTTCAAAAGCAATTTTTTTTCCAAGAAAGATAGTGACACATGGAGTAGTCTTCAAACAATCAAGCAAGGCACAAAGCAACCTTTCATGATACAAGTCAAAGGGGTCAACCTTTCTTGACAACTTTTCAAAATCTAACTCCTAACGGCTATAAGTCAGTTCCATTAGCTCCGAGTGGGTGGGTGAACCATAGTGACACCCTTGTTCCAACCATGTAGACCCTCTATCGTCCGTGGCCACCCTGTACCGAGGAGTCTCCAAGGTGCTCTAAGTGCATTTTGAGGTCGATCTTTCGAGGGTCATAACTCAGAGCTCGTGATAGGTTTCAATGAACTATCAAATGCTACAGGACGGTGATACTGAGGCCTAAAATGACCTATCTCATTTTTGAGAGATCACATTCTGTTTGGATTCAGCACAGTGATCTTGCTCGATGCCAAAACTCGCAGTGTGCCTCAGTTCATAGGTGCACCACAGTGTAACTTTGAAACAGCTGATCTTGGCATCGAATCGTCAGTGCCATTAGCTCCGGATGGGCGGGTGAACCCTAGTAACACCTTTTTTCTGGCCACAAAGACAATCCATCATTTGCGGCCACCCTGTACCGAGGAGTCTCCAAGGTGCTCTAAGTGCATTTTGAGGTCATTCTTTCTAGGGTCATAACTCAGAGCTTGTGAGGGCTATCGATGAACTATCAAATGCTACAAGATGGCAACACTGAGGCCTAAAATAACCTATCTCATTTTTGAGAGATCACATTCCATTTGGATTCAACACAGTGATCTCGCTCGATGCCAAAACTCGCACTGTGCCTCAGTTCATAGGTGCACCACAACGTAACTTTGAAACTGCTGATCTTGGCATTGAATCATCAGTGCCATTAGCTTCGAATGGGTGGGTGAACCCTAGTCAGACCCTTGTTCTGGCCACGAAGACCATCCATCATTTTCGGCCACCCCGTACCGAGGAGTCTTCAAGGTTCTCTAAGTGCATTTTGAGGTTGATCCTTCGAGGGTCATAACTCAGAGCTCATGAGGGCTATCAATGAATTGTTAGAGGAGACAAGTTTGTAAGGATGGAGTGGCTTAGTTTTTTTGCTAAAATAAGTTAGTGGGAAGGCTTTATTAGAGGGTCTTGGCCAAACTAGTGGGGTGTTTGCCCACTCTCTAATTTTAGAGATAGGTAGGTTTTGGAGGGAGATTAGGGGAGCTCTACTAAAACTATCTTTACCCTAGCTTGGACCAAGGTTGGTATCTCAAACTTGCTTCTTTTCCATTTCTTTCTTTTAGAATGGTTAAGCAAATATGCAAGTGTGGAGTTTACCAATGGAGTATGCATTGCATTGCATTGTGGAGTAGCATTCATGTGAGTGCTTGAATGGTGTTCATTCCATGTAGATTAGTGTGACACCATTGTGTATCTTGTTGTATTGTGTGGAGTATTGTGAGTATGAGGTTTGGATTTTGTCTATTTCCTTGTTGTATTATGGGTGTTGATATTGTGTTGTGAAAATGTGATGTGCTCTTGAAAATTTCTTGTTTTATTTCTACTTGGTTTTGTTTTCTTGTTTTGTGCTTGAGTATTGTTATGGGCGTGGAACTTACACTCACCCTTGTGGGAAGGGAAGAGAAGTTCAGGGTGAAGGGCTTAAGTTGGGTTCGAAAAATGTATTGAGAACCTTGGAGTATGGACTCCATTGTATGCCATAACATTTCATATCTTGCTAGGGGTGATAAGGAACGTATGGTGTAGAAAGGAAGTTTGAGGAGTTACAGCTGATGGTAGTGGGTTTGGAGGAGGAAATGTGGAGGCCACGAGAGGGCATTAAATGGTTCATTTATGATAGCCCCGAGAGGACATGAAATTTTCTGAATTATGATAGCCTTGAGAGGGCATGAAAATTGTTTATTGCAAATATGGTTTGGTATGGCAAGTCTCCATTTTAGAACACACCTTCACCCTATGTTTATGGTTCCATCTGTTAAGCCATTGTGAAATAGTGTTGGGGGGAAATTGTTCAAGTTTGAAATGTAATGTTTATGCATTCAAAGATTGTATGTGTATCTCAGTTTGAGCCTTGTTCCCTAGCGCGGGGGTGGTATCATTGTTACCTAATGTACGTGTAGAAGAAATAATTGATAAGGTTTTATATGCATGTTTCATTTAGAGTTCATATTGTTATGAAAGCATTGGTACGAGTCACAAATTTGCTTTGACATCATTGTTATCATTTGAAAATGTGAAAGAAAGTTTTCTCCTTGTGGTATTGTAAATGACTAGTTGATAATAACAATCCATAGATGTTATGTGATATCATTGATTGTATAAATTTAAAACTTAGTAGATTGCTTACAATCTTGTTGTGCACTCAATAATTTGGAAGGAAAATTTTATGTTCATATCACATGCATGGATAACATTGATTTTAGTTACCAAGCTTAATGCAATTCTAAGAAAGGAAATCATCAAATTAATTTTATGATATAACAAAATGAAGTTTGTTGTAAGAGAAGACATAATAAAATCTATGAGATGCATTGCTGTAGGCATGCATTTTCCTCTCTAGAAAATGTATGGTAAAGGCAAATAAATCCCTTCCTTAATATAGAGCAATAAAATATTAAAGAATATTCCCAGATTCTAGACTGCTATCCAATAAAAATAAAAATAATAATAGCATATAGAGACTAATGAGTGTCCTAGACTAATATATTTTCTAAGTGATAGAATGGTACACATTACAATCTTGTGACCTCTAAGTCACATCCAACACTCAAATAATAAATTAGTAATTAAATAAATAAAGGCATATTAGTGTGCATGTTAGAGAATATGACAAATTTAAATATTTAACTCAAAAATAAAATAAAAGCCAAGATTGATTGGATGTACATATAATAAGGTTAATATGAATTAAGTTGTCGGGATGATGGGATTGGAGAATCAAGGATAAGGATGGATGGTGGATTAAAATAATAACTCAAATCTAGTTTTATTTAGTCAATAAAGCACATTGATACATTGATACATATATGTCAGAATGACAAGGTATGTTATATACAAACCTTATTTATATGCTTGCACCTAATCCTTGCATAAACAATTCATCTAACAAATTTAAATTGACACACTCAATACGATGGTGTAGTAGGATGTGTTTAAATACAGATCGTGAATTATTATTGAGTTAAGTACTTTGAATTGGACCTTAGACTTATTAAGAGTTCCTCATTTTATGTGCTTACTAATTCATACTATGAAACTACTTTGAATCTTAACATGCTTTGATAATAATAATATTGATAGTGAGAAAGTGAGCTCATGGTGAATAGTTAGATGTAATAATGTAAAAAGTAAATGTAATAGTATAGTAATTATAGTAATTAAAATAGTAAATGTAAAAGCATGGAAATGTAGCTAGATTAGTTAGTAGTTGATGAGCTAGATAGTTAGTAATTGTCTTTTGTTAGAGTGAGTTTAATTTATGTATTGAAATAGTAATTTTTGTGTTTAGAAAACTATAGTGAGTGCTAGTTTGGTGAGGAAGAAATGTTGATAGAATGCATAAGGATGACTAGATAGAGTAAAGAGGGAGAAAATGACTCAGTATTGGTCCAATCTTCGAGAGGACCTATAACCAGTAAGATATGGATGCAAGCACATGATACACGTTTGGCACATAAAACAAATTGTTTATTCCATAACTTGTGTAACTAATGTGTTGAATGATGGATACTATCAATGCAAGTGGCCCCTTCTCCATCATGTAGACTTCGAAGCTACCTTTGGGGAATATCTTTTCTAATTTCCAATGGTTAGATCCGATATAGTGTGGTAGATAAGTGCACATTTTCTTATTTGACTAAGGGTGCTCATGTGATGAGTACTAAATCTAAATTCTCTAGATACGTGTGTTTAATCGATTAAGATATACTACACTTCCACACCATATAGTAATTGTCACATTAATATATATTGTAATGATTAATGAATGTGTGTACATTGGTAATGAGGATAATAAGTAATTTTGATCCCCTTCCCTTACATGCTAGAATCACGACCTAGTCCATATGATACAACCAATAGACCCTAATAGAATATTAGTATAAGAGGCTTGTTAGGATATGAATTACCTCACTAATTTATGAATGTTGTATCTTGAACTTGCTTGTTTGACTCATGATGCTAACTTGAACTAGACTGTCGTCCATTCTATTTGAAAACCACCTGTGACTAAAATGTTAACACCTTCACACTATCCACATGAGTCTTGAACTTGTATTCAAAGATAACCTTGTTTTACAATATGCAATTTCTTATGCGACTTCATAAGCTACAAAAAAAAAAAAAATTATTGTGTTTTTACTAGTAAAATTTAGGACACGACACATGATCCACGATAAATTGAACAATACTAGATAGTAAATTAATATGTATATCATTGTGCACGTAAATGACAAAAATATATATCAAAATACATGTATCCATAGAAAATATTTTACACATATATCTATCAAAGATCATGTATCCATAGAAAAAGTACTCAAATATATATATATCAAAATACATAGATCCATATACAAAATGTGGCTGATCCTACCATCAGAATGTGTATAATATCAATGTTTCTATATACAATGTGGCATATGCCATCTCAAAATGTCTCATGATGCATCCTACGAAAACTATACTATCCTAGGGTGTTGGTGGATGATCAAAATGTAGCCTCTTCACTGCACTAGGTGGATTAAATGCCTCCTACATAAACAAAAAAGAAAACCCAAAGTTAGACTACTAAATTTATATGATTCTACGTATCTAAAATTGAATTAATCAAATGCATAATGATCCTTTTCGTAATGGAGATTAATACTATCAAAATTTCATAATAAATACCTCTCTCGTCGACCTCCTATGCCGGTCAGGAGTCCTCTCATATGCCCTCGACAATGCTGGTACCTCTCTAATTGTGGGCTATATATGTTCAAATACCTTTGTCAGATGAATCTACAATTTAAAATATAACATTATAATTTATAGCATGCTAAATTTATAACATATTTAATCATGAATTTAAACTACAACTTACTATTGTAGGCTCCTCCTCAGGAGTGAGTGGTCGCGTCATCAAATCTACATAACTGTCCCATCAAACCTCATGTGCACTAGGAGTCTCCTATGAGATACAAAATAGTAGTTGTTAATATCACATAAATTAGTTTTGAATTTATTTGTAAAGATAACTGATGCAGGAGCATCCCATGCTCATCAGGGAAACATTGAAGATCCAAGGCATTACAGAGGTCATGGAACATCTCTTGAAGTCAATTGGGCAATCCTTACACCAATTATGGCTCATGGAAGCATAAAAAATTATAATGTTGGACTCATATGTCGAAAAAAGTTGTAATTGGGCATGAGATAGGATTTTAGGATTTCATATGGTAGATGAGTCATTTGATAGGTTCATGTAGGTTGTCATGATCATATCTTGTCATTAGATAAGTCAAAACGTTTTAGAACTGAGTTTTGGGGTTTGAACAAGCAGGCCCTAGTTTTTAAGCCATTTTAAGGAGGGTTTTGAAGTTTGGGTGTTTAGGAGTGTGACCAAGACCTATAATCTTGAAAATCCTTAGTGTGTTGGTCCCTTTGTTGAAGCCTTGGCGTGTCTAATTCCTCCTTGTGTGTCGCAGAGTTGAAAGGTACATAAGTGGTGTCCAGAGATTTCTTGGTGAGGAAAGAAAGAGAATCAATGAGTTGGCCCTTGGGAAGGAAGAAAACTTGTTGTGAAAATGCCTCCTAAAAATCAAATGGCTAGAGAACTTCAAGAATTGAGAGAAGAGTTGGCAAAAGAGAAAAGAGAGAGGAGAGAACTTGAAGCATCTAGAGTGAGGGAAGAAAGACAAATGAGAAGAGAGAGGTTGAAGCTCATTGCAAGGATAGAATCCTTAGAAAAGGAAAGGCAAGAACCTAGAGGAGAAGAGGTTAGAGGAAGAAAGCATGGAGAGAACCATGAAGAAGAAGAGGTTGGTAATGCAAGGCAAGAGCATGAGACAACATATGATCCTAAAGAAAGGAGATTGATGAGAATCATTAAGGCAGTACAAGGTAATGATGGGAAGAACCATATTGATTTTCCAATATACCAGGGTAAAATGGATAGTGAAGAAGTGCTAGGGTAGACAGAGGCCCTTGAGAACTACTTTGATCTTGAAGACATAGATGCAGATAAGAAGGTAAAACTAGCAATAGAAAGACTGAGAGGAACATCACTCACTTGGTGGACTAGTGTTCAGAATGAGAGAGAGGAAAGGTGGTGCAGGGCACCTAACCTATGTGGCAGGGGGGAACAAGTATCTATGTTGCCGGACACCTTGCCACTCCATGAAAGCAAGGATTCAAGTAGATTAGGAAGTTGGAATAAAGGTTTGGTCCATATTTTACAAGTTGGTCTATGTTTTGTAATAAAGGCACATGTAAGGCCCACAAGCATTTTGGTGTGGTTATAAACCAAGTGACTCCATGGGACCAAAAGGCCTTAGAATAGGGTATTTAGAGTCTAAACAGTATTAGCAAAAAGGGGTTGTTTGTTTTTTTTATGGTTGGGAACGCCTATATGGTTGTTCCAATGATCATGTAGACCTTTATATATGTCATATGTGATCTTAGTTGAAAGGGGGAGATCAGAGTGTACGGTGGTTTGGAGAAAAAATAATAAAAACTTCAATTTTTTGGAAATTTACTGGTAATCGCTCGGCTGTTACGCTGGTATAGATTTGTACATAACTTTTATGATTTCTAACTATATGAAATAGTTGTAGGGTCGAGTTAGGAAACTTTTGGTTTTGGTTTGACTCAAAAAGGAGTTGGGGTTTAAAAGTTATCTGCATTTTAGTAGAAGGTGGTCCGAAAAGCCTTGTTTCCTAGACCCTTCCACAAATGTATCTGTAACTTGCATTCCCACCAGTGGCACCCTCTAAAACTGAGGGATATGCAAGTTAGGAGACTGGGCAACATAATGCCAGAGGTTGGAGGGCTGGAGAGAAGGGCAACTATTTTTCCAAGTCAACCCTAGGTCAAGCAAGTCCATGTGCTTGATTGGTTTTTGCAAGGTAATTGGTGATAGTCATGGTTGCAAGCACTTCTTATTAGTTTGAGTGCTAGAGTTGGATACATTGACTGTGTTGGAGATTGCCTTAAGTTTTTTGGGTCTTGGGAACCCACCTTTCTCATTCTTCCTTGAAGCCCTAGCCTAACTTGATCAACTAGGCCTAGGTACCAAGAAGCAGTTTGGAGGGTGCTGGAGCAAGATCAGCCCAAAAAATTTTGGATTCTTAGTAGGTGCCAAGAAGGTTGTTTGGAACTATGGAGAAGTCCCTATGCTATTAAGGGATACTGGGAGAAAAGTGCAAAGAATCTAATTGGAAGGCTACAAGGTTTGTAGGCCTAGAAGTGCAAAGGTGTGTTGGGAGTTTGGTGGAACCAAACAAATTGATGAGTTTGAGTTGGAATAGTATGTCTATGATTGTCTCCATTTCTGGTGACAATTGGTGAGGGTTTTGAAGTGGGATTTCCTTGTTTGGCTTGGAGGTTGAGTATACCTGGAGTGGGTAAGAGGACTTGTGAGAAGTCCTAGAATCCTAAGTTGGATTGTGACAGCCATTTATTGGCGTGTGGAAGGTAGTTGCTGCAGACTCTACATCAAAAGGGGATTGAATAAGATTTCAAATTAGGAGAGAATGAAGACCATGGTGAGAAATCAATTCTTGCCATCTGATTTAGCAATCCAAATTTAAAGATAAGATGGAACAATTTGAAACAGAGGGATATGGATGTCATGTCCTATACTGAGAAATTCCATACCCTGAGTATGAGGGGAGGACTGGAAGATGAAGATGAGAAGGTGGATAGATACATTAATGGCCTCAAGTACAATATTCAAGATGAAATAGGATTGAATGTACCAAGGACACTTGGAGAATGTTTGCAGTTGGAAATCCGGGTAGAGGAGAAGTTGAAAAGAAAGAATGAGAGGCAAGAAAATTGGAGAGGAGGTGGAAAAATTAGAGGAAGAGGTGTAAGAAGTCAGTTTGACACTTCAAACAATCAAGACAAAGATAAAGGAAAAGAGATTACATCTGAGACAACATGAAGTTTCAGGGGAGGAAGATTTGGAAGTGAAAGAGTTAATAGTGTTTTCACAGGTAAATGCTTCACATGTGGAGGAGTAGGCAATCAATCCTACAAGTGCCCTTAGAAAGGTGTGGATTTTAGGAAGGAGGAGAGGAGAGTTACCTTGACCCAAGGAGAAGAGGAAGAAAAGAAGTATGATAATGTAGATCCTGAACTTGAAGGAGACTCTTTGATGGTGAGAAGAGGACCACAAATGCAGTAGCAAAAGGAGACCAGACCATCCATTTTTAGGACAAATTTCATGAGCCATGGTAGGATTTGTAAGATGATAATAGACTCTAGTTCCTTTGATGATTTAGTGTCTTATGAAATGGTAAATAAACTAGGATTGAAGAAGTATCCTATTGATAGACCATATAGGGCATTTTGGGTCAGTGATGAACAAAATATTATTGTATGGCAGCAAGCAATAGTGGATTTCTCTATAGGAGAATATAAAAGATCAAGCTATATGTGATCACATTCTAATGACATGCTGCCATGTAATCCTTGGAAGGCCTTGGCAAGCCTCAAGGAACACTATTCATTTTGGCTCATCAAATGTTTATATAGTACACAAAGATGGTGTGAAGTTTAAGCTAAATCCTTTGACTGGTCATGATGAGGAAAGAGTTATTTGTTTTGGCAAGAAAGAGTTTGTGGACTTGTAGGAGTGGAGGGAGAGTAAACATGATATGACAGATCTGCCACTAAAACCATCTCTTTTGATTATAAAGGATGAGATTGTTCAAGATAAAACTCAAAATTTTGCTTACAAGCAAACAGTGATAGCAAAAGGAGTGATGCTAGGAATAGTATGGTGTCCTTTGGTGATGAGAGTGAACAAAGAAGTGAACATATCCATTAAGGATAAGAGACAGGGTCATCATGACCTCAGACAACAAGTTATTCAGCCTTTGTCAAGGATAAAACATGACTGTTCACAATCAGCAGGCAGTAAGGTTACCATGACTGGTAACAAGGATCCAATGCTTTTTGTTTCTAATAAAAAATAAATGATACTTATACATACAATGGGGCTATCTGTGCAAATGAAAATCCTTGATGATCTAGGACATCGAATTTGTACAGGCTCATTGCCAGTAGCCACACCCTATATGCAATAAAGAATGTAATTAAATGAGATTACCACAAACATTTTACAAGAATGCATCAATATTTAATCAATTAGAAAACATCTAATTACCTTTCCTTTGTTAATGCATGCTGGCTCACCCCCCGCACTTTGTCCCCCCAGGGCAGGTGGTATCTGTAAGATAAAAGAAAGATTAGCAACCATATATGCTACAATATCAAATAGAAAAAAAAATGCGAGCACAACATAATGCACCGTAGATGTCTCAAGGCCAAATGAAATGGCCGAGAGTGTAGCATCATCTATCTGTCTGAGCTCCTCCTCGGTCATCAACTAAACATGAATCAAGATCACATACATGTAAAAGTCAGTATGGCTTAAAAATTAAAATTACTCTATTATAAAAATGAACTTTAAATCACATATGTCATAACAAAAAAATGTATACACATAGCGACACCAAAGGAGTCCATGCCTCTGCATTCCCCTCCTCTCTCGCATCAGGGTCTATAGCCTCTGCACCTGCATCAGGTGTATCCTCGTCTAATACAAAATGATACTCAGGAAGATCACCTATGGGACTTAGGCAAATATTCTTGCATGTAATGCAAGTGTGAGGAACACAAATGTGTGATGAGCTAGCCGATGATGAACTGGCACCAACATCATCAACACGAGCAGGAAGGACTTACCTAGCCTGAGATATCATTAGGCTACTCAGCCTATGAATGGCTCTAATGGTCTGAGATCTAGCCTCTACCATAATATCTAGATGCTGCAGTCGAGGAGTGGGTAGATATCAGGGGGGGGGGGGGACAAAAGTGCCAAGTTTCTTCCGCTGGGAAGAGAGTCTATCCTGAGGAGCTCCTAGTCCTAAGCCCATGTTGGGCTTAATGCTCCAATAGTTCACTTTAAGTTTCAACACAAATTCTGCATATAATTTTCTAAGGAAATAAAATGGTATGTCTAAATTTCCATGTGGAGGGATATCAAAGACCATCCACCAACGGTCTGAAAAATTTGCACATATAGCGTCATTTGTGCACCATTTAATCAATAGTTTGGTTTTTTTTGGGTCAACTGGTATACCCATTTTTGGGTTAGCAAAAAGGCTAGCCAAATCATCTTTGGTTATGTTGAGGGCCACGACCTCATCATAATCCAAACCATCATCAAACATCTAGTCCATTTCATCATTCCAACGAAGAGCGGCATTTTGATGGTTTGTAAGGGTTTCAATGTTATCCACTATGGTGTTTAATGTGGATAACATAAGAGCCAGTGCAGGTACATTATTGTATGTTCTATGCAAACCTCTCAACTCAGTGAGATTTTCATTTATCAAATCCTTGATTCGAGGAGGGTTTTGAGGAGGTAGAGGATCATTTAGTGGAGGGTTTTGTGGGGATACTGGATCATTTGGTGGTGGGTTACGAGGAATATTATTCCCTGCCTCAGTGTCATCATTTTGATCAGCCATTCCTATTGAATTGTAAAACGTAATATATATTTAAAAAAATCTAAATTTTAACCATTTTTGTCAAAAAAACCCTAGATTCAACTAAAACAAATAAAATCATGTTAAAATCTATTAAATTTAGGTTAAAAAGGAGTCGGAGGGGGGGGGGGACATACCTGATATCTGATATTCGATCCGCTATGACAATACTGGCCCCAAATTTGCGTAAAATGAGCGCCCGTGGGTCTGTAATTTTATTTAATCCAATGTACAGGCATCGGATATCCGATACTATATCGGATATCCAATATAACATCGGATATTCAATATGGCACAATAACATAAAATGAGTACAATATATATAATATAACATATAATATATAATATATATATTACATTTTATATATTTTTATATTATATTTTATATTTATTATATTAATTTACTATATATTATAATATAAAATATTATATTATATAATAATATTATTATTATATTATATTATTATAATTTATAATATATTATACTTTTTTATTATATATTATATTATAAGATATTACTTTTTATTATTATATTATATCTTTTATATATATATATATATATATAAATATATATATAATATTACATTACTATATATTATAATATATGAAATATTATATTATATTATTATAATATAATATGTTATTATAATATAATACATTATAATATTATTATTATAGTATAATATTATACGATTATAATATAATAATAATATTATTATATTATAGTATAATAATAACTATATTAATATTATTATTATATTATAGTATAATAATTATTATAATAATATTATTATTATAATATAATAGTATGATATATTATTTAATATTATTATTATTATTTAATATGATATTATTATTATATCTTATTATTATTTAATAATAATATTATATTAAATAATACTAATATCATTAAGTAAATATTAATATTAAATAATAATAATATTATTAAATAATATATCATACTATTTTATGATTATAATTATTAGTCGGATATTTGATTTAAAATCGAATATCCGATATTATCGAATATCCAATGTCAAATTGAATATCCGATATCATATCAGATATCAGATAAGGCTTGGGTTAACCTTCCAGGTTTGGTTCTTGGATAGGTAAAAAAAAGTCAGAGCAGATTTTGAAGCACTTTAGGCATCTTCAAACTCTCTTTTTTTCACATCGCCACTTTTTGGCACACCATGATCCTGCACATACCCTCTACTTCTATTGGATCCTAAGAATTTTGACACAATTCAAGACTATGTCAACAAAACCAATGGATTGAGAGCACTACTTAAGGATTGTGGTAATCCCATGAAGGATGATTAGTTGATTCATCACATCTTCAAGAGGCTACCTTCAGAGTATGCATTTTTTATTTTGAGTTTCAACACTCACAGGTTGACCATGGGAAGTGCCTTCGCTAAGCCTACATTTGATTCATTTGCAAAAATGTTGATGGTGGAGGAATCCAAGTTGATAGATATGGGAATTCTCAAGTCAACGAAGTCTATAGCATTGGTGGGTAGTAATGAGAATCAAAAAAATCAAGGTGGAAAAAGTTTCACCAATAGCAAGAAAAATCAGTGGAAGCAAAAATCACAATCAAAGACACAACAATCTTCCTCCTTGCAACAAGGCAATTCTTCTTCCAACAAGAAGGGAAACAACAACAAAGACAAACTATTTTGTGCATATTGCAAGAAACCAAATCATGATGAGTTGGAAAAATTATTTATGAAGAACAAAATCAATGTGCCAAATTCTTCCAAGGATTCAAATCCATCCACTTAATAGGGAAAAGGGCAAGCATTTATGGAAAATTCAATTTCTTTATGTGAATGAATTCTTGATTCGGGTACCTCATATCATATGGGTTCTTTCAAAGGACACTTTTCTTCATTGAAGCAGTCTAAGGTACCTCACATCTTTGTAGGGAATGATACACAAGTGGATGTTGAAGAGAAAGGACAAGTTGAGATGAAAATGGAGAGTTCAAAGATGTTCTTTGTGTTCCTAACCTTAGCACTAATCTCCTTTCAATTTACCAAATCACTCACTATGGAGATGGCAATAAAGTTGAGTTCCTTCCTGATTTAGCAATGGTGCAAAATCTTAAAGATGATTCCTTGGTTACAATGGGTAAAGTCAATCATGACACAAGGCTTTATTCTTTCTCCCACTTTGTGCCTAAGTCTCCTTCACATGCCTTGTTGACACAATCTCAATCACAAAGTAAATTGTGGCATGAGTGGTATGGTCATCTTGCCTTCAACTATCTTCATCAACTTAGCTCAAAAAGTATTGTCAAAGGTCTACCTACAATCAACTTTTCTAAGGGTGAATGTTCAACTTGTTCAATGGATATGCATCTAGAAGAGAAGTTTGACAAAGGGAAGGCTTGGAGAGCATTACTTATTCTTGAGTTGGTTCACACTGTTCTAGCAAGCCCCTTTTTAGGGACATCAATTAGCAAGGGTCGCTATGTCCTCACTTTCATTGATGACTTTTCATGCTACACATGGGTCTACTTTCTTAATCACAAGAATGAATTTTTTGATAAGTTTCTAGCCTTCAAGATTCATGTTGAGAAGCAATCACAGAAAGCCATCAAGGTTCTTTGTATGGACAATGAAAGTAGATATGTGAACTCAAGACTTAGAGACTTTTTTGAACTTGAGGGTATTAATCTTCAAAATTCTATAGCATTTAGTGCACAAAAGACAAGTGTTGCAGCAATGAGGATTAGAACTATTAATTCAATGGAAAGTTGCATGATTCAAGCTAGGTCTCTTGATCCATCACTTGAAGTCAAACCTATAAGTAGTGCCAATCACATACTTAATAGGTCTCCTCATAATGTCTTAGATGGAATGACTCCTTTCAAGACACAGTGGAGAAGAAAACTAGTTGTGAAACACTTCAAAGTTTTGGTTGTCTAGCATGGGCTCACATATCCTTGAGGAAATGCAAGGAACCACCACCAAGCCCTTGTACTTTCATTGGATATGATGACAGTGTTAAGGCATATAGATTTATGGATCTTGAAACTCATTAGATATTCATAGAGAGGAATGCTCACTTTGAACAAAGTTCACCTAGCTTTTCCTCTAATCCTCTCCATACTTTATACATTGTGGAAACAAATAGTGACAACAATGATAGTGATTCAATAGGTTTAGATATGGATGATCCTATTGATAGATGTAGAATGAGGTCACACCAATCACATTCCACATGCATACATTGCTACAGTGATAGGTCCATGTAATTCAGTACAGTTAGGTACATCTTGTCTTCCACTTCTAGAATTAGGGGATGACTACATAATAGATATTTCAAGTTTGTTTGTGGAGTCATAAATAGTAGATTTTGAAGACATCATTAATGATATCCATCTTCTCTTTGATGAAGAAGATCCTTCATCAGTTGTTGCGAGGGAACACTCTAACCCTCTTGTCCATTCTCTACATGATCAGTCTTACCAAGTTGATATGATTGTGGTTCCTTATGTACAACAGTTGCAAGAGGTTTCCTTGCCATTCAAGGAAATAGTTTGTTCTTTGGAATATGTTCTACATCCATCCTTGCTAGATATGACCATGTTCTTTTCAGCAGTGTTGGAAGGGGCGACTATCAGTATCGACATAGGGACAGTCGAGCAAGTTTCAGAGACACCATTCATCTTCGAGATTCTTTCTACACATTGGGAAAGCATCTCATATGTACCTATGACATTGTTTCTTCCCAAAGGGAGGAACATTATCCAATAGTCATGGATTAGCTTCTACATTCATCTTGGAGCAGCTATCATTGATCAACATTCTACATTTGGCATGGGGGGGACTACATTGTCTCCTTTCTTTCTTATTCTTCTTCTTCTCTCTTATGGGGGGACATTTTCCTCTTCTGGGCTCATGTCCTTCTCATACTTCTCTATTGTACATACATGATGTATGGTGTAATGGAGGCGGGGGTCTTGATTACTCCATCCATCCATGCATCTTATTTTTTCATCTCTCTTTTTGGGGGAGGGTTTTTCCCATAAGTTTTTCCCTCTCTCTCCATTTTTAGAGAGATTGCATTTCATTTGTACATGGGTACCTAACATGGCCTAGTAGCCGGGACCCATCATGCATTTTCATCATAGCTCTCATAAGCTTAAGTGCATTCTCCTAAGTTGCACTTAAGGGGGGGTGTTAGTGTAAATAATTAATTATTACAGTTTACTTATGTTTACTTAGGTTAATGCATTATTTTATTATTTATTAGTTAGACACCTAGGAGTACGCATACTCATATGAGTTGTCTTGTTGACAACATAGGAGTTAGCATCTCTATTTTAGCACATGGTGTCTACAACATCTTTTTATGTGAGACACCCATGTTAAGCTTATCCTCTCATCATCACACTAACTTCTGTGCTCAATGGAGGATAATTCCACTCTTAGTGGACATGTGTTTAGTTGTGAGACTTATCACTGGGCTGACTCCTAGTCATCCTAGAGGCCTTTGTATTCAAGCACTCCTAGTGTGTATGTACATCAATTGAATTCTCATTACTGTTATTCTAATCATAATTTATTTGTCCATATTGTGCTAGTGCTTGAGCTTCTTGATCTTGGTGTGATTTTTCACTAAGGAAAATTCTTATAGTATGTTTATCAAATTGTATAAGGAACTATAGATATTTTTCTATTACATATTTTAAATATTTTATACTATATAATATCAAATAAAAATACAAATAAAATTGTGTGTAATTGTGATTTGTATTCTCTTTGTTTTAAATGTTGTCTTAAACATTGTCAACTTACCTTTACAATAGATATATTTTGTGTGTGTGTGTGTGTGTGTGTGTGTGTGTGTTTCATATTATTTTTTCATTGTAAAATCTTCAAACAAATTAAAAAATTTTAAAATGGAAAAATCCATAACATCTACATTATTGCATGCTTAGTGAATGAAAATTAGGATAAAGAATATTCTCACTTGTATAACTTGAAACTCTCTAAGTTTAGAGTAATTGATTGCTCTATCAAATCAAGCATCATAAATGTTAATACATAATTAATCAAGATTCTAAATAACACATTAACAGTTATAGATTTTTATTGTAGATACTAAATACAATAGTTATAGTTTAGTCATCGTTCATAAAAAATATCTTGTAGCACTAATGAATTTAAGAATAAACAAGATGTTTTATAATCTACATAGTTTTTTGCAACTCATTAGAATCTTCCTCAAACAATAAAACTAATAATCCTTTATAAATCATAATAGAATGTAGACATGTTAATAAATAATTTTAAGGTGATATGTTAAAAAATACTTCAACCAATTATACAAACTAGTGACATGAACACATCAAATTAAGAGCTACAATAAAATTACTAACTTCTTTAACTCACTTATCATTGTGACTTTTATTTTATGATAATCTTAACTCATGATCTACGTTCATATAGGTATCATCAATTTTATTAGCATAAGATTGGGTGAGTATGTAGTGCAATAGTACATAATCTTATATTTCTTCAAATAAAAAAATAAGATACTATTCAAAGTTAAAACATCAACATGATAGATCATTGTTATAATATTGAAAATAAGAGGAACAACACTTCAATGTTTTTTAGTTTTTAGTTTTTACTTCTTGATCTCTTTTGTGTAGTGCAATAAACAATTAATAAATACTCCATATTTACAACTTCTACATTGCATAGAAAACATCTCAAAAAAGGTAATTTTTACTAGAAATATATAATTTAAAAAATTACACCCACTATTAACCTAGATTTATATCATATAATTTTGAAGTTACTATATCAATACATTTCAAAACATTACTATACATATGTAAGAGTGTGTACAATATAAACATCTAATATCAATATATATACATATTATAATCTATCTTTACAGATAGTGATAATTTAAAGAATGCAAAGGAATGTATTCAAATATTTCATCGTTCTCTTTGTCACATCTCTATGAAAAGAGACTTGTAAACTATAATATTACTCTGTAATTAAATTATACAAGGAATTATACATATTTTACTATTCCATTTATTTAAAAAAATTAAATTGCATAACATAAACAAATACAAATAAAATTGTGTGTATATGTGACTTGCATTGTCTCTGCTTTCAATTTTTTTTAGACATTGTCAACTTACTTGCACTATAGATATCTTTTTTGTGTGTGTTTTGTATGACTTTTTCATTGTAAAATATTCAAACAAATTAAAATAAAATTTAAAAAAAATGAAACATCCATAACTTCTCCATTGTTGCATGCTTATTGAATGAAAATGAAGACTAAAGCATATTCTCACTTGTCTAACTTGAAAGTTTATATGTTTAGAGTAATTGACTACTCTACTAGATCAAGCATCATAAATGGTAGTTAATACATAATAATTTATTTCTAAATAATACAATAATAGATATATATTTTTTATAATAGACACTTCAAACAATATTTATGGTTTCATTTTAATTCATAACAAACATCATGTAACATTGATGAATGCATGAATAAACAAGTTTTTTTTTATTTACATATGTTTTTGTAATTCGTTAGAATTATCCACAAACAAGGACACTAATAATCCTTTATAGATCATCATAGAATTCACACATGTTAATAAATACTTAGGATGATATGTCAAAAAATATTTTAGATAATTATACAAGCTAGTGATGGACATGAACATTTCAATTTGTAGAACTACAATAAAATTACTAACTTGGTTAAGTCACATATCATTATCACTTCTATTTTATGATAATGCTAAACTCACCATCTACATTTATATAGATCTCATCAATTTTAGTAGCATAAACTTGGGTCAGTATGTGGAGCTTTATCTATTATCTTTTTAAGAAACAAGTATAGTACATATAAATAAAAGATAAATACATGTCCTTCCCCACTTTTATCTATCATCACTATAAGAAAACAAGATATTATAAATAAATAAATAATCATCTCCCATTTATATATTAGAATATTCTAAGAAGATAAGATGCTCCATTGCAAAAGATAATTATATCCATTGATCTACTTTTACTATACAAGTGATATTCTTAATCTAATAAAATGTCCATCTCGATGATAACTAAGATGACTATTTGAGTATAGTCTAATTTACCTAGATATCCATGGGACAGGCTAATCTCAAGACAAAATGAACTAAAGACAAAACAAAGTCAGACTTTTTTTTTTCAGATTCATGAAAATGTAGTAATTTGTTTCCAATTTTGTTGTTGTTTTCCACTACAAACTATGCAGATCATGAAGATCAAATGATGAAATTTTAAAAAAAAATCATGATATTTTTTATTATTTGAAAATTAAGATATCCATAACTATTAAATTTTGGCTCATTTTTATAGCTATTAGATTTTGATTTTCTTCTAATTTGAAGAATTTGTAGAAAGATAAACAATCTTTAAAAAAATGACGTGTACAGCCCAGGGATTCAATATTTTAACGACATAGATCTTTATTATATTAAACTAGCCATTAGCATCATTGCTTGCGTCATATTTTTGACAGTAATAAAGTAAAACACAATTAAACTATGATAATAGTGTTTGGATATGTCCATTTATTTTGAGAAGTTCAAAGTGTTTGTTTATAATAGATAGATTTACCGCAATATCCTCGATCCTCACCACACTGTCCGATTTCCTTGCATTCAAGACCACCACACTCATAATCACCAAAGCAATAGAAATCCGTGCATCATCCCTGTCCACCAGGACAAGCTCTGAGCTTGCAGCACACACTTGTCTCGTCAGTGCTACAATCAGATTCGATGAGACAGGGCTTATTGCACCGAACGTGCAAAGCTGCACAATGAAAACGAAAATGAAAATGAAAAATGAACGTAACCAAATAAAGTAATGAAGATCATTACCTGTCGTGCCCACAACCAATGCCATTGCTATTATCAGCACTACGCAAAACAATCCTCGTCGACTTCACAAAGGCTAAAAATTCATAGATTCTATTTACATTTTCAAAAACTCCGCCACCATCCTCACAATGCACACATCGAAGCTAAATTTGTTCTTACCTGCTCGGAAACGCTAAGAAGTCACATCGAAGACAGGCTGTTAAACAACAAACCCATGATAAACTAGATTCAGTATTCATCTACTCAGATGAACTATTATACCTTCACAGATTTGTTTATCTCTTCTATATAGAAGATCGAAATTAGGGTGTACGTACACAAACACTAAAACAATATTTAATAGATCATTTAGCAATAAAACAAGTATTCGTTATTCTCCTTCCCAGATTAAACATCACACACTAAGTAAGAAATTAAGTCTGGAAAAGTAAGTCAAACTTTGACTATTTAACACTTTTACACTAGGAATCAAACCTTAATGTGTGATGTTTAAGCCGTTCAGATTATAGATAACAATAAATAAAGTTTAAGACAGAAACTCTTTTTCCTCTTTTGGTGCTATTGGGTGTTTCGGGTTGTGCAGGGGTCATTTTGCTCTATTGTTGTTTTCATTGAAGTGTTTGGGGGTTGTACAGTTTAGATGGGAGATTGTTTTCTTGTTAACTTTAGTTCCCCCTCTCTTTGGGCTATGCGGGATATGTGTTTTCTCCCTACACCCTTTGTAGCGAAGTGATGCTCCAACTCCAGTTCCACCGTAGCTGTAGTATAATATGCCAGTTCACCACCGTCCAACAGCCACAACGAAGATGAATTAAAAAATCTAAATATTTTCATTGTTTGCATGCATTTATAATAGTTAGAAAATTAGGCTCATTTAATTAAAACCAAACGTAAGACTAGCTAAGAGGAAGAATAAAAGATGATTAAAAGATGATAGACACTTAAGATTTTAGTCATGTTTAAGATGTTCTAAAGTACATTTGGAAATTCAATTTGGCAAAAACTATCAGTAACATAGTACCACTTTTTCACTTTTTTGAAGTGAGCTCTAGTAGGAACCAACATTTGTAAATTAAGATATTTTTTCTATTCAACTCTGGTTCATTGACTTGACTCTATCATTCTCATCATCTCAGATTAGCTTGGCATTTCTTCAAGCAATCTTTCACCTTACAAACTTTGCACAACTCCTTGCAAGTCTATCTACCACTTGACTTTGTAACTTTCCAGTCCAAAAATCCAAAAAATATCGCAGATATCTCTTGAAATAGGCAGTCTTGATCTATTTCCACATAATCACAATTGTAGATTTTAGAATTTATCATCAAATCCAAAATATTTAATGAATTTGCACATCTTCTTGATCTTCTTCTCTCCTCAATACTTCTAGAAATATCTTCTCAAATCTTAGTATTTGATTTCTCAACTAATTATTTCCTTACATTTAATAATACAACTCATTAGTCCTTATCATCAACACATTTTTCTTATTCCAATAATTCAAATTTGTTAGCTACAAATATTGATTCTCTCATTACCCATTCTTTTTTTGTCACTCGGCCATCACCGTGCCTTTCTACTTGATCTTCACTAGATCACTCAGTCAATAATAAACTATTTCACTTGGTTGTTACTATAGAAATCAGTTGAAACTATCACTCATCAATAGCTATCATTGAGCAATCTCTGATACTTGGGCAACACATCTTTTCTCAACAATGCTTAAGTTCCCTAATTTTTCTTCCTCAACCTCTTCTACAGTCGTGCAACACTGATACTCAGTGAATTATATCATTATGACTTGTTTCGACTCTTACCTTCATTCGACTATCTCCTACACTTTATGTAATGATTTGAGCACCATATTGGCTTGTCAAGTACTAACTAATCAAGTTCTCATTGTAATTACATCTCACTTACACATCTCAACTTAACCTTTCACTAGATCATCTCATGATCTCATTTTTAAAATCATCTTCATCAATACAATTATATGACACTCTACACCATTATTGAATGTCTCTCTAGTAGGTTTGACACATGTCTTACCAATATCTTTGACATCAATGACAATATAAAATTTTCTCTGATTAACCTCTCAATAATTATATCTCCAACAATCTCCATCTTTAGCATTATTTCCAACACCTTTTTAGAGGCAATACACTTCAACCTTTCACAAGATATTCAATATGTTCAAGTTACCATGCAATCCAAAAAGTTAAAAAACACCTTAAGTGTTTAGCTCCCTCTATGTGCAATAGGTAGAATTTTAGTAAAATCTTTAGTTTTATTTTGATTCTCATCTATTCAACTTTAGTGATAACAACAATCTTCCATGTTTGTGGTATATTCTCCATAATTGTGTACAATCTCCATCATCTCTCTCTTTCATTCTACCTTTATTAACAACATTATTATCTCCTCCTCTATTATATTCTCTATATGCAATAACTACTTACTGATGACATTTTCATCTCTCTTTGTGTTTCTATATTCACACAATATCACATCCTTTTATATATGAGCAACAATACCATCTCCCTCTTTCACAACAATACCAAAGACATCTTAGTTCACATAGATACATCATGTACACTATCATACATCTTCTCCATTTAGATATCACCATTCTTTCTTATAGAAATTGTCCCTCTATCATCATGTTCATCTTCAAAATCGTCTCTTCATATCATTTCACACCTTTAGGAAGATCCTAAAGTGTGATCTTCTACATCAATGCATTTAATATTCTAAAAATAATATTTGATGCAATTCCATATTTCACCTTAGACCATCATATAGAAGAATAACCCATTACTTGTCTCTCAAATTCTAATGTTCTTCCTTAGGTAATACCTTAGTACATATAGTAGCTAACCATTCCTTCATGTTTACATATTCATGCCTCATTTTTTTTGGCACATCATTGTATGTTATTATTTCTAAATTTGTGTGTTGTCTTTCTATCATATGCGCTTGTTTGAGGATCATTCTGTTAGCAAGTGCTCACAGAAAATTTATCTAAATAATATTTTCTGTTTATTCCTATACTCATTAATGTTACTAGATATTTATTATGAAAGAAAGCTAAAATCTAAATATTTTATTTAATTTCCCTTGTTGCAGGGGGTTGGTCATGAGTTCTAGTCTCCCCCGTCCCTGTGGTACCATTGGGCATGTCACGCCAGCATTACTGGTCATGTTAAAAAGTTTACCTGGCACACTACAGTTTTTTTTTTTTCTTTTAATTAATTTAATTTCCATTGAGGAAATTCAATAACTATTTATGTACTATCAATTTAGAAGAGTTTATTATGCATTGACCACCATTTATGATGATTGATCTCTCAAGTTATAAAGTTGAAAGTTATCAAATCAAGAATATACTTAAGTCCTCCTTTTCATTTAATAAGCATGTGACAAGGGAGATGGACTTGATTTTTCTTGTTTTCTTATTTTCATTTTTCCTAAGATTTAGAAATGAAAGAGGCATGTAGAACCCACAAAAAAAATAGATATCTATTGTAAAGGAAAGTTAACAATGTCTAAGATAATTTCCAACAAGGAGAATACTCATTCACAAATACATACAATTTCAATTGTATTTCGTTATTATCTACATGATATAAAATGTTTTATATGCTCACCACTAAGATATCTATTATTCCCTTGTAACATTTAAAAATTAATTTGATATAATTGTTTGCATGCCTCTTTGAATAGAAATACAAATAATATGAGGATGAAATATTTGGATACATTCCTTTGCACTCTATTGAGAATGACCATATGTCAAAATAGATGAAAATAGGTATTTATATTAATATTATATGCTTATATTGTGAAAAGTGTTATACATGTATAGTTAGTTTTAAATATGTTGGTCTAATGTAATTTTGGAAGTATAGTTTTATATAATTCTATGTTGAAAGTAGTTCTAATCTTTAAAATTAAAATTATCATGTAAAATTTTGTAGTAAAGATAAAAATCAAGAAAAAGGGTAACATGGAAACTTTGATGCTTTCTGACAAGGTCATTTTATCACAGCAGAGAAAGCATGAGAGCATTGCTTTCTCATACATGACACTAATGAAACAATAAAAGAGTTTCCTATTGATGGACAATGCCTCAAATGCTTCTTTATTTAATCAATATTTGATTAAATATGTATTATTATTAGGGTTTGGGATAATATTCTCTATTTTTTCTTTATTTTGTCTCAAGAGATCGTGGATTCTTACCATATTTAAAGGAAATAAGCCTCCCTAGAAAGATGTATTGATGTAGTCTTCATATTTTCATGAAAAGGGGTCATAAAATGATTTTTCACATTTTTAGAATGAAGAATCCAATATCTAAGTGAAACAAAAATTAATTTATATTACATGTAACAGAAGTTAGCCAAGTAGTGAAAATGTAAAAGTCTGAAATTCTGCAAGATACATGTTCATGTCATAGTGATATAGCAATCTTTTTCCATTTCATAGGAGACTTGACAATGGTACTCAAAAATTGTGTTTCATAGAGCATGGTCAAGGAGAGTTACAAAATGAAAAAATCTTGTGGGATCACAGAGGATGGATACCAAGAGTTCTAAAATATCAAATGACATAAAAGCATGAACCATTAATCACATTTTTTTGGGACCCATGTAGGGAGAAAAATACAAAAAATGATGATCTGTCTTGCAAAGTACAAAGCTGAATGGATGACTAAATGGATGTGATAGTCTTTAAAGGAAAATGTTAAATTTTGGGATCAGATTCAATTTACTAGATATACACTACTTTATTCAATTATGTCTTCATAAAAATAGGACTAGTGAAATATCCCTTCTACACCTTTGAATTGTACTTTAGAACTATGTGCCTTTCACGGGGGTCTCCAACTCTAATTATATATGAAAGTGGACATGGTAGACACCCCTTTACCATTCTATCACTTAGTTCTGGTAATTGACAAATTATAAGTTTTTTATTGTTTAATCAATGAATAAACTTAAATGACAAACATAGAAAAGTAAGACAGATGTGGCAAGTGCACAAATAACACTTTGATATGGAGCAACACATTGGAGCTCACTTTAACATGGAAGGGAAATTATGAAAAGTGTAAGGAAGAAAAGGTGTGCAGAGGACGATTATGCAAATTCAACTAACCATTACATAGATCTCAAGAAATGTATAATAACATAATCAAAATAAAAATGAACACATAACACAATGATTACTATGGTGAAACCCTTCTAGGAGAAAAACCCCACCCTCCAAAACCCACACAATGTATTCTCAAATCAAGAAGATTACAATATGATTGCAGTGCAAATTCCTATAGGAGCACATCACCACAACTCAAACTCAAACTCAGAATCAAAGAGACTCCTTCTAGCACCTAGTCTTGAAAATAGAATTCGATGAGTCAAACACCTCCCCGAGCCCTCCTTTTATAGTGATTTACAACTTGGAAACCATTTGTGGTCTTACAAAACATGGGCCAAACAAGCATGCCACATGTTACCCACTTGTCACTTGTAACTTCAAGAATAGCATTGTTGTCCATAATTTTGTCCTCTAGTTTAGACCCCCATAAAAGTCATATAATGAGTTGTTTATACTCTAAAAAATAGCCCTCTATATTGTACTAGGGACTGGACACATTTTTAAAAAATCATACACCATTTTCCAACTCATAAACATGTGGAAAACTACCAAAAACAAATTTTAGAATTTTCTACAATGTTTTGAAAAAAGCTTGCAAGGTTGAGACACAATTCTCAACATTCTCCTACTTGTCGAACACCTTGCAAGAGTTAGGGGATCCAAAGTGTTGTGGACTTAATTGCTAGGGGTAGAGGCCCATAGACTTTGAACACCATTTGGACTTCTCTGTGCTCATGGGCTTAGTTGATACATTAGCAACATTCACCAAAGTCTCCACCTTCTCTAGCTTCACCTTTCCATCCTCAGCCATATCTCTCACAAAATGATATTGTATATCAATGTGCTTGGTCCCAACATCACAATGTCGGGTTCTTTGCTAGGGAGATTGCACTTTGACTATCACTATAAGTTGTCACTACACCCTATTTGAACTTTATATTTGAACATAGTCTCTTCAGCTAGATAGCTTCCTCATAGGCATGCATAGCTACCATATGGGTAAAAGTACAAACCTGTGTCACCTTTCAAGTTGACTTATCAGAATGACTGAATTTGAGTATTTCTATTTAAATTTTTTTTTTTTTCAAACATATGATCTTGATAAAATTATTCTGGCTAAGTTATATATGGTCTCACACTTTTCCAATTGAAAATGTCTATTAAATACATGTTTTATACTAGTTAGCATTCAATTACTAAAACAATATAATTATTTCATAAAATTGACTTTTTAATAAATCTTACTATGTATTATGATATATTTTTAATAATATTTAAACACCATTTTATAGAGGTCAAAGTCAGGAATATTCTCATATAGAGTTCAAAGTGTTTTAATTAGATATATCATATTGTAATTAAAAAATTTTGCAAGTACGTATTTTAACACTCAACAAGATGTTAATTTTGAGAAAGAAAACAAATTAAATAATATTAAAAAAAAAATTATATGACATTCTAGAGGAGAAAGCCCTTTTCTAGAATATATAATTTTGTTCTAGTTGGAATAGATTTATTTCAAAAAATGTGGTGGGAGATGAATAAGTTGAAATTTGAATCATAATAAAAGGGAAAATATAGGTCTAAAGCCCATTTTTGTTCTAATTGTTCTAGCTAGATACACTATTGATAACATAATCTAGGATCAAAGGGAAATAAGTTTATTTCCATATAGTTTTAAGATGGGAACTAGACCCCTAATTTGCAACATTTTTCAACAGCTGAAATTTATGTTTAAAAAATAAGAAAATATATAATTTCTAATTCCAAATAATTATAAAAAATTATAATCGTAGAATTCATCCATTTCTACACATTTTATTAGTTTACTTCATTTTAAAATTCTAAATAATAATACCACTTTTATGTTATTGAGTGTGAACAACTAGACTTTTGTTAGCCTTTTTCTTTGTAAAAGCATGATAGAGGTTTGTGATTTTACCCATATACTCTACCTCTATAGCGGAAAGAGCAACCATAGCTTGTCACTTTCTCATCCAACTAATTGCACCATTGAATAATGTAAACACATATGCATTGGTGGATCTTCTTCTTTGAACATTGCCAACCCAGTCTGAATCCACATAGCATTGAATATCCAAAGAATACTCATTTACTATTCCATGGAAGCATATAAAAGTACTCTGTGGTACCTTGCAAGTATCTAAAAACTCTTTTTGCTGCATCCAAATGTGCTCTTCATAGATTAGACATGTAACAGGAAAGTACTCCCACTAGTTGGGCAATGTTTGGTCTTGTACAAACCATAACATACATCAAAATTCCAATAGCACTCTAATACAATACTCAACTCATCTCTTCCATCTCTAATGGGGATGAAGGACACTATGCACTAGAAATTTTCATTCCCATAGTAATAGGAACAATCAATGGTTTGAAATCCTGCATATTGAATCTTCTCAGAATATTACCAACATACTTACTTTGGCCTAGCCAAAGTTTTCTATTTTGTCTATCTCTTATAATCTCCATTCCTAGAATGTGCCTTACTACACCAAGATTTTTCATTTCAAACTTTGCTAAGAGATGAGATTTTAATTCTGCAATCAAACCTTTTCCTTTGCCAATAAAAAAAATGTCATCAACATATAAGGCAATAACCAGGAAATAATCACCATCAGACGTGTAATATATATAGTTATTAGATTTGGATCGCACAAATCCAAAACAAAATACATATGTATCAAACTTCTAGTACCACATCCTACGACTTTGTTTTAAACTATACAAGGATTTCTTCAATTTACAAACCAAATGACTTTTACCTTTTACCACAAAGTGCTCTGGCTGTGTCATATAAATTTCTTCCTCCAAATCTCGATGAAGGAAAGTTGTCTTTACATCCATTTTCTCAACTTTAAGATCATAACCTGCTATAATAGAAAGTAAAAATTAAATGGATGTAATTTTTACTACAAGAGAATTTTTTTTTATCATAATCAATTCCTGCAACCTGGGAGTAACCTTTTGCAACCAATCATGGTTTATACTTCTCAATGCTTTCATCTGAAAAAATCTTCCTTCAGAACACCCATTTAGAACCAAAAAACTTTTTTCCTTTAGGAAATGGTACGAGATCCCATGTGTCATTCCTCATAAGAGCTTCTATCTCTTCTTCTATGGCTATTTCCCAAGACTCTGAATCATTCATACCAAGAGCCTCTTCTACAGATTTTGGATCATCAATATTAGCATTCAAAGAAAATATATACCTCCAATCGTCAGGAGAATATCCATACCCTTCTGGTGCTTTCCTCTATCTACTAGACCTTCGTAAAAGATCTGGTTCAGGTTTAGTTTCATGATCAAGTTCTCCCTCTTCCTCTGATGATTTAGAACTCGTAGATTTCTCTTCAACATCTCATCTTTCTAAGGGCCTTGATTCAACTTTCTTAGGTGTAGCAAGAAGTTGAATCACATATTTTTTTTCTTCCATCTATCCTAGCTATACTGTAATATAAGAAGGCTTAGTTTCTTTAAAAATAACACTTCTAGAATAAAATACGTTTTGTGCAATAGGATCCCAAAGCTTGTATCCTTTCACACCATAATGAAGATAATTTTCACAGCTTTTTTGTCTAATTTTGTCTACTTTTCCTTTGACACATGAGCATATGCCTCACAACCAAAACCTTAGATGTCTAAGTGAAAGCTTGTGGCCCAACCATGCTTCCATTGGTGTCTTATCAACAAGACCTAATGTAGGACACCTATTTATAAGTTAGCAAGAAGTGGCTAGAGCTTTATGCGAGAAATTTGTTGATCTCAAATTGATTTTGACAAGTGAGTGTCAACACACTTAGGTTATTTACTAACTTCATGCTGAACAAGTAGTACATATCAAGCACACCATGTATATATTAGGCCATGTCAAGTCATAGTGAGTTTCAAGCCACACATGTGCTGAGTCACTCAAGTGCCAAGCAGATAGTGTATGCCAAGTTATTCAAGAGCTGAGTAAATAGTGGATGCCATGTGTTACAGATGTTGAGTCATAGTATAATATTAGTGCATGTCGAGCATCAGAGACTTCAAATGCCGAGTGAAACAATTTTGACATATTTGTTTGTAAAGGCACAAACAACTATGTAAACCATTGTTGAGCCAACCTAAGGTTGAATTATGATATTTTGGAGATAAGGAAAAATCTCTAGTTGGATTCCCTATGCAACCACATACAACCAATAAAAAAATGGGAAGGATTAAGTGGCCAAATGAATGAATCTTAGTCATAGATTCATACCTAATCCTAAGTCACTAAAGTCTTCTTAATGAGGACAAACCCTAAATTTTCTATGAATGTTGAAGGAGCGAAGAGAATAGTTTGCATGAAAGAAAGAGAGAATTTGTGGTGGCTTAGAAGTTATGAAGTGAGATTACATTGCAGAATTAGTTAGAGAAAAATAGAGGACAGAAAAGGATACATAGAAATGAGACATCTCCTCGAGAAGGATAAAAAAGACATCAGTTTATAGGTGATCTATTATCAAGCAAAAAAGTGCTAACTATAGAATCAAAGCTGAGACATTCTAATAGTTGATTTCAGTCGAAATCTTTTAATAGAGTAGTCCTAATAGGCTATATGGAATCCTCTAATAGGGTGCTTACTTAATTCTAGGTTAAATTTTTTTAACCAGACACACTTCTAATAGGGTGTTGGAATCCTATAACAAGGTGAGACCTAATAGTCTTTGTAAGCCTTTAACAGGGAAAACCTTTCATAAGGTAGATCATGCTTCATGATCAACACATTGTAACCTTCATTAGATACACTTTATTACTGTAGTAGTTAAGATTTGTGGGTGTCATCTCCACCTCAATTTTACCTTCTCATTGGAGGATTTCTTGTTAATCATATCTAGTGTCATATGTGTGTGATTGCTTATATGTTTAAATGTTTTAGATATACATGCTTTACAAGTTATTTCAGTTTATTGGTTAAGGCATGAGATGGACGTGCAGTGAAATTTTTATGGGTCCAAGTTTAAACTACTGATTCACCCTCCCCTCTCAAAAATTTACCTTTCCTATTGTAATTCAAACAATTGGTATCAGAGCCTTATTCTCTGAAATAGAAGCTTTTTAGCTTTGAGGAAAGATCTTGAAATGGAAGTCTACAAGTTGGAGAAATATTATTGAGAATTAGGGAATTGAGATACAACTTGTTCTTCTTCAACCAGATGAAGCAAGAGAAGAACTAAATAAATCTTTGAAGAGAAGGAAAGAAATTGCTATTGTGGAGAATGACACACAATACAAAGAGATAGATACTACTAAGCTATTTTGAAATGGAAACTCAAATGAATTTGATGCAATAGTTGTAGATATGATGGAAAAGAATAGGGCCCAAGCTGATGAAATCAAAATTCTCAAGTTAGAGCAAGAATCACAAGCCATATTGCTATGTTAGGTGACTGAACAAAAGAAGAAAGCTATGCAAAACAAAGCCGTGATTGAAGAAGACAAAAGAATTCTAAGCAACAAACTAGAGGACAAGTCAATAGAGCTAACCAAGATTTCCAACATGCAATTTGATACTCTAAGTCAAATGATGAATTCCAAATATGAACTAAATGTCAAGGACATTGAGATAACTACATTGAAGTTGTAGAATGAACAATTTTAGAGTGACCTAAAGAGGGAAAAGGAATTTGCTAAAGGTTTCAACAAGCCAAATGAAACCGTCAAATACTTTGAGCAAATATTGAGATCCCCTAGATCCAATAATAATACATCTTGACTAGGATTCACAAGTACCGAAGAAGGAAAATCATCCAAAAGTGTAGAAGAAAGGAGAAAATAAGTAAAAACTCCAATCCTACTTGTCATAATTGTGGTAAGAAAGGACATACTAGTAATATGTGTACGAGCAAGACTATAAATTAGAATGTCAAGCCTAAGAACATGGTTCATTTCCATAAGTGCAACAAGCAAGGTCATTAGGAACATGAATGTAGAACTAAGACCATGCACACATAGAGATTTGAATGATATTGTTATAACTAACAAAAGTATGGCCATAGATCTTTTGAATGTAAATCCAAACCAATGTGGTCATCAAACATGCAAACAAAGGGTAAGGAACAATGGAAAATCTTATAACTGAGATTATAATACAAGGTAGAGCTATCATTATTGTCAAGAATATGGACATGTTCCTGAGAATTGTATTAGGACATTCTTCAGTGGTAACTACCAAAGGTGGTTGAGTCAAACCACATGTGTTAGCTGTTTGAAGACTAATCACATAAGTAGATATTGTCCAACAAGGTCAAAAGCACCAAGTTGTGAATTTGATAAAGGAAAAGGCAAGGCAAATGTTGAACACATCATAAATGAGATGAATAAGACATGGAAAAAGAAAGATGATTATAGTACATCAAATGGAGAAAGGATCACTTCACCTAATGGGTTAGGTGATCACAACTCATCAAACTAGGCAATCAAGAGGTATGTGGGAATGATATTCGAATGTTATATCGTACATCAATTCCAAAGGATTTAGTACTGAAAATATTACATTAGTATGAATAAAGATGTAAGATGTTAGTAGCAATCCAAGATAAATCTTTAAGTTTTTCATGTTACTACCAAACATGAGAAGATTCCTATGTGTTTCAAGTGGAATACTAGAAGATGCTAAGCTAATAGACTGGCTAGTTGATGCCAATATTGTAGTTGCTTTTGAGTAATGGAAATGTCAATGGATGTCGACTGAGCCTAAAATTGTTTTATGCTGATCTTACAGCTGTGTAAGCACTTAGCATTTATCGCAGGGTTTTCAAAGGGTATTTGATCAATTTTAGCTTATTTTTCATCATTTCAAATTTGAGAAAGATTGAGTAGAGTAGAAGGTGATTTGGAAATCCATTCCACACAGTGATTCTACACTAGTTTGTCAGATTTCATTAGGTATTTATAAAGAGTCTAGCTACATAGTTTTTATTTTCGAAATCCCTAGTTTTGCACAATGGCATCAATTTCAAAGAATGTAGAAGGAAAGGAAGTTTTAAAAGTTTAGTTAGTGATTATTGAAGAAAAACAACCCATTTGCAAATCTATTCCCTATATTTCTTATAAGCAAGATCCTTCTGGTGCATTGTTGATGATTCCACTAAATGTTTTAATGGTACAAGATGTAAGAAAATTTTATAACTATAAGATTGGTGGGATTGGGGATATGGAAATTAGGGAAGCATATGGAAAACTATGTGATAATGGTGTACTTAGGGAAGAATTCAAAATCATAGAGAAGAAGATATTAACATGAGCCCTAGATTTTCCAAATGTGTTTAAGACAAAGTGGATTAGGATAATGCTTAGCCGAATTCATGATGGTTCATTATGGCTAGACAATGTACCTATCAAGATAACTAAAAGGAAAATTCATAGGGTTACTGGTTGCCCAACCCTAGATTAGCCTAAAACCCTGAGAAGTGATTCAAAGGAGGTAATTGAGAGAAATACTGGAGTTGTATAGAACAAGAGAGGCATGACAATTGACACAATCACTGATCCTCTGATAGATTTTGTTGTAAGGGTTATATAACACAAGTTCTATCATTATAGTAGATTGAACAGTGTGCCCTATATAGCTATGGATGTGGGATATAAAATTGTTAAGAAAGATCATACATATGATCTAGCAGAGCTACAATTGCAACAATTGATGGAGAACCTTGGAGCAATCAAAAAGATAAATAGTGCACATTGCAAATTTGGTTCTATATTAATATGGATATTCTTTTATGTGCAAAAAACCTTTCCAACATTTGGAATAGTTGCATGGAAAACCAATAGGTTAGTAGCAATATAGATTGGTGAAAACATTGAGTAGTTAGGAGAAAATTTTGAATTTGTGATGACTAGCTACTTTGAAGATTTAAAATAGTCAATAAAGAAAAGGTTCAAAATACAGGTGACACTTGTAGAGAAACATTATGATGATGTATATTTTCTAGTGGATGTCGACTACACTTTTATACAAGCTGATACATCAAGAGTGAGATTGTCGTAGGGAAGGGGTGAATAACTAGGGCCAAAGGCTCACTTAGATATCCAAACCACCTTGCAAGAGGTAATACAATGAAAGAAAATACAAGAAAAAAAACCAAAGGAGTAAGAAGAGTGAAATACTTTTATTGATTCATCAAAATATCTTCATACACGAAAAGCTGTAAGGCCTTCTAGGTTATGGCCAAATACAATTACATTCACATTCAAAGATCCAACAACAAATTCACACTTTTTCATTCTATTTTGCAATCCTCTTCCAAAAAAATTCCTAACTCTAAGCCTAAACACTCTATATATACTTGCCAAAATGGCTTACAGGTCATTCTAGAACATTATATAAGAGGAAGGTTGAGACGGTCTGGACACATCCCAAGAAAAGATCTTAACATAAATGTCATGATCAAAATAAATCCCACAAGTTGGCCTGCAAAAATCATGTCCAAATGTTGACACTCGACATAAGCAGAAAAACTTGGCACATGAAGGGTCACTCAACATATACTGGGTAACTTGGTACATGAAGAGTCACTCAACATACACTGGGTAACTTGGCATCCACTAAGTGCTATAGTAACTCAACACAAACTGAGTGCTCTAGTAACTCGGCACCAATTAAGTGCTACATTAACTTGGCACCAATTGAGTGCAGAATGAACAAAACAAGAGCAGGATAACAAGGCAACACAGGATGCTCTTGCACCAGACAACCGAGGTTGAAAGAAATAATTTTCTTGAATCATTAAGATGTCACAATCTGAGTTAAATCCAACTCAGATTGAGAAATCCATGAAGCACCTTCAATAGGCATGTTCTTCCACTCCACCAAATATTCATAGTAATCTTTTCCTCTTGTTCTCTTACCAACTCTCTGATCCAATACCTATTCAATTTCTTCAACCTGCTTCTTAGGATAATCTTTTGATATAACAACTTCATCATCCGAGTCATAATACTTATAAAAATTGACAATATTGAATATAGGAGATATATCCATGTCATTAGGTAACTCAA
The DNA here is from genome assembly GCA_028749045.1 of Cupressus sempervirens. Taxonomy (NCBI): domain Eukaryota; kingdom Viridiplantae; phylum Streptophyta; class Pinopsida; order Cupressales; family Cupressaceae; genus Cupressus; species Cupressus sempervirens. The sequence goes on from CM053787.1 coordinate 866,543,485, forward strand.
CTTCATAAGAATTACCATTGTCAAAGTTCTTCAAGATCTTAGAAAGTCCAAATTTCTTCATCTTCAGCTTACTATATGTTCCAACTAGGAATCTTTCTTTCTTCAAATGAACCATAACCTCATCACTAATTTGAAAATCATGGTGTCTTCCAGACTGATCAACATTCTCCTTATACTTCTGATTACTTTGTTCCAACCTCAACTTCACTTCCTAATGCAAAGACTCCATAAAATCAGCAAATTTCTTTCTTGTAGAGCTTCTCTTTTCTTCACCAGCAACATCTCTCAAATCTGATATTCCTCTAGGCTTCATTCTAGTAACAATATCAAAAGGTTTCTTCCCTATACTCCTATTTAGAAAATTATTATATGAAAATTTAGCTTGTGCCAATACCATCTCCCAATTACTTGGCTTATTCCCAACTAAAAATCTTAGCAAATTAAAGCTTCTATTCACAACCTCTGTTTGTCCATCTATCTATGGATGGAATGTAGAACTAAACTTTAACTTAGTACCCATCTTTTTCCACAAATTCTTCCAAGAATAACCAACTAACTAACTATCTCTATCAGAAATAATGCTTTTGGTAATCCATGCAATCTCACAATCTCTTTAAAGAAAATTTCAGCAACATACTCAACATTTGATGTCTTCTTACACGGTATGAAATGAGCCATCTTAGAAAATCTATCCACTACAACAAATATGGAATCATACCCCTTCACAATCTTAGGTAATCCAAGAATAAAATCCATACTGATGTCACTCCAAGGTTTCTCAAGAATAGTAATAGGTGTATACAAACTAGTATTTTGACTTGCTCCTTTTGCAATTTGACAAACTCCACAACTCTTTACAAATTTCTTAACATCCTTATACATTTGTGGCCAATAATACTTCTCTTTCAAAAAACTCCATGTCTTATTAATTCCAAAATGTCCAGTCAATCCACCACTATGCTTTTCCTTAATTAGATTCAACCTCATAGAACTTCTAGGAATACACAACTGAATGCCTTTGAACAACATACCTTCTTGAATGAAATACTCATCATACTTACTTATGTGATCTACTAAATTTCGTGCTCTACACTCTCTCCATGTCTCAGAAAAATTAGAATCAACATCATAGAATTCTTTCATTTCATCAAAACCAAGAACTTCAACCTTCATTTCAATCAACAAAGAATGCCTTCTACTCGATGCATCAACAACTCTATTAGTAACTTCACTCTTATGCTTGATAAAAAATGTGAAACTCTAGAAGTACTCAACCCACTTCATATGTCTCTGATTCAATTTATTTGACTTCCCAAATATTGTAAAGCTTTATGATTAGTATACATCACAAACTCCTTAGGAATCAAATAATGTCTCCACTTCTTCAATGCTTAAATAATAGCATAAAATTATTGATCATACACAAAATACTTCCTTTTGGCATCATTCAATCTTTAACTAAAGAAAGCAACAATTTTACCTTCTTGACTTAATATAGCTCCTATTGCATTACCACGTGCATTGCATTCAACTTGAAATACTTTGTTGAAATAAGGCAAAGCCAATACAAGTAATTCAACAACCTTTTGTTTCAAAGTCTCAAAACTCTTATCAGCTCCATGTGTCCACTTGAATTCATTTTTATCTCACCTCATTGTCTCAGTTATAGCATTACAAACAACATCAAAATTCTTTATAAACTTTCTACAAAAACTAGCCAAACCATGAAATGATCTTACCTCACCCACATTCTCAGGTATAGGCCACTCCAAAAAAAATTTAACCTTCATAGGATCCATCTTCAATCCATCAACTAAAATCACAAATCCTAAATACACAATCTCCTCTTGCATAAAAGAACACCTTTTCAGATTAATTAGCAACTTTTCCTCTTTCAACCTCTACAATACTTGTCTAATATGCTCAAGATGTTCTTCCTTAGTCTTTCTAAATATTAGAATATCATCCAAATAAACAATCACAAACTGACCCAAAAATCTTTTCAGAACTTCATTCATCAACCTCATGAAAGTACTAGGTGCTTTAGTCAAACCAAAAGCCATAACCAACCATTCATACAAACCATCTTTTGTATTGAAAGTAGTCTTCTATTTATCACCTTCTCTAATTATAATTTGATGATGGCCACTCTTCAAATCAATCTTGGTAAAATACTTTTCTCCACTCAAACAATCCATTATGTCATCCATCCTCGGCATAGGAAGCCTATATTTCACTGTTATCTTATTAATAGCTCTAGAATCAATACACATTCTCCATTCTCCATTCCTATTAGGTGCTAATATAGCAGGGACAACACATGGACTCAAATTTTCTCTAATCAAACCATTTTGCAACAACTCATGCACTTGTTTGTTAAGTTCTTCATTCTCTATAGGTGTCAATCTTTATGGTGCTTTGTTTGGAAAACTAGCTTCAAGAATCAAATCCATACAATGACTTATGCTTCTCACTGGAGGTAAACCATCAGGAATATCATCAGCAATAATATTTTTATACTCATTCAGCACTTCTGTAATTTCTACTAGTACTTGGCTATCATTATCTATTGTCACTCGGTCTTTACTACCAACACTCAGTCCTCTAGGAATTATGGAAAAATAGACTTGATTCTTCTTCACTTCCTTTTCAAATTGTTTCCCATTAACCATGCAAACTTTTATTGCAATACAACTGACCTCATCTAGACTTTCAATCAAAGGAAACAATATTTTTTTCTTCCCATTTTCCCAAAGAGTATATTGATTCAATCTTCCATCATGTACATCATATCTATCATATTGCCAAGGTCTACCCAACAAAATATGACAACAATCCATGGGTATAATATCACACAAAACTTCATCAAAGTAATGTCCAATCTTGAACTTCAAAAGGCATTGCTCACTTACCAATATCTTATGCTCATCTTTGATCCATGAAACATGGTAGGGTTTAGGATGCTTCAGCCTCTACAATTGCAACTTTGTGACTAGCTCTTCTGATGTTGAATATGTAGAACTTCCACTATCAATGATCAATTTGCAACATTTTCCAGCCATCTTACATCTTGTCTTGAAAAGACTTCTCCTTAAAATAGGTTCCTCATCACTTCCCTTATTACATAAGGTTCTTCTCGCTATTAGATTTTCTCCAGCCTCAGGTCCACTCGGTAATCCTTCATTATCTCCTTGAATCACAGTATTTTTGTTACCTTGCCCACTTTCAAAGGATCTACATTCAAAAGATCTATGTCCCTCTTTACCACATCTGAAAAAATTACCATGAAATCCACCTCTAGAATAAGAATTACCTCTTCCTTGGTTAGAATTAGTACCTCCTCGGTAAGAAACACCATTTTTCCATTCGGTCTTGCCTTTGTCATCATTCTTCCATTCAGATTTGCCTTTATCTTGCACAAAATTATCAAATCTACCACTTTCACCATAAGATCTACCTCTACCTCAGTAGAATCTACCACCTCTACCTCTTTGTCTTTGTTCATGCTTCTTTGTCAAGATCTCCTCAACTTTCAAGGCATATTGATATGCTTCTTGTACACTTTCCAACTTCACAAAACTTATTTCACCCTGAATTCCAAATATCAATCCATTTATGTACCTTGCAATTTTCTCAACATCATCATCCGTATGTCTAAAATAAATTTTACATCTTTCTTAGTAAGCTAACTTGGTAATCAGTAGGAAGTAATTTTTTCTTTACCTTGTTCTCCATCTTTGGCCAAGTTTTGATCTTCTCCTTTCCTCTCCTTTCTCTATCAATTTGCAAATGTTCCCACCATAGTGATGCATGAACTTTCAACCTAGTGACTAAAATCTTCACCTTTCTATTATCAAGAGTGTTTTCATGCTCAAAGAACTTCTTCATATCTGAGATCCAATCCAACACAACATTGGTGTCCAATTTTCCATCATAAGGAACAACTTCTATAGCAGGCTTTGAATTTTCCCTAGACAACACTCGCAACAATCTTTCTTCATCTTGATCTTCTTCAGGTTCTAGATTATGGTTTGATGGTGCTACTTCATCATCACTTACATCATCAAGATGTGCTCCTCTTCTTTGGGCTATCTCCATAGTATCTAATCTGGCTGGAATTTGTCTCAACTAATCCAATATGGCATTATCAACATTTCCTCTACCACAAATCATCTTTACAAATTAGGTTCCTTTAAGATCCTAACCCTCTGGAAGTTATAGGTAAAATTTGTAGATCTGCCACCCAACTAAATTTTAATTAGGGTTCTACACAATCCAATCTTCACAAGGATGAACCTCAAGCTTTGATACCACCTAATGTAGGGAAGGGGGTGAATAACTAGGGCCGAAGGGTCATCCAGCTATCCAAACCACCCTACAAGAGTTAACACAATGAAGAAAACACAAGAACTTCAACCAAAGGAGGAAGAAGAATGAAATAATTTTATCGATTCCTCAAAATATCTTCATACATGCTCAGCTGTAAGGCCTTCTAGGTTATGGCCAAATAGAATTGCATTCACATTCAAAGATTCAATAGTAAATTGACACTTTTTCGTTCTGCTCTGCAATCCTCTTCCAAAAATTTTCCTAACTCTAACCCTAAACACTCTATATATACTTGCCAAAATCACTTACAGATCATTCTATAACATTACATAAGAGGAAGGCCAACCCAAAAATGGTCACTCATCATACACTGGGTAACTTATCATCCACTGAGTGCTATAGTAACTTGACACCAACTGAGTGCTATAATAATTTAGCACCAACTGAGTGCTACAGTAACTTGGCACCAACTGAGTGTAGAATGAACAAAATAAGAGTAGGATAACAAGGCAACCTAGGATGCTCCTGCATTAGAGATGGTTGAGGCCACTTGGTTATGAAATAAATGTGGATGAGGCCTCTACAGCTATAATTGCATTACTGGTAGAAGAGGTAGATAATACTGCAAAGGTATCTAGAAATTTTGAAATGGCTAAATCCAAAATTACCATTGAATTGAAGACTACCTCTACCATGAAGAAAAAGGAGAAGATAGTGAAGGAGTTGAAATCTAAGTTTTTTGAGGGCACCAAGGAGGAAGAAGAAGAAGAAGAAGAGGAAGAAGAAACCCAAGCACAAGCACCTCTTGAATTAACTTAGGTGCCAAGGGAGAAGAAGTGGAGGAAGCACCTACTCCCACCAAGCCAAAGAAGAGGAAGGATAAGGTCCAACTAGTGACTAAAGCTAAAAAGGTAGCTAAGCTGAGTTAGCCCAAGACTAATGCACATACTACAAGGGCTAGTACACATGCAACAACTCAAAAGGCTAAGGAGAAGATCAAACTAGTAGAACAAGGAGGTCAAGAGCAAAAGAGACCAAGAAGAAAATATGTTGCACAAGTTGAGTCTAATGAAGAGAAAATAGAGTTAGATGAAAATAGCCAATTTAAAGTGGTGAGTCATAATCCTCTTTCAGACTTAATCAATTTATGTGAAAATGTTAGAAATAGTGCAAAATTATCAAGATTTAGTCATGTTTATTTTGACAATCTTGGTAAAGTGGACAAAAATCAAGTGGAAGAAGCCATATATGCTATGATGGCAAAATTCAAGACAACCCCTCTAGAGATTTCCAACTCAATGCCAAAGAGTTTATATGACAAAGTTGAGAAAAAATGGCACTATTGTCTAAACTTGGAGAGACAAATTAGACAAAAATCTCTAGCCCAAGTGATGCCTAAAATTACTAAGGCATAGACTGCTAAGGCTATAAATAAATATGTAGGTAGGTTTACACCTAAATACAAAGCCTTCAACATTTTACAAAATAATATTGAGGATGTTGTTAAGAAGTCAACACAGATGTGGAAGCTTACTTATGGGTTGAATGCAATTAAGGAAGGAGAACAAGAACTCATTGAAGTGAAGGATGATGAAGAAGGTGATCATAATGCCACTATTGATGGAGGAGTAGAAATGCAAATAGATGACAAGGCAACAACTGAGCTAGAGTAGCCAGAAGAATAGAGTGTGCAAGACACACAACTATTGAGTGTCAGTCCTCAACATGTCACAAGGGAGACTAATAAAATAGTAATTGCTAATGAATTTTCTGATCTATCAGCTTAGAACATTAATTCCCTTACCAAGGAAGATCTTAAGAAGATATTTGATCAGTCTACACTAAAGGCCAAACTTTGTGATAATCCTGTACTAGTTAGTGTGGATGAATTATAGAAGTTAGTGACTAATACTATAAGGGAAAAGGTGAATACACAAGAACCACCTTCTCTCCTCCCTCCAGACACTAGTGTACAACCTTTAGTCCAAATACTAGAAGATACAATTGCCAAGGTTGATATAGTAGATATAAGCACAATGGAAACACAAGTTGCTACTGTAGAACAACAAGAAACAAGTCAAATATACTTATCTACACCTACAAGACAAGATGAAGGTGCAATTCAAGTCATTGTGACAAAAAAGGCAAGATTGAAGATATAGAGATGACATGTTGGTGAAGGAGAAAGTTGCAATCCAAGCATTGGTAACCTTACTAGTATCTAGCACAAGCCTTCCACACAAACTCTTTAGAAGCCAAGCATAGATGCTACACCATTGTAGATTTCAATGTCGAGCTTGAGTTCATCAAAGGAAAAGGAAGTCATATAGTATGGATATGTGAGCCTTGATGAAGAAATCATTTTAACCAAGTATGACTATGATAAAATAATCATAGAAAAAATGGGCATATTGCAACAAGCCCTAGCAAGGAGGAAGCATTAAGAAATGCTTAGAAGGGAGCATAGGCAAAAGCAAGCACTACAGGATATTAGAGACATCTTTTAAGATGCATTTAGTCTGCCAACTCTAGATGAGACCAAGCCCCTAATTTATAACGACTAAAAAATATAGTGGAGAAGGTGAATGATGCTCACCTGGACATAATTGCCAAATTATTATAATGGTCAGAAAAGAACTTTCAAAGAAAATTCAATGAGAAAATATGAGATGACATAGCACTGACACAAGTTACATTAGCAACCAAGATTGAGGATGTGGAAAAGGTACTTGAGAACATTTTCTCATTATACACTTAATTGTGCAATCCCTCACTCTTCAGCCAAGAGACCAGGAGTCACATCTTGATCTTGGAATGCCAAATAGCTTCATCGAGTGCCAAACTACCTAAGAATCTAGCTCAGAGTGAGAAGCATTTCAAGATATTGCTTTAAACCTAGTGTTAGTCAGTTGTATTGACAATAGATGAGGCCAACATAAGGGCCAAAATGACTAGCATCCAGGTAACTCTGACCCCCATATGGAAATTTTTCAAAAGGAACTAGGCCATGCTAAAACCCTAATGAAGAAAGACCCAAATCTTTCAACACTCTAGTTCACCTCGCTACCGAGCTAGCAATCCAAATCAAGTCATTGGATGTAGCATGTGAGAACTAAGATGTAGCTCTCAAGATAATATTGGATGTCCATAAAACATTGTAACCTTCATTGGATACACTTTAAAACTATAGTAGTGAAGATTTGTGGGTGTCATCCACAACCCATTTTTACCTTCTCATTGGAGGGTTTCTGGGTAATCATATTTGGTGTCATATGTGTGTGATTGCTTATATGTTTACATGTTTTAGATATACATGCTTTACATGTTATTTCAATTTATTTGTTAAGGCATGAGATGGATGTGTGGTGAAAGTTCTATGGGTCCATGTTTATCTTGCCTTCTCTATAAACTTCTCCTTGAATATCATTATCCAGCTCATCAATCTTATCTTCCTCTTGATTCACAAGTTCCAAGAAAACAAACTTGTCATCTTTTATTTGGAAAATTTTTGATATTTTTCATAATGCAATAGCTTGATATTATCAATTTACTAATGCTCCACACATACTGTGTTATTCAACTTCTACTATAAAATCACTTGGCATCAACTGCATTTTACTATGCTCAGCATCAACTAAAAATTACTTGGGTTCAACTATCTTGCTCGACACCTACTAACTTGCTTGGCATCCACTAGTATACTCGGCATCGACTAGAAATCACTTTCACTTGGATCCAACTAAATTTTTGCTCAGCTTACACTAACTTTTCTCAGCACCTTCTATCAACTTGGTCAAGATTAGCAAATGAACTTTTTCCAACCTCATTCTTCTAAACTTTCAAAGTGTAGGCAATCATTTTGTAACCTTGAGAAGATTATCAATCCATTATGTTATCACTATCTTAATCAATTCTTGCACTTCAATACATAATCATAACTCAACCTTTCCTCTAGGTCCTTTTGTTACATCTTGTTGATGAAATCTTCTTCATCAATCAACTAAGTGATAGTGCTTGAAACATATAAGAAATTGTCTTACCAACATGTAGCAGGTTTGACATTAGTGACAAAAAATTGATTGAAAACACACAGTCTTCTTCAATAGTTTTCTTACTCAAATGATCTTTTCAATCATATATCAATAGAGTGTTCACCCACTTTCTATATTTAGAGACAATTAGGGTTTGGAGAGGAAGCTAAGGAAAGAGGGAGCTCTTCAACAACTTTCATTGCCATTATCTTGGACAAAGGTTCGTGCCCATTCAAGGATCCTCATTGCACTTTTTCATTGTGTAGAATAGGTGTTCATATTGTGAATGGATCCTCACTCACCCTTGGGAGTGAAGAGATGTCTTGGGTGAAGGGGTTAGTTGGGCTCAACAATTTAGTTGAGAAAATCTTCTCTTGATCAGAAGAATGTTTTTTATATGGAGTATGGGTTCCATTGAAGCCATATGCATTTCAAATGTGAAATGGAGGTATAACTGTATTGATGTGAAGAGGAGGATATTTAGATAGCCTTGAAGAGGCATGTTGTATATGCAAATTTGTATGTTTTATGTATACAACATTCTCCTCTTAATGAGCCCACCTTCACCCATTATTCATGGTTCGTATAGGAATGTGTAAGCTATTGTTGGGATTTCTTTTATGAATATTTAAACATGATTTTGTTGAGTTGCTCATGAATGAGTGAGATGCTTATGTGTAATCCATTTGGAGCCTTGTACCCCCTAGCTCAGTGGGTAGCTTCTTAGAAGCCTAATATGGGAGGTGAGCCTCCATGGTTCTTGTTGTTTTTTGTGTTGTGTTGCAGGTTTTGTGCTCAAGGGAGAAATGGAAAGAATTCTTAGGATGATTATCTTGTAGATGTTGCTTGAAAGAGAAAGTTGTCAATGTGCATTTTACATGTATTGGAGAATCTCTCTCCACCTTATTCATGTTGTAGAAATGTATGATTGTGTAACTTAACAATGAAGGGATATGTCATTATGTAATGTATTTGGAAGTATAAATCTACCTCCATGTCATTAGTCATCGTATTTGTAAGGGAAAAGTTTCCATTTGTTGTTTTGTGTATTGTGCTACAAAAGAAACTCTCCATTTTGTGTATATCACTATGAAGAATGGTTTCATGGAAGAAAGAAAGTAATTTGGATGTTCTCTTAACTATTTGCATTGTAAAAATCTATCTTTATGTGTTTATGTGTTTAGTTACATCATGGATGCAAAATGCATTTGATTGTTGTTGCACATGTAAAGAAGTTTCATATTGTAGTTAGTTGATAAGAAATTTCATTTAGAGTTTCATTATAAGGAATGCACCGGTAGATGTTATAATGGATCTTTTCCAAATGTAAGCTATAAAATTTAGGTAATATATAAAAAAATTGATATGAAAAGGTCCTTAAGAATTGAGTTTATTTACATGTGATTTCAAGTGGCTTCAATAGAACTAATAATTGAATGCAATAGGATAGCCAATTTAAGTCACTATTAAACCCACGTTCATATTCTATCAAATGGATTATAGGAGAAAATACAATAAAAATCTTAGTAAAACCATGTTGTAGATCCATTTTATCTCTTTGGAATTTGTATGGAGAGCGGGGAAAGTAACCCACCCCTTATTACAGACCCATAAAATAAGAAGAGGAATATTCCCTCTAATTTCAAAGTAATAACTTGGTAAATAATGATAGGCAAAATATAATTAACAATAAAATTACAAAAAGTTTAAAAGATTGAGACTTAATCATACTAGACTCACGTGACAAGGACTCAAAAAAAAAAAGTCACTTCCATCATAGAACAAATAAATTATAAATATTGAATAAATTTATCTCTATCACCTTAGCCTCCCTAGAAATATGAAACCACCCCCATATTAAAGAATTTAAAACAAAAAGGGGATTTCAAATAAAATATTTATACTATATTCATTCCTAAACACCTTTATCTCCAAGCATGGGTCAACTGGTCAAAAAGGGCACCTGCTGTAACGAAAATAATGCAACCATTATGATATGATGTGAGGTGACCCATTTTGGTCAGTGGTTCCACTCCCCACCCACATCTTCACCCATACTCTACACATTTTGACAGCTCTCACACCTTGTTCAAGGCAGACATCCCATCCTTGAGGTGCCCCATCTTTGATACACGCCTCCCAAGTGCTCCAACTCTATCACATGAAAAATGAAAAGGGAGTAGCGACATAGGTATAGGTTGTGTAGTAAGAAAGGAGTAAGGGGTCTTCGGGTGAGCCACATGGCATGAGAGTAAGGCTTATGGATTAGTGAATGTTAGTTAGTATACAGATTAGAATTAGGATTTTAGTATGTAATATTATTAGCATGAGTATTAGTGGGTTAGTTAGTGTTGGGATTAGGCTAGTAGTGTGTCACTAATAATATGTGATATTTAAATAGAAAAGAACTTAATTAAGATAGGAGGTAGATATGACGGGGGGGGGGGGGGGGGGGGGGGGGGGTGGGGCGGGGCTATGGGGATGTAATTGAAATAGTAATCACTATAGGAAATAGTAATATAGGTTTTGTGGTATTACAATAGAAATAATAAAATAGATTGGGTAGTATGTGGTATTACAAAATGATGTTTAGCTTGTAGGTGGGTTATTTTAGTTAAATGATTAGTTAGTAAATATTAATACAATGAGATAAATTTGTATATAATATAGAAGAATAGCTAGGGTGCCATGTTTATTCACATTAGAATAGTTATTAATAATATTTAATAGTCAATAATAACTAATATTTGGTAGTAAAATTAGAGTGAATGATGTCATGCAATGTATCAAGAAACATTCTAGATATGAATATTATGTATATTATTAAAATTAGTTGCTTCTATTATCATATACAATTTTGATATGTATAAGCTATGTGTTGATCTCAAATTGGTTTTGACAAGTGAGTGTTGACACACTTAAGTTATTTATTAGTTCATGTCGAACTAGTAGTACATATTGAGCACAACATGTATATAATAGACCATGCTAAGTCATAGTGAGTGTTGAACCACTCATGTGCTGAGTCACTCAAGTGCTAAGTAGATAGTATATGCTAAGTGACACAGGAGCTGAGTAAATAGTGGATGCGAAGCAATACAGGTGTTGAGTCACAACAAAGAAATTAGTGTATGCTAAGCATTAAAGACTTCAAATTCCGAGTAATAGAATCTTTGACATATTTGTTTTTAAAGGAACAACCAAATATTTAAACCATTTTTGGGCTGACTTAAGATTGAATTTTGATATTTTGGAGATAAGGACAAATATCTAGTTGGATTACCTATGCAATTACATGCAACCAATCAGAAAATAGGAAGGATTAAGTGACAAAATGGATGAACCTCAACTGTAGATTCATACCCAAGCCTTAGTCACTAAGTCTTCTTAAGGAGGACAAACCCTAAACTATTTAGAGAGAGGGAAAGAGAAATGTGTGAGTATGTAGGGAATTGAAGGATCAAAGAGATAAGTTTGCATGTGCAAAAAGAGCATTCATGGTGGCTTAGAAGTTATGAAGCGAAACAACATTGTAAAATCAGTTGGAGTACAATAGAAGATACATAAAAAGGATAGAACAAAGAGACATTTGATCAAGAAGGATCAAGAAGAAATTGTTTAGAGATGATCAGTTATCAAGAAATTGTTAACCACATGATCAAAGTCGAGAAATTCTAACAGGTGATTTCAGTCAAAATCTCTTAATAGAGTAGTCCTAATAGGCTGTATGAAATCCCTTAATAGGGTGCTTACGTAGTTGTAAGTTAAAGTCCTTTACCAAGGCACACTTCTAATAAGGTGTTGAAATCCTCTAACAAGTTGAGACCTAATAGTCTTTGTACACCTTTAATAGGGAAGACCTTTCATGGGGTAGATCACGTTTCATGGTCAAAACATTGTAACCCTCATTAGATACACTTTATTATTATAGTATTGAAGATTTGTGGGTGGCATCCCCACCCTAGTTTTAGCTTCTCATTGGAGGTTTTTTGGGTAATCATATATGGTGTCATATGTGTATAATTTCTTATGTGTTTACATGATTTAGATGTACATGCTTTACATGTTAGTTCAATTTACTCATTGAATGTATGAGATGCATGTGTGGTTAAAGTTTTATGGGTCCAAGTTTAAACTACTGATTCACCCTCCCCTCTTAGAAATTTACCTTTCCTATTGTAATTCCAACAATTTGTCTTAGAGCCTTATTCTCTAAAAGACAAGCTTTAAAGCTTTGAGGAAAGATCTTGAAATGGAAGTCTACAAGTTGTGAAAGACTATTGAGAATTAGGGAATTGAAATACAACTTGTTCTACATCAATTGAATGAAGCAAGAGAAGAACTAAAGAAATATTTGAAGAGATGGAAGGGTGAACCCACAATAGTGGGTTACACTTTTTCGGAGGAAGAAATTTCTCCAAAATCGTGAAAGATGATTTTTTTGCCTAAAAACTTTTGATAGAAAGTACCCATATAGTTTCTATCGAAACTAATTTGCAACCTAGTTTCGATCGAAACTAAGTAAATGGAAGAAAAGGGTCCTTAATAGTTTCGATAGAAACTAAATACTTTCGATTGAAACTATTTAGGACAAAAAATCAACCTAAATAGTTTTGATAGAAACTATTTAGTTTCTATCAAAACTATGTAAAAAATTTCGATAGAAAGTTAGTTTCTATCGAAACTAAAAAACTAGATGTCTTTTGCAAATTCTATAATAGTTTCAATTTTTTTCATGGCTTCCAAGCTCAATTACTAGGTCCATATGGAGCACTGAAATCATGTCATTTTTCATGATAGAAGTACTCTGAACAAGCTTTCTAATGACTATGAATTTGATACATTTTGAATTTGTTAGGTATATTTTTTTGCATGTGAATTGAACAGAGGTTCGTTCTAAAAAATAAATCTCTATATTGAACGCTCATGGAAAAATAGTAACTAAGAGAAATTTTTAAAAAAAAAAAATAACTACGGTCTTTGTATTCAAGTCCTCTATCAATCAAAAAAAGAAATTTTGAAATCAGGTAAATATATAATAAGTTACATGTATCAAAAGCCATGTATGTCCAGATTCATGTTAGGTCAACTTTATATGCTAATAAAATATGAAATACTAAGGATAAAAACATCAGATCACCTCTATGGTTTTGGTATAGATGTTAAAAAACTAAATTTGAAAGAATCACATTCATATCTATTGTAGAAAAAAGGTTATGTGTGTCAAAAGAAATGTCACTTTTTAAAAACCAGGTTTTTGATAACATACCAGCTTTCATGGGAGAAAAAATAATTCAATCAAATCAAGACAATTTTTTAAAAAAAATATATATTTAGATTCTACATAGAAAATCCTAAAAGACTCTAGTTTAGTTCATCTTCAAATTCCTAACCGTTAAATGGCAATTTGCATCTGAAAGTGAATGTTTTCTTGAAAATTCATAGTTCATTGTCAGTTTAGGAAAAAAAGTGTAACCCACTATTGTGGGTTCACCCGGAAAGAAATTGCTATTGTGGAGAATGAAACACAATACAAAGATATAGACACTACAAAGCTATTTGGAGATGGAGACTCTAATGAATTTGATGAAGCAGTTGCAGATGTAATCTCAAAGAATAGAGCCCAAGTTAAGGAAATCAGAAATTTCAAGTTAGCACAAGAATCAAAAATTGTACTGCTATGTGAGGTGAGTAAAAAAAAGAAGAAAGCCATAGAAGAAAAATCCATGATTGAAGAGGACAAAGGAATTTTGGCCAATAGACTGGAAGAGAAGTCAACAGAGCTAACCAAGATTTCTAACATGCAATTGGATACTCTAAGTCAAATGATGAATGCCAACTATGAATTGAATGTCAAGGACATTGAGATAACTACATTGAAACTATAGAATGAACAATTACAAAGTGACCTAAAGAGAGAAAAGGAATTTTTTGAAAGTTTCAACAAGCCAAATGGAGCCATCAAATAATTTGAGTAACTATTGAGATCCCCTATATCCAATAATGACACATCTAGATTGGGATATACATGCACTGAAGAAGGAGAGCCATCCAAAAGTACAAAAGAAAGGAACAAAAAAGGTAAGAACTCCAAACCTACCTGTCATAATTGTGCTAAGAAAGGACATACTACTAATGTGTGAAGGAGCAAGACTATAAATCAAGAATGTCAAACCTAAGAGCATGGTTCACTACCATAAATGCAACAAGCAAGGTCATGAGGCACATGAATGTACAACTAGGACCATGCATATACAACTATTTGAAGGATATTGTTACAACTATCAGAAGTATGGACATAGAGCTTTTGAATGCACATCAAAACCCATGTGTTCATCAAACAGGTAAGCAAAGGTAAGGAACAATGGACAGTCTTATAACTGGGATTATAATACAAGATATTATTGTCATTATTTTAAAGAATATGGACATGTTCTTGAGAATTGTATTAGGACATACTTCAATGGTAACTACAAAAGGTGGTTAAGTCAAACCACATGTTTTAGCTATTTGTGGACTAGTCATATCAGTAGGTATTGTCCAACTAGGTCAAAGGAACCAAGTTTTGAATTTGATAAAGGAAAAGGTAAGGTGGATGTTGAAGACATCAGAGATGAGATGAATAAAGCATGCAAAAAGAAAGATGATTTTAGTACATCAAATGGAGAAGGGATCATTTCACCCAATGGGTTAGGTGATTATGCCTCATCAAATTATGCAATCAAGAGGTATGTTGGACTGATAAAGGTTATATCATACATTAGTTCCCAAATGACTTAGCATTGAAAATATTACATTAGCATGAACAAAGATGCAAAATGTTGTTAGAAATCCAAGATTAATCTTTAAGTTTTTCATGTTGTTGCCAAGCATGAAATATTTCCTATGTGTATTGAGTCAAATGCTAGAAGATGTCAAGCTTAAAAAATAGCTAGATGATGTCGAGATCGTTGTGGTTGCCAAGTGATTGAAATGTCAATGGATGTCTAGTGAGATTGAAATTGGTTGATGTCTAGCCTATAGCTGTGTCAGCACTCAACATTTATTGAAAGGTTCTTAATGGGTAGTTGATCGATTTTACCTCATTTTTCATCATTTCCAATTTGAGAAAGAGCAAGCAGAGGAAGCAAAAAATTTGGAAATCCATTCAAAGTAGTTGCAGAAGACTTGAGCAGTAATTCATCACCATTTTAGATTTCACAATGTATAAATATCAAGAGCTGAGCTACATAGTTCAAAGAATGTAGAGGGGAAGGACATTTTGAATGTTTAGTTAGTAAATAATGAGGTCAAGCAGACCATTTTCAAAGTTATTCCTAATATTGCATATAAAAAAGACCCTTCTAGTGTATTATCAATGATTCCACCGAATTTTAGAATGGTAAAAGATGTAAGAAAATGATACAACTGTAAGATAGGAAGCATTGGTGATATGGAGATAAAGGAAGCTTACAAAAAACTCTAAGATAATGGTTTTTTGAAGGAAGAGTTCAAAATCCTTGAGTGTTCAAAATCCTTGAGAAAAAGGAGAATGAAGTAAAAGAATGGGGGAGATATTACTTTGGGGAGACACAAGGAGAGTAAGAAATAAGAGGAACAAAGAAATGCTAGAATTGGCTAAGGGAGAGCAATCATCAAAACATATCAGACGTATTAGATAAAAGAGTATCAACAAAACAATATGAAGTCAAATTATATCAGTAGAGACACATTTACTCAGTAGGAGCACTGAACTTTGGATATAGAACATGCATATAAACTCAAGGAGAGTTATCAAATCTTGAGGTATCTAAGTGATTACAAAATTTTACATTTTGAAGTTTTGTATATAAAATGAGTTAAGATATGTTATACTCATGAGATCAAGGATATTAATGTATATTCAAGTTTTTTTGACACTCATGTCAAAGGGGGAGATTGTTGATCTCAGATTGGTTTTGACAAGTGAGTGTCAACATAGTTATGTTATTTATTAGTTCATTCCAAACTAGTAGTACATACCAAGCACAACATGTATATATTAAACCATGCTAAGTCATAGTGAGTGTCGAGCCACTCCAATGTGAATCAGATAGTATATGCTGAGTGACATAGGAGTTGAGTCAATAGTGGATGTCAAGAAATATAGGTGTCGAGTGACAATAGAGAGATTAGTGTATCCCAAGCATTAGAGATTTCAAATGTCAAGTATGATAGTTTTTGAAATATTTGTTTGTAAAGGCACAAACAACTATTTAAACCATTTTTGAGCTAGCTTAAGATTGAATTTTGATATTTTGGAGATAAGGACAAATCTCTAGTTGGATTCCATATGCAATTAGATGCAGTCAATCATAAAATTGGAAGGATTAAGCGGCAAAATGGACGAATCTCAATTATAGATTCATACCTAACCCTAAGTCACTAAGTCTTCTTAAGGAGGAAAAACATTAAACTCTTTAGAGAGAGACAAATGAGCAAGTGTGTAAGGAATTGAAGGAGCAAAGAGAGAAGTTTGCATGCCCAAATAGAGCATTCATGGTGGCTTAGAAGTTATTTAGTGAAAGAACATTATAGAATCAGTTAGAGTAGAACAAAGGATAGAGAAAAGGATACATCAAAGAGACATCTAATCAAGAAGGATCAAGAAGACATTGTTTAGAGGTGATTTGTTATCAAGAAAGCAAGTACTAACCATGTGATCAAAGTTGAGAAACTCTAACAGGTGATTTCAATGAAAATCTCTTCATAGAGTAGTCCTAACAAGCTATATGAAATCCTTTAATAGAGTTCTTACTTAGTTGTAAGTTAAAATCCTTTAGCAAGACACACTTCTAACAGGGTGTTGAAATCCTATAACAAGGTGAGACCTAATAGTTTTTGTAAGCCTTTAACAAGGCAGACCTTTAATAGGGTAGATCATGTTTTATGGTCAAAACATTGTAACCTTCATTAGATATACTTTATTACTACAATAGTGAAGATTTGTGGGTGTCATCCCCACTGCAGTTTTACCTTCTTGTTGGAGGGTTTTTGGGTAATCATATCTGGTGTCATATGTGTATGATTGCTTAAATGTGTTTACATGATTTAGATGTACATGCTTTACATGTTATTTCAATTTAGTCATTGAATGTATAAGATTGATGTGTGGTGAAAATTTTATGGGTCCAAGTTTAAACTACTAATTCACCCTCCCCCTCTTAGAAGTTTACCTTTCCTATAGTAATTCCAACACTATGACACTAAATGATAATTTGTTTGAGTCACCATTATGTTGCTTGGTTAAATTTGTAAGTGTGAAAATTTAATTGTCTTATAAACACATATAAACATAATTAGATATTTGATGTAGTTAATAGATGATTTTATTAATTCAAATCATTTAGCAATCATATTTGATCATAAAATTGACATACGATTGGTTGTATTAAGTGCTATTCATTATTCGGTACACATAATAGTTGTTCATAGTTACTTATGTAATATGTATACCTAAGAGCCTTATATACATATATAGGTTGTGAACCCTAAGATGAATTATATATAGAACATTATAGATTTACCTATTTTCTTATCATTCCATAACTAGCGAATAAAGAAGTGTGTCATAAAATTTGGATTTAAATGGATAAAAGGAAGGATAAGTTATTTTTGCAAAATGATCTATCATTATATTGTCCCAATAGATCCTAGGCATAGTAAGTTCATCAACACAATCCTTGATAACATGTGTCTCAGTAATTAAGACATCAATCATGACTAGGATATATGTATATGCTCGTAGTAAGAATTAGAATTGGGATTTGGACTATGTTACTAAACATGTTAAGAATTTAACACTCATATTGGCAAGTAGAACATTCATAAATTGATTACTTGAGGAGCAATGTTATTAATTCTAATCTAACCACTAGGGAGTTATTCGTGATTAAGATAATGGCCTTTAGGACACTTAAGGATCATAATTTTCCCTCGAGAATCTTGAATAGGTGTGTCTTGAACACATAGCTAGGAAATAACTAGATCATGACTTGTTAATTGTCTAGGTGTCAGTAAACTTAGTTCCATCTTCAAAAAAGTTAAATTTGTAGTTGCATGTTTTGGCCTATAAATTTTTGGCATGATACCTAGGAGGTCCCCCTCCTTTGTATCCTCCCCTCTAAAAAGATCCCCTGTACTACTTAATACCATTGTTATTAGTATATTGAGCTTCATCAGTTTTGGTAGGACCTTGTCCCCTTCAAAAGTTACTTCTACCTCTAAATCCTCTGTTATTGCCTCTTCCCCTTTGGTAGGACTCATTCCTCCTTTTAGTTTTATCCTATGATCTTAATGTCATTTTGAAGCATTTATGCATGCTATTAGGGGTCATCATGGTGATCTCATCCTAGATTCCTTGCCTTAAGAAATTAAGGTACATTGCTACCTTTTCCACCTCTTCTTCTTGTCTCCTAGCTCTAAGACTCAACCATTAAACTCCTTAGTATAAATAGTTTCTATGATGCCTCTTTGCCTTAGATTCAACATATTTTGGTACATCTGGATCCCATAATCAATGGGCAATAACTGAGCATTAATTATGATCTTCATTCCCTCCCATGCTACTATCTTCTTCTTCCTTGCGGCTACCCTATCATCTTGCATCATGTTCCACCATACTAGTGCTAATGCCTTGAGCCTAGCCTTAGCATAAATGACTCTTCCAACTAATCTAGCTATTCATCCCCATTTAGGATACCACTGTAGTGAGAGATGTGCTCCATACTATCCTTCTTAAGAGACTTAAAGGCTTCTAAAAACACCCTTTTATCCTAATCCACCTCCTCTTTACTTTCTATTGTCTACCCTATAAGGCCTTCATATTACTCATCACTTTCATCCCCACATTCTATGATCTTTTACATGCTCTTTGTATCTCCCTGGTTGGCCTTGGCTAATAGGTCTTTAATCAAATCCACTATGCTGCCCTTTCTCATTTCCATTGGTGGCATACTATCAACTTCTTGACTTCCTTCTTCATCATACATAAATCAAACTAAAATTTGGCTCTGACACCGCTCTGATGTAGAGGCCTAGGTATTCTAGGTCATATTCACTCCAAATGCTCATTTGTTTGCCCCATCTATTGAATGGTAAGCCCTACTTGGAGCCTCTTCTAATTAGCTCACTATTAATTTCTCCTCCTAGGTATTGTTGATCTTTAGAATATTCCAAGGTCACAAGGTTTTACTAGTCAAACTAGTTCCCCAACCTTCTTCACTAGTTTTTCCTACTAGAATCCCAAACCTTTCCTTAGGATCTTCCCACACATCAATTTAGTCTCCTTTTATTCTTCTTGGTCCATCAAAGGTCATTTTGAACCCTTTCCCACTTTTTTTCACTCCTTACCAATCCAATTTGTCTCAAATTCACTAGGAGGCCTAATTGTCTAATTTCTAGTAGGTCTAGTTCCACTATTTTTTGCTATAACTCCAAAATCCTCCAAACTATCCCACACAAGACCATACAAATATTCAAGGTACATGGGAATACTATTAGATTCCAAAATCTTAACTTCTGGTTGCACCCATAACCTACTTTCCACCAAGCCCTAGCTTTAAGCCTACTAATTAGGTCTCTAGATTAGTGAGCATGAACAATTGTTAAACTGCTCCCAAAACATTTTATCTCTCCTTCTGCCTCTAAGACTTGTTATAGGATTATTTAGACAACCCAGAAATGTCCTTCAAGCCTTTGCACAAAGCTATGGGTGCTTGTGCCAAATCACTATTATCCATGACCTAGCTCACATGTGTTCAACAGTTCGCCATAAGGCTTCCCATTTGATCCAAGGAAATCATTGCAAAAAAAATATATAAACAAAAAGAATTTGTACATAATCTATCCCTACTTCCCCCATGGTTTCAGATAATATCACTCCTAGATTCCTAGGTTAGAGTCATTTCTACGTAAGCACCATAGTGACTGTCACTTGTAGACCAACGACCTTAAAAATTGCCCAACTCTGACTACTAAATAGTTGAAAGAAAATTATCTATGGAAAAGGAAAGCTATTTGAAAATACTATATACCCATGGGGTCTGATCTCCTATGCCATTCTGTACAATGTCGTATAGTAGCAAGAAACCCCCATAGTCTACAAGAATGTTTTTATAGGAATCCGTACAGAAGTACTAAATACAATTGTTGTCATCCAAACTTTCATTAACCACTTCAAATCATTCAATCCATGATTATATTCCCAATCATGGAAGTTAGAACTGATCTATATACATTTTTCTCCATTCCTGCAAAAGTTGCTCAAGCAACTTTTCAACTTTGCTAGCAACTTTTTGCATTATGAGCATTTTGGCTCATTGTGTCAACTTGATGGGTGATTTTGACTTGCATGACCCTAGAAAGGATATGTAGGGTCCTAAAACACCCCTTGAACTCACACTGAACTAAAATAGCCATGCTCCACTATTTAAAGCCAAAATAGCAACTTTCCACCAAGTGAGCACTATAGGCTCTTACAAACATGCAGTTGCCTAACATTAAATCCAATCCATAGGATCTTATTCGATAACAAACACAAACTCCTAATCCAACTCTAAAACACACAAAAACATGAAAAAGGGGAGGTGCCCTACACCACCATATAAGACGAGGCTTGTTGTCAATATAGAATTGGGTTTTTAATAGCCACGTTATTTGTTACTATGATTCTTATGTCGTTTCTATAAAATCATTCTACTACCATAGCATGGACTAATAGGCAAGTACTATATTTCATAGGTCAGTAGAGCAATAATGCAAAATGTAATGGAAGTTTACCTTTTACCGTAATTTAATTTAAAGGTTTCCTTTACGACTAAATACTATGGATTCTAGAGGAGAAAGAAATATAAAATGGTTTTTGTAGAGGGGACAAACTAGGAATAATCTTTTTTTTCTAAACTACACTTGGCCTTGGTATTAACATTCTTTTCTAATTCAGAAATTTCAGAAAGAAGTACTTTTTTGCAATATCTTTTTATGGCTGCCACATTTAGTATAGCCTAAATTCAACTTCAGTACACAAATGTAATGCCCCTTGTGATTAACACAAAATCACATTAATTATTAAGTTTCCACAATCATGCTCTAATATGATAGGAATGTTGAGTCACTTGTCTCTTATTGAAATCTTAGCATTGGTGGAATTTCGATGAAAGAGGATAAGATATGTCTGACACTTTTTTTCTAATGTTATTGAATCTTAAAAACAAAGTCAATAAGATTATACATAAAATAACATTAATTTTTAATATTTCACATTCAATATAGATTGTCAATTAAGTATTAAACTTTAACAATATAAAAAACTATTCCACTAATTAAAAAGTTGACCAAACATCAAAACGTTCTTGAAAGGGAGGCTATTAAATTTTTTTGTTAGGTGTATTTTGTAATAGAATGTAAGATATTATTTGAAAATAAAAACACATAATAGAAAATAAGTTGATTGAAGATTTCAAATATAATTACATCAATATAAACAAGTGGAGATATTTCATATATCTTTTTAACAACGCTCCTCTTAAAATCTAAACTACATGTGAAGAATGAATTAAAAATTAAAATTGAATATATGGAAATGTGACAAAACAATATCTATTTCAAATACATAAAATGAAACAAAGAACATTTCAAAGTTTGTAAGCTTTGAACTTATTAATTTGAGTGATAATCTTTAAAATAGACTTAGTTAATTTATCTTTGTAGGTTAGTACATTACTTTCGCTCTTGCATAATTAGTCCAATAAATTGTTTTGTAAATGATACATAATTTTATAACTTTATCGTTAATTTCCTCCACCTTAAATTGCTAGTGTCATTACTATAGACTATAATGACCACGGCACCCACTACATAACATTTATTTACCTGTAGTATTCATATCAAGATTTATATATTATTTTTGAACAAAACTGATTAATCTACAATGAAATTTGTGAAAATAATATCACAGAATATTCATAACAGAAGTGTTGTGTCACTGTCAACAGTAAAGTCTTCTTAATCAATTTTTGCACACGCATTGACTTCTCACCCCAAACTCGTCTAGATGTTTGAATGTGTGGTCCATATTTTGATCATCTACCTTTCCGTATTTCAACATTATTTTATCAAATATTATCATCTGTCCATATTTGGATCTTGAAGAGACAGTGCTTTGACCAAATATCATCGTCTTCACCAGTTGACAAATTTTAAACCTACTCATTAACAGAGAAAATAAGTAGAATAAGTACAGAGTTTCAAGGGCTGCCCAGGAGAGAAACCAGAGAACAAAGCATTGCTGCTAACCACAGCACAAACACACTGTCGAAAATTATCATACAAACATGACCCGAAAGAGACATCTAAAACTATCTGGCTTCATCAAAATCTGAATCAATCCCAAAACCGTCGCTTGTTGAAGTGGTTGGACGACTTGTTGAAGACGTGGTTGCACCAACGGAAATCAAATGATCGGCAGCAACTTCTTCATCTGTGATATGAACAAAAGCAGTGGCTGCATCATCTAAGTAACTCGCATCGTATGAAATGGAAAGAGACTGATCAGAGGGAAGTGGCGCCTGTCCTTCGAGTATTTGTACTACTCTTGTCATGCCAAGTCTTTCTTCCGGTTGAGGATGAGAACAAAACAATCCCAATTTCAGTACTCTTTCCATTTCTTCTGCATCAAACAAACCGTTAAGACATGGGTCAGCTGCGCGCAAGATTTTTCCATTTTGATGAAGATCCTTCACCCAATCCAGCAATATAATCTGTTCGCTGTCCTTGGCCAAATCTATGGGCCTCCTCCCACACGCAACTTCAAGCAAAACAACGCCAAAACTGAAAACATCAGAACTTGGAGTAACTTTCCCTGTTTTTGTGACTTCAGGTGCTATATATCCAACAGTCCCAACCACCCGAGTTGTCTGTGGATTTTGCGTGTGATCGTACAAACGAGCAAGCCCGAAATCCCCAACCTTTGCATTGAGCTCCCAATCGAGCAAAACGTTGCTGGATTTAACGTCTCTGTGAACCACCCTGCGTTCCCACTGCTCGTGAAGATATAACAACCCCGCAGCGACCCCCTTCAGAATTGCGTACCTTTGCTCCCATGAAAGTACACGTGTTGTTTTCATTTGGGAATCTGCGAATATGAATTTGTCCAGGCTTCCATTTGGCATGTACTCGTAAACAATAAACAGCTGTTTGCTCTTCCTGCACCAGCCCCGCAGCTGAACAAGGTTTCTGTGCTGAAGACGACCCACGCTGGATATTTCTGAAATGAATTCCTTCATTCCTGCGGTGGATTCCTTTGTTATACATTTCACTGCTACCTCATCCCCGCTTTTCGAGAGAACTCCCTTGTAAACCTTTGCGAAACCCCCGCAGCCCACCAGCTGGGAGTCACTGAAGTTTTGTGTGGCAGCTTTCAGATCTTCGTAGGGAATTCTGTGAGGCCAAAACTCTAGCTCCCATTCCTCAATCTTCTCCCTCTCCTTTATTTGTTTCAACTTAACAAATGCAAAGGAAACAACAGCAAAGAGCACAACCAGAGATGCTGTAGTCATACCGGCTGTGAAAGCTATGGATTTAGTTGCCTGCCTTTTCCTGATCAATGAAGGGGGATCTGAGAGCTCTAGCGACAGCGATATACCTGGTTAAAGTCATGGCCCATATTAATACACCAACAGAGGATAACAAAACATTCAACCTGAAGTTAAAACTACAAGGTATATGATTATATTAATTTAAGATGACATATAGGAAACCTTGTAAATATAAAATCATCGATCTTAACTTTTATAGGGTTAAACGCTTTCATAGGATTTTTGGGTATCCCCAATCTCCTTTTCAAACCCTATTTTACTATAATATTTTACATTACCTTCCGTACTGAAGCTCCAACCGAGAATATTATGATCCTCAACAGCTTGAGACCCTGTGGAGGCAGTAAACCCCACATAAACATCTTCTTCCAAAACTGCAGAGAGATTGAGTTTCGCAACAGACATCAATGGTTGGACAGGCTTGTGCATTCCATACTTTGCAACAGTCACATTGAGTAGGTTGTCAACATGATCATATTCAATCCAGGCTTGGATTTTCTCTCCATTTTTCAGACTGAAGTTTTTCCAATGATCGTCGTCCAGCCAATAGGCTGTTGGCTGAGATTCAAATGAGTTTACGCCGTTTAGGTTAACTCCAACATGGTTGCCATCTATATCGCCAATATCAGGATCATATGCCGTATCAAGTTCTACTGCTAGGAAATGGTTGGATTGGAGACCATTTGTGTTAGGAGAGGCGAGCCCAAGGTATTGGGAATCATGGACGCCTACAATGGACTTATTGGGAACCATGATGAAGGCGAGCCCATCCCCGCTCTTGCCCTCGGATGGAACTCCAATGGACACAACAAAGGTAGTGGTGAAGGGTAAAATTGAATTATTGCTGGCTTTTATGTTGATGGGGTTGGGGTGCAGAACACGACCCTTTGAATACCGTGTTTGATTGGTTAGGGTGAGCACATGGTGAGAGTGTATTGAAGCATCCATTAGTAGTATTATGTTTGATTCATTGAATTCCCCATAGCTGAATGTCTGGGCGTAGGCAAAGTGCGAGTTATACAATAGCCATGGCAAGATTAATATGCAACAGGAGCATAGCTGGCAAAAGGTAAGCATTTTTTCTTGGAAGACAACCACTACTCTAATCCACATATAGCTTCGAAGGGATAAGGGATATTGTGCATGCACTCCAGGATTAGTCCACTACTTATAGTGCTATACCCTTTTCTTATGCAACTTGTTTACTTTTAAGTTTGGCCGAGTCAAGGTGAGATTGATTGTTTACTTTTAAGTTTGGCTGAGTCAAGTTGAGATTGATTATAGTAGATGTCAGTTATTTCAATGTCTTTGACTAAGAGGCAAGGATATATATTTTTTAATGTTAAATGTTGAATTTGAAAGATATCTAATTTGTTAGGACAATTGATTGGTTATTAATAATTTTACAAAATATCAAGATTTTCTAAATACATTTTTTTTGTATAATCTATATAACAAATTTATATAATTCATTTAATAATTCAACAAATTAATAATAATCTTGAATAAGCTTAGAATATATCACACTTTCTTATTAATACTATAAAAAGACAAAAAGATAATATTCTCAATCACATTCATACAACATCCATACAATTAATATAGATAAGATCAACTTGTACTACTATTTCAAAAAAGTTGTACCATCATTGAAATCTATCAAAACCATTTCAAAAATGTACTATCATATAAATTTGTAAAAGTAACATAGAAGTTTTACTTTAAATATTTAATTTTTTGGTAAAAAACTATAATTGTTATACACTATCATATGATTAATGTGTAGAAGATAGGAAGTCTAGTTACTCACACATCTTTATTTTTGGTTTTGAAAATTCTGTTTTAGCTTTTTGGAATGATGATAACTTATTAAAATAATATTTTTATTGTCATAAATTTATGTAACAACCACATATTGTCATAAATAAAATTTAAATAAATAATTACTTTAAACATCTCTTTAGTATAATTTGAATGCAAGATACAAATTTGAATTTGAAGCCAAATACTAACACAATCATCAATTCTGTCTCTTATTGTTCTTTTAAAAGGAACTACTTTCTATATAAATTTAGGAGTAGTAAAAAAATACTTTCAATAACATCAGAAGTATTATCTATCTTTCTTTAGATTCATTTGAAAAGTACAATGAATTTTGCAAAGATTGAATAGAATTTTATAATTTAAAATTAAATCAAAGCTTAATTATAGGTGTTTGAACTCGAATGATTGAGGTCAACAATCTATAAATACATTGATGAAAACATAGTTTTATATTATTTATCATGTAAGCTCCACAGATTGATTTGAATTATTTCATTTCTTAAAATTCAATACTAATGTTTAAGATAGCTTTGTGGGTTATAAAAGATCAAGAGGAGAAGAAGAAGAAATGATGAGTAATATTGGCTGGTGGCTTAGTGATGACATTTGTGAGAGCATTGGAAAAGACAAAGGAGAAAAAAAAAATTGTAAATAAAGAAATAAATTGAAAATTTGGCTCCACCACCATCTCACTACATGCTATTGTAGGTTTTCAAGAATAGAAGATTGGTTCATGGAGCCCATATAATTTTTTTTTTTTTGCTATGGTGATCTTTACATCTTGAGTTTACCTTGGAAGGGGTTAGATTATTCTTAAGTCTAAAGTTTTTGAAAATAACAAAAACCAAAAAGAAACAAAAATATATATTCTAAGCTATATAGTAGAATTTTATTAGCACAAAATTTATCTTCTTGTTATGAACAATTATCTTCTAATTACCGTATATGTTATACATTTTGGAAAATAATTAGATATATAGATTTAGAAGATACCATTTGTCGAAGCTCTTAACCTAATTGTAATGCAAACTAAAAGATCATTTCTACCAAAACTACATTCAATGATATTGAATGGAACATCCCTTTAATTACATATAGTACACGAGGCACAAATAAATTACTAATCATGCTCAAATGTTACAATATAAAACTTTGTAGAGACTCTCATATCAAATATTATAGACAAACACTTAGATCCTGGAGAAATAAAGAAGAGTTGTTGGCTTTGATATCAAATGAGATCATATAAGACAAGGGCCACATGCCATTTAAGAAAAAATTGACCTATTTAATATAATTAATAGTGTTGATAGAATGTAATTTAAAACATGCCAAATTTTGATTTCTTTAGTAATGAAGCATTTTATGAAAAATTGTTTAACAATATTCATTTTGTAGAAAATTACTTAAATCAGATTATAAATGTGAAAAAATATAAAGAACACAAATAGGAAAAAGAAGTTATTCTTTCAAATATATTTTTTAAAATTAAATTAAATTTTAAAAGTTAATTCAATGTAAAGAGTAATCATATTTTTTTATCAAACAAACTTTTAATATTTTTCTAATTATTACTAAAGGAAATTTTGATTTGTTAACATTAAAATATTTTATACTATAACAAATATAATTATATATATTATTTATATTTATAGCTAGAAATAGATTTAAAAAATAATTTAATTATATATGTTATTTATATTTATAGCCAGAAATAGATTTAAAAATTAATGTAAATTAATGAAAAATGTTATATTGAAGAAGTAATTAATAAAAAATCATTCACAATTATTAAGTTTTTTAATTTTACTAACTTAATGAAATTGTAGATAGTAAGCAAGTAGTTATTGTAAGCTAAATATTTTTGGAAAATAATTAGATATATAGATAAATACTTGTAATATATAAAATATAAAATAAAAAATCAACAGAATCTGATGAGCTTGAAATGTTGACTGGCCTTTGAGTATTTGCAATACCGTTCTAAAGCCGAGCGTCCTCTCTGGTTGAGGATGATAATAGACCAAACCCAATTTTGGCACTAATTCCATTTCTTCTGCATCATACACACCATCATAATTTGCGAGATGCTACACTCACACTGACCATAAAGCCTCTAGACCTTGTTTTTTTTTTTTTTTTTTGAGGAATGAATGGAGATCAGAAAGATCCAGTGGCGGTGCTTTACCTGCTCAAAGTACAGGCCTACGTGAATAGATCAACATTCAATAAAAATACCACCCCATAACAAGTAGATTAAACTAGAAAAATCTATCATTTGGGAGGACTAGTCAATTGTCGCCTATGTTTGTATGACTGGTACTATCTACCCATTCAATTATTGCTTATAAAAATATTCAACAAAATAATAGAAAATGTGCTATAATAGTATTGGGAAAATAGAACACTGGAAATAAAATAGAGAAGGAAGAACTTCCAACTTAATTTTATTGAATAATAGATGTAAATTTATACAGTAGCTTGACCCAACAACATTCCTAAATGACTGCTAAACTTGAAGCTAACTAAAACTTATGGATACCTAAATGAAACACATCTACAATAAGAACGTGATTCAAACTAGAACTATTTGACTCACACCTAAACTAAACTTGTGTTGCCAGCAACTCAACAAGGTTTTCCACATGTGTAATAATAATTATTGTTTATTGTTGGAAAATTAACTTCAACATCCCCACTTAATGTGACAACTAAGGAATCATTATGTAGAAATTATACTTTGAATATATGTCATAGACGAGTAAGACTTTCTAATAGTTTTGCAACTACTATCCAACTTCAAAACACCATTGAACACACCATCTCCACATGAAATGTCTCATAATCCCCATAAAGGTACAATGCCAAGCTTCCAGACTTTCAGATTCCTTGAACTATTGGACACATCATCTCCACATGGAATGCCTCATAACCCTTGTAAGGGTATAAATTCTCTAATCCTATAGCACCTCAAACTATTCAAGCATCCATCTAGACTCTAACACATCTTTTCCTATTTTACAAAGCACTGATCTCTTCAAAAAAAAAAAAAATTCGATGAAATAATAATCATCTAGTGGTTCTTCTCTAAGCCTCATCTTCTTAACAACTTCTTCTCTAATAGAAAAAACATAATAGAAAGTTGGCTTTGATACCATATTGGAAAAATAAAATAGAAAAAGCAAAATAGAGAGAAGAAAGAACTTCCAACTTAATTTTATTGAATAATAGATGCAAATTTATTCAATGGATTGACCCAACAAAATTCCTAAATGACTACAAATTAGATTGACAATAAACTATTTCATGATTGACAACAGATAGTAACTCAATAGCTAACCAAAACTTATGGACATCTAACTCAAACACATCTACAATAAGAACTTGATTCAAACTAGAACTCTTTGACTCACACCTAAACTAAACTTGTGTTGCCAATAATTCAACAAGGTTTACCACATGTGAAATAATTATTATTGACTATTGCTGCAACATTAACTCCAAAAAATAGCCCATCACACATGTACTAATAGATGTTGTGGGTGAACATATCTAAACAAAAATTTTAAATGACATTTATAGACCACCTCCCACTCTACCAATTCTACATAGAGCTTTGTAAATGAGGAAAGGCTAAAAGATTAGCTTTCAACTCTTCACTCCTATGAATATTCATCCAAAAAATTGCCAAATTTTGACATACAAATTAGAAGTTTTAGGTACCAAAAACAAACCTGGAAAACTACTAGAAATAATAGTCCACTAAGATAATTGAGAGATAGGGGGAGGGGGGTGAATCAGTTATCAAACAATTAAGACGTTTATCTTTTTTAAACAAAGTTAACCATTTAACCAAAGTAAATAACAACCATAATAAGATGCACATAGACAATTACACCATATACGTTAACTAGGGAAACCCTTGATAAGAGGGAAATCCCTAGTGAGAATGATGCCCACAAGATGATGTACTAATATAAATATTCCTTGTTAAAGGATGGACCCTATTAGGAGTCTATTATAAAATTTAGTACATAGAGTCCCTATTAGGAGACTTTGAATCCTTGTTAGGGGAATCTAACCCTGATAGAAGCTGTGCTAACCTTGTTAGAGTTGTAGTACAATGTATGCAATAAGAGCTCACTGCCTAAACATGTAATTTCAACTACAAGAAGAACTCAGTGCTCAAACAAGTAGCTTACTAGTATGTTCTTCTTTCCTTTGTTCTATCAACTGAACCAATCACTATCAGACCTTGTAAATGAGGTCACGAACTTTGGATCCAAATATCAAACCTTGGTAGCAAACTTTCCTTCACTTATGCATTGCTCTGTTCATTAAAAACCATGTCATATGATAAAGGAAAATGCCCTTCCTTTATACCAAGTCCATAAAACAATTCCTTGAGTTGGCTTTTGGACCTTCTCAATTAATCATTAAATGACCATATTAATAACACGTTACACTTAGTTATAACATTAATCTTCTGCCCTATAGCTTGAATATCTTTCCGTAAACACAATATTATGATGAACAATTTTAGCCACATCATCACTAACATGTCTTATTTAGATCCTCAACCTTGATTCTTATAATAATAAGTCTGCTAAGAGATATAGCAAGTTTACTAAAACATGCCTCTATAAACTCTATCTTAGAATAGACATTACCAAAACTTACATAACTTCTTCTAGATTTATCATTTCTTCTTTCGACATTAACTACATATACTAGATACTCAGAAGTATCTCCCATAACCTGGGATAGTTATAATATGCCACTAGCTATCAATACCAATTTGTTCCTTATATTTCTCTTTTGTCATATGCCATAGAAAATTGCTATGTTGACATCAATGACAAACTTAGTCATGAATTTAACATATCATCATAGTAACATATCTACAATACTCCCCCATAGGAATATCATCAGCATTCATGCTTCCAACAATCTTGTAACAATCTCCCCCTTTGGCATTGATGTCAACATCGATGAAAAACATCTAGTTCCAATAATACTAACAAAAAGAAACTACTCATCTTACTTTTCAAATCCTCTTCATCAATCATTCTCCCCAATTGATATAGCTCAATGTGATTTTAGTCAAACTAGTTCCATGTTGTGCTTCTTCCATACTTCTCCGACTATCATGTTGTAGATGTTGTTCTTCCATTTTTTTTTCATGTCGAACATCCCCCCCATTGACATCGATGTTAAAGGTTTCAACAACCAACCTTACTACATCAAACTCTACAATAATTGATTATTTCTTAGCTAAAGTGTCAAAAGACACTATTCAAAACAATATCCAACAAGAGTCCTAGATGAATCTATCCATCATAGATACTCCCCCATATAGGAAGCATCAACATTCATTCCAAACAACAATAATCCTCTGTTACACTGGACTAATGCACTTTTGCATTTCCTACTCTGATGTAGGAAGGGACATAACCCCAAGCATACCTCACATATACTCAAAAATCTCTTTCGGAAGAGGCTTAGTGAATATATCTGCAATCTTGTCTTTAGAGCTCACATACTTCAATTTAATTTCCTTTTCTACAACTTTCTCTCTCAACAAGTGATACTTAATAGAAATATGCTTAGAAATGTGCTTAGTCTTGGAATGAAACACTGGATTCTTGGACATATTTATTTTGCTTGTGTTGTGACACAGATTAATTAATTTCCATCCTTATATCCTTCAACATCTACTTCATCCAAAAAAACTTGATTACAGTTATTTGTTGTTGCAAAATATTCTACTTTCACTATACTTGGTGATGTGCAAACCTACTTCTTGCTTAACCAAGAAACCAATCTTCCTCCA
Source organism: Cupressus sempervirens (assembly GCA_028749045.1). Taxonomy (NCBI): domain Eukaryota; kingdom Viridiplantae; phylum Streptophyta; class Pinopsida; order Cupressales; family Cupressaceae; genus Cupressus; species Cupressus sempervirens. Next base: position 866,575,116 of record CM053787.1, read on the forward strand.
AGAAAGAAGGCTTCATCACTGCTACTCTTTTTGTCATCCATATTGCCTACCCAATCAACATCAATATTAGCACTTAGAGTAAAATTATTAGATCTGTCATACCATAATTTGAACTTAGATGTTCCCTTCAGATATCTAAATATCCTTTTAATTGTTTCTTAATGTTCTTCTTTGGGATCAGCTTGGAATCTTGTAGTAATTCCAACAACATTTGCTATATCTGGCCTTTTGTAAGTCAAATATTGCAATCCTCCAATCATACTTCTTCTGCTCAATAGTAGGTGTCTCATCTTTTGTAGATAACTTATGTCCAGTTACTATAGGTGTTCCAATAGTTTTCCATGTTTCCCAACCAAACCTCGTTAGTAAATCCTTCAAGTACTTACTCTAAGAAATAAATATTCCTTCTTTATTATGTACAATCTATATTCCTATAAAATATTTCATCTCTCCTATCATACTCATTTCAAATTCTTTCTTCATCTCTTCTATAAACTTCACACTTTCTTCATCATTTCCTCCAAATATGATATCATCAACAAATATTTAACAAAATCATCAAACCATTGTCAATTTCTTTCTAATAGAGATTACTCTCTGTCATACCTTTTCTATATCCAAGCTTTTTCAATGCTTGTCCAACATTGCATACTATGTTCTGGGTGCTTGCTTCAAGTCATATAATATATTCCTCAATCTGAATACCATGTCCTTGTCATCTGTCAAAGGATAACCTACAGGTTACTCAATGTACACTTCTTTTTCAAGTTCTCCATTTAAAAATGCTGACTTGACATCCATTTGATACATTTTGAATTTTTTTTGGGTGAACCCACAATACTGGGTATGACTTTTGGGGGATGAAGGAAATTGCAAAATAATAAAAAATTCCATATTGAATTTTATGTATGTTCGTACGAACATGGTAACTATGTTCATACAAACAAAAAACAATTAAATGTTTGAGCAAACATATTGAGTTTAAATAAGGTATGTTTGCATGAACATACCTTATTAATATGTTCATGTGAACATATTTTAACGACGATTTTGCAATTAAAATTCAACTTTCCCATTTGAGATCTTGATACATTGTCTTTTTTTGTATGTTTGTGTGAACACAAATTATTTTACATGCTCGTGCGAACACATTAACTTAAATTTTTGATCCACTGATTATTTTTCTCATATGTTCACTCGAACATATGTTCATGGGAACATGTGTAATATGTTCGCACGAACATAGTGTTTGTGCAAACATGTCAATTTACAAATTTTTGGTGCTATTTTCTGAAAAAAATAAAACTGGGTCTTTTTACCCCCAAAATTGAGATTGAATGATCTCCTACTATAAAATAAAAATTCCAATTTGTGTTTCTCAGAGAAATCTTTCCAATGACTATAATTATGATACATATGATATTCATTAAGACTTTCAAATACGAGTTTAACTCATTATAGATTCATTAACAGTTGAACATTAACTAACTTCGACACTTCAGGAAAATTTGTAAATTAGGTCAAAATATTTTTGAAAAATATCTACAAAATAGGTTGCTGAGATAACTTTCTATTAAAAATAATAATTAGATTTATGATAAATTGAGTTCAAGTTATCTGTGTCAAAATGAACATATGTCTGAATTACGATTGATGTCACTTCAAAACTTCATAAACTATAAAATATTCAACCAAATTGAATCAAACCAAATGCATCCTCGGGTATTGATGTTAAAAATCCAACACCAAACTAATTATCTCATTATCATTTTTAGAAGAAAAGTTATGCATGTCAAACGAACTATCACTCTTTAAAAATATTGATTTTTCATATGTACCACTTTTTAGAGTAGAAGGAAAATTTGACTTAAATAATTTTAAAAAAAAAAAAAAAAAAAAATATGGTTACAAAGTAGGAACAGAGTACTAGAAATCACTAGTTTATGTCATCTTGAATTTTTTGATAGTTTTAGAGATATAGTCACTTGAATGTGAGGTTTGTTTCAAAAATATTGATTCCAGTGTCAAAATTGGTCAAAAAGTGAAACCCATTATTGTGGGATCACCCTTTTGTGATGCGTAGGCTAAGAATAATCTTATTGTTACAAATATAAGAGTAATTGAGAAGGGATGGGTGAATCAATTACTACTAAAATAAATCTCAAATCCCTTAGATGTCAGTACAAAAATGCAAATTGAAAAATTGATTACTGTTGAATCTCAGTAAACACAAACAAAATGTTTTAACTTAGTAATAACTAAATTAGCTTAGTAAAAACTTAACATATAAACCTTTAGATGTTGTCTATGATTAACATTACTTTAACTAATTTTCAAATTCATAACAAAATAGCACGAACACATTAGACACCAAGATTTAATGTGGAAACCCAATTTGGAAAAAACCACCAATTACAACTAGTTATTGTTTTTCACTCTTCTGATGTGAGCCCAATTAGGAGCCAACCCTATTAAAGGTTACAAAACACATTGTTAGGTTTGACCCTATTAGAGGATTTAATTAGCCTATTAGGAGTGGCCTTGTTAGAGGTCTTGAGATAATTTAATAGAAGTGCCACCTTGTTAGAGGATTTGCAAATAGTTGTTAAGCCAACTCTGTTAAGAGATTTAAATTACTCCTACAATGGTTAGAGAGTAATAAAGAGATGACTTGATTTGAATATAACTAATTTTCTAATTATAGATCTCTGTTCTAGCTAATACTTGATCCTTCCTGATCAAATATAGCTTTGCTACTCCACAAGGATATTCTGTTGATCCTTCAAATTTACTTCCTCTTCTCATCACTACCTCTTCAATCACATCATCATAAATTACACACTTTGAAATCACAACTTGAGCTTATACTTATATCTTCTACTTTGTTAAGTCAGCTCAAAATTGGCCAGAATCAATAGATAAATCAATTAAGCTTAATACAAAAAAATAACAAAATCCTTCATTAGTTGACCCAGCTCAGTAGAAACTGACTCAGAAATGATTTCCTTTGTTAACCAACAAAAGCTCAATTAACACTACAAGCTTGTGAAAATCCTTTGGCAACCAAGTGAACTCGATAGATACTACCTTCTAAACTACACAAAAACATGAATGCTTGATAGACACTAAGAACTGTCTTCATTGCCCAAGTGAGCTTAGCATATACTAGTTGATAATAATATGAAATTTGTGTAACATCAAAGAGAATACAAAATTAATCAATTGTATCCTATACCTACTACTTCTATTCTAGCCATTGGAGCATAGGTCTCCTCATAATCTATTCCTTCTTGTTTTGAGTAACCTTTACATACCAATCTTGATTTGTTTCTTGCAAATTTACATTGTTTATTCATCTCATTCCTAAATAACCATTTAGTTCCTATCACATTCTTGCCTGCTAGTTTGGGGAACAATTCCCATGTCTCATTCTTTACTATCTGATCCAATTCCTCTTTCATAGCTTGTTCCAGTAATCATCTTTACATGCTTCATCTGCATTCTTAGGTTCAACTTGAGATATCAAACATAGTTCTTCATTGACTCTAATTCTTGTCATCACACCTTTATCTTTGCTTCCAATGATCTATTTAAATGGGTGATTATTTATCATATTCTTTCCTAAAGTAGGAGTTGTTATCTCAACTCTTGGCTCTACTGAAGGTTCCAACCTTTGATTCTGCCTTGGCTCTCCTACATTCTACAAATCGTTGTTAGTCTCAAGAAATAATTCATCATTCCTTGGCTTAGACACAATATCATCATCTGAATTGTAATCAACTATTCTCTCTTGTATTACGAATTTCTCATCAATTCTTGTACATTTACACTTTCCATAATGGTCTTAGGTCTTTGACTATAACATCTATAAGCCTTTCCTTTTAATGAATAACCAAGAAACATACCTTCATGAATTCTAGCATCAAACTTACCAATATCATCATATCTTTCAATATAACACTTACTCCCAAATTTTTTGAAATACTTAACTGTAGGTGCATGTTCAAACTACAATTTATAAGGAGTCTTGTTTGTATCTTTCCTGGCTTGCACTCTGTTCATGATGTAGACTATTGTATTCACAACTTTTCTCCAAAATTTCTTGGATGCCTCATTCTCAGCTAACATAGCTCTTGTGCCATCTGCAACTGATATGTTCCTTCTCTCTCCAATGCCATTCTGTTTAGGGGTTCTTGGAGCTAATTATTGTCTTTTGATTCCATTTTCTTCACAAAACATGTTAAATTCATTTGAAGTAAATTCTCCTCCTCTATATGATCTTAAACATTTAATCTACATACTAGATGCATTCCGAGCTCTATTCTTGAATATCTTAAACTTATCAAATGCCTTAGATTTCTCTTTAAGAAATGCAACCCACATAATTCTAGAAAAGTCATCAACAAGAATCATAAAATACCTTTCATCATATAATCCTTTAGTCTTCGTAGGACCACTGAGATCTATGTATACAATCTCCAATTTTGATGAAGTAGTAAACTTCTTATAGGGAAAAGAAGTTATATTATGCTTTGCTAGCACACATTCCTTCCAAATTGTGTCAGTAGACTTTACAATCCTAGGAAAATGTCTAGCTGTAAACATACTACTAGTCTTCACAATAATGGCAAAGTTTATATGAAAAAATTTCTTGTGCCATAAACAATTTTTATATACCTTTGCCACCAAACATGTCATTTCATTAGGATTCAATTGAAACACATTACCTCTAGATCTAGTTCCTGTTCTAATTACCTTTCCATCTTTATCTTTGATCATTCATGTTTTCTCTATGAACTACCATTGATAACCTTTGTCCACTAGTTTTGAAATGTCATCATACAAGATATCAATAAATGTATCATTTGAACTAATGACTTAAATGGTGGTGTTAGAGTCTTTAATATCTTTCATATAACCTCATCATCTTCTTTGGTTCCTCCATGTGATTTGATATCTAGAGTAATTTCTTATATCCTACCTATATATGTCCTTACAAATTCATCTTCCATCATTTTAGCATCTTGAAATACACAAATCCAACTATGTAGCCTCAACTTCTTAGAATCTGCATCACCTTCAAAACTAGTTTCTAAAGCCTTCCAAATCAAATGTGAAGTAGGAAGTGATTTTACTTTATTGTATTCAATTTCACGTAGTGCAGTCAATGTTGCTTCTCTAGCTCTCATGTCGCACATAAAAAGATCTTTTTCATCCTCAACACAATTTTCCTAATCATTTGTAGCAATAATTTTCTTTTCTAATTTTGTTAGATCTAATATATTGGACCAATACACAACAAATGTGTCTTCATCTTTTCCTTCTAGCTATCATAATTTTTTGCAACAAACTTCAGACTATCTTTCTTGAACATGCTTGCCATGGATCTCCCAATATTTTAAATAGTCCAATGAGATAACTAGTGGGTGGTGGGGGGGGGTGAATCAATTATCCAACAATTAATGCATTTATAATCTTTAAACAAACTTAACCAGTCAACCAAAGTAAACAACATCCATAATAAGATGCACATAGACAATTAAATGAGATATATTAACTAGGAAAACCCTTAATCGGAGGGAAAACCCCAGTGGGAATGATGCCCACAAGATGATATATTAATATAAATATTCCTCGTTAGAGGATGGACCCTATTAGGAGTCTATTATACATATAGTACCTAGAATCTATGTTAGGAGACTTTGAATCCCTATTAGGAGATTCCAACCCTGTTAGGAGTCGTGCCAACTCTATTAAGAGTTGTGGTATAATGTATGCAAGAAGATCCCACTGCCCAAACATGCAATTTCAACTACAAGAAGAGATCACTTCTCAATCAAGGAGTTTATTGTTATGTTCTTCTTTCCTCTATTCTGTCAACCGAACCAATCACTATTATATCTTGTAAACAAGGTCATGAACCTCAAATCCAAATATCTAACCTTAGATTACTTAGCAAAACCTTGGCAATGAAGTTTCCTTCACTTCCACACTGCTTTACTCAACTTTGCATTATGCTCTTACTATTGGTTATCATTAATCATTAACCATGTCATATGATAAAGGAAAATGTCTTTCCTTTGTACTAAGTCCATAAAAAATTCCTTGAGTTGGCTATTAGGGCTTCTCAATTAATCATTATAGGACCACATTAAGAAGATGTTAAACTGAGTAGTAACATTAATCTTCCTCCTTTCAACTTTAATATCTTTTCATACATGGAATATTATGATGAGTGATCTTAGTCACATTATCACCAACATGTCTTCTTTAGATCCTCAACCTCAATTCTTAGAATAACAACTCTGCTAAGAGAGATAACAAGTTTAACAGAACATGCCTATGTAAAATCTATCTCTAAAAATACATTACCAAAACATTCCTAACTTCTTCTAGACCTATCATTTCTTCTTTTTATGTTAATTGCATATACTAGATACTTAGAAGTATCTCCCATAACCTTGGATTGTTAAAATACTCAACTAATCATCCGTACCAACTTGATCTATTCACTGTTCTTATGTCACATACCATAGAGAACTGCTATGTTAACATCAATGAAAAACTTAGTCATAAATGTGGCATATCTACAATACTTCCCAATAGGAATATCATGAACATTCATGCTTCAAACAATCTTTCAACAACAACAACTAGATCATCTCCCCTACAATAAACTTACACTCATAGGTTTCTCCATCTGAATGATTTCAATACTCACATTAAGCCTATCTCGAGCATGATCATAATCAATCTAGGATTTGATATTTTCTCTCCACAATAAAATCTCTTCTGCTATACTAATAAAATCAAATAAATAGATAAAAATAGAGCATGAACAACAAACAACCGGGATAGAATTAAAAAAAACTATTTTTTATTGAATTTATGTTATGAAATTAAAGAGTACATTATAAATAAAAACTAAAATGTCTTCTTCTTGAACACTAATTGAGAGTAATATTGTTTACTAGACTCTAAAATTTTAAACAAGAAGATACAAAGAGATTGCATGATAATTACAATTTTGTAGAATACACAAAATAAATTTTTTTTTTTTTTAAAAATGATACCTACAAAGCTAATTGAGACATGCAATTTTGTTGTGCATGAAAATGAAACAAAAAGAAAATAGTGGAACTAAATCTATGGTTGAACTAGACTCTTTGTTTGTGCATTCAAATCCAAAGCACATGCATGTTGTAAGCATGTGCATACAAGGAATCAATTTCCCCCTGCATGAACAATGCAAATGAAAACGAGCTAATTCCTCAAGGTCATAAAACTGGTAGTAGTGAGAGCTTTAGTGAAGACATGACCAACTTGCTCTGAGGTTGGGAAAAACTATAACTCCACTTTACCATCTTGAACCAAATCACAAATGAACTAATGAAGGATTTCAATGTGCTTTAATGTAGCATGAAACATTAGATTCTTGGTCATTTCAATGCCACTAATCTTATAAAATAATGGTTGTAGGATGTTCTTAAACAAAATGCAAATCTTCTAGAATCGTTCTAATCCATATTGTTTGACAACTGGCTACTATTCAAGCAATATATTCTACATTTGTAGAAGAAAGAGCTATTGTCACCCACTTTTTGCTGCTCTACAAAACAACTCCATAACCAAGTGAGAAAATATAACTATAGGTAAATTTTCTACCATTCATTGAACCAGCCCTATTAGAATCTGTACAACCAATAAGCTAAAACTTATCATTGGGAGAATAATGAATGCCAAAATTGTGTGTACCACTCATCTATAGATGTTATTCTTTTTTTGCATCTTGCCAATGAAACTCATGTGTATCTTACATGAACTAAGAGACAAGGCTCACATTGTAGATAATATCAAGCCTTGTTGTAATAAGATACATGAGGCACCCAACAAAACTTCTATATAATGTATGATCAATATGGAGACCTACATCATTCTTGGTTAACTTTTCACCAAGGGCTATAGTGGTAACAAGTATAATGCATGCCACCATTGTAAACCACTTCAATATATCAGCAAGATACTTTGTTTAAGAAATGGATATACATTTAGTTTGTTGTTACACCTCAATCCCACAAAAATAAGGCATAAGTCCTTGATCTGACATCTCATACTCTTGTTTCATTTCTTTTTTGAACTTCTCCATGAGGTATGATCTATTACCTATAAAAATGAGATAATCAACACAAAGGAAAATAATTAGAATATCTTTATAGCATCAGTTTTTGGAGAAGATTATGTAAGATTTTTTTGAGTTAATGTTTCAGATCACACTCAATGTGATCCAAAATGTAGAATATCTTTACCAACATGTTTGATATAGAGGGTTGGCTCTAAAGGAATTCAAATTAATTCATTCTGCAAGAAATAATTATCAATTCATGCATACCAAGAACAAGGTGCTCACTTCAACTCATATAGTTCTTTTTTTATCTTCTAAAGCAAGTGATTTTTTAATAAAATTTAATAGCCAATAGGTTGATTGACATAAACCTCTTCTTCTATATAACCATTTAGGAAAGCTTATTTCACATCCATATGATAGATGGGCCACTTATGTTGAGCAACAATTAATAATATAATTTTAAGTATATCAAACCTTACAATAGAAGTGAAGTCTCTAAACACTCTACTCTAGTTGTTTGTGCATATGCTTTGACAAACAGTCTAGCTTTAGGTGTTTTCTTACTTAACCATTAGAATTAAATAGTTTATTACCCCTAAATTGGCATATTTGCATTCTAAACCAATTTCGGTGCATCAATCTTAAAACATCTATTTGTTAATCAAATTAAGTACTATTATACTAGACATTTTTTATTCTAATAATCTTTACATCACCTAAGTGTCAAATGAAAAAAATCCCTAATTTGTATTAATCACATACTTTATTTAATTTCTAAATATTGATTCAAATTAGATAAATTATCCTCCTAATTTAATTAATTTAATTATAAATCCTAAGTACTAGGTGATCCCACAATAGTGCATGCCACTTTTATGGCTCAAACAAATTAAGTAATTGATGCAAATTTTAAAATTCCTATTTAGATATGTTCACGAGAACTTATCTATAATGTTCATGTGAACATACCTTAATAGAAATGGGTATATTCTCACGAACATAAGCATTCTAAGGGTTCACGTGAACATTATAAATTTATGATTTTTTCTTGAAATTCATCATTTTCCATTTTATGCTTTCATTTTTATGACGAGGTAAAATCATTTTGGATGTTGGAGAAAATGTGTCTAAGTGCTCTGTGAACTGCATCTTTTTCCTCATGTTTTTGGTCATTACACTATTTCGGGTATATTTATATGTGATTATTTGATTTTTTTTAATGTTCTTTAAGTTTTCATAGAATATATTAATGTTAATTTAATATTTTTATTTCTTATTAATTTTAGTTAGTTATATATATATTTTTATTGGTTAATTATATATTAACTTGTTACTAGAAAAATATTAGTATAACATTAGATAACAAATTTATAAAAATATTAGTATAGCTTTAGATAAAATTTTTGAAAAATATTAGTGTTATTATATAAATATTAGGAAGAATATTAGAAAACATCAAAAATATATATTAAAAAATATTAGAAAATAATTTAAAAATATTTAAAATACTACTCTACAATATTAAAAAACATTAGAAAATATTAAAAATTTGTTAATCGAGAATAATATAGAACTATAAGTATAATGTTATGAAACAAATTTAGGAAAATATTAGTGTTATTAGAAAAAAATTAGAAAATATTAGAAAAACATTAAAAAATATTACTCTAGAATATTTGAAAATATTAGGAAAATATTTTTAAAAAGTAAAAAATTACTCTATAATATTAGAAAATATTAAATAAACATTAGAAAAAATAGATTAATCTAGAATATTAGAAAAATATTAGTATAGTTTTACCAAACAAATTTAGGAAAATATTAGTGTTATTAGAAAAATATTAGAAAAAAACATTAGAAAATATTAGTAAAAATAGTAAAAAATTTTAGAAAGATATTAGAAAACATTAGTCTAGAATATTAGAAATTATTAGTAAAACATTAGAAAATAAAACAAAATATTAATCTAGCATATTAGAAAAAATATTAGTATAATGTATTATAAATAAAATTTTGGAAAATATTACTGTTATGAGAAAAATATTAGAAAAAAAATAGAAATTATTAGTAAAATATGAAAAATATTTTAAAAATATTAGTCTAGAATATTACAAAAATATTAATTTAACATTAGGAAATAAAGTTAGAAAATATAAGTATAACATTAGAAAACACAAAATAATAATAATAAATTTGACCCTAACCATAACCCTATATATAACTTTATTTCTACAACCCTAATTCTAATCTTAAACCTAACCCTAAGCCTAACCCTAATCATAACTCTATCTCTAACCCTAACCCTAACTATAGCTCTAACTCTAAGTTGTACCCTAAGTCTAATTTTAACCCCAATTCTAACCTTAATTCTATTTGTAACCATAACTCTAACGCTAACCCTATCCCTAATTCTAACCCTAACCCTAACTTTAATCATATGTAAAACTCAAACCGTAAATCTAACTCTATCTTGGACCCTAATTAGCTCTAGAACTCTAACTCTAACCCTAATTATAACTCTAATTGTAACCCTAACCCTAATGCTAACCCACACTTAACTATACCTATAATGATATAACTTGCACAATGGAAGAGATAATATGAAATATTCTATAAATACTTGATAATAATGTAGATTAATAGGCCACTTCAAGGGGGTAACCTCCAAACATCTACAATGAGAACACACTTCACAATATGATGTTGAAATAAGATTCATAACCTCCTATGTATACCTAATTATGGTTAGGTTGAACCAACACAACTCTATAAAACACCTAGGCTAACCTACCTATTTAAACAATAATTTAATAATAATAACATGACTTAATTAAAGATTAAGATATCCAAAAGTTGACTATTCATAACCCTATATATGTTGAGATCTAATTCAAAAGATCACTAAAAGAGGGAGATTGTTCAAGAAGACTATGTGTTCCAATCATTGTTTTGTCACTGATGTCAAACATGCTATTTGTTGGTAAGACAACTACTTATAAGCTTCAAGCACTATCACTTAGTTGATTGATGAAGAGGATTTGATCAAAAGCTGTAACAATAGCACCTAGAGGAAAGGTTGATTTATGATTATGTAATGAAGTACAATGACTAGTTAAGACAGTGATGACATGATGTATTAATAATCTACTTAAGGTTACAAAGGCTAGTTACACTTAGAAAGCTTAGAAGAACAAGTCATACAAAGTTTTTCTACCAAGCTTGACCGAGTGGATGGTAGCTGGCAATCAAAGGTAGTGCAAGCTAGGTAGAAAATTAGTTGGAGCAGGGTAAAGTTTAGTTGATGCTGAGCACCAGTAAACTTTAGTTTATTCGAGTAAGTTCATAGTGGATGTCAAGCAATGCAATATGTGTCGAGCATCAAAAGGTTGATAATTTTGAGTTGCTACATTATTTAAAGGATCAAAGATTCGATGAATCTAAGTCGAGAAGTTTGTTTTTATGGATTTTGTGTACCAGGTGGAAGATAAGGTTGATGAGTTGGTGGTATAAAATTTGAGGTTAACCATTTTTAGGCAAATTCAAATGGATTCTAGGAGAAGTTTCTAGAAGAGATACAAAAAATGGGGTAGATACATTATATCCTACATAATCCATTTGACCCCTAATTTGGATGATGGAAAATGAGAGGGAAAATAAGCTATGAAAAGTTTTATTTATACAACTAGACATTGGATAACTAATTCAGCCGCTCTCAGTTCTTGTAAAGTATTCCAAAAATTGATATTAGAACCATCTACTTAAGAGAACTAATTTGAAAATACTAGAAGTACAAAGATTGAGATGTCAAAAAGAGAAGTATCTAAGCTCAATATAGATAACTTTCCTACATGCCAAAGTTTGATGAAGCTATACCTTGGAGGACTTGGAGATCATGCACAATCTACCATTTCTGTTGAACATGTTGGTCTTGCTAGTGCTCCAATTGTTGAAGATATGATGAAGAAGAAAGACCACAACTACATAATGCTTGAGACTACCTCTACCCTATGTTATGCCAAATTTGATGATATCAAAGGTCTTGATAGCACAAAGAAAATGAGGATTCCCTAGCTACTATCTATGGAGGAGACACTAATGTTCTTAGAGCCAAAGCTGAAAGCCTTAGAGGTAACCTTGATGAGAATGAAAATTGAAGAAGTTGAAAATATTGTTCAACATGATGAAAGGATAAAATACATAGTTAATGCAGTAAGAGGAGCAATGACATACTAGATGATTGTATTGTTTTAAACATAGATTTGAGAACACTATTACCTATATATGCTATTAGAGTTTTTACAATTCAAGAACTAAGATGTATTGCAAGAAATAATCTATCACTTGAAGGTCTAATAGGTAGACTCACTACTTTTGATCTATCTAACATTGATAATTACAAGCTTGAAATGATTGAATTTTCTTTCAAAGGTAAAGTGTAATTAAAGGAACCTAAGAAGAAGAAGAAGAAGAAGAAGAAGAAGAAGAAGTCCAATGATAGTGATACAGAAGAGGAGGATGTCAAATAGCTTGAAGCACTATTGGCAAGAAGATTCCACAATAGTAAAGGCAAGTTCAAAGGTAAGTTACCCATAATTTGTTTCAACTGCAATAAGGTTGGTCATATTGCTGCTAGATGTCCAAAAAAGAAGAACTATAGAGGTGGTGACAAGTACAAGAGTAGAAGAGATGATAGCATGAAGCACTATTGGCAAGAAGATTCCACAAAGGTAAAGGAAAGTGCATAGGTAAGTTACCCATCACTTGTTTCAATTGGAATGAGGTTGTTCATATTTCTTTTAGTTGTCTAGAAAAGAAAAACTACAGAGGTGGTGACAAGTACAAGAATAGAAGAGATGAAGATAGCAAATATTACAAAGATAAGACAAGAAGTCTTGCTACATTGCTAAAGAGGATGATTCTAATGAAAATGATGATGAGTTGGTATATGTTGCAATGAAGCACAAGTCTGATGAATATGAGGCAACTACAATTGTGACTTGTGTAAAAAAGAATGATAGATAGATCAATTATAGTGGATGTTCACATCACATGACTAGAGATAAGAGTAAGTGAATTACCCTAAATTTTTATGATGAAAATAGTGTAAGATTTGGTAATGATGCACCATGTTTGATAAAAGGAAAAGGTTTTGTCAAACTCACATACAAGATTTTGTGTGACAATGCTTATTATGTTGAAGGACTTAACTATAACCTTTTAATTGTGTCAGAACTAAACAATTTGGGATGTAAGGTTGAGTTTGAGAACAAGATTGCTAAGATATGTTACACAAATGGGAAACTAATTAGAAAGGGTGATCTAACTAGAAGTAATCTATTTTATCTTGATATAGAGGGTGCTACTTGTCTTGTAAAATTTGATGATGTATGGTTATGGCACAAGAGGTTATATCATGTTAACATTGATAACTTGGTTAGTATCAGTAACATGAAGAAAGCTAGAGGTGTGCCTAAGTTGAAGAAGTTTTATAATGTAATGTGCAAATAACGTCAGTTAGGCAAAATGACAAAGTCAAGTTTTAAGAGTAAAAGTTATACCTCTAAAAGAATACTAGAGATTGTTCATATTGACTTGTGTGGACCAGTTGATGTACAAAGCTACAAAGGAGATAAGTACATAATACTATTTGTTCCTAACTATTCTAGGATAATAATAGCTATGTTTCTCAAATAGAAATTTGATTCTCTTCAAATGTTTTAGTGATGCATGGCAAGAGTAGAAAAGGAAACAAGTAAAAGTCTAAAGTGTTTGAGATTTGGCAGTGGAGGAGAATTTAAATCAAATGAATTTGAGATGTTCTTTAATGATAGGAATCAAAAGATAGACATCTGCCCCTAGAACACCTCCACAAAATGGAATAGCTAAAAGCAGAAATAGATCTATAATGAATTGTGCTAGAACACTCATGATAGAGAAGAATGTCTCTTTTAAATACTAGGGAGAAGCTGTATGTATAGCTGTCTATACCTTGAACCATGTGCAAATTAAGAAAGGTAATTATTCAACACCTTTTGAACTATGGTATGGATACTCACCCAATGAAAAATACTTTAAGGTTTTTGGAAGTAAATGTTGCATTCTTAAAGATGTTAGGAATGGAAAACTTCATGCAAAAAGTGAAGAAGGGATACTTCTAGGATACTCCACAAGAAATAAAGCTTATAAGTATTTGAATACTAACACTAAAAAAATTGTTGAAAGTACAAATGTGAACTTTGATAAATATATAGAAGTAAATGAGGCTAAACCTATGAAAGAAGTAGAAGAATACAAATCATTTGTATACTTTTATGAAGGTATGCTTGCTAAAGAAGATGCTACAAATCAAGTTATAAATGAATAACAAGTTATAGTGACTCTTGAGTCACACACCATGAATGTTGAGTTGAACTTAGAAATTGAGCTACATTCAAATACTAAGTTACAGAATGAAGTAAATGCACATTCTAAGTCTGAGATTAGTGTACATGAAAGAGAAGTTGAACTACCTGATAGAGATATAGACAATGATTTTGAGGTTGAAAGACAAAATGAAGAAACTAGACTTGAACCAAGATTGTCTAAGTATGTCAAAAGACATCATCGTACTACTCAAGATGTTGGAGATAAAGATTCTAGACCAATGAAAAGAAATAGATTGAGAACTGAAAATTTCTTGCTAACCCTAAAGGAACCCAAATCATTGAGAGATGGATTAGAGGATATTGAATGGTACAAAGCCATGGAAGAAGAAATTGAACAAATGGAAAAGAACAAAATATGGAGTCTAATTCCTAGACTAGAAGACCAAAATATGATTGGTAGCAAGTGGGTATTTAGAAACAAGCTAGATGAAAATGGTGAAGTCACAAGGAATAAAGAAGATTAGTTTGCAAGTGATATGAACAAGAAGAAGGAATTGACTATGGAGAGACATTCACCCTCATTTTCAAATCAAAAGCAGTAAGTACTCTACTTGCTTATTCTACATACAAAGGTTTCAAAGTTTATCAGATGGATGTTAAATCTGCATTTCTGAATGGCATATTAGAGGAATAAGTTTACATAGAACAACTAAAAGGTTTTTTTGAAGTTAACAATAAGAACATGGTATGTAAACTACACAAAGATCTATATGGTTTGAAACAAGCACCAAGAGCATTGTATGGGAGACTTCATAATTATATTGTGAAGATTGGATTTGAAATGACTGATGATAACAACAATCTATACATGAATATATAAAAATGCAAAGGTATTTTGTTATTTTTAATATTTGTTGATGACATCATATTTTGAGATCAAGATGCTTTATGTAAAGATTTTAAAAATAAGATAAAGTAAGAATTTGAAATGTCTATGTTTGGAGAGATCAATTTTTTTGTGGGTTTGCAAGTATATCAAATGAAATATGGTATATAAATCACTCAGTCAAAGTATGTCAAGGAAATATTGATTTTGTTTGGATTAGATGATTTGAAACCAATAAGTACACTTATGATGATAGGATACAAGTTGTTAAAGAATGATGATTCAGTTGAGGTGAATCAAACATTCTATAGGTCTATGATTGGAAATTTTCAATTTTATCTACATAGCAAACCTGATATTGCATTATATGTAGGGATGGTTGCAAGATTCTCTACTAATCCCAAGGAGAATCATTTAATGGCTATGAAGAGAATAATGAGATATCTGAAAGAAACAAAAGATTTTGGTTTATACTACAAGAAGAATGAAAATTTTGAATTGAAATCCTAGATCGATGCTTATTGGGCTGGAAACATTGATGATAGAAAGAGCACTAGTGGAGGAGCATTTTTCTTAGGAAAGAGACTAGTTACATGGACTAGTAAGAAACAAAATTATACTTCACAATCTACTGCTGAAGTTGAATATGTTGTTGCTGCTATAAATTGCACAAACATTGTATGGATCAAACAACTACTCAAAGGAATGAGGGAAGAAATCACAGAACCAGTGATACTTTATTATAATAATACAAGTGCTATCCATATATCAAAGAATCAAGTGATGCACACAAAGACTAAGCACATTGTAATCAAGTATCATTAGTTAAGAGAGTTAGTTAAGGATAAAGAGGTGAAGATGGAATATGTAAACACAAAGGAACAAATTGTTGATATCTCCACAAAACCATTACCTAAGAATGCTCATGAATATATAACAGGTAAAATAGGCATGATACCCCTATCACTTGTATCAAACAAGGCGATGTTCATATGTTACACATTGATGTAGAGGATCTTAATTTAGGAGCTGCCTAAAGTAATCACAAAGATAAAATAGTCACAAGCAAGGTGACAAAGGGAGAAATTGAAAGAAATTGAAAAAGCCTATATCTACATGTTTAAGAAGCAAATTTTTTTGTATATGTCTTTGGAATTTTTGTCAAATAGGGAGATATTTCATTGATCAAGCCCATATGTATAATCATAGATGGAGAGATTTACTAATCAAATGGTAGATATATAAAACCAAGGAGATAGATCAAGCTAGTATGATTAAAGAGAAAGAGAGAGATATCAGAGATATCAAGATATTGTTGTCACAGTTATAGAGAAGAATAGAAGAAAGAGGGAGAAAGCCTAATCTACCTAGTCAGAGGGAGATATAATGAGATACAGTTAGAGGGAGTTGTAAGAAAGGTTTTGTAACCTTACTAGAAGATGGAAGTAGCTAATAGAGGAAGAAATAAATACAAGTCAGCTTAACCTAGTCAGTTTCATTAAACAAAAATGTTTACCATTTGGTTTGCCATCAATGCCAAAGAGGGTGTAGTGCCTACCCCTAGGTCGTATTTTTGTTATCATTGTCGAACTCGTTTAGGGCTAGTTTTATGTTGATGGTTAGCAACATTTTTTTGAGACTATTAGATATTGTGCTATGGATTCAGTTGATATGTGATGAGATTACTTGGTACTTTATAGTTCATGTATGCACGATGATTATTCAAGTGATTTCAGTTATTGATGATGATTAGATAGATGGTTTATTCTGTGTTTTTTCTCATGGATACTTACCCCATACGTACATGTGTATGGCGTGCATGTTTGTTTTCTTTTTGTATGGAATTTTTGATGTGGTTAAGGAAGGGAGTCGTAGTCACCTGCTAGTTAGGATCTACACGATGCACCACTTCTTGTCATTGCCTCTCTCTCTCTCTCTCTCTCTCTCTCTCTCTCTATATATATATATATATATAGTATGTACATGCATGGTTTTTATGCAGGTATCAGGTATCGACTTCCCTGAATTGCCAGGATGAGCGTACCCTATCGCATTATCTCAATGGTAAGAGAGGGAAGATAAATTCTCAAGTCCAAATCCCAACCCTTTAAGCCATTTTTCCTAATTTAAAATTAGGAAAAGTATCTGAGTTGAGTACCCTCTGAATGCGTCAGATGACATAATTTGTGATATTAACCCTTTTGGTTTGATTTTGTATGTATTTTTGCTATAATGGGTTTTTCGTATTTTATTTTACGAGTCCTTGGTGTATTTTCTATTAATTAAGCCTAATTAAAAGATTTAATTAATGATTTAATTTAATGGAAAATTAATATGATATTTTAATATTTATTTTATTTAATTAATTAGGAAATTAATTAAGTAAAATAATTAAATTTGAAGATAAAAGTTATAATTTTAAAATTGGAATGTGATAATATTTATTTAAGTTAATAAATATTTTAGCAACTAAGTTTCGAAAATAAAAAAAGATATTAATATTATTAAAAGATTATAGGTTGCATGATGTGTGAATGTGATTAAAATATAAATATATTAAGATAAAACAAGTGGAGTTATTAAAGTGAGTGCATAAGATTTAAAAATTAATAAATTATTTTGAAAATAGAAAAGTGAATATTAAATAAATTAATGTGCATTATTTTAATATTTAGGAGTTTGCAAATTCTTGGGAGTTGTCATTTAGACAACATAGGAGTTTGCACTCTAATTATGCACGTGTTTTCAACAACACAGGAGTTAGCACACCAATTAAGCACATGATGTCTACAACCTTATGACTCATCTAGAAGGTTGGAAAAAGCTTGTGCTTAGTTGTCAATACCTTCTGGTTGCTTCTAGAGACATTCTGGGTGCTTCTTAAGAGTTCTTTATAATGAGGCACTCTTAGAATCTTAGAGAGAGCGTTTTGGAGCATGGTTGGAGGACCGAGAACATGGGAGAAGGAAGAAGCTTGCACTGCAAATTCTGAGGAGAAGGAAATTAGCATCAGTATCTAGGTGCACTTGTGATTTCCCCATATTCCCTTTTTGCGCGCTTTCTCTTCCTATCTTCATTGTGTCTGTTATGTGTGTCTGAATATCCTCTATGATCGAATCTTCAATCTTGAAATTGGAATCTAGATATGTACATTAATTTTTAATTGGTTGCAAAGAAAACATTAGGAAACCCTTAGTGTTATTTATGAAGGAAATTAGTTCTAAATCAGGTTCAGGTTCGAATTAAAATTATAGATTTAGATTGACAAGGATTTAAATTTTAAAATAGAAAGAGTTTGAAATGGAAAATTCTTAACTTGAGATTTGGAAAGCCCTTCTTGTTTAAGAAAATTATTATATGTTTTCTTAAATTACATATAAGTTTTAAATCTGCACCAATGTGTGTGTGTGTGTGTATATATATATATATATATATATATAATGTTGTAGTGTTTTTTATCAATTTACGAGTGTGTATATATGTATGTATCTATGTATGTATGTATGTATGTATATGTATATGTGTATATGTGTATATGTGTATATACAGATACACACACACACACACACACACACACATATACAGATATACATACATACATACATACATACATACATATATATATATGTAAATGTATTAGCTTTGATATTTTATAAAATTATCGATATTTAAATCACGTGAGAACTTTGTTAAAAATTTTGAATTGGTTTTGAAAAACATTTTTTTGGAAAAATGTTTGAGAAAATGATTATCGAAATTGTTTTATTAATTATATATATATATATATATAATAATATTGGGGCGAGTGGGGTCTATACCCACCGCACCCCCCATCCTCTCTCCTAGCAGCAACGTACATAGGTATGCAGTGTACCCACGCGATTGTAGGGTACCCGCGTCCTACAGGCCACACGGCCTTTCTGATAGTCAGAGACAATAAAAGCCTGCGACTCATTTAATCACTGGACTTGTAATGTAGAGTTTGGATAGAGTTTAATTAAGTTTGATCTTACATTATTATGAGTTTATTATTTGTTTATATATACATACACACACACACACACACACACATATATATATTATTAAGTATTATTTAATAAATATGTATTCATTAATTGACTTTTGTTAATTTATAAATATTATATGCATATTTACCATGTTAAGTAGGGATTATTAATTTAATAATAATTTGTTAATTATTATTAAATTCTGAAGAGAGAGATATTAGTATTGTATATATATAATGATGAAACTGGTATAATCGATTTATTAGTAAGATTTCCAATATAACTTGTTATTAAATATTAACAAGTTATTATTAAACCATTAATATGAATATTAGTGAATTAGATTATAGTTGACTTTTAACTTATAAAACTATTATTAGTTATTAATCAACTAATATTCATTAGGTCGTTGGTATGGTTATGCAATTATTAATTAAATTAATTAATTAGAGTTAATTAAATTTAGTTAATAATTAAGTTATGTAATAGAGTTTTAATTGATATGATTCTTTTGATGAAGTTGCTAAGTATTTACATCGAGGTTGATAATTCTTATTCTAATGACTTGAATAATGACTTTAGCTATTTTAATGGTTATCAGTGATGATTTAATTATTATAGCAATTAAATTAAGAGACTTAAGTTTTTGTAATATTTAATTAAGTTTTAATAAGTATTATTAGAATGATAAAAGTCATGGATTGTGTACCTATGTTAATTGATTGATTTAATTGATCATTTCAATAAAGTTATAATCTTCTTATTCAAAGATTGGTAACTGGCTTTCTTATAATTTAAACGAATAACGATCCTTTGATTATGTTGAAAAGTTGAATTAATGATAAGGAAGAGTTATTCAATTAGTAACATTGATCTTAGCAAAATAAAGCAAATGATTTTATTAAGTGTCAAATGATTTAATCAGTAAATATTTATCCTTTAGTTATTCTTAGAATGTAATTTTAAATAATGGAAGGATAATATTATCGATGGAACAACGGGTTGACTTGTAGGTCAAATGATTAATCTTATATACTTGAAGTATACTTGCAAATAGAAACTGAAACCTCCACACTCAATTCAACTATGTAACTTAGAAAACCAAAACATTTGTTTACATTGTGTCTTCTCCATGCTTCTTGTTTTGGGTTTTTGGGTTGACTAGTGTTGACCAGTTATAGGACGTTTACCAGAGGCTTGGGGGTTATGATTGTGATGTCATGATGATGTCTTGAATTTGATCTTTATAAACCCAACCATGGTAATGTGATGATATGCTCTATGAGATGTTTGTATTTACTGATTTTTATTGCTCATCAATCTTCTTGAGTGAAGTTGAGTTGTATGTATCTGAGACACTTGACTTAACCATTTGTGAGTCATCGATTAGTTATCCTTGGATTACTTTCCAGTTGCCATGATGGGACTAAGATGTTGATTTAATTCTTGATGATTTCATGTTGTGACATGTTTTCACTCAACCATTTTGGAGTTTTCAATTAGTATGATTTTGAGATATATTTTGGTTATTGAGAACCAATGGATACTTTTGATTATTAGTGATACCTTCAGTTGCCAATAGAGAACTGTTGTGGTCATGATTATCTATGGATACTTTTCATGTGCTCATGGAGATTTGATGCTTTTATTATGGATTATCTTTTGGTATTTCTTTCCAGTCGCTTGTATAGGACTATGGTGATTTTGAGATTTATGGTTCCATGAGCTTAGGGTAGGTTATCTACTTGTATTATCGGGAAGTGGCTTGCAATGGGGGTTGGAGCCCTAAGTGGCTGCCAAGGTAAATCATTGTAAGTTTTGTTAATAAGTGATAACATTTACACTAAATGGGGATTAAATGAACTTAAAAAGATAATTGTTTTGTTCTCACCCATGCCTTGAGTGCTAGTATAGACTAGGATGGGAGTAGAGAGAACGCTTGGTTGCGACCTTGCATTCCATAGAATGCCTTGTCAGTATGAGAGGATACTAGTGGCCACATAAGGATCAGTAGGGACCCATGGAGTCCTAAGCTAACTACCAGAGTAACTTCTACATGATTTATGCGATGACACTTGCCCACTTATAGAGTAGGTTTCCTACATGTCTTTGTGTGCCTCTTTGAGTTAGATGTCAGTTTTGTGTTGGAACCTTTGAGTCAGTATACTTTTAGGATTCTTAGACTTAGAAAGTATCTATGCTATGTGATTTTGATAGCCTATTTGGGACTTGAGATTATCTCATCAGCGCGGTGGGAGTGGACCATTTAGGTTCCACGCAGTCAAGTGGTAGTGCTTTTCCACTCTTATCATTTGAGATCAATCTAAGACACCATGGATGATGCATTCTCTTGTTGGCATCTATCTTTATTCTCTTCATGGATTATGATGGTGGACATGTATCCTCACATTGATGATTTTCATATGTTAGATGATGTTATCTTATGCATTACTTTGCATGCTAGATTACTTTCTACATATGATGCAGGATGTTTTAGGAGTGACATTCCTACTATGTTAATACTGATGATCTCTTCGATGGCTTGGTATGTTACGCACAGAGGGATGGCTAAGACCCATGATGGTCTAATGATGCTATTTACGGTTGGGAGGAACCATGCACTTAGTTAATTATGTTTGATAATTTATGGTTATCTTTTACGATGAACGTGTATATCTTCTATGATGATTTATCATGTATGATTTCTGATTTCATTTATGTTACTACATCATGGATTAGAGTTAGTATGATGATGTACTTTATTTACATGGATGTATATTCTTTTAAGACTTTCATACCGTATGGCATGTACAGTGGATGGTTGAGCATTCAAAAATGTAACGTATGAACATTGGACTTTTCATTATTATTTTATGTGGATGTAGTATCAGATGGAAACATAATTAGTTATGTTAGATGTGATTCAATGTTAAGGGATCTTTAAAGAATGTAACCTGTTGTGTTATGTTATGTTATGTTATCTTTACTTTTAGTTGAATAATGTTATTACTTCTGTTACTTTATGTATGTGGTAGTTTAAGTTTCATGTTTAAAAAAAAATGCTACCAAACTTAGTGAAACTTTAGGTTAATTCTTTGGATCTTTTGGTGGGGTGTTATAGAGGGAGATTGCTGAAGAAGACTATGTGTTTCAATCATTGTTTTGTCACTAATGTAAAATCTGCTATTTTCTAGTAAGACATATGCTTATAAGATTCAAGTACTATGACTTAGTTGATTGGTGAAGAGGATTTGATCAAAATATGTAACAATAACACCTAGAGGAAAGGTTAAGCTATGATTATTTAATGAACTATATGGATTAGTTAAGATAGTTATGACATGATGTATTGATAATCTACTTAAAGTTACAAAGGTTGGCTATACTTAGAAAGTTTTGAAGAACAAGTTCCACAAACTTTGTCTACCAAGCTTGACTGAGTGGATAGTAGGTGCCAAGCAAAGTCATTGCAAGTCAAGTAGAAAATAAGTTGGGGTTGAGTAAAAGCTCATTCTAGTGTATTCTGAGCAAAACAATTGATGTCAAGAAAAATAGTTGATGCCGAGTAAAGTTTAGTTGATGCCGAGCACCAGTGAACTTTAGTTCACGCCAAGTAATTTCATAGTGTATGCCAAGCAATGCAGTATCTGTCAAGCATCAAAAGGTTGATAATGTCAAGATGTGACATTATATAAAAGATCACAGATTTGATGAATTTGAGCTGACAAGTCTATTTTCTTAGATATTGTGAACTAGGTGGAAGATAAGGTTGATAAGATAGTGACCCAAAATTTGAGGTAAACAATTTTTAGGAAAATTCAAATGGATTTTAGGAGATGTTTCTAGAAGAAATACAAGATATGGGTTAGATACATTGTATCCTACCTAATCCATTTGAACCCTAATTTGGATAATGGAAAATGAGTGGGAAAATAACTTAATTTCCTATTTATAGAAATGTGTGTGTAAGGACCCTCCTCATATGTAATTATTAAATATGAATTATGTTGTTAAATCTATTCTAGGAGATTTGAATGGATCTGGAGTAATGTTTTATGTTGTGAAGGTCCTAATGAAATTAGGAGTAGTTGATTCATCCATGTTTTAAATACTCAGTGATTTGAGAACTTCTACATTAACTCAAGTATTTAAACATTGAAATTTCACTAATGATGCTATGAGGCATTTTCACCTAATGATAACGTTGTTGATTTTGGTATCCTAATGATTAAGTTTTATGCTTCAAATAGTTCAATATTCTTTAATTGATGTTGTTATGATGATTAGGTCTATGCATGCCTAACAATGATTATTTTGGTACTTTAATATGAATTAATGAATAAGTTATGTTATATTGATTATGTGATTCAGATGATTAAATGTGGGTAGAAATGAATTAAATAGTTAATTTTATGAAAGATTTATGTAACTATCCAGATAAGTTTTTAATATATATGCATATGATTTTCTTGAGCTACTAATGTGTGCAATGAGTGTGCATGATATTTTAGCTGAAAAATTTAACGAAAAAATGAAATTGAACCCTATGTATCAATTGTGGAAACCAGGATTAAATTTGATTACAGATGTGAACCTCGTTGTTTTTATTTTATTTGTGTCATTTTTTGGGTGAATGTATCATTCTCAAATCAGTAAATGTTAATGCTTCGTAATAGTATTTTAATAGTGTCACTTGACACTTGTGAATTGTGTATGTATTCCAGCATGATAGTTAGAGGGGACCGAGTAACCTAAAGATTTAAGCTGGATTTGGTTAGTTAACATTTTGTTAATTAGTTAGTATTGAGATTTATTACCCCTAATTAGGATTAGTGAGTTATCTACATTTCGAAGGTTGTTAGTAAATCCTAAAATATTCCTACCTTTTGATAGGTCTCTAATTAATTCTAAAAGCCTAAAATCATTAAATCTAAGTACCTAAGGGGTATGGGTATGGGTTGGGGAAATTTTACACCCACTTAGCCCTTATGGTTGACTTTTATGGTTACTCAAAAAGTCCTTTTTTTTTTAGTACAAAAATTGATTTCTTCCTTCTTGAGTTGTTAACCTTGACTCCACCTTGAGGTTCCTCTAATATCTAGTCGAGTTAGGATAATATTTAGAGGCATCTTTGAAAAGTTTTGGTTGTTACCCAATCTCTAGTTTTAGAGAGAAATTCTCAAGATTGAAGGAAGGAAGGAAAGCTCATCTTAAACTGATTCATTTGGCCATAACCTTGTTGTAAAGGTAGGATTCTTCAGCTTATTTTGTTGATGTTGTTGATGTTGTTCATGCTTTGTTCATGCATATGTTATTGTGTTCCATTGGTATGCTTGTATGTATGTTGGGTATGCTTGGAAGGGATTGAAACATGTTTTCTCGAATTCTTTTCATTCATGTATTTGCTTGATTTTTGAGGGGATTTTGTGGGTTGTTTTGGAATTACTCACCCTTGGATAGGGAAGAACTGGCCATGTATGGGGGAAGGGCTTTAGTTGGACCCCAATAGTGTAGAGTCTCCTCTCATGACGAGAAGAGGAAAAGAGGGTAAGGCGTTATGGGCCCCTACTTTTCATCACATACCGTGTTTTAAAATTGTGAAATTTGAAGAAGTGAAGGAATGAAAATCCTTGTATTATTGGCCTCGAAAGGGAATTTGTTGAAGAACAGAATTTCTTGAGATTTTAGCCTCGAAAGGGATATGTTATGGTATTGTGATCCATGTCTTCTATTGGAAAAATCCACCTTCTCCCTAGTCCGGTTCAATGCCGAATCTATTGTGCAAACTGGGATGGAAATGCATGCTTGATTTGTTCTTCATATTATGGTTGTTTTACCTCTGGGTCAATTCCCATCTTCTCTATGATTCCCTTGATGCATTGAAGATATTGAAAAGGATCCCTTGTTAAGGACTGAGAAGAGAATTCAAATTTTATTATATTACTTTGTAAAAATATATTTAAACTTGTGCTGAAGTGGCAAGGATGTTAGGATTTCTTATTGGTTCTTTCTCGACAGAGCCTTGAACCAGATTGATTAATAGAAGAGAAAAGATTGAGAAACCTTCTTGCATTGTATCTTATGTTATTTTAGTTTATGCCTATGTGTGTGGAAAAATAGATTAAATGGTGATGTTTCAATTATGCAAAATTTCAAGTTTCAAATATGTTAAGGAAGAAATTATGTCATGTTGAATCTTAAATTAAAATTCATATGTCTTCGGAGATACAAAAAAAATTAAAATAAAAAATAAAAAATCCCACATCATTCAACTTTCTTGTCTAACTAAATAACTTGGTAAATTCAATTTTTTAAAAAAGGATATACACCCCCCCTTGTTTAAAGAAAAAGAAAAAGCATGGCTTGAAAAAAAATGTACACCTATAGGATGCTGTGATATGTATGGGGAAATATAAACTCCTCTTCTTTTGATAGAGCATCTAAAGATTCTTTTAATATTCCTTTGAACATGATTAATGTTAAATATTTAAATTTAAGAAAAAAAGGGGAAGGAAGAAACAAAATAATATATAATATATACATATAGAAAATATCCTAAAATTTCACCTTAGAAACTTTTAAACTTAACTACCCTCACCCACTAAAGTCTACATCTACCCCTTTTCACTTAGCCTCAAGTCTCCATCACATGCGACAATAAACTCATTACTGCTGCAGCAAGTACCTATGATGTCATGCTCCCTTGGCTCACATGTTGGTCGTTACATGTTTTGGGAGTATATGGTTGCTTTAAATTTTTGCTTAAAATCAAACCATTTCACATCCACAAAATCAAATGGAAGGAGGCTTGATTGGTTAACAAGTAATGTGCTGCCCTCACATACCTTGTAACAAGTCCTTGGGCTGCATTTTGCAGACCTTGCGCTGCGTGAGATTGGTTGGGAGCTGCCCAACCAAGTTTTGAAAAGAATTTAAGGGTGAGTAGGGTAGGGTAGGGAATCCACTTTCCTAGTGGGTTAGAGTAAAAGTAGATAGGTTTTTGGGGTGGGTTAGTTTGGGATTTAGCTTAGGTTAGTATTGTTAGGAAATTTTATTAGAGTATATTCATTTTAGAAATTATTGAAGTGTTAGTAAGATGTAATCTAAAATTAGTAGTTTTTATTTGTTTTAAATGTTAAAAGTTATTATTATTTTTAGTTTAGTTTAAGTATAAGTTAGTTAGTTCAAATTGATTTATTAGATAATATTAGTAATAAAAGTTAGATGTTAACTGAATTTGTTAATGATTAGTATTAGAATAATAGATGGTTTTTTTAAAATTTGTGGTAAAGTTATTGTATTAGCATAGGTTAATGTTAAAGTTATTTTTATTTTGAGTTAGTAAGGTCAAAGGTTAATAAAGTAAAGCTAGATTTAGTCTAGTTAGTTAATATTTTATTTAAGTACGGGTTTGTTTTTACTTTTAATATTAGCATTATGGATATGATAGTTGTTAGAAAATTTTTGATTATTATTTTAATTTATTTTTAAATATAAGTTTGGTTAGATAATGTCTTCTTGCTAGTAGTAGATAATGACTAAATTGTCGAAGAATGCATTATGTTAAATTGAGTAGAATAGTTAAGTGTTAGGTTAGATAGAATTTGCTAGCAATATAGCTAATGATAGAAAGTTATGATTATAAAGTAAATTAATTAGTGTATTGATGCTCAAAATTATGTTGAAATTAGATATTTCAAACTAATAAAGTCATTTGAAGTACTATTGTAGTATCTTAATGTTAGTTAATAATAATTAGATTGTATTTTAACATGAAGTTTGATTTTTTTTTAAATGTTTTAAACATTAGTAATCTATCAGTTTATAGATTTGTTATATCTTATTTATTTATTTTAATTTAATTTTAGTGGGATTATTATTTGAATTGAAATGTTCTTTTTTAAATAGGTTGTAGATTGAAGCAAATTATTATTGAAATAAAGTTTATTTATTTGTGTGTAAGAAATTATTTTAGTTAGAGGGTGGTTTAATTAAAGTCTTAAATAATTAGAGTTATGTTTACGTAAATTGTTATTAAAAGAATTAATTTATATTGTTTACTAATATTTTGATTTGTTTACGTTATAGTGGACAATAATAAATGTTTAAATCTATCGAGTGGACCTCACATTTTGATATTAAGTTTGTGGTGAAAGGTTATAAAGCTAATTTAATATTTAGTAAAGATCTATGTTTAGAAAAGTTAGTACCATTATTGGTTGATACGTTGTCTAAGATAGTTAGCTAGCATATTTAATCTGTCTTAAAATTAATTGATATTTATTATAAGTAATTATATTGTTCTTAAATAGAAAGTTAGTATTATTGTATCTTAAAATGTTTTAGATTAGGAAAGGTTGAAAAATTAAGTTAGATTATTAGATCAAATTTTAAGTGTTAGATAGTTGTTTAATATTGCGAGTTTAAGATGATTTGACTTATTTATTTTAATTAAAATAGATTATTTTAAAGTTAGAGTAATAAAAAAAAAAAATTCAAAATCAATGTAATAACGAAAGCTCAGATACAATGATCTTTCCTCCTCATTGATTATAAAATTAAATGGAAATGATAGGACATCGTTAGGAGATCACGTACCTATTTCTCATTATGCCTATACATTAACATGTTCAAATAAACATAACGAATGTAGTAGTTTGAGTAATTGTAAAAAAAAATGGATTTAATTATTATTGTATTATTTTAAAAAAAAATTGGTGTGTTTTTGCCTTGATATTTTGGGCATGATATTTTTGTATTAGAGCCTAGTTTCGTGACACTTGGGCAACAATGGGTCCATGTAAAGTGTGGACATTTAAATTTTACTATGCAAAGTAGGGATCTCCCTTTGTAGTATTTTAAGGAGCTAATGAAATTCTTCCTAAACAATGATATTGATGACTAAACGTAAGCAAAAACTTTGAATTTGTATTAATGTTTGAAAATGGTCAACCATAAATAGATGACCCCATCTTAATGTCTAAAAACAACTAATTAGACGTAAGAATATTATATTTATATTAAGCTATATTATGATCTAATTAAGAAATTGAAATTATTTTGAACACAATCATCTTGGGGGAAAACTCAATTAAGAACCCTAAAACAACTTTGAATCATGAGAGTGGAAATGAGTAAATAACCTAGAAGTCAAAGAGAAAGTGTTTCTCAACATGTTTAGTAAAAGTCAGATTCTATCTGACCTATTTTCTTGTGGAAGAATTGTAGTCTATATCAAGTATGGAGGTGATCTGGTAAACTAGTATTGTTTTAGACTTTTCAAAACATGAGTAAAAGAAACCTACGATCTTCATAATCTAATTTTGTACCTTCAAATTTAAAATATTGAATCGATCAAATGAATGGTGAGTAAATAAGAAGGTAACACTTGAAGATTATATCACATTACCAAGTGATTTGGATACATCTAAAACTAGTAAGAATTTAATCTATATATTGTTCTAGTAATCCTCGAAAAGAAAACAAGAGCCAATTTGGAATCTACAAGTAACATTTGTGAACCTCGAACGATAGGATTGCTAATGCGAGAAGCTATTCAACAAGGAAGAGTTAGTAAGGAATGTACAAGAAAGAGAGTATCTCAACCTACTATGAGGAATAAAACCCTTATTGGGAATGAATATATCTCAATATGGTGCTAAGAATGAGATTAAACGGTGATAAGTATGTAGCATGTAGTATCAAATCAGTAAGATGGGAAGATGTAAACTTATAAGTGAGGGTTATGTGAGTCTATTATGTTGGCAGGCTTATTCTATAAGCACGAGTAATACTAAATTCTAAACTATCAAGTGAGTGCTCGCAGACTCTCTTATTAAAATTAATGTATCAATTATAACCCTACAATTTAGAGAAAGTAAAGTCATGATGAGATCATCAACCTAGTTTGAACTAAAGGTTTAGGTATCACAATTAAGTAATAAGTAGTCTTTAAGCCACAAGGCATGTTAAGAATGATGATGATGACCTATATCGACAGTAAGGAGATAGTTGTAAGAGTGAATAAGTAAACATTGTTGATATCCTAATAATGGTTTTATACCTAAGTAATTGCAAACCTTCAACCTAAGGATGAATTCATAAGTCATTTCTGACTAGGACACATAAAATTTGGATTATTGTTAAGAACAATAGAAGTCAGTGCATTCTTAGATGATAATTAGAACTTGTATGAATGATGAAATAACATGGAAAGTGATATAGGTATATGTATAGAGGACCATACCATTTTGGTGAGAGAGATAACACAACTTCAACTAGTGTAGAGATGGTGAAATTAATTTAAGAAAATTGATGGGTAGATGCCCTAATACGTAATTATAAGTGAATTAAGGATAAGAGATTTGGTTTTGTAATTATAACTCAAAGTATAACTCTACTGACACTAAGGTCCCCACATGTTAGAGTCTCCAAAGATAAACCTATCTAACAGTAAGATGATTGATGGAGACTCATTTTAATATCCTCATTTTCACTTTGAGTGAATTCTAATCAAGCCAAACCCCTGTGTGCAGTAAACCCTAATAATAGGGTAATGTCGATGAAGATAAGTATGTAGTTATTATGTGGAATCAATCATAGTTGGGTGACATGGTCATTAGACCTTCATTTGATTGCAATTCTTGATCCCTTTAATGTATTTGGAGGACCTAAGAATCACCATTTCCTTAGAGACCCTGGTATAGCCACATTAGGTCAGTAATGTAAATGTTTTTGTATCTAATTGGATTTATGTCCTTATTTGTCTAATTTCAGATATTGGTATTTTAATGATCTTTCCTTTTTATCTTTAGCCAACTGTATTATCGATGATTCTATTTTGCCTCTTGGTTATGTCTTTATTTCTTGATTAAAATTTTACTATTGTGGTCACTCTTTATTTCTTTGATTTATGACTTTTGCGTTGGATGTTTCATCCTTGATGTTGAATTTAAATTTTGAGGCACTTTCTTGTGAGTTTTATTGGCAAAGTGACATATGATAAGCCTACCAAAGGGATTCCTGATAAACACGAGGATGCACAACATCAAGGTATGGGGTTATTAGTGCAAGCATTCATGCCCCACCCCCTCCCTAGACTTTGAGAATAGAACTAGTGTTATCCATTGAATGTTATGAGTAATGAGATTGCAACAACATAAATATTGTTAAGGTTATGGGTTAACCGAAATTATTTCTAGATGGAAAGGTGCATGTGTAGTGATGGACTTGTTGGATATTCTATCAAGAATCAGTGCATCATGGAAAATCTAATGGGAGAGTATTTAACTTGAAATAAGGGACAAGTTGCTTAATATGAAACCTCATTTGAGGGAGTCTTGTATAGCTGTTACCTGATGAGTGGTTATGTGGAATTCAAAATGCCTTATGATATTATTATGGCTAGAGACTTTATAAGTATGTTATACTAGACTTGAATGTTTTTCTTATGTGTGACCTATATGCTTTAAGGAGTAATTGACCTTGGAAAATGTAACCATGTCAGAGTTGTGGAGTATGTATGTGAATTATTAATCATTTTGTTCATAAGCACAAATTTTGGAACAATTCTAGACAAGGTCTAGCATAAGTTGAACATTTTAGTTGTGCGACTTCTAGGAGGAAGTCAAAGGCTTGTGGGGCAGGATGTAAGCACCCTCCTCATATGTAATTATTAAATATGAATTTTCTTGTTAAATTTGTTCTAGGAGAGTTGAATAAATTTGGAGTAATGTTTTATGTTGTGAAGGTCCTAATGGAATTGGGAGTAGTTGATTCATCCATGTTTTAAATACTCAGTGATTCGAGAACTTCTACATTAACTCAACTATTTAAACATTGAAATTTCACTAATGATGCTATGAGGCATTTTCAAATAATGATAAGGGTGTTGATTTCGATATCCTGATGATTAAGTTTTATGCTTCAGATAGTTCAGTATTCTTTAATTAGTGTTGTTATGATGATTAGGTGTATGCATGCCTAACAATGATTATTCTAGTACTTTAATATGAATTAATGAATAAGTTATGTTATATTGATTATGTGATTCAGATGATTAAATGTGGGTAGAAATGAATTGAATAGTTAATTTTATGAAAGATTTATGTTCTAATTTATGTAACTATCCAAGTGGGTTTTTAATATATATGCATGTGATTTTCTTGAGCTACTGATGTGTGCAGGATATTTTAGCTAAAAAATTTAACGAAAAAATGAAATTGAACCCTATGTATCAATTGTAGAAACCAGGATTAAATCTGATGAAAGATGCAAACCCCATTGTTTGTATTTTATTTGTGTCATGTTTTGGGTGAATGAATCATTCTGTAATCAGTAAATGTTAATTCTTTGTAATAGTATTTTTATAGTGTCACTTGACACTTGTGAATTGTGTATGTATTTCAACATGATAGTTAGAGGGGACTGAGTAACCTAACGATTTAAGCTAGATTTGGTTTGTTAACTTTTTTTTTAATTAGTTAGCATTAGATTTATTACCCCTAATTAGGATTAGTGAGTTATCTACATTTTGAAGGTTGTTAGTAAATCTTAAAATATTCCTAGCTTTAGTGCGCAAATTAATCCTAATAGGTCTTTAATTAATCCTAAAAGCCTAAAATCA